>CM077094.1:39247977-41647977 GCA_039513925.1 Platanthera zijinensis
CGTAACCCAAAATAAATCATCATAAATATTGTCTAGGAAAGCTGGCCTTTATGCCCTAATAATAGGGTCTTGTCTTTGCTCCCCCTTAAATGAGATTTCAATAAGGAAGCTTGACATGTTTCCATAAAAGCTCTAGCTTACTTGAGCCATGAGAGAGCTTGCCTTATATAAATAACAAAATCAGTATGAAAGGAACTACACAACCTAGTTTTCCACATAGACTTCTCCTTTTCAAATCTCCATTCACAAATGCTGATTTCACATCCATCTGATAGACTCTGAACCCTTGGATGCAGCATATAAAGAATATCCTGAGTAGCTTCTAGTCCTTGCTATAGGGACAAAGGTTGATCAAAGTCCATACCTCCTCTTAATCTAACCCCTGAGCCACCAGTCCTAGCTTTATTATTAACTATAAGGCCAATTTCAACAAGTTTATTCCTTATATCCACTTGGGTTTCCATACATTATGTCCTTGAGGTCGGAACGACTTCCAGAACTTACATCTTTAAACTAGTTCAATTCCTCGTCAAAGCTCCAGTCCCAAATTGGTCTTTGTAAGCCTCTTTAAATTTCTTAAGGTTCTACTATGAAACAGGAAGTGAGAATTACATTACTGTGTTTGAGACATCTGCTCCTTATCACTACACCTTATCTTGCATCTCCAATAATCCAATGGTCTGATGATCCCTCAGAATTCGTACTGCTGGAGACAGTATGAAAGTGAGGGGATAAGTTGTAAACTACTCTAGAGGGGGGGTGAATAGAGTATTCAAAATTTTATGAACACTTAGTCAGCTCCCTTGAGTATATTTGCGGAATAGAAAATCTGATACTTGAACCCTAAGAGCCTAACACAGTGAGGTGCACAAGTGAAAGAGTTAACTGAAATTTCAGTTTAACTACAAACCTATCACAGCAACTAGCAATCCTAGGTAGTTCTATCACAGCCACAGAATAAACAAATCAGCAAGAACCAGAGAGACACAGGATATATAGTGGTTCCCTTTAAATAGGTACATCCACTCTTCTACCACCCTGGTAGGAATCCACTACAGGTTTTTGCTAAGGTGCCCTGCCACCAATGATCTGATTCAGGTAGATCAAACAGACCCTTGAGCTTTTGATAAGGATGCTCAACCACAGGTTGTTGATAAGGTGCCCTGTCACCAACGTTCACTTTTGAAGAGGTGTGAACAAACTCTTTTTACAAAGGGGTTGAGAGGGTTAGATTATCTTCTCTGTTTTTAAATACAGATTAGAGAAGATTTGTGGATTCTCTAAAGAATCAAAGTCTCCCCCCGGCTCAGTGGAAGTCCAGGGAAAGCCTTTGCTTCAGGATGAAGGAGTTTCAGATAAACTGAAACTAAATCCTCAGAAATCTGAAGACTGATTTTTATCAGGTCTTAAGATTCTGGAGCACTTGAAGCAGATCTTGAGCTTTTCTGAAGTCTTTGAAAAACTCTAAGCAAATTGCTCAGGAGACTTGAGAAGGAAGGATGATTGCTCTGGGCTTTTGCTTCAGGAAAACTTTTCTTCTTCTGTTGTGAGATTGTGAAGAGCTGCTCTGATGATGCTTGAGCGATGAATAATCTTTCTCTGTGTCTGTTACTTTTGAGAGAAAAAATTCTCTTAAATATGTCTTCACGTTTTCCTTTGAAACGGCTCTATTGATTTGAATTCTCGAGCCCTGCAACAGATTATCTCAAGATAGAATATAGCAATAGGAATAGAATGGCCTATTAACTTTCTGTCAGTCCCAATAAGGAAATAAATGAATAGGGAAATATCTCAGCATAAAGATTTATCGTCTTGGAAATAGCATACACCGCCAACGGCTAGAATACAGCCTGGCAATATATTTTTGTATAATAAGACAAAAATGCTTTATCAAGAATACTGAATCCCGTAATTTATGCTTGACAGAATTTGTAAATAATTCATTTTGAATTTAAGCCATAATTTTAGCAACAAATAACTTCAGAGAATCTTTCTAACCACAAGCTAACACACTTGGAAATAAACCAAGGAATAGCATAAATACAAATAGATAAAATCAGACAGAAATCGTCGAACAGGGGTTCGAAGATCGTCGACCTGCAAACAGATCGTCGACCAATAGCAGGAATCTGTCGGAACAGAAATCGTCGACCACTAATCGTCGAGACCAATAATAAGATCGTCGACCGGCTAACAGATAGTCGACCACGAACAGATCGTCGACCCAAATAGATAGTCGACCAGCAAAGGCAAATATCTGTCGAGACAGAAATCGTGAAGCAAGAACACGATCGTCGACCTGAAGATGACAGATCGTCGACCATCCTTCAGAGCGTAGTAAGCTTGCTCTGAGATCGTCGACCAACGGTCGACGATAATTGTCTTGACTTCAAAGATTCACTAGCCTGCTATCGTCGACCATTGATCGACGATCGCGAGGCCTCGTTCGACGATGGTCGAACGGAAAAACCTTAACTACAAAAACATCTAGAACTTCTAACCTAAGCTCTAGGTCAGTTTTATAAACTGCCCTAGAGAGACTAAACAAAGTCTAACCATGATCATATATATCTTTATATGGATCAAGAGGGGCTGCAAGGGGATCACATAAGCCAAATCACATCTAGGGTACCAACAATCTCCCCCTATTTGGGTTATGTTATCCAATCCAGTTTAAAAGGCTAAAGCAGACAACAACAAATCTAAAGATTAACCAGAATGATAAAACACAGGCAATACACAGAAAATATATCAAGCATAAATCAGCAGAAATGGAATGTATCAAGCAGATTTATCAGCAAGCTTAGCATCAGATGAGTTTTTAGGTATTGCAGCTGGTTTGAAAATAATTTCTCTGTTAGGGTTTGCTGCTTGTCTCTTGGATAGCATTAGATCATGTTCACCTATGATTTTCTTTTCAGCATAACTAGGTAGAACTGCAGCAGGATGTAGTCTCATGTATTCTTCAGTGTCAAAGGCTTCTGGATTGACTTGAATTCTGCTTAGTTCCTTTCTCTGAATTCTGACATTGTTGAGTAAGCTGTGGGATCTAATCCTTGAGATTTGGCTCTCTCCATCATGCTTAGAGCAATAGACTCTTTGAATCTTGCCATGGAGGCAATCCTTTCAGCTTCAGTTTTGTCTGATGGAGAGGGAGGTCTATCAGTATCTGTATGAGCTGCAATCTCTATGTTTCTTTGAAGAGCTGTAGCAAGTTTGCTTGAATCAAGAGGAATCTGCACAGCCTTCTTAGGATCAGTTTGAGCATATAGAGATTTTGGAGGTGCAAGCTCAATGAACTTTTTGTGGGATTTTTCTGAAAAGACTACTCTTTTTCCTTTAGAATCAGCTGCAGCAGGTTTCTTTAAAGAGGAGGAGGGACCTCTCCTGGGAGGAGAAGGTTTCCTTTCTGGGACTAACTTCTTAGGAGAAGGAGGAGAGAGAATGTAGGTTGTTGATAAGTCATCTCCTTTATTTGTTCTACGAGAGCATTGTCATTTCTTTTATTTCCTTGTCCTGAACCACTTTGGCTTCCCTGGCCTTGTCTACTTCTTCTCTGATAAGATTGAGAGGGGTTGGAACTGGCTGATCTACCAATTGGAGCAGAAGAGATACTTCCAGAGGCTCCAGCACCAGGAGGAGGTGGAGGAGGGCTCTGGGGGGAAATTTCTGAACTGGAGAGTCATATCTCTTTGTCCTCTTCTTCTCTTTAGTCTGATTCTTTGACAATCTCATCCAGGGTTGGAATTCCTTGCTCTTAGGATCTATTCCCTTCAGAATGTAATAGGGAACATCCTTGTTAGGATTTGCAGTAGAAGGAGCAGGGGCTTTTCTTTTCTTGGAAGCAGCTCTTTTTCTTTTCTTAGAGGAGTCAGAATCATCAGAGTCATCATCATCATCATCAGAATGAGATGAGTCTTTCCCAGCTAGTCATCATAGTTTTGTTCAGATGGATCTTTGGCAGCAAGTTCAGCTTTGTCTTTCTTTTCTCTTTCTTCTTTCTCTTTAGCTTCTTCAATGGCATCTTGCCTAAGAAGGGCATCCAGATCAACATTTGGAGCACTTTCCATAGCTCTGATTCTGGATACAACTCAGGAACTGTCTTGGGGACCAGTTCTGCAATAGAAGGAGTGGATATAGGATAGGTGAGGATAGGAGGAGAAAAGATGACAATATCTGCAGGGGCAGATGCTTTCTCTAGAGAGATGGCTAGGGAATCCAGATGATAATTAGCCATCCCTTCAATGTACTCAGAGGCAATGTTCTCAGCCACAAAGGCTATAAATTGTTCTAGGTTTAGAGTACCTGAGCTTGAGTCCATTTCAGTCATCTTGGGAGCACTGTCTGCCCTATCTTGCACTTCTTCAATTTCTTCAGCAGCAGCATCAGCATTTATGGTTGTGCCTGTATGCAAAGAGAGATAGGTTAACAACCAAGTGGGAATAAAATATTCCCCCCAAGGTGAACAAACAACAGGTAATAGATAGGATTACCTGAAGATCTACACAGGATACCACTTTGCATCTAGGAAGGAGGTTATAATTCCTTCTAGATGTTCAGTGACATCAGGGAGGACACCTCTGCAAGGCACAAGAGGAGTGCCATACAGGAAAAGAAAAGAGTATCCTTGACCAAGGGGTCATCAAGGTACTCAGGTCTATAAGGACCATTTTCTCTTGAAGAGAGGAACAAGAGGAGTAGATGTGAGTGAGGACTCACAGTCTAGGTTAAGATAGGATTCTAAATCTTTATCAGAATCAAGGGACTTAGCAGCATCAACTTGCAATGCTGATGTGAGATCATCAGCAGCTGTGATGGAAAGGAAAGAATAAGAAATTAACTCTAAGTTGGAGTTAGAATTAATTAGAATCTTAAATAAAGCTATACCATCAGGTTGAGCATCATCATTTTCACAAACGTCCATGGGACTTCCTCATTTTCTTTTTCAGGAACTTCTTCCTCAGAAGCTAGATTCACTGGAGAGTGAATGTCTTTGTTAGATACAAATATCAAATTGAAGTCCTGATTATAACCTTTGGAGGAAGAATTTTAAGGTTTACCTTCTGGTTCTTTCTCTTGACTCTCTTGAGGTTCTTCTGCAGATCCTTGAAGGGGAAGAGAGGAATTATCCTGAAGGGTCAGGGCATCACCTGAGACCACTTCAACAGACATCTCCCCCTGCATGACTTCAGTGGGGACTGGAGTCATGCATTTTACAGAAGGGGGCTCAGCAGAAGATGAGATGGATTTGATGGCGTCAGTGAGAGAATTGATGGAGGCAATGAGAGGGGCATTGGCAGCCTCAATCATGCTTTGGATGGAGGGAGTGATGAGCTGGACAAGATGTGCAAGCAATTCAGGAGTTATCTGAAATGCTGATGATGTAGAGGTGGATGGAATGGAGGCAGGATGATCTGCCACATGATCAAATGAGTCATGTGGAGATGGGTGAACATCAACATGAGTGTGGGAGTCATGTTGAGAAAGATGCGAGAGGATGGTAGCAGTCACCATGTCAACACTGGCTGAAGCTGCCAGGTGTTGTGGTGTTGGTGACTGGTGTGGAGATGCAGGTGGAATGAAGGATGCATGTTGTGATGGCACTTCAGATTGAGTGGAGGGTAATGCAGGAGATGTAGATGCAGGAGTAAGGAGGGAGGATGAAGGGATTGCTGAGCCTTCCCCAGTAAGCGGGAGAGCGGCCGGATCAGCCCTTGAGTCTGAAGAAGGGTTAGGATCAACCCTGGGCTGACTTCTTGATAATCCTCTGAGATTTCTTGAATAGAGAAGGATCCAACCTCTTGCTGGCGTTTACTGCGGACGGTGCAGAAACGAGCAGCAGGGGTGCTTTCACATATAGAAACACACCCAGTACCCTTGCAAGGTTTACCTCTTTCTGATTGTTCTTTCTCCTTATTAGTTCAAATAGAACTTTTCCCCAGGCAATCTGTGCCTTATTCACCAAGGCTGACATCAGGGCAAATTGTTGCCGGTTGATGTTGTCATGAGCAGAATGTTTTCCCAAGACGACCTTGCCCACCAGGTCGGCCAGAAACTTGTATTCTGGAGACAAGTTTATCTTCAGCAGCTTAGCCGGAATCCCTCCGGCATGGCCCATCACAGTGAGCATGCGGCCATATTCCTCTGTGCTTTGCTCATATTCCTCAGAACCTGTTGGCAGTCCAAACAGCTCAGACAAAACTTCCGAGTCAGAGTGACCTCCTCGCCATTTATCTTTCCTGACATCGCTTCGTCGCTGGAGGACGAGGTGTATACCCATTCACGAATTTCTGGTATATGAATCTTAGGAGAGAACGACATAAATTTCTTGAGGCCTTGGTCTTCGCATAGCTTCAGAATATCTTGGATTGGTTGATCGCATCGGCTGAAAGAATCGAAGTCGACACAGAAGCCAGTGTCGAACTTCATTCCGAAGAGAACAGCAGAAGGAATCGCCATAGAATTTGAGAGAAGATGGCGAATCGAGAAGCAAAACAGGGGAGAAGAGAATCGCGCGGGATTAGAGTTCGAGAGCGAATTCTAAGCCAGAAGAAGGAATATGAAAAGACGGAGCGGAAGGACGACGATCTCCAGACCTAAATCGACTATTAGAAACAAATCTGCGATCGTCGATCCCGGAATAAAATCGGTCGTCGAACACAGACCGACGATAGTCAATGTTTGACTAAACAGTAAACATCGACCGCCTACAAGCAAATATCACGATCGTCGATCAATAAATGATGGTCGACGATTCTCCACCCAGCACAGAAAATCTGTCGTCGACCATTGGTCGACGATAGATACCTAAGGAGAGATCGTTGACCAGTTGGTCGACGATTTCTGCCCTACTACAGAACGAGCTGTCGTCGACGGTTGGTCGACGATAGTTCTGACCTGGTCGAAGATCGTCGATCAGTCGTTCGACGATTTTAGACAGAAAACAAAACTAACCAAATTTTCACTATTCTGAACCATTAATCATGCCAAGCTGGTTCAGAAAGAACAAATGCTTTTGTTCATCAAGGGGCTTAGTGAAAATATCTCCTCTTTGCAGGTCTGTGGATATAAATTCCATTACTATCTTGTTCTTTTCCACATTATCTCTCAGAAAATGATGTCTAATCTCAATGTGCTTGGTTCTGGAGTGGTGCACAGGATTTTGAGCAATTGATATTGCACTGGTACTGTCACACAGAATTTTTGTGTTTGAGTGTGTGTACCCATAATCCACCAGCTGATTTTGAATCCACAGGATCTGTGAACAGCAACTAGCTGCTGCTATATATTCAGCCTCAGCAGTTGAAGTAGACACAGATGCCTGTTTCTTGCAAAACCAAGAGACAAGTCTCTCTCCCAGGAACTGACAAGTCCCTGAGGTGCTTTTCCTGTCAACTCTACAACCAGCATAATCAGCATCTGAATATCCAATTAATTCAAATCCTGACTCAGCTGGGTACCACAGTCCTAAGTTAGGACATCCCTTAAGGTATCTCAAGATCCTCTTTAGGAGAGTTAAGTGAGATTCCTTTGGGTTGACCTGAAACCTAGCACATAGGCATGTAGCAAACATTATGTCAGGCCTACTTGCAGTCAAATACAGCAGGGAACCAACAATGGCTCTATAATTCTTTTGATCAACAGACTTGCCATTGACATCAGAATCAATAACTGCATTTGAGGCCATAGGTGTGCTCATTGATGAAGCATCAGACATTCCAAATCTTTTAACCAGCTCTCTGGCATATTTTGATTGAGAAATGAAAATGCCATCAACACTCTGTTTCACTTGGAGGGGACCAAGGAAATAGGATAACTCACCCATGCTGCTCATCTCAAACTTAGAGTGCATTAGTTCAGAGAACCTCTTGCATAGTTTGGGATCAGTAGAGCCAAATATAATGTCATCTACATAGATTTGAACTAACAGTTGTGAGTCCTTATGATCTAATGAACAGGGTTCTATCTACTACACCTCTCACAAACTTGTGTTCTAGAAGAAAATTTGCTAAGGTCTCATACCAAGCTCTAGGAGCTTGCTTAAGTCCATATAGAGCCTTTTGGAGTTTGAACACATGAGTGGGTAAGGTTGATGAAACAAACCCTGGTGGTTGTTCAACAAACACTTCTTCCTTTAAATCTCCATTGAGGAAGGCACTCTTCACATCCATTTGGAAGACCTTAAATCTTTTATAGGCAGCATAGGCTAGGAAAATCCTAATGGCTTCTAGTCTGGCTACAGGGGCAAAAGTCTGATCATAATCTATGCCTTCCTCCTGTCTATAGCCTTGAGCTACTAGCCTAGCCTTATTTCTAACTACTATGCCTTGGGCATCAAGCTTGTTTCTAAACACCCACTTGGTGCCTATGATCCGTTGGCCTCTTGGTCTTGGAACCAAGGTCCAAACTTTACATCTTTCAAACTGGTTAAGCTCCTCTTGCATTGCTATAATCCAGTGGGGATCAAGCTCAGCATCTTTAATGGTTAGGGGCTCAACCTGAGAAAGGAAACAAGCAAACATCACATCTTTGTTGAGTTGATGTCTTGTCTGGACTCCTGCTGAAATGTCTCCAATCACTTGAGATACAGGGTGATCTCTAAGTGTGACAAGATCAGTAGGTTCAACAATGATCTGATCTTCAACAGTTTCAAGATTTAATTCCTCATGTGGAATTTGATCAACTGTTGGAACAGGTGCTTTAACTTGAAAAAGTTCTACATCAGATTCAGAATCTGAAGAAGCAGCCTGAGGAGTTTGTTGGGGATGATTCTCCTGTGAGAGTCTCAAACCTTCCAAATCCTTACTTACTCCTAGGACTTGCACTGTACTATTAGAGGAAGAGTCCTTCTCCTTATAATACATGACTGTCTCATCAAAAGAGACATGTGCAGACTCTTCTATCTTAAGAGAGGATTTATTAAGGACCCTATAGGCTTTGCTTACTTGAGAGTATCCTAGAAAAACTCCCATTGATGCTTTTGCCTCAAATTTTCTATGGTATTCTTTGTTATTGTTATGAACAAAGGCAACACAGCCAAACACTCTAAAATAGTCTATTTTAGGTTTCACTTGCTTAAGTAATTCATAGGGAGTCTTACCCTTAAGTTTATGTATCAGACTTCTGTTCAATACATAGTTAGCTGTGCTAACTGCTTCAGCCCAAAAGGACAGAGGCATGTTAGCATCTGCCAACAATGTACTTGCAGCTTCAATTAGGGTTCTGTTTTTCCTTTCAACTACCCCATTTTGTTGAGGAGTTCTAGGAGCAGAGAAGCTATGTTTGATACCTTCCTTCTCACAGAATTCTTGCATAAGAAGAGATTCAAACTCAGTACCATGATCACTTCTGATCAAGGCAATCTGAGTAGAATACTCACTCTGTATACACTTTAGAAAATCTGTAAGAACCTTGAAGTTATCAGCCTTAGTTCTCAAGAAGAATACCCAAGTGAACCTGGAGAAGTCATCTACAATTACTAGAGTGTAAGACTTCCCTCCAAGACTCTGCACAGCAATAGGACCAAATAAGTCCAAATGTAACAAGTACAGAATCCTGGGAGAATCACTTTTATTAACTGATTTAAAGCTATTTCTTGTTTGCTTTCCTAGTTGACAAGCTTTGCAAAGGCCTTCCTTCTTGTAGGGGCAAGAAGGTAAGCCTCGTACAAGATTGTATTTAGCCAACCTAGAAATGTTTTTCAAGTTTACATGACTAAGTCTCTTATGCCAAAGGGTATTATTACTGGTTACTTCATTAAATAAGCATATTTCAGATTTGGAGGAATTAAAATCTACAACATAAACATTTCCAATTCTAATACCTACTAACACCACAGTATTATTTAAAGAAATATTGCAAACAGTGTCAGTAAACCATACCTTGTACCCAGCATCACACATTTGACTTACAGAGATTAGGTTGTGCTTTAGTCCTGAGACATAGGCTACTTTCTTGAAGGTTACAGCTCCTATGGTGAAGCTGCCATACCCTTCAGTCTGTCCGCAGCTGGAATCCCCAAATACAACTTTTGGTCCCAGCTTGGCTTTGAAACCTGACAGGTTCTTCTTCTTTCCTGTCATGTGCTTTGAGCATCCACTATCCAGATACCATTTGTCATGTATGACTGGATAGGTCTTCACCTGCAGAAAGAACAATTATACATTGTGGACCCAGGTTACCTTGGGTCCAGTATTCTTTACAAAAGAAAAACTAGATATAAAAGATTTTGCAGGCTTAGATTTATATCCTAAAGGGTGTGATCTCCTAGGTGGGATAATCCATTCAGTTGAAGGATTAAACAACCTGGGGTGGTGATTAGGGTTTGAAGTTCTGGAAGTTTGATTTTTATTTTCCAGCTTAAGTCCAGATCGTCGATCAATGGTCGACGATCGCAAGCCATATCGTCGATCATTTATGGTAGAACGATGTTCTGGATTCCACGATCGTCGATCACTGGTCGACGACTTTTGTAAAGCTAGAAATTTTTTCTTCCTATTCTCTTTCTTAATCTTATTCTGAATTCTCTTGCATTTTTCAATTTCCTCAGTATTCTTTATTCCTGATTCAGAAACAAATTTTACTGGAGTGCTAAATCTCTCCTTTGTGAGGAGGATGGGTTCACTAGATGTAGCACCTAAGCCTAGTTTATCATTACCAACCCTAGTGTTTGCTATACAGGTTATTTCAGATAATTTAAGGCTTCTGCCATTTAATTGTTCTTCTAATCTCTTAGATTTAGCTAGTTCTAATTTTAGGAATGTTATTTCTTCTTTTGAGCTTTCTAATTCCTTTTCTAATCTGATTATTTCAGTACCTTCCATGTCTAGTTCCATTATTTTTAGTCTAAGTGACTTAATTTCTTTTTCAGATAAAAGTAAATCTAAACATAGAGTTTTAAATTTTAGTTTGAACTCAGGAGATGAGAAGTCAAATGAGTCGATTACCTGGTCCTCCATAAAGGAGTCTTCTTCATTGTCTCCTTCTTCTTCAGAATTCTCTGCAGCTGACAGAGAGCTGCAGGCATCAATGGCCATGAGGCAGACCTCTTTGGCTTTCTTTTCTTCTTCTTCTTCAGAATCACTTGAGCTAGAGGAGCAGGTATCCTCTTCTGTTTCACTCCAGGTAGCAGCCACAAATCCCTTGTCCTTCTTCTTGTATTTGTGTGATGAGGACTTGGAGTGGTGCTTCCTGTATTCTTTCTCATGTTTCTTCTCCTTGTACTTCTTCTCTGGACAATCTGGAGCAATGTGTCCAGGCTTGCTGCAAACATAACAAATGATTTCTTTAGATGGAGTCTTGTCATACCTTGGCTTGTCCTCATGCTTGGAGAACTTCTTTCTGAGGTCTCTTCTTCCCATGTTGAAGAACCTCTTGGCAATGAGTGCCAGTAACTCCTCATTTGATTGACTTCCTTCAGAAGTCTCAGCAGCCTTAAGAGCTAGAGAATGCTCTTTCTTCATTGGTGTTGGAGTCTTCACTTCAGTTACAGCAGCTCTACTCTTTAAGGTTTGCTCATATGACCTGAGCTTTCCCAACAGAGCTTCTGTGGAGAGTTCCACAGTATTTCTTCCATCCTTGATGGGCCATATCCTTGAGTCCCATGAGATGGGAAGGCACATCAGGATCTTGTCATTGACTTCTGACAAGGTTATCTCCTTGTCTAAAGACCTCAGTTCACTTATTATTGAACTGAGTCTTGTGTACATGGTGTCAATGTCTTCAGCATCATCCTTCTTGAAGTTTTCATACTGAGAGGTGAGATTGGATCTCCTGTCCTTCCTCTCATCAGCTGAGCCAGCAACTATGTGGTTGAGGGAATCCCACATAGCTTTGGCTGAGGTACATTCAGCCAGCTTCTGGAATATCTCATCAGACATTGTCTGAGCTAGGATATTCATTGCTTTAGCATCAGCTGCTTTTGCCTTCTTGTAAGTTTCATTGTAGTCAGGTGGTGGCACAGCACTGAGATCAGCAGAAGTGGAAGCAGCAGCAGGCCTAGCAGGTGGTCCTGTCAAAATAGAAGAAAAAATATCTTCATCAATAGAATTCATGTATAGTCTTATCCTGGCCTTCCATATGCCAAACTTGGACAAGTTGCATACAGGAGGTCTGGTGCTTGAATAATCTTTAGACTGGGCCATGTGTGACAGTGTTTGTGAATGGTATCAGGAAACAACTTATCACAGGATCTTTTAACTCAGGTGTTAGCCTGTATGAACAGCTAACCTCCCTCTGATACCAATTGAAAGTGAGGGGATAAGTTGTAAGCTACTCTAGAGGGGGGGTGAATAGAGTATTCAAAATTTTATGAACACTTAGTCAGCTCCCTTGGAGTATATTTGCGGAATAGAAAATCTGATACTTGAACCCTAAGAGCCTAACACAGTGAGGTGCACAAGTGAAAGAGTTAACTGAAATTTCAGTTTAACTAAAAACCTATCACAGCAACTAGCAATCCTAGGTAGTTCTATCACAGCCACAGAATAAACAAATCAGCAAGAACCAGAGAGACACAGGATATATAGTGGTTCCCTTTAAATAGGTACATCCACTCTTCTACCACCCTGGTAGGAATCCACTACAGGTTTTTGCTAAGGTGCCCTGCCACCAATGATCTGATTCAGGTAGATCAAACAGACCCTTTGAGCTTTTGATAAGGATGCTCAACCACAGGTTGTTGATAAGGTGCCCTGTCACCAACGTTCACTTTTGAAGAGGTGTGAACAAACTCTTTTTACAAAGGGGTTGAGAGGGTTAGATTATCTTCTCTGTTTTAAATACAGATTAGAGAAGATTTGTGGATTCTCTAAAGAATCAAAGTCTCCCCTGGCTCAGTGGAAGTCCAGGGAAAGCCTTTGCTTCAGGATGAAGGAGTTTCAGATAAACTGAAACTAAATCCTCAGAAATCTGAAGACTGATTTTTATCAGGTCTTAAGATTCTGGAGCACTTGAAGCAGATCTTGAGCCTTTTCTGAAGTCTTTGAAAAACTCTAAGCAAATTGCTCAGGAGACTTGAGAATGGAAGATGATTGCTCTGGGCTTTTGCTTCAGGAAAACTTTTCTTCTTCTTGTTGTGAGATTGTGAAGAGGTGCTCTGATGATGCTTGAGCGGATGAATAATCTTTCTCTGTGTCTGTTACTTTTGAGAGAAAAAATTCTCTTAAATATGTCTTCACGTTTTCCTTTGAAACGGCTCTATTGATTTGAATTCTCGAGCCCTGCAACAGATTATCTCAAGATAGAATATAGCAATAGGAATAGAATGGCCTATTAACTTTCTGTCAGTCCCAATAAGGAAATAAATGAATAGGGAAATATCTCAGCATAAAGATTTATCGTTCTTGGAAATAGCATACACCGCCAACGGCTAGAATACAGCCTGGCAATATATTTTGTATAATAAGACAAAAATGCTTTATCAAGAATACTGAATCCCGTAATTTATGCTTGACAGAATTTGTAAATAATTCATTTTGAATTTAAGCCATAATTTTAGCAACAAATAACTTCAGAGAATCTTTCTAACCACAAGCTAACACACTTGGAAATAAACCAAGGAATAGCATAAATACAAATAGATAAAATCAGACAGAAATCGTCGAACAGGGGTTCGAAGATCGTCGACCTGCAAACAGATCGTCGACCAATAGCAGGAATCTGTCGGAACAGAAATCGTCGACCACAAATCGTCGACCAGCTAATAGATCGTCGACCGGCTAACAGATAGTCGACCAGCGAACAGATCGTCGACCAGCAAATAGATAGTCGACCAGCAAAGGCAAATATCTGTCGAGACAGAAATCGTGAAGCAAGAACACGATCGTCGACCTGAAGATGACAGATCGTCGACCATCCTTCAGAGCGTAGTAAGCTTGCTCTGAGATCGTCGACCAACGGTCGACGATAATTGTCTTGACTTCAAAGATTCACTAGCCCTGCTATCGTCGACCATTGATCGACGATCGCGAGGCCTCGTTCGACGATGGTCGAACGGAAAAACCTTAACTACAAAAACATCTAGAACTTCTAACCTAAGCTCTAGGTCAGTTTATAAACTGCCCTAGGGAGACTAAACAAAGTCTAACCATGATCATATATATCTTTATATGGATCAAGAGGGGCTGCAAGGGGATCACATAAGCCAAATCACATCTAGGGTACCAACACAGTATTGCTTCAACATCATGTTCTTCATGATGTTGATCTTCATCCACATCCTGTAAGTTTTGTGCTTCCTCTGGAATGCACACACCCTCTACTTGGTCTTGTATTGTTGGCGCAGCTTTCTTGAGAGTGAGCTTTTTCAACACTAGTGCAGTACCTGTAGACTAGAAGAAGAGCTTGACAGCTCATTGTTATTCATATTTGTTTCACCAAAACTACATTAACTGACTCCTCTACAACTTGACTTGTCAAGTTGTAGATCCTATAAGCCTTACTATGATTGTTGTACCCAACAAATATCCCCTCATAGGATTTGGCAGCAAACTTTGTTTTATAGGATTTCCCATTGTTGAGCACAAAACACTTGCTCCCAAAAATTATGAGATATGCAAGGTTTTGTTTCCTACCCTTTATAATCTCATAAGGAGCCTTGTTGTGGCTCTTGGTGATAGAAGCCATGTTAAGGACATGACAAGCTATACTTACAGCCTCAGCCCAGAAATATTCTGGGAGAGAAGTGCCATTTAGTAGAGTTCTACCAGCCTCTATGAGAGTTATATTCTTCCTCTCAGCTATCCCATTTTGCTGGAGTGTTCTTGGAGAGGAAAACTCTTGCTAAATCCCATGATGTTCACAGATTCTTATTATGCATTCAGACTGAACTCAGTCCCATGGTAACTTCTGATTTTTAGCATAGTACTGTTCAGCTCATTCTGTATTTGCATGACAAATGTCTTGAAGACATCTTGGGTTTTAGACTTGTTCCTCAAAAAGAATACCCAAACAAATCTGGAAAAGTAATCAACCACCACAAAGGTGTAGACCTTCCTACCTAGACTATGAACTGGCATTGGACCAAAAAAGTCCATATACAACAGGTATAAATACCTCACAGAATCTTTAGTCTTAATGATTTTGAAGGAAATTTTTGTCTTCTTACTCTTTTGGCATGCAAAGAAAATACCTTCCTTAGAGCATTTCATGTTAGGACCATTCCTAACTAACTCTCTACTATAAAGCTTTCCTATAGTCTTATAATTCAAATGAGCTAGCCTCTTATGCCATTTGACACAATGTGAGGCTTTCTCATTTGCAACTAGACAAATGGGAGAGTCTGATAATAAACAAAGAAAATTAAGACTATAGACATTCCCACTCCTAGTACCAGTCAAAGTGACCTCTTAGTCACTTGATCTTCTTATATGACACTTATCCTTGTGGAAAGAAATGACATTGCCAAGATCACATAATTGGCTTATGCTTATAAGGTTGTGTTGCAACCCTTCCACATAAGCCACTTTTATGAAAGTGACTAAGCCATTAGTGATTTTACCATAACCTTTGGTGATCCCTCTATATGATCCACCAAATATCACCTTAGGTCCATCCTTTGTTGGAATGAAATCCTTCAGGATGCACTTTGTTCTAGTCATGCACTTGGAACAACCACTGTCCAAGTACCATATAGTGGTATGGTAACTTGGACTCACCTGCAAAAAATAAATCATTTAACCTTAGGACCCCAATTCTTATTGGGTCCTAGGTGCATGTTAGGCTGAAAATGAATATGCATGCTTGTAGCACTTCTGACAGGTAAGTCGACATTAGCTATCTGGACACTATTATTATGCCAACAATCAATGGCATAGTGGCCCACTTTGCCACAGCACCAGCACTCATAGATGTTGTACCTTCTTTTAAGGGCTGGTTTAATAGTATTGATGTTAACAGCTCTCAGTACAATAGGTACAATAAGAGCCTTTTTCTTATGTCTTTTGGCCACAGTCTGATTTGGGATTTGTTTGGCAATAGAGGTACTTGGGGTATCTTGAACCCTACCATCCACTGCCTTCTTTTCAGAGAGCATGCTCCTGATGGCTTTAGATATGCCCCAGTCTTATTTGCTGATAGACTTTCCTTTGGTCTGATTGTAGACAGACAGATTTTGAGAAGGGGCTGGTACACCAAACACAAATGGTCCAGGATGGGCTATTTAAATTTCTTCATGGGCTGCCTTGTAGGCACTAACACCCTTGCCATTCCTACCACCATAGTGGTGAATAGTTTTGTTCTCATTAGTGGATCCACCATTCTCCTAGTGACAATAGATGCTCTCTTAGTATTACCTATTAGATGGTAACAACACTCTCCTGAAAGGAATAGGAGGCTAGGAGGCTAGTGGCTGCACTGGAGCTTTGCCCTTCCTTTTGGAATTGGCAGCTCTAGTGTTATCTTTGAAGCCCAACCCCTTCTTATCCTTTTGGGAGGAGAAGGAATCTATCAAAGGCAACACAATACATGACTTTGAAAACTTAGCCTGTTGAAACTGAGAATTCGGTCTCTGTGGAGTTCGTCCTTGGCGAAGGGGTGATCGCACACCTACTTCTCTCCTGCAAGGCAAATGACAAGGAAAAGCAAAGGGAACTGACCCAAGGGCTCGACGCGGAGGTCCCACCACACACCCGGAAGTTCTTAGAGCGCTTCCCAACCCTTAGCCAAATACTGAGAAAAGGCTATCTCAAAAAGTGCAAGAAGATCTGGGAACCAGTAAAACATGCCTCCTGAGGTGCCCTTTGGGTCCTATTTATAAGATCCTGAAAATGGCCTGCAAATAGCCAACCTATACTATTCTGAACAGATATGTGCAGCCCTACCGGGTCTGCCAATAGCGTAACTCTGCTATTCTAGAAGGATATTGGCACCCCATGTAAGGGCACCCAGGTAATTTTGCCGCTAGGCCCCACTGGACAGACTCCAAGGATCTGCAGGTCGGCTCGCCGCAGCTCGCCATTCCGCTGAGGCAGACGCGACCTGGCTCCCGCAGCTCGCCTCCCTGCTTAGGTGAGCACGAGCTTGGCCGCCATAGTCTGCCAACCCTTGTTCTGAAGCAGACTGGCGGCCAGGTCGCGTATGGGAGAGCGGGCTGGGTGGGCCAGCTCGCGCAGATCGCCCTCCTGACTTTGGCAAGAGCGAGCCAACCATTCTGAGTTGTTACTTTAGAAGGAAGTCTGAAGGAATTGAGCTCGACGAATGCTGGGTGGGTGTGGGCCGGGTGGGCCATCTCGCGCAGCTCGCCCGGCTAGCTTTGGCGAGAGCAAGATGGCCGCTCTGAGTTCGCCTACACGCTGTTCTGGTGCAGGCAGGTTACCATTGGTTCGCTCATTTGGCCTGGTGGACCCACTCGGCGAACACAGGATTGTACATAACCACTAGCTCCTTCTCCTTTTGGATTTTACCTTCAAGATTACTGATATGATAATTCTTAAAGGTTATGGTGCTCATCTGAATAACAGTAATGTTCTTTAGCTCGCTAACTTTCCTAGTTTTCTGCTCTAGTATAGTTGCATTTCAGAATGCTGGGGAGCAGCAAGCTTCAGAGATGCAATCTCTTGAGCCTGCTGTTAGGTCAACAACTTACTCCTTCTGAATACTTCCAGAAGTTCAACATATCTTTCAATCATTTAATTTCTGTCTTCCTCAGATTTAGATACATCTTCATCTCTTGATGAAGAAGCACTTGAATCTGGACCAGTCACATACTTAGACTTAGATGAAGAGCTGGATGAAGAGTGTACCTTAGATGGTCCAGGCTAATCCTGACAGGATTCCTTATGTGATCTTTCCATCAACCCAATGTAGGCTTCATCATCCTCTTCTGATTCTAATAAGGAAGACTCAATCCAGCTTTTCTCCCTCTTATTAATGAAGGTTTTCTCCTTCTTGCTTCTCTTGTGGTGATGATTCTTTTCACCAGCCTTTTTCTTCTCAGGACAATCAACCACAACATGACCTGGCTTGCTGCAATAGAAACAAACAACCTTTTTAGAAAAATGTTTACTATGTTTTGGATCATACTTGCCCTCTTTGGAGGGATTTTTCTTATTTTTATAGTAGTTCTCTTTGTGTTGGAAGGAAGAGGTAGGTTTTCTCCTCCACCCCTTCTTCTTCATCATCTTCATAAACTGCCTTGAGAAAGCAGCAAACTCGTCATCAAACGTATTACAGCTTGATTCCTCTTGATTTGAATATTCTGACTCAGCTGGCCTTCTTAAGGGCAAAGGATTCTTCTCCTTGCTCCTTTTGGAGCTATCTTCCTTGAAGGCCACATCAGTTTCTTTGGCATGGCCTCTGCTAGTTTTCTCTTCCTCCTTCCTTGCTGTCAGCTGCATCTCATATGAAAGAAGCTTACTAAATAATATGGATGGTGGAGTATCTGCCAGCTTTGCCACTTCTCTAATGGCACAAATTTAGTGTCCCAGTCTCTAGTAAGATACCTAAGAAACCTATCATTTAGCTCATAATTACTAAAGGCCATGCTATAGGTCTTTAGCTCATTAACTGTCCCGAAGAACCTTTCATAACAGCTAGTAAAGGTCTCCTCCCTGATCTGTCTGAAATCTTCATACTCTTGATTTAGCAGTGACTTCTTATCATCTCTCACTTCCTCAGTACCTTCCATGTACACTATCAAGGTGTCCCACAATTCCTTTGAGGTCTTGCAGTGAACCAAGTTTTGAATGGTGGAGTCATCTATGATACTAACTATAATTTTTTGTGCCCTCTTATCCATTGCTGCTAAGATGACTTCATCCTTAGTCATTTCAGTGTACTTCTTTGGAGTCTTAAGATTTGCATCAAGGACAGATGTCTTCATTGGGATGAAGGGTCCTTCTTGAACTGTGATATAGATTATAGGATCAGATGCTTCCATGAACAATCTGACCCTTTCCTTCCATATGCCAAAAGTACCCTTCCTATAAAGAGGGAGTTTCATGGATCTAAGCTCTTTGTGATTCTCTCCTTAACCCATCTTAACCTTCTGACAACTACCCTGGAGATCTACTCAGGCAGTTAAGTCTTTTCTTGAGTAACCTCCCTCTAATACCACTTGAAAGTCTTTGATTACAAGGGTAGTTAATCACCTAGAGGGGGTGGGGGTGAATAGGTTATTGCAGTCTTTTATAGTTCTTTAAAATCTTTTATGACTTATGTCCTACAGTGTATACATAATTCAGCTTTCAAGAACACAATACTCAGCACAACAAAACACGACACGACACACCAGATTTTATAGTGGTTCCCCAATGTATGAGTACATCCACTGTCCCTCTCAGCCTTTCTAACAGTATGTTAGACAAGGCTCTTCTCCAAAAACTATGGCTCCTCAGAGATTACAGCACGATCCCACAGGATCAGTCAGTCTCCACTAAGACTTACAACACAGGCTCACATCCCTCTACACAATAATCTCCTGGCTACCAAACACAGACACAACTGCCCTTAACACAGGTTGAGAGAAACAGCCCCACACAGATCCACACAAGGATCCAATCACATTCCCACAACCCTAACACAGATCTCACAAATCCTTCTCACAGCCTTTATAATTTAGGCTTTATAATAAGATCACACAGATCTCTAACACAGCCTAATCAATCTAGGCCTCAACACAGATCTATCACAGATCGACAGATTTTGAAAGAGGAATGTTGATTTGACTCAAGAGAAATTGCTCCCTGAGTAGATTTCTTCCTGGGCTAAGAAAAGCTCAGCCCTATCTGCTTCCCAGCAATAAGAAAATTGATCTTCAATGGTCTGCGGCTTGTGTTGGAAATTCCTAAGAATCCTTATTCTATTCTTGCTGATGAAAGAGGGGAAGACGATCTTTAAACAGCTAACTTGCAAGGCAGATTGCAATTCCTCTGCCTTATTCTTCTGTCCAGTCAAAATCTGGCACAAATATCTTCTTCTTCTTCGATTCAGAAAATGATCTTCAGATTTGGCTCTGATTGAATCGTGAAGAAATTTCAGCTAGGGCTTGCCTAGACTGATTCATCTTCCTCAGAGATATCCTCTGTACTTGCTATAGTAGATGTTGATTGCACAAGCGAACTCAGAAATCCTTCAGATTTATCAATTTAAAGTTTTTGGCTCTATAACAATGGAGGATGAAGACGACAAATTCCCACTTCTCGTTTTCAGAATGAATTAATGTTAATCAAAAAAGTTAATTTGATCTCGATCTCAGCTGCTATTTATAATCCCGTCGATTTGCGGGATGATTGACACGTGTCCCAGTTTTAACGACGGTTAATACCTCAACTTAATCAAATTGAGATTCACTGTAGACTGACAACGACGTTAATGTCAATTGCATTATTTAAATAACGAATCTGAAATTCATTGACTTGTTGACTTTGTTGACATCAACATCATTCTGGCTTAGCAAAATCAAGCATCGTTCTAGAAATCCTCAGTTTCGACGAACTCAAAAATCAGTTTGACGAACCCAGAGCTCAGCTCGACAAAAAAGTAAAAGCTGAGTTCGACGAACTCTGAACTCAGTTCGACGAACTCAGAGCTCAGCTCGACAAAAAGTTGATAAGCAATACTCAACAATTCTTGACTTAGAATTTTCTTCAGCTCTGCTAGGCATTGAGTAGCATTGAGTGAATAGGCCATACTCAACGAATTTGGACTTAGAAATATTTCAGCTCTGTTGAGAGCATTGAGTGTATATGCCTCACTCATTGCTTTTTGCCTTAGCCATATTCTTTTGCCCTTTCTGCTTAAAAGCGTTGAGAGCATTGAGTGTATAAACCTCACTCAACGCTTTTATAACTAGCCTGATTTTCTGCAATCTTGCCTTCTTACTGAAGTTTGGCGTTAGTGCATTGAGTGAACTAGCTTCACTCAATGATTCTGGACTCAGCCGAATTCTTGTTTCTTCACAGGAATACTAGACTCAAAGCCTTTTGACTTGGCGTTGCGTGAATTAGCTTCACTCAACACTTCTGTACTTAGTCGAATTTTTTGTCTCCTTATACTTTGGCATTGATAGAATATCCTTGACTCAACGATTCTGGCCATATGGTGTTGAGTGAGTTGAGCTGACTCAACGCCTGTGGACATAGCCACATTTCTGCATTTTCAATACTATAAGCTTTGACTGCCAGCCTTCTCTCACCACTATTAGTTGTACGCTTCTGGACTTAGGCATTTTTCTAAATTTCCAGCCATCACTTTGAGTCCACCTGTCATTTTCTCTTGAACTATATGTCCAATCATTGTGACCAAGATCAACCTGTATGCATGAACTTAAACATACATCAAATACAACTATGTGTATAATGTTGACCTATTTTACTTCTTACAAATCTAGGACATTGGGATCAATAGACCCAACACTAAGGTACTATCTGAATATGGCGTAACACATAGATTGGCAATCCCCTATCACCCTCAGACGAGTGGTCAAGTAGAAATAGTAAACCGTGAAATAAAGCGTATCTTAGAGAAGACGGCTTTAACAATCAAAAGGATTGGTCAACCAAACTCGACGATGCTCTGTGGGTCTATCAGACTACGTACAAAACCGTTATTGGTTGTACGCTATATCGATTGGTTTATGGTAAAGCATGCCACCTACCAGTTGAGCTAGAACATTTCACATTTTGGGCACTTAAATTTTTAACCTTTACTCAAGTTTATCCTTCAAGCATCGCAAGTTTCAACTTAATGAGTTAGAAGAATGACATTTATTTGCATACGAAAGCAATAAATTATACATGGAGCACACCAAATTTAACACGATCATAAAATTAAGCACCCAAAAGAGTTCAAGATAGGAGACCAAGTTTTACTTTATAATTCACCTCTATGTCATTTTCCTGGAAAAATTAAGTTCCGTTTGTCCAGACCCTTCAATGTTAAAAAAACTTTGGCCACATAGGGCCATCCTTATTTCACACCCAAAAAAGGCGAGTTCAAGGTGAATGGGCATCATTTAAAAATATTTTTATCCGGTTAAAACTTTAATGAGAATTGGGAGGACATCGTTCATCCTAATCCTTGAAAAAATAATTCATGAAAAAAAGAGATAGGAGAATTTTTTTTCATGCTTCAGTTACGGGCCTGGCATAGGTGGATTTGGTGCCAAGACTAGGGCACAACACATGAACACTTTAACTTTACACGCCTCGAAGTTATGGGTGTGACTTTTGGCTGTGGATTTTTAATTCTGCCGACACGTCAGATCCCCACTTATTTTCAAATTCCTTTGTCAAGTAGTGTTACACGCCCAAGTGTCACAGGCATGGCTCATGGATGTGTTCTTCAGCGGTTTTGACTAGTCACGGGCAATTTCCCGAGGGATGTGTCGGGCCCAACTTTTCTCATTATATGCCCCCAAATCACGGTCGTGACTAAAGGAAGTGACTCGTAGTATCTTTCTATACATTCAAAAAAAAATCATTCATTCTCCTCACCTTTCATCTTCTCCTTCCTCATCCAAAAACCTTCCTACTTCTCTTCCTTTTTCAACAAAACATGTCACGTCACCACTCTCGTTCAACCGCCTCTTTATCCGAACATCCTAAGGATCCTATTTCTCTGTCTGTTATACTTGATTTTGATAATCCTACCCAAAGGAAGTGGTGTGCTCGCCTCAGTACCAAACCCTTTGGAGTCTTTTAGATCCTCAAATGGGCGATCCTCGCAACTTTTGGAATCGCGGATTTGGTCTGTAATTTCATCTCCACTCCAGGATGGAGTACACTCTTCGCCATAAATGAGGGCGCATTTCTCAAACTCGCAGTTGAGTTCCTCTCTTCCTTTGAGTTATAGTGGGCTGCAGACTGTATCTCCTCTCCTTTCAGATGGGTGGCATCTCGTATCGACTTCCCATCCGATAGCTTAATATCATTATGGGTTTCTGTAATGATCCTTTTCTCTCTCTCCTGCCTTCAACAATCTTATTACGGAATTCCCTAGTGATTTCAACCAGCTTGCCTTTTAGTTCGAAATAAGTAACGATGCTGACCCCTACACTCCAAAATGATCTAAGGGAAGTCACCTTGTCTCCCCTGCTTTGCATCTCATTCATAACCTCCTCACTTACTATATATCTGAACGGGATGACAGCCATGGACATAGTCACTAAAAAGGAATTACTCTACCTTTAAAACATGCACAATTATGTACCCCTCAACCTAGGTGTACCACCCCAAAAACTGGAAAATAGAACTTAAAAGTGGCTATCGCTGGCGATAGCGATAGCACTTGATGCTTTCAATTAAGCATTGAATAGTCTCAATGAAATCGACGCACTCGACGCTCTCAACGCACTCGATGAAGAGTTGAGTGAGCTATCCGAGTGGCGATAGTGGGTATCACTGGGAGATACTGCCTTGTATGGCTAGACACGTGTCAGATGGCCGAATGGCGGTCGAAGAGCGATGGTTGATTGAGGTCAAAGCGGCTATTGACGATATCGCCCAAGCGATAGCGGATATCGCCAGGCGATAGTGTTAAGTTTGACTTGTCAGCTGAAATTCTATCATTTGCTTTCTTTTGATGAGAGGATCATGTGGCTGGTTTTATTCCCGAGGCTGATTAACCAGAGAAGAGGTGGAGAGAAGATTCATTTCTCTTCTCTCACTCTCTCTCATCCTTCTCATCAAGTTCTTGGAAGAAAGGAAGAATAAGGCTGAAGCTTTGCAAGCTTAGTGAAAGAGATCTCGTGGTCGGAATGGAGAACTAAGGCAAGATCCGTGAAGAGGAAAGTGAGGCGCTTGTTTCCAGCCGGACAAAAATCTTGCTAATGGCTCCGAAACGAATTCTGAGGGTAACGATCTTTCTTCCTGGACAAGTGAAGTCCCCCTTTTGCATATGCATGGAATCCCCCACCAAAAGGTTGAGAATTAAGGAGATTCTGATGGGTTGATATATGATATCCTTAGGTGGTTTTGCATATAGAATATGGAAATCGCAGTACGGAATATGAATGTTGTGTGAAGCCCATCCGGACAGGTTGGGATGGATTGGTGATGTTTTATTTTACGTGTCGGAGAATACTTCAAATATAAACGAGTAGTTTACCGGGTCTGTGGGTTGTACTTGTGAAATGAGAGTAGCAGGAAGTACTGGACGTGTACTCCCGGAAAATACCCAAAAAATACCACAGTTTGCATAACTATTGGATATCGCCGGGCGATAGCGAGTATCACTAGTGATAGCTCTTGGTGAGCTATGATTGCTGTGAAAGACCAGTTTTCTGGCACTGCAGGATGCTGTCGGGTTTTGGCTGGAAAGATGTTCTAGTTGTGGCTTATTCTAGAGACAGAAGAGATTTTTGTCGCTAATGTCAGGCAATAGTGACTATCATTGGCGATAGCTTCCAGAAAGCATTTTATTGTTGCTTAGCCTGTGTCCGCGAGACAAGGTGTGTAGCATGAGAAGGTGTGAGTTTGGAGAGCCCAGAAATTTTCCATGAGTGCCATGATTGATCATTGCCGGCTCAGGTCCTGGGGAAATGTGAGAGGCAAGTGATGCTGAGATCCTGTTATGCTTAACAATAAGGCTAGTGAGCCGAACGTAAAAGGGGAGGCTGACCCGCGTCTTGTCATTTGATGTGATGGCTATGATCGTCGGCATTGACCTGGAAATTTAGCAATAGGAAATAGCTGAATTGTACCCGCGTTATGTCCATCGGACTAGATTGCCTAAAGTAATTGGCATCGTTGGAGCGCATAATGAGAGTCCTAGGCCTGGAGCCAGAAAGACTAGAAATGCTCAAAGTTGACCATCAAGTCTCCGACCTCTGAACTGTGGTGGGACCCTGGTAATCTGCTACACTGAGAATGTACCTTGAGTGCACCAAATATTTGGTCATTGAGGCACTCATTTATGATATATTGAATAATGCTTGAGTGTGCCTTCTTGTGATATATCTGTTGTGTTAATGTTATGCCTGTATGGAAGGAATACCGCTATCCTGGGAATGGGGTAGGGCTGTTATAAATTGGTCAGCCAAAATCCGACTGTTGCCTTGTTTGCCACCATCTAGTGGAATGTCCCTGTGCAGGTGCTGGAGAGCCTAGTAGGAAATAGCGGGTTGCAGCCCTAAAGCTATGCCGACCCTCGAAGGCCAAGCGAAGTCTTATTTCTTTCATGTGTGGCCGGCCTGCGTGCCGATGTCTGTAAACTATAATCCTAAATAATAATTGTATGGCCTTAAGGTTATAATAGTTTGGCTACTATTAACTGTCATCGGGCGATAATGACTATCGCTGGCGATAGTGACTATCACTGGCGATAGTATCTTTTGTGTATTCTGTAAGAACATTCCAGTGTATATATAGTGTACATTACTGTGATACTTGAGTACAAAAAGTTAACCCTTGAAGCTTTTGCTAGAATGCTCTGAGTTAGGATTCGTTTAGTCTTTGATATTAATATGTAACTCCACCGACTGTCTGTGGGATATGGTGTGGGGCCCCAGCCGTACCCTCTATTATATTTCATGTGACGGATGGAGGAGTTACAATTTAGTATCAGATTGTCTTGTTCTTCCTCCTACGAATTCGTGGTCAAATTCATTTGCGGGGTGGCGAGCACGTGTCTGTGTTTACCGTTATAACAAAAATTGAACTCAAGAATGTCCACTTAAGAATGAAAATACACATGTTTTAGGAACCTGTGTGTTCCTAATAGTCGTTATTTGTTGTTGAGTAGTCGCTAAATTGTATATTTTACACATATAGGTGACTAGAAGTGGTGCAGGGCAGTATGAACCCCAATGTTCTGTCGATAGTACAACACTAGCTGATGTACCTACACCTCCTTTTGTGGAAACAATATGCTTAGTTGCTGAGGTAGTGTTTGCAATGATGAATGTTGTTGGGTATTATATCCACAATGTACCTGATTTGAAGAAGTCCCTGAACAAGCTAAGTTGAATAGATAATGTATTTGATGATCTTTTATCAAGTTGTGCTTACAGCTATTCCATGCTAAGTACACACCAATGTCAGGGTGCAGTGGGTCAATATACACGGGTCTGCGCAACGTAATCCCTCGTTGAGCAGATCAGTGTGTTGGCACATGTACTCTCTCTATTGGAGTGTACTAATTTTCAAGTACATGGTTGAGATTGATCGAGAGCTGAAGATGAGCAAGGATGGGTCAAAGACCAACCCATGGGAAGAAAGACGAAGATTTGTCTAAGTTAAATTCGACGAGAATCACTAAGTGATTCTCGCCGATTCGACGGGAATCACTAGTGATTCTCACCGAATTGTCGAGAATCACTCGTTGATTCCCGCCGACTGCATCCGGCTGACTCAACGCCTTCAAGAATTCTGCAAAGTCAAAATCGTCAAGAATCAATAAGTTATTCTCGCCGATTCGTCGAGAATTACTCTGCATTCTCGCCGATTCGTCGAGAATGGTTTTGACTCTCGCCGATTCACTCTGGATGGCAAGCTTTTCAGCTAAAATTTTACCAAGGATAATTCGACGTGAATCATAAGTGATTCTCGCTGATTCGTCGAGAATCACCAATGATTCTCGCCGAATTTGCCTTAGGCGATTTCTACCTGCTCGCTGGACCGAACCAAGATATCAGGCGCTGTTTGGAACGGGCTTAGGGTTTCTCCTTATGGGGCCCACAACGGTCATTTATGGTTGGTCTACAGTATAAATACTCGCGTTTCTCAAACTCCAACAGTAATCAAACACTAGAAATCAAAGCCGCCGAGCGTAACCTAGCCTATCGCGAAACCCGTTCCGTCGTCATCGCCGCTCGCAAGATAGTCACCGCCGCTGATATTAGAGGTCCTTTTTGATCGTCCGGCGACAGGACCGAGGCTAAGTATAGCGTCTCATGATTCTCTCTCGAGATCCCTTGTCTCTTGATTTGTTGAACGAAGTTAGCTCTTCATTCCGAATTGATTGAGACGATCGATCCGATTGAGATCGTTGGTAGACCTTGCTTGCTTCGTCAAGAAGTGTGGATCTACAAAGCATCGCCTCCGTATTCACTTGCCGTCGCCGATCTCGGGAAGATCCTCTCCAAGAGAGTGCTCCGATCGTGGACTCTTCGTCTTCATCAAGAACTCTTTATTGAACGAAGAGGGACATCGAGTTCTCCATACATAGTTTGTATTTTCTGTACATTCTATTTTAACTTTGTTGTAAAGGAATTTTGATTCCTAGTTGTAAGGGTTGGGTGCAACCCGTTGTGAAGGAGTAGTTACTCCTTCAGGTGGAAGGGTTTCTTCCATAGTGTGAGGATTGGATTTCAATCCGGTTGGTGAACTGACCGAGTCATCTCTTGTTGGGAGATAGTCGAAGGGGAGAGTGGACGTACCCAAATCGGGGAACCACTATAAATTCTTGTGTGTTTCTGTGTTGTGGTTGTTTTTGTTTTCTTGTGCAAGTTAATTTTATTTCCGCAAAAGACTGCAAATCACCTATTCCCCCCCCCATAGGTGAAGATAGTTGGCATTAGTTAAACTTTCAAATGCATAGCCGACTGGGCAGGTGCGACCTGCGATGGTGCTAGTACAGGTTAGTATAGCCGAGCCTATAGCTGCTAGGCAAGTGCCTGCTGAGGCTTTGGTGGATAAGCGAG
Source organism: Platanthera zijinensis (assembly GCA_039513925.1). Lineage (NCBI taxonomy): Eukaryota > Viridiplantae > Streptophyta > Magnoliopsida > Asparagales > Orchidaceae > Platanthera > Platanthera zijinensis. Next base: position 39,275,558 of record CM077094.1, read on the forward strand.
CGGCTGAACGATGGTTGAAGTAATTTATGAGCTTTATTCCTCCTACGTTTACGGGTGCAGGATCCCCGATGAAGGCAGAGGACTGTATTTTACGAGTGAATAGGATATTGATGGCGATAGAGATAGAGGAGGCACAGAAGGTCACCTTGGCCACTTTTCTGTTTGAAGGAGAGGCACGGCTTTGGTGGGATGAGTTAGAGTTACACTACCTCTCGGGCAGACGACTATCAGAGATCTCAATGGAGGATTTTTCGAGATTGTTCTAGACAAAGCATCTGTTGTCGTCGCAGTGGATTGATATATAAAATGAGTTCCAGCATTTAACTCAGGGCGAGGGTTGTGTGGATGACTACCTAAACCAGGTTGGGATGATATGCGGGATCTATTTCTGTTGATGAAAAGCGTAAGACCAATAGGTTCTACGAGTGGCTGCTAGATGAGCAGAGGTTACTGCTCTCAGTTCCAATGAACCAATGTTTCCAAGTGTTGGTGAATACGGCTCGTTCGTTAGAAAAAGATATGAAGAGGGTGAAAGGTAAGAGGGACTTGGTGGTGATAAAGCCTGAGTTCAAAATGTCGCGTCTTAGAAAGTATTACAACCGCAAGAGTTGGAATAAGAAGTCCAAGTCTTCTAGAAAGGCTCCTTCTACTGATACTTCTGGAGCAACCTCAGGGCAAGGTCCGCTCACATGTTATACTTGTGGCAAGCCAAGATATTTTGCTCACGAATGTAGGAGTTGTCCTCCAAAGCTTGATAAAAAGGCAAGAGCATCGTATACTGAGAAGGGAAAGATGATGGAGTCTACTGCATTCCAATATGCTCCAGCTCAGCCAAAGGTATATAACCTTGGCCAACAAGAGGCCATCAAATAGGCTGATGTCGTCACATGTATGAGTAAAATATTGTTTTCATGCTTTATATACTTTATCTACCTTGTGAATTGATTGTGTATAACTTGGTAAGTATAAGATTTGTCCTTATTCGCGACTATCCGACAAGAGCACTGTTCGATATAGGTGCTTCTCATTCATTTTTATCTGAGGACTTCGTATCGCGGATCAGAGTGCCTACTCTTATGTCGACAGATAGAGTAAAGGTGTTATTACCTAACGGATGTGTGATGCGTACAGATAGCTCTTGCTGTCATGAGGTACGGATTGGAAGTCAGGATTTTGGATTGGAAGCGTCTTTGCTGCAGATATCTGAGTTTGATGTAATCTTCAGTATAGACTGGCTCTCGGATCAGTGGGCCTATATAGATTGCAACTCGAAGGAATTCACACTATGACAGAACACCGAATGAGAGACTAAGTTCGTTGGTATGTGAGGATCGAGTAAGATATTGATATCTGCTCTCCAAGTAGTCAAGGCTATTCGGAAGGGCACGAAGTTGTTCTTCTTGCTGTTGGAGGCTGTTGAGCCGAAGTCTAGTTTGAGTGACATTCCTATCGTATCTGAGTATGCAGATGTGTTTCCTATGGATCTTCCTGGGTTACCGCCCTAGAGGGAGATTGACTTCGCTATAGAGTTGCTGTCAGGTGCGAAACCTGTGGCCCGCTCGCTGTACCGTGTTGTGCCAAAAGAGATGGTAGAATTGAAAGTTAAATTGCAAGAATTGCTAGAGCAAGGCTATATACATCCAAGTTTGTCACCTTGGAGTGCACCGATCCTCTTTGTGAAGAAGAAGGATGAAAGCTTGCAGCTATGCATTGATTATCGAAAGTTAAATAAGCTGACGAATAAGAACAAGTATCCGATTCAACGGATTGATGACTTGTTTGATCAGCTAGTGGGTCAACTGCCTACTTGAAGTTAGATTTAAAATATGGTTATTACCAGTTGAGGATTCAGGAGGATGACATTCCCAAGATGACGTTTGGCACACGCTACGGTCATTATAAGTTCACTGTAATGCCGTTTGGGGTAACAAATGCGCCATCGATATTCATGGACTTGATGCATCAAACGTTTAGAGAGTACTTGGACCAATTTATGATCATCTTTATTGATGACATATTGCTATACTCTCAGTCCGAAGAAGATCATGCAAATCATTTGCGGATGGTTTTACACACCCTGAGGAGAAACAAGCTTTATGCCAAGTTCTCAAAGTGAGAGTTTTGGTTGTCATCAGTGGATTTTCTTGGCCATGTAGTTAGTGGAGAAGGTATTGTGGTGGATCCGGCGAAGATAGTTTTGATACAGGAGTGGCCTGTGTTGTCTATTGTTGCGGAAGTTAGGAGTTTCCTTGCACTTGCTGGCTACTACAGGCGTATCGTAAAGAACTTTTCGCAGATAGTCTTACCTCTCACTACACTGACGAGGAAAGATCAAAGTTTGTTTGGACGTCTGAGTTTGCACGAGCTTTTGAGGAGTTAAAGGGTTGTTTGACCATAGTGTCGATCTTGAATTTGCCATGTGGTTTGGACGACTATGAGATCTATAGTAATGCTTCAGGGAGCGGCTTAGGCTGCGTTCTTCTTCAGTTCCGAAAGATTATTGCTTATGGCTCACTCTAGTTGAAAGTGCATGAGCGAAATTATCGATTTCATGACTTGGAGTTTGCGGCTGTGATTTTTGCATTTAAGCTGTGGCGTCACTACCAATATGGCATGAATTTTGATATATTCATGGAACATAAGAGCCATAAGTACTTACTAGATCAGAAGGATCTAAACATGCGGCAGCGGAGGTGGATGCAGTTCATAGGGGACTATACCTTCCAGATACACTATACTCCCATGAAGAGAAATGTGGTTGCAGATGCCTTGAGTCGGCGGACTCTGGTACGGGCAAGTTGGTTGCAGATGCATGATGAGCATCTGATCCAGGAGTTGGAGGCCTTATATATTTCTTATGTTGACAAGAATGCTATTACAAATGCATGCCCGAAATGTATGGAGGTACAGTATGACCTTGCGAACAGGGTTCGGCGAGCAACGGAACTCGATGAGAGTATGAGATGCTATGCAGTGGATGGTTCAAATTCCCAATTCTCCTTGGATGATGGTCTTTTGAGAAAATACGGTTGTTTGTGCGTCCCGAATGTGGGTAAGCTATGGGAGGAATTGATGTATGAAGCACATTTAACGAAGTACTCAATTCACCTAGGGAGCACAAAGATGTACAAGGACATGAAAAAGATGTTCTGGTGGCCGGGTTTGAAGAAATACATAGCTATTTACGTGGCAAAATGCCAAACTTGTGCCTTGGTAAGAGTTGAATGTGAGAAGCCTGGAGGTTTCCTGAAGTCGTTACCAATTTTGGTGTGAAAGTTCTATGATATCTTTATGGATTTTATGCATGGGATACCGAGATCACAGAGCGGGAATGATGCCGTGTGGGTGATCGTTGACCGATTGACAAACGTATCACACTTTATACCGAACAAGAAGGACGATTCAGTGAAAAAGTTGGCTATGTTGTACATATACAACATAGTACGATTGTATGGTGTGCCCATAACATCGTAAGTGACCGAGACAGGCGCTTTACTTCAAATGATTGGAGGCTAATCCACAAGTTGTTGGGTATAAAACTACATCTCAGTACGACCTTTCATTCGCAGACGGATGGTCATACCAAAAAGACCAATAGAATAATGGAGGATATGCTCCAGATGTGCGCCTTTGATTTCGGGAAGAGGTGGGAGGACCATCTCTATATGATCAAGTTTGCCTATAATAATAGCTATCAAGCTAGCATTCAGATGGATCCATTTGAATCTTTATACGATAGGAAGTTTCGTACTCCTTTAGCTTGGGCAAAAATAGGTGGATCGAAGTTATTTAAGCGTAAAGAATTCGAAGATGTAAATTCAATTATACGCGCTATATGAAAGCGGCTATTAGTAGCCCATGATAAGCAGGCAAAGTACTACAATGCCAAGCACTGAAACATGGAGTTTGCGGTGGGAGATTGGGTATATCTAAAGATGAAGCCATTCAAAGGCGTGTCCAGGATTCAGCGCTTGAAAAAATTAAGTCTGAGGTATCTTGGTCTGTTTGAAGTGGTTGAGCAGATTGAAGAAGCTGCCTATCGATTAGCTATTTCGGCAGAGCTGAGTAGTTTGCACGATGTATTTCACATATTAGTGCTGCGGAAAGCCTTGAAAGAGCCGACACAACTAGTGGCTGTTGATCAAGTACCGGTCGATGGAGGGCTGACAATAAAGGTTAGACCAATTCAGATCGAGGATACGGAGGCCAGACAGCTACAAAACAAGACAATCGGGATGGTCAAAGCCCATTGGGACAATTGTGGACGTGAAGAATTTACATGGGAGCTTGAGCAAACCATGCATGATGAGTTTCCCGAGTTGTTTTTGTAAAAGTAAAGTTGCAATAGTTTTGTACTGTTTTCCTACAGATGAATGAAATTTCGGGACAAAATTTCAGTAAGGAGGGGAGATTTGTAACACCCCAAAAACTGGAAAACAAAACTTAAAAGTGGCTATCGCTAGGAGATAGTGGGTATCGCTGGAGATAGCGATAGTACTTGATGCTTTCAACGAAGCAATGAGTAGACTCAATGCACCCGACGCTCTCAATACACTAGACGCTCTCAATGCACTCAACAAAGCATTGAGTGAGCTATCAGAGTAGCGATAGTGGGTATCGCTAGGCGTTACTGCCACGTATGGCTAGACACGTGTCGAATGACCGGATGGTGGCCAAAGAGCGGTGGTTGACTGGGGTCAAAGAGGGTACTAACGATATCTCCCAGGCGATAACAGATATCGCCAGGCGATAGCGTTAAGTTTGACTTGTCAGCTGAAATTATGGCCTTTGCTTCATTTTGATGAGATGATCGTGTGGCTGGGTTTATTCCTGAGGCTGCTTAACCAGAGAAGAGGTGGAGAGAAGATTCATTTCTCTTCTCTTACTCTCTCTCATCCTTCTCATCAAGTTCTTGGAATAAAGGAAGAAGAAGGCTAAAGGTTTAAGCTTTGCTAGCTTAGTGAAAGAGATCCTGTGGTCAGAATCGAGAACTAAGGTAAGATCTGTGAAGAGGAAAGCGAGGCGCTTCTTTCCAACCGGATAGAAAGCTTGCTAATGGCTCCGAAACGAATTCCGAGAGTAACAATCTTCCTTCTTGAACAAGTGAAGTCCTCCTTTTGCATATGCATGGAATCCCCCACCAAAAGGTGGAGAATTGAGGAGATTCTGATGGGTTGATACATGATACCCCCGGGTGGTTTTGCATATAGAATCTGGAAATCGCAGTATGGAATGGCATGTTGTCTGAAGCCCATCCAAACAAGTTGGTCTGGATTGGTGATGTTTTATTTTGCTTGCCGGAGAAGACTCTGAGTATAAACGAGTATTTTACGGGGTCTATAGATTGTACCTGTGAAATGAGAGTAGCAGTAAGTGCCGGAGGTGCGCTCCAAGAAAATACCCAGAAAATTCCACAGTTTGCATAACTATTGGATATCGTCGGGCGACAATGAGTATCGCTAGCGATAGCACTTGGTGAGCTATGATTACTATGAAAGACAAGTTTTCTGACACTACAAGATGCTGTAGGGTTTTGGTTGGAAAGATGTTCCAGTTATGGCTGATTCTGGAGACAAAAGAGAGTTCTATCGATAATGCCAGACAATAGTGAGTATCGCTGGCAATAGCTTCCATATAGCATTTTGTTATTGTGAAGCCTGTGTCTATGAGATAAGGTGTGTAGCATGAGAAGCTGTCAGCCTGGAGAGCCCAGCTATTGGCCATGAGTGCCATGATTGATCATTGCCAACTCAGGTCCTAGGGATATGTGAGTAGCAAGTGATGCTGAAAGCCTGTTGTGCCCAGTAATAAGGCCAGTAAGCAGAATGAGAAAGGGGAGGCTGACCTGCGTCTTATCGTTCTCCATGATGATTACGACCGTTGGTGTTGACCTGGTGATTTGAGCACAAGGAAATAGCTGAACGGTACCCGCGTTATGTCTGTCTGACTAGAGTGCCTAAAGTAATTGGCGTCATTTGAACGCATAATGAGAGTTTTAGGTCTTGTGCCAGAAAGACTAGAAATGCTCAAATTTGACCGTCAAATCTCGGACCACTGAATGGTGGTGGGACCCTAGTAATCAAGTACACCGAGAATGTTCCCTGAGTGCACGGAACGTTTGTCCACTGAGGCACTCGTTTGTGATATATTGAATGGTTCTTGAGTGTGTCTTCTTGTGATATATCTATTGTGTTAATGATATGCCTACAGAGAAAGAATATCACTGCCCTGGGAATTGGGTAAGGTCATTATAATTTGGTCAGTCAAAAGCTGACCGTTGCCTTATTTGCCACCATCTGGTGGAATGTCCCTGTGCAGGTGCTAGAGAGTCGAGTGGGGAATAGCAGGTTGTAGCCCTGAATCTATGTCGGTCCTCAAAGGCCAAGCGAAGTTTTATTGCTTTCATGTGTGTCCATCCTACGTGCCGATGTCTGTAAACCACACTCCTAAAGAGTAATTATAAGGCCTTAAGGATGTAACAGTTTGGCTACTATTGACTGTCGTCAGGCAACAGTGACTATCGCTCGCGATAGTATATTTTGTGTATTCTGTAAGAACATTCCAGTGTATATATAGTGGACATTGCTGTGATACTTGAGTTAAAAAAGTTAACCCTTGAAACTTCCGCTAGAATGCTTTGAGTTAGGATTCATTTAGTCTTTGATATTAACATGTAAATCCACCGACTGTTTGTGGGATATAGTGAGGGGCCCTGACCAGACCCTCTGTTATATTTTATGTGACGGATGGAGGTGTTACACTAGGTAAAGTGCTAGACACCTTCTTCCACCCCCAGGCTGAAAACGCTCAATTGGAGGCTGTTCACGGAGGGAACTATATCGCTCATCTTGCCAAAAGGATGGGGGTGTGGGACTCTCTTCCGCGAATGACCTCCCTTTAGACTCCCATCCTCATTCAGGTTCAAAATCTCCAAGTCCTCGGTCTTGTACGACATCATGATGGCCAATATCAGGTTGTTCCTGCGATAGTAGGTGGAATGTCTTTCGATCTGGATTTTGGAGTCGATCACGCCGAACATCTTTCCTCTTCTTAGCATCCTCCTTCATCACAACCTTCATCTCTGATGCCTGGCTCTCGTCCCATTGATATCGTTAGTTCGCAACCATTCACACAAGAATAGACCAGCCAGATGCCCGCCTTGACACCCAATTTACACAGCTCGAGGGTAGGCTCAAAACTATTATGACGATACAGGAAAATACCAAAAAATTTTTGAGAAGGAATTCAGACTTCTGCGCACTCAATTCCCGCCCAGCAGAGATGATAGTGATGAGGAGTAGGTCATTTTTTTTATATTTTCTTCAACATTACTTTGTATCCATTTTATTTTAACATTTATCTGAGTTCCTATCATTGTACCTGTTTTTTTTTTAAAATTCAATGAACTCGCATGTTATGTTTTCAATTAAAGTTTGCTATCAATTTGTTTTGTGTTTTAGCTATTTTTTAGATCACTTTGGTGCTCCGCTCGCCTCCTCTTCACGGGAGTTCTCTTAGTTTTACTCTTCTCAAACATTGGGTAATGTTTTATATAAGTATTGGGGGGGGGGGGTACTATGAGTATTATGGGCACTTCTTTTCAAAAAAAATTTGAACTAAAAATATTAACTTAATAATAACAATTCATATTAAGAAAAAATAGATTTTTAAGAAGAAAAAATAGATTTTTAAAAGGAAAAATAGATTTTTAAAAGAAAATCATATTTTTAAGAAGAAAATATATATATTTTTAAGAAAAAATATATCTTTTTACAAAAAAATATATTTTAAGAAAACAATATGTTTTTAAAAGGAAAAATTTATGTTATTAATTTATCATTTATATTTATTTATAAAATTTTATTAAACATTTTTTATCATATTTTTATAATCTTATTTTGAGAAATCATTATTTCATGCCTACTCCTTTGCAAAATTCTTGGCCAAATAAACTTTCTTGTAGTGTTTAGATAATTTTCATGCTTTATTAGATTTCTTGAATTTTGGAGAAGAACTGTTGGTCATGTTGTGTTTCTAGTAAAGCACACGTGTCAGTAGAATTTTCTGTAGAACTAACTATTCAACGAACTTTTAGATTTATCTTTTTCTTTGAACATAAATACGATTTATTCTACTTAAAATTTTAAACCGGTCGAATCCAAAATTTCTTAAATGAGTTTGTAGAAGTTAACTTCAGAATTATTAAGCAAGTCCAAAATGTGGTTTATTTTTCTCGATGTCTAGAACTTGCCCCAAGCGACTCTCAAGACATTTGCATAAGTTAATTCATTAGCATGAAAAGAATTTAGGCATTTCTTTTAGCTCATTTTATCTTTTGTTATCTGCACTCCAGTATTTTACCTTTGCTTAGTCACTTTGAGCTTATCCTTTCTTTTATTTTAGCCCCACCATACTAATTTAACAATGGCCTACAAAGCTTCCTATTTGCACACTTTTTCTAAAAAAGGAGCTTGAAAATTGAGAATGGTGTATTGTTCACAAATCATGGTTATGGTGAAATTTATTATTATCCATTATGTTTGAAAAAAAGTGGAAAAAGAAGCACAAATCTTGAAAAAAAGTTAAGCATGAGTAAAAAATATATAAAAAAATTTGCATGTGATGTTCAACAATAGTCGAAAAGTTTAACCTATGCGTTGATCTACTTAAGAGCTCAATTTTGGTTTATGGAATGCTAGCCATCGTGTTTATCTTTGTTTACCTTACCCTTATCCCAAGCCTAACATTTCAACCTAAGTAATCCTTATTGATTTGTGTTTATGAGTTATATATACTAGTGTCGTGGCGAGAGTGTGAAAGGGAAAGCCTATGTCCATCATCATTGATGGATTTATTTGGAGGGTATCCCGGTTTTAGATTTTGCGCATTGATTGTAGAAAACATACTACTCTCTCTTTAAATTCAATCTTTGGATTTACTGGCTTTCTTTTTGAAAGTACAAATATTTAGTAGAAACATGCTTTTAAAATTTATAAGCTAATTTGAATGTTGGATAGGTCTTTCTGTTGAAATCGCTACACGCGTAAGCATAAGACTTCTCATTTTACTCCTTAGGTTCAAAAATTCTTTTATTATTTTGACTATTATCTACTCCTTGTATGAGGTTTGCTCTGGACAAGCAAATGGTTAAGTATGGGAGTATTTAATGACAATATTTTATCTTATTTTTTACTATAGTTTTTATTTTATATTTTATAAAATTTTGTTTATCTTTCTCTAATTTAAGTGTGTAATTATCTTATTTTTGAAATTCAGGAAATTTTGGGTTGCTAATATAAATTTGGAGCTCACTGATGTAAACATGGATAAATTCTTAATGTTTTCTGAGAACTTAAGTTTTACATGCCCAGGTAACGGGTGTGACCAAGAGGTGTGACCTCAGTCACGGACCGTGTACTGCCTCCGCTCTAGAAAGTTATTTTTACATCAGGTAAATATTACACGTCCTGGTCATAGGCGTGACTAGGGAGGCATGTAAATTATTTAGAATGAAGAGCCACATCATTAAAAGTTACATGTCCCTGTTATGGGTGTGATAGGGAAGGCGTGCCAGTCAGGCCCCAAGCATGATCCAGAGTTATGATAGCCAGTTTCAGCCGATGATCATTTTGAGCAGTCAAATCAGGTCACGTGCGTGACCCCCTAGCGTGACTTCATTAGTAACTACCGCCATCATTCCAGATTGAGTCATTATTCCCTCGATTTTTAGTACTATATGCTACATGCCCAGGTCAGGGGCGTGAACAAGGGGCGTGACGCATAAAGAAATGTCCTTTAGCGGTTTGGCTCCCAAAGTTTCTCAGATTTTTTATGATTTTAGTTTCGTACCATATATGCCCTATGGTCATGGGTATGACCCAGGGGCGTGACTCTCATGCCATTTTTCCTATAAATACCAGTCTTCTCCTTGAGCTGAAGAGGGGGATTTTGGTGGAGAAATTTTGTAATTTGGTGCTATCTTTCTGTATTTTTTAGTTCATAGTTTAACTTAGTTTAATTTCCATTCTAAGTTGTTATTTAGCTCTTTAGTTTAGTATTTCAATTTAGCTCTTTTGTAATCATGTATTTCTCAATCATGTTATATAGTTTCTCCATCGTGATGAGTATCTAAACTTCCTTTAGTACTTGATTATGATGAACTTTGGTTTTCTTTTATCATCTAACAAGCTCTCTACTTTAATCTTGTTTGGGTTGTCTTTGATTATAATTTGTTCAAATTCTAGTGTAGCGAGTCAGATTCTAGATCTATATCCTAGATTTTATTGTGAGGTTGTGTATACGAGGAGTTCACTAAACGTATCACTACATATTCTTTGATCCTAGATCTGTAACCTAGATTTTACCGAGAGCTTGTGGATACAAGAGGATCACTAAAAGACAAAAGGAGTATTCATGCAATCCTCAATAGAGGACAACCCAAATCTTCTGTATTAGTGTCAAACCCAATAGAGGGATTCACCACGTAAAACAAGCTTAGAGGGTTTGACTGGCCAGTGGGTTTAATCATGTCACCTAAGGTTATACATTAGTTGTATTCCCGAGAAGGGCGTTAACATAATTTGGGAACCTCCATGGTCCAAATTAAATTATTGGAATTTGTACTTTAATCATTTAATCAATGTTCATTTTATCCAAAGGGATTCTAAATCAAGTGCTAGCCTTTCTCTAATAAAATTTCTCTCAATTAGTTTAATTGCATTTTATCTTTTGCAAGTCACTCACTATTTTGTTAAGATAGAATAATAACAATTTCTTGTGAGTACGATTACTCGACAGACCTGAAAAAATAAGACACTTGATTCTTCACTCTATAACGATAGGTGCACTTGCCTTCCCAATGCGTAATTAATCACATCTCATCATTTCAATGACATATTACATATCACGCACTCATCTCACATTACGAATTCTGTGCAGAAGTTGTCCTCGCCTCCTCCAACTCAGTCCTCATCTGGATAAGATCCTAGCTAGTGGCGTCCAACATAGTTAGTGTATCCCCCATCTTGTGGCTAGTGTTGAGAGCACACCTCGCCGTCTGATATAAAAATTCAGTGACACGCAGGAAGACTTTGCTTTCTCGATACGCTAGCTCGGGGATGGGGGTTCCTGCCAACACCACCGCACCCTCCTAGTCATAAAAGTCGAATAGGAGGTTCAGCACATCATCATCAGCTTCTTCGTCCTCCATCCTAGAGGGAAGTTGCGAGCTCAGGATAACCCTATACTAGCCATCACACCACTCAAAGAGGGTGGCATCCTCCAAGTCCTTGGCATGTGTAATGCCCCGAAACTCAAAAGAAGGACGGGTGCGTTTTGAGCCAAGTATGGGTTTTGGTGGAGATGACACGGCCTGGGATACGGGCATGTTCCAGGGGCGTGTCGTGCTCGGGTGCAACGACGGCCGTATGGTAAACAAAATTACAATCAACGAGCGTCGAACAACGAACACGGCCTGAGACACGGGCATGTCCCAGGCCGTGTCCTACTCGGGTTGTTAGCTGAGTTGTGCTGGGGGGAGAGACACGGCCTGAGCCCAGGCGTGTTAGGGTCCAACACGGGTGTGTCAAATTCGACACGAGAATGTCGAATAACCGTGTTCTCCTCGGGTTGGTGCTGGACCTGTGTCGATGGAGGAACACGCCCAGCTACATGTGCGTGTACTGGGTGACACGGGCGTGTCAAGCCTGACACAGGCGTATTGAGTGCCCGTGTTCTATTCGGGACACGACGGTTTCAGCGGCGAATGAGTTACATGGCCTTGGACACGGGCATGTTGCAAGCCGTGTTCAGCCCAAGAAGTTTATTTTTGGGCTGAATCGTGGCCGTTCATTTCCTTATTTTAGGATCTAACAGCTCAGGCCTCTCCATGCTAGGGTTAAGACCGGGATTGGGGGTTTAAACTCTCATATTCCTTTGGACATTCTCTTTCTAAATCTTAGAGAGAAGGGAGAGCAAGGAGGAAGAAGGAAGAGGGAGATCCGGTCGCCGGAGGAGATTAAGAGCGCCAAATTGCAAACCGAGCCCAGATCTGTGGAGGCAAGATCATTGCGGTGTTTTTCATCCGCATAGTTTTCTATGATGCTGAAGAGGAACACTAGGGTAACGATTCTCATCTTGAGCATGTGAAGATCTTCTTCTTTTGCATAGGAAAAACCTCTCTCGTGAGTGTGCGGCGAGTTTGCGGTGTTCCTTGGGGTAGATATGTAAAGTCCCCCTTTTTTAGAGTCCGGAATCATAGTACGGACATAGGCATGGTGTGTGAAGTCTACCCAAACATGTTGGTATGGATCGTTGATGATTTTCTATGTATTGTTAGCCGGAGAAGACTCTGTGTCTTTTTGTTATTTTCGAGTTTCTACGTGGTAGATTGCAGCAGGGATCCTTGGGGATTAACCCCAAGGCGCACCCAGAAAACTGGGCGGAAATGCATTTCTGCCATCTTAGTGGCCTGGGAGCTAGCCTTGAACATAACTGGGTAATGTGCTTGTATGATCAGATTTTGGGATCCGGCGTAGCTTGGCCCACGCATTTGGCTTAAGTTGATAGTGCAGTGTGAGCAACGGGCAAGTGGAAATGGACCCGGACTATGTGGTTTGGTGCAGAGACCTGAAAACAGGGACTGACCATTGGTATAGTTGTGCGAGTCTTAGTCTTTGGCCGGAAAGACTAGAATGCTCATGAGATTTGTCATCCAAGCGATGGTGGTGAGACCACGGTTTTGATCGGTTTCACCGAGTTAGTGCCCTGAGAGCACGAGGTGTGTGGCCGTGTGAGCCTGCACCTATTATGTTGTGTTTATTCACTATATTACTTGCTATGCTAACAAGTGCAGGGAAGAAGCCTTGCCGCCCCGAGTTTGGCGGCGGAATCATTATAATTTGGTCGGCTTTAGCTGGCCGTTATTCTTGTTTGCCACCATTACGGTGATTTGTGCTTGTAGGTGCTGCGGAGCCGAGCGGCAAATAACGAGCCAAAGCCCAAGTTGTTGAGCCGACCCTCGATGGCCTTGTTTGTTTACTTATTTAAATCATGTGTGGCCGGCCTGCGAGCCGAAGTTTGTAAAACACTATTTAAATTTGGTTAACTGTTGTAAGGCCATAAGGCCAGTACTTTTGTGTATTTAGTTGTTAATTCCTACTAGGTTTTGTTAGTGGACATTCGTGCTTGTGGCTGGGTTCTTGCCTTTGAAACTTAATAAATTGCTTCCGCTAGATGCTCTGTGTAATACGTTGTGATTGGAAGGATGGTTTCATCTAGTAACCCACCGGTCTGTCCGTGGTATATGACGTCGGGCCCCGGCCGGACCTACTACTATATGCAATGTTACGGATAAGGGAATTATGATTTGGTATCAGACTATCGGTTTCGGTGAGATTTAACTGAATTCATGGGTCAATTCACTTTAAGGGGTGGTGAGCACATGTGTGTGCGTCATCGTAATAACATGAAAAGAACCCATGAATGTCCACTTAGGAATGAAAATACACATGTTTGAGAAACCTGTGTGTTCCTATAATTGCTTTTTGTAATATTGTTTGGTCGCTTATCAGTGTTTTGTACGACTATAAGTGACCAGGAGTGGTGCAGGGCCGTCAGAACGTCCAGTTTCTGAGGCGAGTAGCGCACCAAATGATGCCCCGGCAATGCCTCCTTCAGCTGAGACCTTACGATTGGTAGCGGAGGTAGTGTTTGCGATGATTAATGCGCAGCCTGCGAGACAGGTATAGCAGCCTGCCCCTGCTGTGGAGCAGGTATGGCTCCAAGCGGCGGAGCCAAGGAGAGTGGAGAAGGTTGTAGTGGAGCAAGTATTCCCTAGGAGAAAAACGAAGAAACAACTCAAGCACGTTATGGGCTTCAATCCTCCAGTGTTCTCGTGGACGGGAACCCCAACCCAAGCAGAGGATTGGCTATCCAGAGTCAAGAGATTGTTGATAGCTACTGAGACAGAAGAGTGGCAGAATACAATAATTGCCACGTTCTTGTTGGATGGTGACGCAAGACTATGGTGGGAAGGCTTGGAGCTACACCATCTGAGGGGTAGGCAGCTTACTAAGATCTCGATAGAGGAATTCTCGAGACTGTTCTTGGCTCGATACCTCCCCTCAGCTTAGAGGATAGCAATGGAAAACGAGTTCCAGAAGCTGGTACAAGGTGAGAGTAGCGTGGATGAATATCTGCACGAGTTTACTCGCTTAGGTCGGTATAAAAGCTCTACCTTCGCCGATGAGGAGCGAAAGACAAATCAATTATATGAAGGTCAAAGAGATGATTTGAGACTGCTACTTTCGGGGCCGATGACGCAGGGTTTCCTGACATTGGTCAACACGGCCCGGTATTTGGAGAAAGACATGAAGAATGTTCAGGCAAAGAAGGACTCCGGCGATAGGAAGTCAGAGTTCAAGGTGCCGCCTACAAAGTCTGGTTTTCGAAGGTGGAATAAGAAGGCTAGGACGTCGGGTCCAGCCCCTTCTTCGGGTGCTTCGAGGGCAACTACCAACCAAACCCCGGGCACTTGTTTTACATATGGGAAGACGGGGCACTTTGCCCGTGAATGTTGGAGAGGACGTCCAAAGTCCGAGAGGAAGAAGGGAGCAACTTATGAAGAAAAGGGCAAGGCGGTGGAGTCACCCGCATCCCATTATGCTCTGACTCAACCAAGAGTCTACAATCTGGGACAGCAGGAGGCCATCAAACAAGCGGATGTTGTGACAGGCTTTGTTCTGATTTGCGATAGTCCGGCAAGGGAACTATTTGATACGGGAGCTTCGCACTCCTTTTCTCCGAAGGTTTCATATCGCACATCGGAGTCCCTTCTTCGATGGCGAAGGACAAATTGGACGTGTTGCTGCCGAATGGGTGTTCTATGCGTGCGTACAGAGTATGTGCCGTAAAGATTCATATTGGAAGTCAAGAGTTCGACTTACTAGCATCGTTATTACCGTTAGTAGAGTTCGACGTCATTTTTGGTATGAACTGGCTTTCAGAGCAGAATGCATACATAGATTGCAACCGTAAGGAAGTCAAGCTGGGTGCTGGGCGGGAGACAACGTTTGCGGGACTAAAGGGGTCGAGCAAGACTTTAATGTCTTCTCTTCAGGTGGTCAAGGTAGTCCGTGCTGGTGCAGAGCTGTTCTTCACGTTAGTGGAGGCTGTAAAGCCTAAGCCCACTTTGGGTAGTATCCCAGTAGTGTGAGAGTACCCCGACATGTTCCCGGACAATCTTCCTGGAGCCCCACCTCAGCGGGAGATCGATTTCACAATTGAGTTGGTGCCTGGTGCCAAACCTTTGTCACACTCTCCTTATAGGTTGGCGCCTAAGGAGATGGCAGAGCTAAAGGTTCAACTAGAGGATTTGTTGGAGTAGGGCTATGTGCATCCAAGTTCGTCGCCTTGGAGCGCACCAATCCTTTTCGTTAAGAAGAAGTGAAAGTCCACCTAGTGCCAACTAGCTTCACCTATGGGGGGGGGGGGGAATAGGTGACTTGCAGCATATTTGCGGAATTAAAATTGTACCTGCAGAATCAAAACAAACCACACAGCACAGAAAATAACACAGGCAATTTATAGTGGTCCCCGATTTGGGTACGTCCACTTTCTCCCTTCGACCTATCTCCCAATCCAGGGATGACTCGGTCACTTCACCAATAGGATTGAAATCCAATCCTTGCACTATCGGAAGGAACCCTTCCACACGTAGGAGTCGACACTCCCACAACACGGGTTGCACCCAACCCTACAACTAGGAACCAAATGTTCCTTTACAAAGAAAAAGAGACTGGAGTGTATAAGAAATACAAACAACTTGAAGATCTAGGTGTCCCTTTTCGTTAGGCTACTTGTTCTTGTAGGCAACGAAATGTCCACGGCCCTTGATCTTTCTTGGAGAGAATCTCCCCGAGACCGGCGGCGGCAAAGGGCGGCGGTAAGGCTCTCGGTGTTGGCGGCGGCAACTGAAAACAGTAGCGATGCACTGGAGATTCAATCTTCTTAGCGAAGTTGGCAAGGTCTTCCAACGGTCACACTAGGATCGATCGTCTCGATCGATTCGGACGGGGATGGATTTCCCTATCTCAAATCAAGAGACAAAAGACCTCTAGTTAGACGCGTGAGACGCTGTGCAAGACTTGGCTTCTGTCACCGTGGATCTGGAGGAGATCGAGATCTGCTACGGTGACCACTGCACGAGCGGCGACGGAGACGATCGGCGGAGCTAGTTCGCGAATTTAGGGTTTGACGGCGGCTCGGCTTTCGTATTCTGTATTCGTAAAAATCACTGTACACTAATACTTGTGTATTTATACACTAGGTCATAAAGATGACCGATGTGGGCCCCACCAAAGCAAAGACCTAAGTCCGGTTCGAAATACCGTTGGAAACCTGGACTGGTCCAGGAAATGTCGGAAATTTGCCCAAGTCAAATTCGGCGAGAATCGTAGGTGATTCTAGACGAATCGGCGAGAATCACTTACGATTCTCGCCGAATTCTACTTGGCGAATTCTGGTAGCACAGGTTATAGAGGCCGGGGAGAATCGGCGAGAATCACATTTGATTCTCGCCGAATCGTCGAGAATGCAAAGTCATTCTCGACGAATCGGCGAGAATCACTTAGTGATTCTCGACGATTCTGCCTTAGAGGATTTTCTGACTGCGTCGAGACAGCCGGCCCAACCTGGCGAGAATCATCTAGTGATTCTCGACGACTAGTCGAGAATCACTAGTGATTCTCGACGAATCGGCGAGAATCCCATAGTGATTCTCGACGATTTACACTTAGACGATTCTCGTCTTTCAACCCGTGAGCTGGTCTTTGGCCCATCCTTGCTCCTTGTCTGCTCTTGCTTTATCATAGCCCTGTACTTGAAATTAAGTACAGCCCAATAGAGAGAGTACATGTAGGCCAACACACTGATCTGCTCAATGAGGGATTACGTCGCGCAGACCCGTGCATATTGACCCACTGCACCCTGACATTGGTGTGTACTTAGCGTGGAATAACTGCAAGCACAACTTAAAAGATTTCATCAAACACATTGTCTATTTACCTTAGCTTGTACAGGGGCTTTTTCAAATCAGGTACATTGTGGATACAATACCCAACAATTTCCCCCTATTTGAAGAAGCCTAAACCCTACAAGCTAAGGTGAATAGAGCATATAGGAATGAAAATCATAAACTTAAAATTGAGTTGAGAGAGATATTCCTTACTGCTTTCTTGAGAGCAAACTTGGAGCCACCTTAGCCGAGAGGGTAATCTCCCCCTTTTCGGCTTCTGCAAATCGGGGACTGAAGCATGAGACACCATGCTCCCCCTCAGTTCTTGTACTTTTGATTTCACTAAATTCCTAGCAGAGGCTCCCCCTAGACGCATGAGCCTTGAGCTTCTGTAGTCTTCATTTCTCGTAGTTTAGCATCCCCAATTCAGTTTTGATCATACTGAACTTGGTCTCGTCAAGGGGCTTTGTAAAAATGTCTGCAATCTGCTTGTCAGTGGGAACATAGCAGAGAGAGATGTCCTTGTTCTCCACGTGCTCCCAAATGAAATGGTAACGCACTTCAATATGCTTCGTTCTGCTGTGCGATACCGGATTGTTGGCAATAGCAATTGCACTGGAGGAGTCGCAGTACATCGGTACTTCCTTGAACTGAAGATCATAGTCTGCTAACTGATTTCTGATCCAAAGGAGTTGTGCGCAACAGCTGCCAGCCGAGATGTACTCAGACTCTGCTGTGGAGGTTGCTACACAGTTCTGCTTCTTGCTGTTCCATGAAATAAGCCTTCTTCCCAGGAATTGACACGTCCCGGAAGTGCTTTTCCTGTCATCCCTACTCCCTGCAAAATCAGCATCTGAAAAACCTATTAGCTCGACATCATTGTTTCTCGGGTACCACAAGCCAAGATTGGGGGTACCTTTAAGGTATCTTAGAATTCGCTTTGTAGCGACATAGTGAGATTCCTTATTGTTCACCTGATATCTGGCACAGACACATGTGGAGAACATGATATCCGGTCTACTGGCAGTAAGGTAGAGCAGGGATCTAATGATGCTTCTGTATTTGGTTTCATCGAAAGGTTTACCTTTCTCATCCTTATCCAGAGACATAGTGGATCCCATTGGAGTCCTCATAGAGGTTGCATTCTCCATTCCGAATTTCTTGAGGAGTTCATTTGTGAACTTCGTCTGAGAGATGAAGATTCCATCCTCAGACTGTTTCACTTGAAGTCCCAAGAAATACTTTAGCTCTCCCATACTGCTCATTTCAAACTTTCCTTGCATAAGTTTAGAGAACTTTTTGCAAAGATTGTTGTCCGTTGAGCCGAATATAATGTCATCGACATAGATTTGCACCATCAAGATCTTGCCTTTGACTTCCCTAAGAAACAATGTCTTATCTATTTTTCCTCTAGAGAACTTGTTCTCAAGAAGAAAACTAGACAAGGTCTCATACCAAGCTCGAGGAGCTTGCTTTAAACCATATAGAGCTTTATTAAGAAAATATACATGATTAGGATAATTAGGATTGACAAAACCTGGGGGTTGAGCGACATATACTTCCTCTTTCAGGTCTCCGTTCAAGAAGGCTGATTTCACGTCCATTTGATAGACAGTGAATCCTTTGTGCGAAGCATACGCCAGGAACAATCTGATGGCCTCGAGCCTTGCCACTGGTGCAAAGGTCTGGTCGAAGTCAATCCCCTCCTCCTGTCGGTAACCTTGAGCCACTAGCCTGGCCTTGTTCTTTATGATGACACCGTGTTCATCCAGTTTGTTTCTGAAGATCCACTTGGTGCCAATCACATTCTGCTTTTGTGGTCTGGGAACCAGCGTCCAAACGTTGCATCGTTCGAATTGATGCAATTCATCTTGCATGGCCAAAATCCATGCAGCATCTTTGTTCGCCTCGTCGAACTTCTTTGGCTCAACCTATGACAGGAAGCTAAAATGCAAAATTTCGTTAATGGTACCTCTTCGAGTTCTGACCCCGTCACATGGATCTCCGATGATCTGATCTCTAGGATGATCCCTCACGTGTCTGAGCTCAAGAAGTCTGGCGTTAGGAGCTTCAACTACTTCTTGGGCATCTCCTTCTTCTAAAGGATTTGCTCCATTTTGATCTTCAACTTCTCCGATCGGCGTTGATGTGGAGACCTTGACGTATTTTGGAGTTGCATCTTTCTCGGGCTCATCCAGTTGTAACTTTTTGAGTCTGGCACCCGCATCTTCAGGAAGACAACTAGAAGTCTTGCAATTAAGCAAACTTCCTTCATTAAATACAACATTTATTGATTCCTCTACCACTAGGGTTTTCTTGTTGAAAACTCTATAAGCCTGACTATGGCTACTATAGCCCATGAATATGCCTTCGAAGCATTTTTCACCAAACTTAGTACGAGTGTACTTCCCATTATTCAGTACATAACATTTGCAGCCAAAGATCCTCAGATAGGACATGGTTGGTTTCTTGCCTTTCAGTAGCTCATAAGGAGTCATACGATGACTCTTGTTGATCAACGCTCGGTTTTGTACATGACAAGCCGTATTGACAGCCTCGGCCCAGAAGTATTCTAGGAGAGAAGCGTCATTCAACATTGTCGTGCACGCCTCAATGAGTGTTCTATTCCTCCTCTCCACCACTCCATTTTGTTGAGGAGTGCGAGGGGAGGAGAACTCATGAAAGATACCAAGTTCTTCACAGAACTCTGTCATAGCCCCAGACTCAAACTCTGTTCCGTGGTCACTTCTGATTTTGACCACCGAGCAGTTAAGTTCGTTCTGTATCTGCTTGACAAAACTGGTGAAGATGTCAAACGTATCAGACTTGCGCTTTAAAAAGAACACCCACGTAAACCGAGAGTGATCATCTACAATCACTAGCGTATACGACTTCCCTCCTAAGCTATGGACTTGCATAGGACCAAACAAGTCCATGTGTAGAAGATAAAGACATCTGGAGGAATCTTTGTCTGGGATGCCCTTAAAGGTAGCCCGAGTCTGCTTGCCCATCTGACATGCAGGACATGGACTGTCTTTAATACACTTAATAATGGGAGCATCCCTTACTAAGTCTTTGGAAAACAGCATATTAATTGTCTTGTAATTAATGTGTGCCAATCTCTTGTGCCATTGTTCACAAAGAGATGCACCGCCTTTTACAACGAGGCATACTGGGGTAGAAGAATCTAAACTAAGAAAATTTAAACAGAAAATATTTCTGCTCCTAATGCCAATTAATACGGTCTCTGAAGAATCACATGATATTATCAGGCATTTATCCTTGCAGAACTTAACGTCATATCCTTTATCACATAACTGGCTTACGCTGATCAGGTTATGATTTAATCCTTCAACATAAGCTACGTTAGTGATAGAGAGTATACCGTTGGAAATCGTACCGTAACCTCTGGTGACTCCCCGATCAGATCCCCCAAATATGACTTTGGGTCCATTCTCGACTGGAGAGTACTCCCGCAGCAGGCTTCTTGTCCCGGTCATGTGACGGGAGCATCCACTGTCAAAATACCAAATAGGAGTTTTGTTGGCCTTTGGACATTCCTACAAAACAGAATTAATTTGCCTTAGGAACCCAATCGAACTTGGGTCATAGATTCCTTGTTAGCATACTCCCCCTCGATTGGTAGGCCCTACGAGTGGTCGGCCTCGCATTGCTAACATAAGGAGTCTCGTTATACCTTGGATTAAACCAACAATCCACGGCAAAGTGACCAACTTTGCCACAACACCAACAGTCAAATCTGTTGTACCTCTTCCTAGGCTCCTGCTTCACCCTGGGAATAGTGGGCACAGCTGGGGCCTTGGAACTGGAGGTGGAGGCATCATAGTGATTGCAGTCACATGATTTCTTCACCTTTTGTTCCTTCAGTATAACAGGCTTGGCTTTTGGTGCCTGCTTTCTATTATGGCCGCTAGAGAATTGACCATAATTTCCCAAGTGGATTTCCTCATAAGGTGCCTTGAAGACACTCTCACTGAAGTTGCGGGGAAAGGTCCACCCATCATACCGGCTCTTCGGCTTTGCAACCGAGGGCCTGAAGTGATGGCCGTATGTTGACTCAAAGTCATGTTGGTTACAGGGAAAGTAAGGCTTTCTGAACTCAACAGGGCTAAGTGGGGCCTTTCCTTTCTCAACAGCAGAGGCTTTCTTGGCAGCCTTATTCTTCCTCTTATTCCTGTTTCTCCTATATGAGGAGCTAGGTGCCCCTACATGCCCCAAGCCAGCTCCTTTGGCCTGAGCAGAGAAGGTATCAACTAATGGAAGAACGGTTTTTGGCATAGAGAAGCTCTTGACGATCTTCCTTTCTACCGCAAATAGTTCTTCCAACTTGTCGACTTCCTCCTGCTTAAGATCAAGGAGCTTAAGAGACTCTGAATGCTTTGAAGTCAGGTCCAAGTGCTCCTGTCGGAGGGAGATCAAACTGGTGATCTCTTCCCTCAGGGATACACTCTCACCTTTAAGGAATTTGACTTCCTTTTTCTCAACCTTCAGTCTCTTTCGACATTCCACGAAAGTATTGAGCAGAAGCTCATACTTCTCGAGGAGCTCAGCTTCACGGGCCGAAGGGCTATCCTCAGGGTCATCATCCTGAGACTCAGGATCAGAGTCAGAGTCAGAGAGAGGGGTGTGAGCTTTTACCTTCCTAGTAAAAGGGGGGCAATCTCCTTCCGAGTCACAGCGACCCATTAGCCCAAAGTAGGCTTCCTCGTCATCGCTGGTGTCTGAAGTGTCAGACTCACTCAGCGTCTTTGGCTTCTTCGCGATGTAACTCCTCTCCTTCTTCTTGTCTTTTGAGGACCTGTGCTCCTCTCCCTTTCCCTTTTCCCTCTTGCCTTGATGGCAGTCGGCCACGACGTGTCCTAGCTTGTTGCAACCAAAGCAAATAATGTCAGATGAGCGGTGTTTGTTCGGTTTGGAAGCATACCTGTCAGAAGAGAAGTTCTTCTTCTGATCCCTTGAAGAGGAGCCGTTTCTCTTTCTCTGATTCCTCAGCTTGAGGAACTTCTTGAATTCCCTTGTGATAAGGGAGAGGTCTTCCTCTGACAACTCTGAGCCGGAGGAGCTTGGCTCAGAGTCTTCCTCTTCATCCCTCTTCCACGCACGAGAAGAAGCGGCACCCTTGCCCTTTCTGGAGTGAATGGCTTTAAGGGCCACCGTCTTTTCCTTGGCCGCGGCTTTCTCTTCTTCCTCTTCAGCCTTCCTTGTGTTCAACTGAAGCTCATAGGACATGAGCTTCCCGAACAGAATCTGAGGGTCGGTTTCCGCAAGTCTGCCAAACTCGTGGATGGCACATATCTTTGTGTCCCATTCCTTAGTGAGGGATCTAAGGAACTTATCATTGAGCTCACCGTCAATGAACACTCTTCCGTATCCTTTGAGTGCATTGACGATCTTGAGGATGTTTTCGAAGGTAACTCCGATCTCCACCTTGGGCCCTTGCCTGAAGGCCTCATATTTCTGATTGAGGAGGGATCTCCGATCGTCCCTCACTTCATCCGTCCCCTCCATTAATACAATCAGACAGCTCTAGAGATCCTTGGCTGTCCTGCAGTTGCAGAAGTTCTGCATCATAGAGTCGTCAACGGCGCTTACCAGGATGTTCTGAGCTTTCTTGTCGAGTCCGAACAACACCATTTTTTCCTTGTCCATTTCCGAAAGTTTCTTGGGCACTTTCTTGGTAGGATCAATGGTGGAGGCCTTAGTGGGAATGTACGGTCCCTCCTCCACTATCATGAAGAGCCGGGGGTCGACTGCTTCCATGTAGAATCTGATTCTTTCCTTCCAAATAGGAAAGTTCAGTCTGGTGCATACTGGGATTTTGACGGAGTGCTTGAGTCCGTCCATGGAAGATATCGGTCTTCTTCTTGACACTGGTGGCAGGATTCTACTCAAGGTGTGAACCTTTTTGATGAGTAACCTCCCTCTGATACCACTTGAGTCCACCTAGTGCCAACTAGCTTCACCTATGGGGGGGGGGGGATAGGTGACTTGCAGCGTATTTGCGGAATTAAAATTGTAACTGCAGAATCAAAACAAACCAAACAACACAGAAAATAACACAGGCAATTTATAGTGGTTCCCCGATTTGGGTACATCCACTTTCTCCCTTCGACCTATCTCCCAATCCAGGGACGACTCGGTCACTTCACCAACAGGATTGAAATCCAATCCTTGCACTATCGGAAGGAACCCTTCCACACATAGGAGTCGACACTCCCACAACACGGGTTGCACCCAACCCTACAACTAGGAACCAAATGTTCCTTTACAAATAAAAAGAGACTGGAGTGTATAAGAAATACAAACAACTAGAAGATCTAGGTGTCCCTTTTCGTTAGGCTACTTGTTCTTGTAGGCAACAAAAAGTCCACGACCCTTGATCTTTCTTGGAGAGAATCTCCCCGAGACCGGCGGCGGCAAAGGGCAGCGGCAAGGCTCTCGGTGTTGGCGGCGGCAACTGAAAACAGCAGCGATACACTGGAGATTCAATCTTCTTAGCGAAGTCGGCAAGGTCTTCCAACGGTCACACTAGGATCGATCGTCTCGATCGATTCGGACGGGGATGGATTTCCCTATCTCAAATCAAGAGACAAAAGATCTCTGGTTAGACGCGTGAGACGCTGTGCAAGACTTGGCTTCTATCACCGTGGATCTGGAGGAGATCGAGATCTGCTACGGTGACCACTACACGAGCGGCGGCGGAGACGATCAGCGGAGCTAGTTTGCGAATTTAGGGTTTGACGGCGGCTCGGCTTTCGTATTCTGTATTCGTAAAAATCACTGTACACTAATACTTGTGTATTTATACACTAGGTCATAAAGATGACCGTTGTGGGCCCCACCAAAGCAAATACCTAAGTTCGGTTCGAAATACCGCTGGAAACCTGGACCGGTCCAGGAAATGTCGGAAATTTGCCCAAGTCAAATTCGGCGAGAATCGTAGGCGATTCTCGACGAATCGGCGAGAATCACTTACGATTCTCGCCGAATTCTACTTGGCGAATTCTGGCAGCACAGGTTATAGATGCCGGGGAGAATCGGCGGGAATCACATTTGATTCTCGCCGAATCGTCGAGAATGCAAAGTCATTCTCGACGAATCGGCGAGAATCACTTAGTGATTCTCGACGATTCTGCCTTAGAGGATTTTCTGACTGCGTCGAGACAGCCGGCCCAACCTGGCGAGAATCATCTAGTGATTCTCGACGACTCGTTGAGAATCATCACGACGAATCGGCGAGAATCACAGAGTGATTCTCGACGATTTACACTTAGACGATTCTCATCTTTCAACCCGTGAGCTGGTCTTTGGCCCATCCTTGCTCCTTGTCTGCTCTTGCTTTATCATAGCCCTGTACTTGAAATTAAGTACACCCCAATAGAGAGAGTACACGTAGGCCAACACACTGATCTGCTCAACGAGGGATTACGTCGCGCAGACCCGTGTATATTGACCCACTGCACCCTGACATTGGTGTGTACTTAGCGTGGAATAACTGCAAGCACAACTTAAAAGATTTCATCAAACACATTGTCTATTTACCTTAGCTTGTACATGGGCTTCTTCAAATCAGGTACATTGTGGATACAATAGCCAACAAGAAGGACGGAAGTTTGCGGCTCTGTATCGACTATAGGGAGCTTAACAAGTTAATGGAAAAGAACAAGTACCCGATCCCAAAGATTGATGATCTTTTTGATCAGTTAGTCGGGTCATCAGTGTACTCAAAATTGGATCTAAAGTCCGGTTACTATTAACTAAGGATAAGGGAGAGTGATATCCCAAATACATCGTTCAGCACAAGGTATGGGCATTTCGAGTTTATGGTCATACCGTTCGGGCTGAATAATGCGTCATCAGTGTTCATGGATCTGATGAACAAGACGTTCATGGAGTACTTAGACCGTTTTGTGATCGTCTTTATTGACGATATATTGGTGTACTCGCAGTGCGAAGAAGATCACTTCAAGCATATGCATTTGATTTTGGAGACGCTGAGGAGGAATGAACTATACGCAAAGTTTTCCAAATGCGAGTTCTGGTTGTCCTCAGTAGCGTTCCTTGGTCACATAGTTAGTGGTGAAGGCATTGCGGTGGATCCGGCGAAGATTGTTGCGATACGGGAGTGGCTTGTGTTGTCTTCGGTAGCGGAAGTACGGAGTTTTCTGGGGCTTGCCGGCTATTACAGGTGCTTTGTAGAGAACTTCTCGCAGATAGCGTTACCTCTCACAACGTTGACCAGGAAATATCAAAAGTTTGGTTGGACGCGCGTGTGTGCACAAGCTTTTGAAGATTTGAAGAGTCGGTTGACCATGACGCCAGTGTTAAGTTCGCCGAGTAGGACCGAGGGCTTTGAGATCTACAACGATGCTTCGGGTAGTTGTTTGGGTTGTGTGTTGTTGCAGCATGGAAATGTTATTGCGTATGGCTCACGTCAGCTGAAAGTGCACGGGAGGAATTATCCGGTCCACGACTTGGAGTTTGCGGCCGTGATTTTTGCGCTAAAGCTGTGGAGGCATTATTTGTACAGTGTAATGGTCGATATTTATACCGACCACAAGAGCCTGAATACCTGTTGGATCAGAAGGATCTGAACATGAGGCAGCGGTGATGGATGGAGTTCCTGGGGGACTATACATTCAAAATTCATTATGTGCCCTGGAAAGGCAATGTAGTTGCGGATGCGTTGAGTCGCAGGGCTCCCGCACAAGCCAACTGGTTGTCGATTCATGATGAGCGGCTGATTCGGGAGTTAGAGGCGTTAGATATATCTTGTGTTGACAAGGAGACTAGCGCCGAAGCGTTATTAAACTGGACGGAAGTTCAGTATGATCTGGCTGATCAGATTCGACAGGCTATGAATTTGAATAGTAGCATGAAGGAAATCATGGATGCAGCTTCGGATGGATCTAATTCTCAGTTTTTGGTTGAAGATGGACTGCTAAGGAAGGACAATCATTTGTATGTCCCAAGCGTGGGTAATTTACAGGTGGAGTTGATGTACGAGGCTCATTATACCAAGTACTCAATTCACCCAGGGAGCACGAAGATGTACCGAGATCTGAAGAAGTTGTTCTGGTCGCCAGGACTCAAGAAGGATATGCCTCTATATGTGGCTAAGTGTCAGACTTGTGTCTTAGTGAAGGCAGAGTGCCAAAAGCCAGGGGGTTTCTTGAAATATTTGCGTATTTCGGAGTGTAAGTTTGACGACATTCCGATGGACTTTGTGCATGGTTTGCCAAGGTCACAGAAGGGAAACGACGCCATCTGGGTAATCGTAGATCATTTGACAAAAGTGTCGCACTTCATTCCGCATAGGAAGGATGATTCAGTGGAGAAACTGTCGAAGCTTTACGTGGACAACATTGTTAGACTGAAAGGTGTGCCCCGCAGCATCGTGAGCGATAGAGATGGACGTTTCACGTCCAATGACTTGAGGTTAGTGCAGCAAATGTTGGCAACTAAGTTGAAGTTCAGCACAGCCTTTCATCCGCAGACGGATGGGCAGATCGAGAGGGTCAACAGGACGATGGAGGACATGCTTTGCATGTTTGTCCTGGACTTTGGAAAGCAGTGGGAAGACCATCTGTATTTGGTGGAGTTTGCGTACAACAACAGCTACCAAGCGAGCATACAAATGGCGCCCTTCGAGGCCCTATATGGTAGAAAATATCGCACGCCGTTGTCGTGGTTAGAAATGGGTAAGGCGAGGTTGTACAAAAAGCAAGAGGTGGAAAACGCCACTTCATTGGTGCGAACCATTGAGGAGCATTTGCTGATTGCTCAGGATAAATAAGCTAAATAATACGATGCCAAGCATCAGAACGTGGAGTTTGTGGTTGGCGATTGGGTGTATCTAAAGATAAAGTCATTCAAGGGTGTTTCACAGGTATGACGCTTGAAGAAGCTGAGCCCGAGATACCTTGGACCATGTGAGATTCTGGAGCGGATCGGCAAAGCGACTTATCTTCTAAAGCTATCGGTGGAGTTGAGTGGTCTACACGATGTATTCCACATATCAATGTTGTGGAAGGTGGTGCAAGAGCCTTCGCAGGTGATCGCCAATGATCAAGTACCGGTGGACGAAGGTTTGACAATGAGGGTCAAGCCCATTCGTATTGAGGACTCTGAAGTCAAGCAACTTCATAACAAGGAGATTAGGATGGTTAAGGTCCGATGGGACAATTGCGGTCGGGAGGAGCTCTCTTAGGAGTAGACCATACTGGAGGAGTACCCAGAGTTATTCCACTTAGGTACCGCTTTTGGTTTTGTGTATCTTTTCCTTTCGGTAATTTCGTGGACGAAATTCTTTTAAGAGGGAGAGAGCTGTAACGCCCCGAAACTCAAAAGAGGGACGAGTGGCGTTTTGAGCAAAGTCTGGGTTTTTGTGGAGGTGACACGGCCTGGAACACGGGCATGTCCCAGGGGCGTGTCGTGCTCAGGTTCGTCGATGGCCGTGTGTTCGACAAAATTGCAGTCGACGAGCGTCGAACAACGAACACGGCCTGAGACACGGGCGTGTCCCAGGCCGCATCCTACTCGGGTTGTTAGCCGAGTTGTGTTGGGGGAGAGATACGTCCTGTGCCCAGGTGTGTTCGGGTCCAACACGAGCATGTCAAATTCGACACGAGCGTGTCGAATACCCGTGTTCTCCTCGGGTTGGTGCTGGACCTGTGTCAGTGGATGAACACGCCCAGCTATATAGGCGTGTACTGGGTGATACGGGCGTGTCAAGCCTGACATGGGCGTGTCGAGTGCCCGTGTTCTTTTCGGGACGCGATGGTTTCAGCGGCGAATGAGTTACACGGCCTTGGACACGGGCATGTCGCAAGCTGTGTTCGGCCCAGGAAGTTTATTTTCGGGCTGAATCATGGCCGTTCGTTTCCTTATTTTGGGATCTAACGGCTCAGGCCTCTCCATGCTAGGGTTAAGGCCGGGATTGGGGGGGGGGGGTTTAAACTCTCATATTCCTTTAGCCATTCTCTTTCTAAATCCTAGAGAGAAGGGAGAGCAAGGAGGAAGAAGGAAGAGGGAGATCCGGTCACCGGAGGAGATTCGGAGCGCCAAATCGCAAACCGAGCCCAGATCTACGGAGTCAAGATCATCGCGGTGCTTTTCATCCACGTAGTTTTCCATGGCGCCTAAGAGGAATGCTAGGGTAACGATTCTCATCTTGAGCATGTGAAGCTCTTCTTCTTTTACATAGGAAAAACCTCTCCCGCGAGTTTGCGGCGAGTTTACGGTGTTCTTTGGGGTAGATATGTAAAGTCCCCCTTATTTAGAGTCCGGAATCAAAGTACAGATATATGCATGGTGTGTGAATCCTACCCGGACATGTTGGTCTGGATCATTGATGATTTTCTATACACTATTAGTCGGATAAGACTCCTTGCCTTTGTGTTGTTTTCGGGTTTCTACGTGGTAGATTGCAACAGGGATCCTTGGGATTAACCCCATGACGCACCCGAAAAACTGGGCGGAAACACATTTCTTCCATCTTGGTGGCCTGGGAGCCAGCCTTTAACATAACTGGGTTATGTGCTTGTATGATCAGATTTTGTGATCCGACGAAGCTTGGCCCGCGCATTTGGCTTAAGTTGACAGTGCGGTGTGAGCAACGGGCAAGTAGAACTTGACCCGGACTATATGGTTTGGTGCAGAGACCTAAAAACAGGGACTGGCCATTGGCATAGTTGTGCGAGTCTTAGGATTAGGCCGGAAAGACTAGAATGCTCACGAGATTTACCGTCCAAGGTGAAAGTGAGGGTAAGATCTATCTCAACTCTAGAGGGGGGGTGAATAGAGTATTTTAAAATAGTTTTTCACACTTGAAATAAACAGCACATATAAAATTCAATTTATGATATAGTGTAGAGTGCTAGTAAGAAGTTAAAAACTAAGAAGTAAAAAGCACAGCACACAGCAAACTAATCACACAAACAAACCAGAAGACACAAGGAAATATAGTGGTTCCCCAGAAACCTGGGTACATCCACTCTTCTACCACCCTTAGTAGGAATCCACTCAGGATGAGTTGATCAGGTGTCCTGACACCAATGAGCTTTTGATAAGGTGCTCAAAAACCAAAACTGGATTTTTTGAAAAGGTGTCTTGCCACCACTGAGTTTTGATAAGGCTCTCAGAACCAGACAAAACTTTTGAAGGGAGTTCAAGAACCCTTTACAGCAGGAAAAAGAAAAAGGTGAGGTTGTCTTCTCTGTTCTCAAATCAAATGAGAGAAGACTAGTGGATCTTTTGTTGTCAAGGCTCCCCCTGAGATGTTGAATGAATCAGGAATGGAAGCTTTTCTCTAGGGTGATAGGTCTTCAGATCTTTAGATCTCCAGCAAAGAATTGTTTCAGCAAAAGGGCTGAAAGATGAGGTGTCTGGAGTTCTTTGAGATGAAGCTTTGATCACTTTTCTGTAAGCAAGAGGATGGTTAACTTTCACAGCTTAATTCTTCTTGTTCTTCTGTAACAGTGTGTGTCTCTTGATTCTATTGAATATTGACTCTTGATTAATTCTCACTAAGAGTTGTGTTGGAGAAGACGATCTTATTCTCTGAATATAATTCTTCCAAGATAGCCGTTATCAGACATTAAATGCCTTCCATAAATGATTTGTCTTCTGGAGGAAGGTCCAATGAAACATTCCTGAATAATTCCTTCAAACTTGTTCCAGAATAAATGAGAACGGCTGGCAAATCTTCTTGAAATTAAATGCTGAGAGAATTTAAAAACATTCCAAAGACTGGCAGCATTTGAATCCTTAAGATCGTCGATCTCTCAAAATAAACGTCGATCTGAGCTCCACGATCGTCGACCAAAGCTCATAGAAGGAATATATCATTCTGATAGAAAACATCGATCTGAGCTCGAAGATCGTCGACCTGAGCTCAGAGATATTGAATATAAGCAGAGACAGAAAACTTCAACCAGAGATCGACTATCTAAGTTCTTGGTCTGGCAGAAATAGTCGATCTGATTAAGACAGAGAACGTCGACCTAAACTTCAACAAAAAACGTCGACTTGAAGCAAACAGAGATCGTCGACCAAAGCTTTAACAGAAAACGTCGACCTGAAGCAAACAGAGATCGTCGACCAAAGCTTTAACAGAAAACGTCGACCTGAAGCAAACAGAGATCGTCGACCAAAGCTTTCCCAGAAATAGTCGACCCAACCACAGCCAGAGATCGTCGACCAAAGCTCGACGATCGTCGGACTGAAGCTCAACGATAGTCGACCGAAGCCAGCAACAAGCAGAAGGCTGAGGACATAGGTAGTCGACCAGAGCTCGACGATCGTCGACCTGAGCTCGACGATCGTCGACCTGAGCTCGACGATAGTCGACCGACGTTCGACTATTTTTATCTCTTTACTTAGCTTGAAATCCTGAGCTTGAATGGTCCTTGGGGGCAGCTTCAAACCTAAGTTCTAAGCCCTAGACTCATTCTAATGTTGACCTTTACACTATACAACTAGGTCAACCTGGATTCCTAAGATACATAGTGATCCTTGCCCAAATTAGTAATAGGGTGTTCCAACAATCTCCCCCTATTTGGGTTAGGATTACTATTTACAGACAAAAGAGTAGGAAATAAAAAGCATGCATCAACACAAAAGCTAAATCAAAACTGCAGAGAAGATATATAGCAGCAATGCAGATCACAGATAAAGAGATAGCAAATATCCAGGGGAGAGTGATGTTCAGCTTACACAGTTCACTTCTTTTCAGTTCCCTTTTTAAATAAAATTTCTTTATTAGGATTCTGACTTTCTTTCTTTGACCTTCTGTCATCCTCTGCACCTAGAGAAGTTTGAGATTTGGGCCTTGGAACAACAGCCTCAGGGTGCAGCTTCATATAGTCTTCTGGATTGAAGAATTTCCTTGATGCATATCTCTCTAGTTCTTTCTTTCTCTGCTCTGATAAAGTAGTTATGTTTGAAGTATCCTTGCCTTGTTCTCTGGCCTTTTTTATTTGATCAAGGGCAGCCAATTCTTTCATTCTGGCTGTCCAGGACACAGGGTTGTTCTCAGGATCTTCAAAAGGAATAGGAGGTTCATATCTGTTGATGATTTCAGAATCAGTAGAAGGAGTCCTGGAGACAATTGTGTCTTTCAGCTTGTAAGGGAAAGGACCTGAAGAAGGGTCAGAGTGACCTTGCCCTTCCCTTGGATGAAGTCTATGCCCTCTCTGGCTTCCTCTAAATTGATCTCTTCTGGATTGATATCCCCTTTGATGCTGTCCCCTTTGATAGGATCTTTGATAATACTGGGAAGAACTGTGTCTGGAAACTGGAGCTTGAGGGGCTGAGCCTGAGCCAGAATCTGGAGGAGGAGGAGGAGGAGGCTGAAACTGAGAAGATCCTTTTTCATATTTGTCTAGCTTCCTCTTCTTCTTCATAGCTTTCTGTTGATTCTTGGAGTATTGCATCCATGGCTCAGAAATGGGGCAATTATGCAAAATGTAGTAGGGAATATCATTGGAGTCCTTTGCTTGAGCTGGGGGAACAGACATCATGGCCTTGCTTCTAGCTTTCCTCTTCTTGACAATAGTGCTGGCAGAATCATCAGAATCTGTCCTGTACTGATCACTCTCAGAACTCTGAGGTTGATCATACAGATCATCAATCCTTCTGATATACTCTTCTTGAACTTTAAGCTTTGCAGGAACAGCAAGAGCAGGAGGAGAGGGAGCAGCAGCAGAGCAAACAGAATCAACAGCAGAAGTATCAACAAGCACATCAGAATCAACAGCCATATCAGCAGAAAAGTCTACAACAGCAGTAGCAGCATCATCAACAAGAGGCACAATGGCCTTAGTAACAGCATCAACAAGAGGCACACTGGCCTTAGTAACAGCATCAGATATGGACAAAACAACATCCACAGCCTTCCAAGAATTTATATATGCTTCAATTTGGCTGGGATTACAGGTTGAAATAGGCACAATGGCCTTAGACAGATCTTCAGTATGAGGAACTGGCAGGAATCTGAAGTATCCAGCATTAAACTTGGAGAGCAAGCTCTAGAGGTTCATTGCAAAAACTACTTCATATGGCATCTCCCCCTGCCTTGGTTTAGAGATAGGTGAATCAAGGCACCCAGAAGATAAAGTTGCCTGAGGGGGAATGAGAGATGATAGCTTGGAAGACAGCTCCTTGACGTGGGTCAGGAGTGGAGCCAGAGTGGTCTCCAGTAATGAGGTTAGCTTTGGAGCTAACAGCTCATATAACCTGTCAGCCAGGGCTGATAGATCTACATGCTCAAGAGGGGCTTGAGCAGAGGTAGGATAGAGGGTTGTTGGAGGGATGTTGGCTGGAGCTGGTGGCATGGGGAAAGAGGAGATAGGAGGTAAGGGAATGGATGGTTCTGATACAGGAAAGGAGGAGATTGAGCGAGGTGAGGTGGAGATAGAAGGGGTAAGAGAAGGAGTGAAGATGGGTTGAGAGAAAATGTCTTCCATCATTTGTTGGAAGGAGGAGGTAGAGGGAGGCTTAGGAGGAGAGGAAGGATGAGAATCATCCATAAAGGATTCATCTAACAGAGAATATGATGGAGTGGTAAAGGATGGGTAAGAGAAGAGAGGAAGGAATACCTCAGAGGTAGATGCTGGAGGGGATGAAGCTGGTGAAGAAATGGTAATTGGGGAAGATATGGCTATGGTAGAGGTTGGAGGTGAGGATGAAATGGCTGGGGTAGAGACAGCTGGAGGAGGAGGAGGAGCAGGCAACCCTTCTGCTGGTGCAGAGACCAGAGGTGGAGTGACCAAGACAGTCCTTGTGCCTGAAGCAGTAGTAGATGCAGCAGCTCTGGAGGGATTGATGATCTGCCTGTCCCATTTGCCAAAGAGGGCACAGGAGAGCCTCTTGGATGAATTGATGAACATCCCAGAAGAGGTTAGTAACTCAGGGCATCTGAAATGCAGATGGATCCCTAGAATCCTCCCAAAGCTGACAGCAGTCTTATTCAGCTTTTTCTTAATCAGATTGAAGAAAATTGATCCCCAGTTCAGGTGTTTCTTATCCAGCAGAGCTCCCATCAGACAAAACTGATATCTTGAAATTGTATCATGGGCAGAGTGCTTGGCCAGCAGCACTTTCCCGACTATATCAGCCAAAAACTGAAATTCCAATGTCAGATTCTTCTTCAGCAGTTTATTAGGATTCACAGCATTATGACCCATTCGATCAAGCATGGAAGCATATTCTTCTTCAGATAACTCGATGGAATCTTCTCCAGAACTGAGATGAAACACTTCAGTTAAGAGGGCCGGGGACAGTTGCACCTGGGTCCCTTTTATGAAGCTAATGACAGAATTCTCATTCTCATCTGTCGTAGAATAACACCATTCTTTTATTTCATCTGAAGCAATTTTCATTCTGGTAGTCATTAATTCCAACAGCTGCTGATCTCTGAACAAACTGAGAATGTCCTTGAAGCGTTGATCGCTTCCATCAAACGAGCTTATATTGATATCAAAACCGGTATCAAATTTCATCTTCGAGAGGGCGGCAACAGTTGAAGCCATCTGTACCTGCAAAGATTGAACAAACGCGACCAAGTGTAGAAGGTTTGGAGGAAAAAATAATTTGCAGAGGGTATGAAGGCGTAAGCGACGAACGGCGGCCAAGAAATGATTTTATATTAGGGTTCGACACGAAAAAGGAAAATCGTGGAGCTCAGTTCGAAGAAGCGTCGAACTCGGCTCGACGATTTGGGCTACAGAGGGAATTTGAAGAGATGCCAATAGCGTCGAACTCCGTTCGACGTTATTGAGAGCGTCGAGCTCCGCTCGACGACCAAGGAGCAGACAGAGGGAAAGCCTAGATTCAACGGCGGCGCTGAACTCAGATCGACGCCTCAAGAACCGTCGATCTCCGGTCGACGATTTATGGGAAAACGTCAATCTCCGTTCGACGTTTTCTGGGAAAACGTCGAGCTCAGTTCAGAGACAGAACTTATTCTACAGACACAAAAAGAGAGGAAATTTTTAGCCTAGTCTTGGTCTGTTTTAGCTTTACAAAATCTTGTAATTTAATTTAGGCTTCCTCCATCTAACATGCCTAACTGATTGAGGAAGAAGGTGTGTTTCTTTTCATCCAAAGGCTTGGTGAAAATATCTCCCCTTTGCAAATCAGTAGGAATATATTGAAGTTCAATTTTATTTTTCTCTACATTATCTCTTAGAAAGTGATGCCTAATTTCTATGTGTTTTGTCCTACTATGGAGGACTGGATTTTGTGCTATAGAGATAGCACTAGTATTATCACAGAAAATTTTTGACTTCACTAAGTTGTAACCATAGTCTAGAAGCTGATTCTGTATCCACAATATTTGTGAACAACAACTGCCTGCAGCCATATACTCAGCTTCAGCAGTTGAAGTTGACACAGATGTTTGTTTCTTACAAAACCAAGAGACAAGTCTATCACCAAGGAACTGACAAGTTCCACTGGTGCTTTTCATGTCTATTCTGCATCCAGCATAATCAGCATCTGAAAATCCAGTTAAATCAAATGCTGAATCTTTTGGATACCAGAGACCTAGATTTGGACAACTTTTAACATACCTAAGAATTCTCTTAACTAAGATTAAATGTGACTCTCTAGGGCTAACTTGGAATCTAGCACAAATACATGTGGCAAACATTATATCAGGCCTACTAGCTGTAAGGTACAATAAAGAGCCAATTATTGCTCTATATGTTGTCTGATCAACAGGTTTCCCATGTTCATCAGCATCTATTACAGCATTTGAGGGCATGGGTGTTTTCATACATGATGCATCAGACATACCAAATTTCTTAACCAATTCTTTTGCATACTTGGTTTGAGAAATAAATATGCTTTCAGCATGTTGCTTGACTTGCAGTCCTAAGAAGAAGGATAGCTCACCCATGCTACTCATTTCAAATTTAGAGTGCATAAGCTTGGAAAACTTTTTGCACAATTTTGAATCAGTAGAACCAAAAATAATGTCATCTACATAAATTTGCACTAGTAGGGTATGGGACTTATGGGTTCTAATAAAAAGAGTTTGGTCTACTCTCCCCCTAACAAAATCATTTTCCAGAAGAAAGCATGCTAGGGTCTCATACCATGCTCTAGGAGCTTGCTTGAGACCATATAATGCTTTATGCAATTTGTAAACATAATCAGGGTGAGTTAGAGAGATAAAACCTGGAGGTTGTCTAACATAGACTTCCTCTTTGATGTCCCCATTGAGAAATGCACTCTTTACATCCATTTGATACACTTTGAAACCTTTGTGAGCAGCATAGGCTAGGAATATTCTGATGGCTTCCAACCTTGCAACTGGTGCAAATGTCTGATCATAGTCTATTCCTTCTTGTTGAGAGTACCCTTGAGCAACTAGCCTTGCCTTGTTTCTGACTATAACTCCTTGATCATCTAGCTTGTTCCTGAATACCCACTTTGTTCCAACAATGGGATGATCCTTTGGCTTAGGCACTAGTTCCCAAACCTTGTTCCTTTCAAATTGATGCAACTCCTCTTGCATTGCAATGATCCAGTGTGGATCTTGCTCTGCATCTTGTATGGATTGAGGCTCAATCTGAGATAGGAAGCAAGTGTGCATCAGGTTCTGGTTGACCTGATTTCTAGTTTGCACACCAGCTGAAATTTCTCCAATTACTTGGGTGATTGGATGATCTCTTGTTGTTACTAAGTCAACAGGGAGTGTTGATTGTTCACCAGCCTGTGTTGTTGTTGTCTCCTCTAGTGGGACAGCAGCTGGCTCTTCAGGATGATTTTCTTCAAGAGGTTGAACTTCTTCTTCATCATCACTGCTCTCATTCTTTTCAGCAACTTGCAATTTGTTCAAGTCTTCAGCTAGAGAATATACCTACAAAGGTTCTATGGTAGAAGCATTCTTCTCCTTGAAGGACATGTTAGCTTCATCAAAAATAATATGAACAGATTCTTCAATTTTACAGGAAGATTTATTATAAACCCTATAGGCCTTGCTGATCATGGAGTATCCCAGAAACACTCCTTCATCAGCTTTAGCTTGGAATTTTGCTAGATATTTCTTGTCATTGTTATGAATAAAACAAGTGCAACCAAAAACTTTAAAATAGCCTATTTTAGGTTTCTTCCCTTTGAGCAATTCATAGGGAGTCTTGCCCTTCAGTTTGTGTATCAGGCTTCTGTTCAACACATAGTTGGAGGTGTTCACTGCCTCAGCCCAAAAGGACAGAGGTAGGTGAGCATCTGCCAATAATGTAGTTGCAGATTCAATGAGTGTTCTATTTTTCCTTTCAGCTACCCCATTTTGTTGAGGAGTTCTAGGAGCTGAGAAAGTGTGCCTGATCCCTTCACTTTGATAGAACTCTTGCATGAGAAGAGAATCAAACTCTGTCCCATGATCACTTCTGATCAGGGCAATGTGAGTGTTGAACTCAATCTGAATGCATTTGAGAAAATCTGTCAAACACTTGAAGTTATCAGACTTCTTCCTTAGAAAGAATACCCAAGTGAATCTTGAGAAGTCATCTACAATCACTAAAGTATAGGATTTCCCTCCTAGGCTTTGTACAGATATGGGTCCAAAAAGATCCATGTGCAACAGGTACAAAATCCTAGGTGAATCACTCTTATTAATTGATTTAAAACTACTTTTAGTTTGCTTGCCTAATTGACAAGCCTTGCAAAGTCCTTCCTTCTTGTAGGGACTAGAAGGTAGTCCTTTAATAAGGTTGTCTTTGGATAGCCTAGCAATGGTTCTAAGGTTAATATGCCCTAGTCTCTTATTCCATAAAATATTAGATTTTGAAATGGAATTTAACAGGCAAATATCTACTACAAGTGAATGAAAATCCATCAAGTAAATGTTACCTCTTCTGTTACCTGTCAACACAATTGTGTTGTCCTCTGACTTGACCTTGCATATGGCTTTGTTGAATGTCACTTGATATCCTTCATCACACAGTTGACTGATACTTATCAAGTTGTGCTTGAGTCCTTCAACATATGCCACCTTCTTGAATGTGACTGAGCCAATTTGGACTGCACCATATCCTTTTGTAGTTCCAAAGCTTGAGTCTCCAAAAATTACTTTGGGTCCAAGCTTGGCTTTGAAGGAAGTGAAGTTGTCCTTGTCCCCTGTCATGTGCTTTGAGCACCCACTATCCAGATACCATTGATGGTTTGATGCTAGATAGGTCTTCACCTGCACAAAAACAGCTTATTTGTTTTTGACCCAGTTAACCTTGGGCCTAGGTTGATATCCTTTGAATTCTGAAATAAAGGACATCCCAGGTTGATCCTTATAACCTTCAGGATGGTATCTCCTAGGAGGTACTATCCATTCAGTATAGGGATTAAAGCCTTGGGATGTGGGACTTCTAGGATTGAATCTAGATGTGCCATTGAAGGAATGTTCATAGTCCTGATTTCTGTTCGACGATCGTCGAACTGAGGTCGACGATCTTAGGTCAGATCGTCGATCTCTGTTCGAAGATCGATTATGCTGAAGTTCAGAGTTTGGATATCGTCGAGCTGAGGTCGACGATCTGTAGTTAGATCGTCGAGCTCTGTTCGACGATCGTCGAGCTCTGCTCGACGCCATCTGTTGAACTGAATTTTTCTCTGACAGATCTGCATTCTTCCTGGGTACCTCTATTACTCCCTTTCCTTTGTCAGAGACAAACTTGATTGGAGTTGTCAAAATTATAGGTTGGCTGCATGAGGCACCCAAGCCCAGTGTGCTATTAAATCTAGAGTTCACTGTGCTTGTGATGTCCATCAGTCTGATACTTCTCCCATTTAGGGATTCTTCAAACTTTTTGGCCTTTGATAGTTCACTTTTCAGTGAGGCTATCTCCTCCCTACAACATTCTAACTCCTCAGAGAGTTTGAGGTTCTTTGAGTTTAGGACACTATGCTCAGATAATTGATTCCTGAGAGAGATTATCTCCTTCTCAGATTTTAATAGATCTAGACACAGTGTCTTAAATTCATCTTTGAAGTCCTCAGAGTTAAAATCAAAAGAGTTGATTACCTGATCTTCATCTGGTTGAGTTTCTGATTCTGATTCTGATTCTTCATCAGAGTTTTGCTGTGAGGCATTGATAGCCATCATGCAAAATTCTTTTTCATCTGCATCATCCTCATCATCACTGGAACTGGATGAGGCGTCAGATTCTTCTTCAGTCTCACTCCATGTCTCAGCAATAAAGCCCTTCCTTGTATGTTTGTTCTTGCTGGAGGAGGCTTTGTCTGAGCTATTCTTCTTGTAATCCTTTTCTTTTCTTCTTTCTCTTCTTTCCTTCTTGTCCTTATTCTTGTTTTCTGGACAGTCAGGCACAATGTGGCCTGGTTTCCTGCAACCAAAGCATATAATTTCTTTATTGTTGTTTGATTTATCATACCTTGGTTTATCATGACCCTTGTATGGTCTCTTTCTGAAGTCTTTTCTGGCCATCTTGTAGAATCTTTTGGCCAGTAGACTTATGAGCTCATCATTTCCTGTAGCTTTATCTTCAGGCTCCTCTTCTACAGCTTTGAAGGCTATGGTCTTTTCTTTCCTTGTGGCTGGAGAGGTAGCCTTTTGTTCTTCTTCTCTATTTTTAATGAGCAGCTCATAGGATTTGAGCTTGCCCAGGAGAGCTTCAGTAGTAATCTCATTTAAACTTCTAGCATCCTTGATTGGCCAGATTCTTGAATCCCAAGTGCTGGGGAAGCACATCAGGATTTTGTCATTCAGCTCAGTCAGTGAGATTTCTTTGTCTAGGGTTTTTAGCTCATTGACAATTAGACTTAGTCTATTGTACATGTCAGCCACTGATTCAGCTTCTCCCTTTTTGAAGTTCTCATATTGGCTTATCAGATGAGATCTTCTATCTTTCCTTTCATCAGCAGATCCTGAGACAATTTCAGAGAGTTTGTCCCAGATTTCTTTGGCTGAGTGGCATTCAGCTACCTTCTGAAAAATTTCATCAGACATTGTTTGGGCTAAGATGTTCATAGCCTTAGCATCTGCAGTCTTCCACTTCTTTATATCTGCATCTGTTCCAGAAGGAGGTGGAACAACACTTGTACTTGAGCTTGCTGGTGGAGTTGGACAAACTATCAAGACAGAATTGAAAATGTCTTCATCAATAGAATTCATGTATAATCTAATCCTTGCCTTCCAGAGTGCAAACTTAGAAAGGTTGCACACTGGTGGTCTGGTGCTTGCATAATCTTTCTTCTGTGCCATGTCTTTAAATAAAAAGATAGATGTATAGAAAATAATCGCCTTAAGAGATTGATCTTATCAAGGATCTTTTTGGTTCAGGTGTTAGCCTATATGAGCAACCAACCTCCCTCTGATACCAATTGAAAGTGAGGGTAAGATCTATCTCAACTCTAGAGGGGGGGGTGAATAGAGTATTTTAAAATAGTTTTTCACAGTTGAAATAAACAGCACATATAAAATTCAATTTATGATATAGTGTAGAGTGCTAGTAAGAAGTTAAAAACTAAGAAGTAAAAAGCACAGCACACAGCAAACTAATCACACAAACAAACCAGAAGACACAAGGAAATATAGTGGTTCCCCAGAAACCTGGGTACTTCCACTCTTCTACCACCCTTGGTAGGAATCCACTCAGGATGAGTTGATCAGGTGTCCTGACACCAATGAGCTTTTGATAAGGTGCTCAAAAACCAAAACTGGATTTTTTGATAAGGTGTCTTGCCACCACTGAGTTTTGACAAGGCTCTCAGAACCAGACAAAACTTTTGAAGGGAGTTCAAGAACCCTTTATAGCAGGAAAAAGAAAAAGGTGAGGTTGTCTTCTCTGTTCTCAAATCAAATGAGAGAAGACTAGTGGATCTTTTGTTGTCAAGGCTCCCCCTGAGATGTTGAATGAATCAAGAATGGAAGCTTTGCTCTAGGGTGATAGGTCTTCAGATCTTTAGATCTCCAGCAAAGAATTGTTTCAGCAAAAGGGCTGAAAGATGAGGTGTCTGGAGTTCTTTGAGATGAAGCTTTGATCACTTTTCTGTAAGCAAGAGGATGGTTATCTTTCACAGCTTAATTCTTCTTGTTCTTCTGTAACAGTGTGTGTCTCTTGATTCTATTGAATATTGACTCTTGATTAATTCTCACTAAGAGTTGTGTTGGAGAAGACGATCTTATTCTCTGAATATAATTCTTCCAAGATAGCCATTATCAGACATTAAATGCCTTCCATAAATGATTTGTCTTCTGGAGGAAGGTCCAATGAAACATTCCTGAATAATTCCTTGAAACTTGTTCCAGAATAAATGAGAACGGCTGGCAAATCTTCTTGAAATTAAATGCTGAGAGAATTTAAAAACATTCCAAAGACTGGCAGCATTTGAATCCTTAAGATCGTCGATCTCTCAAAATAAACGTCAATCTGAGCTCCACGATCGTCGACCAGAGCTCAGAGAAGGAATATATCATTCTGACAGAAAACGTCGATCTGAGCTCGAAGATCGTCGACCTGAGCTCAGAGATATTGAAGATAAGCAGAGACAGAAAACTTCGACCAGAGATCGACTATCTAAGTTCTTGGTCTGGCAGAAATAGTCGATCTGATTAAGACAGAGAACGTCGACCTAAACTTCAACAGAAAACGTCCACCTGAAGCAAACAGAGATCGTTGACCAAAGCTTTAACAGAAAAAGTCGACCTGAAGCAAACAGAGATCGTCGACCAAAGTTTTAACAGAAAACGTCGACCTGAAGCAAACAGAGATCGTCGACCAAAGCTTTCCCAGAAATAGTCGACCCAACCACAGCCAGAGATCGTCGACCAAAGCTCGACGATCGTCGGACTGAAGCTCGACGATAGTCGACCGAAGCCAGCAACAAGCAGAAGGCTGAGGACATAGGTAGTCGACCAGAGCTCGACGATCGTCGACCTGAGCTCGACGATCGTCGACCTGAGCTCGACGATAGTCGACCGACGTTCGACTATTTTTATCTCTTTACTTAGCTTGAAATCCTGAGCTTGAATGGTCCTTGGGGGCAGCTTCAAACCTAAGTTCTAAGCCCTAGACTCATTCTAATGTTGACCTTTACACTATACAACTAGGTCAACCTGGATTCCTAAGATACATAGTGATCCTTGCCCAAATTAGTAATAGGGTGTTCCAACACAAGGGATGGTGGTGAGATCGCGGTTTTGACCGGGTTCACCGAGTTAGTGACCTGAGAGCACGGGGTGCCTGGCCGTGTGAGCCTGCACCTGTGATGTTATGTTTATTCACTATATTACTTGCTATGCTAACAAGTGTAGGGAAGAAGCCTTGCCGCCCCGAGTTTGGGGGTGGAATCGTTATAATTTGATCGGCTTTAGCTGACCGTTATTCTTATTTGTCACCATTGTAGTGATTTGTTCTTGCAGGTGCTGTGGAGCTGAGCGGAAAATAACGGGCCAAAGCCCAAGTTGCTGAGATGGCTCTCGAAGGCCTTGTTTGTTTACTTATTTAAATCATGTGTGGGCGGCCTGCGAGCCGAAGTTTGTAAAATACTATTTAAATTTGGTGAGCTGTTGTAAGGCCATAAGGCAGGTACTTTTGTGTATTTAGTTGTTCATTCCTACTGGGTTTTGTTAGTGGACTTTCGTGCTTGTGGCTGGGTTCTTGCCTTTGTAACTTAATAAATTGCTTCCGCTAGATGTTCTGTGTAGGACGTTGTGATTGGAATGATGGTTTCATCTAGTAACCCACCAGTCTGTCCGTGGTATATGGCGTCGGGCCCTGGCCGGACCTACTGCTATATGCTATGTAACGGATAGTGGTGTTACAGCATGCGCCCCCAACCTAAAGTTAACGTGGGTCCTTGGGGCTTCATCTAGCGGCTACCATTTAGAAAAAAAACTTTGGGTCTTCCTCACAACGTGGTTTGGGTGTAATATTTGGCTACTTCTTGGAAGGGGAAAAATTTGCCTCGCCAATTTTGAGCCTCTTAGACTTAGGTTCGGCAGAGGAGGCACCAGTTACAAGAGAATTTCACTTGTCTTTTGAAGTAGTAGAGAGGGCAAGGTTGGTCATCTCGACACCTAGATAAACTAGATCATGGCCGGGTAGCTTCCTATTGGCCGCATATGGCAGGTTTAAAGGCAGTGTCCTCAGACCTGGGAAAAGGCACGTCATATAAATACAAGCGAGGTGAGTGTATATAGTGGAACGGGTCGCAGTGGCGTACCTATCCAAAGAATGATGTATGAGATCTGATCCTGGCAATGCCTCAGATAGAGAACAATAAAGTCTTTGCCCTTCAGCATCTTGTAGACCGCAAGGGCATCACCAGCCACCTTAGGAGGCTTGTACGCATTCTTGCTCCACTAAATGGGCACCATTTACAGCGACCCAAATGCACCTTACAAAAACACGAACTTGTCGGCCCAGTGATGGACCACGCTTAACATCTCCACTAGTATGATGCAAGCGCTAGAGAAGAAGACGACCCCGTCACCGGTCACCTTCAGATTGAGGATTTTCCAGAAAGACATGAGGTTGAACTCCACTCCCTCTTCGTGCTTGTAAAATATAAATTCGATGAGGGCATAAATACCATTGGAGATGGCCTGTTCATGGACTAGCCAGAAATACTTGAAGACATGAACCACCTCAAGCTAGAGGGGAAGTCATAGTCCCTCCTTGAAGTGGGCAAGGGGGAAGGAAAACTCGTCCTCAAAGAAAGAGTTAATACCCTCATCCAGAAGAGGTCGCCTCACCGTGAAATCCACTGGGAGGTACTTCGCTTTGAAAGCCTTGAGTTCGTCTGACATCGTTTTGGGCTTGGGAAAATAATGGTCGGAAAAGTTGGTGACACGGTGCACGCAGCTCTCCTCGCCTTTCACACGGACCATGTTTAGGAGCGAGGAAAGTAGGAATTCTGAAAGGGAGATAGAATTTGGGAGCCGGGGTGGGGAGTAAACATGTAGCTAGACCTGTCCCCCACCTATTTATAAGTTTTCCAGGCTAAACAAGCCAGGCCTCTAGGGTCACGAGCTCCAACCATCTCTCAAGTTGCATGCTCGCCAACTTCAAACTCGCATCACGCCCAACACCAACAAAGTAACATGCAAAAAATATATAAAAATGTTCGAGAATAGAGGAATGCGCTTGCAAAATGATTTTATATTATATATTCATTGTACAAAAAAAATATCCTTTGCTCAGCAGCCCGGCGTGAGCGAGAAAGTCTAGGAACTACAAATCATAATCGCCACATCCTTATACAAACACAAAAATAACAAGATGGACACGACCTATATGGGGGAAGTGGCTTCCCATGGCCCCTCCCATGCGGACGAGCGGGATGGCATGCCATCCAGGTAATGCCTCAGGCTTTGTGGAAATTCTCTTAAGCTCGTTAAAGATGATTTACCCCCTGTACATGAACTCCTCAAGCCTATTCTCCTCGCCGACCATGCCCGCGATCTGACCGAATTTATACAAATGATCTTCCGCAGCATTTTGGCGAGTCTTCAGCTTGTATATCCTCTCTTTAGCATACAACATCCATGGGAAGAGACTGCCATTGTCATCCAACAGTGCGTTGAAATTTTCTAATGATTAACGTAATGCTGGACCTCGTCGAGTCCATATTTAACCTCCCAATTGGATGTGGTGGCAATGGTCAGGTCATGTGCCATGAGTACCCTAAGTAGGCGCACGCTGAAGTTGTCTTTATCCACCCGCAAGTCGGTCATCAGTTCGCGAAGCGGGCTGGACAACATTGCTTGCAACGCCTGAAAAGAGAAAGGGAGTGAGATGGGTTTTCAGAATGGGATAGGGATGTCTAGGGAGTACTGGTGGGGTGAGGTGGCATTGGCCTCGTTAAGACGGGGCAGCCTCATCAATAATGACTTCCCTCCAGTACTGAGCAGACTCGACTCGCCTGCCTTCAGGTGGCGAGGCAAGAATATGATCTCAGTACAGACCATTAGGGGCGGGATCACCTGACCACCAAGCTAAATGAGGTCGGCATGACACTCCGCAGTGGTGTTGTCAGCCAAATGACAAAGTGAGTGCGCGGTTGAAGAAGGGGGTTGCTTGTAGGCTCCCCTTGTCATCGAGGTGGAGAGATCGCTGTCTGGCGCACGAAGGTGAGATCGCTTTTTCCCTTTAGAAAGTTTTATCTTCATCATCCATGCACCATCACCACCCATAGAAGTTGGCAGAGCCCCCACGATGTTGGCATAGTCATTATCGCGATCAGAGGATGGTTTGATGCAACAAGTGCAGAAGGACTCACATACCATGAAAGTGGTAGAACGACTATCCAAGGGAAGCTGACCCTCATCGTCAGCTGGTACCACCACTCCCAGAGATGGTTCGTGCCATAGAAGATATACAGAAGTGGTCGAGTTTAGTGGGTCGCCGGCTTCGCGCCAGATTGTTGAGCTCGAGCTCACACCAAGTTGTCCACCCAGGAGCCCTACCCAGTCCTAGGGGGTCTGCCGATCAGGCCGAACAAGATATCAGCATAGACATCATCCCGGTCAAGCAAGTCCATAAAAATCAAGGGATAACAGGTTAGCCGGAAAGGTTTGTTAAGGATAGCCCAACCCTCACTATGGTATTTATAGAGTCAGGGAACATGGCGATGCGTCTCAGCATGTGATACCCCCAGACTCGCCAATT
The DNA here is from genome assembly GCA_039513925.1 of Platanthera zijinensis. Taxonomy (NCBI): domain Eukaryota; kingdom Viridiplantae; phylum Streptophyta; class Magnoliopsida; order Asparagales; family Orchidaceae; genus Platanthera; species Platanthera zijinensis. The sequence continues at coordinate 39,320,228 of CM077094.1, forward strand.
TGGGGTTTGATGATTTCTTTCAAATTTGGCAAGCTCGCAAAGAAGCGAGAATCATGTACAACCCCAATTTAGCAACACCAATCCAGACCATACCCAACCATGGCAGGGTGAGCCCTTTAAAAGGAATTAGGATAGGTTAGGTGACCTCGCATCTCTCATGACTGAATGTAAGACGACTTCCCCAACCATGTGCTAGCCCGCCGAACAAGCTATCAGGGAAAGGGAATTAATGCGCCGAGGAGCACGCATGCGAGGCGAACCCTGACTTCTTCGCAAACATGCCTCGACAAGGCAAGCCAGTTCACCCACTTGACTCGCCTTTCAACTTGGCATGCCCATAGCTATCTCAAATAGTGGGATTTTGCTATCCAATGGCCAATCAGGGGTGCCAATAGCAAAAAAATAAAAGGTGGAAGCAACTATTTGCATTCATGAGGTGCGCCTCCATTCCAATACTGTCACCCTCACTACATTACACACGCCTACCCTTGCACTCCACTTAACTTCTCTTCCATTTCGCTTGACTACTCTTCAACATCATGAGCCTACTCATCCATTCTACATACCTACTCGTCCATACATCGAGCAAATTAGTGCATAATAGCCTGCATAATACCCAATTGTTTAGAAGCAGTGTCAGTTACCCACATTGTTAATTTAGGTTTTCAAAACTCCGACATGCATAAAGATTTATGTAGAAGAACATTCTTAGCGTACATTCTAATTTATGAATATTTGAAAATGCATTTCAATTTTTGTTAAGTTTAATTAGAATAAACGGTAAATAATAAAGTTATATAAAGGGAAAAAGTAGGGTGATGCTAAGATTTATATTACTAGACATCGATGCTCAGGAAAGTAGTGTTAGAATCCAATCCTTGGAAGCTCTTGGATATGGAGGTGGCCTTAGGCAAAAGCCCTAACAACATCGACATCTAGTAATATAAATCTTAGCATCACACTACTTTCTATGTTTACATAACTTTAAGATTTAACGTTGATTCTAATAAAAAGTAAAAAAAATTAAATAATTGAAATGCATTTTCAAATATTCATAAACTATAATGTATGCCAAGACTGTTTTTCTACTAAAATCTTTAAGCACCCTGGCGTTAGACTTCACATTTTACTCTCTAGTTTTTGAAATTCTATCTAGAATCAGATTTTCCTACCCCCGTGGAGAATGGTTTACTCGGGACGAGCACTCGAGTAAGTATGGACGTATTTTATAAAGCTTAAATTACCTTTATTTTACTTTATTATTTTATAATTAAACAAATAACTTTTATGCTTTTTACCTTTATTTTGGTCTAAAGAGCTTTCTTTTGTGTTTTCAGGAGAAACTGGGTTACATATAGCAATTTAAAGCATATAAGCATAATTAGGAGTAAAATGGGAGCAATTTTGCAAAAAGCTCAAAGAGCACACCTAGGATCACTAGCATGACATAGGGGCATGACATTATATCATGCCCAGGACCTATTTCTTGGTATAGAAAGAGAATGCCATGTCAATTAAAATTACACACCCTGACTTATGCCTGTGACCATGGGGTGTGACTTCCAGTTCATGCATGTGAACCTCCTCCAGGCCAATCTAGTAGATCCCTAGCAATCACACCTACGATCAAGCAAAGTCATGCTCGTGTAACATAGTACATGCATGCATACTTCACGTGGATTATCCATTACAAGCCTGCCACGCAAAAATTTCTTGTCAAAAGCTATGAAAGAGATTACACGTCCTTGGTCACGGGAGTGACCAAGCCATAATTCTCCAAATTGATACAAGATCGCGCCTACTCCGCCTCCAACCATTAGACCCAAACACTCCCTGAGGTCACTGGCATGACTTAGGGGTGTATAACACGAAGTTTTCAGCTATAAAACCCCAGCATCTCCAACTAGCAATGGATCAAATTTTGGAGTTCAATTTGCATTTTCTTGTATTGTTTTAGCTGTTTCAAGTACTTTTCTTACAATTGTAATTCCGTTGGAATTTCCCTACTTATAAGCTTGAAATTTACTTTTCTTAAAATTCTCCGTAGATGTACTAAAATTTTTGTTTTCTTTTTCCTAATTTCTCTTTTGTTCATCATGTTTTAATTTTACGTTAATGATTCCTCCATCTCCATGCTATAATTTAGATTTTATTTTCTCTAATTGTAAAATAGTTAAGATTTACCCTTGAACAATTTGTTATAAGGCTATATCATCGATATATAATGTTCATATTTTTTTTTGTTCTTTAGTCAGTCAAGAGGCTCGTAAGATGAATCGATCACTCATTCGTAAAAAGAGTAAAATGCAAATCTCTCAAGAGGATGACGTAACTCTTTCGAATTGGAGTGAAATACAATAGCAGGGTTCATAATGTAAGGCAAGTCTTAGCTGATGCAATTTGAGAATGAGAAGTTCAGTTGATAAACCAAAGCTTAGTTAAACACTTTCATTGAGAGAGGAATCCTCATACTTTGGGAACCACCATGATCAAAGCCTCTTTAACAAGATAATTGGAATTCAATTTTATTTCATTATTTTTCCCAAGGTGATTTGAAGATCAGGTGCTTGCTTTTATTGATCGTTTAATCTAATTATAATTTTAGACTTTATTTTTGCAAACCCAACTCCAAGTTTTATTTGATAGAATAATAGTCATTTTCTGAAGTAGAATTACTCATTGCGCCAAGAAAATTATGACCTTGATTTTTATAATCCTATAATACTTTTGATAAGGTCCCCTTGCCTTTTTTGTTTATAGTCTAAGTTTAGTGCATCTTTGATCCCGATGGTGTCTGAAGTCAGGAGCTTGAGGGTTGTGGTAGAAGTAGACAGAGATCAGGAGTGGAGATTAAAGAATTAGGAGGTATTGTGTCTCTCGCTAGACTTTATAGAAGAGCTCTGTGACCACACCATAGTTTGCTAGGAAGAGGTCAAGCGTTAGATGGCAAAATATTTTGACAATTAGTTTTGTATCAAACCATTTGAAAAGATGATCTAGTCCTCAAAAAGGTGGATTCCATGGGATGATCTACAACAGCGTTAAGCTTCAACTAAACTGGGAAGGTCCTTTCATGGTCTCAAAGGTGTTGAATTCTGATGGATATCGATTACAAAATTCCAAGAGAGAGTCCCTCAGTAACACCTTTAGTGGAGATGACTTTAAATGTTTCTACCCCTAGATACTTTTTGCCTCGCAATGCCCTAGAAAGTTTTACTGAAGAAATTATATATAATTTCAATAATATTGCCATTCCTCAATGTTATGCATGTAAACTGAGTGTGTGAGATCAAAATCCCTGAGATCAACAAAATAAAGTGTTGGGTATTGCATCCACAATTACCCAGATTTGCATGAAATCACCCTGGAACTAAGATGAATTAAGTTGAATTTGATATTCCATTTTAGTTATGTTTGCAGGACTCTATTGTTAAGTGTAGACCAATGTCAGTCTACAGTGAGTCATAAACACAGGACCATACAATGTAATCCCTCATTGTGTGATCCAAGGTATTGAATCATGTGTAGCCTCTCTATTGGGATACACTTCATATTCAAGCACTTGGATCAATGGATGAAGTCTTAGTGATGAGTATATTCAAGAAGGAAATTTTTTCTAAAAATCAGAAATTCTCTAAGTCCATCACTCGAGTATACTGTTAGTTCTCGAGTAGTTAGTCTTATTACACGAGTACAGAGGTTAGTTCTCGAGTAACTACGTTATAGCTCTCGAGTAGACTTTATCTCTACCTCTCGAGTATTCAGTTTTGTATCTCAGAAATTTTCTAAGTATAGTTCTCGAGAAGTTGTCTTGTTCTCGAGTAGTTCACGAGAAGTTGTCTTGTTCTCGAGTAGTTCTCGAGAAGTTGTCTTGTTCTCGAGTAGTTCTCGAGAAGTTGTCTTGTTCTCGAGTAGTTCTCAAGAACAATCCTTAGTTCACGAGAAATCCTTTACCTTTTTCTCTAGAAGTTCTTTTTCTCTCGAGAAATCACTTCTTGTTCTCGAGTAACTTTATTTCAGAATCAGAAATATTTTCCAAGTTCAGTACTCGAGAAGTTCAGTCCAGTACTCGAGAAGTTCAAGACAGTACTCGAGTACTCAACAATGAAAGCGTTGAATGTCGAGAGATGTCTCAACGCCATCTGGATCTGGATGTCTTCCAAGTCTAAAGCATTGAGAGCGTTGAATGCTAAGACCTGACTCAACGCTATTGGCTGCGTTATCTCGAGAGGTCAAGCCTCCTCTCGAGAAGCAATTCCTAGTTCTCGAGTAGTATTTTTATCTCTCAAGAACTGGAGTTCAGTTTTGCAGAAACTTCTGTTAAGTACAGAATTGACGGGATTTTCAAATCACATGATGTGATTGGTCCACGTGTACGTCATTAAGACTAATTATGACTGTTAGGGAGATCTTATATAAGGTCTTGTCAACCGACTAACCCTAATAACAATTGAAGAAGTCGTCATAATTTTGCGAAGTTTTCTGAATCTCGTTCTCTCTCGTCAAAAAGGAAAGCCGCCGACGTCGTCGATCTTCATCGTGCAAGTGCTAGGGTTTTCGACTCAAAGGATTCAGATAAAGTTTTATTTCTAGATCGTGATTGTTGTTCATTCTCCATCTTCGTTCCGATCAGATGAAATCAAAAGAAATCTTCAGATCTCTTTCTTGCGGTGAGTTCTTCTTCAACAAATCTGATAGAGCCGAAATTCTTAAGGAAGAAGATCTAGCCAGATTGTTTCAAGATTTGAAGATCATTTGTTTGTATTTTCAATTTATCTCTATTAAATTCTTGTAGGAGATTTCTCTCCGAGTTGTAGGAAGTTTTATCTTCCGAGTGTAGATCTGTTTGGATCGAGATTATAGGAACTTGGTTCCGAGGCGTAGGATTGGTTTTCAATCCGAGATAGTAGAGTAGTCGAGTCTAGTGATTTGCTAGATCAGTGAGGGAAAGTGGATGTACCCAAGGTTGGGGAACCACTATAAATCTTTTGTCATTTGTGATTGCTTGGTTGATATTTGTGCATAGATCGCTAAATTTTTATTCCGCAAAAATTCGCACAACTCACCTATTCACCCCCCCCTCTAGGTGATTTAGGTAGACAGCTGAATTCATTCATTTAGTATCAGAGGGAGGTTGATAACTAAAAGGTTAACACCTTGATCTATTCCTTCTCCAGTTGTCTTTTGAGATATACCAAGCATGGAAAAGGCTAAAGATTTTGCCAAGCTTCCTTTGTGCACAAAGAACAACTTTCCCATGTGGAAAGAAAGGATTAGATTCCTCATGAAAGCTGTGGATCCCAGGATCTTCATGATTGTTGAAGAAGGTCCTTACATTCCCATGACTACCTCCATAATAGATCCAACAAAGAAAGTTCCAAAGAAATTGATGGATCTAGATAAAGACGAGATTGCACTTGTCTCGTTGGACAAGAAATCTAAGAATATAATAGCAAGTGCAGTCGATGACTCAATGCTGCTGAACTTGATTCACTGCCAATATGCTAAGGAGATGTGGCAGTCCCTTGTCACTTTGATGGAAGGAACAGAAGAAGCGAGGGATGATAGAAGATCCCTCTTGAATCAGAAATACAAAGCCTTCCGACAAGGACCTAAAGATACCATTGCTGATACATTTGAGAATTTCTTCAAGATTGTTAACGACCTAAGAGTGTATGGCCGGGTGTTCAATAATAGGGAGCTAAATGACAAGTTTCTGAGGTCACTCACAAAAGAATGGGATAACAAAGTTTGTGCCATCAGGGAATTTGACAAGTTAGCTGAAATAGACCCTCAGAACCTATTTGGCAAGTTGATGTCCTATGAACTGCAAATAAACTCAGAAAGGCTGAAGAAGAGAAAAGTCGATTCTCTTCAAAGGAAAATGTTGGGTATTGTATCCATAATGTACCTGATTTGAAGAAGCCCCTGAGCAAGCTAAGGTGAATTGAAAATGTATTTGATCACTTGTCGTCAAGTTTTGCTTACAGTTATTCCTCGCTAAGTACACACCAATGTCAGGGTATTGTAGGTCAATATACACGGGTCTGTGCAGCGTAATCCTTCGTTGAGCAGATCAGTGTGTTGGCTTACGTGTACTCTCTCTATTGGAGTGTACTTACTTTCAAGCACAGGGTTAAGAAAGATCAAGAGCAGACAAGGAGCAAGGATGGGTCAAAGCAACTCACGGGAAGAAAGATGAGAAATCGTCTAAGTTAGATTCGACGAGAATCACTAAGTGATTCTCGCCGATTCGTCGAGAATCACTAGTGACTCTCGCCGAATCGTCGAGAATCACTTGTCGATTCCCGCCGACCGCTGCCGGGCATCTCAATGCCGCCCTGAATTCTACTAAGGCAGAATTGTCGAGAATCACGAAGTGATTCTCGCCGATTCGTCGAGAATGACTCTGCATTCTCGACGATTCGGCGAGAATCAATTGTGATTCTCGCCGTTTCTCTCTGGCTTGCTATTTCAATGAAGCTAGAATTCTGCTAAGTAGAATTCGGCGAGAATCACCTTCGATTCTCGCCAAATTTGACTTGGGCAAATTTCTGCTATTCTCTGGACCGGTCCAAGTTAACATGCGCCGTTTGGAGCCGGTCTTAGGGCTTCTTTTTGGTGGGGCCCACAACGGTCACTTTGGATGACCTAATGTATAAATACATCGGTATTGTTGAGCAGCAAAAATACGAATACACGGATTCAAAAAGACGAGCCGCCAAAGTGACCTAGATCGTGAATCTTGCTCCGCCGCCGTTGCCACTCGTGCCAGTTGATTGCAGTCGCTGATCGAGGTTTCTTCCAGATCTCCCGGCTACAGAAGCTCAGCCAAGCACAACGTCTCACGCGTCTAACCAGAGATCCTTTGTCTCTTGATTCATAGATCGGGAAAACCTTCCCCTTCCGAATCGATCGAGACGATCGATCCTAGTGTGACCGTTGGTAGACCTTGTCGGCTTTGCTACGAAGTTTGAATCTCCAAAGAACAGCCGCAGCACTCCGTTGTCGCCGCCAATATCGAGAGCCAAGCCGCCGCCCTTCTTGCCGCCGCCGATTTCGGGGAGATTCACTCCAAGTGAGATCTAGGGTCGTGGACACTTCGTCGACTTCAAGAACACATTGTCGTACGAAGAGGGACACCCTATTCTCCATAAGTAGTTTGTATTTCTAATACACTCCATTTTCCATTTTGTTGTAAAGGAACGTTGGTTTCTAGTTGTAAGGGTTGGGTGCAACCCGTGGTGTAGGAGTGGTGACTCCTTCGTTTGGAAGGGTTCCTTCCATTAGTGTGAGGATTGGATTTCAATCCTATTGGTGAAGTGACTGAGTCGTCCCTGGTTGGGAGATAGGTCGAAGGGGGAGAGTGGACGTACCCAAATCGGGGAACCACTATAATTTGCATGTGTCTTTCTGTGCTGTGTTGTTTGATTTATTTGTGCAGGTACAATTCTAATTCCGCAAAAACGCTGTAAGACACCTATCCCCCCCCATAGGTGAAGGTAGTTGGCACTAGGTGGACTTTCAGAAAAGTCTGTTGCTTTAAAGGCAGACAGTTCAAGGAAGGGCAAAGCTTGCTCACCAGCACCAGCTCTAGAAGAAAGTAAAGTGGAATCATCTGAACCAAGCACTTCAGTCTCAGAGCTATCTGAAGGAAAGTTCTCACTACTCTCAAGACAGTTCAAGAAATTCTTGAACAAGAAGAAGCAATGGAGAGGCAAGGATGCCTCAAACAAAAGATCATGACATGATGGTGATCGACGAAAGAAAGGCTCAAGTAGCCATGAAAGATATAACTCTAAACCTAATAAACATATTTCTACTGACATAGTTTGTTATTGTTGTAACAAGCTAGGTTACGTCATTGCTGATTGCCCCCACAATAAAAAGGAGAGTGGTAAGAGATAAGAAAAGAAGTTCTCATATAACAAGAAGAGGACAGAGAAGAGCCGGATAGCTAAGAAGGGCAAAACTCTCAGTGACACTTATTCATCTGAGTCAAGTGAAGAAGAAGAAGCATACTTTGGGCTTATGGCTCAAACAAATGAAGAAGAAGAGCCCCAGTTCACTGGGAAGGTAAACACTCACACACCTCTCTCTGAATCTGAAGTTTCTGAGCATGATAAAGAGGACAGCTCTTCTGACGATGAGTCTGAACTCATGGCCCAGTATAAGGAGTTAATCAAGGCTTACGATAAATGTCGAAGAGTCATGAAAACTCAAGCTAAAGAGATAAAGTCTCTAAAAGCTAATGAGAGCATCTTGAGAGAGGAAGTTGCCAAGACTGACTCACTCAAGGAGAACTTCGATAATACTATTGAAGAATATAATAAGGCTCTAGGGCACCTTGACTTAAAAGAGAAAATCATCAAGGAGTTGGAAGAACAACTCGCTGCTGAAAAGAAACTTGTTGAAAGTTTCTCGAAGCCTTAGACTATCCTTCCTCTCGTTACTGAATTCTCAGCTAAGGCCAAGGGTGTTGGGCTAGGCCATGAAGAAGCTCCTAGTAAGTCCTCTAGGATGAATAAGGCTCAGAGAATGAATAAAGCTGCCAAGAATGCCTCGGCCAAAGAAAAGTGGAAGGACCCTCAAGATCAGACTATCTTTAAGAAAGTCATATTTACAATAAATGAGTTTGATCTTGACTCATCCTACGGCCACTTGACTAGGCTTACTTATGTAGAACCAAAGTCTTGTTACCAAGGATGGACTCGCCCCAGAAACTTTGGTGAGAGTGTCTTCAAGGCACCTTATGAATAAGTCATTCTTCAGGGATATGGGCCTTATGATCATGGTCATAATTTCAAGAAAGCACCAAAGGTAAAACCCATTGTGGAAAAGCCTGTGAAGGAGAAGAAATCATGTGATTGCCATCATCACGAAGCCTCCTCCTCGAAGAATTCTACCCCTGGTAGACCACTATCCCAGAAGTTCAAGCAGGAGAACTTAAGGCAAAGATACAATAGGTTTAACTGTTGGTGCTGTGGCAGAATTGGTCATTTTGCCATCAATTGTTTGTTTAATCCGAGAAATGTAGCAACTCCTCAGGTTGGCAATATGAGAATGACCACTTATAATGCTAATACTTGTAGGGGGAGTGTTCTAACACGAGACCAAGGACCCAAATGTATTTGGGTTCCTAAGGAAAATTGATTTTTATTGCAGGTATGTCCAAAGGCCACTAAAACTCCAATCTGGTATTTGGACAGTGGATGCTCTCGGCACATGACCGGGACAAGAAGCCTACTTCAAAAATTCTCTCCAGTGCTGAACGGACCAAAGGTCATCTTTGGAGGTTCATACCGAGGTATCACTAAAGGCTACGGTATGATCATTAATGTTAGTGTATCCTTTTCGGATGTAGCTTATGTTGAAGGATTGGAACACAATCTCATAAGCATAAGCCAACTATGCGACAAAGGATACATAATTGAATTCCATGCTGACAAGTGTTTGTTGATAATATGGAAACGATTCTATCAGGCACTCGAAGCAGGAATATATTTTGTTTAAATTTCATTTATATAGATTCTTCTACACCAGTGTGCCTTTTAGCAAAAGATAGTGCGTCTCTTGGTGACCAATGGCATAAGAGATTAGCACATATTAATTTTAAAACAATTAATAAATTATTTTCTCTGAATTTGGTACGAGGTGCCCCGAATGTCAAGAACGTCAAAGATAGACCTTGTCATGCATGTGTTAAAGGCAAGCAAACAAGGGCTACCTTTAAAAGCATTATTGGCAAAGATTCTAGTAGATGTTTACATCTACTTCATATGGACTTGTTCGGCCTACTACAAGTTAGAAGTTTAGGAGGCAAGGATTATACGTTAGTTATCGTTGATGACTACTCGCGCTTTGCATGAGTGTTCTTTTTGAAACACAAATCAGATACCTTCGATGTCTTTACAAATTTTGTCAGGCAGATCCAGAATGAATACAATTGTTCTGTAGTCAAGATCAGAAGTGACAATGAAACTGAATTCAAGTCTGGGGCCATGATAGAATTTTGTGAAAGCATCAGTATCTTTCATGAGTTTTCCTCTCCTCGTACTCCACAATAAAATGGAGTAGCTGAGAGAAGGAACAGAACACTCATAGAGGCCTGCAGGACTATGTTGAGTGATGCTTCACTGCCGGAGTACTTCTTGGCTGAAGCCGTCAACACTGCATGCCATGTGTAAAATCGAGCGCTCATAAATAAGAACCATGATAAGACACCTTAAGAACTTCTAAAGGGCAGGAAACTGACGGTCTAATATTTTAGAATTTTTGGTTGTAAATGCTTCATGCTTAACAATGGTAAGTATCACACTACCAAGTTTAGCGAAAAGAGTTTTGAAGGTATTTTTGTAGGTTATAGTAGCCATAGTAAGGCATATAGGATATTTAATAGAAAAACTATGGTTGTAGAAGAGTCAATACATGTTGTATTTGATGAAACGAGATTGCTGCAAAGTAACTCTTCTAGTGTGCTCATTGAAGATGCATATACAAAGTTGAAGGAAATTAGCTTGGATGAACAAAACAAAGATGAAGATGAAAAGTTCATCAAGATCACCACTCCAACCCCTATTGGAGAGATAGATGATCAAGATGAAGAAGTAGTCCAAGTTGATGAAGTCACTCCAGTGGTTAAAGCTCCAAATGCAAGGACTTTAGAGCTCAGACATCTGAAGGATCACCCAATAGACCAAATCATAGGAGATCCTCGGGATGGTGTCAGAACTCGTAGAGGTACAACTAACGAGAATTTATATTTAAATTTCCTCTCACAGGTTGAACCAAAGAAGTTTGAGGAAGCAAACTCAGACGCATCATGGATTTTTGCCATGGAAGAAGAACTAAACCAGTTCAAGCGCTGCAAAGTCTGGAAACTTATTCCAAGACCCAAAGGCAAGAATGTCATCGGGACAAAGTGGGTGTATAGGAACAAGATGGACAATGACAGAACTATCAAAAAGAACAAAGCCAGACTCGTTGCCAAAGGATATCGTCAAGAAGAAGGAATCGACTTCGACCAGACATATGCTCCAGTGGCTAGGCTGGAGGCAATCAGGTTGTTCTAGCATATGCTTCACTCAAGGGTTTCACTGTCTATCAAATGGACGTCAAGTTCGCCTTCCTTAATGGTGACATAATGGAAGAAGTGTACGTGGAACAACCCCCAGGTTTTGTTGTTTCTAACCTACCTGATCATGTTTATCTATTATCTAAAGCATTGTACGGTTTAAAACAAGCTCCTCGAGCTTGGTATGAAACGCTATCTTGTTTTCTTCTTGAGAACAAGTTTACAAGGGGAAAGATAGATAAGACATTATTTCTTAGGGAAATAAAAGACAAGATTTTGTTAGTCGAAATCTATGTCAATGACATTATATTTGGCTCTACTGACGACAACCACTGCAAGAAGTTCTCAAAACTTATGCAAGGGAAGTTTGAAATGAGTAATATGGGAGAGCTGAAGTATTTCTTAGGGCTTCAGGTGAAACAATATGAAGATGGAATTTTCATCTCCCAGACTAAGTTCACCAAAGAGCTAATTAAGAAATTCGGAATGTAGAATGCAACCTCTATGAGGACTCCAATGGGTTCAGCCATGTCTCTGGACAAGGATGAGAAAGGGAAACCTTTTGATGAAACCAAGTACAGAAGCATAGTTGGATCCTTGCTCTATCTTACTGCTAGTAGACCAAACATAATGTTCTCTACATGTGTCTGTGCCAGATTCCAAGTGAACTGTAAGGAATCTCACTACGCTGCTGCAAAGCGGATTTTGAGATACCTTAAAGGTACACCGAATCTTGGCTTATGGTACCCAAGAAGTAATGGTAACGAGCTGATTGGTTTTTCAGATGTTGACTTTACAGGTAGTAAAGATGACAGAAAAAGCACTTACGGGGCATGTCAATTCCTCGGAAGAAGACTTGTCTTCAGTATAGCAAAAAGCAAAATTGTGTTGCAATCTTAACGGCAGAGTCAGAATATATTTCTGCCGGCAGTTGTTGTGCACAGTTGACTACAACATGAAGGTCAAAGACATTCCACTATTTTGCGACTCCTCCAGCGCAATAGCAATTACTAACAACCCATTCTTGCACAGCCAGACAAAGCACATCGAGTTACGATATCACTTCATCCGGGAGCATGTGGAGCAAGGGGACGTAGATCTGCAATATGTACCAATAGATTGGCAAGTTGCAGACATTTTCACGAAGCCGCTAGACGAGGCCAAGTTCAACTTTTTCAAAACTAAGCTTGGCATGCTGATCATGGAAGAATAGACAAGGTGGAATCATCTCAAGGCTCAAAAATCAAGTACAAGTCAAAAAGGTTAGAAATTTCTCTAAGTGGACTTCATTTCTCGAGACATAGATAACTTCTCGAGAAGTAATTTCTGACTACTCGAGTAATTACTTTCTTCTCGAGAAATAAAGAATCTCACTAGAGTACTACTCACTCGAGTAATAATCTTCTTCTCGAGAAGTACAGAATTCACTCGAGAAATAAAGTTTAACTTCCCGAGAACTGAAGATCTATCTCTTGAGAACAAAGTCTCCACTCGAGAAATGACTCATCACATTTTGAAATTTTTCAATTTCTTTAATTTTGCTTTACGCTTGATTTCCGCCCTAATCTAAGGCTTGATTTAGCCCTAATCATCATTACTAGACTTATATAAATAGAGAATATTAGATTTCATTAAATCTACTCGAATTCAAATCCTTTTTCTCGAAAAACCTCTTTGTCTTCCACCGTTGAACCAGAGCAATACTTCGCCGTCATTCTCGTGTCTGTCGCTCGCCCATTTCTAGAAAATCCATGGCACCATAGTCCAAGATAGGTATTGGAAGTGAGTTAGTAGTTGCAGGAATCACTGAGCTATCAGATGACTTCAAAAATCTGCTTATACTCCTCGACAATGCCGGTCTGACATTCATTCTTCAAGAACCTTGCAAAATCTTATTTCTAGAGGTTGAAGAGTTCTTCAAAAACATCAAAGTGAGATGAAATGGTAAAGTCCTAAAGTCCAGAGTTAAGGGCATAAAGATTAAACTCAATAAGACTATTGTCTCTCAACTTCTGAGAATGCCAGTTGTAGATGAGGAAGAAGATCTTACTGAAGAAGAAAATGAAAGGGCTTGCAGTTTTTATGGAATCTCTACTGAAGCTACCTCTGTTAGAAGACTAGACCTCAATGCTGAAAGCAAACTTCTAGTAGACATTATTGGAAAGGTCCTCTGGTGCAAGATAGGTTCTATAGGATTCATTTCTTATGACTTGTTTAATGTTCTCACAGCTATAGTGTGCAGGAAAAGGTTCCAATTTGGAATGATGATACTTGATAAGATAAGAGAGAGCATCAAAACTCCTAGTTTTGCTCGGATTATATCTCTGATGCTTCATGAGATAAATCCTCAGGTATTTGACACTTCCAAAGATACACCCATTCATCATATGAAGAAGGTTTTTATTGCTTCCATTCAGAGGTGGGAAGTGAAGTTAAAGAATCTAACTCAAGCTGCAAAGGTTTTTGAAGCTTCTATGTCAGAGGACAGGACCCCATCTCCCTCTCTTCTTGAAAATGCTGACACAGCTGGCGTAGCAACTGAGGGGGAGCCTGTCTCCTCTGTTCTAAATGTAAGAGTTACCTCTCCTCCTCCAATCAGATCACCCCTCCCAGATATCTCAAGTGAGTTCCATACAGATGAACAAGCTCAAGAAACAATCATTTCAACAACAAAAGATATCGAAAGGATGATATAAGTGCTTACTTCTAATTAGCCCATACCTCCACTCCATTCAGAATCTGTTGAAGAACAACTAAAAGTACAAACTCCTGTACAATCTCCAGCTCCTTCTGCCAAATCCCAAACTGCTGAGAAAAATCAACCAGACACTATTCTTCTTTCAGATGAAGATAGAAGTTCTCCAGAGCCTGCTGAAGCTCCCTTGAGAAAATTAGACTTCTCAATCCCCACCTTCTCTGGTGAGGATGAAGTTGTTCTTGAACAGACTACAAGAGCTCAAAGCCCAGTAGTGCTTGAAGAGATCCCTCCATGGAAAGCACCACCTCCTCCAGCTCCTATTTCTGTTACCCCTGCTGCTACTGCTACTGGTTCTACTGCTTCCATTCCTACTGAAATTGTAAGTAAGATTGAACTGATGTTGGCTGATCAAAGGAAATATTTTTTATGAATCTGTGAAGACAGTTCAGGATAAAGTTACTGCTCTTGAGAAAGAGATGAGCAGAGGATTTGCTGAAATCAAACATAACACAGATCAATTGAAACACCTCTTCAGGATAGGTGGCAAAGCCCTTGACCACACTATTACCAGTGTTGGTGAAGTGACGAACCAGTCTGTAACCCTAGCCAATAATCAGATTCAACTTGAGAAGAAAGCTGAAGAAAATGTAATAAAGGTATGTGAAGAAGTTGGCACTTTCAGGGATGAAATAATAGAGAAACTCTGCTTATAAGTCAGAAAGGGGGAGAGGTTAGTCAAAGAACAAGTAGAAAAATATGACTCCAACGTACAGACAATCTGGACTGAGAAAGTACAAGAAATTAATAAAGATGTCCTTGCTCAAATTCAATCAGTGAAATTTCATACTTATGATACTACTATGTGGATGCATAACCAGAACTTTCCAGATTTTCAAGCTAATCCAAATGTCATTCCTTATCACCTCAATCCTCTTGCTGAAGGACAGCCTGCTCAGGTGCCACCTCAGATGCCAACCTTCTCTCCTAGGCTTGATGATGCTACCCTTCCTTCAGAATCTTATTCTCAGGTTTAGGAATCTGACATCCCCAAAGATTTACCTGAAGTTCAGATTCCTAAGAGAAGAAAATATGGAGAAGGTCCTTCTGCAAGTAAGTCAGTTCCAAATCCAGAATCAGAAAAGAGAAAAACTCAAGAATTTGCTGAAGTCCGGAGCCCTACTTCCAAGACTTTGATTCTAGATACTCTGAAGCTTGTAATGGACTACAATGAAAGCAGAGATCTACATTATAGTTTTGTTGAATGGGAACTTTATGAAAAGTCTATGAAAAAGAGGAGAATATTTGATAGAGAGTATGGCAGGAATAATCCAAAGGCACCTCCAAGACCTCCCAAGTACTATCCTAAGCCATTCAGTTATCAATGGAGGCAACATGAAAAGTATGATAAAAAACATCCACAACAATAGAGCCAGAACAGAACTTTTGTTTTTTGAGATTAAGGATTGAATGCTTGTAGAAATGAAATCTAAAATACTTCTAATTATATAATCTCTAATTTTGATGGTTATGTGTTTTTGCTTTATTTCTTGCATTTTATCTGGTTCTTATCTCTGGATATCTAGTTCTTTCTCTTATGATATAATTCACCTTAGTGTAGAGGTTTCTGACTTCTACAAATAGGGAGAGATTGTTGGGTATTGCATCCACAATAACCCAGATTTGCATAAAGTCACCCTTGAACTAAGATGAATTAAGTTGTATTTGATATTCTATTTTAGTTATGTGTATGCAGGACTCTATTGCTAAGTGGAGACCAATGTCAGTCTACAGTGGGTCATAAATACATGACCATACAATGTAATCCCTCATTGTGTGATCCAAGGTATTGACTCATGTGTAGACTCTCTATTAGGATACACTTCATATTCAAGCACTTAGATCAATGGATGAAGTCTTAGTGATGAGTATATTCAAGAAGGAAATTTTTTCTAAAAACCAGAAATTATCTAAGTCCATCACTCGAGTATACTGTTAGTTCTCGAGTAGTTAGTCTTATTACTCGAGTACAAAAGTTAGTTCTCGAGTAGTATTACTTTAGTTCTCGAGTAACTAAGTTATAGCTCTCGAGTAGACTTTATCTCTACCTCTCGAGTATTCAGTTTTGTATCTCAGAAATTTTCTAAGTATAGTTCTCGAGAAGTTGTCTTGTTCTCGAGTAGTTCTTGAGAAGTTGTCTTATTCTCGAGTAGTTCTCGAGAAGTTGTCTTGTTATCGAGTAGTTCTCGAGAAGTTGTCTTGTTCTCGAGTAGTTCTCGAGAAGTTGTCTTGTTCTCGAGTAGTTCTCAAGAACAATCCTTAGTTCACGAGAAATCCTTTACCTTGTTCTCGAGAAGTTCTTTTTCTCTCGAGAAATCACTTCTTGTTCTCGAGTAACTTTCTTTCAGAATCAGAAATATTTTCCAAGTTCAGTACTCGAGAAGTTCAGTCCAGTACTCGAGAAGTTCAAGAAAGTACTCGAGTACTCAACAGTGAAAGCATTGAATATTGAGAGACGTCTCAGTTAAAAATGGTGAACAAGAGGTAAATAACTGCAAATTTTATTGCTCCAAAAAAGTAAGTAATACATAGGTATGCCCCCTTATTTATAGAAAATGGGGGAGGTGAGAGAATACAACCCACGATGTAGGACTAAATACAAGTCGGGCGGCCTGAGCGGTTTGACATACCCAAATCGCTCACTATACAAGCCACAACATAAAGACCTCCGGACACAAGAGAAGGCCGCCAGATAAGTCCCTAAGCCGCTCCAGCAGATAACTAGCAACCCACAATGCTGCTCACCAATTTGCTGAAGCTGCGACAAGATACTAGACCACATACCACGGGTTGTCACAGACCGCTGAGAATAAACCTTGGACCCGAGATTAACGACTTCATAAAAGTAGCAGCGGCTTATCTCCTAACTGTGAAGGCGCACTCTTGAAGACCGGCAGAACAATCCGCTGCTGCCTATTGGGCTAACCGCCCGAACAGACTTCTGGAACTCTAAATCATCAGCCCGATACAGCTACTCACTAGAACACTGGCTGGTCAGGCCGCGACGAACTGGATAGACAGGCCGCGGCGGCTTGTTCGGCTAACCGTCCGAACAGAGTTTCAACACTCCCCCTCAAGTTGGAGCATATATATCAACCATGCACAGCTTGCTGCAAACCACTGTGAACGAAGTAACCGGTTTCGTTAAGTAATCTGCCTGCTCTCTGTCAGAAGTAATAAAAGGAGTACATATCTGATTCTTCAGAATCTCTTCTCTAATAAAGTGACAGTCAACCTCGATATGCTTCGTCCTTTCATGAAAGACTGGATTCTTCGAAATGTATATAGCTGCTTTATTGTCACAAAACATTGGTAAGGGATGATCATAAAACTCTCCCAGATCCAGTAAGAGAGTTTGAAGCCATTTTAGCTCACAAGCCGTCAAGGCCATGCTTCTATGTTCGGCCTCTACACTCGATCTGGCAACCACTATCTGCTTCTTACTTTTCCAACTAACTAGATTTCCTCCAACAAAAGTACAGAAACCTGATGTTGACTTCCTGTCACCCTTATCATCCTCATAACTCGCATAAGAATAAGCCTCTACCTTCAAATGTCCCCTTTTTAGGAATAAGAGCCTTTTACCTGGTGCACCTTTTATGTATTCAAGAATCTTCAGAGCAGACTGCATATGACACTCCCTAGGAGCTTGCATAAACTGACTTACTTTTATCACTACATAACAAATGTCTGGTCTAGTAACTGTCAGATAGATAAGTTTACCAACCAGACGTCTGTACCTCATGACATCTTCTAGAAGAGTGGAAGAATCACTCCAGCATTTGTCATCTCCAATAGCCATTATGGTCCGGGAAGGTTTAGTTCCAAGAAGACCTGTCTCTTGTAGAAGATACAAAGCATATTTCCTTTGTGAAAGAACCACGGAGCCAGGTTTTCAAGATATCTCAATCCCTAGAAAATACTTAGGAGATCTCATATCCTTCATAAAAAAGTGCCGAAGAAGATGCTTTTTCGTCATATCAATACTTTTCTTGTCATCCCCAGTAAGAAGAATATCATCCACATATACTACAAGAATAACCAGCCCAGACGAGGTCTTCCGAATAAACAGAGAGTGATCCACAGCGCTCCGAACAAATCCAACAAATGAAATAACCTCATTAAACTTCTTAAACCAGGCTCTTGGACTCTGTTTAAGACCGTAGATGGCTTTCTTCAACTTACATACTTGAGACTACCCCTGAGCAACATACCCAAGAGGTTGCTCCATATAAACCGTCTCATTCAAATCTCCATAAATAAAAGCATTCTTGAAATCTAATTGAGAGATGGCCCAATCTTTGTTCACAGCCACCGAAAAAGAACACGAATCGTAGTAATCCAGGCAACTGGAGAAAACATATCAAAGAAATCCACACCATAAGTCTGCGTAAACCCTTTGGCTACCAGACGAGCTTTGTAGCGATCAACAATGCCATTAGGAAGATACTTGATAACAAAAACCCAACGACAAACAACCACATCAGCACCAGGAGGAGTAGGCACAAGAGACCATGTACCCCATTTAGTCAGAGTCTTCGTCTCCTCATCCATAGCAGCTTTCCAATGAGGAATAAGTAAAGCATCACGATAAGAAGCTGGAAGAACACCAGCCGAGAGAGACAAAGCAAAACTCTGTGCCCGAGGAGACAAGCTGGTGTAAGATACTGATGTCTACTATCGTGAAGAAAATAAAAGCAACCGAACTAGCAATCCATCTAGGCAAGTATACCTATCAAATTGTAGCTAGGGGACACAAGTGTCGTATTGAAATCCGGGAACTGCTGAATACACTTACTCACACGAAGACTATTATTTTATCGGAGGAAAATCTTGAGGACTTAAAAAGGAAGTTGCAACTAAGAAAGGAAATATAGTTAATCGCTAGAAAGAGAACCACTGCATTAAGTTAAAGAACTATTAGACGCGATTACGATAAAGTGTTAAAGAACTACGACCAAGGGATGGGAATGTACTCGATCAAGAATCACCTCGGCCAGAGTAATAAAGAAATGCGATAAAAGCCTAAACTTAATAGGGAAGAGTTTCTTGACCGTGGAGGTTCCTAAAGCTTAAACACACTTCTCTCGAAGTCGTGTCCGACTGAGTTTAGGTAGGTCCGACCGACTTTCGTCTAAATCAGAGGCCTAAAGCTCGCTTTACGCGGTGAACCCCACTATTAGATTTTATTCCAATCCGGGAGATTTGAATGTCTCCCTCTCTCGAGGGGTGCATACCAATCCCTTTCCTCTTGAGTGCTCACTTCAAACTATCGGCCTTTCGACTAGCCAAGCATGAAAGCTAAGGCGGAGAGTATACATCGATGATATATCTCCAACCCAAAAGTATTCAAGAGCAATTCAAGGTTAAACCCCTAAAAAGGAAAGGTAAAATTAAAGCATCATAACTTAATCACTCAAACCTCAGATCATCAAGATCGAGTACAAGGAGGATTTAGTTATTCATGGTATAGACAATGAAGATCATATTAATAGTATGGAAAATAACACCGAGTAGAAGGGAAAGAGAATAGCGAATTATTTTATTTCGTAATGTGGAGGAATCACAAGTAGGGCACACAGATACTATAAGAACACCTTCTACGATGATTATAAATGCTGTAAAAAGGAAGTACAGAAATGCGAAAAAGACTTGCATGAAAAGAAACTCAATTACTTGAAGTAAAAAGGAAGAGACAAGCTTAAAAACTAAAATAGCAGCACTTCTTCTTCTATAATCTCCCTCTCTCCCCCCCAAACACTAGAAGATGATCCCTATTTATAGAGTTTTTTCGGGCTGAGTCACGCCCTATGACACGCCCATGGAGGGCGTGACCATAGGGCGTGTCTGATTCGGTGCGACATCTGGAGCGTTGGCATTTAATTCTGGCGCGGTTGCTGAGTTACACGCCCATCGAACACGCCCCTGGAGGGCGTGACATATGGGCGTGTCGGATTCGGCGCGTTGAAATTGAGCTCGGTACTGATTTCTCGGGACTTGGCGGGTCACGCCTGTCAGACACGCCCACGTAGGGCGTGTCAGTGGGCGTGACAGCTAGTTTCTGGTGGAGATTGACTTCGGACCGGCGGCTTCATTCCACTAGCTTACACACCCTTGGTACACGCCCTAGGAGGGCGTGACCATGGGGCGTGACCATGCAAAACTTGTAAAATCCTGCAAAAAGAAGGAAAGATGTTAGTGACAATAATATACAAAAAAGGGTCAAAATATAAGCATACAACAACATAAAATTATAATACTTAGAAATTTAAGCTACTAAATTACCCAAAAAAGGATGACTCAAAAGTAGTCATCAAACATCCCCATGCTTAGACATTTGCTTGCCCTCAAGCAAATAAAAATGAAAACTAGGGAAGGAAATAGAAAATAAACAAAGCTAATTTAGGTTTCATAATTAAGAAAAACAAAACATGGAAAATTAAACTATCCTAATATTCATATTATCAACTAGTGGGGTGAGAAGTGCATAATAAAAGATTTGAAAGGGAAACCCTAAAAATCTCATTAAAACATAAGAGAAGTCTACTAATTTCTAAATCTTAAAAACAAGGCATCCAAAATAAATGAAAATAAGGAAAACAAAAGTAGAAGTTCTAAATAAATGGCGCATTAACAAACTACTAGGTTGCTAGATAATCATTAACCCTAAAACACTCCAAGATAACCTCCAAAGAAATCCATCAATGATGGTGGCCATAGGCTTGTACGTTCACACTTTCTCCACTACGCGAATTTACATTCTAAGATCATTAGGACTTCTAAGGCGTTAAGACTTGGTTTAGGTGAATGATTAGGAAATGAAAACAAAGATAAACATAATGGCTTAAACACTAAACCAAGGGTGAGCTTAAAAATACATAAAAATTTAGAAATAACAAGTATGTCATTTCTCAATATGAAACTACAAAAACAAGGCCATGAAAAATTTTCCTTTTTTTTAAAACTTGGCCAACCATAAACTTTTTGCATTCATTTTTTTCTTTTTGATTTTGTAATGATATATATATATTTTTTTTTCTTTCTTACTTTTTGAATAACAATTGATAAGGAAACTCCAAAAATAAGCTTTATAATTGTCCTTTTCATTTCCAAAATAATATAATACCCCTCCCACAAAAATAATTTTTAAGCTCAAGGTTATAGTGCAAAAATTAGGACGGGCATTTGGCTTTGGTGAACAAGATGAAATGAAAGGTGGAGCTAAAAACAATGAAAATAAGAAAAAGGCCCAAAATTGTTTTGCAAGGGTTATGTTTTCGGTGGGCAAGAAAAGCTCAAACTATTCAAATGGTGGCCTAAATCATTTCTAAAGAACATAAAGACGGCGCAAATGCTTCGAGAGTAGCTTGGTACAAGTTCTAGACACCAAAAAGACTACCCCGCAAATGAAAAAGAACTAATGATACCTAGCAACCATTCGTAAGTAACTAACCGAATAAAAAGACATAACTACGTATTGCTAGCTTATAACTTAAAAACCGGATGCCAATATTTAAGAAAAAGAAACTAGTAGAACTAAACTATGTTAAAATGATAGGTTTAGAAAACCATTTTCAAAGTAATCTATATAGAACTACAAAAACCGCATGGGCCTACACTTCACTAGAAGCAACATGAAAATAAAGATAGAAAATAATTTTAGGTTTTGTTTTTCAAATCGATTTTAAGCACAAAATTTTTTTGATCTTTTTGTTTTTCTCATTTTTTTGGGTTTTATATTTTATAATTTTTTTGGATTTTTAGATTTAGACGACATAAAATATTATACTAATTTAAAACATACATTTTTTTTGTTTTTTTTTTTTTTAAATAAGAAACAGAAAGAAAGGCAAAAAGAAACTAGACCCCCCCATGCTTAAATTCTTCATTGCCCTCAATGAAGAAAACATAAAGAAAAAGAAGGGGACTGAGAAGAAGAGAAAAAGAAAAATGCAGGAAAATAAATAAGGAAAAAGAACAGGACTTCCCCGGGTTCATGAGATGAAGGCGGATGTCGCTCCCCCAAGCTTGCTTTTTGGAGTACTTGATCGTCAGCAGGTATGACTTGATCCATCTGATATCAGCAACGGTGGAGCGGCGACCACGATCATGGACTTGATGTGCCTCCGGTAGGAAGAGCAAAAATAAAAGCAAAAAGAAATAGAGTCCATGGGCAGATTGCCCGATAATGTTTTTATTATTACAACCATTCAAATAAAAGAGTATAATAATAAGAAGTCCAAAAATAAAAGTAAACATGTCCATCACAAAAGAAAAAAAATGTCCATCAGAAATAATAATAACTAAGAATCAAAAAGAAGATTCTCCTTTGCAGGAGTCACAGAATCATTAGAGAAGTAGCGTTTGAGTCTATGGCCATTAACTTTGAAGTCCCCCTTATCGGGGTGTGAAAGTAGCACAGTGCCGTAAGGAAAAACATCCTTGACCGCGAATGGTCCGGACCATCGAGATTTAAGCTTTCCCGGGAAGAGACGTAAACGTGAATTAAAAAGAAGAACCTGATCGCCTGGTTTAAACGTTTTAGGGTGGCGCAGGTTCTTATCGTGATATAATTTTGTGCGTTCTTTATAAATTCGATTATTTTCATATGCATACGCTCTCCACTCATCGAGTTCATTTAATTGATATTTTCTATGCTCGCCTACCGAATGCGGATCGAAATTGAAAAACTTTAATGCCCAATACGCTCGGTGCTCTACTTCTACCGGAAGGTGACACGACTTTCCATAGACCAATCGGAAAGGAGTACAACCGATGGCGGTCTTGTACGCTGTCCGATAAGCCCAAAGAGCATCGTCTAATTTTAGGGACCAATCCTTACGAGAAGTAGAAACAGTTTTTCCCAAAATTCTTTTTAGTTCGCGATTGACTACCTCGACCTGACCGTTAGTTTGGGGGTGATAAGCAGTTGACAATTTATGCGTGACACCATATTTTGTTAATGCTTTAGTGAGTTGGGTGTTGCAAAAATGGCTTCCCCTATCACTAACGATCGCTCGAGGGAATCCAAAGCGAGAAAATAATTTTTTTAGAAAACTGACAACAACACGGGCATCATTAGTTGGCAGAGCTTGGGCCTCTGCCCATCTAGAAACGTAATCTACCGCTACTAAAATATATTTATTACCTAAACTTGAAGGAAACGGGCCAATAAAGTCGATGCCCCATAAATCAAAAACCTCGCACTCGAGAAAATAGTTTTGTTCCATTTCATTTTTATGTGAGAGATTTCCAGTCCGCTGGCATCGATCACATCCACCCACAAAGGTTTGTGCATCTTTAAATATGCTTGGCCAATAGAAGCCAGCACTAAGCACTTTGTGGGCGGTGCGGTTTGCTTGATAATGCCCGCCATCGGACCTTCATGAACATGTTTTAAAATTTGGTGACCCTCTTCCTGCGAAACGCATCTCCTTACCACCTGGTCCGCACAAATGCGAAATAGAAATGGGTCTTCCCAAAAATAATACTTCAACTCCGAAAAGAATTTCTTCTTTTGGTGAGTGGAGTATTCTTTTGGAAGGACCCGGGCCACAAGATAATTGGCCAGATCGGCAAACCAGGGGGTAGGAGATGAGGAAATATTAAAAAGGCGTTCATCCGGAAAAGAGTCATTTATAGAAGTTTCATTTAAAAAATCAAGTTTGGGATTTTCAAGACGCGAGAGATGATCAGCTGCTAAGTTTTCCGCTCCTTTCTTATCCCGAATCTCCAAGTCGAATTCTTGAAGTAAGAGGATCCAACGGATAAGATGCGGCTTGGCGTCCGGTTTAGAAAGGAGGTATTTCAAAGCGGAGTGATCCGTGAAAACAACAACTTTAGAAAGAGTAACATACGGTCGGAATTTATCAAAAGCGAAAATAACTGCTAAGAGCTCTTTCTCCGTCGTGGTGTAATTTTCTTGCGCAGAAGTGAGAGTTTTACTAGCGTAGAAAATCGGATGAAAGTTCTTAGCGATTCGTTGACCTAAAACCGCACCTACCGCATGATTACTCGCATCACACATAATTTCGAAAGGTAAATCCCAAACTGGGACGATCATAATAGGAGCATTTATAAGTTTCGATTTTATTAATTCAAAGGCCTCGAGACAAGATTTATCAAAAACAAAAGGAATGTCTTTTTCGAGCAAGTGGGTGAGAGGTTTAGTGATTTTTGAAAAGTCCTTAATAAATCTACGATAAAAACCCGCATGACCTAAAAAACTTCTAATCGCTTTAACGGTTAGAGGGGGCGGTAACTTTTCAATTACTTCAATTTTTGCCTTGTCCACTTCAATTCCCCTAGCGGAAATGTTGTGGCCAAGGACTAAACCCTCACGTACCATAAAGTGGCACTTCTCCCAATTTAAAACTAAATTTGTCTCCTCGCAGCGTTTTAAAACTTTTCCTAAATTTTCTAAACATAGATCGAATGAGTCGCCAAAAACGGAAAAGTCGTCCATAAAAACTTCCATAATATTTTCTACATATTTATCAAAAATAGCAAGCATACACCGCTGAAAGGTGGCGGGTGCATTGCATAATCCGAAAGGCATTCTACGGTAGGCAAAAGTTCCGAAGGGGCAAGTGAATGTCGTCTTCTCTTGGTCCTCGGGTGAGATAGGGATTTGAAAATATCCCGAGAGACCGTCGAGGAAGCAATAAAAATTGTGCCCGGACAAACGTTCTAAAATTTGATCGATAAAGGGGAGGGGGAAGTGATCTTTTCGAGTGGCATCGTTTAGTTTACGGTAATCGATGCACATCCTCCATCCCGTTATCGTCCTAGTTGGAACTAAATCGTTGTTTTCGTTTGGTACTACCGTGATTCCACCCTTCTTAGGAACAACCTGAACTGGACTTACCCACTGACTATCGGAAATAGGATAAATTATCCCTGCATCTAATAACTTAAGCACCTCTCCCTTCACAACCTCTTTCATATTTGGATTAAGACGACGTTGTGGTTGAACTACACCCTTAGGATTATTTTCAAAAAATATGTTGTGTGTGTAGAAAGAGGGACTTATGCCAGGAATATCACAAATTTGCCATGCTATAGCTCGGCGATGCTTTTGTAGTAGTTCGATCAATTGATCGTTTTCGGATTGGGAAAGAAAAGCTGAGATTATAACGGGCAATTTTGAATCTTTTGCAAGAAAGGCATATTTGAGGTGGTCAGGCAGTGGTTTTAAATCAAGCTGGGGTGGTTCGTCATAAGAATTTTTTAAATTTTTCTCTTTTTCAAAAACAAGATTTTCATACTTTTTCCTACTACATGCAAAATTATTTTCAACATTTTCTTGGATCGACATCACCGGGTTGTCAAAATTATGTGAAGAAATTTCAGAAAACGAAGATGAAAATTCATTGGGAGAAATGTTGGAAAGGGAAAGGGAAGAGTCTTCATTTAGAACGTCAACAAAAAAACAAGAGTCATCATTTTTTAAGGAGTTTTTCATGGATTGATTTATAGAAAATGTGACCTCATCATCTCCCACACGCAAAAACAACTTTCCGTTACTAACGTCTATAACTGCTCGAGAGGTGGCTAGAAATGGTCGTCCAAGGATAAGAGGAACCTCGACATCTTCTTCAATATCAAGAATGACAAAATCCACCGGGAAGATGAATTTGTCGACCTTTACTAGCACGTCCTCAATGATACCTAGTGGATACTTGATAGACCTATCAGCTAATTGGATACTCATCCTTGTAGGGCTCAGAGTGCCCAATCCTAACTTCTTAAATAGTGAAAAAGGCATCAAGTTGATGCTCGCTCCTAGATCTGCCAACGCATGTTTAACAAATAAATCACCAAAGACACAAGGAATGGAAAAACTACCCGGATCGTTTATCTTTTTAGGCAGATTAGAATTTTTAACGACTGCCGAGCATTCTTCATTCAATGTTACATGTGATAAGTTCTCCAATTTCGTCTTGTTTGTTAATAAGTCCTTAAGATATTTTGCGTACCTCGGCATTTGACTAATCGCTTCATGAAATGGCAAATTAATGTGAATTTGTTTGAACATTTCGAGAAAGCGTTGGTACTGATCATCTAATTTGTCTTTCCTAAGTCTAGCCGGATAAGGAGGTGGCGGGAATTCTTTTAGGACAACAGGAGCATCTTTTTGAAAATCATTTTTTTCTTTTTGAGAATCAGAAATAATAGAGCCATCGTTTTCTTTTTCAAATGTAGATTTTTCTTTTTCAGAATCTAAGTTGTCATTTTCCGTGGGGGTAAAAACTGGAGGAACAATCGCCTTTGGCTCTTCCCTTGTGGTGGGCTCGTTAACAACTTTACCGCTCCGAAGGGAAATCGCATTTGCGTGCTCCCTTGGGTTAGGCTCAGTGTTCGAGGGAAGAGTTCCAGGTGGTCTCTCGGAAAAGGCCTTAGCGAGTTGGCCAACTTGATTCTCTAAGTTTTTCATGGATCCTGTTAAATTTCTAATAGTGGCATCGTTCGAGCTTATATATTTAGCGAGGATCTCTTCCAAAGGGGAAGGTTTTTGAAAATTTTGTTGCGGTGGTGGTGGTGGTATAAAATCGTGCGGTGGGCGTATTACATTAGCATTATTACTCCAAGAAAAATTAGGATGGTTACGCCATCCGGGATGATACGTGTTCGACGAAGCAGAAAAACCAGGAGGAGAAGAAAAATTCGAAAAAGCAGAAAAATTATTCGCAGAAATATTTTGAGCAGGCCTGGGTATGTTCCCCAGATAATCCACCTGCTCGGCAGCAGCAGCATTTTCATATACCTTAGCGGCGGAGGGAGCAGTCATCTCCGAGATCTTCTTGTTGAGCATTTCCACTTGCATCGCCAGTTGCGTCACCGAATCCACTTCATAGATACCTGCAGGTTTAGATGAGCGAGACCTGGACGAATTCCACTGATAAGTGTTCATCGCCATGTCATCGATAAGCTCAAGAGCGGCTTCCGGAGTTTTGCGGTCTAAAGAACCAGCGGAAGCGGCATCTATCATTTGCTTAGTCTCTTGGTTTAGCCCATTATAGAATGTCTGAACCTGCAACCATACAGGCAGAGCATGATGTGGGCATCTTCTCAAAAGTTCTTTGAACCTCTCCCAAGTGTCATAGAGGGTCTCAGAATCAATTTGAGAATATGAAGTTATATCATTTCGAAACTTAGCAGTTTTGGCGGGGGGAAAATAACGAGAAAGAAATTTTTCAGTTAAAATGTTCCAAGTAGTGATTGATCCTCTTGGAAGAGAACTCAACCACTGTTTGGCTTTAGTCCTTAAGGAGAATGGGAAGAGTCTTATCCTTATCACATCGTCCGAGACACCATTAATCTTGAAGGTGTCACAAATTTCAAGAAAATTAGCAATATGCAAGTTCGGATCTTCATCTTGCAATCCGTCGAACTGTACATATTGCTGCACCATTTGAATGATGCTAGGCTTAAGCTCGAAGTTATTGTTCGCAATAGCGGGACGAACTATGCTAGATTCTGTACCCTCCAGGTTTGGTCTTGCATAATGGGACATAGTCCTTTGCACGACTTCCTCTTGGTTGGGTCTTTGCAAGACTTCCTCTTGGTTGGGATTGTCCATTCTTAAGGTAGAATATGAATCGGACTGTTCGACCGGTATTTGAAGAGTCGGGCCTTGAAATCGCAATCTTCTCCGAAGAGTACGCTCGATTTCGTGGTCCAAGTCCAAAATAACCGACGGACTTCCCCGGGTCATGCACTGGAAGAAGAAAGAGAGAAGTATTGCTTATTATTATTATTAATATATATATATATATATATATTTTTTAATTATATATATTTTTAGATGTTTTAGCTCCCAAACTTCCCAAGGACTACCCGATGAAGGGTTCGCAAGGTACTAGACAAGATAGCGGTACTTAAAACCGCATTGCCCTTTTTGAGAGGATTTTGTTGGTGTAGGAAACTTGTGATGTGGGTATCTATTGAAAATGACTATATTTATTATTATTATTATTTTTTAAAGCGATTTATTTTTTTTCTTTTTGGTTTGCAATAAGGAAGATAAAAGTAATAGATTCGTGTTTTCAATATATCAACAAGAGCTGAATCCCCGGCAACGGCGCCAAAAACTTGATGTCTACTATCGTGAAGAAAATAAAAGCAACCGAACTAGCAATCCATCTAGGCAAGTATACCTATCGAATTGTAGCTAGGGGACACAAGTGTCGTATTGAAATCCGGGAACTGCTGAATACACTTACTCACACGAAGACTATTATTTTATCGGAGGAAAATCTTGAGGACTTAAAAAGGAAGTTGCAACTAAGAAAGGAAATATAGTTAATCGCTAGAAAGAGAACCACTGCATTAAGTTAAAGAACTATTAGACGCGATTACGATAAAGTGTTAAAGAACTACGACCAAGGGATGGGAATGTACTCGATCAAGAATCACCTCGGCCAGAGTAATAAAGAAATGCGATAAAAGCCTAAACTTAATAGGGAAGAGTTTCTTGACCGTGGAGGTTCCTAAAGCTTAAACACACTTCTCTCGAAGTCGTGTCCGACTGAGTTTAGGTAGGTCCGACCGACTTTCGTCTAAATCAGAGGCCTAAAGCTCGCTTTACGCGGTGAACCCCACTATTAGATTTTATTCCAATCCGGGAGATTTGAATGTCTCCCTCTCTCGAGGGGTGCATACCAATCCCTTTCCTCTTGAGTGCTCACTTCAAACTATCGGCCTTTCGACTAGCCAAGCATGAAAGCTAAGGCGGAGAGTATACATCGATGATATATCTCCAACCCAAAAGTATTCAAGAGCAATTCAAGGTTAAACCCCTAAAAAGGAAAGGTAAAATTAAAGCATCATAACTTAATCACTCAAACCTCAGATCATCAAGATCGAGTACAAGGAGGATTTAGTTATTCATGGTATAGACAATGAAGATCATATTAATAGTATGGAAAATAACACCGAGTAGAAGGGAAAGAGAATAGCGAATTATTTTATTTCGTAATGTGGAGGAATCACAAGTAGGGCACACAGATACTATAAGAACACCTTCTACGATGATTATAAATGCTGTAAAAAGGAAGTACAGAAATGCGAAAAAGACTTGCATGAAAAGAAACTCAATTACTTGAAGTAAAAAGGAAGAGACAAGCTTAAAAACTAAAATAGCAGCACTTCTTCTTCTCTAATCTCCCTCTCTCCCCCCCAAACACTAGAAGATGATCCCTATTTATAGAGTTTTTTCGGGCTGAGTCACGCCCTATGACACGCCCATGGAGGGCGTGACCATAGGGCGTGTCTGATTCGGTGCGACATCTGGAGCGTTGGCATTTAATTCTGGCGCGGTTGCTGAGTTACACGCCCATCGAACACGCCCCTGGAGGGCGTGACATATGGGCGTGTCGGATTCGGCGCGTTGAAATTGAGCTCGGTACTGATTTCTCGGGACTTGGCGGGTCACGCCTGTCAGACACGCCCACGTAGGGCGTGTCAGTGGGCGTGACAGCTAGTTTCTGGTGGAGATTGACTTCGGACCGGCGGCTTCATTCCACTAGCTTACACACCCTTGGTACACGCCCTAGGAGGGCGTGACCATGGGGCGTGACCATGCAAAACTTGTAAAATCCTGCAAAAAGAAGGAAAGATGTTAGTGACAATAATATACAAAAAAGGGTCAAAATATAAGCATACAACAACATAAAATTATAATACTTAGAAATTTAAGCTACTAAATTACCCAAAAAAGGATGACTCAAAAGTAGTCATCAGATACCACACTAGCCAGAGGATGCTGAGTGCATGAGCGCACACCCTTTCGAAGAGCAATAGGAAGATCAAGGTCAGCCCTGTCTACTTGTGTAGATTCCCCCAACGGAGAGGTAGGCACACTAGGAACCATGGGCAGTGGCTCATCAGCCGAAGCAGGAAGAGCAGGAGAATCATAAGGTAAAGAGGAAAGAGTAGTAGGTTCAGGAGAAGGTGAAGAAATAATAGGTAAAGTAACGGAATCATCAGATGAAAGAAGAGGAGAGGTAGACGGAGAAAAGTATGAAACAGTCTCAAAGAAAGTAACGTCAGCAGAGACATACTGTCGGCGGATAATAGGATCATAATAGCGATACCCTTTCTGAGTCGGACAATAGCCCAGAAAGAAACATTTAACGGAGCGAGGGGACAACTTATCACGAGTAGACGAAGGAGAATGAACAAAGGCAGTGCAGCCAAAGACACGAAGAGGCAAAGGGAAAGGTTGCGCATCAGGATGCAGAGTAGAAAAGGGAGTCTTCCCACCAATAATAGAAGAGGGAATACGATTAATAAGAAAGCAAGAGAGAAGGACCGCATGCCCCCAGTAAGACTTAGGAACATACATGTGGGTAAGTAGACTTCGAGCCACATCAAGAAGATGACGATTTTTCCGTTCAGCAACACCATTTTGTTGTGACGTATACGGACAAGTGGTTTGATGAACAATGCCACGATCAACACAAAATGATTGAAACTGATGACTAAGGTACTCCTTAGGATTATCAGATCGAAGAATTTTAATAGAAGTATCAAACTGAGTATGAATTTCATTATAAAAAGCAGTGAAAATAGAAAAAAGTTCAGAGCGGTCACGCAACAAATACAGCCAAGTACAGTGGGAAAAATCATCAATAAATGTCACAAAATATAAACTACCCCTACCAACAGTAGGAGTAGGTGCAGGACCCCATATATCAGAATGTACAATATCAAAAGGCTGAGAAGAACTGCACCCTGTTCTGGCAGGAAAAGTAGAACGATGATGTTTCCCAAACTGACAAGCATCACAGTGAAGAGTGGACTCGCCCCGAGGTAAATCAGGCAGAAGCTGATAGAGAATCCGAGGAGGAGGATGACCAAGTCGAAGATGCCACTGAAGTAGAGAGGAGGAGGAAGAAAAAGCAGAAGAAGTATCAAGATAAAACAAGCTGCCACTCTCAGTCCCAGTAGCTATCATCTCCTTGGACTGAGGAATCTGAAAGAGACAAGTAGAAGCAGTAAAAATCGCTTCACAATCAAACTGCTTACAAAGAGCAGTAACAGAAAGAAGATTGTAAGGAAAATTTTGAACATAGAGGGTGTCTCGAAGCTGAAGAGAAGAAGTAACATGCACAGATCCAGACCCATAAACCGGAGAAGGGGAACCATCAGCAATAAGAACATGCGATAAGTGTGTACTTATAGTAAGAGAAGAGAAAAGCTGAGAATTCCCAGTCATATGAGTAGTAGCACCAGAGTCAATAAGCCACCTACTCGTGGTAGCTAACTGAACCGTACCCGAAGTGGCAAGAGACGTAGTAGACTTCTTAGCAGAATCAACAAAAGCAGGACGAAGATGAGGGTGTTTGACCCAATATCCATCAATCAGATGGCCAGACATGCCACAATGTGAACAGAGATGTTTGGACAACGTGCCCAAATTGCCCAAAGAAGAAACAGAGGGAGAAGCATGAGACAAAGGAGCAGGGAAAGTAGCAGAAGACGACGGAGTATCCATGAAGAAAAGCAAGCCGCGCGGACAAAGCGAAAACCGCAACAAGCAACCAGGAAAGAAACCGCGGGAACAGAAATAGAAACCGCCCGGTCTCGGTGAGCACACACCAGCAGCAGGGAGAAACTGCGACCTAAGGGCAGAGAAGGATCTCAAAAAAGGAAAGAGCATGAAACCACGCGAGGAAGGGGAAAAACCACGCGACAAGAAAGAAAAACGGGAGGGAAGAAGCCGGAGAAGACCGGAAGAAGGGAGGGAAAAGGAGCAACCCGCGCGGTTTCGAAAAACAAACCGTAAGAGAAGCAACACAGTTCTGGAGCAACAGGACTGGTTACCCTCTGATACCAAGTTAAAAATGGTGAACAAGAGGTAAATAACTGCAAATTTTATTGCTCCAAAAAAGTAAGTAATAAATAGGTATGCCCCCTTATTTATAGAAAACAGGGGAGGTGAGAGAATACAACCCACGATGTGAGACTAAATATAAGTCGGGCGGCCTAAGTAGTTTGACATACCCAAACCGCTCACTATACAAGCCATAACATAAAGACCTCCGGACACAAGAGAAGGCCGCCAGATAAGTCGCTAAGCCGCTCTAGCAGATAACTAGTAACCCGAAACGCAGCTCACCAATTCGTTGAAGCTGCGACAAGATACTAGACCGCATACCGCGGGTTTCCACAGAACGCTTAGAATAAACCTTGGACCCGAGCTTCACAACTTCACAAAAGTAGCACTGGCTTATCTCCTAACCGCGAAGGCGCACTCTTGAAGACCGGCAGAATAATCCGCTGCTGCCTGTTCGGCTAACCGCCCGAACAGACTTCCGGCACTCTGAATCATCAGCCCGATACAGCTACTCGCTAGAACACTAGCTGGTCAGGCCGCGGCGGCTTGTTCGGCTAACCGTCCGAACAAAGTTTCAACAGTCTCAACGCCATCTGGATCTGGATGTCTTCAAAGTCTAAAGTGTTGAGAGCTTTGAATGCTAAGACCTGACTTAACGCTATTGGCTGTGTTATCTCGAGAGGTCAAGCCAGCTCTCGAGAAGCAATTCCTAGTTCTCGAGTAGTATTTTTCTCTCTCGAGAACTGGAGTTCAGTTTTACAGAAACTTCTGTTAAGTCCAGAATTGATGGGATTTTCAAATCACATGATGTGATTGGTCCACGTGTACGTTATTAAGACTAATTATGACCGTTAGGGAGATCTTATATAAGGTCTTGTCAACCGACTAACCCTAACAACAATTGAAGAAGCCGTCATAATTTCCCGAAGTTTTCGGGGGGATCTCTTTCGCTAGATCCAAATATTGGCAAATAGCCCTTATTAGATCTCTAAAGGATTGACGATCCTTGATGTTATATTCAGATTTTAGGAGCGAGTAAGACTAACTTTTGGATCGTACTTTTAGTCAAGTTCTTCTCGGATTATGGTTGTGAATGTTGCGAAATGAACGGCAAATATTGGAGGGCTAGGAATCATAATTTTAGGTGTTGTGAATGTTTTGGTATTGGTTGTTTAACAAGGCTACGCATGCAAAAATTAATCCCTTGTGTTTTAAGAACTTATGTCAAGAACAATATCATTTGATCATGCGAGCATTGAATTGGAATGAGAGAGAGGAATTCAGTGTCATTTGTCCGTTGCGGTTCGTCGTGTGACGTATCCTACATCAATGTGGTATCAGAGAGAGGTTCGTGTAAATTTCCTAAATGACACGATCCTCATATTCTTAGGACGTCGACACACACTTGTCTAGCACGTGTCGTTGTCCAAATTAACAAAGAAAAAAAATATTTTCTGGTCTACTAATAGTTGCCTAAAATTCTCATTTTGTTTTTGAAATCAAAAAAGAAAAATCCTGCATGTTCTATCTTCCTATATTAGTAAGAAATTTAAAAAATATTTTACTTTGGTCTTATATTGAGACGTAAAAAAATAGTTAATTATAAAATATATTCTGGTCAGGGCAATTTTGCCTACAAACACTGTTGGGTATTGCATCCACAATAACCCAGATTTGCATGAAATCACCCTTGAACTAAGATGAATTAAGTTGTATTTGATATCCTATTCTAGTTGATTGTTTGCAGATTCTCAGTGCTAAGTGTAGACAAATGTCAATCTACAGTGGGTCAGGAACACAGGACCATATAGTGTAATCCCTCACTGTGTGATCCAAAGTGTTGACTCATGTGTAGCCTCTCAATTGGGATATACTTCATGTTCAAACATTGGGAGCATGGGATGAAGACAGGACCAGAAGAAAACATTTTCTAAAACTCTTGAAAATTTTTCCAAGTCCAGTTCTCGAGAAGCAACTTCAGAGTTCTCGAGAAGTGTAGTTAAGTTCTCGAGAAGCTCTCATAGTTCTCGAGAAGCTTAACTACAAAGTTCATGAGAAGTCTGGACAGATTCAAGAAATTTTCTAAGTTATAGTTCTCGAGAAGTCATCTTTGTTCTCGAGAAGTCTTGGTCAGTTTTCGAGAAGCCTAAGGTATAGTTCTCGAGAAGTCTTACTTGTTCTCGAGAAGCTTGTCTTCAGTTCTCGAGAACTGCCGGCTTAGTTTCTTGAATAGTCAGAATTTGCCTCAGAAATTTTTCTAAGTTAAGTTCTCGAGAAGTCTTCTTTAGTTCTCGAGAAGTCCTCTCTCAGTTCTCGAGAAGTCTTTCTCTTTGTTCTTGAGAAGTTCAGAAAAGTTTCTAACTATTTGTTCTCGAAAAGTTCAGAAAAGTTTCTTAAAGTGTTCATTCTCGAGAAGTCAATTAGTTCTCAAGAACTAAACCTTGTGTTCTCGAGAAGTCCTAACCTCTTCTAAAGAATTCAGTTCCCGAGAAGTCATGACAGTTCTCGAGAAGTCAGTTCCTAGTTCTCGAGAACTATAGACACTTCTCGAGAACTAAGTCGATTTTCCAGAAAGTTTTGTTCTAAGTCCAGAACGGCCGAAATTTCAAATAACTCGACGTGATTGGTCCACGTGTCGTCTTTAATGTCTTTTCTAGCTGTTAAGGGTAATCTTATATAATGTCTTTTCACTAAGACAGAACCCTAAACAGAAAAGAAAAAGGAGAATCTCTCAAGAGCGGATTCCGTACTTTCCTAAATTACCGGTTCAGCCGACTTTTCTCAAGAACGACATTCTGAAGCTGCCGCTCTCGTTAAGATCGATCTCTATGCATTCGATCTAGAAGATCTGCTGATTAAGGAATTGTTTTTCTCTCCTTGATCGAGTAGATCCAAGCCTTCTCTAGTCAGGTTTTTAAGGTATCTTCTTCTACAAATTCTGATAAAACCGCAACGTTGAAGAAGACTTAGAGACAAACTCTTTCAGATTTTAGAATATTTCTGTTTTTATTTTCAAACTCTATTTGTAAATCTTGTAGGAGATTATTCTCCCAGTATAGGAGCATTGTTCTCCGAGTGGTAGGAAGTTTTTATCTTCCGAGTGTAGATCCAGTTTGATCGAGTTTTTTAGGAACGTGGTTTCGAGGTGTAGGATTGGTTTTCAATCCGAGATAGTGGAGTAGCCGAGTCTATTGATTTGCTAGAACGGTGAGGAAAGTGGACGTACCCAAGATCGGGGAACCACTATAAATCTCATGTCGTCTGTGTGATTGCTTGATTACTTATTTGTGCTAGTTTCTAAATTTTTTATTCCACATTAGACACACATCTCACCTATTCACCCCCCTCTAGGTGATTTAGGTAGACAACTTATATCCTTCAATTGGTATCAGAGGGAGGTTGATCGTTAAAAGGTTAACACCTTGATCTGATCCTTCCCAAGTTGCCTTTAGAGAAGTATCAAGCATGAGTAAGACCAAGGATTTTGCTAAGCTCCCTATATGCACCAAGAACAATTTTCCTATGTGGAAAGAAAGAGTTAAATTCTTCATGGAAGCAGTGGACCCTCGGATCTTCATGATTGTTGAAGAAGGTCCGCATATTCCTATGATTGCATCTACAATAGATCCAACCATACAAGTCCCAAAGAAGTTGATGGACTTGGATAAGGACGAGATTGCACTTGTCTCCCTGGATAAGAAAGCTAAAAATATTATAGCAAGTGAAGTCGATGACTCGATGCTGCAACATCTGATTCATTGCCAGTCTGCCAAGGAGATGTGGCAATCCCTGGTAACTCTGATGGAAGGCACTGAAGAAGTTAGGGATGATCGGAGATCCCTTCTAAATAAGAAGTATGAAGCCTTCAGGCAAGGTCACAAGGAAGCCATAGCTGATACCTTTGAGAACTTCTTCAAGATAGTAAATGGCCTAAGAGTTTATGGCCGAATTGATGTAGGCCACTCCCTAAATGAAATTAAGGCACAAAAAAAGACAAATGATTCCTAAGGAGAATTTGAGCGAACACGTGGTGTGCGCGCCAAACTCAAAATTTCGGCAGAGTTTCGTTTATAAGTGCGTGATCTCACAAGGGGGAAATTCCCACCCAAACCTGCACGAACATACACATTTACTAATATCATAACCTAACCATACATCTAGCAGCGCATCACAAACATATTTTCCATCCATATGGAGAGTGATCCGGACTAAAGCTTCGATTCGGAAAGTAGTCCAAATGCAACCCTCAAAACAAAACCATACGAGGATATACCAAATCCTCTTGATCCATTCAAAACCAAAGGCTACACAAACCCCGGTTTGCAAACGTCCAAGGGGACCTACCCTTATGGAAATCTTCACGAAAATCGGATATGAAAGCAATACAAATTCAGATTTTTATAATGCAAACTTGAATCAATTGTTAGGATAAATTTTTGAAACCAAAGTCTCCACTACACTCACAATATAAGATGAAGTTCACACAAGTTTAAGGGAGAGAAAATCGTTACCAAAATCTGAAATTAGAGAGGAGGAGGAGGAGACGGAGAAAGATAACTATGGAAGAGTCGCACTTCCACGGGTTCACCAGAGTCACACCAGATGAGGAGAACCGAGCCGCCTTCTTCGGAGTCACACCGGAGGAGGTAGGGGTCGCCGGAGCAGCAAGGAACAGCCCAAAGGGGGCGGCGGTAGCAGCAGGTCGGCGAGTTCCTAGGCGTCGGGTTTCGGCCAGGCCGAATAGGAGCGGGGCTTGGGGAAAACCGAGCACTTAAGGTTTTTTTTCCTTCTCTTCAATTGCTTCTCCCACTCCACATACATATATACATATATTGTTACACCACTCCATCCAAACCTTCATCAAGATCAAAACTAAATCCTAGCCACTAATAATGTTTTAATCAAAAATGGAAATAATAACAAAAATCATCATAATAAAGAGGCTTTATGAAAATAACTAATGAAAATAAAGATAGGAGGATTATAATATTATTTCAAAATGAAATAATCATTATAATCATAATGACGTGATGAAATGCCGGCGGCAGCGGTGGCGGAGGCGACGACGGTTGCGGCAATGGCCATCAATGTCCACGAACATGTAGCGACAGCGATCAAAAGAGAGATCTATGCGACGGCGGTGGCGGAGGCGACGACGGTTGCGGAAATGACCATCAAAGTCCACGAACATGTAGCGGAGGCGATCAAAAGAGAGTGCCATGTGGTGGAGGCGACGACGGTTGCGGCAACGACCATCAATGTCCATAAACATGTAGTGGCGACGATCAAAAGAGAGGTCCATGTCGGCACGGGGAGATGGCGGGACATCCTCGCCATCAATCCTCCCCCGCTCAAAATCACTCATCTCCGATGAGTGGCCCAAGAGAGAATAGCAGGATGCAGCAACATCCACAGGTAGTATAGCAAGAGCGGACATCAACGGGGCAGGACAAGCAGTGCGGGCGTCCATAATAGAATAGAACTTGACATGAGCAAGAACAGCAGAAAACCTCATAGATGTGTCAGCATAAAGAAAAACAGCGCAGATCTTACCATCTAATGCGAGAACTAGGAAACACAAATGGAAGAGCGACAAGGAGAAAATCTCATCTCTCAACCCACGAGAATTTGAAGTGGAAGAGAGAAACGTCGGAGAAAGCCGCTCATATGGAGACAAGATTTGCAAAATTAAACGCGAAAAATTGAAATGCGGTGAAAAACCAATTGCATCGTAAAAATCCAAAGAAATTGCATTAAACCCAAAATTCTTGAAAATCATGAAAGGATCGGCGCTCCAATGTAATAATTTTGTTACGGAACCCGAAGGTATCCACTCGGGGGCTAACCAGACTAAATTAGAATCAACAATTCTGCAGTCAGAAACTCTCGAAGGTGAACGGATGTGAAAGTGATGCAACTCATAGACACTGGCATAAGGCAACGATATGTTTACATGCAGTTCGTACCAGGATGGACGAAAGATATGTGCAATTTGATTTGGCGGGTAACAATGTCGTGAGGGCACCAAATCAATAGGCACAGTCGCCGTGAAATCATACGCAGTCGCAAATGAAAACATGCCCGCCGGCGGATACTCACCAATACATAGCCCACTAGTCATATCAAACGGAGGTGCTAATAACGACGGTTTAACTAAGTGGATCGGACTAGGTAAAATCAATTCGTATCCTAACAAGTCCACTGATCGATCCAAAAGGACGGCTCCCTCGCAAGTTAAATCTTCCAACTCATTAGGTACGTCAGCTAACTCTGGGCCATCGTACGGTTCCTCAACTAACATAGGAGACGGGCCTGAAATATGGTCGAGGGGAGGTGGGTTAATCCCAGCGAGGGATACCTCAGAGGAGACATCATCATCCAGGTCACTAGGATATCCAATCTCCTCATCGTCACTACAGTCGTCAGAACAATCAGCATCACCCTCAGTGGCGGGCTCAGACGTCGAAGATAAAAGAGCCAAAGCCCTAGGCTTTGTGGGGCACTCCACGGCATAGTGGCCAATCACTCCACAAGCATAACATGTAGCGTTCTCCTTGCAACTCTTAACTATTGGTCTAGGCTTGACCTGCTGTTTTATAGCATCCCTAGTAAATACAACGACAGGTGGCGGGATAGAGGACCTAACCTTGTCCTTCTCACAAACGATAGGTGTGCAAGTGCTCGAACTAGTCAGATCTAGGCGGAGCAAGGATCTAGCGTGAGGCTTATAGTCACTCCTATGATCAGAAACGGGTCTAGTGCCCTGGCGGGGAGAAATAAAATCATGAGACGTCCTCATACGGGAGTACGAGGGAACATGCTGGTTCAATGTTGGCAAAATCGTAGGCAGCGACTCACTCAGATAATCAGAAGACAGAGAGCGGCAGTAAGGAGGGTAATACTCATCCGTTCATAAATTCTTCATAATCTTCCAACCTACAGGTGAATCGTCGAGGGATGTCTCAAAACGTCTCTCCTCATTGAGCCAAAAAGTCTAGGCTCGGCTAAATAATTGAAGTCTCGCAATGGGAATCCTGTGGGGGTCCACAATCTGATATCTCTCAAAGTAGCGATCCATATCTTTCACCCAACATAGAAACTCCCGCGGTCCACCTAGCCCATCATAGGTCGGAGCAGGAATTCTAACAAGCCTAGAGGTGCGCGGTGGTGGTGTCATAATCGCTTGACTAACCATCAAACTAGGAACATGGGTCCTAAGATGTTGCCTGGGGGGCTCAAGATGAGGCGTCAGTAGCTGACCTCTAAGTTACGCTATTAAACCCTTTATGTCATCACATTGGTGGTTCATCTCCTTACGAAATGCACCAACCGAGGAAAGTTAGGGAAGGAGACTCCCAATGTGTGCCATAACAGACCACGAAAAACTCAAAAAAGTAAACACGTAAAAACTTTTTTTTGATATATTTTAAGAAACACAATTTTTTTTAAACTAAAAAAATAAAATAGAAGACCAACGAACATGCCTAAGTGCAAAAAAAGGGGGTAGCACGGAACGAGCGAATCGTTGCCAAGTTGAGAAATTAGCAAACCTCCCTCTGATACCAAATTGATATAGGCCACTCCCTAAATGGAATTATGGCACAAAAAAAAGACAAAGGATTCCTAAGGGGAATTTGAGCGAACACGTGGTGCGCGCGCCAAACTCAAAATTTCGGCAGAGTTTTGTTTGTAAGTGCGTGATCTCACAAGGGGGAAATTCCCACCCAAACTTGCACGAACATACACATTTACTAATATCATAACCTAACCATACATATAGCATCGCATCACAAACATATTTTCCATCCACATGGAGAGTGATCCGGACTAAAGCTTTGATGCGGAAAGTAGTCAAAATGCAACCCTCAAAACAAAACCATACGAGGATATACCAAATCCTCTTGATCCATTCGAAACCAAAGGCTACACAAACCCCGGTTTGCAAACGTCCAAGGGGACCTACCCTTACGGAAATCTTCACGAAAATCTGATATGAAAGCAATACAAATTCCGATTTTTTTAATGCAAACTTGAATCAATTGTTAGGATAAAATTTTGAAACCAAAGTCTCCACTACACTCATAATATAAGATGAAGTTCACACATGTTTAAGGGAGAGAAAATCGTTATCCAAATATGAAATTAGAGAGGAGGAGGAGGAGGAGACGGAGAAAGATAACTAGGGAAGAGTCGCACTTCCACGGGTTCACCAGAGTCACACCGGATGAGGAGAACCGAGCCGCCTTCTTCGGAGTCACACCAGAGGAGGTAGGGGTCGCCGGAGCATCAAGGAACAACCCAAAGGGGGCGGTGGTAGCAGCAGGTCGGCGAGTTCCTGGGCGTCGGGTTTCGGCCCGGCCGAATAGGAGCGGGGCTTGGGGCAAACCGAGCACTTATGTTTTTTTTTCTTCTCTTCAATTGCTTCTCCCACTCCACATACATATATATATGTATATTGTTACACCACTCCATCCTACCCTTCATCAAGATCAAAACTAAATCCTAGCCACTAATAATGTTTTAATCAAAAATGGAAATAATAACAAAAATCATCATAATAAAGAGGCTTTATGAAAATAACTAATGAAAATAAAGATAGGAGGATTATAATATTATTTCAAAATGAAATAATCATTATAATAATAATGACGTGATGAAATGCTGGTGGCGGCGGTGGTGGAGGCGATGACGGTTGCGGCAACGACAATCAATGTCCATGAACATGTAGCGGTGGCGATCAAAAGAGAGATCCATGCGGCGGCGGTGCCGGAGGCGACGACGGTTGCGGCAACGACCATCAATGTCCACGAACATGTAGTGGCGGCGATCAAAAGAGAGATCCATGTGGTGGAGGCGACGACGGTGGTGGCAACGACCATCAATGTCCATGAACATGTAGTGGCGGCAATCAAAAGAGAGGTCCATGTCGGATCGGGGAGATGGCCGGACATCCTCGCCATCACGAGTCTTCACAAATGGAGACTTAAATGAAAAATTCTTAAGATCCCTAACCAAGGAATGGGATAATAAGGTATGCGACATTCGGGAGTTCAGAAGGTTTGCCGAGACGGACCCGCAGAATCTATTCGTAAAGCTTATGTCTTACGAGCTCCAAATCAACTCAAGAAAAGCTGAAGAAGAGATGAGCAGGTCTGCATCCAAGGAGAAGTTTGTCTCTCTGAAGGCAGATAGCTCAAGGAAGGCAAAGGCTAGCTCTCCAGCTCCAGCTCCTGAAGCTGTTGAAGAAGAATCATCTGAGCCAAGATCCTCTGGCTCGGAGCTATTTGATGGAGAGTTCTCTCTACTCTCAAGGAAGTTCAAGAAATTCTTGAATAATAAGAAGCAATGGAAAGGCAAGGATGCCTCCTATAGAAGATCATGCAATGATGGTGATCGCCACAGAAAAGGCTCAAGCAACCACGACAGGTATGGTTCTAAACTGAATAAACATTATTCGACTGACATTGTTTGTTATTGCTGTAATAAGCCAGGTCAAGTCATTGCGGATTGCCCCCATAAGAAGAAAGAGGGTGGCAAACAAGAAGATAAGAAGTCCTACAATAAAAAGAGGATAGAAAAGAGTCTGTTAGCCAAGAAGGAAAAAACCCTCAGTGACTCTGACTCATCTGAGTCGAGTGCAGAAGAGGAAGAAGCCTTCTTTTGGCTAATGGCCCTAACTGATTATGAACAAGTCCCCCAGTTCACTGGGGAGGTAAAATCTCACACCCCTCTTTCAGAATCTGATGATGATAGTGAGCAAGAGGGCTATCCCTCTGGGGATGAATCTGAACTCATGAGACAATATAAGGAGTTACTCAAGGCTTACAACAAATGTCGCCGAGTCGTGAAAACTCAAGCTAATGAGATAAAATCTCTAAAAGCTATAGAGAGCACCTTAAGAGAAGAAGTCTCAAAGACTGACTCTCTCAAGAAAGACTTCAATAAATCTATTGAAGAATATAACAAGGCTCTTGAGCACCTTGACCTTAAGGAGAAAATCATCAAGGAGTTGGAAGAACAACTCTCGGCTGAAAAGAAACTTGTAGAAGGTTTCTCTAAGCGTAAGACTGTACTTCCTATGATTGTTGAATTCTCAGTTAAGGCCAAGGGTGCTGGTCTAGGACACAATGGTGCTCCTAGTAAATCCTCTAGGAGAAGGAAGTCCAATAGAAAGAATAAGGATGCCAAGAAGGCCTTGGTCGGGGAAAAAGGGAAAGATCCTTTGGAGCTAGTCTCGTTCAAGAAAGTTATCTTTCCTGCAAACCAATTTGACTATGAATCAACCTATAGACACTTCACTAGGCCGATCCCGGAGAAGCCTAAGTCAAGGTACCAAGGTTGGACTCGCCCTCGTAACTTTTGCGAGAGTGTCTTCAAGGCACCTTATGAAGAGATTCAACTTCAGAGCTATGGACCTTATGCTCATGGTCATAACATCAAGAAGGCACCAAAGGTAAAACCTGTTGTGGAAAAGCCTATGAAGGAGAAGACTTCACGTAGTTGCCATCATCATGAAATTTCTTCCTCCAAGAATGCTACCCCTGCTGTACCTCCTCTCAAGAAGGTCAAGCATGAGATTATAAGGCAAAGATACAACAGATTCGACTGCTGGTGCTGTGGTAGGGTTGGTCACTTTGCCATAGATTGTTGGTTCAATCCTAAAAATGCTGCAACTCCTTAAGTTATCAACGTGAGAATTACCA
Source organism: Platanthera zijinensis (assembly GCA_039513925.1). Lineage (NCBI taxonomy): Eukaryota > Viridiplantae > Streptophyta > Magnoliopsida > Asparagales > Orchidaceae > Platanthera > Platanthera zijinensis. Next base: position 39,362,602 of record CM077094.1, read on the forward strand.
CTCATTAGGATAATACTCGTAGGGGGAGTATTCTAACTCAAGACCATGGACCCAAACGTGTTTGGATTCCTAAGGCTAAGTGATTATAATTGCAGGTACGTCCAAAGGCCATTAAAACGCCAATCTGGTATTTGGATAGTGGATGTTCTCGGCATATGACCGGGACAAGGAGCCTACTCCAGAACTTTTCACCGATGTTGAACGGACCAAAGGTCATCTTTGGAGGTTCAGACCGAGGAATTACCAAAGCCTACGGTATGATTACTAACGGTAACGTATCCTTTTCGGATGTAGCCTATGTTGAAGGATTGGAACACAATCTCATCAGCATAAGCCAACTATGTGACAAAGGATACGTGGTTGAATTCCATGCTGACAAGTGTTTTATAAAATTGGTTGACAACATGTAAACTATTTTATCAGGCACTCGAAGCAGAAATATTTTCTGTTTTAATTTCATCTGTATTGACTCCTCTACACCAGTATGTCCTTTAGCAAAAAGTAGTGCATCTCTTGCTGACCAATGACACAAGAGACTAGCACATATTAATTTCAAAACTATTAATAAACTATTCTCTCAGAACTTAGTACGTGATGCCCCTATTGTCAAGTACATTAAGGAAATCCCTTGTCATGCCTGTATAAAAGGCAAGCAAATAAGGATTTCATTTAAAAGCATTATAGGCAAGGATTCTAATAGAAGCTTACAGCTTCTTCATATGGACTTGTTCGGTCCACTGCAAGATAGAAGTTTGGGAGGTAAGGAATATACGTTGGTTATTGTGGATGATTACTCGCGCTTTACGTGGGTGTTCTTTCTGAAACACAAGTCAGATACCTTCAATATTTTCACTAATTTTGTCAGGCAAGTCAAGAATGAATACAAGTGCGCCGTAGTCAAAATCAGAAGTGACAATGGAACGGAATTCAAGTCTGGGGCCATGACAGAATACTGTGAAAGTCAAGGTATCTTTCATGAGTTTTCCTCTCCTCGCACTCCATAGCAAAATGGAGTAGCTGAGAGAAGGAACAGAACACTCATAGAGGCTTGCCAGACTATATTGAGTGATGCCTCACTTCCAGAGTACTTCTAGGCTGAAGCCATCAACACCGCTTGTCACGTGCAAAATCGAGCACTCATCAACAAGAACCATGATAAGACTCGTTACAAACATCTAAAAGGTAGGAAACCAACCATTTCATATTTTAGAATCTTTTGCTGTAAGTGCTTCGTACTTAACAACGGCAAGTATCACACTACCAAGTTTAGCGAGAAAAGCTTTGAAGGTATTTTTGTAGGTTATTGTAGCCATAGTAAGGCCTATAGAGTATTTAATAGAAAAACTCTTGTAGTGCAAGAATCGATACACATTGTATTTGATGAGACGAGTTTGCTATAAAGCAACTCTTCTAGTATGCTCATTGAAGATGCAGGTACAAAGATAAAGGAACTCAGCCTGGATGAACCTACTGAAAATAAAGATGAAAAGTTCATCAAGATCACCTCTACAACCCCGATTGGAGAGGTAGATGATCAAGATGAAGAATTCATCCCAGCTGAAAATGCAACTCCAGTGGCTGAAGAGATCCCAGATGCAAGGACTCTAGAGCTCAGACACCTGAATGGATCATCCCTTGGACCAGATCATAGGAGATCCCCGGGATGGTGTCAGGACTCGGAGAGGTACAACTAACGAGAATTTATTCTTAAGTTTTCTATCACAAGTTGAACCTAAGAAGCTCGAGGAAGCAAACTCGGATGCATCCTGGATTCTAGCCATGGAAGAAGTGTTAAATCAGTTCAAACATTGCAAAGTTTGGACACTTGTTCCTAGACCCAAGAATAAGAAGGTCATCGGGACAAAATGGGTCTACCGGAACAAGATGGACGAAGATGGAACTATTATAAAGAACAAAGCCAGACTCGTTTCCAAGGGCTATCGTCAAGAAGAAGGAATCAACTTTGATCAAACGTATGCTCTAGTGGCAAGACTGGAGGCGATCAGGTTATTCCTTGCTTATGCTTCACTTAAGGGCTTTACCGTCTTTCAGATGGATGTAAAATCCGCCTTCCTGAATGATGACATAAAAGAAGAAGTGTATGTAGAGCAACCGCCAGGTTTTGTTGACTCAACTTTTCCTAATCATGTTTATTTACTGCAAAAAGCTTTATATGGTCTTAAACAAGCTCCTCGAGCTTGGTATGAGATGCTATCTAGCTTTCTTCTTGAGAACAAGTTCACAAGCGGAAAGATAGACAAGACATTATTTCTTAGGGAAATAAATGGCAAGATTTTGCTTGTGCAAATCTATGTCGATGACATTATTTTTGGCTCTACGGATAACAACCTCTGCAAGAAGTTCTCTAAACTTATGCAAGGGAAGTTTGAAATGAGCAGTATGGGAGAGCTAAAGTATTTCTTAGGGCTTCAGGTGAAACAATCTGAGGATAGAATTTTCATCTCACAGACCAAGTTCACCAAAGAGCTACTTAAGAAATTCGAAATGGAGAATGAAACCTCTATGAGGACTCCAATGGCCTCAGCTATGTCTCTGGATAAGGATGAGAAAGGGAAACCTTTTGATGAAACCAAGTACAGAAGTATAATTGGGTCCTTGCTTTACCTTACTGCAAGTAGACTAGATATAATGTTTTCAACATGTGTATGCGCTGGATTCCAGGTAAACTCTAAGGAATCTCACTATATTGTTGCAAAGTGAATTTTGAGATACCTTAAAGGTACACCAAATCTCGGCTTATGGTACCCAAGAAGTAATGATAGTGAACTGATTGGATTTTCAGATGCAGATTTTGCAGGAAGCAAAGACGACAGGAAAAGAACTTCTGGGACTTGCCAATTCCTAGGAAGAAGGCTTATCTCTTGGAGCAGCAAAAAGCAAAACTGTGTCACAATCTCAACGGCCGAGTCAGAATACATTTCTGCCGGTAGTTGTTGTGCACAGTTGCTTTGGCTAAAGAACCAGCTAGAGGACTACAACATGAAGGTCAAGGACATTCCATTGTTCTGTGACTCCTCCAGCGCAATTGCAAACAACCCAGTCTCACACAGCCGGACAAATCACATCGAGCTGAGATACCACTTCATCCGGGAGCATGTGGAGCAAGGGGATGTGGATCTGCAGTACATGCCAACAGATCGACAGGTTGTAGATATTTTCACAAAGCCACTGGACGAGACCAACTTCAATTTCTTCAAAACTAAACTTGGGCTGCTGAACAAGGAAGATTAGGCCAAGGTGATCAGTTTGGCTCAAGAATCGAGGAATCTCCAAAAAGGTCAGAATTTCTCAAGTAGAAGGATAGCTCTCGAGAACTATCTTACTTCTCGAGAACTATCTGCCAATTCTCGAAAACTAATGCTTGCCTCTCGAGAACTATCTTCCAGTTCTCGAGAACTAAAGTGTGCTTCTCGAGAACTATCTGCCAATTCTCGAGAACTAAAGCTTGCCTCTCGAGAACTATCTGCCACTTCTAGAAAACTAAAGCTTGCCTCTCGAGAAATGGCCCGTCATTTTGCCGATTTATGCTTACTCTTCTATTTCGAAAACCTCTTAATTTTTGTCCTAATCCAAGGTTAATTAGACTCATAATTGACATTACTAGGGTCCTATATATATATAATATTTTAGAAATCTTAAATCAACCTCCATTTCAAAATCATTTCTCTCAAAACTCTTCGTCTTCCGCCGTAAGAAACCTCTGTCTCCGCCGCAGTCTCGCGCTCAGTCCATCGCCACCGTCAGCTTTCATGGCGCAGATTTCCAAGTTTGGAGTCGGCAGCGAACTAGTAGTCGCAGGAATTGCAGAGATTTCAGACGATTTCCAGAACCTTCTCATTCTTCTCGAAACCGCCGGCCTCATGTTCGTTTTGACAGAACTCTGCAAGATTCTTTTTCCTGATGTCGAGGAGTTCTTTAAGAATGCTAAGGTGAAAATGAATGGTAAGATTCTGAAAACTCAAGTCAGAGGGATCAAGATAAAGTTGGAAAAGACGATAGTTTCCCAGCTTCTGAGAATGCCCGTTGTAGACGAGTAAGACGACCTAACTATGGAAGACTACGACAGGACCTACTCCTTCTGTGGAGTTTCTGAGGAATTTTACTTCTTAAAGAAAAACATTTTCAATGATGTAGGGAAATTTTTTGCAGACATTATTGGAAAAATCCTATGGTGCAAAACAAGGTCAATTAGTTTCATTACTCATGATCTATTTGGAGTAATGACAGCCATTGTCTCAAGGAAGAAATTTCAGTTTGGCATGATGGTGTTTGAGTTGATCTGGTACAGCATTCAAGCTCCCAAATTTGCAAGGATAATCTCATTAATTTTGAGAGAGATTGATCCTGTTACCTTCAAAACCTCCAAAGGTACCACGATTTACCACCTTAAGAAGATTTCCTTAGCCTCCATCCAGAGATGGGAGTTGAAGCTGAAAAACCTAAGGCAGATAGCTAAAGAAGTTGGAGCTTCTGTCTCAGAGGTGAGGACCCCATCTCCTCCTCTACATCATGTTGCTGAACCATCTGGTGCAGTAACTGAGGGGGAGCCTGCACACTCTGCCTCAGATATCAGAATTCCTACTCCATCCAGATCTCCTCTAAGAAGCCCAGTGAGATCTCCAGTCAGGAGCCATGTGGCAGTCTATCCAGTGCCAAACCTATCAGATGTTCTAGCCCAAGATATTCTCAAAGACACAAATGAAGCCATAGACAAGATGATAGAAGAGCTCAACATAGAAGAACCTCTTTCCCCCCTTTCCAAAGATCTCCCTGAAGACCCATACAAAGAACCCTCACCCCAAGCTACTCCTTCTCCCTCTCTAAGAAAAGAATCAACTCCACTAGAGACCATCCTTCTATCTGAAGAGGATGTGCAAGCCCCTGAGGAGGTGGAAGCCCCTCTCAGGAATCTTGACTTCTCCCTTCCTTGATCTGTTGATGAGGAGGGAGATATAGTATCTCATACTACAAGAGCCCAGAGCTTTGTAATACTGGAAGAAATCCCCCCATGGAAAGCTCCTCCACCACCTCAGATTGATTTTACCACCCCTGCTCCTACTACTGCCGCTGTAGTTGCAAATTCAGATATTTTGTCAAAGATTGAAGAAATGTTTGCTAACTAAAGGAAATATTTTGATGAATCTCTTCAGACTGTTAAAGATCAGGTAACTGCCGTTAAGAAAGAAATGAGCAGAGGCTTTGCAGAGATTCAAGCCAACACAGATTCTCTCAAAGAATTGTTTAGAATTGGAGGCAAAGCCATAGATCACACCATCACCAGCATTGGTCAAGTCATGGAACAATCTGTTACCCTGGCAAACAATCAAATTTAGTTTGACAAAAGAGCTGAAGAGAAAGTCATGAAAGTATGCAATGAAGTTGGTACTTTCAAAGAAGACACCATAGACAAGCTATTTGTAGAAATTAGAAAGGGGGAGACCATAGTGAAAGAACAGGTAGAAAAGCATATTGCAGATGCCAAAACTATCTGGAATGAGAAATTAACTGAAATAAGTAAGGATGTTTTAGAACAGATTCAATCAATAAAATTCCATACATATGATACATCTGTCTGGATGCATAACCAGATCTTCCCAGATTTTCAGGCTGACCCCAACATTATTCCTCATCACTTAAATCCTCTTGCTCAAGGTGAGTCCAGCCAAGTGCCTCAACCTCAAATGCCTACTTTTTCTCCTAGACTAGAAGATCATGCACCTCCTCCAGCTTCCTATTCCCAAGTTTGGGATGACATTATTCCTCAAGATCTACCATAGGTTCACATCCCCAAGAAAAGGAAGTATGGAGAAGGTCCTTCTGCTAGTAGATCTGTTCCCCAGCCAGAGGCAGAAAGAAGAAAAGCAAAGGAATTTGCTGAAGTTTGGATCCCTACTTCCAAAGCTCTAATTCTTGATACTCTTAAACTAGTCATGGACTTTAATGGGAATAGAAATCTTCACTACAGCTCGGTTGAGTGGGAATTATATGAAAAGTCCATGACCAAAAGGAGGATATATGACAGAGAATATGGAAAGAATAATCCTAAAGCTCCTCCCAAGCCCCCAAGGTACTATCCTAAGCCCTTCAGTTATCAGAGGAGGCAGCAGGAAAAGCAAGACAGGCAATAGCAAAGCAAAGAATGATTCATGATGTTTTATTTTGAGAATTTTTGAGGAAATGGATGTTGATTGATTCTAAAACATTACTTATATATACAATTCCTAATTTTGCATATTGTGCCTTTAATTAGTCTGTCTTTGCATTTATATTCAATCTCCTTTCTTCCAGATCTTTCTTTATTATGATAATTCACCTTAGTGTAGAGGGTTCTGACTTCTACAAATAGGGGGAGATTGTTTGGTATTGCATCCACAATAACCCAGATTTGCATGAAGTCACCCTTGAACTAAGATTAATTAAGTTGTATTTGATATCCTGTTCTAGTTGAATGTTTGCAGATTCTCAGTACTAAGTGTAGACCAATGTCAGTCTACAGTGGGTCAGAAACACAGGACTATACAGTGTAATCCCTCACTGTGTGATCCAAAGTGTTAACTCATGTGTAGCCTCTCAATTGGGATACACTTCATGTTCAAACATTTGGAGCATGGGATGAAGAAAGGACCAGAAGAATACATTTTCTAAAACTCTTGAAAATTTATCCAAGTCCAGTTCTCGAGAAGTAACTTCAGAGTTCTCGAGAAGTGTAGTTTAGTTCTCGAGAAGCTCTCATAGTTCTCGAGAAGCTTAACTACAAAGTTCATGAGAAGTCTGGACAGATTCAAGAAATTTTCTAAGTTATAGTTCTCGAGAAGTCATCTTTGTTCTCGAGAAGTCTTGGGCAGTTTTCGAGAAGCCTAAGGTATAGTTCTCGAGAAGTCTTACTTGTTCTCGAGAAGCTTGACTTTAGTTCTCGAGAACTGCCAGCTTAGTTTCTTGAATAGTCAGAATTTGCCTCAGAAATTTTTCTAAGTTAAGTTCTCGAGAAGTCTTCTTTAGTTCTCGAGAAGTCCTCTCTCAGTTCTCGAGAAGTCTTTCTCTTTGTTCTCGAGAAGTTCAGAAAAGTTTCTAAGTGTTTATTCTCGAGAAGTTCAGAAAAGTTTCTTAAAGTGTTTATTCTCGAGAAGTCAATTAGTTCTCGAGAACTAAACCTTGTGTTCTCGAGAAGTCCTAACCTCTTCTAAAGAATTCAGTTCCCGAGAAGTCATGACAGTTCTCGAGAACTCAGTTCCTAGTTCTCGTCCTGCCCTTTTGACATTCGAAGTGTCATTCACTCCTTAAAATCTTCTCCGCTAGCGCTTTTGGTGCATTAGGGCTGGCTTTCTGGCTCTTTCACTCGAAGTTCTATATAGTTTGAGTGAAGATTCGGTACTAGATACAGGTATCTATCTCACTCTAGAAAGTAAAATAATAGATGTGTCGAGCGCGGGCATGCTTCGTCCCGTTCCTTCGCCCGCCGAGAGTTTTTCGTGTGCCAAACGCCCCTAATTCCATTCCACCTGGGGGTTTGCAAGCTATGGTGGGAAGTCTATTTTCTTCCCAACAAATTACCTTCACTTAGAATGATTTTTACTAACAATTTGTTATCCCCATACTCGACCCCTGTATCATTGGCTTACTTGAGCTCTGGGCACGAGGGTATACTTCCTTCCTCTATATCATATCCCCTGGGAATTAGTGACTCGAACAGGGTTAGCGTACCATCACTATTCTCACCAGGGAATTGCTCTAAAAGCTAAGTCTAGAACCAGCTACCCTTTCTCTTCGTATACGAAATATACCCTGACATCATGAATCTTTATCTGGGAAGGCATGATTGGGAGCTAGCTAAAAATCCGAACTCCCTCACTTCTCCTAGCAACAAGCTTGACCCTTCAGAGCCTATATCTCCCCAACACTAAAGAATGTGATTAATGGCCTGAGAGAGTGGGGCTAAACTCAAAAAAGAAATGAGACTAAAGTGCCATTGGCCTTCGGCTTCTCAGAAAGGGTACAAGTGCTATCACCCTTCTTCTCGAAAGCTATTCGTCACCATGGATGTCACCTTTCATGAATCTGAGCCTTTCTTCCAGTCATCTCTTCAGGGGGAGAGTGTGACTATTAGGGAAGCCTTCTAGCCCACCTTTGGTCATTGATACTGTTTGTATTGGGGGGGGGCAGTAGAAACCTCTTGATACTGGAAAAGGGAAGGATAATAGAACTTATACTAGGCGAAAGGACCAGATAGAACATTCCACTCATGTGCCACCAGTCCAATCTTCATCTCGGCCGGATCTAGATCTCCCCCAGGTGTCAGGTAATGAAATCCATCCTTCTTCCACCTCTCCAATCCACTTGCGTTCCCCTGAAAGAAAACGGATGCGCTAACGCGCTACGGCTTTCGTGTTCTTTTTATTGTCCTTTGAGTTATCTAAATAGGCGAACCTTGCTGTATTATGGTTCTTCCTTCAAAACTACAGGTCTTTGAGAGCCAGGTGGGCACTTACTTCGTCTATCGTATGTATCGCTTGACTTCGTCCCGAACCAAGGAGGCATTCTGGCGGGCGCGTGCATGTGCCGACTGCAGAGACTACAAGCCGGAAGCGACTCGCTTCTATTCTCGCCCGTTGGGAGATAGGGAATCTCTATAGATCGTAAGTCGATTTTCTATAAAGTTTTGTTCTAAGTCCAAAGCGGCCGAAATTTCAAATAACACGACGTGATTGGTCCACGTATCGTCTTTAATTTCTTTTCTAGCTGTTAAGGGTATTCCTATATAAAGTCTTTTCACAAAGACAGAACCCTAAGCAGAAAAGAAAAAGGAGAATCTCTCAAGAGCAGATTCCGTACTTTCCTAAATTACTGGTTCGACCGACTTTTCTCAAGAACAACATTCTGAAGCCGCCGCTCTCATCAAGATCGATCTCTCTGCATTTGATCTAGAAGATATGCTGATTAAGGAATCGTTTTTCTCTCCTTGATCGAGTAGATCCAAGCCTTCTCAGGTCAGTTTTTCAAAGGATCTTCTTCTACAAATTCTGATAAAGCCGCAACGTTCAAGAAGAAGACCTAGAGACAAACTCTTTCAGATCTGAGAATATTTTTGTTTGTATTTTCAAACTCTATTTGTAAATCTTGTAGGAGATTAATCTCCGAGTGTAGGAGCGTTGTTCTCCGAGTGGTAGGAAGTTTTTATCTTCTGAGTGTAGATCCAGTTGGATCAAGTTTTGTAGGAACATGGTTCCGAGGTGTAGGATTGGTTTTAAATCCGAGATAGTGGAGTAGCCGAGTCTAGTGATTTGCTAGATCGGTGAGGAAAGTGGACGTACCCAAGATCGGGGAACCACAATAAATCTCTTGTCGTCTGTGTGATTGCTTGATTACTTATTTGTGCTAGTTGCTAAATTTTTTATTCCGTATTAGACGCACATCTCACCTATTCACCCCCCTCTAGGTGATTTAGGTAGACAACTTATATCCTTCAAACACTGTTTTTCTTTTCCACTTGCATGCACATTAGGCCTGAGCAGATTATACCCTCTCGTCCACACCAAGTATGGCCTATGACGTTAACGTTTCCCGATTAAAATCTTCTTGTTCCATGATGAATGTTAGGAAGCCAGCTCATTAACCTATAATGGATGAGATTAAGGTTTTGCTTACGCAACTAAAGGCTAACCATGTGGCACCACCATCCCCTAGGCAACCCCACTATCATCTAGACGGTCACCCTGAGCGATAAGTTGACGTTTCTAGGTCGTCTAGGAATGTTTCAGCCACCTACAATGTGTTAGGAGGTCCTTAGATCTTCCTTAATTGGGTTGTTGGGATATAACTCTATTTCGAGTGTCTTTGTTTGTGGGACCTCCATAAGGTCCCAGTGGCAACTAAGCAGTTAGTGGGTCGAGCCCAGACCTTCTGGGTCAATGAGGAGAGACGCATTGGGTCCCTTGTAGGTTGGTCGGTCATGAAGAGCCTCCTCACCAATCAGTATGCTCCTGAGTGGATGTTCGGTGAAGTGGTGCATTACGCTAGAGCACTAGACCCACATCTGATGATAGGAGTGACCTTAGCCCTCAAGTTAGATCCTTTCCCTAGACTGGTAGAGCTACACGTTGTGTACCCCCATCCGCCATTTGGGAAAGGGAGAATTTAAGATTCATTGTACGAGACTCCGTGGTTGTTACTGCTAGGAGCGCCATGAGCCCGCGGGGTGAGAGTGTTCCGAGCAGTAAGGGTTACCCCACGATGGTTACACACGATATTGAGCCCACCTCTAAGGGTGATGTTAGCATCATTGATGAGCTTAGTGATGTTGAGGAGTTTGGTTACCCCAGCGACATGGAAGAGGAGCTCTCCTCTGAAGTGCCAATCCTTTAGAGACCTAATAAGGGCTATTTGCCAATATTTGGATCAAGCGAAAAGGATCCACCCGATCCTGATTCGATTAAAGAAATTGAAGAACATAAGCAACAAAATTAGATTTAAAAAATGACGGATTCAAAAGCTGCGGATAAAATTCGATGTCTCACAACCTCCAATTAATTAAGAAGGGAATTACACAAGAGTAGAGATTTTCGTTACTCAATCCCACACAATAGATCTTCAAATTTGTCAACAAGGATGAGGGGAGGAAACACACAACGAAGGTGGAGGGATCCACTTCCACGAAATTTCACGGAGCCGCATGAAGTCTTTATTTTCAAGGATAGCTAAATCACCTAGAGGGGGGTGAATAGGTTATTTGTCTCTTGTGACTTTCTTTTATTTTCCTTCTTTAATTGCTTGGTGAGTTAGGAGATTTTTGCTTTCAAGACCCAAATAACCTGCAACAAATGAAACACATAGAAATTATAGTGGTTCCCTAAATTATGGGTACGTCTACTTTCCCTCCCACCTTTCTAACTTATAGTTAGACAAGGTACTTCTCCAATCTCTACTCCTAAGAGCTTACAAAACGAGCTCGCAGGACCACTCGGTCTTCTCCAAGACCTACAACTCAGGCATAAAGCCCTACAACTTAGTGATCCAAAGATCACCGACCTCAGGTCCAAAGGCCCTACAAATCAGGCTGGGTGGACAACTCTATCTCATATCCACAAAGAATCCTACCTCAGAGAAAATGACTACTACAATCTCAGGAATAAAGGCCCTCCCTCATATCCAAATCTGGATCCTACCTCAGACCCAAAGTTCCTACATTCAGAGAGAATGACTCTCCTACCTCAAGATGAAAATCTCTACTGCTTAGTGATCAATTGATCACCTACCTCAGATCCCAACTGGATCCTACCTCAGATTCCAACTTGAATCATACACTCAGATCCATACTAGGATCCTACTCTAAGCCTTTATATATTTAGGCTTACAATCTCAGATCAGTTAAGATCTATAGTATGAATGTGGATGTTGTTAATTTTGCTGTAGAGAAATTTCTTTGAGCCAATCTACTTCTATCCTTAGTTATCTCAGTCCATACTTCTTCTACACTGTCCAGAAAGTGTCTTCAGGAAAGCTTGGCTTGAACTGTGTAGCAACTGCATCTAGGGTTAACCCTTTGCTACTTTTTCTTCCTTAGAGGTTTCCTCTGATCTTGCTGGTGTAGGAATGGATGTCACCAGCTATCTTTCTTCAGCTTTCAGTTGATACAGCAATACACCTTTATGCTTCCTTATAGATCTGCTGATCTGCTCCTTCCTGAACTGACTCACAAGTTTAGTTCTATCTTCTTCTCAGCTCCAGAAATTTATCTTAAAGATTAGGCTTGCAGGAACTTTGAAGTAACTGCTATTGTGGCTTTTTTCCTTTAACAACTTCTTAATATAAGACAAGCTCAGCTTTCTCTTTCTGACTGCTGGATCCAGATGATTCAACTACTTCTTCTTCCTCAGAAAGTTGACTTTCTGATCTTGTTGTTGAAGATGTTTTGATTCTTCAGTGAATAGCTTCTTCAACAGCTAACTGTCTGTGAGTCACAGACTAACTTGGTTTTGCTCTTAAATCAACACTTGAACTGGATCTCCAAGCTCTGCAATAATGGCGGGCAGAAAGATGAAGTACAGAAGAGTATTTCCAAAAGCTGCTTCTTATTCCTCGATCTCCACCTTTTATTATTAGCCCATCAACGGCTCTTTGAGCAGTGGGCCCCACCTTAAATTTGTTAGCAGCTACCAACTTTTACATTAATTACTGTACTGAAGGCAAGCAGCGACATTTGTCGCATACTGTAGCTTTCCCGCAACAAATTCAAATTCTGTTGACTTGTTGACTTTGCTGACGTCACCATCTATGGACTTATTAGCCAAAATCAAACATCTTTAGTATAGGCATCGAGTGAGTAAGCTTCACTCAATGCCAAAACACTTAGACAAATTTTTTGTCATTATGCGTTTAGTGAGTAAGCTTCACTCAATGCCAAAACACTTAGAAAGTTTTTGTCATTAGGCATTGAGTGAGTAATCTTCACTCAATGCCAAAACACTTCGGAAATCTTTCTGTGTCTAAGCGTTGAGTGATTGAGCTTCACTCAATGCCAAACAGCTTAACTAGAGTTCTATCACTTGGCATTAAGTGAGAAAGTTTCACTCAATGCCATAACACTTAGATTCGATTTTAGTCACTTGGCGTTGAGTGAGTAGGCTTCACACAATGCCAAAATACTTAGAAAATTTTATATGTCTGAAAACACTGGCTTTGACTGACTAAAGTTCAGTCAACACTTTTTATCACATTGCATTGAGTTAACTTCTCTCACTCAATGCCTGTGGACTTAGTCAAAATAACTACACAGTTTTTGTGTTGCTTTGACTTACTGAGCAATACTTAACGATTATGGAGTATGACATTGAGTGAGTAGACTTCACTCAATGCCTGTGGAATTAGCCACATTCTTGTTGTTTTTTGCTTAGGCTTTGATTGTCTTAACCTATTTCACATCTTTTTACTGTATGACATTGAGTGAGTAGACTTCACTCAATGTCTGTGGACTTGGACACATTTTCAGCTTGCCAATTGCTTGGCTTTCACTATACAAGCTGAACTCAATGTATTAGTCATCTAGTTTTGAGTGAATAGACTTCACTCAACACCTGTGGACTTAGATAGTTTTCTGTCTTTCCACAAGCTTTCCTAGTCATCACCTGACTTAGCCCCACTTGAATCAATCTGTCCAATCAATGCATAAGAGGTATCCTGCATGCATAGAACTTATAGCATATGTTAGATTACAACGTATGTATACCATTGTCTATTATGCCTTCTTCAAATCCAAGACATTGGGATCAATGGACCCAACAATCTCCCCCTATTTGAAGAAGTCAAAACCAAAGACAATGTATACACTAACACAAATATTCAATATATATTGTAAGAGACACATTGCATAACTCAGATAAAATAATGAAATTAATCAAAAATGATTTTTCATTTATCATAGAAGGATCAGTAGTGTTTGTGAATATAATAAGATATATCACATTCCTTGAGCCCATTAAGTAGAACAAGAAACATTTCATGTTTCAAGTTCCCTTATAACTAAGCTATTAGACCTAGGCTTCTTGTTAGCTTGTTCTTCAACTACAGCCTCCTTCTTTCCTTTCCTATCTTCCTCTGCCTCTCAAAGTAGCTGTTCGGCTTTGGTATGTACTTAGTTGGCTCAATGGCATCTGGAGGAAGAGTACCTGCATTCTTATTTCTCTTGTATATCCTCCTTTCAGTATCTCTCTTCTCCATTTTGCTCCATTCAAGTGAGTTATATAGTTTCCCCCTTTCAGTCTTCTTAGATTTGACCTGCTCCCAAGATTTCAAGATAATAGTACTTGATTCTTGACTCCATTTTTCAAAATCATGTCTCTTTTCCACTTTTTCTTGATATCTCTTCTTACTCATCCTCATTTCTTCTTCTTCCACAGCACCAATCTTTTCCTTTGTTATCTGATCTGCATATGGGCTGAACTGGGGAGCTTTAATAATAATATATGGCTCTATTCGATGATCACCTACATCTTGTGGTTGGCCTTCATTTTAAATGACCATTCAGGGATTAAAGAATTATTGTACTTGAGTGGGAAGCATGGGGATGTTGTCGTACTGGACAGGTTCAATTCTAAATGATCTGCTCAACACATTTGTAGCCCAGACTATATTTTCGGTATTAATTCTTATGGCATTACTCTCCCCCTTTTTGACTTCTTCAATTATTTGTTGAGTCTAAGAGGTGCTTGCCTTGCTCCTGGCTGATTCAAGATGATTGACTCAAGCAATCACTTGATTCTTGACCTCTAGCATATGGTCATCCAACATTTTTGTACAGCCATCCTGTAAATGATTGTTTTAGGATTATGAGTGACCTAGAGGGGGGTGAATAGGTCTAATTTAAACCTTAGCTACTGTTTGGTATATTGGAAACTGTGTACCTGATTTGGAGAAGCCTCACTTAACTCAATGATATACATCATTGTGTATTTGATGAGATGTTGAGTTTCAATGTACAGAATAAAGAAATGTAGTAAAATATTCTAAGTACCTGTATCGACACTTGTGAAGGAAAGGTGGGAGCCAGATTGTGTCGACACATAGAAATTCAGTCTACAACAATTGTGTTGACACACAGGACTTGTGTCGACACAAAGAAATTCAGTCTACAGCAATTGTGTCGACACACAAGACTTGTGTCGACACACAGAATTCAGTCTACAACAATTGTGATCGACACACAGGACTTATGTCGACACATTCTTCATATACTATGTCGAGAAAATAAAGAAGAGCTGTGTCGAAATTCTATGAGCTATGTCAACTTAATCAAGAATTGTGTCGACACATGTTCCATTTGTGTAGAAACATATAAAGTTTTGTCTCGACACTTTTGGCAGAAGTAAAAGTGACAAAGTTTCAGATGTCAGGAGTTATGACTTGACAGCTTTCGTAACTGACAAAGCTGTCACATCTGTTAGAAGATAGTTATAAACTGGAACAGCCGGTAACCTCGGATGGGATCTATATAAAGACCTGTTCTATCAAAGAAAAAGAAGAAGAGAAGAACTGAGTAGCTGTTTCATCCTAAAATCAACAAGTCTCTATTAAAGAGAAGGCAGATCCAGAACAAGTCTGCCAGAAGAATTCAGAGTTACATCTGAAAGAAGAGAAGAGCTGGATTGTGGATCGACTCCAACTTTTCAAGAAAGATCAAATTACTTTGTTCAGATTCAAGAAGCTTTGAAGAAGCTAAGACAGGTTGGATCCTAAGGAGTTAGTTCATTCCAGATCTGATCAAGAAGTCTTCGTCCATTCTTCTTTTTCTTGGGTGAAGAAATAACAATTCTCTCAATCAAATTTTTTAAGATCTTTTATAGATCTGAGGTAGGATTTTTGTAATCTGAGTTGTAGGTCTGGTTATAAGGGCTGATGTAGGGCTTGCTAGCCTTAGTGTAGGAGTCTGTACTCACTCTGAGGTAGAATTCTCTGAAAGAATCTGAGTTATAGGACTTGTCGAAGTCTGAGCTGTAGGAACCATTCTGGGTTCTGAGTTGTAAGATCTGAAGATCTGAGAAAAAAGAAGGGAGTTAGACCGAATCTAGTATACTGCTAGATAGGTGAAGGGGGAAAGTGGATGTATCCATCTCTTGGGGAACCACTATAAATCTGTGTGTATGCTGTGTTGGCTGTGTTTGTTTTAATCTATGCTGTGATAATTGTAGCATAGGTTGTCTAACTGTGATATAAATTTATCTGCTTAAATAAAATAAGAATTGAACCTATTCAACCCCCTCTAGGTATTTAGGGTATCTTGAAATCAATTCTTTCAAGTGGTATCAGAAGGAGGTTCCTCCAGAATAGACTTAACATTCTGAGTTGATCTCCAAGGCAGTTATCAGTTAGCCAAAATGTGTTCAGGTGAAAATCACAAGGAACTTAGATCCATGAAGATTACCATATATAGAAAGGAAATCATTGGCATATGGAAAGAGAGAGTCAGATTATTCATGGAAGCATCTGAACCAAGAATCTAAATCACAGTTCAAGAAGGGACATTCATTCCTATGAACATTTTAGTTCTTGATGCTAACCTCAAGACTCCAAAAAGTTACTCTAAAATGACTAAGGATGAGATCATCTTAGCCACTATGGACAAGAGAGCATAGAACATAATAGTTAGTGTTATAAATGACTCAACTTTCCAAAACTTGGTTCATTACAAAACCTCCAAATAGATGTGGGACACTTTGATTGTCTACATGGATGGAACAGAAGAAGTAAGAGAGGATAGAAAGTCTATGTTAAATCAAGAATATGAAAGTTTTAGACAAACCAAAATAGATAGCATAACTGAGTGCTATAAGAAGTTTTCAGAATAGTTAATGAGCTGATGACTTATGGAAGAGTCTTCAGCACATATGAGCTCAATGATAAGTTTCTCAGATCACTAACCAAAGACTGTGATACAAAGATATGTGCCATCAGGGAAGTTGCCAAACTTGTAGATACATCTCCTCCAACCCTATTTGGAAAATTACTATCATATGAGATGCAGCTTATGGCCAGAAAGGAGGAGGAGAAAAGCAATCGGTCTGAGTACAAAGAGAAATCTGTGGCCCTCAAGGTTGAAGCCAAAAAGAAGGACAGGAGGAAGTCTCCATCTCCTTCTAGGAAAGCTACTGAAGTTAACTCAGATAATTCTGACAACAACACATCAGACAGCCCCAATTCTGATGAAGACTTTGCTTCCTTCACAAGGCAATTCCAAAGATTCATGAGAAAAAATAGTGGAGAACAAAGCCATCCTCTTCTCAGTCCAAGGATGACTAGTACCAGAAGAAGAAATCTTCTAAGGAAGATAGGTCTGGACATATCATAGCTGACTGCCCTGATAAAAGAAAGGGATCTAATGATAAGAAGAAGTATGAAAATAAGGTCAAGAAGGAGAGATCCTTTTTTGCCCAGAAGCAGAAGAGTTGGAATGACTCCTCATCATCAGAATCTGGAGAAGGGGATGAAGCAGAAGCCTATATTGGATTGTTCACTACTGAAGAGGATTCTGTAGAGACTGAATTCTTGCAAATGCTAAACTTTATAAATGGGATTGAAGATCATCATTGTAGAGGGCTGATGGCTCTGTTTGAGGAAGATCAGTGCCAGGATCAGCCTGGTCCAAGTAAGGTATACAATCTATGTTCAGTTTCTGATTATTATACTAGACAAAAATCAGAAGCATCAGCATCAAGAGTTGAGGATGATTCTGAATCTGAAGGGGATATAGATCAACTAATTGATAAGTATGGTAATCTATTGCAAGCTTTTAAGAAAAGTAGAATCCTTGCCAAAAAGCAGGCTAAGGAAATTGCCTCTTTCAAGTTAGCGCTTCAGAATCAGCAAAAGTGCTGGATCTGAAATTGAAGGAAGTAAGCCAACTGAAAAAAATCACGATCATTCAGATGGAAACAATTACCTTCAAAAATAATCACATCAAGAATCTTGAAGTCAGACTTCAATGAGAGAGGGATCTTGTGGCTAAATTCTCAAAGCCAAAGTCAGTCTTACCCTTAATTGATAACTTCATTGCCCAAAAGGGTAAAGAAGGATTAGGCTTCAAGGGAAGAACAAGGGCAACTAATTCCAAAAGGAAAGGGAAAGCCCCAATTCAGCCACTAGCTTCTAAACCTCCTATTCCTTTCAGGAAAGTGATGCAACCTACTAATAGGTATGACCATGACATCACACATGGTCACTGTGAGCCTGGTGATCAGGATGGCAAGTGTGCAAATTCCAATAGGGCAGCCCATGAGCAAACACACCATGTTCTTCAGGAATCATCAGTGTTTGATGCACAGGCCCCAACACTTAATAAAAAGACTACTGTTCTTATAGAATTGAGGACTGCTGACAGCAATGCTATTAAGCCTGTACTTAAAAGAAGATACAACAAAGATGAGAGCTGGTGTTGTGGCAAAGTGGGCCACTATGCCATTGATTATTGGCACAATACTAGTGTCCAGAAAAATGCTAGCTTACCTGTCAGAAAGGCTGCAGGCAAGCCTGTCAAATTTCAATCTAACTTGAACCTAGGACCCAATAACTATTGGGGCTCTAAGGTTAGGTAATTTTATTTGATGCAGGTGAGTCCAAGTGACCTTAACCCAATATGGTACTTGGACAGTGGATGTTCCAGACACATGACTGGAACTAGAAGTATGCTAAAGGACTTTACTCTCACACTTGATGGACCCAAAGTTATCTTTGGTGGATCAGAAAAGGGAGTAATCAAAGGTTTTGGTAAAATTTCTAATAACTCAATCAATATCACTCAAGTGGCATATGTGAAAGGTTTAAAACATAACCTAATAATCATAAGTCAACTAAGTGATCTTGGTTATGACACTTCTTTTATTAAGAATGGGTGTCAAATTAGAACGTCAAGTGACCAAAAGGTTATCTTGACAGGCTATAAAAAAAGAAATGTCTATTATCTAAATTTTGTGTGTGAGAATAAAGATTATCCTGTTTGCCTAGTTATAGATGAGAAAGCTTCTCATTGTGTCAAATGGCATAAGAGGCTAGCTCATCTTAACTATAAGACTATAGGTCAACTCTTTAGTAAAGAGTTAGTGAGGAATGGTCCTCAGGTCAAGTGCATCAAGGAGGGTGTATGTTCAGCTTGTCAAAAGGGAAAACAGACCAAGACCTCCTTCCAAAGTCTTGATACAAAAGATTCAGTGAGGTATTTATACCTCCTGCATATAGATCTGTTTGGTCCTATGCTAGTTCATAGTTTAGGTAGGAAAGTCTATACCTTTGTGGTTGTTAATGACTTTTCCAGATTTGCCTGGGTATTCTTTCTGAGTAAGAAATCTAAAACCCCAGCTATCTTCCAAATATTTGTTCAGAAAATACAAAATAAACTCAACAGTTCTGTGGTTAAGATTAGAAGTGATCATGGGACTGAGTTTCAGTCTGAATGCAAGATAAAATTCTATGAAGAACTTGGGATTCATTAAGAATTCTCATCACCAAGAACTCCCCAGCAAAATGGAGTTGCTGAAAGTAAAAAAATAGAATACTTATTGAGGCTGGCAGAACACTATTAAGTGACACATCACTCCCAGAATATTTTTGGGCTGAGGCAGTAAACACTGCTTGTCATGTTCTCATTAGAGCTTCCATCAATAAAAGCCATGTTAGAAATGAACTAAAACAAACCGGAAATAGAATAACTGAAATTTTATTATCAGAAAAAGGTGTCTATTACAAAGGTATGTCCTCCCTTATATAGAATGGAGGAGAGATGAGAGAATACAAATAAGAGATGTGGGACTAAAAAATTACAGAACTAAGCGGACTATACAGAACAAACTGCACAAGCCGCGCGGTTAGACAGAAGGGCTAACCGCACGGCTACCACCAGAGAGAGAGAGACCGCAAGGGGAGACCGCCAGAGAGCTCAGCAACCAGACAGCAACAGCACAGCAATCAAACCGCTGAAGGGAAACCGCCAGACCGCGCGGTCTCTAACCCGCCAAGACAGACCGCCAGACCGCCTGGTCTCAACTTCAACACTCCCCCTCAAGCTGGAGCATATATATCGATCATGCCCAGCTTGTCACAAATATGATGAAACGAGGCGGAAACTGGCTTGGTGAAGATGTCAGCCAGCTCTTTATCAGAAGTGACAAAGGGAGTGCAAATTTGTTCCTTTAAGATCTCTTCACGAATGAAATGACAGTCGACCTCAATGTGCTTGGTTCTTTCATGGAAGACCGGATTTTTGGAGATATATATGGCAGCCTTGTTATCACAGAACATAGGTAGCGGATGGTAGTAGACCTCTCCTAAATCCAGCATTAGAGCCCGTAGCCATTTTAGCTCACAAGTGGTCGACGCCATACTCCGATACTCTGCTTCAGCACTGGACCTGGAAACAACAGAGTGCTTCTTGCTCTTCCAGCTTACCAGATTACCCCCAACAAAGGTGCAGAAACCGGAGGTAGACTTGCGATCCCCTTTGTCATCAGCGTAACTCGCATCTGAGTAAGCTTCAACCCTCAGATGATCATTCTTCTGGAAAAGCAATCCTTTCCCAGGTGCGGCTTTGACGTACTCCAAGATCCGTAAGGCGGACTGCAGATGGCACTCCCTGGGAGCTTGCATGAATTGACTCATCTTGCCAACAGCATAGGAAATGTCGGGTCTGGTCACTGTGAGATATATGAGCTTACCAACAAGATGTCTGTACCTCGTAGTATCTGAAAGAAGAGGCGAATCATCTGTCCAGGTTTTGTCTTCTCCAACAGCCATGGGACATCGAGCAGGTTTGGCCCCAGTCAATCCTGCATCTTTTAAAAGATCAAGGGCATACTTACGCTGGGAGAGGACTAAGGAACCGGGCTTCCGAGAGATTTCGATCCCCAAAAAGTACTTTGGAGAGCCCATATCTTTCGTGACCAGATGTTGAAGAAGATGCTGCTTTGTCAAGGCTACCCCTTCCTGGTCATCGCCAGTGAGAAGAATATCATCAACATACACTGCAAGAACCACCAGTCCCAAGGAGGTTTTGCGAGTAAATAGAGAGTGATCGGCAGAGCTGCGCACAAAACCAACGGCCGCCACGATGCCGCTGAACTTTTCAAACCAAGCTCGAGGGCACTGCTTGAGGCCATAAATTGCCTTCTTCAGCCGGCATACTCGTGTCTCCCCCTGAGCAACATACCCAGGAGGTTGCTCCATGTAGACGGCCTCCTGAAGATCACCATAAAGGAAGGCATTCTTTACATCCAGCTGGGAAATCGGCCAATCTTTATTTACCGCCACAGAAAGAAGAACCCGTATAGTGCTGAGACGAGCCACGGGAGAGAAGGTGTCAAAGTAATCAACCCCATAGGTCTGAGTAAAGCCCTTAGCAATAAGGCGAGCTTTATAACGGTCCACAGTGCCATCCGGGGCAAATTTCACCACAAAGATCAGCGACAGCCAACAACATCAGTACCGAAGGGAGGAGGAACAAGAGTCCAGGTACCCCGCTCCGTTAGGGTGGCCATTTCCTCATCCATGGCCATCTTCCAATGAGGAATAGCAAGGGCCTCCTGGTAGGAGCGGGGCGTGGCAGTAGCAGAGATAGCTAGAGCAAAGGCCCTGCGAGAAGGGGTAAGACGATCATATGAAACAACAGCAGTAAGAGGGTGTAGGGTACACGTCCGCACCCCTTTGCGAAGAGCTATAGGAAGATCCAGGTCAGCAGGTTCCTCGGCATCCGGAGCATCCGTGGCAGAGAGAGCTGTCCTGGGAGTAGAGAGCGACGGCGGCGGAGATGCGGGAGACGGTGGTGGAGAAGAGGGAGAGAGAGGTGGAAGAAGAGGAGTGGACGAGGGCGGAGTAGGGGTGAACATCGTAGTGGGAGACGAGGGAACAAAGGGAACATCAGGAGAATCAGAGGCTGGGAGAAGAGGAGAGGAGTCATCCGAGAAGTAGGAGGTATTCTCGAAGAAGGTGATGTCAGCAGAAACGAACTGCTTACGAAGGATGGGATCAAAGAAACAATAACCTTTCTGAGTGGTAGAGTACCCCAGAAAGATACATTTGGTGGAGCGAGGAGATAGCTTATCACGGGTGGCAGAAGGGGCATGCACAAAGGCAGTGCATCCAAATATTTGGAGAGGGAGAGGAAATGGCTCCTTGCCCGGATACAAAATGGAGAAAGGGGTTTTCCGTGGAGAATGGTGGAGGGAATGCGATTGATGAGGTAACAGGCAAGGAGAATAGCATAGACCCAATAGGAGCGAGGAACATGCATCTGGGTCATCAAGGAGCGAGCAACATCAAGAAGGTGACGGTTTTTGCGTTCTGCCACACCATTTTGTTGTGAAGTATATGTTGGAACACCCTATTACTAATTTGGGTAAGGATCACTATGCTTGTCTTAGGAATCCCAGTTGACCTAGTTGTATAGTTGAAAAGGTCAACATTAGAATGAGTCTAGGTCTTAGAACCTAGGTTTGAAGCTGCCCCCAGGATCATTCCAAGATCAAGGTTGAAGAGCTTAGTCTAAGGCAATTTTCGTCGAGCTCAGGTCGACGAATCGTCGAACTCCGTTCGACGCTCTCTGAGCTCATCTTCAATAAATCGTCGTACTCCGGTCGACGATCGTCGAGCTCAGATCGACTATCTGCTTTTGTCTAGCTTCTGCTGAGTCGTCGAACTCCCCTCTACTATCTTCTAGCTCAGTTCGACGATCGTAGAGCTCAGATCGACGTTTTCTGTCTGCTTGTCCATTTGATCTCTGAGCTCAGTTCGACGATCGTAGAGCTCAGTTCGACGTTTTCTTTGGAGAGATCGACGCTTTCAGGAATTCAAATGCTGCTGTTCTTTGGAATGTTTTTGAATATTATCAGCATTTATGTCAGAAGATCTCCCAGCCGTTTGTCTTTAATTCTGGAGCAAGTTTCAAAGAATTATTCAGAGAATGTTTGCTGGACTTTCCTCTAGAAGACAAGACTATTTTTGGAAGACATTTATGACTCCCAACGGCTAATTTTGGACAAGGAATCGTCAGAAAATTTATTATTCCTTTCTTCTGTGTTATTAAGTTTTTAGGGAATACACACAGAATAGAATATACTGATAGCAGAAGAACAACAGAAGAACCGTGACTCAAAAATCTTCTTGCTGACTGAAAAGTGTTCACAATCTCATTACTCCAGACACCTCACCTTCAGCCTTCTTGCTGAAACCATCTTGTGCTGGAGATCAAAGTTTTGAAGACCTATCACCCTAGAGCAAAGCTTCTTTTCCTGAACCTTTCTACATCTCAGGGGGAGCTTTGACTTCATCAATCCACTTGTGCTTCTCTCATTTGATTGAGAACAGAGAAGACACCCTTCATTCTTATTTTTCTTTTCCTGCTGTAAAAGGGTTTTTGAACTCCCTTCAAAAGTTCTGTCTGGTTCTGAGAGCCTTGTCAAAACTCAGTGGTGGCAAGACACCTTATCAAAAAATCTAGTTTTGGTTTTTGGGCACCTTATCAAAAGCTCATTGGTGTCAGGACACCTGATCAACTCATCCTGAGTGGATTCCTACCAAGGGTGGTAGAAGAGTGGATGTACCCAGGTTTTTGGGGAACCACTATAATTCCTTGTGTCTTCTGGTTTGTTTGTGTGATTTGTTTGCTGTGTGCTGTGCTTTTTACTTCTTAGCTTTTAACATTTTTACTAGCACTCTACACTATATCATAAATTAAATTTTATATGTGCTGTTCATTTCAACTGTGAAAAATTATTTTAAAATACTCTATTCACCCCCCCTCTAGAGTTGAGATAGATCTTAGCCTCACTTTCAATTGGTATCAGAGCCAGGTTGGTTGCTCATACAGGCTAACACCTGAACCAAAAGATCCTTGATAAGATCAATCTCTTAAGGGGATTATTCTCTCTACATCTTCTTTTTATTTAAAGACATGGCACATAACAAAGATTATGCAAGCACCAGACCACCAGTGTGCAACCTTTCTAAGTTTGCACTCTGGAAGGCAAGGATTAGACTATACATGAATTCTATTGATGAAGACATTTTCAATTCTGTCTTGACAGTTTGTCCAACTCCACCAGCAAGCTCAAGTTCAAATGCTGTCCCACCTCCTTCTGGAACAGATGCAGATATAAAGAAGTGGAAGACTGCAGATGCTAAGGCTATGAACATCTTAGCCCAAACAATGTCTGATGAAATCTTTCAGAAGGTAGCTGAATGCCACTCAGCCAAAGAAATCTGGGACAAACTCTCTGAAATTGTCTCAGGATCTGCTGATGAAAGGAAAGATAGAAGATCTCATCTGATAAGCCAATATGAGAACTTCAAAAAGGGAGAAGCTGAATCAGTGGCTGACATGTACAATAGACTAAGTCTAATTGTCAATGAGCTAAAAACCCTAGACAAAGAAATCTCACTGACTGAGCTAAATGACAAAATCCTGATGTGCTTCCCCAGCACTTGGGATTCAAGAATCTGGCCAATTAAGGATGCCAGAAGTTTGAATGAGATTACTACTGAAGCTCTCCTGGGCAAGCTCAAATCCTATGAGCTGCTCATTAAAAATAGAGAAGAAGAACAAAAGGCTATCTCTCCAGATACAAGGAAAGAAAAGACCATAGCTTTCAAAGCTGTAGAAGAGGAGCCTGAAGATAAAGCTACAGGAAATGATGAGCTCATAAGTCTTCTGGCCAAAAGATTCTACAAGATGGCCAGAAAAGACTTCAGAAAGAAACCATACAAGGGTCATGATAAACCAAGGTATGATAAATCAAATAACACTAAAGAAATCATATGCTTTGGTTGCAGGAAACCAGGCCATATTGTGCCTGACTGTCCAGAAAACAAGAATAAGGACAAAAGGGAAAGAAGAGAAAGAAGAAAAGAAAAGGATTACAAGAAGAATAGCTCAGACAAAGCCTCCTCCAGCAAGAACAAACATACAAGGAAGGGCTTTGTTGCTGAAACATGGAGTGAGACTGAAGAGGAATCTGAAGCCTTGTCCAGCTCCAGTGATGAGGAGGATGATGTAGATGAAAAAGAATTTTGCATGATGGCTATCAATGCATCACAGCAAAACTCTGATGAAGAATCAGATTCAGATTCAGAAAGTCAACCAGATGAGGATCAGGTAATCAACTCTTTTGATTTTGATTCTGAAGACTTCAAAGATGAATTTAAGACACTGTGTCTAGATCTATTAAAATCTGAGAAGGAGATAATCTCTCTCAGGAATCAATTATCTGAGCATAGTGTCCTAAACTCAAAGAACCTCAAACTCTCTGAGGAGTTAGAATGCTGTAGGGAGGAGATAGCTTCATTGAAGAATGAACTATCAAAGGCCAAAAAGTTTGAAGAATCCCTAAATGGGAGAAGTATCAGACTGATGGACATCACAAGCACAGTGAACTCTAGATTTAATAGCACACTGGGCTTGGGTGCTTCATCCAGCCAACCTATAATTCTGACAACTCCAATCAAGTTTGTCTCTGACAAAGGAAAGGGAGTAATAGAGGTACCTAGGAAGAATGCAGATCTGTCAGAGAAGAACTCAGTTCAACAGATGGCGTCGAGCAGAGCTCGACGATCGTCGAACAGAGCTCGACGATCTAACTACAGATCGTCGACCTCAGCTCGACGATATCCAAACTCTGAATCTCAGCATAATCGATCTTCGAACGGCGATCGACGATCTGACCCAAGATCGTCGACCTCAGTTCGACGATCGTCGAACAGAGTTCAGGCTTGTGAACACACCTTCAATGGCACATTCAGATTCAATCCTAGAAGCTCCACATCCCAAGGCTTTAATCCCTATACTGAATGGATAGTACCTCCTAGGAGATACCATCCTGAAGGTTATAAGGATCAACCTGGGATGTCCTTTATTTCAGAATTCAAGGGATATCAACCTAGGCCCAAGGTCAACTGGGTCAAAAACAAATAAGTTGTTTTTGTGTAGGTGAAGACCTATCCAGCATCAAACCATCAATGGTATCTGGATAGTGGTTGCTCAAAGCACATGACAGGGGACAAGGACAACTTCACTTCCTTTAAAGCCAAGCTTGGACCCAAAGTAATTTTTGGAGACTCAAGCTTTGGAACTACAAAAGGATATGGTGCAGTCAAAATTGGCCCAGTCACATTCAAGAAGGTGGCATATGTTGAAGGACTCAAGCACAACTTGATAAGTATCAGTCAATTGTGTGATGAAGGATATCAAGTAACCTTCAACAAAGCCATATGCAAAGTCAAGTCTGTGGACAACACAACTGTGTTGACAGGTAACAGAAGAGGTAACATTTACTTAGTGGATTTTCATTCACCAGTGGTAGATATTTGCCTGTTTAATTCCATTTCAAAATCTAATGTGTTATGGCATAAGAGACTAGGACATATTAACCTTAGAACCATTGCTAAGCTATCTAAAGACAACCTTGTTAAAGGACTACCTTCTGGTCCCTACAAGAAGGAAGGACTTTGCAAGGCCTGTCAATTAGGCAAGCAAACTAAAAGTAGTTTTAAATCAATTAATAAGAGTGATTCACCTAGGACTTTGTACCTGTTGCACATGGATCTCTTTGGACCCATATCTGTGCAAAGCCTAGGAGGGAAGTCCTATACTTTAGTGGTTGTAGATGACTTCTCAAGATTCACTTGGGTATTCTTTCTGAGGAAGAAGTCTGATAACTTCAAGTGTTTGACAGATTTTCTCAAATGCATTCAGATTGAGTTCAACACTCACATTGCCCTGATCAGAAGTGATCATGGGACAGAGTTTGATTCTCTTCTCATGCAAGAGTTCTGTCAGAGTGAAGGGATCAGGCACACTTTCTCAGCTCCTAGAACTCCTCAACAAAATGGGGTAGCTGAAAGGAAAAATAGAACACTCATTGAATCTGCAACTACATTATTGGCAGATGCTCACTTACCTCTGTCCTTTTGGGCTGAGGCAGTGAACACCTCCAACTATGTGTTGAACAGAAGCCTGATACACAAGCTGAAGGGCAAGACTCCTTATGAATTGCTCAAAGGGAAGAAACCTAAAATAGGCTATTTCAAAGTTTTTGGTTGCACTTGTTTTATTCATAATAATGACAAGAAATATCTAGCAAAATTCCAAGCTAAAGCTGATGAAGGAGTGTTTCTGGGATACTCCATGATCAGCAAGGCCTATAGGGTTTATAATAAATCTTCCTGTAAAATTGAAGAATCTGTTCATATTATTTTTGATGAAGCTAACATGTCTTTCAAGGAGAAGAATGCTTCTACCATAGAACCTCTGCAGGTACATTCTCTAGCTGAAGACTTGAACAAACTGCAAGTTGCTGAAAAGAATGAGAGCAGTGATGATGAAGAAGAAGTTCAACATCTTGAAGAAAATCATCCTGAAGAGCCAGTTGCTGCTCCACTAGAGGAGACAACAACACAGGCTGGTGAACAATCAACACTCCCTATTGACTTAGTAACAACAAGAGATCATCCAATCACCCAAGTAATTGGAGAGATCTCAGCTGGTGTGCAAACTAGAAGTCAGGTCAACCAAAACCTGATGCACACTTGCTTTCTATCTCAAATTGAGCCTCAATCCATTCAAGATGCAGAGCAAGATCCACACTGGATCATTGCAATGCAAGAGGAGTTGCATCAATTTGAAAGGAACAAGGTTTGGAAACTAGTGCCTAAGCCAAAGGATCATCCCATTGTTGGAACAAAGTGGGTATTCAGGAACAAGCTGGATGATCAAGGAGTTATAGTCAGAAACAAGGCAAGGCTAGTTGCTCAAGGGTACTCTCAACAAGAAGGAATAGACTATGATCAGACATTTGCACCAGTTGCAAGGCTGGAAGCCATCAGGATATTCCTAGCCTATGCTGCCCACAAAGGTTTCAAAGTGTATCAAATGGATGTAAAAAGTGCATTTCTCAATGGGGACATCAAAGAGGAAGTCTATGTTAGATAACCTCCAGGTTTTATCTCTCTAACTCACCCTGATTATGTTTACAAATTGCATAAAGCATTATATGGTCTCAAGCAAGCCCCTAGAGCATGGTATGAGACCCTAGCATGCTTTCTTCTGGAAAATGATTTTGTTAGGGGGAGAGTAGACCAAACTCTTTTTATTAGAACCCATAAGTCCCACACCCTGCTAGTGCAAATTTATGTAGATGACATTATTTTTGGTTCTACTGATTCAAAATTGTGCAAAAAGTTTTCCAAGCTTATGCACTCTAAATTTGAAATGAGTAGCATGGGTGAGCTATCCTTCTTCTTAGGACTGCAAGTCAAGCAACATGCTGAAGGCATATTTATTTCTCAAACCAAGTATGCAAAAGAGCTGGTTAAGAAATTTGGTATGTCTGATGCATCATGTATGAAAACACCCATGCCCTCAAATGCTGTAATAGATGCTGATGAACATGGGAAACCTGTTGATCAGACAACATATAGAGCAATAATTGGCTCTTTATTGTACCTTACAGCTAGTAGGCCTGATATAATGTTTGCCACATGTATTTGTGCTAGATTCCAAGTTAGCCCTAGAGAGTCACACTTAATCTTAGTTAAGAGAATTCTTAGGTATGTTAAAAGTTGTCCAAATCTAGGTCTCTGGTATCCAAAAGATTCAGCATTTGATTTAACCGGATTCTCAGATGCTGATTATGCTGGATGCAGAATAGACAGGAAAAGCACCAGTGGAACCTGTCAGTTCCTTGGTGATAGACTTGTCTCTTGGTTCTGTAAGAAACAAACATCTGTGTCAACTTCAACTGCTGAAGCTGAGTATATGGCTGCAGGCAGTTGCTGTTCACAAATATTGTGGATACAGAATCAGCTCTTAGACTATGGCTACAACATAGAGAAGTCTAAAATTTTCTATGATAATACTAGTGCTATCTCTATAGCACAAAATCCAGTCCTCCATAGTAGGACAAAACACATAGAAATTAGGCATCATTTTCTAAGAGATAATGTAGAGAAAAATAAAATTGAAATTCAATATATTCCTACTGATTTGCAAAGGGGAGATATTTTCACCAAACCTTTGGATGAAAAGAAACACAGTTTCTTCCTAAATCAGTTAGGTATGTTAGATGGAGGAAGCCTTAATTAAATTACAAGATTTTGAAAAGCTAAAACAGACCAAGACTAGGTCAAAAATTTCCCTCTTTTTGTGTCTGTAGAATGAGTTTAGACTCTGAACTGCGCTCGACGTTTTCCCCAAAATCGTCGAACAGAGATCGACGATTTTCCAAAAATCGTCGACCAGAGATCGACGCTTTTGCAGTCGTCGATCTGAGTTCAGAGCCCTCGCTAGAGCTAGGCTTTCTCTCCTTCTGATCAGAGGCCGTCGAGCTGAGCTCGACGTTTTTCAACATCGTTGAACGAAGATCGACGATTTTGAAGACTCTTCAGATTCCCTCTGTAGCCCAAATCGTCGAGCTGAGCTCGACGTTTCGTCGAACTGAGCTTAACGATTTTCCTTTTTCGCGTCGAACCCTAATATAAAATCTTTCTTTCAGCCGTCGTTCTCCCTTTGCGCTTTCATACTCTGCAACTCTCTTTCTTTTCCCTCCAAATTCTCTACGCTTGGTCGTTTTTGGTTTTCTGTTGCAGGTGAATATGGCTGAATCGAGTGCTGCTTTTGCTAAGATGAAGTTCGACACAGGTTTTGACATCGACATAAACTCCTTCGACGGAAGCGACCAGCGCTTCAAGGACATCCTAAACTTATTCCGAGAACAACAGCTGACTCCAATAATGACTACAAGGATGAAGATCGCCTCAGAAGAGATAAAAGACTGGTGTTTTACCGCAACAGACGAGTCTGAGAATTCTGTTGTCGGCACCATTAAGGGGACTCAGGTATTTCTATCCCCGGCTCTTCTAACAGAAGTCTTTCAACTCAGCACTGGAGAAGACTCCATTGAACTATCTGGAGAGGAGTTTGACACCATGCTGGATAGGATGGGTCACAATGCAGTAAACCCTAATAAGCTGCTGAAGAAAAATCTGGCAATCGAATTTCAATTCCTGGCTGATGTAGTTGGGAAGGTGCTGTTGGCCAAGCATTCAGCCCATGACACCATTTCCAGATATCAGTTCTGCCTGATGGGAGCCTTATTAGACAAGAAACACCTGGACTGGGGCTCCATATTCTTCACTCTGATTAAGAAGAAGATCAACAAGAATGCAGTTAGTTATGGAAGAATCTTAGGGGTCTTTCTGCACAACAGGTGCCCTGACCTATTAACCTCCTCTGGCATGTGTATCAATGCATCCAAGAGGCTTTCCTGTGCCCTCTTCAGTAAATGGGACAGGCAGATTATAAACCCCTCCAGGGCTGCTGCAACACTTCATTCAGGCACAAGGACTATTTTAGTCACTCCTTCAGCAGAAGAGCTGCCTGCTTCCTCCCCTCTTCCAGCCATAACCACCCTAACCACCCAAATTGTCACCTCCTCACCACCAGTATCCACCATAATCATCTCATCCCCAATTACCATTTCCTCACCTATGCCATCCCCTCCTCTATCCACCTCAGAGGAATTCCATCCTCTCTTTTCCTATTCAACCTTCACCATTCCATCCTTCTCACTTACAGATGACTCCTTCATGGATGATTCACCCTCTACTCCTCCTGAGCCACCCTCCACTTCCTCCTTTCAACAACTGCTCCATGACATTCTCTCTCAACCCTCCTTCACACCATCTCTTACTTCCCCTATCTCCACCTCAACCTCCTCTATCTCCATTATTCCATCTTCTGAACCAACCATTCCCTCTCCACCTTTCTCCACAATTTCAGTTTCAGCCACCATCCTTCCATCTACTTTTGCCTCTACCTCTGCTCAAGCCCCACTTGAGCATGTAGATATTCCTATTTTGGCAGACAGGCTGTATGAGTTGCTAGCTCCCAAGCTGACATCTCTACTGGAGTCTTCCCTGGCTCCACTCCTAAAGCAAGTACAGGAGCTGTCTACCAAGATTGCCTTCCTTTCCTCCTCCCTGGCTATCCCATCTTCTGTGTGCCTTGATTCATCTTTCACTGAACCAAGGCAGGGGGAGATGCCTTATGAAGAAGTGGTTGTGCCAGCTGCTGATTTTATGTCTGCTCCAGCTCCAGCTCTTGGATGTGCTTTTACACTGAATCTGCAGAAGCTGTTATCTATATTTGATACAGTCCATTTCAGTTGTCTGCCTGCAATTCCTGCTGAAGATTTGTCTAAGGCCATTGTGCCTATAGCTACCTGTGATCCAAGCCATATTGATTCCTACATCAAATCTTGGAAGGCTGTGGATATCTCTGATGCTGATACTAAGGCCACTGTGCCTCCTTTTGTTGAAATTGCTGCTGATGCTACTGCTGACATAGAAATGATTCCAGCAACTGATGCTGATGAAACTGCTTCTGCCTGCTCTGCTGTTGCTCCCTCTCCTCCTGCTCCTGATGTTTCTGCAAAACTTAAAGCTCAAGAAGAGCTTATCAGAAGAATTGATGATCTGTATGATCAACATCAAAGTTCTGAGAGTGACCAATACAGGACTGATTCTGATGATTCTGCTAGAACTATTGCCAAGAAGAGAAAAGCCAGAAGTAAAGCAATGATGTCAGTCCCTCCTGCCAAAGCCAAAGACTCAAATGATATTCCATACTACATTCTGCATGACTGCCCAATCTCTGAGCCTTGGATGCAATATTCCAAAAATCAACTGAAAGCTATGAAGAAGAAGAGGAAGCTTGACAAATATGAAAAGGGTTCTTCTCAATATCAGCCTCCTCCTCCTCCTCCTCCAGATTCAGGCTCAGGTTCAGCCCCTCAAGCTCCAGTCTCCAGACACAGCTCTTCCCAGCATTATCAAAGATCATATCAAAGGGGACAGCATCAAAAAGGATATCAACCCAGAAGGGGTAATTACAGAGGAAATCAAAGAGAACAAAGATTCTATCAAAGGGAAGGACAAGGTCTCCCTGACCCTTCTTCAGGTCCTTTTCCTTACAAGCTGAAAGACACTATTGTTTCCAGGACTCCTTCTACTGTTTCTGAAATCATCAACAGATATGAACCTCCCATTCCTTTTGAAGACCCTGAGAACAACCCTGTATCCTGGACAGCCAGAATGAAAGAATTGGCTGCCCTTGATCAAATAAAAAAGGCCAGAGAACAAGGAAAGGATACTTCAAACATAACTACCTTATCAGAGCAGAGAAAGAAAGAACTGGAAAGATATGCATCAAGGAAATTCTTCAATCCAGAAGATTATATGAAGCTGCACCCAGAGGCTGTTGTTCCAAGGCCCAAATCTCAAACTTCTCTAGGTGCAGAGGATGACAGAAGGTCAAAGAAAGAAAGTCAGAATCCAAATAGAGAAATTTTATTTAAAAAGGGATCTGAAAGGAAGTGAACTGTGTAAGCTAAACAATTCATCCACCTTTGGACATCTGCTGATATTTATCTGTGATCTGCTTTACTGCTATATATCTTCTCTGCATTTTGTATTAGCTTATGTATTGTTGTATGCTTTTCATTTCCTATGATTATCTGTAAATAGTAATCCTAACCCAAATAGGGGGAGATTGTTGGAACACCCTATTACTAATTTGGGTAAGGATCACTATGCTTGTCTTACGAATCCCAGTTGACCTAGTTGTATAGTTGAAAAGGTCAACATTAGAATGAGTCTAGGTCTTAGAACCTAGGTTTGAAGCTGCCCCCAGGATCATTCCAAGATCAAGGTTGAAGAGCTTAGTCTAAGGCAATTTTCGTCGAGCTCAGGTCGACGAATCGTCGAACTCCGTTCGACGCTCTCTGAGCTCATCTTCAATAAATCGTCGTACTCCGGTCGACGATCGTCGAGCTCAGATCGACTATCTGCTTTTGTCTAGCTTCTGCTGAGTCGTCGAACTCCCCTCTACTATCTTCTAGCTCAGTTCGACGATCGTAGAGCTCAGATCGACGTTTTTTGTCTGCTTGTCCATTTGATCTCTGAGCTCAGTTCGACGATCGTAGAGCTCAGATCGACGTTTTCTTTGGAGAGATCGACGCTTTCAGGAATTCAAATGCTGCTGTTCTTTGGAATGTTTTTGAATATTATCAGCATTTATGTCAGAAGATCTCCCAGCCGTTTGTCTTTAATTCTGGAGCAAGTTTCAAAGAATTATTCAGAGAATGTTTGCTGGACTTTCCTCTAGAAGACAAGACTATTTTTGGAAGACATTTATGTCTCCCAACGGCTAATTTTGGACAAGGAATCGTCAGAAAATTTATTATTCCTTTCTTCTGTGTTATTAAGTTTTTAGGGAATACACACAGAATAGAATATACTGATAGCAGAAGAACAACAGAAGAACTGTGACTCAAAAATCTTCTTGCTGACTGAAAAGTGTTCACAATCTCATTACTCCAGACACCTCACCTTCAGCCTTCTTGCTGAAACCATCTTGTGCTGGAGATCAAAGTTTTGAAGACCTATCACCCTAGAGCAAAGCTTCTTTTCCTGAACCTTTCTACATCTCAGGGGGAGCTTTGACTTCATCAATCCACTTGTGCTTCTCTCATTTGATTGAGAACAGAGAAGACACCCTTCATTCTTATTTTTCTTTTCCTGCTGTAAAAGGGTTCTTGAACTCCCTTCAAAAGTTCTGTCTGGTTCTGAGAGCCTTGTCAAAACTCAGTGGTGGCAAGACACCTTATCAAAAAATCTAGTTTTGGTTTTTGGGCACCTTATCAAAAGCTCATTGGTGTCAGGACACCTGATCAACTCATCCTGAGTGGATTCCTACCAAGGGTGGTAGAAGAGTGGATGTACCCAGGTTTTTGGGGAACCACTATAATTCCTTGTGTCTTCTGGTTTGTTTGTGTGATTTGTTTGCTGTGTGCTGTGCTTTTTACTTCTTAGCTTTTAACATTTTTACTAGCACTCTACACTATATCATAAATTAAATTTTATATGTGCTGTTCATTTCAACTGTGAAAAATTATTTTAAAATACTCTATTCACCCCCCCTCTAGAGTTGAGATAGATCTTAGCCTCACTTTCAGTATAGACACAACTCGTTTGATGAATAATCCCATTTTGCATGCAGAAGGCAGAAAAGTCATGACTGATATATTCTTTGGCATTATCAGATCGAAGAACTTTAATAGAAACATCAAACTGAGTTTTGATCATGAGATAGAAGGATGTCCATATAGAGAATAATTCGGAGCGATCTTTTAACAGATACACCCACGTACAGCGAGAGAAATCATCAATGAATGTGACAAAATATGAACTACCCCGACCAACAGTAAGAGTAGGAGAAGGACCCCAAATATCGGAGTGGATGAGATCAAACGGACGGGTGGATTCACGAACGTGCTTCGGAGGGAAGGAGGAGGGGTGATGCTTGCCAAGCTGACAGGCTTCACAGTTGAGCGGAGGACTTTGTGGAGGAAGGTGGGGCAGAAGTTGACGAAGAAGATGAGGAGGAGCATGACCAAGGCGGAGATGCCATTGGAGCAGATCTGTGGAGGTGGAGGAGAAGGTGGAGAAAGCGGAAATGTTATCCAGGAAGTATAGGCCGCCACTCTCAGTCCCAGTAGCAATCGTCCGTTGGGAGTCCGGATCCTGAAAAGAGCAAGTAGTAGAAGTAAAAGTAACAGAACATTGTAATTGCTTGCATAGAGAGGTAACAGATAATAAGTTGCATGGGAACTTGGGCACGTAGAGAGTATCCTCCAAGCGAAGAGACGGAGTGACATGAACGATCCCCGTCCCATGAACCGATGATGAAGAGCCGTCAGCAAGAGTAACCGGGGGCAACCGATCATGTGTTTCTAGGAGAGAAAAACACTGGAGATTGTCGGTCATATGATTAGTAGCACCGGTGTCGATCAACCATTTTCCTTGAGTAACAACGTGGGCACTACCAGAAGACGTGACCACCAAGGCGAACGGCTTTGAGGAGTATATGGAAGCCATGAAGGGAGGACCAAAAGAACTGCAGCGGTTACGGTGACAGCACACCAGCGGCAAGAAGGGCCACAACCAAGATGCAGAGCAAGGCAAAAGGGGACGAAGAGGGAAGCACAAGCCGTGCGACTTAACAGGAGGTCGCGGCGACTAACAAGCAGGAGCGGCTAAAGGAAGAGCCGCACAGAGGAGAACAAGCCGCTGCGACTTAGAGACAAGTCGCGGGGACAAGAGAGAGAGCGGCGAAGGAAGAAGGGCAGAGAGGCCGCCTAAACAAGGAAGAACACGCGCGAACAGAGAGAGATCGCAGCGGTTAGGAGAAAGAGATCTGCTGCGCAAACAACAGGAAGCCACGCGGTTAGGAAACAATCCGCGCGGATAGGAAGAAGAAGATCTGCAGCGGTCAGGATGTCAGACACCAGCGGCCAGAAAAGCCACGACCAAGCCGCAAAATCAAACAGAGGGAGAGAAGTCGGGCGGCTAGCAGACAGACCGCGCGAACAGAAGTGGAGGAAAACGGGAGGCAAAAGGCGAACAAGGCAAAAGAGGCCGCGGAGACAGGTCGCGGCGACTAGAGAAGAGAAGAAGGAAGCGGCGACTAGAACAGGTCGCAAGAAAGAAGCAAGCAATAGAAACAGGCCGCGCGAACAGGGCGCAAGCAAACAGGCGGAAGAAACAAGCCGCGGGAGACAGGCCGCGAGAAGAAGAGGCAGGTCGCGCGGACAGGAGAATGCACAGAATCAGGAGGCAAAGATCGATTCCTCTGATACCATGTTAGAAACGAACTAAAACAAACCGGAAATAGAATAACTGAAATTTTATTATCAGAAAAAGGTGTCTATTACAAAGGTATGTCCTCCCTTATATAGAATGGAGGAGAGATGAGAGAATACAAATAAGAGATGTGGGACTAAAAAATTACAGAACTAAGCGGACTATACAGAACAAACCGCACAAGCCGTGCGGTTAGACAGAAGGGCTAACCGCACGGCTACCACCAGAGAGAGAGACCGCAAGGGGAGACCGCCAGAGAGCTCGGCAACCAGACAGCAACAGCACAGCAATCAAACCGCTGAAGGGAAACCGCCAGACCGCGCGGTCTCTAACCCGCCAAGACAGACCGCCAGACTGCCCGATCTCAACTTCAACAAGCCACAAGAAGACTTCCTATGAGATTCTGAAGGGCAGAAAACCAAACTTATCCTACTTTAGGATCTTTGGTAGCAAGTGTTATGTACTTAACAATGGCAAGTCTTATTTAACTAAGTTTGCTACCAAGTCCAAAGAAGGGATATTTGTTGGGTACAGTAATAATAGTAAGGCATATAGGGTCTACAACTTGACTACTCAAGCCGTGGAAGAATCTGTCCATATAATCTTTGCTGAATCTAAGCTAATCAATTGTGAGCTGTCTAGCACTTTTTCTAGCTCTACAAGTTTGAAGGAAAAGATGGACAAGCTAACCATTAGTGATGACCAACCTGCAAGATAGTATGAGGAAAATGATGGATGCTGTCCAGGGGGAGTACAAGACACACAAGCTGATGATGAAGACAATGAAGTACAACTTGGTGGGGAGAATGGAGAAAATCAAGTTATTGATAGATTGCCTCCAGTATTTAGACATCTAAGGATCATCCAGCACACCAAATCATTGTTGATCCAAGACATGGTGTTCTGACTAGAAGCAAGAGCTTGAACACAGTTCTATGATCAAGCTTCCTGTCCTAGATGGAACCCAAGAAATTTGAAGAGGTCATACAAGACTCAAATTGGATTGATGTCATGCAGGAAGAGCTGAATCAATTCAAAAGATGTAAAGTCTAGAAGTTGGTTCCTAAACCAAAGAATTACAATGTCATAGGGACTAAGTGGATCTACAGGAACAAGTTAGATGAAAATGACATTATAGACAAGAACAAAGCCAGACTGGTAGCAAAAGGCTACAGGCAGGAAGAAGGAATAGACTTTGACCAGACATTTGCCCCAGTGGCAAGGTTGGAAGCAATAAGGCTGTTCCTTGCCTATGCAGCTTACCAAGGGTTCAAGGTATTCCGGATGGATGTAAAGTCAACATTTTTGAATGGTGACTTAAAAGAGGAAGTTTATGTTGAAAAACCTTCAGGTTTTGTAGATTCTCTTTATTCTATCTATCTTTCCCCTAGAGAACTTATTCTCTATGAGAAAGGTAGACAGGGTCTCATACTAGGCTCTAGGTGCATGTTTTAAGCCATACACAGCCTTGTGTAATCTGAAGACATGGGATTTGAGTTTAGGGTTAACAAAACCTAGTGGCTGCTCTACATAGACTTCCT
This sequence comes from Platanthera zijinensis, assembly GCA_039513925.1. NCBI lineage: Eukaryota > Viridiplantae > Streptophyta > Magnoliopsida > Asparagales > Orchidaceae > Platanthera > Platanthera zijinensis. The sequence continues at coordinate 39,399,384 of CM077094.1, forward strand.
CCTTCAGTGTACCATTGAGGAATACTGACTTTACATCCATATGGTAGACCTTATATCCTTTGTATGATGTATGAGCTAAAAATAATCTTATGGCCTCTAGCCTAGCTACAGGAGCAAAGGTTTGGTCAAAGTCTATCCCTTCCTCTTGTCTATATTCTTTAGCCACAAATCTAGATTTGTTCTTAACTATAACCCCATACTCATCTAGTTTATTCTAGTAAATCCACTTAGTGCCTATGACATTGTGATAATAGGTCTAGGAACTAGACTTCAGACTTTGTATCTCTCAAATTGATTGAGCTCTTCTTGCATAGAAATAATCCAGTTGGGGTCTGAATTAGCTTCTTTAAGCTTTTTAGGTTCTACTTGAGAGAGAAAGCTAGAGCATTGAACCTCATTATGATATATACTCATAGTAGTCACTCCAAGCCTGACATCACCTATTATTTGATCAATAGGATGATCTCTAAGGTGTCTAACTGCTACTGGCAGGTGCCTACCATCATCTAGTTCTGCAGGAGGATTAGGATGATTCTCTTCCTCCCCCTGGGCAGTTACGAAATCTTCTATAAGAATTTCAACATAGTCTCTAGTGTGTAACTCTAAATCAGGTGAGTCACCTATATTTAACTTCTCCATTCTAAAGTCTACATCACCTAGACTAGAGTTGTTAGAAATCTCATTATATAATACAGATGTTTTATCAAAAATTACATTTATAGATTCTTTCAACTTGATGTTTCAAGTCATAGATCCTGTATGCTTTACTATGTGCACTACACCCTACAATGATTCCTTCATAGGATTTCTCTGAAAACTTAGTTAGATAAGTTTTCCCATTGTCCAATACATAGCACTTACTACCAAAATTTTTGAAGTAGGACAGATTTGGTTTTCTTCCTTTCACTAGTTCATAGGGAGTCTTGATATGATTCTTGTTGATCAAGGCCCTATTCTGAACATAGCATGCTGTGTTTACAGCCTCAGCTCAGAAATATTCTAAGAGAGATATATCACTCAACATTGTTCTAGCTATCTCTATGAAAGTTCTGTTCTTCCTCTCAGCAACTCCATTTTGCTGTGGTGTTCTTGGAGAAGAGAACTCCTAAAAAATCCCTAGTTCCTTACAGAAGTTTGTCATCTTTTCAGATTTAAATTCTGTACCATGGTCACTTCTAAGTTTTACCACAGAACATCCCATCTCATTCTAAACTTGTGTGACAAAATCAGCAAGGATATCTAGTATTTCAGACTTTCTCCTTAGGAAGAATACCCAAGCAAACCTAGAGTGATCATCCACAATCACATAGGTATAGGTCTTCCTTCCTAATCTAAAAATTGCATAGGACCAAAAAAATCCATATGAAGTAAGTACAGACGCCTCTCAGTGTCTTTGGACTGAATGCTTTTGAAGGAGGCTTTTGTCTGTTTGCACTTTTGACATGCTAGACATAAGCCTTCTTTGGAGCATTTGAGCTGAGGACTATTTTTAACGAAGTCCATAGAGAATAGCTTGCTCATAGCTTTATAGTTTAAGTGATCCAGCCTCTTGTGCCATTGCACACACATTGAGTCTTTGTCACTAGCTACTAGACATATAGGTGATTTCTCATTTACACTTAAGAAATTTAGAAAATAAATGTTCCCACTCCTAGTGCCTGACAAGATAATCTCTTGATCACTTAGGTTCCTTATCAGACTCTTGTCATTGTGGAAAACAATTTCATAACCTATATCACAAAGCTGACTTATGCTTATCAGATTGTGGTTCAATCCTTACACATAAGCCACTTTTGTGATGGTATCTAGGCCATTAGAAATGTTATCATATCCCTTGGTGAGTCCTTTCTCTGACCCTCCAAAGATGAATTTTGGTCCATTCCTAACTAGAGTGTAATCTCTTAGCAAACTCCTTGTTCAAGTCATGTGTCTGGAGCAGCCACTGTCCAAGTACCATACTGGCCTTCCTATGGTACTTGGTTCCACCTGCAAACACAGAATTAGTTAACCTTAGGCACCCAAATATTTTTGGGGCCTTTGTTCCTGTTAGGCTTTGTTGTGTGAAACACAACAGGATTTCTAAACAAAACTTGTTGAGTCTTATATGAAGGTGATGTTGGATTATACCAACAATCTAGGGTAAAATGCCTAACTTTCCCACAACACCAACACTCAAATCGGTTGTATCTTTTCTTTGTCTGCACATTTGAAGTTGTACTTCTGTGCACCTTAGACTTGACATCCAGCTTGCAAGGTAGTGGTGAAAAATACACACCCATACCTTTCAGATTTAGGTGTGCTGTACTGGGACCAGCTCCAAGAATTCCTTCGCTTCTTGGTTTAATCACCCTCAATGGTGGTTTTTGGCCTTTATTGCCATTAGATGTCTATACCTTCCAGTAAGGCTCTTTATTGACCTTGCTGGTAGAGCACTCAGACCTCATGTGTCCAGGAACACATGATCTCAAGTATCTGTTAGAAGGTAGATACTTGGAAGGTTGCTTAACTGGACCCATTGGGGCTTTACCCTTAGGTTCAGATTTTTTTTTAACTTTTTGTTCTGAACATACCCTACACCACTTCTAAATGGTGCAGAGAAGGTGTCTATGATAGGTTGCACTGACTTGGGTTTTGAGAACTGAGTCAGGATCTGTCTTTCCTTGGTATGCTTTACTTCCAGGTCCTTAGCAGTCTTGACATGTTCTACTATTACCTCTGCCCGACTATCTATCTTATTGGTTAGATCTATAAGCTTCAGTTTTTGTAGGTCCAACTTTATGTTGGCCCCCTCCAACTGAAAAGATACTCCCCTCAGAGAATCTAATTCTCTGGCTTGATCCTTAGCAATCTCTTTGCTTGCAATCAAGGCCTTTAGTAACTTCCCATAACTATTGATAAGGGTGTTGAAATCAGCTTCAAAGTCTGAATATGTTCTCTATTATTAGAAGAGTGTGAACATGATTCATTTTCTGATGCAGAAACAGAATCTGAGGCTAAACTATGAGAGATTGGTTTTACCTTAGCAGGATCTGAACAATCCTGATCTCCTTCTCCTGATTGGGTCTCCTCAATAGCAATCTAGCCCATGAAAGCCTCCTCCTATTTTGATTTTGATGAAATAGACACACTATCAAGCAGTGTAGACTGTTTCTTTGCTAATAGGCTTTTGTCAGCCTTCTTGTGCTGTCCAGTCTTCCAATTCTCTAGCTTTTTCTTATTTCTTTTTGTTGGGCAATCAGTTATGATATGCCCTTGCCTGTTGCAATAATAACACACAATATTAGTCTTAATATATTTGTTCTATGAAGAACCATACATATCCCCAGAATTCTTCTTCCTGGGTTTATCTGGATGATTGGTCTTCTAAAGAGAAGAGTCTCCAGTTGGACCCTTCCAGCTTCCCTGCTTTCTTCTTCTCAACATCTTCTTAAACTGTCTAGAGAAGAGAGACAGTTCCTCTTTAGTCAGTTCTCCTTTTGAAGAGGATGATTCTGTACACTCAAAAGCTATTTCTTGTCTTTCTGAGAGTGTTGACTTCTCTCTGACCTTCCTGGATGAATCGGCCTTTAGGGCTAAGGACTTTTCTCTACTGTGTGCTCTAGCTGAATCTTCTTCAGACTTTCTAAGATTGAGCTATAACTCATGGGACATCGACTTGCCAAATAGATCCTGGGGGTCTATGTTGGCTAAATTACCCATTTCTCTTATTGCACAGATCTTGATGTCCCATTCCTTGTTCAGGGACCTCAAGAACTTATCATTAAGTTCATAGTTAGTAAAGCTCCTTCCATAAGTCCTCAGGTTGTTTACAATTCTGAAGAACTTTTTGTTGGAACCACAGGTTTTATTTGGGATAGGATCACTATTAGGATGCTTAGATTGACCCATCTTGTATAGGGTAGGGTCATAGGATTTTCCAGGGTTTTGCCTTTGAAGATTTCAAGTTAAGGAAATTCAGTTCGATGATAGTCTAACTAAGCCTGACAAAAGTCTAGCTCAGCTCGACGAACTCAGAGTTCTAACTCAGAGTTGAGCTCGATGAAAGCTGAGCTCCGGTCGACGAAATTTGTCCTTTACTCTGCAATCTCAGCTCGACGATAGGCAAGCTCAGCTCGACAAAATTAGAGCTCAGGTCGACGAATATGAAGAATAAAGCTCGATGAACTCCAGGCTTTGGTTGACGATTTATTGGCTCAGTTCGACGTTTTTTGTGCAGTTATTTTAGGTAGTTATTTATTTCCAGAAGAAGAATTATCTTCAGGCTTATCTTCAGGTTTATTGTTTTCTGAAGGCAGAATACTCTAATTGGATTAATTTCAGGCAGTTATGTCTCTGACATTTAATACAATATATTCCAATGAATATAGCCATTTAGAGGCAGCATTAAATGTGGATATTATCACAGAGTTTATTATTGATTAATTCCCAAGGGTAGTTTCCTTTCTCAAGGAATGCTCTAGCTGTATCAGAGTTAATGATTTCAAATATTTTAAATCTGACCAGCCTTCTATATTCCCAGAAGTTTTTCTATCTCAAGGTGACACACAGGCTACATTGTTATAGAGATATACTTATAGAGTTTTTCACACACTCGGTTAAAGACTGATTTACAGACAACAACTTTCATATAGAGTTTTCTGCCCTCAAGCTTTTCTTCTAGCAAACAATCATCATTCTGAGATCAACTTCACAATCACTCAGATACATATACTGGAAGGAGAAGTTTTCATTGAAGGCCTACACCCTGAAGAGAAAGGACTCCCTCACCTGAACATCAACTATATTCAAATCAAGGGGAGATTTCTGCTTCATCAGATACACTAGTCTTTTCTCAAATTATTGACAGAGAAGAACATGTTCAACCATTTTTGTTTATTTCATTCACGTTTGTACATTGTTTTTACTTAGAATTTTTGTTGTTAAGTCTCCTGATCAAAAGACTTAGATTGGTTTTTGGGCACCTGATCAAAAGCTTAAAGGGTTGCTAGATCTCCCTTATAAAAATTGATTTTGTGGTGGCAGGGCACCTGAGCAAAAACCTGTGGTGGCAGGGCACTTGTTAAAAAACCTGTAGTGGATTTCTACCAGGGTAGTAGAAGAGTGGATGTACCCAGGTTTATTGGGGAACCACTATAATTCTTGTGTCGTCTATGTTGATTATTTTTGTTCTTGTGTGCTGTGATATTTCCTGTTTATACTTATATATATCACCTTATTTTAATCCGCTATATAAACCAGGAAATAATTTTAATACTCTATTCACCCCCTCTAGAGTAATCATAAGATCGACCCTCACTTTCAATTGGTATAAGAGGGTCATTTCTTCGTTGCACAAGCTAACACCTGAACCAAAAGATCTGATAGATCTTATTCTTATCTAGATTTTCTATCATGGCACAAAATAAGGAACTTTCAAGCACTAAACCTACAACTTAAGTAAGTTTGAACTTTCGAAGACAAGAATGAAACTTTATATGAATTCCATTGATGAAGACATATACAATTCTATTTTGTCAGGTACCCCTACACCAACTACAATAACAAGCACAAGTGCATTTCCACCACCTGAGTGGACAGAGGCTCAAAAGAAGCTGAAAGTTGCAGATGCTAAAGCAATGAACATCCTGGCTCAAACTATGTCTGATGACATAATCCAAAAAGTTGTTGAATGCACTTCAGCTAAGGATATCTGGGATTCCCTAAATGGGATGATTGTTGGTTTAGCAGATGAAAGAAAGGATAGAATGTCCCACTTGATTTCTTAATATGAGAATTTCAAGAAGGGTGAATCTGAATCAGTTGCTAAGATGTACACCAGACTCAGCCTCATCATCAGTGAGCTGAAAACCCTAGAGAAGGACATCTCATTGACAGAAGTCAATGATAAGATCCTTATGTGCTTCCCTAGCACATGGGACTCTAGGATCTGGCCAATCAAGGAAGCTAGAAGCTTGAATGACATCTCAAAAGAGACCTTGTAGGGAATGCTCAAGTCTTATGAGTAGCTTATCAAGACAAGGGAAGCTGAACAAGTGGCTTCACCGCCTGTAAGGAAAGAGAAAAGCATAGATTTTTAGGCTATAGATGAAGAAAAATCTGTTCCAGTAAATGAAGACCTCATGAGTCTTCTGGCCAAAAGATTCTACAAAAAGGCCAATAAGGACTTCAGGAGAAGATCTTCTAGAAATGAAGATAAACCCAGGTATGACACAATCCCCACTAAAGAAATTATTTGTTATGGGTGCAGGAAACCTGGACACATATTGCCAGAATATCCTGAGAAGAAGAAAGAAAATAAGAAGGAGATAGACTCCAGAAAGCACTCCAACAAATACAGGAAGAAATAGAGAGGATTTGTAGCTGTGATATGGAGTGACTCAGATTCAGACTCTTCATCCAGCTCCAGTGAGAATGAAGAAGAAGCAAAAGCTAAAGAGATCTGTATGATCGCAATCAATGCATTATGCAGTAAATCTGAGTCAGAATCAGAATCAGAGGAAGACCAGTTAATCTCTACCTTTGATTTTACTTCTGATCAATTCAAATTAGACTTTAAATTATTATGTAAAGATTTAATTATATATGAAAAGGAAATCAAACTTCTCAGAGAAAAATTAATTGAACTTGATAATTTTTCTTCAGAAAATTCAAAACTTAAAGAAGACTTAAAAACTGCTTCAGAACAAATATTATCTTTAAAAAGTTAACTAAATGAGGCTAAAATATTTGAAGAATCCCTTAATGGGAGAAGTATCAAATTGATGGACATCACAAGCACAGTGAATGCTAGATTAAATAGCAAACTGGGCTTGGGTACTTCATCAAGTCAGCCTTATATTTTTGAGAAAAATATATTATCTAAACCCATGAATTTCATTTCTACAAAAGAAAAAACAAAAGAAGTTTTACAACTTACAAATAAAAATACTGAAATCTTACCAAAGAATAAATCAAAGAAATATCAAAATTCTCATAAAAATAATGTTCAACAAAATTCGTCGAACCGAGATCGACGTTATCAACATTATTCATCGAATGGCGATCGACGCTCTCTGAACCCAGAATTTGGGTATGTTTACTCAAACAAGGGTACTCGACGAAATCAACACGCTTCATCGAACAAAGATCGACGATCGTAGAATGCAGGAAATGAGTATTATCATTCTGTGAACCGAGATCGACGAAATCAATACTTTTCGTCGAACTCAGCTTGACGAACTCAATTAAATTCGTCGAACTCAAATTTTGAAAACAGAAATTTAAATTTTTATCAAACTAATAATCAGAAACCAAAACTTGTTAATCCTTTTACTCAGTGGATAATCCCTCCTAGAAGATATCATCCATTAGGTTATAAGGATTAACCTGGTTGTTCTTATATTTCTATTTATTCTTTTGAAAGAAATCACGGACCCAAGGTAACCAGGGTCAAGAACACCTAACTTATTTTCATGCAGGTGAAGAACTATCCTAACATAGAGGAACAATGGTACTTGGATAGTGGTTGCTCAAAACACATGACAGGTTCAAAGGCCAACCTTAGTGACTTCAAAGCAAAGCTTGGACCCAAAGTTATCTTTGGAGACTCCAACTGTGGACAAACAAAAGGATATGGAAATGTCAAGATTTGAGCAGTCATATTCAAAAAGGTAGCTTATGTGAATGGACTGAAGCATAACCTCATCTCTATCAGCCAACTATGTGATGAAGGTTATCATGTAACATTTAATAAATCTTTATGTTCTATTACCTCTAGTTTAAGCAAAACTATTTTAACAGGAATTAGACGAGGTAATATTTATCTAGTTAATTTTAATTCTGCTATATCAGAACTTTGTTTGTTTAAATAGATTAGTAAAACTAGTGAACTTTGGCATAAGAGATTAGGACATGTAAACCTTAGTACTATAGCTAAATTATCTAAGAAAAACCTTGTAAGAGGACTACCTTCTGGCTCCTACAAGAAGGAAGGACTCTGCAGGGCTTGTCAGTTAGGCAAGCAAACTAAAAATAGTTTTAAATCCATTAATAAAAGTAATTCACCCAGAATCTTGTACTTGCTACATATGGACCTTTTTGGACCTATTGCAATACAGAGCTTGGGAGGGAAGTCATATACCTTTGTGATTGTTCATGATTTCTCTAGATTCACTTGGTTTTTCTTTCTAAAAAAGCAGTCAGATAACTTTAAAGTTCTTACTGACTTTCTTAAGAGCATACAGATTGAGTACTCTACTCAAGTTGCATTGATCAGAAGTGATCATGACACTGAGTTTGAATCTCTTCTCATGCAAGATTTCTGTGAGAAGGAAGGTATTAGGCATTATTTTTCTGCTCCTAGAATTCCTCAACAAAATTGGGTAGCTGAAAGGAAAAATAGAACCTTGATTGAATCTACAGGGACATTACTTGCAGATGCTCACTTGCCCCTATCCTTTTGGGCAGAGATAGAAAGCACAGTAAATTATGTTCTGAATAGAAGTCTTATTCATAAACTTAAGGATAAGACCTCCTATGAATTACTTAAAGGGAAGAAACCTAAAAAAACTATTTTAAAGTATTTGGTTGTATATGTTATATTCATAATAATGACAAGAAATGTCTAAGAAAGTTTGAAGCCAAAGTTGCATAGGGAATTTTTCTTGGATATTCCCAAGTCAGCAAGGCTTATAGGGTTTATAACAAATCAACATTAAAAATGGAAGAATCTGTACATATAACTTTTGATGAGACTAATATGTTTTACAAGGAGAAAGATTCTTCTACCATAGAAAATTTGCAGGTACCAAGTTTGTGTGAGAAAATGGATGATTTAATACTAACACAAGTGGATATATAACATCCTTCTCAACAGATTATTACTGATGACAATGATGAAGAGATACAGGAAATTCATGTAGAATATGTTGTGGCTAATGAAATTCCACAAGAGGAATTAATTCCACAAGTGGTTGAAGAACAACTCTACCCACTGATCTTGTCACACTTAGAGATCATCACATATCTCAAGTGATTGGAGACATATCAGCTTATGTGCAAACAAGGCATCAACTCAACCAAAATTTGATGCATGCTTGCATCATTTCTCAAAGTGAGCCTCAATCCATAAAAGATGTAGAGCAAGATCCCCACTAGATCATTGTTATGCAAGAGGAACTCAATCAATTTGAGAGATGTAGAGTTTGGGATCTAGTTCCAAGACCCAAAGACCATCTAGTAATTGGAACTAAATGGGTCTTCAAGAATAAATTGGATGCTCAAGGAGTCATTGCGAGGAACAAAGCAAGATTGGTGGCTCAAATCCATTCTCAGGAGGAAGGCATAGATTATGACCAGATCTTTGCTACTATTACAAGGCTAGAGGATATCAGGATTTTTATTACTTATGCAGCATTTAAAAAGTTCAAAGTATACCAGATGGATGTGAAGAGTGTCTTTCTAAATGTAGAGCTCAATGAAGAAGTGTTTGTAGAACAACCACCAGGTTTTATCTCTTCAATTCATCCATCTTATGTTTTTAAATTGCATAAAGCCCTTTATGGTCTAAAGCAAGTGCCAAGAGCTTGGTATGAGACCTTGGCTAGTTTTCTTTTAGAGCATAAGTTTTCTAGAGGCATGGTAGATAAAACTTTGTTTTTCAAGGATCATAAGGATAAAATTTTTCTAGTTCAAATTTATGTAGATGACATAATATTTGGATCTACTAATTCCAAACTTTGCAAAAGGTTCTCTGACCTGATGCATTCAAAGTTTTAAATGAGTAGCATGGGTGAACTATCCTACTTCCTTGGTCTCCAAGTGAAGCAATCCCCTGATGGTATCTTTATATCCCAATCCAAATATGCTAAAGAGCTTATTAAAAGATTTGGGATGTCTGATGCCTCAATAATGAAAACACCCATGCCCTCCAATGCTGTAGTTGATTCTAATGAATAAGGCAAGCCAGTTGATCAGAAAACATATAGGGTTATTGTTGGGTCCTTATTGTATCTTACAGCTAATAGGCCAGACATTATGTTTGCTACTTGTATTTGTGCTAGGTTTTAAGTAAATCCCAAAGAATCTCACCTAATTTTATTAAAAGGATTTTGAGATATATAAAGGGTTGAACAAATCTAGGACTTTGGTATCCAACAGAGTCAGAACTTGACTTAACTAAATTCTCAGATTATGACTATGCTAGATGTAGAGTTGATAGGAAAAGTACATCAGAAACTTGTCAGTTTCTTGGTAATAGGCTTGTGTCCTGATTTTGCAAGAAACAAACATCTTTGTCAACATCAACTGCTGAAGCTGAGTATATGACAGCTGGTAGTTGTTGCTCACAGATATTGTGGATTCAAAATATGCTACTGGATTATGATATCAACTTAAATAATTCAACTATCTTTTGTGATAATACCAGTGCTATTTCAATTGTACAAAATCAAGTGCTTCATAGTAGAACTAAGCATATAGAAATTAGACATCATTTCATTATAGATTGTGTGGACAAAAATAAAATTAATCTTATCTTTATCTCTACTAATTTACAAAGAGCAGACATCTTCACCAAACCATTTGATGAAAAAAACACATGTTCTTCTTAAATCAGCTAGGTATGATTAATGGAGAAGGTTTAATTTGATTTCTGTCTTAGGTCAGAGAATCGGTCACCTTTTGTCGAACAGAGATCAACGATCTGTGAACTCTTCTTGAGTTTTTTTCGTCAAACAGAGATCGATTATTTTGCTCCAGAAAATGTTTCATCGAACTGAGAACAACGAACTGTTTACCCCTCTTCAAACTGAGATTGACACCTTTATTTCTTCATGAAATTTTTCGTCGACCTAAGTTTGAAGCTTTTCTTTTTCACTGGACAAAGTTTGTCGCTTCATCTTATGAAAACTAATAATTAGGCTTTCATCAAACCCCATCCCGTGCTTTCCAGTTCTCTTACACTTGATATTTTTTTCTTGCAGGTAATGGTGATTTACGTGGCGACCCTCTCTAGAATAAAATTTGAAGTAGGGTTTGACATTGACATCGATTCCTTCAGCCATACTGATCAAATCTTTAAGAACATCCTTCAGTTGTTTGAGACTCCTTAGTTGAAAAAGTTTATGACCTTAAGGATCAAACTTCTAGTGTAGGAAATCAAGGAATGGGTATTCACAACAACCTTTCCAGATCAAACCTCCATTTCTGGATCAATTTCTGGACATCAGCTGGCTTTCTCCTCCTCTGTCCCTTCTTCTGGGATCCTGGGTTCAGGTCTCTTAGAATCCAGGCACGGGGAGATATTCTATGAAGAAGCTCCAGTCCCAACACCAATAGTAGAGATCAAGTCAAGGCATCTATCAGCATTAGAGATCAAGAAAAGGCAGTCAAGATCAACTTTCAAAGCAAACCAGCCAACAGGAAACTCAAAGTGAACAACAAAAGGAATCAAGCCCAGAGAGGCCTCTGTATCCTAATTATGAACCTGAATTAGATACAGTCTATAGGATGACTAGATTTAATGAGCTTATTGGTCTGTCTCATATCAATAAAGCTAGAGCTGAAGGAAAAGACACTTCCCAGATCACAACCATATCTTCCTACAGGCAGAAAGAGTTTGACAAGTTTCAAGTAAAGAAAAATTTATTCAATGCTAATGAGTATATACAGCTCCATCTAGGGGCAATAGTGCCCAGAGCATTCTCTCAAAAGATTCTTGGGGATCAAGATCTAAAAATGACTCAGCTTGTAGCTCAAGATCCTACCAGGAAGATGATATTAACTAAACCATCTTCATCTGAAGGTTCCAAGATAGATTCCTGATTCTTTTATGTTTTTGAACTATCTGATGTTACTGTTTTTAAAACCTTTCATAGCTTTATCATATATCTGCTGAATGTCTTATTTCTGCAAGATATTTTTTTATTCTATATTTTGTAAATAGTATCCTCGCCCAAATAGGGGGATATTGTTGGAACCCCAGGTTTGATTTGGGCTAGGATCACTATTAGGATGTTTAGATTGACCCATCTTATATAGTCTAGGGTCATAGGATTTTTCAGGGTTTTGCCTTTGAAGATTTCAAGTTTAGGAAATTTAGGTTGACGATAGTCAAACTCAGCTCGACGAAAGTCTAGCTCAGCTCGACGAACTCAGAGTTCCAACTCTGAATTGAGCTCGACGAAAGCTGAGCTCCGGTCGACGAAATTTGTCCTTAACTCTGCAATCTCTGCTCGACGATAGCCAAGCTCAACTCAACGAAATTGGACCTCAGGTCGACGAATATGAAGAATCAAGCTCGAAGAACTCTAGTCTCTTGTCGACGTTTTATTGGCTCAGTTCGACATTTTTTATGCAGTTATTTTAGGCAGTTATTTATTTCTAGAAGAGGAATTATCTCCAGGCTTATCTTCAGGTTTATTATTTTCTGAAGGCAGAATACTCTAATGGGATTAATTTAAGGCAGTTATGTCTCTGACATTTAATGCAATATATTCCAATGAATATAGCCATTTAGAGGCAACATTAAATGTGGATATTATCACGGAGTTTATTACTGATTAATTCCCAAGGGTAGTTTCCTTTATCAAGGAATGCTCCAGCTGTATCAAAGTTAATGATTTCAAATATTTTAAATCTGACCAGCCTTCTATATTCCAGAAGTTTTTCAATCTCAAGATGACACACAGGCTACACTATTATAGAGATATACTTACAGAGTTTTTCACACACTCCATTACAGACTGAGTTACAGACAATAACTTTCATACATAGTTTTTCTACCCTCAAGCTTTTCTTCCAACAAATAATCATCATTCTGAGATCAACTTCACAATCACTCAGATAAATATACTGGAAGGAGAAGTTTTCATTGAAGGCCTACACCCTGAAAAGAAAGGACTCCCTCACCTGAACATCAACAATATTCAAATCAGGGGGAGCTTTCTGCTTCATAAGATCCACTAGTCTTCTCTCAGATTATTGACTGAGAAGAACATCTTCAACCATTTTTGTTTATTTCATTCACCTATGTACAGGGTTTTAACTCCCTTCAAAAGTTAGACTTTTGTTTGTTAAGTCCCCTGATCAAAAGACTTAGATTAGTTTTTGGGCACCTGATCAAAAGCTCAAAGGGTTGCTAGATCTCCCTTAAAAAAATTTATCTTGTTGTGGCAGGGCACCTGAGAAAAAACCTGTGGTGGTAGGACACCTGATCTAAAACTTGTAGTAGATTCCTACAGGGTGGTAGAAGATTGGATGTACCCAGGTTTATTGGGGAACCACTATAATTCTTGTGTCATCTGTGTTGATTATTTTTGTGCTTGTGTGCTGTGATATTTCCTGTTTATACTTATATATATCACCTTATTTTAATCCGTTATAAAAACCAGTAAATCATTTTAATACTCTATTCACCCCCCCCCCCCTCTAGAGTAATCATGAGATATATCCCTCACTTTTCACTTTTCAAAACATTCAGCTACTGAGTCTCTCTTATCCTATCTGAAGGCTTCATATTGTTGGTTTAGCAGAGATTTTCTATCATCTCTGACCTCATCAGTTCCTTCCATATACACAATCAGTGACTCCTACATTTTTTTAGATGTTTTACAATGAATCAAGTTTTGAAAAGTTGAATCATCTATTGCACTGACTATAATATTCTGAGCCCTCTTATCCATAGAGGATAGAATGATTTCATCCTTATCCATCTCCATATAGTTCTTTGGTGTCTTGATGTTTGTATCAAGAACTGACACTTTCCTGGGAATGAAAGGTCCTTCAACCACTGTGATGTATATTCTTGGATCTACTACCTCCATGAATAATCTTTCTCTCTCCTTCCAAATTCCAAAATTTTCTTTGGAGCAGACTGGAAGCTTGATGGAATTATTTTCCCCATGAGCCATGATTTATCTTTTTCTACAATCCTTTGGATTCTCACTAGGCTATTATGACTTCTCAGTGAACCTCCCTCTGATACCAATTATAAATGCTTAATTTAGGATTATGAGTGACCTAGAGGGGGTGAATAGTTCCAATTTAAATCTTGGCTACTTTTACATAATGAAATCTGCTTTTCTATCTTTATTACCCCAGTCAGATGAAACATGAATAACCAATCAGTAATTTAAAGCAATCACAACATAGTACACATAGATTTATAGTGGTTCCCCAATTGATGGATGCATCCACTTTCCCCCTTCGCCTATCTAGCAATGAACTAGATTCGGCCAAACTCCTTCTTTCTTTACTTCAGATCTTACAGATCTTATAGCTCAGAGCCCGGCTGGCTCCTACAATTCAGACTTTATAAGTCTTACCACTCAGATCACCAAGATCCTACACCTTAAGTTCTTTCCAATAACTCTACCTCAGAGTGAATCCACACTCCTACACCATAGGCAAACCCTGCCCTACAACTCAGAATAATTAGTTCCTACACCTCAGTGAAATACCCACTTCTCCCACCTCAGGCAATTCCTGTCCTACCTCAGCCTTTATAACATAGGCTTACAACTCAGAGAAATTGATTCCCCTACACTTAGATCTACAAGTAGATCTTACAAGGTTAATAATGGTGAAAAGAAATTAATTCAGAATTACTCACCCAGCAAGAGAGAAACGGGTGTCTGCTTCTTGAACTGAACTTGATAAGTCAGCTTCCCTTAATCCTTATTGTAATTGATTTGATCCGACCCTTCTTATCTTTTCAAAGCTTCTTGAAGTTGAAATTAGGTTAGATCTAGGCTGGAGGATTGTTGGGTCCATTGATCCCAATGTCCCAGATTTATAAGTAGTCAAACTGGTCAATGACATACACATATAATGTATTTGATGTGTGCTTGAGTTCATGCATACAGGTAGTCCATTATTGGACAGGTCAACAAGAAGAATATACTGGAAAATTCAGATTTTTTCAAGATTATCTCAAAGTGTGGGTCTCAGATTTCTTCGAGCTCAGCTCGCAGTTCGTCGAGCTCAGCTCCTCAGCTCACCATTCCTTGAGCTAAAATTACGTAGCTTGAGGATTAGAATTCGTCGAGCTTAGCCCATCGATCGTCAAATGCAGTTCAACATTCGTTGACCTAAAGTCAAACAAATTGACTAAGGAAGAACTGCTGAGACAGCTGAGAAGCTCAACACAAAACGTTGAGAGAAGTGTTGGTCTCAGCTAAACCGCTGAGATAGAAGACAGTCTCAGCTATGAAGAAGAAACTGCTGAGACAGTTGAGAAGGAACCGCTGAGACAGAAGAGTCTCGATTGAGAATAAGTAACCGCTGAGACATAAGACAGTCTCAGCTGTGAAGAAGAAACTACTGAGACAGTTGAGAAGGAACCGCTGAGACAATGCCAGCAGAAATTTTCTAAGTACAGGAAGTGGAGTTCGTCGAATTGAGTTCAGAGTTCGTCAAGCTGAGCTCACACTTCGTCGATCTCAAGTTAAAAGGTTGAAGATTCAGAGTTCATCGAGCTGAGCACACATTTCATCGAGCTCAAGTTAAAGGTTAAAGATTCAGAGTTTGTCGAGCTGAGCTCACCTTTCGTTGAGCTCAAGTTAAAGTTTGAAGATACAGAGTTCGTCGAAGCTGAGCTCACATTTTGTCGAGCTAAATATAAAGTTGGAGATTCTGAAGTTTGTCAAGCTTAGGACATAGTTCGTCGATCTCAGCTCGACGATCATCGAGCTCAGTCCAAGTACTTCATGTCGTTGTGGGAAAGCTACAGTAGTGCCGGAAGCTACTATTTGTTCTTTTTTGAGAAATGTGGCGCTCACCATACTTGATTGGGCCCACATTCAAATTTTCCCATTGATTCAAATAGACAGATATAAATGGAAGAGAAGAAAAGAAGATTAGGGTTAACAAAAATGAGAACGAAAGCAGAAAATGAAAGAGAGGCGGCTGGAATTCATCTTCTTTGACAAGCTTGAAAGCAAAGTCCAGCAGTGAAAGCCAGAAGGAAAAGATAGCTGAAGCTTCTTCCAGTTCAGCAAGATTGTTCCTTGAAGAACAAGTTGGCTGACTCAATCTATCAGCAAGAGAAGATAGCTGTGTGAAGGGCCGACAGCCTTCAACAACAGATAGCTGTTCATTATTGGAGCAGAAAAGTGTTTGTTGTAGAAGAAGGCTAATTCCATCTACCGTAAGAAGGCTGGACTTATATCTGCTCAGTCTAGCAAGGAAGGCTCATAAATTTATCTCTGAGTTAGTATTTCAATTTACTTAATTACTTTCTTGTAGGATTCAGTTTATCTAGATCTGAGCTGTAGGGCTTAATTGCCTGAGGTAGGAGTGTGCTGCTCTCTAAGGTAGGATCAAAGTGTGGATCTGAGCTATAAGGCTTAATTGCCTGAGGTAGGAGAGTGTTGCTCTCTGAGGTAGGATCCAAGTGTGGATCTGATTTGTAGGGCTTAATTGCCTGAGGTAGGAGAGTGTTGCTCTCTGAGGTAGGATCTAAGTGTGGATCTGAGTTGTAGGGCTTAATTGCCTGAGGTAGGAGAGTGCTGCTCTTTGAGGTAGGATCCAAGTGTGGATCTGAGGTAGTGCTGTCCTCCCAGCTTGAGTGTAGGGACTAGTTGTAACGCCCCCGATTTTTCTGCGATTATTTTAATCCTCGTTTGGCGTTACGTCGACGCATTTTCGTGGCTTGTGCCATTTATGGAGTGTGGTTTAGCTCCTTAGAACTGAGTGTCCTATTTTATAGCCTATGGCAAAGATCTCCCTAGCAAGCCGAGTCGTTTTGGGTGACCCGGTGTGGCCTGTCGGGGGATGCTTGTGTTTTGGCTTTGGGTGGGTATAACTCGAGTTCTGTTTGTCGAAAATTTATTTCGACTTCGCCGTTGTGTTCGTAGCGTGGGTATTTAGCTACGGTGCGAATTTCGTCAAATTCCGAGGTAGTTCGGTTTTCGCGTTGTTTTGGTGCTTTATGTAATTCTTTATTAAATTATATTATTATATATTTATATATATATATATATATATATAGGTTAGAAATGAACCCCCCCCCCCCCCGTATCATCTTCTCCAAGTAGAACCGCCGCCCCTGTACGAGAGAAAACGGAGAAACCGCTGAGCCTTGCCTTCCGCCGCCGATTCCCGGAGCGTTTGTGGACGGAATTCGATTCTGAGAGTGGATTCGGATTGCTCTCGTCAAGACCTTCATTCCTACGGTAAGATATTCGATTTTCGTGGAGTTTTGTTGAGATTGGGATTTCAGTTTTGAGGATTTTCCGCCATTAATGTTAGGGAGAATGTTTTAGGTGCTGCTGCTTTTAGTGCCAAGTGAAGGAGATGGAAAGCCGTCCAAGCTTCGCCGGAAATCGAGGCAAGTGGTGTTCTTTCCCTTGCGAAGTTGTTTTCTTTTGTTCAAATCCTATTTGCTTCTATCATTTTTATCTCCTATTTTTCCATCTTGAATGATTAGGCATAGTTTGTATGGTAGTGGTGCGCATCGTTGGTGGTTTCCTGCTGCTACGGCAGTTGCATGTGTCGTGTGCGAGTTCCGGTGTCGTTCGATAATCCCAAACAGTATAGGTTAACCGCGCACGATCATCAACCGTTAGGGAGCACGACCACTGGTCGTGTGCCTATGTTCGTGCACATCCACTTATTTATTTTCCTAAGTTCTGTCTCGGTTATCGCACGAGCACTGGCAAATAGTGCTCACGACCACCGGTCGTGCGCCACTGATCGTGCGCAGATGCTTAGTTCTCTGTAAGGTTTTCCAGGTTCACTTCGCACGATCATCAGCAAATGAGTGCGCACGACCACTGGTCGTGCGCCACTGATCGTGCGCTCTGTATATATTTTTTTTCTTGCTCCCGTATTTAGTTGGCTTCGTTGCGCGGGTTATGTGGGCATGAGTGTTTTGTGTTGTGTTAAGGTAGTAACGTAAGAGTAGTTGTTGTGATAGTTTCATTTTGCGTGGCACGTTGAGTGAGTGAAGCTCACTCAATGCGGTGTCGAGAGGACCCAGCGCCACGTCGTGTTGAGTCATTTCAACACTTTTTCCCTACCTCGATTTCCGTTCCCGAGTGAATTCTTTGTTTATGTTTTGAGTTTCCTTGTCGACCGTGTTTTTCTTTCCAAATGGCCGAATCGTGGGTCATGGTTAGTAGTGGTGGTTTGAAGCTCTTCATGGGGGAGGTGTATTGTAAATTAGCCATGGCCACCCTTTTCTTCTATCTTGCACCAGGTACGGGCTGGGCAAGGGGGTGGAAGGTCCCTAGTGCTTTTACATGTAGACCCTTGAGCTTGTTGACTTGGAAATGGTGGTTGGGGAACTGAGTTTGCCTCCAACCCGGATCCATGTCGGTTGTTTTGCTACTACCATCTCCCACAGCTTAGGGTATTAGGTATTTCTTCCTTGGTAGATTACAACACTTTGGGCTCTTGGTAGCCTAGTAGGCTCTGCAGGAAGTAGTTTCTGGGCAGGGTTGATGCTGTTTCCTTGCACCTGGTGCGTTTCTTTCTGTCTTGCCTTGGGCAGTTATGACCTTTTTCTGCTTTGTGTTTTCCTCTTTCATTTATTCCCTGGTGGACACTTTCATACAGTTTCTTTTGGTTTTGCTTGCTGAGGTATTCTTTCTTCTTTTGAATGCCTCAGGTTCTGAGCAATAGCCAGTTTGGTGGCTAGGTTGCGGTGGTGTTGCTAGTGGTCTCTTGGACTTTGGAGATCCTGTTGCTTTGTTTGTGAGGTAGTTTTTCTGTACCTTTTCTTACAGACATACATATGTGCCAGTGGGTTCGTGTCAGGTTGTTGTCTCCCACTGATAGTTTTTACCTTTGTACTAGTTATATTACTTTTGCTGCTACCATTTTCTGGAGATAGTCTACTTGCTATGGGGAGGATTTATGCTAGGTTGCTAGTTATTTTTAAACTACAACTATTATTATAAATAAAGCTCATGATCAGCATGTCTTATAAAACTAAATCACTATTTTCCAAACGACGTATAAAGATCGATTTCTTATGTATAGTATAAATTATATGTAGAGTCTTGCATAGTGTAAGTGGTCCTCATGGGACTCTTATGCACCCTCTTAGGATGTCAATCTTGAATAAAGTATCTTCCGCAGCGTAAAGTATAGTTTTTAATTGTGGACTAGGTGATCCACCGAGCCGAGGGATACGACCTCTAAAATATAACTATTTTTTTCTAATCATTAATCTCATGATTTTCTTCCATTAAGTTTGTGGATGGTTTTGCCTGAGCGTTAGCAGTTATCCCCTGCTTGACGTGGCATCATGACGCATGTTTTCTCATACTCTGATAATTCCTAAATTCGGAGAAAATGCGGGTTGTGACAGTT
The DNA here is from genome assembly GCA_039513925.1 of Platanthera zijinensis. Taxonomy (NCBI): domain Eukaryota; kingdom Viridiplantae; phylum Streptophyta; class Magnoliopsida; order Asparagales; family Orchidaceae; genus Platanthera; species Platanthera zijinensis. The sequence goes on from CM077094.1 coordinate 39,418,680, forward strand.
GGTATCAGAGGGAGGTTGCTTGACAAGTTAGTCAGGCAACCTTCCTTTGTTTGCTTTTAGTAGTTCAGCATCATGTCATTCACACACCGATATGTCATCAGCACGTCTTGGCAAAAGCACGAACACTACACTCATAGCATAACATGAAGTATACGGGGCATATTATGTAGTATGGGATACATAATATGTGTTCGTATATGGATCCACCATAGGGGCAACATGTGAGGGTTATGTAGTATGGGATGCATAACCTCACCACATGGTTGCGACTAGCTCGTTTTCTTTTTTGTTGCATGAGAATGTTATGTAGTATGGGATGCATAACATTTTCATGCGTACGCCGCTCATAACACGCATTAGGGCCTTTTTAGAATGCATAGCACAATCATGCATAGCATAACATTGCATAAGCACAACGTGCCAAGCTGAAGACTGGCAGGATGACATATGTACACACATAAGTTTTCAAGTCAAAATAATATAAAGTCATGCATTCCCGATCTAGGCACAAGAGTTAGTAGGGTGGTGGTTAACCATCTTAGGCTAGGGCAAAACATCAAATTTTGTTAAAAAAAGATAAACTCCCAGAGCAAGTTTAGCAGCTTAAAGTCTATATCTATATATGTATTGCCTGTACTTGTAGTTGGTTCTAGTCGTGGTATTAGGATCTAATTTGTGTTGTTATGATTTGAGGATGGCGAGACGTCCTTCGACTAGATCGAATCCCCTGTCCGAGCGTGAGTCATCTGGAGCAGAATGACGCCGTGATTGAGAGCATGCGGCAGAGTAGCGATGCCTTGAGCAGGCAGATGGTGGAGGTGCAGGCCCAGATTCTGTCTTTGGTAGCAGTTGTGGCAGGTCAGACTCAGGGAGTGCAAGTCCCTGTAGGGGGGATTGCTGTTCCTCCTCCTCCTGCACCCTTAAGACCTCCAGTGGTGGTGCCAGCAGAGATGGCCTTCATCTCACAGTTTTAGAGGCTGAGCCCTCCCACTTATGACGGGAAGGCAGATTTCATGGTGATAGACAACTGGCTGATCTCCATTGAGGAGATGTTCTTGTACTCAGGGATTGCAGATGATCAGAGGGTGATGATAGCCGCCTATCAGCTTAAAGGTTTGGCTAAGAGTTGGTGGCTGAGAGAGAAGGAGAGCTTGGTAGCTGGATGCTCTTGGGAAGTGTTCAAGGAGATGTTGTTGAGGAAGTTCTTACCCTCGGTCGAGCGTGACCGCCTCATGAATGACTTCCTCCATCTGAAGCAAAGGCAACTCACGGTGGGTTAGTATGAGATAGAGTTCAGCAAGTTGAGTCATTTTGCCCCTGGATTGGTCAGCATTGAGGCTGATCGAGTTAAGCGATTTCTCGGTGGTTTGAGGAGCGAGGTGCAGCAGTTGACCAGTGCTTATGGGTCAAAGACTTATGTAGGTGTAGTGGAGGCTACTCTGAAGGTGGAGGCTATTGAGACCGCGAGGAGCAGAGGCCAGCAAATGAGGACGAACAAGAGGAAGTTTGTGGAGGAGAAGAAACCCCAGGTACCCGGTGCGGCTCCGGGAAAGAGGAGCAAGGTGGAGTGCAGCTTCTGTTGCCGGTCAGGCCACCCCGTCGAGAGATGTTTAAAGAAAGCAGCAGCTCAGAGGAAGGAGCAGGTTCATGCGATTCAGGGTGCTCCTAGAAGAGATGTCTCATGTTCTATTTGTAAGCGATCCAGGCATGATGCGGCCCAGTGCTGGTCCAAGGATAAAGTCTGCTTTCAGTGTGGGCAGAAGGGACACATCAAGTCTAGGTGTCCTCAGGTTTAGCCTGTTCTTCCTGCAGTTCCACTTCAGGCTCTACCTCCACCTCAGTGTGTGGACAAGGGAAAGGGAAAGATGAACGTGATTTCTTCCGAGGAGGCTCAAGCTTCGACTCAGGTCATCTCAGGTTAGTTGTCATTCCAGCCTAAAAGTTTTGTTCTTGTTTTGCTTGAATGTTTGCGGTTTTGTTGTGGTAGTTCCTTAGTTTTCTATGCTCCTATAGGGAAATTTAAGGTGAAGAACCGCTGGGCGCGTGTTCTGTTCGACTCCGGCGCTACCCACTCGTTCGTGGCTAGAGCCTTTGTGGAGCGACATCGATTGACGTTAGATCGAGTTCGGGATACCTTCCGTGTCAAGTTCCCCTCTGGTGAATCTGTGTTGTCAGATTTGGGCATATTGGATTGCCCTGTTTTGTTGGGGGACTTTCTTGCGAAGGCAGTCCTGAAGATGATTGATCTGGAGGACTTCGATGTTATTTTGGGCATGGACTGGCTGTCTAGGTATGATGCAGTCATTCAGTGCAAAGGAAAGCGCTTGGACTTCATCAGGGATGACGGTCAGCCCGGAAGCGTGTATGTTGATCCATGCCTGGATTCTTCTGTCATTTCTGCAGTATGTGCTCAAAAGCTGTTTCTTTCGGATTGTTTTGCTTGTTTGGTCTTGATGGTTGAGACCGCTGTTAGTGGACCACGCTTGGAGGAGATTCCAGTTGTTCGTGGCTTCGCCGATGTTATTCCGGATGATCTTCCTGGTATTCCTCCCGAGTGGGATGTGGAGTTTGTGATTGATTTAGAGCCAGGTATGCGTACTATTGCTAAGGCACCGTACCGGATGGACCCTCGTGAGTTAGAGGAGTTACGGGTTCAGTTGGATGAGCTATTGGCAAAGGGATTTATCAGGCAGAGTCCGTCGCCTTGGGGTGCTCCTGTGTTGTTTGTGAAGAAGAAAGATGGGTCGATGCGGCTTTGCATCGACTATAGAGAGCTGGACAAAGTCACAATTAAGAACAGGTACCCTCTGCCGAGGATCGATGATTTATTTGACCAGTTGCGTGGTAGCACGGTGTTCACCAAGATCGATCTTCGTTCTGGCTATCATCAGCTCAGGATCCGTGAGGCAGATATTCCACAGACTGCGTTTAGATTAAGGCATGGACATTTTGAGTTCATGGTGATGTTGTTTGGTCTGACCAATGCACCATCATCCTTCATGGATATGATGAAACGGGTGTTCAAGGATTTCTTAGACAAGTTCGTGGTGGTCTTCATCGATGACGTGTTGGTTTATTCTCGCAGCGCGGAGGAGCACGAGCAGCATCTGCGCTTGGTTCTATCAGAGTTGAGGAATCACAAGTTATTCGCCAAGTTGAGCAAGTGCGAATTTTGGTTGCCTCAGGTCTCGTTTCTAGGCCACGTGGTGAACAAGGATGGGATCTCGGTCGACCCAGAAAAGATCGCAGCAGTGATGGATTGGAGTAGGCCGTATACGCCTAAGGAGATCAGGAGCTTCCTAGGGTTGGCTGGCTACTAAAGAAGGTTCGTGGAGGGTTTCTCTTCCCTAGCTGCACCTTTGACCAAGCTGACTCAGAAGAACGTGGCTTTTGTTTGGAGCGAGAAGTGCGAAGAAGCCTTTCAGGAGCTAAAGCAAAGATTGTGCACTGCTCCCGTTCTGACCCTGCCTACAGAGGGTGTGGATTATGATGTATACGTGGATGCTTCGCATGTAGGACTGGGATGCGTATTGATGCAGGTTGGAAAGGTGATTGCCTATGGGTCAAGGCAACTGAAGACTCATGAGAAGAATTATCCTACGCATGACCTCGAGTTTGCAGCAGTAATTTATGCGTTGATGTTGTGGAGGCATCTACTTTATGGGGCTCAGTGCAAGATCTTCACTGACCATAAGAGCCTGAAGTACGTGTTCACGCAGAAGGAGTTGAATCTGCGCCAGCGGCGATGGTTAGAGTATGTGGCCGATTATGATGTAGAGATCCAGTATCATCCAGGCAAGGCCAATGTGGTGGCCGACGCCCTGAGCCGGAGGACGGGAAAGATATTTAACCTCTCCGCCGATCGTTTAGTGGAGGAGTTCCTCCTCATGGATATATCAGTGGGATGCTGTGGCTTGCAAAGTAGTTTATCAGTGGCAGAGCTGACTTGGATTTCTTTGACTAGACTGCACCAGAAGGACGATCCGGATCTTTTGCACTTATTCACCAGGACCGAGAAGGGGGAGTTGCCAGATTTTTCTATCGATGAAGCGGGTACTTTGAAGTACCGCGGCAGGTTTTGCATCCCCGTTGTTAGGGACATTAGAAGTATGATTTGCAGAGAGGCTCATGGATCCAGCATTGCCTACCATCCAGGATCTACGAAGAAGTATCGTGACTTAAAGCAAATTGCCTGGTGGTATGGCATGAAAGGTGATATAGCCCGTTTTGTTGCTGAGTGCCTCACTTGCAAGCGTGTGAATGCCGATCATGGAAGGCCTGGTGGCAAGTTGACCCCGTTAGAGATCCCGACTTGGAAGTGGGAAAGTATATCTATGGACTTCATTACGGGCTTACCGAGATCCCCGAGGGGATTTGATTCTGTTTGGGTTATAGTGGACAGACTGACGAAGTGTGCTCACTTCGTGCCATATAAGATTGATTACCCGATGAAGAAGATAGCGGAGTTGTACTTGAATGAAGTTATCCAACTCCACGGTGTGCCGGTTAGCATCATTTCTGATCGAGACTCCCGGTTTACTTCTCATTTTTGGCAGAGTCTGCAGGAGGGTTTGGGTACGGATCTGAGATATTCTACTGCTTACCACCCACAGACCAATAGGCAGACGGAGCGGGTGAACCAGATAGTTCAGGATATGATCCGATGCTACATTTTAGACCACGGTGGAGCGTGGGATGAGCGGCTGCGACTTATGGAATTTGCATACAGCAACAGTTATCAGGAAAGTTTGCAGATGGCTCCGTTCGAAGCCTTGTATGGGAGGCGCTGTAGAACTCTGTTGTTTTGGGGTGAGGCTGGTGAGAGGCCTTTGTTGGGTCCTGATGCGCTGAAAGAAATGGAAGTCGCAGTGAAGCTTATTCGGGAGAAGCTTCGTGTAGCTCAGGAGAGGTATGAGAAGAACGCCAATCGGCGTAGGTCTGCCTTGGAGTTTTCTGTAGGGGACCTTGTATTTCTCAAGGTTTCCCCGATGGTGGGTGTAAAGAGGTTTGGTAAGAATCGGAAATTGGACCCAAGGTATGTGGGCCCGTTTGAGATTTTGGAGCGGATTGGCATGTCAGCGTATAGATTGGATTTGCCAGCAAACCTCCCAGGTGTTCATAATGTTTTTCATGTAAGCCAATTGCGGAAGTGTGTGCGCTGCAGTGGGCAGGTCTTGGACGTTGTGCCCCAGTTGGAGCCCAACCTCTCTTTTGTTGAGGTGCCGGTCCGTATTTTGGATACACAGGAGCGAGTGCTGCGAAAGAAGTCCATTCCGATGGTGAAAGTTCTTTGGAGGAATCAGGATTTGGAGAGCGCGACTTGGGAGTTTGAGTCAGCTGTGAGGAAGGCTTACCCTCACCTGTTTCCCTGATTTGATCGGTATGTTTCCCTTCTTGTAACTCCTATTTATTACTTTTCCTTCTTTAGTAGAAGTGTGGTGCGTAAAGTTTCGGGACGAAACTTTCTTTTAGGGGGAGTGACTGTAACGCCCCCAATTTTTCTGCGATTATTTTAATCCTCGTTTGGCGTTACGTCGACGCGTTTTAGTGGCTTGTGCAATTTGTGGAGTGTGGTTTAGCTCCTTAGAACTGAGTGCCCTATTTTGTAGCCTATGGGCAAGATCTCCCTAGCAAGCCGAGTCATTTTGGGTGACCCGGTGTGGCCTCTCGGGGGATGCTTGTGTTTTGGCTTTGGGTGGGTATAAATCGAGTTCTGTTCGTCGAAAATTAATTTCGACTTCGCCATTGTGTTCGTAGCGTGGGTATTTAGCTACGGTGCGAATTTCATCAAATTCCGAGGTAGTTCGGTTTTCGCGTCGTTTTGGTGCTTTATGTAATTCTTTATTAAATTATATTATTATATATTTATATATATATATATATATATATATATATATATATAGGTTAGAAATGAAACCCCCTCCCCCCCCCCCGTATCATCTTCTACAAGTAGAACTGCCGCCCCTGTACGAGAGAAAATGGAGAAACCGTCGAGCCTTGCCTTCCACCGCCGATTCTCGGAGCGTTTGTGGACGGAATTCGATTCCGAGAGTGGATTCGGATTGCTCTCGTCAAGACCTTCATTCCTACGGTAAGATATTCGATTTTCGTGGAGTTTTGTTGAGATTGGGATTTCAGTTTTGAGGATTTTCTGCCATTAGAGTTAGGGAGAATGTTTTAGGTGCTGCTGCTTTTAGTGCCAAGTGAAGGAGAAGGAAAGCCGTCCAAGCTTCGCCGGAAATCGAGGCAAGTGGTGTTCTTGCCCTTGCCAAGTTGTTTTCTTTTGTTCAAATCCTATTTGCTTCTATCGTTCTTATCTCCTATTTTTCCATCTTGAATGATTAGGCATAGTTTGTATGGTAGTGGTGTGCGTCGTTGGTGGTTTCCTGCTGCTACGGCAGTTGCGTGGGTCGTGTGCGTGTTCCGGTGTCGTTCGGGAAATCCCAAATGGTACAGGTTAACCGTGCACGATCATCAACTGTTAGGGCGCACGACCACTGATCGTGTGCCTATGTTCGTGCGCGTCAACTTATTTATTTTCCTAAGTTCTGTCTCGGTTATCGCACGAGCACTGGAAAATAGTGCGCACGACCACCAGTCGTGCGCCACTGATCGTGCGCCGATGCTTAGTTCTCTGTCAAGTTTTCCAGGTTCACTTCGCACGATCATCAGCCAATGAGTGCGCACGACCACTGGTCGTGCGCCACTGATCGTGCGCTCTGTATATATTTTTCTTCTGCTCCCGTATTTAGTTGGCTTCGTTGCGCGGGTTATGTGGGCATGAGTGTTTTGTGTTGTGTTAAGGTAGTAATGTAAGAGTAGTTGTTGTGATAGTTTTGTTTTGCGTGGCACGTCTAGTGAGTGAAGCTCACTCAATGCGGTGTCGAGAGGACCCAACGCCAAGTCGTGTTGAGTCATTTCAACACTTTTTCCCTACCTCGATTTCCGTTCCCGAGTGAATTCTTTGTTTATGTTTTGAGTTTCCTTGTCGGCCGTGTTTTTCTTTCCAAATGGCCGAATCGTGGGTCGTGGTTAGTAGTGGTGGTTTGAAGCTCTTCATGGGGGAGGTGTTGTGTAAAGTAGCCGTGGCCACCCTTTTCTTCTATCTTGCACCAGGTACGGGCTGGGCAAGGGGGTGGAAGGTCCCTAGTGCTTTTACATGTAGACCCTTGAGATTGTTGACTTGGAAATAGTGGTTGGGGAACTGAGTTTGCCTCCAACCCGGATCCATGTCGATTGTTTTGCTACTACCATCTCCCACAGCTTAGGGTATTAGGTATTTCTTCCTTGGTAGATTACAACACTTTGGGCTCTTGGTAGCCTAGTAGGCTCTGCAGGATGTAGTTTCTGGGCAGGGTTGATGCTGTTTCCTCACACCTGGTGCGTTTCTTTCTGTCTTGCCTTGGGCAGTTATGACCTTTTTCTGCTTTGTGTTTTCCTCTTTCATTTATTCCCTGGTGGACACTTTCATGCAGTTTCTTTTTGTTTTGCTTGCTGAGGTATTCTTTCTTCTTTTGAATGCCTCAGGTTCTGAGCAGTAGCCAGTTTGGTGGCTAGGTTGCGGTGGTGTTGCTAGTGGTCTCTTGGACTTTGGAGATCCTGTTGCTTTGTTTGTGAGGTAGTTTTTCTGTACCTTTTCTTATAGACATACATATGTGCCAGTGGGTTCGTGTCAGGTTGTTGGCGCCCACTGGTAGTTTTTACCTTTATACTAGAAATATTACTTTTGCTGCTACCACTTTCTGGAGATAGTCTACTTGCTCTGGGGAGGATTTATGCTAGGTTGCTAGTTATTTTTAAACTACAACTATTATTATAAATAAAGCTCATGATCAGCATGTCTTATAAAACTAAATCACTATTTTTCAAACGACGTATAAAGATCGATTTCTTATGTATAGTATAAATTATATGTAGAGTCTTGCATAGTGTAAGTGGTCCTCATGGGACTCTTATGCACCCTCTTAGGATGTCAATCTTGAATAAAGTATCTTCCGCAGCGTAAAGTATAGTTTTTAAATGTGGACTAGGTGATCCACCGAGCCGAGGGATACGGTCTCTAAAATATAACTAATTTTTTCTAATCATTAATCTCATGATTTTCTTCCATTAAGTTTGTGGATGGTTTTGCCTGAGCGTCAGCAGTTATCCCCTGCTTGACGTGGCATCATGACGCGTGTTTTCTCATACTCTGATAATTCCTAAATTCGGAGAAAATACGGGTTGTGACACTAGTGCCTGAGGTAGGTGACTGTTGGGTCACTGAGCTGTAAGTGATAAGTGTGTCACTAAGTTTTAGGCCTTGGAGGAGGCTGAGTTGTAGGTGCCTGGAAGGGCACTAAGGTAGGTACCTAGAAGGGTACTGAGTTGTAGGAGTGTTGCATTACTCTGAGAGTAGGGCTGGTACCTGAAGTTGTAGGGTTGAAAAGCCTTAGCTCTAGGCCTTAGAGATAAGGCTGAGGTAGGTGGTTAGAGGACCACTGAGTTGTAGGAGCTCTACAGGGCTCTGAGGTAGGAACCTTTGTCGTTCTGAGGTAGGGTTCTGAAGAGAACCTGAGTGTAAAGCTGTGGGCCTGAGGTGTCGGCTATGAGGAGTATTTTGGTGGAGTTTGTGTCTTGTCTAACATAAGTTAAAAATATGGGAGAGAAAGTGGATGTACCCAATTGGGGAACCACAATAAATACTTGTGTGTTGTGCTGTGTTGCTTATTCTTACTTTATATTGCAGATATTAAGGACAAGCTCTAGATCATTTAGTTAGTAAATAGCAAACAGACTAAAGAAATTTCAAAACCTATGCACCCCCCTCTAGGTGACTAGCTAACCTTGAAGTAATAACTTTCAAGTGGTATCGGAGAGAGGTTGCTAAAAAAGGATCTAATAATCTGAGTATAACTCTAAGGTTAGCTATAAGATATATTTATGGGGTCTGTAAACTATAAGGAGCTGGGGGCCATGAAATTACCAATCTGCAGAAAGGAGGGCTTTGGCCTCTAGAAGGAAAGGGACAGAATATTCATGGAAGCTGCTGACCCTAGGATATACATTATAGTTGAAGAGGGTCCCTTCATCCCTATGAATATCTCAGTTCTGGATGCCATCATCCAGAAACCAAAATCTTATGAAGAAATGAATAAAGCTAAGCTCCTTCTTGCCTCCATGGACAAGAGAGCTCAAAACATTATTGCCAGTGCCGCAGATGATTCAACCTTCCAGAATCTGGTGCACTACAAGACCTCTAAGGAGATGTGGGACACCTTAGTTGTGTTTATGGAGGGTTCAGAAGAGGTGAGGGATGACAAAAAATCCATGCTCAAATAGGAGTATGAGGCCTTCAGACAAGGAAAGTCTGAGGGCATTGCTAAGAGCTTTGAAAGATTTTTCAGGATTGTAAATGAACTGAGAACATATGGAAGGGTCTTCAACACATATGATATGAATGATAAATTTCTCAGGTCCCTCACAAAGGATTAGGACACAAAGATTTGTGATATTAGGAAAATGGCCAAGTTAGCTGAAACTCCTCCTCTAAACTTGTTTAGAAATCTGCTGTCATATGAGATGCAGCTTGCTGCAAGAAAGGAAGAAGAGAAGAATAGTAAGTCACATGCCAAGGAGAAGTCTATGGCCTTCAAAGTTGATGCCCCAACCAGGAGTAGAAGGAAGAACTCTCCACTCAGGAGAATTACTGAGTCAGATTCTGAGAGCTCAAAGATCATCACCTCAGACAATAATATGTCTGATGAGGACTTTGTTGCCTTCTCCAGGCAATTTAAGAAATTCATGAAGAAGGAGCATAGAAGGAACAACATGCCTTCCTCTTCCTCACAGCTCAGAAGGAGATCCTCTAAGGAGGGCAGGTATGCTCCTAACTCTTGCAAACAAACTTTTTCTAAAGTCATTTGTTTTTGCTGTAGCAAACCTGAGAACATAATTTCTGACTGCCCATTAAAGAGGAAATAGGAAGGAGAAAAGAAACACCACAAGGGGAAGAAGAAAGAGAAGACACTTGTGGCGAAGAAGGAAAAGACCTGGTCTGACTCCTCCTCTGGGTCAGATAGTGAAGAAGAAGAAGCCTATATTGGGCTAATGGCTGTTGTTGAAGAAGAACCTGAAGAATATCCTGCTGCTAGGATAAGAATCAGGGCCCCTCTATCACATTCAGAATGTGAATCAAAGGTGGATGAAGATGAAGAAGAAGATGTTCAATGCCATGGATTAATGACAATGATAGATGAGGAGAGCAGCCAGGATCTACCTGGACAAGCATAGGTAAATTCTAAATCTCTGCATTTTATTTCAGTTCATGAGGCTAGCTCAGATTCTGAAGCTCAATCATCAAGAGATGAAGGAGATTCAGAGTCTGAGGATGATGTTAATTCTATAATTGACAAGTATGGAGAACTTCTTGAAGCATTCAAGAAGTGCAAGCTCCTTGCCAAGAGACAGGAAAAAGAGCTTCTCAGTCTTAGGAGCAAGTGTGAGGGCCAAGAAAAGGATCTCAATGATATGGATGCACAATCAGCCAAGCTCAAGGGGATTATAGATATGGAGTCTTTGGTAAGAGTCTCAAATGAGAAACTTATCCAGAAACTTAAAGATGATCTCCTAAATGAGAAATTGCTGGTGGCCAAGTTTTCTAAGCCAAGCACTGTGCTTCCGTTAATTGACACCCTCTTTACCCAAAAGAGTAAGAAAGGGTTAGGATTTAAGGGACCTTCTATACCTCCTAATCCAAAAGGAAAAGGGAAGGCACCAGTTGTGCCTCTAGCCTCATTGCCTCCAATCTCTTTTATGAAAGTCTTGTTACCTTCTAACAGGTATGACCATGAAAGCTGTTATGGTCACTGGGAGAATTACAGATCCACTGGTATCGACAAATGTGCGCATAGACAAGGTGGAAGATACATCCATATGAAGGCCTTTAAGGCTGCCCATGAGGAAATTCAAATGGCCCATCCGGGAAAATTTGTTTTTGGTGCCCCAACCTAAAAACTCAAGGATATTGCTGCTGTAGGAAACCTGAGTCATCTAGCAAAAGTAATGACTCAAGGTGAGTCTTCTGGCAAGGCTGAAATGGCAGTTTTTGAAGCAATCAGATGCATGTTAGCTGAAAAGAGACATGCAGCTGGTGGCTCTCAGAAAAGACCAAAACAGTCAGTTGAAAGACTTACCTCCAGTCAAATAGTTGTTAGAATAAATCAGAGACATACAATAGCACATCTTCCCACTATTCAAGGAGCAGTCCAGGCAAATGCTGGCCTAAATAGAAAAGGAGATTTAATGTCCATGAGTGTTGGTGTTGTGGAAAAGTGGGCCACTATGCTGTAGATTGCTGGCATAATCCTTTAGTGTCCAAGGGTAGCCAACCTGTCAGGAATACTACAGGAAGGCAAGCTTATTTTTAGACTAATGTGAACCTAGGACCCAATAGAAATTGGGGTCCTAAGGTGAAATAAAATATGATTTTTCAGGCGAGTTCAAGTACCAATTCTCTTAAATGTTATTTAGACAGTGGATGTTCCAGGCACATGACTAGAACAAAGGAACTGATGAAAGAGTTCACTCCAGTAAAGAATGGACCTAAGGTCATCTTTGGAGGCTCTGACAAGGGAATAACCAGAGGTTATGGTAAGATCTCAAATGACATAATCACCATCACAAGGGTAGCTTATGTAGAGGGGTTGCAACTCAACCTCATAAACATAAGCCAACTATGTGACCTTGGTTATGACATTTCCTTCCACAAGTATAAGTGCCACATAAGGAGGTTAAGTGATCATAGTGTCATTTTAACAGGCACCAGGAGTGGGAATGTTTACTGCTTAAACTTTTCTTGCTTAGATAGTAGTACCCCTATATGCCTAGTTGCAAATGACAAAGTCTCATATTGTGTCCAAAGGCACAAGAGACTGGTTCAATTGAATTACAAGACCATTGGTAAGCTCTTTAGTGATGAGCTAGTTATGAATGGTCCCAAAATAAAATGCTACAAGGAGGGTATCTGTGCTGCTTGCCAAAAGGGTAAGCAGACTAAGACCTCCTTCAAGAACATTGGGACCAAGGACTCGGTGAGATGCTTGTATCTCCTGCATATGGACTTGTTTGGTCCTATGCCTGTTCAAAGTCTAGGTAGGAAGGTCTACACCCTTGTGGTGGTTGATGACTATTCCAGATTTGCTTGGTTGTTCTTTCTTAGAAGAAAGGATGAAACCCTTGAAGTCTTCATGAATTTTGTCAGGCAGATTCAGAATGAACTTACAAGCTCTGCGGTCAAAATAAGAAGTGACTATGGAACTAAATTTCAGTCTGCTACCATGACTACTTTCTGTGAAGAGCAGGGGATTCATCAATAATTCTCCTCTCTAAGAACACCCCAGCAAAATGGGTTAGATGAGAGGAAAAATAGGACTCTCATAGAAGTTGGGAGAACATTGTTGAGTGACACTTCTATCCCTGAATATTTCTGGGCTGAGGCAGTTAACATTGCATGTCATGTTCTCAATAGGGCTTCTATCACCAAAGGACACAAGAAGACTCCCTATGAGATCTTGATGGGCAGAAAACTGAACATATTCTATTTTAGGAACTTTGGTTACAAGTGTTTTATCTTGAATAATGGCAAGTCAAAAGTGACTAAGTATGCTGCCAAATCCCATGAGGGGATCTTTGTTGGGTACAACAACAGTAGCAAGGCATATAGAGTCTATAACTTGACTAATCAAGTTGTAGAAGAATCTGTCCATGTAGTATTTGATGAGTCAAGCATGATTGACAGTGAGCTGTCAAGCTCTTTTCCTAGTTTTGTAAGTACAAAAATTATGATGGAAAAGCTCTCCATCAAGAATAAAGACCATGTTGTGCAAGAAGAATCTGGAGAGGGATGTTGTCCAGAGGAAGCATAGGACAATCAAGCTAGAGATGAAGACCAACCAGATGAAGAAAATGGTGCTCAGCAAGAAGTAGTCAGACTGCCCCCAGCAGTCAGACATCTAAGAGATCAACCTCCAGATCAGATAATTGGTGAGGCTAGCCATTGTGTACAGACCAGAAGCAGGAGTTTCAACACAACTCTTTACTCCAGCTTCCTGTCACAAGAGGAGCCCAAGAAATTTGAAGAGGCAAATCAAGACCAATTCTGGATTGATGCAATGCAAGAAGAACTGAACCAGTTCAAAAGATGCAAGGTCTGGAAGTTGGTTCCTAGACCAGATGGACATAATATCATTGGAGTCAAGTGGAATTTCAGAAATAAACTTGATGAAAATGGCATTATAATAAAGAATAAGGCTAGACTGGTGGCCAAGGGATACAGACAGGAAGAGGGGATTGATTATGATCAGACTTTTGCCCCAGTTATAAGGTTTGAAGCCATCAGACTGTTCCTTGCATTTGCTATCTTCTAGGGATTCAAAGTCTTCCAGATGGATGTGAAGTTAGCCTTCCTAAATAGAGACTTGAAAGAAGAGGTCTATGTAGAGCAGCCTCCATGTTTTGTAGATTCTAACTCTCCTATTGTTGTGTATAGACTTATGAAAGCTCTATATGGGCTCAATAAGGCCTCTAGAGCATGGTATGTGACATTGTCTATCTTCCTCATTGAGAACAAATTATCAAGGGGGAAGATAGACAAGACCCTGTTTTTAATGGAATCTAAGAGCAAGATCGTCCTAGTCCAGATTTATGTTGATGACATAATATTTGGCTCTACTGATGACAACCTCTGCAGAAAGTTTGCAAAACTTATGTAGGGGAAGTTGGAGATGAGTAGTATTGGTGAACTGAAGTTCTTCTTGGGACTCCAAGTAAGACAGACTGATGATGGTTTATCCATATCCCAGTCAAAGTTCACCAGGGAGTTAATCAAGAAATATGGTATGGAGAATGCTTCCACTATAAGAACTCCCATGAGCTCAAGTATACCTATAGGCAAAGATGACCCAGGGAAACCTGTTGATCCAACTTTGTATAGAGGTATAGTTGGCTCCCTTCTCTACCTTACTACAAGTAGGCCTGATATTATGTAAGCAACATGTGTCTGTGCTTGGTATCAGGCCTGCCCTAAAGAGTCTCACTACACTGTTATGAAAATAATCTTGAGATATCTTAAGGGCACCCCAGATCTTGGCCTATAGTACCCTAGGAATGGGGAGTTTGAACTAATAGGCTATTCAGATGCAGATTTTGTAGGCCGCAAGGAGGATAGGAAGAGTACATCAAGCTCCTATCAATTTCTAGGTTGAAGTCTTGTCTCCTAGAGCAGCAAGAAGCAAACAAGTGTTGCAATCTCTAATGCAGAGTGAGAGTATATTTCAGCTGGGAGCTGATGTGCTCAGTTGCTATGGACCTAGCATCAACTTCAGGACTACAATATTCAGATAAGTAGAACTCCACTCTTTTGTGATTCTACTAGTGCATTTTGTTTAGCTAGGAATCCTGTCTCCCATAACAAGACTAAGCATATAGAAATTAGGTATCATTTCATTAAAGAATATGTGGAAAGGCAAGACATCAGCTTTGAGTTTGTCTCCATAGACAAGCAAGTAGCTGATATCTTCATTAAGCCACTAAACAAAACTAAGTTCAATACCTTCAACTTTGAATTGGGTATGATGAATCTTGTGTATCTTCAATTCTCTCCTCTACCATATGATATACTGTCTATTTTGCAGGTTGAACAAGTCCCTCCCCAAGATAATGAAGCTAGTGTGCAACAGTTAAGGGGGAGCAAGCCCAACAGCTGAAATCGAATTAAGTCAAAGAAGGGGGATCAACCCCAGACAGATAGGGGGAGAAAAACTCCACAAAAAATCTCCATATTGCAGAAGTCAAAAAGGGGGAGAGGAGTTAGGAGGAAGGAAGCATAAACTTAATCAAGACCTGACTAAGCCAATATACAGGAGGATCAAATCCAGGTGGAGCTGAAGTTATTTCAGCACTAGAGTAGTAAATATAACTCACCCAGGAGCGCAATATGCCAAAAGGAATAAGTAAAATTTTCCACAGACTGGAGTAATATGGTAACATTTTGAAACTCTCATGATGTTACACATGTTTTTTTTTTCAAATATACTGTGTATGTCAATGACCTGTTTTATTGATCAAGCTAAGTACTAACTTCTTCAAATAGGGGGAGATTGTTGGGTCCATTAATCCTAATGTCCTAGATTTGTAAGAAGTCAAACTGGTCAATGACATATACATATAATGTATTTGATGTGTGCTTGAGTTCATGCATACAGGTAGTCCATGATGGACAGGTCAACAAGAGAATATGCTGGAGAATTCAGATTTTGTCAAGATCAGTTCAAAGTGTGGGTCTCAGATTTTGTCGAGCTCAGCTCGTAGTTCGCTGAGCTTATCTCATAGAGCATCGAGCTCAACTCACCATTCCTTGAGCTAAAATTCAGTAGCTTGAGGTTTAGAATTCGTTGAGCTCAGCCCACCGATCAACGAACGCAGTTCAATATTCGTCGACCTAAAGTCAGACAAATTGACTAAGTTAGAACTGCTAAGACATCTGAGAAGCTCAAAACAAAACATTGAGAGAAGTGTTGGTCTCAGCTAAACTGCTAAGACAGAAGACAGTATCAGCTATGAAGAAGAAATTGCTTTGACAGTTGAGAAGGAACCGCTGAGACAGAAGAGTCTCGGCTGAGAAGAAGTAACCGCTGAGACAGAAGACAATTTCAACTGTGAAGAAGAAACCGCTGAGACAGTTGAGAAGGAACCACTGAGACAATGCCAGCAAAAATTTTCTAAGTCCAGAAAGTGGAGTTCGTCGAACTGAGTTTAGAGTTCGTCGAGCTGAGCTCACACTTCGTCGAGCTCAAGTTAAAGGTTGAAGATTCAGAGTTCATCGAGCTGAGCACACATTTCATCGAGCTCTAGTTTAAGGTTAAAGATTCAGAGTTCGTCGAGTTGAGCTCACCTTTCATCGAGCTCAAGTTAAAGTTTGAAGATCCAGAGTTTGTCGAAGTTTAGCTCACATTTCGTCAAGCTAAATGTAAAGTTGGAGATTCTAAAGTTCGTCGAGCTCAGGACAGAGTTTGTCGATCTCAGCTCGACGATCGTCGAGCTCAGTCCAAGTACTTCATGTCATTACGGGAAAGCTACAATAGCGGCGGAAGCTACTATTTGTCCTCTTCTGAGGAAGGTGGCGCTCACCATACTTGACTGGGCCCACATTAAAATTGTTCCATTGATTAAAATCAACAGATATAAAAGGAAGAGAAGAAAAGAAGATTAGGGTTGAAAAAATGAGAACAAAAACAAAAAATGAATGAGAGGCAGCTGGACTACATCTTCTTCTACAAGCTTGAAAGCAAAGTCCAGCAGTGAAAGCCAAAAGGCAAAGATAACTGAAGCTTCTTCCAGTTCAACAAGATTGTTCCTTGAAGAACAAGTTGGTTGACTCAATCTATCAACAAGTGAAGATAGCTGTGTGAAGGGCTGACAGCCTTCAATAGTAGGTAGCTATTCATTAGTGGAGCAGAAAAGTGTTAGTTGTAGAAGAAGGCTAATTCCTTCTACAGCAAGAATGCTAGACTGATATCTACTCAGTCCAGCAAGGAAGACTCAGAGATTTACCTCTGAGTCAGTATTTCAATTTACTTGATTACTTTCTTGTAGGATTCAGTTTATCTAGACTGAGCTATAGGGCTTAATTGCCTGAGGTAGGAGAGTGCTGCTCTCTGAGGTAGGATCCAAGCGCGGATCTGAGCTGTAGGGCTTAAATGCCTGAAGTAGGAGAGTGTTACTCTCTGAGGTAGGATCAGAGTGTGGATCTGAGCTATAGGGCTTAATTGCCCGAGGTAGGAGAGTGCTGCTCTCTGAGGTAGGATAAAAGTGTGAATCTGAGCTATAGAGCTTAATTGTCTGTGGTAGGAGAGTGCTGCTCTCTGAGGTAGGATCCAAGTATGGATCTGAGGTAGGGATGTCCTCCCAGCCTGAGTGTAGGGCCTAGTACATGTGGTAGGTTACTTTTGGGTCACTGAGCTGAAGGTGACAAGTGTGTCACTGAGATGTAGGCCTTGGAGGAGGCTGAGCTATAGGTGCCTGGAAGGGCACTGAGGTAGGTACTTGGATTGGTACTGAGCTCTAGGAGTGCTGCATCACTCTAAGAGTAGTGCCTGGTGCCTGAAGTTGTAGGGATGAAATGCCTGAGCTGTAGGCCTTATAGATAAGGCTGAGATAGGTATTTTGAGGACCACTGAGTTGTAGTAGCTCTGCAGGGCTTTGAGGTAGGAACCTTTATGGTTCTGAGGTAGGGTTCTGAAGAGAACCTGAGTGTAAGGCTGGGGGCCTGAGGTGTAAGCTCTGAGGAGCATTTTGGTGGAGTTTGTGCCTTGTCAAACATAAGTTAGAAAGGTGGGAGGGAAACTAGATGTACCCAATTGGGGAACCACTATAAATACTTGTGTGCTGTACTGTATTGCTTGTTATTACTTTATATTGCAGGTATTAAGGACAAGCTTTAGATCATTTAGTTAATAAATAGCAAACAGACTAAAGAAATTTCAAAGACCTATTCACCCCGCCTCTAGGTGACTAGTTAACCTTGAAGTAATAACTTTTAAGGATATTGAAGATGATTCTTGATCTTGCTTCTCTCCACCTTCTGAATTCTAGCAGATTACTATTTAGATCTAGGAAGTGATGTTGAATTGAAAGCACCTTGATCTTCCTTTTAATTCTGTTTTTTTTATTCTGTGATCTACTCACGTTTTTCCTCTCTTTTTTATGTTTGTTTCTATAGAGTTAATCCCTTTATATAGGCTCTGTCAAAGGTAACTGGCTGATCTGGTTAAATTACTGACATCTGACAGTTCTGTCAGACCCTCTGGCATGATTTCTGCACATAGTATACAATTCTGCACAAAGTGTTGGGACTTAGCTGCTGAATGTGTCGACACTAGTCCTGGGTGTCGACATAACTCTTGTAGTGATGTCGACATACTTCTGATTGTGTCGACACGACCTTCACCTTATCTTGACACAGCTGATGTAGAATGTGTCGACACAAGTCCTGTGTGTCGACACAACTTACTTCCTGACTAATGATGTCGACCAAGTCCTGGGTGTCGACACTACTTTCTCCTTGACTCAGCACTTCTAGTCTAAGTGTGCCGACACTAGTCTTTAGTGTCTTGACATTTTTGTACTTAGCTTTATTTTCCTGCACACAAGAACTTAACATTCATCAAATAAAACTATGTGTATATTATTGAGCTTAAAGGACATCTTCAATTCAAGTACATTGTGACCAATGTACCCAACACATCCATCTTATGGAATATATCAACAGTCTGTCTGGCCAGAAACACTTTGTCAGCATTGTGGACAGCTAGCATATTCTGTGCCTGAATGTTTTGATTATCTATGACTGTTACAGCATTCTCGCCCACTTCATCCAATTTGTCAATTGTATAATCCACTGCAGGAGCAGTCCTAGTGAAGAATTTGACTATTTCTGCTTTCAGCAGGTTTACTTCAAATCTGATAGATTTGAACTCAATAGCTAGCTCATTTATGATATTCTTTAGTGCATCGACCACAAAGTTTTCCAATGACCTCCTCTGCTCATCCAGCAAACTCTTCAGCTGGATAAGAAACATGGGTTGCATTTGATCGGTCCTGGATGATGTTCCTTCATCACCTATTTCTTGAGCTGTCCTGACCTCTGAACTCTTGTCAGAGTTAGCCATAGTAAAGACAGAAGACTGAGCTTTCTTTGCAGCACTCTCCTCCTTTTCTAACATAGAGGAGTCTATTTCATGCACTTCAACATGAGGAAGGATTTCATATTGAGTCTCCCCCTCAATATCTGCCCTGCCCTTATTGTCTTGTAGCATATTAATATCATCAGCAACAGCTGGTCTGATATCATGAATTCTTTTGGAGGATTCTGGAGTTGCTCCCCCTCAGCAAAGGCATCCATCATTACCTATTCCAGGATTCGCCCCCCCCCCCCTCACTCTGAGGGCTGGTAGTGTTAGTAGGATTTTATATGAAAGTAGGTTCTAGAATAATAATATTGTTAGTAGCAGCATCAGGTCTTGAGGTCTCCCCCTCCATCCCAGCAAAGACTCTATTGTCTATATCTTCAACTACTTGCTCAGCTACCTTAGCTGATGGCAAGTCAAAATCCTGATCTGGAGCATCTTCAGATTGAGCCTTGCTCAACTGATTACCGGGTTTGTTCAGAAGATACAGATACTTGGGCTACTGTGTCCTTCCTAGACTCATCTTCAGACCCTATTAGATTTGGATCATGAGGCTCCTCCTCATCTTGTTCTTCAGAAGAACTAGCTGTGCTGCTTTCCTCTAGCACGGGATATTTTCTCTCCTTCTTCTTCTTATAAGCTTGCTGTCCATGGGGGTAAATTACTCTATCCCATCTATCTAGCATTATGAAGTCCATCCTACTCATATGGTGAATCCTGACTCCTAACCTCATATTGAGGATCTCAGGAACCGTTCTAAGAAAGAACAGGGACAGGATCCTTCCCAGGTTTGGTTCACCAATATAGTCCACAATCCTGTCAAATAGAACCCTTCCCCAGTTGGTTTTCTTTGGCAGGATGATCCTATCCATCATCTCAAACATCTTCTTTGTGATTTTATCATGAGAGCCAGTTTTGCACAGTAAGGCCTTCCCAATGATGTTTGCCAGAAACTTGCCCCTTAGGTTAAGTTCATTTCTTAAGATTGAGCCACTGGTGTACTTTGATAGACCAACCCACTTCATTGCAGCTTTGACGTCAGATATATCTAGGTCATCTTTGTCATCAGCCTCTGCAAATTTTGGCATTTGGAGTGCCTTGCTCAGCCTCCTTGGGGTGATCTTGATCTTTGTTCCACTTACCATAGTCTTGAGCTTGCCAACAGATGCATCTGTCTTGGCATTGGAAAACAATTCCAGTACTTCTCACTTCTATAGCAGGTAGGGTTACATCAAGACAAGCCCTAGGTCAGATGCATGGAGAAGATGGAGAACCTGTTGCACTTCCTCTGGCGCCTTTGTGAATCCATTTTGAACCAACTCAGAGCCTTCAAACATGAAATCGAGTCCTTTGGGAGCCATCTTACTTGCGAATTTCTGAGAGAGAGCGAGACAGTTCCGTCGACTCCGCAGTATCAGGCAGTGAAGTTCAAGGAATAGTGTGTTTTGCTATATGCATAAGACCTTTTATTTATAGTTTTTCTTACAAAAGAAGGCGGAAAGGCACGTACCTGTTTGGGGATCAAGTTATGATCAATAGCTGGGATTTATTCATCTTATTTAGCCGCAACTAGACGAATTTGCCTTTAACACTTAATCTTATAAGACTGACCATTCCTGCAGGGATTTAAATTGACCTGCAACACACATACAATATATGCAATTAAAGGAGAGCTTGAACCAAATTCAACATACCCATGTCAAACTTGAGGATATTGAATCTAGTTCAACTTAGTGGCTTAGTGAATATAGGAGCCACATACTTATTTATTGAGATAAATTTTTTAAGACTTGTCTCAAACTTCTCCTCATATTTTTAAAATACAAATATCTTATCTAACAAGAATAGTCATGTCAATAGGTACATGATTTCTTGCAATTTAGATAACATTTAGTAGAATCAACAGCAGGAGGAATTCTACTTATCTTTTTCGTGTAGCCTTGTAGAAGATGTTGGATACACAACCACTTCCTTGTTCCCTGTAAAGTGCCTTTTAGCTATGCCAGATCCTTTCCTCTTCTTTAGCCATAGATTTGAATCTGGCTCTCTGTGACTGATCCACTTGGTGCAGGAGGTTTTCTGATACCAATCCTTTTGGTAAGTCTCAAGCTAGTCCAGCACATCAAACTGACCTAGCTCCCCCTTACTAATTGCACATTTCCTGAACATCTTTTGCTGATTGTTTGTCCATCTACTTCTATCTACAGGAGTATAATCCTGAAGATGGCAACTTTGTTCCAATCCAAAGTCCAGAACACTCTCTGTCCAAGCACTATAAATGGGTATGGCCACTTAGATTATCCTGCAAAACAAAATTTATCTTACCTTAGGACCCCAATGGATATTGGGTCCTAGGTTCTTGTTAGCATATAAATGCGTATGTCTACCTACAATAGTCCTATCAGGAAGACTCACCCTTGCCCTTGGCACACTAGGGTTGTGCCAACAATCTATGGCAAAGTGGCCCACTTTGGCACAGCACCAGCACTCATGGATATTGTACCTTCTCTTCTGAGCGGGTCTAGCAGCATGGTTGACTGCATACTGAATAGAAGGAAGAGCAGCTTCCTTGTTCTTATTTCTCTCAGCCATAGTCTGACTGGGCGTAGGTCTGGCAGTAGAAGAGCTTGGTTTTTCATGAGGTCTACCAGCAGTAGTCTTCTTTACAGAGGACATACTATTGATGGTCTCAGAAATACCCAAGTCTGGCTTGCTGACAGACTTGCCTTTAGTCAGATTTTGTGCTGGGAGATCTTGAGAAAAGGCCATTGCCTTACTCATGAGTGAGGGGGCTATAGTACTAAATACAAAAGGTCCATGATGGGCCTTTTTGAATTCTTCATGGGGAGCCTTACAAGCATGCATTTCCCAATGCTTTCTTCTTCCATTGTAGGATACATTTGTATTCTTACAAGGAAGATTCCCATTTCTCTAGTGACCATACATACAATCCTGGTCATACATGTTGGATGAGAGAATTACCTTGTGAAAGTTTGATGGAGGCTTACCAGGAGCTTTGCCTTTCCCTTTGGAAAGGTCAACTCTAGAATTTCACTTGGATCCTGATTTTCTCTTGAGGGCATCTATCTTAGAGAATTAGCCACATTTCTCTTCTTCTCCTCAAGTTTCTTTTCAAGATCCAGAATAATAGAGTCCTTATATTTTATGGACTCAATATGGATGTCTACCATGGTCTTCAGATGGCCAACTTCCCTCCTTTTCAGATTTAGCAAAGATGTTGTCTCATCCTGCTGGGAAGTAGCTAGCTTTATGGAGACAATTTTCTCAGTTTGCTTCTTGGCCAGCATCTTGCTCTTTCTAAAATCCTCTAGAGGTTCACCAAAATTATCAATCAATTGATTGATATCTTCTTCTGATACAAATCCCTCATCATCACTTGATGTGGAAGCATTAGAGTCTGGACTGGTCCCTTAACCAGATTCTAAGGATGAGCTAGATAGGGATTGTACCTAATCTTATCTAGGTTGATCCTGGCATGATTCTTCTTCTATCATTGCCATTAGCCCATAACATTTGTAGTCATCTGCTTCATCATCCTCCTCCTCTGAGTCACTCTCTAAATATGACAGAGGGCCCCTGAACTTTATCCTTGGATCTGGAAAGACATCATCTTCCACAAGAGCTACCAACAGCAAAATGCAATCCTTGTCCTCTCTGCAGACTTTGAGCTCCACTGAGCACCACTCCTTATGGCTCACTCCTGAACCCATAAGTACTAACCTTTTATCTATACTTGGGGATCAACTCAGACAGTTAAGTCCTTTTTGAGCAACCTCCCTCTGATACAAATTGAAAGTCTTTGTTTTCAAGGATAGCTAAATCACCTAGAGGGGGGTGAATTGGTTATTTGTCTCTTGTGACTTTCTTTTATTTTCCTTCTTTAATTGCTTGGTGAGTTAGTAGATTTTTTCTTTCAAGACCCAAATAACCTACAACAAAGAAACACACAGAAAATATCGTGGTTCCCCAAATTATGGGTACGTCCACTTTCCCTCCCACCTTTCTAACTTATAGTTAGACAAGACACTTCTCTAATCTCAGCTCCTAAGAGCTTACAAGACTATCCTATGGGACCACTCGATCTCCTCCAAGACCTACAGCTCAGGCTCAAGGCCCTACAACTCAATGATCCAAAGATCACCTATCTCAGGCCCAATGGCCCTACAACTCAGGTTAGGAGGACAGTCCTACCACAAATCCACAAAGGATCCTACCTCACAAAGAATAACTCTCCTATAATCGCAGGCACAAAGGCCCTACCTCAAATCCAAATATGGATCCTACCTCAGACCCAAAGGTCCTACACTCAGAGAGAATGACTCTCCTTCCTCAGGCTCAAAATCTATACAGCTCAGTGATCAATTGATCATTTACCTCAGATCCTAACAAGATCCTACCTCAGATTAAAACTTGAATCCTACACTCAGATCCACACCTGGATCCTACTCTCATCCTTTATATATTTGGGCTTATAATCTTAGATCTATTAAAATCCTATAGTGTGAATGTGCATGTTGTTAATTTGGCTACACAGAAATTTCTTTGAGCCAACATACTTCTGTCCTGAGTCATCTCAGTCCAGACTTCTTTTACACAGTCCAGAAATTGTCTTTAGGAAAGCTTGGCTTGAACTGTGTAGCGATTGCAGCTAGGGTTGACCCTTTGCTGCTTCTTCTTCCTCGGAGGTTTCCTCTGAACTTGCTAGTGTAGGAATTGATGTCACTAGCTATCTTTCTTCATCTTTCAGCTACTATAGCAATAGACCTTGCTGCTTCCTTGCAGATCTGCTGATCTGCTCCTTCCTGAACTTACTCACAAGTTCAGTCCTATCTTCTTCTCAGCTCCAGAAATTTATCTTCAAGATTAGGCTTTTAGGAACTATGAAGTAACTGTTGTTGGGGCTTTTTCCCTTAACAGCTTCTTAAGCTAAGACAAGCTCAGCTTTCTCTTTATGACTGCCAGATCCAGATGATTCAACTACTTATTCTTTCTCAGAAAGTGGACTTTTTTATCTTGTTGTTGAAGATGTTTTGATTCTTCAGTGAATAGCTTCTTCAACAGCTAACTGTTTGTGAGTCATAGACTTACTTGGTTTTGCTCTTAGATCAACACTTGAACTATATCTACAAGCTCCGCAACAATGGCTGGCAGAAAGATGAAGTCCAGAAGAGTATTTCCGTAAGCTACTTCTTCTTCCTCGATCTCTGGCTTTTACTATTAGCCCATCAACGACTCTTTGAGCAGTGGGTACCACTTTGAATTTGTTGGAAGCTACCAGCTTTTAAATTAATTGTTGTACTGAAGGCAAGAGATGACATTTGTCGCATACTGTAGCTTTCCTGCAACAGATTCAAATTATTTTGACTTGTTGACTTTGCTGACATCATCATCAGTGGACTTAGCCAAAATCAAACATCTTTAGTATATGCATTGAGTAAGTAAGCTTCGATCAATGCCAAACACTTAGACAGATTTTCTTTCACTAGGCGTCGAGTGAGTAAGCTTCACTTAACGCCAAAACACTTAGAAAGTTTTTATCATTAGGCGTTGAGTGAGTAAGTTTCACTCAACGCCAAAATACTTAGAAAATCTTTCTGTCTCTGGGCATTGCGTGATTGAGCTTCACTCAACGTCAAACTGCTTAACTGGAGTTCTGTCACTTGGTGTTGAGTGAGTAAGCTTCATTCAATGCTATAACACCTAGATTTGATTTTAGTCACTTGGCGTTGAGTGAGTAAGCTTCACTCAATGCAAAAACACTTAGCCAATTTTTTGTGTCTGAAAACACTGGCTCTGACTGACTAAAGTTCAGTCAATACTTTTTATCATATGGCGTTGAGTGAGCTTGCCTCACTCAATGCTTGTGGGCTTAGTCAAAATAACTACATAGTTTTTTTGTGGCTTAGACTTACTGAGCAATACTCAACGGTTATGGAGTATGGCATTGACTAAGTAGACTTCACTCAATGCCTATAGACTTAGCAACATTCGTGTTGTTTATGCTTAGGATTTGACTTTCTTAGCCTATCTCACAGCTTTTTGTTGTTTGGCGCTGAGTGAGTAGAGTTCACTCAACGCCTATGGACTTGGCCACATTTTAACCTTGCCAATTTCTTGGCTTTGACTATACAAGCTTAACTCAATGCTATTAGTCATATGGCATTGAGTGAATAGACTTCACTCAACACCTGTGGACTTAGACAGTTTTTTGTCTTTCCACAAGCTTGCCTAGTCATCACTTAACTTGGCCCACTTTAATCAATCTGTCCAATCAATTCATAAGAGGTATCCTACATGCATATAACTTGTAGCACATGTTAGATTACAACATGTGTATACCATTGTCTATTATGCCTTCTTCAAATCCAGGACATTGGGATCAATGGACCCAAACTGCAATAGAAGGATAAGACGCACACCTCTTTCTTCAGATTCATCGGAGGAGATCCACGGAATAGATAAGGGAGAGTTCCTTGGTTTTCTTTAAGAGGGAGGGAAAAGGAAGGGAGAGAAGGGATATGGCCAAACCACAAGGGGAAGAGGAGGGGGTGGCCGAATGGTGCCAAAGAGGAGGGGAAGGGAGGGGTGGTCGAACTAGCCAAGGAGGAAAGGAGAGGAGGGGGCGACCAAACTAGCCAAGGGGGAGGGGAGGGGGGCCGACATCCACAAGAGGGAGAGGGGGGGGGGGGAATTCTCAAGTAGAATTAGGTTTTCTTTTTCTCATTCAATCCACCTTTTCATTACCCAAGCAAGTCAATATATAGGATACACCACTCCATCACCACCATTCAAAAATAAACTAGAACTAGATGGTTATAAGCAGCCCATCTCAAACATTAAATTGAAATAACAATAGTACGAAATAAAATTCTAAGAAATAAAAATTCTTAAAAAATATAATTATAAATATATAATTTATAATCATATATTTTTATATGAGGGTAACTGTGGACGACGTCCATAACATGTAGCAGAGATTTGGCACAACATTGGCGATGGATGTCGCGGTAAAATCCCGTCTTCAAGCTTGCGGCAACGATCGTCGCAATCAGCAAACTCTTTGTGGCGGGGATCAACGACCACATCAACAACGTCATCATGAACAAGTGGCGGGACTTCATCTCCAATAGTCAAATGGTCACGAGCTTCACGAGCATATGGGGGGACCTCGTCGCCATCAATCAGGTAATATTTATTGAGTCTAAAGAAACGTTTTGTAACAAAACTTCATTATCTGTAGGATCTCCAAGATCTAAGAGTAGTGTCCTAATGAATTGATGTGATATATCGACAAGTGCACCAATCACATATGTATTATAAAACAGGAGAGTTCCCCAAGTATCAATCTCACGTAGAATGCAGGTTGGGGTCGTGTTTTAATTGTTTAGAAAATTAATTTTAAGGTGTATAAAGAATAGTTTGAGTTTGTTATGATGGTGGTTATATTTCTAAAAAAAAAGATTTATGGGTCTTCCCGATCGCTTCACAATATGATGGATTATATGGCACATTAACACCACTTCACTAGGAGAGTGGGCGTGAGCACAAGTGGAGTGGAAGTGGAATCAAGGGTGGCAAACACCTCTTTGCTCTACACAATCTTAATCAAAGCTCGATCAAGTCTTGCTCATTCAACTTTTACTCACAAGCAAGGGAAATCTCTAACCATTATTAAACACACATAACATGAAAAGAACAATACTATAATAGTATTAAACAAAAGTGCTCATTATTGTCATGCTTCAATCAACATAAGAACCTACTCCAGCAACCTAGTTTTGTAGAAGAAGAAAGGTAAAAAATACAAACGATGACGATACATTTTTGTGGAAGTGGGAGGTTGCAATGAGTTATCAAGCCATGACCTGCAGTCCACTCGTCGATTGCATCTAGGGTTAGGGAAGTCTCTCATCTCTTCCTAAGCAGCCGCCTTTTAGTTAGTTAATGTCAGTTGCATCAAACTTTTGCTCTTCCTTGGTTGGCAATGATTTGAGGGTAGAATCTCAGTATAGAATGGCTTTGATGCAAGGAAATCCATTAGGGCTTCATGCCCTATCTTGGAGCAAGGAGTACTGGAGACCCTCCACGAAGGGTTTTGGCAGATATCCGCGTAAAAAGATTGCTCTCCCAAAATGAGCTTGAATTTGCACTAAAATACTAAATTTTTTAAAATTTGGTCATGCACGGGCAATCCCACCGTCGTGCGTGCGAATGTGCTTTGACCAATTCCATAAATTTTCCAGATTGGGAAAATAATGAGCCTGTGTGATTTACTCATGCACGGACAAAGACACCCATACGGGATGAAATTGCACGGGAAGCGACGAAACACTGAGTTATATTGTCAGTTACAAGGACTACTCGTGTGATTTTTTTTGCGCAAGGTAGAAAACAACCTTGTGAGAAAAATAACACAATTAGCATTAAATAATAAATTTTTATATAAACATAAGTTAAAAGTGCAATTTTGTTCACGCACGGGAAAAGTCAACCGTGTGAGGCAAAAATGCACAAGTAACAACAAATCACCAACTTTCAACATAATGATTGTGCACAACTAGAGAAAGCATGCGCGAAGGATAATCGCATTATCGTACGATCTGCTTAGAATTCAATTAAAGAATTGGGATCTTCCTTCATGTGCTCCAACCCGGATTTTTGGGACCAATTACTGCCGATAAGCATAGACATTTGCCAATTTTAATGGGTGCACGATGGGGAACGTGATGTGCTACCCAAAATAACAATTGAGTGGGCAATTGCATGCCAAATTGGGCAAATCATACACTTCATATGCAACTTTACATTTTAGTGAAATAAGAGCGAACATATATCAAAAGTGAAGTGTTTGACAATAAAAAGATGCTCAGATTCCGGAAACCTCTATATAAATTGGAATCATCACACCCCCAAACTTACTCATTTGCTCATCCCGAACAAACAATCTTCCCTAAAGACTGGAAAAAATACAAGCTTGCTAAGAAATTGAATATACAAAGTACTATGTGAAGTCGCATGCACGCGCGCATAGGAATTTTAGTATAAAGGACTTTTACCCATACTATTTAGTTTACAATTCTCTAAATTGCATTTTGACCACTTACACCTACTCATAATTGGAATCATGGTAGATCCTCAAGTCATTTTTGATAAGAATGTAGCGCTATTTCTAGGAGCTATATTATAAGAGATCAGGGATAGGGATAGCCTCCAAAGAAATCCATCAATGATGATGGTCATAGGCTCGCCTGTTCACACTCTCTCCACGACACTGATTATGTTCGTTAACGCGAATCAATAGGGCTTTAGGTAATAACGTAGGCTTAGATTTTCATTGTGATAATCAAGGATAAAAACAAGGGCTAACACACCAAAACCGATGTTGAGCTCACAATAACATAGTAATCAAGCATAATGATGGCATGCACATGACACCCCTTGACTTAAATGAGATATTTTGGGCCGTGTTAATTTTCTATTCCCAAACTACTCATTTTTTTCATTCTTTTTTTTTACATTTTTCAATTTTTCTAGATTCTTTTTGCAAATATAAAATCATATGCATCTATATTTTCAGCAATGCACTGGCACCACATTCATGAATACACCACATCACTCCCAATTTTCATTTGCAAAGACACTTTGATTAGGATAGTCGATTTGACCTTGGGTGAATTGATGGTAGAGCAGAATTAAAACTGTAGGGGTTTGGCACAAATGGTGTGAGCAATGTTAATTCATATAGGAATGGTGCAAAAGCTCAATCAGGCCAAAAGGTGGCCTATGTAATGTTCGTGCTAGAGAGCAAATCAATACCCATGCTTTTGAAGTCGCTAGGGGCGAATTCTAGCCACCGAGAAAAACTATCCTTCCTCCCGACTCGAGCAACATAACTCTAGCACTTACCTACACATTCATCTACACTACCATAAAATTCTAACAAATTCGTAAATTAAGGGTAGAATAGTCGATATCCATGCAATTAGAGAAGTATAAAACTAAATGCATGTGAAAAAGCAAATTCTATACAGATTCTACATGGGACAAGAGCACTCGAATAGGCGCACTACAAGAGTGAATATATTACTCCATGCTTCAATACTATGCCAGCACGACAACTTTCCTACCAATATGTAAAAATGGGTTTTACCCGAGATGCTCAAAGAATTCACGCTCGAGTGGCTGCAGTGATGTGCATAGCAAATGATTATTAAGATTTTTTGTAATTAAAAGACTAAATTAAAAAAAATCTTTGAGTATGCACACATGTAGTAAGGCACATGCAGTGCAGGTAACAACTCACTACTCCCTCCACAGACTATAGCATGTCATGATATAAAATGAGTTTTGGGAATAAAATTTAAAAAAAAGGTGAGGGGAAAAGGTTGCCCAATGCTCAGTAAATGAGCATACCGGAAGATGCGTGAAGTATAAAGAAAAAATTATAATTGCATTCCAAAATAGACACCCGTGGGGTAAGAACTTGAAGTATGACATAATATCCAAACTAATAATGGATAAAATTAAATAAATAGCATCATAGGGAAAAAAACCACAGCCACAGCACAACATCAATAAAAGATGAACAAATATTCCAGAAAGGAATCCACAAGTTCACAAATGAGAACACGAGTCCCAATCATTAAGTTTAAAATTACACAACATAGTTGAATTTAATACACAAAATGTTAACCCAAATCGAACGGCGACGGAGGAGAGCATCCAGAAGAGGCGGAGACTACTTGCCCAGCAATCGTTCTCGGTGTTCGCCGACCTGTCGGGCGAATACTCAGGAGAATCCACAGACTCCCCCTCGGGCGTGATAATGGTCGGTGCGGACAGTCGACAAACAATCTTCAGATGACCTCTCAGAGTGCATTTCAGAAGCTCCGGTCTGGATTACATGCAGATGCTATAGAAAGCCCATACATACTACTTTTTCTCGATCCGACTCAGGCAGCGCGACACATTTTGTGTCGTCTCTTCTTTTAATCTCCGTTGCCCGACTCTTCATGTGACTCGGGTGGCTACACATTTAATGTCACAATTAATAAGGCATTAAAGGCCAGTCGGTTCGTGAAATGTCCACGCAACCTACCCTCAAGTATAAAAGATAGACCATTGGTGCTTGGAAGGGATGCACGGACTTATCCCATAAGTAGCCTAATCACTAGTGCAAACACTAAGTCTGGTCAAGATTTTTTTTTTCTCTTTGTGTTTGCCCGAACACTCTTAAAATCCTCCTTTTTAATTAATCAAGAGGCTCGCAAGGAAGGCATTCGCCGTAGCGGGTCAAATCTATTGTTCATCGCTGTTAGCGGCACTTTCATTTCAATCTACAAGGCTAATAACTAATCACTTGCGAACAACACTTTTCTCTGTCGACCACCCTACCCAAGGATAACGCGCAGAGAGTTGGTGATGGTTTTGGCTCCAACAGAATTTTGCGATAAGCATGAAGCCAATTGATTGGAGAAAACACCCTTAATTGCAGAAGTGTTGGCCCCATGACCTTCAAATAGTTACTAGCTATCGAATCCACTCCCATGGTAGCCGGACAGACATCAGATCGTAACTAACTCATCAGTCGCACCTAATTCGATCAGCTGTTTTTCTTGGTCAATGAATTGGTGACCCAGGGTCAGCAGAGGAATCCAGCCGCTATGCACCCAATAGAGCCCGCAACTCTAGTTCATCAACCCGCGCTAGTGGTGAATCCACCCTTAGTTCTTCCACAAGAATATGATGTATGCATCTGCCGCCAGCTCTTCCAAGAAGACCAGCGACCTGGAAGGATCCCGTATTTTGAGGATCAGGCACTGGTTGAGGGGGCAGAGGTCTTCTTTCCGTTTGTCCCCGGGATCACCAAGGAAACCACTTATAATGGCTTCAGGGAGCCCCGTCTTAACAAATTTATTGGAAAAGAAGATCCAACCTCTCACCTTCAAGCCTTCGACACTACCATATCCCTATATCCCCTTTATGGAAAGGTGAGGGAGTGGTTCCACAGTCTTCCCCTAGCTCAGTTACCTCCTTCCAGAAACTAAGGGCAGACTTCCTACAAAGGTTTGCCACCTCGAAGCGGTGCAGGGCGGATGCCGACACTCCTTTCCAAATACAACAAAGGCCAAAGAGACATTGAGATATATGTTGGAACCCCACCTATGTTTAGCGTTTATTTGGGCTAGGTTCACTATTAGGATTATTAGATGACCCAACATGTATAGTCTAGGGTTATAGGTTTTTATCAGGGTTAAGATCAGTCAACAACCTAAATTTATTAGTTCTCACCTTCAGAAGACTTAGAGACAGAAGACCTCCAGAGAAAAGCAGTTTTCTAAGAGACATAAAAGTCGTTCGAAGATTAGATGATCAGAGCTCGACTTTCGTCAATCTCAGATCGACGAACTCAGGTTTCTTCTTTGAGTTGAGTTCGACGAAAGCCTAGCTGAGATCAATGAACTCCAATCTCACCTCAGTAGTTCAGCTCGACGAAAGAAAATCTCAGGTCGACGAAAATTTGCTGAGTTCGACTAATTTCTCCCAGGTTCAGTTCGACTAATTCTCTATTGATTTCAGTTCGACTAAGGCAGATGAATTTAAAATTATATTATAATATGTCTGTAATGCTCTGATAATTAATGCACAATATTCTTATGAATATAGTTGTTCCATGGCAGCATTAATTATGGTCTTCACAGAGTTATTACTTGACTTGTTTTATTGGGACAGTTTGGGAAACTCATTAAAGATAAATTCTAGCTGTTCAAACTCCCGGAATTTTTGCTGTCAGTCAAGGAAAGGAATTCAAAATTCAAAGGCTAAAATTTGCAAGGTTTATATAAGGATTATTCTTTAAGATAGCAAAAAAAATAGTCAGCTGTGACAAAAAGAATAATCTATAGAAAAATTGAAGGAAGAATAGCTCTCATATAACTCAAGTTCTTCGTCAGTTTTTGCTTCAGGGCTTTCAAGAGACAATCCATCAACATCTGTCTAAAAGCTTCCTGAATATCAACAAGCAATTTGAAGTCCTACACCCTGAGCAAAGCTTCCATTCTCCTAAACTATTCTATATCTCAGGGGGAGCTTTGACAACAACAACAATCCACTAGTCTTCACAGAACATTGAGTAAGAGAAGACAATATCAAATTTCTTTCTACTTTACTGTAAAAGGGTTTTTAACTCCCTTCAAAAGTTATCCCTTTAGTTGTTAAGTCTCCTAATTAAAAAACTTAGTTTGGTTTTTGAACACCTAGTCAAAAGCTCAAAGGGTTGTTAGATCTCCCTTGAAAATAGATTTTGTGGTGACATGGCACCTGAGCAAAAATATGTAATGGCAGGGCATCTGATCAAAAACCTATAGTAGATTCTTACCAGGGTGGTGGAAGAGTGGATATACCCAAGTTTTAGGGGAACCACTATAAAATCTTTGTGTCATCTAGTTGCTCTATTTGTAATTTTTTGTGCTGTGTTTTTTTGTGTTTTATTTTTTCCTATTTACATATCAATATCACTTATTTTAATCCGCTATAAAAATTAATCAAAAGATTTTTAATACTCTATTAACCCCCCCCCCCCCCCCTCTAGAGTTAGTGTGATCTATCCCTTCACTTTCGATTGGTATCAGAGGTTAAATTTATTTGTTTTCACAGGCTAACACCTGAACTAAAAGATCTTTGATAGATCCTATTTACTCTAGTCTGTCTTTTATATCATGGCACAAAATAAGGAGTACACAAGCAATAGACCTCCAGAGTGCAATCTTAATAAGTTTGCACTTTGTAAGGCAAGGATTATGCTTCATATGAATTCAATTGATGAAGACATTTATAATTCTATCTTGACAGGTCCCCCACTATCAATGATAACTACATCAGATACAACTATAGCTCCACCACCTGAGTGGACTGATGCTCATAAGAAAGCTAAGGTTACTAGTGCCAAGGCCATGAACATTCTAGCTTAAACTATGTCTGATGACATATTCCAGAAAGTGGCTGAATGCACATCAACAAAAGCCATTTGGGATTCCCTCAACCAAATGGTAGCAGGATCTGCTGATGAAAAGAAAGATAGGAGATCCCTTCTCATTTCACAATTTGAGAATTTTAAGAAGGAAGAGTCAGATTCAATTGAAGATATATACAACAGACTCAGCTTGATTATCAATGAGCTGAAGAACTTGGATAAGAACATCTCATTAACAGAAATTAATGATAAGATTCTTATGTGCTTCCCCAGCACATGGGATTCTAGGATCTTTCCAATCAAGGAGGCCAGAAGCCTAAATGAGATTTCTACTAAGTCATTATTAGGAGAGCTCAAGTCTTATGAGCAACTTATCAAAACCAGGGAAGAAGCTGAATAAAAGACTTCTACCTCAGGAAGGAAGGAACAAAGTATTGCCTTCAAGGCATCTGAGGAATCAGAAGCACTACCTGCCAATCAAGAGCTAATGAGTCTATTAGCTGAAAGATTCAAAAAAATGGCTAAGAAGGACTTCAGAAGAAGGTCAACTAGAAATGAGGACAAGCCAAGGTATGACAAGACTTATACTAAGGAAAGTGTTTGCTATGGATGCAGGCAGCCAGGACACATTCTCCCAGAATGTCTAGAGGCTCAAAAGAAGGACAAGAGAAAAGAGAAAGAGTCTAAAAAGCACTCCAACAAGCCCACCTCCAACAAATACAAGAATAAGAAGGAGAAGGGATTTGTGGCTGAGACCTGGAGTGACTCAGAAGAAGAAACTTCATCAAGTTCTAGTGAGGATGAAGAAGAGGCAAAAGCCAGAGAGATCTACTTAATGGCAATTAATGCATCATGCAACCACACAGAAGCTGAAGAATCAGCAGCAGAATCTGAATCAGAAGAGGACCAGGTAATAACTTCTTTTGATTTCACTTCTGATCAATTTAAAACTGAATTCAAACTCCCATGCAATGATTTAATTAAATCTGAGAAGTAAATCAAACTTCTCAGAGGAAAACAAATTGAATATGACAATCTTTTTTCTGAAAACATCAAACTGAAAGATGAATTAGACTTAGCCTCTGAAAAAATTATTTCATTAAAAACTAAATTAAATGAGGCTAAAGAATTTGAAGAATCCCTTAATGGGAGAAGCATAAAATTTATGAATATCACAAGCACAGTCAATGTCAGGCTTAATGACAAACTGGGTTTGGGAGGTTCATCAAGTCAGCCTCCTCTTCTTAAGAAAAACATTCATTTATTTTATCCCTATTAAATTCATATCTGAAAAAGGCAAAGAAAAAATAGAAGATAACAACCAACGAATCGAAGTGTTTCAAAAACTTAAATAAAAGAAAACGAAAAAGGAAAATTTAAATAAAAATAATGTTCAACATTTTTCGTCAAACAAAGATCGGCAAAATGTATATGGTTCGTCGAACTCAGATCGACATACTATGAATACAGATTTTTTATATAACTATTCTTCTAACTGCGATCGAAGAACTCAATATGGTTCGTCGAACCACGATCGATGAAATTGGGGCGCAAAAAATGAATATTTTCATTCTCTGAGCGGAGTTCGACGAACTAATCCCTATTCGTCAAATGCAGATCGACAAACTTACTACAATTCGTCGAACCCAGAAAATTATAACAGAAACCTAAATTCTTTTTGAAATTTTAATCAACCTAGATCTTTTATTAATCCCTTTACTCAATGGATAATTCCACCTAAAAGATTTCACCCCTTAGGATATAAAGACAAACCAGAATTCTCTTCCATTTCCAATTATAAATTTGAGAAGAATCTAGGACCCAAGGTTACCTAGGTCAAGAACACCTAATCTATTTTCATGTAGGTGATGGACTATCCTACCACAGAGCAACAGTGGTACTTGGATAGTGGGTGCTCAAAATATATGACAGGCAACAAAGGAAATCTAACTGATTACAAGTCAAAGCTTGGACCAAAGGTGATCTTTGGAGTCTCTAACTGTGGCCAAA
Organism: Platanthera zijinensis; assembly: GCA_039513925.1. Classification (NCBI taxonomy): domain Eukaryota; kingdom Viridiplantae; phylum Streptophyta; class Magnoliopsida; order Asparagales; family Orchidaceae; genus Platanthera; species Platanthera zijinensis. Next base: position 39,453,408 of record CM077094.1, read on the forward strand.
CAAAAGGATATGGGAATGTCAAAGTTGGAGCTGTCACCTTCAGGAAGGTAGCCTATATGAGTGGTCTCAAGCATAACTTGATATTCATAAGCCAATTATGTGATGAACGTTATCAGGTATCATTTAATCAATCTTGTTGTATTATTACTTCTGATAATAACAAAATTGTTTTAACTGGAGTTAGAGAACGCAACATATATATAGTAATTTTTAAGTCTGTTATTTCAGAAATTTGTTTATTTAATCAGATTAGTAATTCTAATGACTTATGATATAAAAGACTAGGATATGTAAATTTAAGAAATATTGCTAAACTATCTAGGGACAACCTTGTTAGAGGATTGCCTTCTGGTCCCTACAAGAAGGAAAGTCTTTGCAGTGCTTGTCAATTATGCAAGCAAACCAAAAAATAGTTTTAAATCAATCAATAAGAGTGATTCACCCAGAATCTTGTATTTGCTACACATGGATCTTTTTGGAACCATTATTGTACAAAGGTTGGAAGGGAAATCTTACACTCTAGTTATTGTAGATGACTTCTCTAGATTCACTTGGGTGTTCTTTCTTAGAAACAAGTCAGATAACTTTAAAGTTCTTACAGACTTTCTTAGGAGCATAAATATTGAGTACTCTACTCTAGTTGCATTGATCAGAAGTGATCATGGTACTGGGTTTGAATATCTTATTATGCAAGAATTCTGTGAGAAGGAAGGTATCATACATTGCTTCTCTGCTCCTAGAACTCCTCAACAAAATGGGGTAGTAGAAAGGAAAAATAGAACCCTTATTGAAGCTGCAGGGACATTGCTTGCAGATGCTTACTTGCCCCTATCCTTTTGGGCAGAGGCTGTAAGCACAGCAAATTATGTTCTGAATAAAATTTTAATACATAAACTTAAGGGCAAGACTCCCTATGAATTGCTTAAAGGGAAGCAACCTAAAATAGATTATTTTAGAGTATTTGGTTGTAGATGTTATATTCAAAATAATAACAAGAAACATCTTAGAAAGTGTGAATCCAAAGCTGTAGAGGGAATTTTTCTTGGATATTCCTAAGTCAGCAAGGCTTATAGGGTATTTAACAAATCAACCTTAAAAATGGAAGTGTCTGTACATATAACTTTTGATGAAGCTAATATGTTTTATAAGGAGAAGGATTCTTTTACCAGAGATACATTGTAGGTACCCCTTCTGTGTGAGAAATTGGATGACTTAAACCTCACCCAAGAGGTTACATTGTATCCTTCTCCACAAATTAATGAAGAGAGTGAAGAAGAAATTGTTGGAATAGTTGAACCAACAACAGCTAACATAATTCCACAAGAGGAATTAATTCCCCAAGCTGTTGATGAACCAAATCCTCCTACTGATCTTGTCACACTTAGAGATCATCCCATATCTTAAGTGATTGGAAACATATCAGTTGGTGTGCAAACAAGACATCAACTCAACAAAGATTTGATCCATGCTTGCTTCATATCTCAGATTGAACCTCAATCCATAAAAGATGTAGAGCAAGATCCCCACTAGATTATTGCAATGCAAGAGGAGCCCAATCAATTTGAGAGATGCAGAGTTTGAGATTTAGTTATAAAACCCAAAGACTACCCAGTTATTAGAAGTAAATGGGTTTTCAGGAATAAGCTGGATGCTCAAGGATCAATTGTAAGGAACAAAGCAAGATTGGTAGCTCAAGGCTATTCACGGGAGGAAGGAATTGATTATGACCAGTCCTTTGTCCCTGTTGTAAGGCTGGAGGCTATCAGAATATTTCTTGCATATTCAGCATACAAGAAATCCAAAGTCTACTAAATGGATGTCAAAAGTGCATTCCATAATGGTGAACTCAAAGAGGAAATCTATGTGGAGCAACCACCGGGATGGAGTTCGCCCTTCATATTATGAAAACCTATAATTAGGCTTTCATCGAACTCAATCCAGCGCTTTCTAGTTCCCTTACACTTGATCTCTCTCTTGTTTTTGTAGGAAAATAATGGCGATCTCCATGGCGATACTCTCCAATATGATGTTTGATTCCAGTTTTGATATAGACATCGATTCATTCACTCATTCCAATCAAATTTTCACTGATATTCTGAATTTATTTGAGGAGCAGCAGCTAAGGAAGTTTATGACGACTCGCATCAAGCTTCTAGTTGCAGAGATTAAATAATGGGTCTATGCATCTTCCTCACCAGATGTAACCACTCTCATCGGCACAATATCTGGAGAACAGGTTCCCCTGATGCCTGTAACTTTGTCTGGACTTTTTGATCTTGTTAATGGAAATGATGATATAGAGATGGATAGTTATGAGTATAATGATATGTTGATTATGATGGGTCATTCCAAAGGAAACCTTAGCAAGCTGTTGAAGAAAAACTTGTCGGTGGAGTACAAGTTTTTGGCTGAAATAGTTGGGAAAGTAACCTTGGTAAACATACCGCCCACGATGTCATTACAAGGCATCAGTTTCTACTGATGAGTGCCTTGGTGAACAAAAAGTCAGTAAACTGGGGTTGTATCTTGTTTGTTTCCATCAAGAAGAAGAACACAAAGAAGGATGTTGGTTATGCCCACAGTTGTTGGTCTCTCAGACCATCTTCATAAATGCTTCCAAGAGGCTGACCTCAGCCATCTTTGGCAAGTGGGAGAGAGTAATCTCAAAGCCCTGCAGGGCCTCTTCCTCTAGAGTTTCAGAGGACACCAGGGCTGAGATAGCCACTCTCCAAACCCATGAAGAAACTCCCGCTCCTCCCTTTACTGCTCATATACTGTTTCCTCCACTTCAACAACCATCCACCATCATTACTAACACACCTTCACCGCCCCTCTAGAGTTAGTGTGATCTATCACTTCACTTTTAATTGGTATCAGACACACCTTCTACCCCCATTCTACCCCCATTCCACATTTTAGTGATCCACCATCATTACTGACACACCTTCTACCCCCATTCCACCTGTTTCACCATCTCAACCACCATCTCCTCTACCATACCACCTAGAGACTATCCCATCCACCTCTACAATTCCAACCCAAACATCTCCAACCTTTAGTCTGATGTCATCATCCTCATCATCTCCATCTCCAGCTCCAAACCACTCTCCACATCATTCCCCCATCTAGGAAGAAATCCCTACTGAAATACCACCAATCATTCCACGAGCATTCCCATCATTCCAACATACAGACTTACCTCAAGCATTCTCAGTATGCTCCAACTGTGGACACCAATCCACTTATACCCCATCTACTCTTAAACCCCTTTATCTAAATTTCTCTGACATTGCAACTAACCTTCTCAAATTCATTACTCCTTCTCTGACAAAGCTAATAGAGGAAGCAATTGCCCCTCTTATTTCTACCATTGCTGATCTCTCTTCCCAAATTGCCACTTCCTCTTCTGTCCCTTCTTCTAGGGGCATGGGTTCAGGTATCTCTGAAACTAGGCAGGGGGCTAAGTCCAATGAAGAAGCTCCTCCAGCAACAACAACTCAAACAACAGCAGTAATTCTAGTAAAAGAGATAATTGAAATTCTTGATGATGATACTGATATGACATGCTTTGAAGAAGAATCAGTTGATGTAGTAATAAATATTGTTGGTGATTTCATTATTAATCCCACAATTGATATTCATTCTTTATTACAGTCTTTTGATACAGTTTATAGCTCAAGGTTACCAGTTTTTGTTGATATAGTTTTTGATTATTCTAAAGCTATAGCTTTCTACACAACACCTATAAGTCCTATAGTTTTGGAACAACTAAGGACAAGTTTTTCAGTTAGTGAGAATATTATAGAGACAGAAAACAAAGTGTCAAAGGCTTTCTCTCCTCCAACCTTTGGCTGGGCTGAATCCCCCATGCCTAATTTTGATGATCTCTTGTTTCAAGACATTGACATAGATATTATAGAGCACGAAGTTCAAGCACAGCCTCAGGCTTAATCCATACAACCACTGACTCATCCAATAATTTCTGATGAACATTTAAAGCAGATTTATGCACTATATAATGATCCCATCAGTGAATCTGATGAGGAAGATGAATCTGAGGACTCTGAGGACTCTGTTTCTAAGAAAAGGAAACTCAAGAAGAAAGGATCTTCCAAGGTAGCTCCTACTCCTTCAACAAAAAATGATATTCCATATTATGTTCTGAAAGGAGTTCCTATAACTCCTAAGACCCCACATTAGATTAAATTCTCAAAGAATTAAATGAAAGAAATGAAGAAGAAGAGGAGATATGACTCTCCACCCTCTAAGTATAGGAGAGATCCTCCTCCTCCTCCTCCAGCTGTAGGATTGTTTGGAAACATCTCTACTGCTCGAAGGACTACCTCTTCATAATCTTCTATATCTTATACTTATCATAGACAAGGAAAACCATCAAGGTCTGATTCTCGAAGTAGCTAAGGTAGCAGAGGAAATCAACAATAAGCTGAACATCAAGATAGGACTCCCTCTCCAGTTCCTTTTTATGATCCAGAAATGGATCCTAATTCAAGGATGGCCGGATTTCAAGAGCTTATAGGATTATCTCAAATTAGAAAGGCTAAAGAGGAAGGATAGGATGTTTCTCAGTTTACTACAAAGTCATCCTACCGGCAAAAGGAATTTCAAAGGTATGAAAAGAAGAATCTTTTTAATGTTGATACTTATATGTCTTTACATCCTGAAGCAGTTGTGCCAAGAGTTGCTTCTGTAAAAGTTCTTGGAACAGAAGACATGAAGATGACTATAAGGGAAGCAGCTGATCCCAAGAGAGTGATAATCTTCACTAAACCATCCTCTAAAACTTTACAGGATGCTACAAAGAAAGTTTGACAGATTTTCCATTTCTGCTTTTTGAACTTAATTATTATTTGCTGTAAATATTTCATAAGGTGCCTTGCTTATATATATGCTGAAACATTATAATTCTGCCAGATATTATTTTATGCTTTGTGATTTTTCTTTTTGTTGTTCATAGTGACCTCACCCAAATAGGGGGAGATTTTTTGAACCCCACCTATGTTTAGGGTTGATTTGGGCTAAGTTCACTATTAGGATTATTAGATGACCCAACATGTATAGTCTAGGGTCATATGTTTTTATCAGAGTCATGATCAGTCAATAACCTAGATTGATTGGTTCTCGCCTTCAGAATACTTAGAGATAGAAGATCTCCAGAGAAAAACAGTTTTCTAAGAGACAGAAAAGTTGTTTGAAGATTAGCTGATTAGAGCTCGACTTTCGTCAATCTCAGATCGACGAACTCAAGTTTCTTCTCTGAGTTGAGTTCGATGAAAGCTTAGCTGAGATCGACAAACTCCGATCTCACCTCAGTAGTTTAGCTCGACGAAGTACTATCTCAGGTCGACGAAAATTTGCTGAGTTCGACTAATTTCTCCTAGGTTCAGTTCGACTAATTCTCTGTTGATTTCAGTTCCACTAAGGTAGATGAATTTCAAAATATATTATAATATGTATGTAATGCTCTGATAATTAATGCACAATATTCTTATGAATATAGCCGTTACATGACAGCATTAATTATGGTCTTCACAGAGTAGTTACTTGACTTGTTTTATTGGGATAGTTGGGGAAACTCATTAAAGAAAAATTCTAGCCGTTCAAACTCCCAGAATTTCTGCAGTCAGTCTAGGAAAGGAATTCAAAATTCAAAGGCTAAAATATGCAAGGGTTATATAAGGATTATTCTTCAAGATAGTAAAAAAGATTATCAGCTGTGACAAAAAGAATAATCTACAGAAAAACTAAAAGAAGAATAGCTCTCATACAACTCAAGTTCTTTATCAGTTTTTGCTTCAGGGCTTTCAAGAGACAATCCATCAACATTTGTCTAAAAGCTTCCTGAAGATCAACAAGCAATCTGAAGGCCTACATCTTGAGCAAAGCTTCCATTCTCCTGAACTATTCTACATCTCAGGGGGAGCTTTGACAACAACAACAACCCACTAGTCTTCTAAGAACATTGAGAAAGAGAAGACAATATCAAATTTATTTCTACTTTACTATAAAAGGGTTTTTAACTCCCTTCAAAAGTTAGCCCTTTGATTGTTAAATCTCCTGATCAAAAGACTTAGTTTGGTTTTTGAGCACCTAGTCAAAAGCTCAGAGGGTTGTTAGATCTCCCTTGAAAATAGATCTTATGGTGACAGGGAACCTGGCCAAAAACCTATAGTGGATTCCTACCTGGGTGGTAGAATAGTGAATGTACCAAAGTTTTAGGAGAACCACTATAAAATCTTTGTGTCGTCTGGTTGCTCTATTTGTTATTTTTTGTGTTGTGATTTTCTGTGTTTTATTTCTGCATATTTACATATAGATATCACTTCTTTTAATCCGTTATAAAAATTAATCAAAAGATTTTTAATACTCTATTCACCCCCCCCCCCCCCTCTAGAGTTAGTATGATCTATCCCTTCACTTTCATAGTATGTGGATTGTTTCTAAAGTTTGATCATGGACATACTTGATGTAGAGCCCCAGGTATATCAAGTCACCTTTACCAATGGACTCAGTCCTGGGTTAATCAAATTTATGATTAGTGAGAAGAAGACAAGAACTTACACAGAGTGTATAGAAAGGGCCAACCAATTAATTGATGGAGATTTCAACAACGATGACTTTGTTGAGAGCATTTCAGACTAGGGGAAAGCGTCTGCCTAGCTCTTCCAATCGCCTTTCATTCCCACGTAGAAGAATAACTTCATCTGCTAGGAGTATCTTACCCCAAACCAAAGGGCATAATTCTCATCATCATGGTCCTCGAGCTTTTCTACAAATGAGGCTGAGGCACTCTCAATGAAAACAGGGAGAAAATGGTAAGCCACCATTATTGTTGGGAGCCTCCCCAAAGTAATGGAAAAGTTCTGCGTAGGAGTACACCAATATTGATGTATCGATGGAAGAAGACCTGGTGATTCTTCAGTAGCAAAACAAATTCTAACCTCTATGTCCTATAAAGGAGGACTCAGGAGTAGGAACCCAAACCTCTATTGCAAGTTCCAATATGATGCGGGGCATGACAAAAAAATAATCATGTTATTCTTAGCCTGGTGGAGAGGCTGTTGAAAGAAGGAATGTTAAAATATTTTCTTGTAGAAAGGCTGTCGAAGAAGGCCAGAGAAGTCCACCAATCTAGAAAAGGGAAAGAGAAAATGGGAGAGAGGCCAAGTGCCCCAAGGTGCATCCTCGTTGATCAAGGGAGTATGGAAGGAGATTGTATGGAAGTGGAAGGAGTTGGCACATTGGGAAGCTTCAATTGCATTCATGGTGGGGTCGTAGTAGAGTCCTCCTGTAAGGGAAGCATGAGGCACATACAAGGAAGGTAAGTAGTCTCAACATCGTTGGCTTGCCTCCCCATGTGGTGCTGACATTTAAAGAAGAAGATCTGCCTCAGTTTATCAACCCATTCCATGATCCGATCATCATCAAAGCCGTCTTGGGGTAGTCGCCAGAATCCCAGTGGACCTAGGAAGCTCTGTCAATGTCCTGTTCAAACCTTCTAATGAGATATTGAAAAATGATGATCTAATAAAAGCGTGTTACATCCCACTCTATGGTTTATCACGAGAAAGGAAGGAAGTTGAATGAAGTGTGGATCTGACGGTCATCCTATGTTGAATAGCTTGGCAAGAGTCCTTCCTGATCATCAATGCTTCTAGTAGTTTCAATGCAATTTTTCCGAGGCCTCTCCTGGATGACTTCCAAGCTATCGCATCAACATATCACCAAGTTATAAAGTTCCCACTATGGGAAAATAGTTCAGGGTCAAGAGTGACCAAAAGACGGCCCGGGAATGCTATATTTGATCGGTAAACTCAGCAGAAGAGTATATGCTACCCCTAGTTGGAAGGGACCGATCTACGAGCATTGTAGAGGATTATATTCCACTTCCACTTAAAGATATGCAAACTACAGGCCTGTTAAAAGAATATATCCCAGAGGATGTCGAGAAGGCTTGGTTTGATGGAATAGTGGAGGGATATTTCCTATTTTTGGTGGTGAACAACGGTCAGAGCAACCCGCTCGCCTAACAAGTACAAATGGCTTGGCGTTTGCGGTTTTGTATTTTTTACCCACTCCTTATTATCACTAATCTAAGAGCCTTGCATGTTTTTTCTTGACAAAAGATCTTAAATCTTCTCTTTAAGAAAAGTTTCAGTTCATGCAAGATACACACTCTCCTAGAATATTTGACATTTAAAACAAACTAAAACTGATCCGAGGTTCTCACCCATATATGGTTACTGGTGCTTGTAGGGACCCTTTAGATGTATCTGGATGTCGTATAATATGGGTCCTCAGGCCTCCAACCCTCATGCCGATGTGAGTCACTTCCACCACTATAATACCACGAAGATTTCCCTCATGAGATACTCTCAAGTGGCATATGTAGGAAATCTAGATGTGTTAACTAGCTGAACATATATTGAGGTGTTGTCGGATTTATTATTTTCCTTCAGAGAACGAGCTCCGAGCCACAGGAACATATTCCCCACCAACGTTCTTCAATGTTGCGCATATACGAGAGCCCTGTAGATGCCTTGGATCTTTTTAGAATCCTTAACCTCTATCAAGTAGAACCCATGGAGTAACGGACAACTCCTCCCAAGGAGCAGAAGTAGTCCCCTTTGTTTCTAGAGGTGAGTGTCTGGCCAACGAGTCATGGTGCTTTTCCAAGATTTGTCCGGCAAGTGCTCACTCGATGACTCAAAACACTTCACTAAGATTCATTCGCTCGACGATTTGTGATGCTTCAATAAATGTTTAAAATAATGTTTCAGGAGGACACTCAGCCTGAGGTCGCCTGTATTTTCCCCTATCCAAATAGACAAACACTTGTTATGAGGTTGTCATTGTTTATCCCTATTCAAACAGGAGGACACTTGGTATGAGGTCTCCTGGGTTTCTCCCTATCTAAATAGGCAGACACTTAGTATGAGGTCGCCTAGGTTTGTCCCAATCTAAATAGGCGGACACACGGAATGAGGTCATCTGGTTTCCTTCCTATCTAAATGGGCAGACACTTGACTTGAGGTAGCCCAGGGTTTTCTCTAATAAGTGACTGCTCGGACTATAGCCGCATGCTACTCTCTTTCATAAGTGTAACATACTGCGAATGGAATCAAAGTAACAATCAAAATCAAGTAAGTCCTTTTACATAGTTAATAAATTTATAGCATTCATGAATAGAGGAAGTGTTCATGAAGAATCTCCAAAATGGAAAACTTTGGAATGATGGGTGCGGATAAAATTACAGCGAGCCCTCCTCTGAGCTCGAAGATTTCGCTTCTGGGTGGCCCTCAAAAAGAGTCCTATAGTCAACATCTATAAGCGTGGGCTTCAACGCGTTGTTCTCTTTCAAGAGGCGGATCACCATTTTCGCCCCGTGCTTAGCAGCTCGAACCTGCTCCTGATAGATCCCTGTCTCATCTGTCGCTATTTTTTCCTGCATAACCAAGAGGTTGTGGTAAAGTTATGTTCTCCACACACGTAAGAAGTGGGAAATCATGAATATGATTATATCTTACTTTTAGTATCTCTCGTAGGCGGGCATTTGCGGCAAGTGCATCGTCAAGGAGACTCCAAGTTACACTGTTGTAGGAGAGATCCTGCAAGTTCACTGTGGTGGCTCTTGCGGATAAGTCCTCCATAGGGATCGCCTCTATCTCCCCAAGATCATTCGGGTCATAGATCTTCTTGACAATCAACAATGAATGGTGATGAACCCACACGATCTCTCTCCAGTACTTTTGTGGTGATCTTCACGGGCTTAGGTACCCTGATGGTCAACGGAACGATCGACTCTAAGTATTGACTCTGCCTCGAAGGTGGGACTATTGATGTGCTGGTGCCCATTATTGGTCGAGCATGTCATTCCTCAGCAACCAGCTTCTTGCCCGCAGATGGTGTTCGCGGTCTAGAGCCCGTAACCATCAAGACAACTGCAGATCGCAAAAATTCTCAGAGTAAGTATGCAAAAATACTTATAGGCCTTTCAAAAAGACTTACACTTTTCGACAGGACCGTCCACCACTTCCTTTACCTAGCAAACATAAAAACATGTGTCCAAGTATGCCCTTTACAAATAGCGAACGATCCGTCAGCCAACCGTGGACAAAGATGGGGGAGAAAAGACATCTTCAACATGAAGGGCGAGAAGGGTGTTGATGCTGCCAAGATTACCTTTGAAGAATGCAAACCGAGATCACCAGCCAAAGGGAGAGCCCACCGCATTCATAATTCGTATCTTGGTAGACCGAAATTGTAGCTGCCCGCACTTTAAGTCCTGCGTCTGGAAGAGAAACTGAAATACCTCCAAAGAAAGGTTATCCACTCCAACCTCAAGTATGTCACAAAAGACAAAATAGTCCCTACAAAGTTAGGAGCTAGTTAAGTGGGCAATATCCCATAATAGCTCAGAATCTCTGCGATCTCTAGGAAAATAGGAAAAGCCCAACCTGCCCAATTTGATCGAGGGGGACGACAATTTTTCCCTTGTACATTGAGTTCACCTTCTCCTCATTATTAGGAGTACACGCGGACAGACTCCCGCCCAGTAGATGTTTAGACCAGAATACCGCAAAATCCACACGGACTAGTGTCAGGCATGGCGGTTTGTCGCTAAGGAAAGCAACCATGCACCGAGATTTAGATAGAGGAGGAACTCACGTCATTTTTTAAAGTGGGGTATTAGAATTTTTAGAATAAATAAATAGCGGTGGGGTCCTCTATTTATATCCTCAACAAAAGGTAGAAGCGATGACAAAAGGCGCCCTTTTACGAGTGGTCCCGCACACTCAATTTCCTAATGATCACCCTACCATGCGGCCAGGTACCATTTGACGGTAGGACATGGACAATATCAATAATGGAATATACGACGAGGGAACCAAATATATTAAAAATTATTAGTATTGCCGATGCAATTATATTTAAAGAAAGGGAAATAAAGAAAGGCCACGTGACCTCAGCTATCCGCCGAGACGACCAAGCTCTGCCTTCAATTTATGAAACTCCATCTCCAACTTGGTGACTCGTGCTCTGATCTGTGCCAAGACTTCGCACATTGTGTGTGATATTGCCGCTTGTACCTCTCCTTCGTAAGGAGACAATACAAGTAAGAGAAAAATTAGACTTCTTCCGTAGACAATGTTGACGCACCTTGCATGAATATACCTCTTGCCGAAAGCTACAATCATTTGATTCTCGCATCCTCCGCAAAGACATTGGCAGGGTGGCTTTGATCACTAACAAACTTACCACCCGATCGTGGCTCTTGGGGTAGCTGAAGGCTTGGAAGTCAATTGTGGGAGGGACTGATGACCGCGTGTGGCCGAAGAAGGGGCGATTGGCCATCTCAAGGTCAACACGCTTCAGGTAGGCCTACTATATTAACCCATATTCCTAGGAGTGACCTATATCTATATATGGGTTCGCGACTGCTCGCTGGGATTTTCCCCCACTACAGGAGAAATGATGACTGATCCCCAGACTCTTCACTGAAACCAATGGGCGTCTGTGAACATGGCCCGCTTGGATGAGGACTCACCTCCAGGTAAGCTATTTGGTATCTTTTTGTCCTGCTCAGGTACCGGAACAACCTCTTCCTAAAACTGTGCCATCTAAGGTAGAACCTTTACCGCGACCTCCCCCTGCTCTTCTCGATCTCCTCGAAAGTCCTATGGGAAATAATGCCCTCAGAAACATCAAACCCCAAGAATTCCGATGAATCACTGACAGTTAGTGCATTCTTAGCAATTGTCGCACCTATGTACATCCAAGGAGAGAAATCACCTTCATCAAAACCTCCACCCTAATGGCATTACGAATAATTGGCCCTCTCACTAGGTCAATCATCGCTTGGAGAATACATTCAGGTGCAATAATCATCATGGGAGAACACTCGGCGATCGCTCGCCAAGTATTAGGGTGGGCCCTCTTGACCACCACTTTCTACAAATTGTTCATTGGACCTTTTTCAGTTGACGGAATCTCAGCAAGAGGTTGTATTGTAGGAGCTCTAGCAAGCTCATTGGCCCTTGACATAAATTATTCCAGAATGTCCTGGTTCATGCCGACAATTATCACTAGAGGAAGTTAGAAATGTCCGAATTTGCAAGAAAGATGAAGAAGAGGTAGGCCAGCCTGCCCTACTTATAGGCATGCTCCACAAGCCTTTTATCACTGTCTTTGCGGTTATCAGTCTACTTTCCTGGAACCCATGAAGTCTGCCAAAAAAGTTTGAGGATTATGTTAAACCAAATCTTGTGATAATAGATGAGAGCATGCAGAATAGGCAAAGATTACTTGCCCAACAACTGTTCTAGGTGTTCACCGACCTCTTGGACGGACACTCAGGAGAATCATGTACACCCTCTAGGATGCTATAATGGTTGGCGCAGACAGTTGGGAAGCAACCTTTAGATGAATTCTCAGAATGTAGTTTGGAAGATCTGGTCTGGAGTACGAGTGGACGCTATGACAAAGCCCTTGCGGACTTCTCTTTCTCTCTAGCTCAGGCAGCGCCGCACAATTTCATGCAGTCTCTTCTTTTAATCCCCTCCGCCCAACTTGATAAGTAAAGTTTGTTTTAAAGAAGATAGATTTTGTTTTATATAATCTTTTACGTATATAAGTCTATCTCTTTTTTACTTACTTATATCCTGTGTATTAAGGCAAGAGTACCTATCACATAGGAGTATATTATTTTGTAGAAAATATCAAGGTCGTATTTTTCCTGGGATCGGTGTTAATTATTCTACTTTTTAGAACGGACTATTATTTTATCGAACAAACGGAGTGGAGTTTATATTTAATAACAAAAGATAGAAAAATATATATACGTGATTTTATTAAGATTGGGACTTAGAAGGTAGTCCTCGATTTCAGAATTACTTTGAGAGAATATTAATTCAGCTATTAAAGAACAACTTTATTTCTTTATTACCTAACTTAACGAGAGGGTTCCTTTGGTAGCATCACTGACTCGAAAATACGACCTGGGAGGCTTGCGTTTAAAACGGGTTAACGTAAACGTAGTGTCTCTTCACCTAGTATATGATCAATTAACAGAAAACTCTAGTTAGGATAACTAGAAAGTAGAGTTGAAATAGATGAAAATAATATCCAGCCCAGAGCTCATCTTGACCAAGTGCTAAGGGTTCTTAGCCTCTTCTCAGGATGGGGGCGGTATAAAGTACAGAAAATAATATCTACCTATCTATCTTAACCCAGGACTTAAGCTTTCGCTTCGCCTTTCATTCGGGATAGGGTAGTAAAATCTAAAATTTTGCAGAGCTTTCGCACTATCTTAATCCAGGTAATAGGCTTTCGCCTCGCCCTTCATTCGGGATAGTATGAAATAATAAGGTTTTTGAAAATAATTTTGAAAGCAGTTTCACACTATCTTAATACAGGACATAAGCAGAGCTTCGCCTTTTATTCGGGATATTATGAAAAAAGAAATGAAAGTAAAACTAAAAATAAAGCAGTAAAGTACTGAGAATTGAATTTGAAAGAGTCTATTTTATAAAGTCCGAAAAATTATTACAACTTTTTAAAAAGCTGAAAAGAAAGCTAAAATATTACAACTTACAGAACTTTAGAATACTTGAAAGCTAGTACCAGTTCCTTGTCAGAGAGCTGGGGAGTCCTAACAGTTCTTAAGGAAGCTGCTGGTGTTTGAATAATTCTACTCAGCCCTGCCCCCCTATTTATAAAAAAAAATTCCAGTGACACGCCCCCTGACACGGGCGTGTCGGGGAGGGCGTGACGGGTTCACGGGCGTGACTGCCAACGTGTCGGGACAGGTGTCGAGTTGGGCTGAACTTTGGATAGAATTTGATCAGGTCACGGGAGTGTCGGATGACGTCATGGGCGTGTCTATTCGCTGATTCATCAGGTGGTATGGGGCATGGCGACAGCGCGGCAGCTTGCTGGCATTGTGGATAGACCTTCAATAGGGCACGAGCGTGTTGATTTTGTCACGGGCGTGTCTGGGACGTGTCCATCAATTTCCCGATTTTTCTTGAGAAAAAACAGAAACTAAAAAAAGAATTAAAATTAGCTGTCACGCCCTAGGTCACGGGCGTGACTAGGGGCGTGACCTAAGAAAAAAATACAAAAAATCAGAAAAACTTAAAAAATAAATATAAAACATAATATAACAAAAATAATTAGTTATATATAAAAAAACTAAGAATTTATTTATAAATATGCAAAATTAATACTATACAAAATTATATATTTTTATACTCATCAAATACCCCATACTTAGATTTTGCTATTCCAGAGCAAATATAGAGTTGAGTATATTTACAAGTTTTGAAATTTTCTATTTACTATTAATTTATTTCTTCAAGATAAAATAGGTATAAACATCCGGTGGATAAAGAGTTAAATGCTATCGTATATATATATCATTGATACCAGAGTTAGAATTTACAGCCATAAAAAGTTTTTTTGAAAACAAATAGTAAGCATATATTAAAATCAGATATAACAAGGATAGATTGGCTTTATGATTACTATATCTTTATACGAGATATATTGGAAAATGTTCATTTTATTATTTATGCTCTCTCAAAATTTTAAACAAAAATAGAATATTAACTTTGGAAGGGTGGAATTTACCTATACAATAGGTTTTTGTAGAAGTGATAGATTTTTGTATTCTATCATCTTTTTAGCTAAGTTATGCGTTGTTATAACTACTAAGGAATGTAACTCCAAAGTGGCAAAAAATTACAAAGCATACTTGAGTTTTTATTTGAATCCAATGTATATTTAGAGAACACATACTCCTTTCCATATACTCTTTTCATATTTATTGGATGCATATGTGTACGGAATGAAATCTTATTCCCATTGACATAAGATCTTTTCTTTTACTAGGAGCACATACTCCTAGATACTTGCTTGCGTAAGAAAACATGCCAAGTAGAAATAAATATTCAGGAGTTGGATAAAAAATTTTGAGAGCAACTATAATAGTTTGTATTTCTTATATTTCGTTAAGAATGGAGTAAGGATAATTACAGTATAAAATTGTTTTGTGAACATAATATGTTTTGCTTCTATTGTATGTATATGTATTTTTGATATATTAAAGCAGGCTTGCTAAAAAACTAACTCTGATTGTAATGAAAATTTACAAGGTAGGGTTTAAAAGTTTATTCCGGATATTTATATCTATCTAGTTATGAGAAGGAGTAGTAAATTTGAAAATTGAATAATTTGCATTTTTGATCAACTCTGATTTTTTTTTTCAATATTTATAGTATGGTTTTGAAAATTTTGACTTGTTTTGGGATGAGTACTAAAATAAACAATACTTGTATTTAAAACATATAAGTGATATAAAAATTATAGCTAAAAGCACTCCCATACTTATGTTAGGCATAAGTATGAATTGATAAATATGTATAGAATATACAAAATCATAAAAGATGGAAATATATAAGTGAATTTATAATTCAAGGTTATGGAGTAGTGTTAGGGTTTCAGGATCTTTTTGAACAGGGTCCCCAGTAAAATATAGTTTTAAACGGTGCCCGTTTACTTTGAAAGTTCTGAGTTCAGGATTATAAATAGGAACGGTCCCATATGGCCAGATTTGTTTAACAGTAAAGGGTCCGGTCCATCGGGATTTTAATTTTCCTATAAATAATTTAAGGTGTGAGTTATATAGTAGGACAAAATCACCTGGTGAAAAAGATTTTGGAAATTTAATTTTCCTATCATGATAAAACTTAGATCGCTCTTTATAAAATTTATTGTTTTCATAGGCGTTTGCAAGCAATTCCTCAAGTTCATTGAGTTGAAATTTTCGTTGTTCGGCGGCTAAGTTTGTATCTAAGTTTAGAAATTTTAGCGGCCAGTATGCGCGATGTTCTAATCCTACAGGTAGGTGACATGCCTTTCCATATAATAAATGATAAGGTGTACAACCGATCGCAGTTTTGAATGTTGTACGGTAGGCCCAAAGTGCATCATCTAATTTGATGGACCAATCTTTTCGATTGGTATCTACAGACTTTTCTAATATGCGCTTTAGTTCTCTATTGACTACCTCCACTTGGCCGCTTGTTTGGGGGTGATAAGCGGTAGCGATTTTATGAGTAACTCCATATTTTGCTAACACTTTAGCCATTTGGGTGTTACAAAAATGAGTACCTCGATCGCTAACTATAGCCCTAGGCGTGCCAAAACGTGAAAATAAGGTTTTCAGAAATTGAACGACGACTCTCGCGTCAGCGGTGGGAAAAGCTTGCGCTTCAGCCCACCATGAAACGTAATCGACCGCTACTAAGATATAACGATTTTTAAAAGGAGGTAAAGGGCCTACAAAATCTATGCCCCACAGATCAAAAATTTCACATTCTAAGTAAAAGTTTTGGGGCATTTCGTCCCGACGGGAAATGTTACCTGACCGTTGGCAGCGGTTGCAAACGCTTACCAATTTTTGAGCGTCCTTGAATAAAGTAGGCCAAAAGAATCCTGCATCATGGGCTTTACGTGTAGTCCGGTTGGATTGATAATGTCCGCCGGTTGGTCCTTCATGGCACTGTCGTAGTACTTTTAGTCCTTCCTCATTCGAAATATATCTTCTAATTACCTGGTCGGCACAGACTCGGAATAAATACGGGTCTTCCCAAAAGTAGTTTTTCAAGTCAGAAAAGAATTTCCTCTTTTATTGAATTAAAAAAGCTTTTGGAAGGACTCGGGCTACTAAATAGTTAGCCAAGTCTGCGAACCAAGGAGTAGAAGAGTTTGTTACCTTTTCGAGCGCGAGGAGACTTTCTTCAGGGAATTTATCTTCGATGTCGGTTTCCACGAGTGTATCTGTTGCAGCATTCTCTAGTCGAGAAAGATGATCGGCTGTTAAATTTTCTGCGCCTTTCTTATCTCGGATCTCTAAATAAAATTTTTGTAATAAGAGAATCCAACGTAATAAATGGGGTTTTTCATCTGCCTTAGTTAGTAAATATTTTAAAGCAGAATGATCCGTAAAAACTATAACTTTCGATAGCATGATATAAGATCTAAACTTATCAAATGCAAAAACAAACGCCAGTAGTTCCATTTCCGTGGTCGTGTAATTGGTTTGTATGGATGTGAGAGTTTTACTTGCATAATAGATAGGATGAAAATATTTGTCTACTCGTTGTCCTAAGACAGCTCCTACCGCATAATCACTCGCATCACACATGATCTCAAATAGAAAGGACCAGTCTGGGGCTACTAAAATAGGAGAGTTGTTAAGTTTGTCCTTAATAATATTGAATGCTACTAAGCATTCACTATCGAATATAAATGGGGCTTCTTTTTCTAATAAATGTGACCCGGGTTCGATCCCCGGCAACGGCGCCAAAAAGCTTGATAAGTAAAGTTTGTTTTAAAGAAGATAGATTTGGTTTTATATAATCTTTTACGTATATAAGTCTATCTCTTTTTTACTTACTTATATCCTATAGATTAAGGCAAGAGTACCTATCGCATAGGAGTATAGTATTTTGTAGAAAATATCAAGGTCATATTTTTCCTGTGATCGGTGTTAATTATTCTACTTTTTAGAACGGACTATTATTTTATAAAACGAACGGAGTGGAGTTTATATTTAATAACAAAAGATAGAAAAATATATATACGTGATTTTATTAAGATAGAGACTTAGAAGGTAGTCCTCGATTTAAGAATTACTTTGAGAGAATATTAATTCAGCTATTGAAAAACAACTTTATTTCTTTATTACCTAACTTAATGAGAGGGTCCCTTTCGTAGCATCACTGACTCGAAAGTACGACCGGGGAGGCTTGCGTTTAAAACGGGTTAACGTAAACGTAGTGTCTCTTCACCTGATATATGATCAATTAACAGAAAACCCTAGTTAGGATAACTAGAAAGTAGAGTTGAAATAGTTGAAAATAATATCCAACCCAGAGCTCATCTTGACCAAGTGCTAAGGGTTCTTAGCCTCTTCTCAGGATGGGGGCGGTATAAAGTACAGAAAATAATATCTACCTATCTATCTTAACCCAGGACTTAAGCTTTCGCTTCGCCTTTCATTCGGGATAGGGTAGTAAAATCTAAAATTTTGCAGAGCTTTCACACTTTCTTAATCCAGGTAATAGGCTTTCGCCTCGCCCTTCATTCGGGATAGTATGAAATAATAAGGTTTTTGAAAATAATTTTGAAAGAAGTTTCACATTATCTTAATCCAGGACATAAGCAGAGCTTCGCCTTTCATTCGGGATATTATAAAAAAAGAAAGGAAAGTAAAACTAAAAATAAAGCAGAAAAGTACTCAGAATTGAATTTGAAAGAGTCTATTTTATAAAGTCCAAAAAATTATTACAACTTTCTAAAAAGCTGAAAAGAAAGCTAAAATATTACAACTTACAGAACTTTAGAATACTTGAAAGCTACTATAAGTTCCTTGTCAGAGAGCTGGGGAGTCCTAACAGTTCTTAAGGAAGCTGCTGGTGTTTGAATAATTCTACCCAGCCCTGCCCCCCTATTTATAAAAAAAAAAATTCAAGTGACACGCCCCCTAACACGGGCGTGTCGGGGAGGGCGTGACGGGTTCACGGGCGTGACTGCCAACGTGTCGGGACAGGTGTCGAGCTGGGCTGAACTTTGGATAGAATTTGATCAGGTCACGGGCGTGTCGGATGACGTCATGGGCGTGTCTATTCGCTGATTCATCAGGTGGTATGGGGCATGGCGACAGCGCGACAGCTTGCTGGCATTGTGGATAGACCTTCAATAGGGCACGAGAGTGTTGCTTTTGTCACGGGCGTGTCCGGGACGTGTCCATCAATTTCCCGATTTTTCCTGAGAAAAAATAGAAACTAAAAAAAAGAATTAAAAAGAGCTATCACGCCCTAGGTCACGGGCGTGACTAGGGGCGTGACCTAAGAAAAAAATACAAAAAATCAGAAAAACTTAAAAAATAAATATAAAAACATAATATAACAAAAATAATTAGTTATATATATAAAAACTAAGAATTTATTTATAAATATGCAAAATTAATACTATACAAAATTATATATTTTTATACTCATCAAATACCCCCATACTTAGATTTTGCTATTCCAGAGCAAATATAGAGTTGAGTATATTTACAAGTTTTGAAATTTTCTATTTACTATTAATTTATTTCTTCAAGATAAAACAGGTATAAACATCCGGTGGATAAAGAGTTAAATGCTATCGTATATATATATCATTGATACCAGAGTTAGAATTTATAGCCATAAAAAGTTTTTTTGAAAACAAATAGTAAGCATATATTAAAATCAGATATAATAAGGATAGATTGGCTTTATGATTACTATATCTTTATACGAGATATATTGGAAAATGTTCATTTTATTATTTATGCTCTCTCAAAATTTTAAACAAAAATAGAATATTAACTTTGGAAGGGTTGAATTTACCTATACAATAGGTTTTTGTAGAAGTGACAAATTTTTGTATTCTATCATCTTTTTAGCTAATTTATGCGTTGTTATAACTACTAAGGAATGTAACTCCAAAGTGGCAAAAAATTACAAAGCATACTTGAGTTTTTATTTGAATCCAATGTATATTTAGAGGAACACATACTCCTTTCCATATAATCTTTTCATATTTATTGGATGCCTATGTGTACAGAATGAAATCTTATTCCCATTGGCATAAGATCTTTTCTTTTACTAGGAGCACATACTCCTAGATACTTACTTGCGTAAGAAAACATGCCAAGTAGAAATAAATATTCAGGAGTTGGATAAAAATTTTGAGAGCAACTATAATAGTTTGTATTTCTTATATTTCCTTAAGAATAGAGTAAGGATAATTACAGTCTAAAATTGTTTGGTGAACATAATATATTTTGCTTCTATTGTATATATATGTATTTTTGATATATTAAAGCAGGCTTGCTAAAAAACTAACTCTGATTGTAATGAAATTTTACAAGGTAGGGTTTAAAAGTTTATTCCGGATATTTATATCTATCTAGTTATGAGGAGTAGTAAATTCTAAAATTAAATAATTTGCATTTTTGATCAACTCCAATTTTTTTTGAATATACATAGTATGGTTTTGAAAATTTTTACTTGTTTTGGGACGAGTACTAAAATAAACAATGCTTGTATTTAAAACATATAAGTGATATAAAAATTTTAGCTAAAAGCACTCCCATACTTATGTTAGGCATAGGTATGAATTGATAAATATGTACAGAATATACAAAAGCATAAAAGATGGAAATATACAAGTGAATTTATAATTCAAGGTTATGGAGTAGTGTTAGGGTTTCAGGTTCTTTTTGAACAAAGTCCCCAGTAAAATATAGTTTTAAACGGTGCCCGTTTACTTTGAAAGTTCCGAGTTCAGAGTTAGAAATAAGAACTGTCCCATATGGCCAGATTTGTTTAACAGTAAA
This sequence comes from Platanthera zijinensis, assembly GCA_039513925.1. NCBI lineage: Eukaryota > Viridiplantae > Streptophyta > Magnoliopsida > Asparagales > Orchidaceae > Platanthera > Platanthera zijinensis. Next base: position 39,473,860 of record CM077094.1, read on the forward strand.
GGGTCCGGTCCATCGGGATTTTAATTTTCCTGGAAATAATTTAAGGCGTGAGTTATATAGTAGGACAAGATCACCTGGTGAAAAAGATTTTTTAAATTTAATTTTCCTATTATGATAAAACTTAGATCGCTCTTTATAAAATTTATTGTTTTCATATGCGTTTGCACGCCATTCCTCAAGTTCATTGAGTTGAAATTTTCGTTGTTCGGCGGCTAGGTTTGTATCTAAGTTAAGAAATTTTAGCGCCCAGTATGCGCGATATTCTAATTCTACAGGTAAGTGATATGCCTTTCCATATAATAAACGATAAGGTGTACAACCGATCGCAGTTTTGAATGCTGTACGGTAGGCCCAAAGTGCATCATCTAATTTAAGGGACCAATCTTTTCGATTGGTATCTATAGACTTTTCTAATATGCGCTTTAGTTCTCTATTGACTACCTCCACTTGGCCGTTTGTTTGGGGGTGATAAGCAGTAGCGAGTTTATGAGTAACTCCATATTTGGCTAACACTTTAGCCATTTGGGTGTTACAAAAATGAGTACCTCGATCGCTAACTATTGCCCTAGACGTGCCAAAACGTGAAAATAAGGTTTTCAGAAATTGAACGACGACTCTCGCGTCAGCGGTGGGAAAAGCATGCGCTTCAGCCCACCGTGATACATAATCGGCCACTACTAAGATATAACGATTTTTAAAAGGAGGTAAAGGGCCTACAAAATCTATGCCCCACAGATCAAAAATTTCACATTCTAAGTAAAAGTTTTGGGGCATTTCGTCCCGACGGGAAATGTTACCTGACCGTTGGCAGCGGTTGCAAACGCTTACCAATTTTTGAGCGTCCTTGAATAAAGTAGGCCAAAAGAATCCTGCTTCAAGGGCTTTACGTGCAGTCTGGTTGGATTGATAATATCCGCCGGTTGGTCCTTCGTGGCAGTGTCGTAGTACTTTTAGTCCTTCCTCGTTCGAAATATATCTTCTAATTACTTGGTCGGCACAGACTCGGAATAAATACGGGTCTTCCCAAAAGTAGTTTTTCAAGTCAGAAAAGAATTTCCTCTTTTATTGAATTAAAAAAGCTTTTGGAAGGACTCGGGCTACTAAATAGTAAGCCAAGTCTGCGAACCAAGGATTAGAAGAGTTTGTTACCTTTTCGAGCGCGAGGAGACTTTCTTCAGGGAATTTATCTTCGATGTCAGTTTCCACGAGTGTATCTATTGCAGCATTCTCTAGTCGAGCAAGATTATCGGCTGCTAAATTCTCTGCGCCTTTCTTTTCTCGGATCTCTAAATCAAATTTTTGTAATAAGAGAATCCAACATAATAAATAGGGTTTTGCATCTGCCTTAGTTAGTAAATATTTTAAAGCAGAATGATTCGTAAAAACTATAACTTTCGATAGCATGATATAAGATCTAAACTTATCAAATGCAAATACAATCGCCAGTAGTTCCTTTTCTGTGGTCGTGTAATTGGTTTGTATGGATGTGAGAGTTTTACTTGCATAATAGATAGGATGAAAATATTTGTCTACTCGTTGTCCTAAGACAGCTCCTACTGCATAATCACTCGCATCACACATGATCTCAAAAGGAAAGGACCAGTCTAGAGCTACTAAAATAGGAGAGTTGTTAAGTCTGTCCTTAATAATATTGAATTCTACTAAGCATTCACTATCGAATATAAATGGGGCTTCTTTTTCTAATAAATGTGACCCGGGTTCGATCCCCGGCAACGGCGCCAAAAAGCTTGATAAGTAAAGTTTGTTTTAAAGAAGATAGATTTGGTTTTATATAATCTTTTACATATATAAGTCTATCTCTTTTTTACTTACTTATATCCTAATGATTAAGGCAAGAGTACCTATCGCATAGGAGTATAGTATTTTGTAGAAAATATCAAGGTCGTATTTTTCATGTGATCGGTGTAATTATTCTACTTTTTAGAACGGACTATTATTTTATCGAACGAACAGAGTGGAGTTTATATTTAATAACAAAAGATAGAAAAATATATATACGTGATTTTATTAAGATAGGGATTTAGAAGGTAGTCCTCGATTTCAGAATTACTTTGAGAGAATATTAATTCAGCTATTGAAGAACAACTTTTTTTCAATATTACCTAACTTAACGAGAGGGTCCCTTTGGTAGCATCACTGACTCGAAAGTACGATCGGGGAGGCTTGCGTTTAAAACGGGTTAACGTAAACGTAGTGTCTCTTCACCTGGTATATGATCAATTAACAGAAAACCCTAGTTAGGATAACTAGAAAGTAGAGTTGAAATAGTTGAAAATAATATCCAGCCCAGAGCTCATCTTGACCAAGTGCTAAGGGTTCTTAGCCTCTTCTCAGGATGGGGATGGTATAAAGTACAGAAAATAATATCTACCTATCTATCTTAACCCAGGACTTTAGCTTTTGCTTCACCTTTCATTCGGGATAGGGTAGTAAAATCTAAATTTTGCAGAGCTTTCGCACTATCTTAATCCAGGTCATAGGCTTTCGCCTCGCCCTTCATTCGTGATAGTATGAAATAATAAGGTTTTTGAAAATAATTTTGAAAGCAGTTTCACACTATATTAATCCAGGACATAAGCCGAGCTTCGCCTTTCATTCGGGATTGTATGAAAAAAGAAAAGAAAGTAAAACTAAAAATAAAGAAGAAAAGTACTCAGAATTGAATTTGAAAGAGTCTATTTTATAAAGTCCGAAAAATTATTATAACTTTCTAAAATGCTGAAAAGAAAGCAAAATATTACAACTTACAGAACTTTAGAATACTTGAAAGCTACTACAAGTTTCTTGTCAGAGAGCTGGAGAGTCCTAACAATTCCTAAAGAAGCTGCTGGTGTTTGAATAATTCTACTCATCCCTGCCCCCTATTTATAGAAAAAAATTTCAAGTGACACGCCCCCTGATATGGGCGTGTCGGGGAGGGCGTGACGGATTCACGGGCGTGACTGCCAACGTGTTGGGACAGGTGTCGAGGTGGGCTGAACTTCGGATAGAATTTGATCAGGTCACGGGCGTGTCAGATGACGTCATGGGCGTGTCTATTCACTGATTCATCAGGTGGCATGGGGCGTGGAGACAGCGCCGCAGCTTGCTGGCATTGTGGATAGAACTTCAATAGGGCACTAGCGTGTTGATTTTGTCACAGGCGTATCCGGGACGTGTCCATCAATTTCCCAATTTTTCCTGAGAAAAAACAAAAACTAAAAAAAGAATTAAAAAGAGCTGTCACGCCCTAGGTCACGGGCGTGACTAGGGTCGTGACCTAAGAAAAATAATACAAAAAATAAGAAAAACTTAAAAAATAAATATAAAACATAATATATAAAAAATAATTGGTTTTATATATAAAAACTAAGATTTTATTTATAAATATGCAAAATTGTATATTTTAATACTCATCACAACTCTTCATGTACCTCGGGTGGCTGTGCATTTATTGTCATTATTAATAAAGTATTAAATACTCGTCGGTTTGTGAATCATCCACACATCCTACCCTCAAGTAAAAATGGGGACCATGGGTGCTTGGAAGGGACACACGGACTCAGCGTAGAACTATCCTAGTCGCTGGTGCGGACACTAAGTCTGGTCAATCTTTCTTTTTTATCTTTATGTACGCCCAAACACTCTTATCATCCTCCTTTTAAATTAATCAAGAGGTTCATCGCAAGGAAGACTTTTGATGCAGCGGGACAAATTTGTTGTTCGCCGCTGCCAGCGTCACTTTCTTTTCAATTCGCGGGTCAAGTAATTGATCTCTTGTGAAACATACATTACTCTGCTGATCACCCTACCCAGGGATAGCGCTTGGACAGTTGGTTACATTTTTTGGCTCCAACACAAAAAAAACTTTACCCTACAAAGAGACTGAATCGATAAATCAAGAAGGGGAATGGGGTGATAATGGAGGAGGAGTGAGCATCCTTCGACTACATGAAGTGGAGGGACTGTCGGGAGGCATGGAAGTTTGCATCCTCATGTGCTCCCCCATATGGAAAATAAACTCACTCTGCTAAGAAATGGTGTCCTCGATGTTAGGTTTTCTATACAACACATTATATGTTCGTAGCAGAATAGAGTTCAAGAAAACCCTAAACAAAAAAATGAATCTTGCGATGAAACATTGATCAACAAGTAAAATCACAACAATAGATAACAATATACTTGAGAGGGGTTGAAGTAATATTCAACCAAGATTCTCCATAAAGCTCGTCTGAGGCCACATAAGAATAGATCTGCAGCTCTACAAGTATCCACACAAACTGAGGAGAACACTAGAACCTTGTACAAAAAGGACCGGGATGGATACAGGAATGCCATCAATGTCTCCACAAACTACTAGGTTTGCTTCAGGAGAGGCGGTTGCGGGCGCTGAGATCAGGTCTCGCAACAGCGGGCGCTGGGATCAGGTCTCACGGAGGCGGCGGATTCTAGATCTTGGGAAAACTCTTTTTCATCTGATCTCAAAAGGGAAGCATTCAGAAAACCCCAGGGTTTCATCTGTTTATACTTAGGAGTATAAAAAAATACGTGTCGTCTCTATCAGCAGACTCGAGACTAAAAAGAATAATCTCAACGTTATAGCTGAGACGATCTCAGTTGTCTCGACAGTATAGCGGAGACTATTTAAGCTATCTCAATAGTATAGCTGAGACGATCTCAGCTACATCGACCGTATCTCTTAGACGATCTCAACTGTCTCCATGATATAGCTGAGATGATCTTAACTGTCTCGACGGTATCACTGAGATGATCTCAGCTGTCTCGATGGTATCATTGAGACAGCCACATGATAATGCCAACAAGCAACTCCAATGAGTCAAGGGAATGATTCTTATCTCATATCCAATATGAGTAAGACCAATACAATTTATTGCTCCAACTTCTCCAAACTCTCTTATGTGCGACCCAATAGACTCATATCACATTGACAGTGAGACTAACTGTTTGATTGCTTTGCAATCACCATGGAAACACCAACACTCGATCCGCACGATCCTCTTGTAAGAGTCCGGGAACTGTTCCTCAAAGCTTTTGCGCACAGTACATTATTGAGAAGCTGGGGCAGCAATATTACTAATAGGTGCATCAACAATAAGTGCATCACCACCATAAAATGACTCCTTGTCCACATCATCCATAGGGGCCTGAACATCAACAAAACATCCTAAATCTGATATGACTACATTTCACCCTCCTGAACCTTCGTATCAGCCTAAAGGCAGTCATCACCGTAAGAGAAATTAGATGTCCCTTAGAAACCATAGTCATGGGGGGCAGAGAGTCCCAGACTCCTGTCCCCTTGACAATCTTGGTGATGTAATTGTTGACGTTAATTTTCCATTTTGACCGAAGTCAAAAGGCTTGCTTTTGAAATATATATCAATATAAATATATAAATGTATGTTGACCAAAGTCAATAAGATAAATGTTGTAGTTTTGGAATTAGCATGCATCTTTGATGAAAAATAGGAAACAAAAATGCAAGTAGAGGGAAAAAACCGAGGGAGATAAACTCAGGGAAGTTTTTCATTCATTCATTCATTCAATTCAGATTTTTATATATCTTCCTTAGCGTTCATACAACATTCTTATATAGAGAAAAATGCATTAATTAAATTTTGTTATCAGGCACTTAGGAAAGGTGCAGGATAATGCTTCGACTTCTAGCTGCATTTAAGACTTTGGCTGCTTCTTCTTCTTCTTGGTAGTTGAGATGCTTGGAAACTGTAACTGGCTATTGCTCTCCTTCTCTTTGTCTCTTGCATTAAGTACCTCAACACCCCCCCTTAATGCTGAGACCAAAAGTTTTCTCAGATTCATAAAATTTTGCACCGGCAGAGGTTTTGTAAAGATGTCGGCAAGCTGTTTGTTGGATTGACAGTAGGCAAGCTCGATCTGATTTTCTTCTACCAGGTCCTTCAGAAAGTGATAACGAAGATCGATATGTTTGGTGCGGCTGTGGAATATAGGATTCTTAGCAATTCCAATGGCTGTTGTGTTGTCACACCAAATTTTAATTTCCTTTTCTTCCTTCTTTAACCGGAGATCGCTGAGTAGTCGTCTTAGCCATACACCTTCACATGCTGCTGCGCAAACTGCCACATATTCTGCTTCTGCCGTCGAGAGGGCTACAGATTTTTGCTTCTGTGATGACCAGGATATAACTTTGCTTCCAATCATGAATACATGTCCACTGGTGCTCTTCCTATCTTCTGAATCTCCCCCCAGTCACTGTCTGAGAAGCCGACTAAATCTGTGGAACTCTCTTCTTGGTAGTTCAGTCCACAATCAACTGTCCCCTTTAGGTAACGAATGACTCGTTTGGCTGCCGTCATGTGCTCTGGACTTGGCTTGGACAAAAATCGGGATAGAATTGATACGGCATTCTCTATGTCCGGCCTCGTGTTGGTGATGTAGATAAGTGAACCCACCAGACTTCTGTATTCTGCTTCTATAGCTGAAGTTGGCTCTTCATTCTTTACTAACTTTGCTCCAGTTGTCATTGGAGTTGGGGCTGGATTACAATCTTGCATACCATACTTCGCTATTACTAGCTCTATGTATTTCCTTTGATTGATGAAAATTCTTCCTGGATTTTGATGAATTTGAAATCCTATGAAGAATTTCATCAATCCAAGATCACTCATCTCAAACTCACTCATCATAACTTGCTTAAATTCCTTAACAATCTCAGATGTGGAGCCTATGAAGATTAGATCATCCACATAGAGACAAAGAATGAGGAAATGGTTAGTATCAAACCTCTTGGTGTACAAGGATGGCTCATTTTTACTTTTGCTGAACCCATTTCCTGCAAGATGACTGTCAATTCTTTGGTTCCAAGCTCTCGGGGCATGTTTTAATCCATACATGGCTTTATTGAGCTTGTAGACTTTCTCCTCCTCTCCTTCTTTCTCAAAACCTTCAGGTTGATGAACATAAATTTCTTCCTCTACTCTTCCATTTAGGAAGGCTGATTTTACATCCAATTGATGTACTCCCAACTTGGCTTGAGCAGCAAATGCAAGGAAAGCCCTAATAGATTCCATTCGGACGACTGGGGCAAAGGTCTCATGGAAATCTATACCCTTCCGTTGGGTATATCCTTTGGCTACTATTCTTGCTTTGTACTTTACTATTTCTCCTTCTTCATTTTTCTTTGCTTTGTAGACCCATTTGAGATTTAAGATATGTTTATCTTTTGTCTTTTGTACAAGTTGCCATGTATCATTCTTCTCTACCATCTCTATCTCTTCTTCCATTGCTCTTCTCCATTATGGGTCTACAGCAGCTGTGGCATAGTTCTCTGGTTCTTCTTTTATGAGCAGTGCAATGTCCTCTTCAGTTTGATAGATCTCAGCAAGAGATCTAAACATGGGATGTGATGACTCCTCCTCAGATTCTGAAATGGGTTCAGGTTGGCGCAGTTCTTCTGGTTCTGCAGTATGTGGCAACAACTCATGAAGATTTATTCCTTCCACTAGTTGAGATGGCTGTTCTTCAGTAACCTCAGTGTGAAGATGAGGATTTTCTCGATTCTGATCCCAGTCCCAGCTAGTATTTTCATTAAAAATAACATCTCTAGATATGCTCAGTTTTTTGGTTTTGGGATTGTAAATACGATAAGCCTTGGACTGTTGGTTGTATCCAATAAAGATCCCCTTTTCTGCCTTCATTTCTAATTTCTTTCTTCCTTCTTTTGGTATGTGTTTGTAGGCCACACATCCAAAAGTCCTTAGATGTTGCACATTGGGCTTCTTCTTCCTCCAGGCTTCATATGGAGTAACTCCTTCCAGACTTCTGGTCGGAGACCTATTAAGCACATAGACAGCAGTCTGAGCAGCTTCTGCCCACAGCTCTTGGGGCAGACCATGGTGATGTAGCATAGCTTTTACCTTCTCTATGATTGTCCTGTTCTTCCTTTCTGCTGTGCCATTTTGTTCAGGAGAGTAGGGAGCAGTGAGCTCCCTTGTGATGCCTTGATCCTTGTAGTAGTTTTGGAATTCCAGACTTGTGAACTCTCCTCCACCATCAGATCTTAGACCTTTCAGGTTGTGGCCACTTTGCTTCTCAGCAGCAGCCTTGAACTCCCTGAATTTTGTGAAGGTCTCTGATTTGTGCTGCAAAAAATAAATCCAAGAAAACCTGGAGAAATCATCAGTTAGACATAGGAAATATTTCATTCCTCCAATAGAGGGTGTTGTTGCCAGCCCCCAGAGGTCAGCATGGACCAGCTCCAGTGGTTCTTTAGCTTTCCAGTTTGTTGCTTTTGGGAATGATTGCCTGTGACTCTTCCCCATTATACACCCTTCACAGGTGGTAGGTTCTCCTTCCAATCTTGGTATCCCCTCCACCATCTCCTTTTGCTTTAACAACTGCAGGTCCTTAATGTTCAAATGTGCAAATCTGTGATGCCATAGGGACAATGATGTGCTGCAGGAGAAAGCATAGTCATTGGGTTCACTCAGATTCACAGGGAACATGTTGTTGGTGGTCATGATGACAGTGGCTATGCACACACTCGATTCTTTGTGCATAATGTGACAACGTTCTCCCTCAAAAGTAATTGTGTATCCACTCCTCATGAGCTGACCAACACTTAGCAAACTTTGAGATAATTTTGGCACAAAATGTACACCTTCTATGTGTTTGACTTGCCCTTCTTTGGATAGAACAGCCACTGTGCCTGTCCCTTCTATCTCCAACCTCTTTCCATCTCCTAAAATCACATGGGTTTTCTCGCTAGCAATAAGATTAGTGAATATTTCTTCATTGGGGGACATATGGTTTGAACAACCACTATCTATGAACCATGTGTTATGTGGATCATCATTAGTTCTAGATATTAGTAGCTTTTCAGTGGTTTCATGGAATTTGGCTTCCTCCTTCTTATCTTTTGACCAACAATCCTTTTGCATATGAGTTGGCTTTTTACACCGTTTACATTTATAAAAGCAGTCAAAGGCTGTGTGGTTGTTTCTTTTACATAAAGCACAATGCATTTGGTTCTGATTATTAGGCACATTTGTTCTTACTTCTCCTTGTCTACCTCTCCCTCTACCTCTTGTGGACAGATTTGAGGCTCTGGATGAACTCTTTTAAGTTGGATTAAACTTTATTTTTGTTTGAAAAACTTGTTCTAGCTCCCCACTAGAATTTTTCAGTCTTTCCTCATGAGCTTGCAATGACCCCATCAACTCAGTTATGGAGAGGTGATTTAGGTCTTTTGTTTCTTCAATGGTGGTAACAATGGCATTGAATTTGGGAGGTAAACACCTTAGGATTTTAGGGGCAATCTTCTTGTCTTTCAACTTGTCCCCTAGACTCCTAATTTGGTTTACAATGCCCATCAGTCTTGACACAAATTCTTTTATGGTTTCATTTTCTTTCATGGAAATGTTCTCAAACAATTTCCATTGGTGCTGCAATTTTATTGAGATTACCTTCTCGGAGTCTTGAAACTCACTATAAAGGATGTCCCATGCGCGTTTTGGTGTGGTATCCCCCATGATCCTTGGGTAGATGTCGTTGCTTACTCCTTGATGCAGTAGGAGAAGAGCTCTTGCTTCTATCTTTGCTTCTTCTTGCTCTGCTTTCAGGGCTTCAGCTTCTGGCTCCTTCCCTTTGGATGTCTCGGGTGTCTTCTTCTCAATATGATGCCACAGGCCTTGTGATTGAAGCACAAGACGCATGTGCACAGACCAGAACTCATAGTGTTCTCCATCGAAGATGGGAACACCGGCTTGGGTAAAACTGAACATGTGGGAAGTATTTGGTGCCGCCATATGATGATGGGAATTGGATGAATGCAATGAGATTACACTCAACTACAACCACCCACTGATGGCCATCGAGCAAGAGCAACCTGGCTCTGATACCATGATGAAAAACAGGAAACAAAAATGCAAGTAGAGGGAAAAACCGAGGGAGATAAACTCAGGGAAGTTTTTCATTCATTCAATTCAGATTTTTATATATCTTCCTTAGAGTTCATACAACATTCTTATATAGAGAAAAATGCATTAATTAAATCTTGTTATCAGGCACTTAGGAAAGGTGCAGGATAATGCTTCGACTTCTGGCTGCATTAAAGACTTTGGCTGCTTCTTCTTCTTCTTGGTAGTTGAGATGCTTGGAAACTGTAACTGGCTATTGCTCTCCTTCTCTTTGTCTCTTGCATTAAGTACCTCAACATCTTGGCGGTAGAAAAAAAAATGGAAGGAAACTGAAGTTGCGTGAATGCTGGACAGGTGGCTTGCCTTGATTAGTTTGAAATACTTATAAATAGACGTACAAGGATTCAAGGCGGGTGTGTGCAGAAGCATAGTAAGGTAGAGCGGAAGAGAGCCGGGTAGCACCTAAGGACAGAAGTTGCGGCCTGCCCTGTGTGGACTGCATCTCTAATATATAAGCCAATTCCTATTGGCCAGTAAAAGCTGCGAACTGCTTTAAAGCTGCTGACTGCTTTAATTGATGGTTATGCTAACACTCTTATCTCTATTCTCATCATATGCAGATAGAAGCAAAAATACAGAGAAGAAGAAAGAGGGGAAGCAACAGGTTTCATTGTTCATACATTCGACTGGTTTTATACATTGCTTTATATAATAGCTGCAGTAATTAATACATTTAATATGATTTATATTCTCAACATAACACCTCTTAGTCTTCTACTCCTTAATTAAACCGATTCAAATTTCCCATATATCTTGAGCAGCCGGTTCATATTTCCAATACCCCTCCTTGAGCCGGCGCGTCAAGCTTCAGTTTTTCCCGCAACTGGAGAAAGCGTGCCCTAGGCAGCGCTTTGGTGAAGATGTCAGCGACTTGTTCCTCTGAGTTGCAGAACTCGACGATGGCTTCCTGGGCTTCTATCTTCTCTCTGATGAAATGATGCTTTATTTCGATGTGTTTACTCTTATTATGGAATACGGGGTTCTTTGCAAGAGCAATTGCAGACATATTATCGCATTTTAGTAGGATTGGCTTGCTTTTGTCTTTGATTAATTCTTCAAACATTCTTTTCAACCATATCCCTTCACAGATTACTGTGCTTAGAGCCATATACTCAGCTTCCGTAGTCGATAGCGCTACCGTCTGTTGTTTTCGAGAGCTCCAGGCAATAGGATCGGATCCAATGAAGAAAATAAAACCTCCAGTGCTTTTTCTGTCATCAATTGACCCTCCCCAATCGGAATCACAGAATCCATTGAGAGAGGGAGATGATTCCTGGGTGAAGTGGATGCCCAGCTGCTTCGTTCCTTGAATGTATCTGAGGATCCTTTTTGCTTCGTTCAGATGGCTCCTTGTTGGCTCGCTGACAAACCTTGCAATCAGATTTACAGCATGTTTTATATCGGGTCTTTGTATGGGTGAGATAAATGAGGGACCCAACAATACTTCGATAATTCTCTTCATATACCTTTTCTTCTTCTTTTGTAGCTTTGCATAGACGCTCACCAGGTGCCATCGGGGTTAAGCTTGGATTGCAATCTCCCATATTGAATTTCTTTAGAAGGTCTCTGGCATAAGATTCCTGGGACAAGTATATGTGTCTCGGACTTTGCTTTACCTGCAATCCATGAAAAAATTTAAGTGGCCCCAAATCTGTCATTTCATACATTTGCTTCATCTTTTTCTTGAATTTGTTAATTGCATCCTCTGATCTTCCAGTAACGAGAAGATCATCAACGTATAGGCAGACCATAAAATCAATTTCTCCCTCCTTCCTTTTGAGAAACAAGGAAGGTTCATGCTTGCTGGCTGAGAGGCCTTCATCATGGAAGAATGAGGTGATGTTCAAGTGTCATGCTCTCGGGGCTTTCTTGAGGCCATAAAGTGCCATGTGAAGTCGATAGACATGACTTTCCTTCCCCTTTATCTTGAACCCATCCGGCTATTCTATATAAATCTCTTCATTCAACATTCCATTCAAGAAGGCTGATTTAACATCTAAATGGTAAATTGGATATTTGTGGTTTGCAGCAACAGTGAGTATTAGCTTGATTGTTTCCATTCTTACAACTGGGGCAAAGGTTTCTTGGAAGTCTTTCCCAAACCTTTGGCTAAATCCTTTAGCCACAATTCTGGCTTTATGTTTGATAACTTCTCCTGCTTCATTACACTTGAGTTTGTATACCCATTTCAGACCAATGACCTTTTTATGGTTCGGCCTGGGCACCAAACTCCAAGTTTTATTCTTCTCAACTAACTCCATTTCTTCTTGCATTGCTGCCTGCCATTCAGGAACTATGGCAGCATCTGAAAATGAGGCTGGTGAGTGAGTAAGCAGAGAAGGACAAGAGTCTGCATATATATCTGCTAATGTTCTCATTCGTTGGGGTGGTGATGACTCATGAGAAGACTCTTCTGAGTCAGATAGAGGCTGCCTTTCAGGATCATTTTGGTATTCAGAAACTGAAGCAGGCTGATTCTCTTCCAGGTGATCTTTTAGAGTGTCCAGGAAGGTGCCCCCAGTTGGCACAACCGGCCCTCCATAAGGGATGATCTTATCTCTATTGTCTGAATCCCAATTCCAACACATTCCTTCATGAAACACAACATCTCTAGACACTACCAAGGATTTTGTTGTCGGGTCATAGAGCCTATAAGCCTTTCTATTTTCACTGTACCCTGTAAAAATGCACTTTATGCTAGTGTTGTCTAGTTTGTCTCTCTTTTCTTTAAGGATATGAGCATAGGCTATACACCCAAAAGTTCTTAGATGTCCAAGTTTTGGTTTTTTCTTAAACAATTTCTCATATGGGGTTGCTTGTTTCAAGGATTTAGTTGGACACCTATTCAGTATGTACACTGATGTACTTGCAGCCTCAGCCCAGAACTGCTTGGGCAGGTGTTTGTGGGTCATCATGGACCTAGGTATTTCTGCTATGGTCCTGTTTTTTCTTTCCACTATGCCATTCTGTTGTGGGGATCCCGGGACTGTGAACTCATGTTTAATTCCATGGATTCTACAGAAGTGATCAAATGCATGGGAGGTGAATTATCCACCATTATCACTCCTTAAGGTCTTGATTTTCTTTTCTAACTTATTTTCTACTTGTCTTTTGTAGTCCATAAAGATAGATAATGCTTCTGACTTTTGCTCTAGGAAATAGATCCAAGAATATCTACTATAATCATCAATAAGTAAGAAGAAGTATTTCTTACCACCATGGGATGCTGTTATTGCAGACCCCCAAAGGTCACAGAGAACCACTTCCAAAGGCTGTGTACTTTGTGATTGTGTTAGGGTAAAAGGCTTCTTGTGTGTCTTTGCAAGTGCGCAGGTGCTGCATTATTGTTGTTGTTGCAGTTGTATTTGCAGTGGGGGAAGGTCAGCTGCCATCTTATCCTCAAACAATTGTTTGATTGAGTTGTAATTCAAGTGCCCGAGCCTTTGATGCCAAATAACTGCCTGGTCTTCACAGCAGGTCAAGGCAGTAGAGTCTGATAGTTTTTTTGAGTCAAGGCTTATAGGAAATATGTGGTTGTTTGTCATTTGTGTGCGGGCAATGCTTTTCTGGGATGGGTCATAGATAGTACATGCATTTGAGTCAAACAGGAAGCTATACCCATTTGTTACCATTTGCCCCACACTTAGAAGGTTCTGTGCTAGAGAGGGTACATAATTCACTCCCTCCAATGTCTGCTCCCCAGCATCGAGATTTCTGATTGTGATATTCCCCTTTCCTTCAATCTCCTTGCTCTTTCCATCACTCAGGAATACTTTAGACTTGAATGTTTTGTCCAAGGTATCAAATAGAGTGATGCCATGAGTCATATGATTTGAGCAGCCGGAGTCAATGTACCATTGAGTTGTTTTTTCTGGTACTGTTGCCTCCATACAAGTGGTGAGGAACAATTTCTCTTCTTATATCTTCTGTTCTTCAGTGAACTTTGCAGCTTCTATCCTCTCCTTATTCTTAAACCAGCAGTCCTTATCAAAGTGGGTTGGCTTACGACATCTCTTACACTTGTAATAGCATTTGGAAGTATCATGGGTAGCCTTCTTGCATAGGTTGCAAAACACTGATGTTTCAGAATTCTGAAATTCAGTGGGTATTGCACCCAGATGCTGCTTGGTGTGACCGTTTTGATTTCCAGAGCTCCAAGGTCCTCCATGGTAATTTCTCTGCTGCTTATAACTTTTCTTATCTTGATTCTTCCTTCCAAGAGATAATTTTGCTTGTAAGGCATGATCAAGGTTGTGAGTGAACCTTTTCATCCTTTCTTCATGTGATTGGATTTTACTTACAAGAATAGATATGGAGAGGGCTTCAACATCATTGCTCTCTTCAATTGCTGCCGCAACATGTTCATAGTTATTGGGCATGCTCCTTAGTATCTTCAGCACAACTTCAAAATCTGGTATGGGGGCTCCAAGGTTGCTGAGTTGGTTAGTGATGTTTGTGATTCTTGGAAGGTAATCAAATATTTTTTCTCCTTCTTTCATATTTAAATCATCAAACTGCCACCGCAAATTCTATCTCCGAATGGATATGACCTTCTTATCTCCTTGATAGCAATCCTTCAGTATTTCCCATTCATGTTTGGCTGTTTTTGCTCCCATTATGCGTGGGAAAATGCTGCTGGATACGACATTTTGGATAATGTGCAGTGCCATGGAGTTCTTCTTCTTCTCTCCTTTCGGTATTACTGCTTCACTTCCTTCAGTTGCCTTTGCTTTGGGATCTGGTGTTGGACCAGCAAGGACAATGTCCCAGAGATCCAGAGACTCAAAGTAGGTTTCCATCTTGATTGCCCAATGCTCGTACATCTCCCCATTGAAAATGGGGGCGGCACTGAGTGAACCAGAGGAATGCGGGGTAGATGATGATGCCATGAACTCCAATGAAACAGGAATGATGGATTCAACGGCTCTGATACCACTGATGGTTATGCTAACACTCTTATCTCTATTCTCACCATATGCAGATAGAAGCAAAAATACAGAGAAGAAGAAAGAGGGAAAGCAACAGGTTTCATTGTTCATACATTCGACTGGTTTCATACATTGCTTTATATAATAGCTGCAGTAATTAATACATTTAATATGATTTATATTCTCAACATAACGCCTCTTAGTCTTCTACTCCTTAATTAAACCGGTTCACATTTCCCATATATCTTGAGCAGCCGGTTCATATTTCCAATATTAATTTGGCAGCAATATTTATGCAAACAAAATTCATTTTGTGAGAAGAGGAGGTGGCGGTCTCCTATTGGCAAATAGGAAACTGCATGCAAAGGTGCCGCACTGGGAAATTGTAGCAAACTTGCGACCTGAGCGAGAATAGTGATTTGCGAACTTATTTTTGCGGACTGTTTTTTGAACCCTGCGGACAACAGCTCCGGCGTCGTTCAAAGGAGTAACGAACCGTTCTGGTGAGCTCTAGCATACAAGTCATAAAAGTATTGTATGAGTGGCCATGTCGTGTGTGTTGTAACACTTTTGAAGTGGCTTGGTGTTGTGAAATTGTAATAGCGAAGTTTGGTTGTATTTTGTAAGATTTGTTGAATAGAAGTGTTTTTTTATCCCTTTACTTGTTTTGTGCCCGTTGTAATTGTTTCCAACAGTGGTATCAGAGCCAGGTTGTGAACCTTGATAGTAACTCAGAAGAGTTAAAAGGATCAATGCAATGGAGATGGTAAATTTTATGCCGGGTCAAGTTCCCAAGTTGACGAAGACGAACTATGAAAACTGGAGCATTCAGATGAGAGTGTTGCTAGCATCAACGGAGCTTTGGGAGATACTTGAGGATGGTTATGTAGAGCTAACCGCTGAAGCAGATGCAACGTTAACTAATGCCCAAAGGACAGCATTGCGAGAAGCAAGAAAGAGAGACAAGAAAACTTTGTTCTTGCTATACCAAGGGGTTGATGAAGCAACTTTTAAGAAGATCTCGGATGCTAGAAGTTCTAAGGAAGCATGGAAAACCTAGCAATGCTCCTTGCAAGGATTTGAAAAGGCAAAGAAGGTGAAACTGCAATCTCTCCAAGCAGAGTATGAAGTTATGAAGATGCAAAACTCTGAGAAAGTTGGTGACAATGTGACTCGTCTGCGGACGCTTGCAAATGAATACCGCATGAGTTTCATGGAGAAACTTCTGCGTTCAATGTCAAAGAAGTTCAACTATATAGTAGTGGCGGTAGAAGAGTCGAAGGATCTAACTCAGATTTCTGTCGATGAACTCATAGGCTCTTCGCAAGCCCATGAATACCGCATGTTACAAGATGAAGAGTCAAGTGGCTTGGAGAAAGAACTTCAAACTCAATTGAATTTTGGAGAAAGCTCTGGAAGAGGTGGCCAGAGAGGTCGAGGATACCAAGGCAGAGGCAGAGGAAGAAGAGGAGGACGAGATCAAGGAAAAAACAAAAAATTTCAAAGATAGGAGCATGCTCAAGGAAAATAACAAGAAGGTAAAGGAAGAGGTCGTGGAAGAGGCCGAGGAATAGGTCGTGGTGGAATGGCCCAAGTCCAATATTATAACTGTAACAAGTTTGGGCATGTGAGTTATGACTGTAGACTTCTGAGGAGGAATGAGGAGACCAACCACTATACTGAAGCAAGAAACACTGGTGATGATCCAATAATGTTCTTAACTTATAGAGGAGTTGAAGGAGGAAAACATAAAGTCTGGTACTTGGACACAGGAGCCAGTAACCACATGTGCGGTGAGAAGGAGATATTCACTAACCTCGAAGCAAGTGTTAGTGAGGTTAGTTTTGGTGATGCTTCAAAGATCTCCGTAGAAGCCAAAGGGTTGATAGAGGTCACCCTAAATGGTGAGAAGGTGCATCTCAATGATGTGTTCTATATTCCTGGCTTGAAGAGTAACATCTTAAGCCTTGGACAGTTGGTGGAGAAAGGTTACTGCATTCAGTTGAAGGATAGTTCGTTGGCTATGAAGAACCATCAAGGCAATGAGGTGGTGAAAGTAAAGATGATGACGCATCGTCTCTTTACGTTGAAGATGGATGCCAAGGAGACGACATGCCTAGCAAGAACTGAAGAGAAAGAAGAAGCTTGGTTGTGGCACCATAGAATGGGTCACTTAGGCTTCAGTGGTCTGAATCTTCTATGACATGCAAAGATGGTGGAAGGTTTGCCTAAGATCTTACCACCACAGAAGATCTGTGAAGCTTGTATGAAGGGAAAACAGAAGCGGCAGAGTTTTGAAGGAGGAAAGTCTCGTAGAGCAAGGAGAAAACTTGAACTAGTTCATTCGGACATTACAGGTCCATTTGATATTGCCTCAGTTGGAGGAAGCAAATGCTATATTACCTTCACTGATGACTTTAGTCGGAAATGTTGGGTTTACTTCTTGAAGGATAAGTCTGAGGCCCTTGACAATTTCAAGGAGTTCAAGGCGATGATAGAGAAGGAGAGTGTACAACCACTGAAGGTGCCCAGGACTGATATAGGTGGGGAGTACACCTCTAAGTAATTTGATGCTTTCTGTAAAGAGCATGGGATTGCTCATCAGCTGACTGCAACATACTCGCCTCAGTAGAACGGAGTTGCTGAGAGAAAGAACTTGACGATTCAGAACATGGCAAGGAGTATGATTGTTGGAGTTGGTGACTGGGCAGTCTGTCTTGGCGGGTTGAAGACCGCGCAGTCTGGCGGTTTCCCTTTGGCAGTTTGGTTGCTGGGTTATTGCTGTTTGGAGTCTAAGCGGTGTAGCGGTTTGTCTCATGCGGCTTGGAGACCGGGCGGTCTAGCGATCTCCCATGGAGACTTCTCTCTCTAGTGGTTGCTGAGCGGTTAGCCCTTCTCATCTAACCGGGCGGCTTGTGTGGGTTGTTTTTTGTATAGGCCGCTTAGCTTGTAAATTTTTAGTCCCAAATCTCTTTTTTTGTATTCTCTCATCTCTCCTCCATTCTATAAAAGGGAGGTCATACCTTTGTAATAGAGACCGTTTTTTGGATAATAAAATTTCTGTTAATCCATTTCCGGCTTGTTCTTGTTCATTTTTAACATGGTATCAGAGGACTCAATTCTTTCTGCCTGATTCGGTTTCTTTTTGGTTGTTCGTTGGCTTGTTCTTTCTATCCGCCAGCTTGTTCCTCCTTGGTTTTCTATTTGCGCGATTTCTTATTCATTTTCTTGTTGCTGCCCTCTATGTGCGCGGCCTCTCTGTGCGACCTCTGTTCTGCTCGCACGCCCTGCTTGTCTTCCCGCGGACTCCTTTTTGTTCGTGCGTTCTTCTCTTCCTTCTGTTCACGCAGGCTTCTTTCTAGCCGCTCGACTTCTTTCCCTCTGCTTGGTTCTACGTCTTGGTCGTGGCTTATCTTGTCGCTGATGTCTAACACCGTGCCGCTACAGCTCTCTTTCTCCTAACCGCTGCATTTTCTCCCTGTTCGGGCAGCTTATCCCCTAACTGTGTGACTTCCTATTGTTTTCTCCTATTGATCTTTCTGAAGCTTCTGCTGCCACCACGCCTATCGCCAATCCGCCTCTGCCTCTTCCCCCTACTCCTTTCGGGAACCTTTGCACCATTTCCAAGCTTGTCAGCTCCAACTACCCGGATTAGAGCGTCTCCTTCACCTTTCTCCTTCGCTCGCAATGTAAACGCCACCATCTCGTTGATGACCAACCTCCTACCACTTCACCTCTATTTGAGGATTGGGATGCGAGCGACGCGCTTGTGCGTACTTGACTCGCTAACAGTCTATCCGAGGAATGCCTTCCCGTCATCCGTCATGATGAGATGGTCAAGGCCGCTTGGCTTCACCTTGCCGCTTTGTACTCCAAGGGGGTTCAGACATCCCGCATCTATACGTTGTATGCGGACTTGTTTGCTCGTCCTACCTTGTCTCCTACTGCTGGCTACCAACAGGTTCAGGCTCTTGGGGATGAGATTCTTCAGAATCGCCCCTTTTTGCGGATTTGGCTCAACAACATTAGGACTTTCAGGATCTTCTGGTTGTGTGCTATCTTCTACGGCTTCCTGATACTTATGATATGATCCGTCAACAAATTCTGGGTGAGGCAAAATCTCCTACCTTAGATGTCACCACATCCCGCATCGCCGCTTTCACCCCTCTCCTTCAGCACCCCCTTCTGCCAGCTCCTCCTCTACCAGACAACTATGCTCACAAAACTCAGAGGAGTGGCTCTGGTAGCCACAGTCACCAGTGTAGTGGACGTGCTCCTTACCGCTACCTTTGCTCTCACTGTGGCCACACCGGCCATACCGTGGAACGCTGCTGGATGAAGCATCCCCATCTTTGTCCCTCAGGTGACTCTTCCACCTCCTCTTCCAAGCTGTCTGCCTCCGTGGTCACATCATCAGCTAGTGTCCACGTGGTGTAACGTCCCAATTCACGCTAGGCCCCTCGCACAAGTTTTTAGTCAAGAGACTTGACTCGGGATCGGGGCGCACTAGCAAAAGGTGTCAAGTGTGTTGATCAGAGTGATGGATTGAGTGATATCCGATGAAATCGACGAGAATGGAAGCTATGCACACTGATCGACGGGTATCGGGAATGATACTCGCCGATTCGACGGGTATCGGTGGTCGATACCCACCGGATTCAGAGCTGCAGATTGAGAATTAGGTTAAGGGAAAATCGACGAGAATGGAAGTTGATGCACGCCGATCGACGGGTATCGGGAATGATACTCACCGATCGACGGGTATCGGGAATGATACTCGCCGATCGACGGGTATCGGGAATGATACTCGCCGATTCGACGGGTATCGATGGTCGATACCCGCCGGATTCAGAGCTGCAGATTGAGAATTGAGTTAAGTGAAAATCGACGAGAATGGAAGTTGATACACGCCGAATTCGACGGGTATCAGTAGCTATGCACGCCGATCGACGGGTATCAGGATGATACCCGCCAATTTTTCCTTAGACAATTTTTCCTAGTTTCCGCTGTTCTATGCGTGCGGACTGAACCGGATCGGGCTGGCTGCGGCTTGGCTTCCTTGAACTGGGTCACTTTAATGTGACCCATTAGGGGCGGTCCAATGGGGCGTTGACACGTGGCAGAAGGGATTTAACCTAATACATCGGTTTATAAGCGATAAAGCCGAACCCTAGCCATCCTTCCCGATCGATCTTACTGTCATCATGGACCTCGCGAAACCGACAGAGCTGAGGAAAGCAGTCGGATCTCCTAGAGGCAGCCTTCTCTCTCTCTCTCTCCTTCCTTTGCCGTGAAGAACAATAGCAACTGATGCCGCAGAGGAGGATGACTAGATCCATGGCCGAAAATGGTGGTACCGCTGGAAATGATGTGAGCTTCCTCCCCTCTCCCTTGGGTCTAGATCCGTAGTTATATTCTAGGAGAGATATCGACTCCATAGAGTCTTGATGGTGAGGAGATGATTTCCTAGGGAAAGCCATGCCTAGATTTGTTAATCTAGGTTTAAGTGTCTTCATCCTCCTCATCATTCAAAGTGAAGATGAGAGAGGGATTTGTGGAGAAATATGGCTTCGTGAGGGTGAATAAGGGTGGAAGAATTTCTGGAGGAGTTTTTGGGAGATCGGTGCAAGGAGGAAGATGAACGGATGTTGTTCATCTCGCCTTAAGATGCGTGCAGAAATCTGATTTCTGCAAGCAGCGATCTTCGTGGCCGATTTCGGGGGTGTTCTGGCCAGATCTGGGCTTTCGACTAAACACGAAAGTTGTAGCACTTGAAATTATATTTCAAATGAGTGGTTACATGCACTCGTCGGATTTCTGTAGCCACGGGAATCCTTGGTCGAAGTTTCTGCCCGGATTAAGGCTGCACCTAAATTTTGGGCTGTGTAATGTGGAATTCGATTCAGTGGAATTTAATGTTGCGATCCAACTCGAGGTTTGGGTGAACTCTTTTGACATAATCATCATAGTGATATGATAAGTTGATGCTATAAATTTGAATTCGTATAACGAGTTGTGGACAAGCTTAATTTAAGGAAAGAGCCTGATATAAATTGGTAGATGTATATTGATGCTCATTATCTATATCATGTTGAATTCATTTGGAAGGGCGTATAAATGATTTAACTATGGCCATGATGTATGTTGAATGGATAGAAGGGAATTAGTAATCCAATGCTTAGAGTGTCGCCTCCCTACGGGTAGCATTGTGGAAGTTAACAAGTGCGGTGTTGACCGTCACTAGCTGGAATGAGGTTGAGATGAGTAAAGTTGGACGGTTGGGTTTGGTCCTCGGTGTTCACATCCCGAGGCTCCTTCCGTATTTGATGGATAGTTGGGCTTGGTCCTCGGTGTTCACATCCCGAGGCTCCTTCTATGCCACGATATTGTGGAATTGCATGTGGTGTGAGTCGACACACGGTGTCATAATCCCGGGTTAAGGATAGAGTGGCAGGTCTACGGGCTCGCCAATCGTCACACCGATGGGAGTTGACAGTTAGACCTTGGGCAGTTGGGCTTGGTCCTCGGTGTTCACATCCTGAGGCTCCTTCCGTGCGAAGTGAACGGTTGGGCTTGGTCCTTGTGCTCACTTCCGAGGCTCCTTCCGTGTCACGCATAGGCCAGTTCGGGGCTAGGATCTTGGTGCACATTTACCCAAGAGAACCCGCTGAGTCGTAGTATGCATGTGAGCTCCGCTATTGTGTTCTTAGCATTGGGTCGTACGGAGGCCTAGGCCAGGTAGTGTGGACACCAGCCTAGTAGTGGAGATGCCCGCTCTACTGTCACCGTTTTGCACGACGATTGACGCCTGAGAGGTTAGCTACCTGCTCGAATAGTGGGAACTATAAGTCTGTGTCGACATAGCGGTTGCATGTGCTTGATCATGGGTGTGTCATTGCATTGCATACATAGCATTGCACTTCATTACATACACAAGACCCTCATCGTATAAGTTTGTATGGGCACTCCTATACGATGAGTTACTTACTGCTGAACGACCCTCAACTTATATGCTTGTATATGCATCCATATAAGTTGAGTTACTTACTGTTATAACATTATACTCTCCTACTGCTGTAGATTAAGAGGTTGTTCATTTATACACTACTTATATTGCTACTTATGACTTGTATACTTACTTCACCCGCTTGTACTATTGTTTTATATATTTTACCTGTTCCTTTCTCCGCCCGGTGCCGAGGAGTCATCGGGGGAGCGGATGTGAAGCCACTTAGTTTTTATGAATAACGGTTGCTACGTCTTCCTTTTTAGGAGGATACCCCGTAGGTGGAGCAGCAGGCTATGCAGCTGGACAGCCAGGCTAGGACGATAGGGCCTGAGGGGACGGTACCGTCGCTACCGTCGGTTACAGATGTGAGTGAGAGAGATTTTGTTGTAGCCCTTCGGGGAAATTCTTTTTACATACTCTGATTATGTAGAAGCTTGTTTAGCTTCTCTTTTGCTGTACTTATGGACTCATGCTTAGTGTGGATTGACTTCTTTTTATTATTATGATTGGGTTGGCATTTACGTGTTGATATTAGTTGTAGCCGGCATGATAGGCGTCTTGTGGTACAGGCTGACCTGAGTGTTAGTGTTACCGCAAGGCAGCTGTTCTGGGCATAAGACCCCTCTTGTGTCGTGTTCTGTGTTCCAGGAGGGGGGTCTTACACGTGGTGACTCAAGGTAAATGGCTTATCGACTCTGGTGCAACTAATCAAATGACGGGCAATCCTCAGTGCTTCTCTCTCCTCGAATAGCATGATCGGTTGCCCCCGGTCCTCGTTGTAGACGGTTCTCCCTCCCCGGTTCATGGGTCAGGAGTGGTTCATGTTACTACATCTCTTCGACTAGCGGTCACACTTTATATGCCCAAATTTCCTTGCAATTTATTGTCAGTTACCTCTTTATGCAAGCAGCTTCAGTGCTTTGTGACGTTTACTCTGACTTCTTGTTCTTTTCAGGATCCGAGCTCCCAATGGATGATTGCTACTGGGATTGAGAGCGGCGGCCTCTACTTCCTCGACAACATTTTTTCCTTGTCCGCCTTCACCTCTTCTTGTATGGATCTTCTCTAGTGGCATCTCCGCCTCGGTCATCCTCCTCCGCGGCTTCTACATCAGCTTCTGCCCCACCTACCTCCTTCCAGTACTCCTCTCAACTGCGATTCCTGTCAGCTTGGCAAGCATCACCGTTCTTCCTTCCCGCCAAAGTAAGGTCGGGGTTCTACCCGTCCGTTTGATCTTATCCACTCCGATGTCTGGGACCTGATCGTACCCTCACCATTGGTCGAGGTAGTTCTTATTTTGTTACTTTTATTGATGATTTTTCTAGATGTACTAGGGTGTATCTCTTACGAGATCGCTCTGAACTTTTTGATGTATGGCTCTCGTTTTATCAATTAATTAAAACTCAATTTGGTGTTTGTATTAAAACTTTTCACTCGGATAATGCTAAAAAATATCTGAGTCATGCTTTTATTTCTTTCTGTGTGCAACATGACATTATTCATCAGACTAGCTGTGTTTATACCTCCAAGCAAAATAGGGTGGCGGAACGCAAAAACTGTCACCTCCTCGATGTCGCTCGCACCTTGATGACCCAGATGCATTTTCCTCGCTCCTATTGGGGCCATGCTGTTCTCCTTTCCTTCTACCTCATCAATCGTCTTCCAACCACGATTCTTCACGGCTAAACCACATTCTCCATTCTGTATCCAGGCAAGGAGCTTTTTCCTCTCCCCCTCCGCATCTTTGGGTGCACTGTTTTTTTGCATGCTCTGTTGAAGCCAAAATTGACCTCAACGAATGTTCACAAACCAAAGTGCAGCCGACGCCTACTTCTCTCAAATCTCGACCCCTGACTAGCTGCTAAGGTCCTAAGACTGACCCAAAGCCTCAGCTGGGAGGTCCCACCTCACACCCGGAAGATCTCTGAGAGCTTCCCCTCCGAAACCAATAGCTGGACTGGGAGCTCTTCAGAAAGCACTGGAGTTAGAGAATAATGAAAGCCTGCTTTCCAAAGAGCCCCTATGGGTCTTTTTATAGTCTTCTCCTGACCTGAAAATATTGAAATACCCCTGATGGGTCTGCCAATAGCCAAATCCCGCTGTCATCCCAGGGGCATACAGGTAATTTAACCCGAGGATAATGAAATAATAATAAAATAATCCTTTTTCTTGGGCGCCAGGCCCCACCTCATGGACCTGCTTTGCGAGAACCCCGGGCGAGAAGGCTCTCGCTGAGCCTTAGCTGGGCTCACCTTGGCGAGATCTCCCGCCAAGAGGGTTCTCGCTCTCGGTGGTCTCGATGTCATTGCCGTTTGACGTAGCGCTGCTCACTCTACGCCTTCACTGCTAATCACGGCATTGAGCGAGTGGAGCTTACTCAACGCCCTCTGCTGCAGAACACGGCGTTGAGTGAGTGAATCTCACCCAACGCCTTCTCGCCCGCCTCCAGGGAGAGTTCCTTCTGGGCGGGAGCTCTCCTGTCCCGAAGCCTAAAGCTGACCAGAAGACCCGAGTCCTGGCGTGAACGATCTCGACTATCAGTAGACGGGAGCACCTTAAGGGCGAGAACTCTGTCGGTCCGTCCTAGGGCTAACCCGGAACTAGTACAACCCTGAACACTGAAGTCTTAGTCTTCCTGGTCCTCCCCAGCGAATATGGGGTTGTACACAATCCCCGCTCTTTTCGAGCTAGCCCTGCGCTCGACAAGACAAGTCCAACCCCAAAATATTCGCTGGACACGTGCCTGTCAGCCAAGAGAATCTTTTGGCGGGCCCTACTGCGGCTATAAATACACGCCGACGAGTGACCATAAGTCTTGCCTCTGAACTACTGTTTCTTCACTGAGCTCTCGCCCGGGATTTTATGCGCGATACCAAGATGTCTGCTAAGCGTGCTGGCAAGCCACTTCCGCAGGACCTTCAAGATCGGTTAATCGCGGCTCAAGCGTGAGCCTTAGCAAATAGTGCTACAGTAGCGCCCTGGCTATTGAGGAAATCTTCAGACACCGGCCCTTCTGAGCCGAAGAAGAAAAAGGGGAAGAGGAAAGCGAAGGTGGTTTGGCGAGACCTTGCTCGCGAGAACAGGGATTCACCTTCTCCTACTCCCATTCCTGCGGGGGACCCCTCCCCGCAAAAGGTATGCCTTCCGGCCATGCTTACCGAGCTGATTACGTTACAGGCCCGATAGTTAACTGTTGGAACACCCTATTACTAATTTGGGTAAGGATCACTATGTTTGTCTTAGTAAACTAGGTTGACCTAGTTGTATAGTTGTAAAGATCAACATTAGAATGAGTCTAGGGCTTAGAACTCAGGTTTGAAGCTGCCCCCAGGACCATTCCAATATCAAGGATATAGAGCCAAGTCTAAGGCAATTTTCGTCGAGCTCCGGTGGACGAAACGTCTAGCTTGGTTCGATGCTCTCTGAGCTCAACTTCGATAAATCGTCGAACTCCGGTCGACGATCTTCGAGCTCAGATCGACGATCTGCCTTCAGTCAGTTTTGTTTAGTCATCGAACTGCATTCTACGTCTTTCTAGCTCAGGTCGACGATCTCTCTTCAGCTATTCTTCAGGTCGCTGAGCTCTGTTCGATGATCTTTGAGCTCAGTTCGACATTTTCTATCTGTTTGATCTGTTTCCATCTCTGAGCTCAGTTCGACGATAGTAGAGCTCAGATCGACGATTTTTCTGAGAGATCAACGATTCTAAGGATTCAAATGCTGCCAGTCTTTGGAATGTTTTTGAAATCTCTCAGCATTTATGTTAAGGAGATCTGCCAGCCGTTTGTCTTTATTCTGGAGCAAGTTTCAAGGAATTATTCAGGGAATGTTTTATTGGACCTTCCTCTAGAAGACAAGACTCTTTATGGAAGACATTTATGTGTGCCAACAGCTATCTTTGACAAGATTCTTTTTGAGAATAAGATCTTCCTTTTCATCTTCAGTCAGACAAGAACACACAACAATATACACAGAGAACACAACAAGAAGAACTAAGCTGTGACAGATAACAAGTGATCATTTTCTGAAGAATCAGAATAACAATCTTTTTGCTTACAGAAAAGTGATCACAGCTTCATCTCAAGAACTCCAGACACCTCTTCTTTCAGCCTTTTTGCTAAAACAATCCTTTGCTGGAGATCTAAAGTTGTTTTGAAGGCCTATCACCCTAGAGCAAAGCTTCCATTCCTGAACCTGTCTACAACTCAGGGGGAGCTTTGACAACAAAAGATCCACTAGTCTTCTCTTATTTGATTTGAGAACAGAGAAGACAACTTCACCTCTTTATCTTTTCTTTTTCTGCTGTAAAAGGGTTCTTGAACTCCCTTCAAAAGTTCTGTCTGGTTCTGAGAGCCTTGTCAAAACTCAGTGGTGGCAAGACACCTTATCAAAAAATCCAGTTTTGGTTTTTGAGCACCTTATCAAAAGCTCATTGGTGTCAGGACACCTGATCAACTCATCCTGAGTGGATTCCTACCAAGGGTGGTAGAAGAGTGAATGTACCCAGGTTTTTGGGGAACCACTATATTTCCTTGTGTCTTCTGGGTTGTTTGTGTGATTGGTTTGCTGTGTGCTGTGCTCTTTTCTTCTTTGTTTTTAACTCTTTACTAGCACTCTACACTATACTATAAATTGAATTTTGTATCTGCTGATTACATTTCAACTGTGAAATTTATTTAAATAAACTCTATTCACCCCCCCCCTATAGAGTTGAGATAGATCTTACCCTCACTTTCATTAACGCGACCTCTCGCAGGAATCCGTTCCAAATGACGTCGTCGGGTCTTCCCCGGTTCCCCCAGATTCGTCAGCCCCCCCTCTTGAGGATCGAACGAGGGTCTCGGAGATAATTCCTCCAGCCGAGACCCGGGTGATAGGTACGCTTTCCTCCACTTCATAATACTTCGACCGTACCTTTCCTTTTCTGAACTGTCTTCTCGCAGAGCCAGCTTCCGCCATCCCGGGTCTCGTCACCCGGGAAGATGAAGCGAGAACTGGCGAGCTGCTTCCTTCTGCGGTAAATCCGCCCTGTAGGCGGGTGGGGTGGCCTTTGAACCTTCCACTACTAAGGATGTCGATCATCCCTTGAGAGAGGACAACTCTCTCCATGCTTCCGGCCAGGCCGGGACCATTGTGCGCAAACCCTTCCGCCCAGGGAGAGGCAAGCCTCTCCACCTCCTTTATGGAACTGACGGAGGGGTCGGGCCTTCTCACCCGACGCCAGTCAATGGCTCTCGCCAGACTGCAGGTATGCGAGACATTCTTGTCGGCTGATCGTTATGCCTTAATCAAAACCTTGGGCGCACTTTTTGCAGGGGATCCCAGCTCTCGGTCGGGAGCCAACGAGGAGAGAGAAGAAGAAGAAGAAGAATATGATTCCCTTCCTCCTTCGCCTGGCGAGATAGAAGAAACCTTTAACGGCGCCGGGAACGCGAAGGAGCGGAGGAGGAAGATCTCGGCCATTTTGGCCAAGCTCATCCGACGAGACCGCGCCCATGCTGCCGCGGCGAAAGCGTTCCGTGAATCAGTGGAACAAAGGCTGGAGGCCCTGGAGCGGGATTTCTTCTTGGGCGAGACTGATCGACCGGGAGGGCCTACTGCCGAGTCTTCGCCAGGGAGATGCATCGCGCAGATCCGGGATCATGCTAGGCGGATCAACCTAGGGTGTACCACCCTGTCATCTTACTTCAACCCGCTGGTGCCTCCGAGAACTAGGCGGCGGGAGCGAGGGCGATGGTGCTGGGAACCGTATTAGTTCATCTAGGTCTCGCCCCTTCTCCCTTTTTAGCCTTCCCTTCCGCCATGTACCTTTATGCCTCTGTAATAACTGTATTAACTTTATTCAGCTCTCGGCAGCGAGAGCAAGTTACTATCCGTCTCTTCTTTCATTGTGCTGCGAATTTTAAGAATGTGTTGGAATTAGGATGCTTGCGCCAAAACTAAGAGGCTTGCGCCGAAACTAGAGATGATCGTCGACTGCTGTCATCCCGTGGGGGAAAACTGAGGCGTCGCCGGCCCAGATCGTGACAGCTGTACTCCGCCATCATTTTCTCTCTCTATCGGACGGAGCCGTAACGACCACGGTTCCCTATAAATAGAGAAATCTACCAACCGCATTTACTTCTCTGATCCGGAACCTCAACTTCCTTTCATTGCTCTCGCCCTCTTGCTTCCGCTTCTACCTCTCTATTGTTCTCGCTATTACCCCTAAACCCAAAATGTTGGGCGAGAACGAGGGTCGCGCTCATTGCGCGGAAGCGTTCCGCAAGCATCTCTTCCCCTCCTGCACGCTCACCTTGGACGAGTACAACCTGATCGTCGACTGCTTCATTCCCGCTGGCTTCTCGGCACGGAACCCGGGTAATCACGACAAGGTGAATACCCCGGAGGCAGGAGAGCTCGCCATCCCCCTCGAACATTTCGAGGTGGGATTCAGCCTTCCCCTCTGGCCAGAGATTCGGCAAGCTCTCCGCTACTACGGGGTGGTTCCCGCCTAGCTGAACCCGAACTCCGTCGCGATCCTTGTGGCATTCATATGCTACATGCGATCCGAGAGGATTGAGTTTAGTCTGCCGATCTTCCGCAAGCTGTTCAACTTCCGCGCCAAAGGCGGGGTGGTCTTCTTCTCTAGGCAGCTGCTCAAGACCACCGGTCTCGCCAATAAACATCACCATTGGGGCGAGAAGTTTGTCTACGTCACCGGGGACTTCGGCAACATCCCGCTCCGACCTGTTCAGTACGAGAATGCTGCTTACAAACCGCCCACTCTGGGGTCGCGTGAGAGCGCACTCCTGGAGTTCTTCGGAACAAAGGAGTTTGACGTTCTCTTCCTCCGGCGAGACATTGACTCCCTTCCTCCCGTCCACCCGGGCGAAGGTATGGTCTCGCCCTAGATTTGATCTCTTGTTAGGATCTTCCTATGTTGAATAGCGCTAACTTTGCAGGAGAGCGGGAGGTCCCTCTACGCCAACCTTTCGCTGCGGCCCCGGGTGTCGAGGATCGCGCTGCGAGAAGCTCTCTCGCTCTCGCGGAGGCCAGCGCTCGTGCCTGCCGGGAAGAGCCCGTTCAGCCTTTGGCGCCCGAAGCTAAGAAGCGAAAAGGCACCGCTCCCGCCCCGCGACCGCTGAAGACGCCAAAGCCATCCGCTGCGAATAAGGTCAAGGGCTTGGCCGTCTCGCCCGCCCGACATCCCGCCTCGGGCAAGTCCTTCGAAGGGCTGCTCCAGATGGCCAGCGAGACGGGTGCTGCCGCCAGGAGACATACCGAGGCTACTGCCGAGAACCCTCCGGCCACAGACATGGCTGGAGGAGAGGGAGTCGTTGCCGATACCTCTGCCCGGACCCCGCCCAAGGAAGTGCCGAAAGGGCACAGAAATTATGGCTTCGGTGTGAAGCACGTCGACGCAGAAGGGAAGCCTCTGCTCCAATGGGATCCCGAATCCAACAGGATTGCGGTTTCAACGCTCCTCCCCAGCTGGTCGGAGCGAGATGAGGTTACTGGCGAGGCCTTCTCGCTAGGCTATGGCCTCTATAGCCGAGAGGGCGCCAGTGTATTCGACCAGATGCACATCCGGCTCCTGGCTTTCGACTCTACCCGGGCCCTGCTGCCCGGGTTCGAACTTGCGCACATGTGCGCGCGTCGAAGCATCAGCATCGACAAGAACTTCGCCGACACGTACAAGGCGAGGGAAGAGGCGGTGGCCAGAGCATGCTCTTCGGAGATAGAGCTCGCGAGTGCTCGGCAGGAGTTGGCGAATGCTCAACAGGCGCTGTCCCTACGCCCCGCAGCCGAGGTAAGCGGGATCTTCCTGGACCCTTGCTCTTGCTTCTCGAAGTCACGTTTGTGAAGTATTTGCTGAGCTGATCTCTTCTCCACAGGATTCCGCCCAAGCCATGGCGCTCCGCACGGAGTTGGCTGACGTACGCTGCGAAAACGTCCTGCTGAGGGACCAACTCCGGCGTGCGGAAGCGGCGAAAGGCCCGCCTCCGACGCTTGATGAAAGACTAAAGAGTCATCACTTCTCGGTGTACGACACCGACAAGCTGTTGCAGGCGAACGCTCAGGCTACCGTCAGGCTAACGGTCGAGACGCTGCGAGACGCGAAGCTGCTTCGGGAGGACGGCGTAACCATCGACGCTCGCCAACTCCTCCCCTGGCTATTCGATCCAGTCCCGAAGCCTCCCGGCGCGCCCGACTCTCCTCCTTCGGATATCCCGAAGTCTTCCTCCGCTGCCGGCGAGACGTCTGGGGCGAGCTCGGGCAAGGACTCCGGCGAGGATTCGGGCGAGAGCACCAGCGGGGATTACAGCGCGTCCCCTTAAAGTGCCTTTTCTTTTTTTGATACTCTTTTGTAATGAGTGAGAAGCTCCAAACCCCTATAACTATTAAATATAATGCAATATTTCATTTTTCACTGCCGGTGTTTGCTTGAACGAATAGGTTAGTCGGCCAAGTGGCTTCCGCGCGAGCTTCCGACAAGACCCTTAGTCTCCTTAGGGTCACCTTCCTTAGAGATTGATTAGGCGGGAGCCTTGCGCCATCGATTAGGTTGTCCTGTCCAGGTCTTCCGGGGGCCTTCTTCAACGAGATCCCCCTAGCCGAGACCTTTTGGCCGAGACCCCTTTGTCCGAGACCCTAACTGGCCGAGACCTCTACTGGCTGAGACCTTTAGGGCTTTGTCTCTGATCTAGGCCAGGGTCATGACAAGATACCTTCCCATAAACTAGATCTATGCTCCATCGGCGAGCCTTCGGGCCTGTCGGCTTGATGGGAGCCTGCGCAGCGGGTCTACCGGAGGCTGAGTCGGGCTTGTTGTAACACTGAGTAACCATAAATCAAGAACCAAGGACCACAAGCCAAAGACTCAACCTATCCCCCACAGGCGAGCCTTCGGACCTGCCAGCTGGATGAGAGCTTGCGCAGCGGGCCTGCCTGGGGCCGAGCCGAGCTCGGGGTGTTGATGAAGATTAAGCCAAACCTCTCCCCCACATGCGAGCCTTCGGACCTGCCAGCTAGATGAGAGCCTGCGCAGCGGGTCTACCTGGGGCCGAGCCGAGCTCGGGGTGTTGATGAAGATCAAGCCAAACCTCTCCCCCACAGGCGAGCCTTCGGACCTGCCAGCTAGATGAGAGCCTGCGCAGCGGGTCTACCTGGGGCCGAGCCGAGCTCCGGGTGTTGATGAAGATCAAGCCAAACCTCTCCCCCACAGGCGAGCCTTCGGACCTGCCAGCTAGATGAGAGCCTGTGCAGCGGGTCTACCTGGGGCCGAGCCGAGCTCGGGGTGTTGATGAAGATCAAGCCAAACCTCTCCCCCATAGGCGAGCCTTCAGACCTGTCAGCTAGATGAGAGCCTGCGCAGCGGGTCTACCTGGGGCCGAGCCGATCTCGGGGTGTTGAGGAAGATAAAGCCAAACCTCTCCCCCACAGGCGAGCCTTCGAACCTGCCAGCTAGATGAGAGCCTGCGCAGCAGGTCTACCTGGGGCCGAGCCGAGCTCGGGGTGTTGATGAAGATCAAGCCAAACCTCTCCTCCAAAGGCGAGCCTTCGGACCTGCCAGCTAGATGAGAGCCTGCGCAGCGGGTCTACCTGGGGCCGAGCCGAGCTCGGGGTGTTGATGAAGATCAAGCCAAACCTCTCCCCCACAGGCGAGCCTTCGAACCCGCCAGCTAGATAAGAGCCTGCGCAGCGGGTCTACCTGGGGCCGAGCCGAGCTCGGGGTGTTGATGAAGATCAAGCCAAACCTCTCCCCCACAGGCGAGCCTTCGGACCTGTCAGCTAGATGAGAGCCTGCGTAGCGGGTCTACCTGGGGCCGAGCCGAGCTCGGGGTGTTGATGAAGATCAAGACAAACCTCTCCCCCACAGGCGAGCCTTCGGACCTGCCAGCTAGATGAGAGCCTGCGCAACGGGTCTACCTGGGGCCGAGCCGAGCTCGGGGTATTGATGAAGATCAAGCCAAACCTCTCCCCCACAGGCGAGCCTTCGGACATGCCAGCTAGATGAGAGCCTGCGCAGCGGGTCTACCTAGGGCTGAGCCGAGCTCGGGGTGTTGATGAAGATCAAGCCAAACCTCTCCCCCACAGGCGAGCCTTCGGACCTGCCAGCTAGATGAGAGCCTGCGCAGCGGGTCTACCTGGGGCCGAGCAGAGCTCAGGGTGTTGAGGAATATCAAGCCAAACCTCTCCCCCATAGGCGAGCCTTCGGACCTGCAAGCTAGATGAGAGCCTGCGCAGCGGGTCTACCTGGGGCCGAGCCGAGCTCGGGGTGTTGATGAAGATCAAGCCAAACCTCTCCCTCACAGGCGAGCCTTCAGACCTGCCAACTAGATGAGAGCCTGCGCAGCGGGTCTACCTGGGGTCGAGCCGAGCTCGGGGTGTTGATGAAGATCAAGCCAAACCTCTCCCCCACAGGCGAGCCTTCGAACCTGCCAGCTAGATGAGAGCCTGCACAGCGGGTCTACCTAGGGCCGAGCCAAGCTCGGGGTGTTGATGAAGATCAAGCCAAACCTCTCCCCCACAGGAGAGCCTTCGGACCTGCCAGCTAGATGAGAGCCTGTGCAGCGGGTCTACCTGGGGCCGAGCCGAGCTCGGGGTGTTGATGAAGATCAAGCCAAACCTCTCCCCCACAGGCAAGCCTTCGGACCTACCAGCTAGATGAGAGCCTGCGCAGCGGGTCTACTTGGGGCCGAGCCGAGCTCGGGGTGTTGATGAAGATTCCTTCAACCAGGCCTATTCTATCATCAAGATGGGGAGACATAGTCGGTTAAAGCAAAAGCATTTTAGGGTAGAAAAGACCTATTCTTATGATAGCATTTTTTAGAGAGTCAACATTTTGAAAAGACTAATTTGAAATAATAATATTTATTCACCATATTACAATCCTTCTCTCCCTTTAAGGGTAGAAACGTTTTAAGTCATCACCGTTTCAGGTGTGGCTCAAGGTCCTTCCCTCCACATCCTGGAGGTAGTAACCCCCATTAGCCAGAGCCTTCTCTACTATGTAAGGCCCTTCCCAGCTGGGGTTGAGCTTGCCCACAGGGGCCGACCTTCCTGCTGCGTCGACCTTTTTTAGCACTAGGTCCCCCTCAGCGAATTGCTTAACCCTAATGTGTTTATCGAAGTACCTGGCCATTCGCCGTTTTATCTCTTCTTGTCTGATGGCAGCAACATCCCGTAGCTCTTCCACCATATCCAACGAGAGGCGTAATCCCTCCTCGTTCTCCAACCTCCAAGCTTCGCTTCCCTCACCCGCGGTTGCGACCCGTGGAGACCGAACCTCGAATTCCACTGGGAGGACCGCCTCACACCCATGAGAGAGCTTGAAGGGGGTCTCCCCTGTGGCCGTGTTCGGATTTGTTCGCAAGGCCCACAGGACGGAAGGGAGTTGCTCCACCCAGTTGCCCTTCAGGTTCTCCACCTTCTTCTTGAGCAAGTTCACGATGATCTTGTTCGCCGCTTCCACCTGGCCGTTGCTCCGGGGGTGATGGACAGAGGCAAACCTAAGGTCAATCCCCAATTGGGCGCAGAAGCTGATGAACTCTTCACTGGCAAACTGAGGACCGTTATCCGTCACTATCGCTTGGGGTAGCCCATGCCTGCATATGATTTCCCCCCAAACTAAGTTCCTGATGACCTGGGAGGTAACCTTGGCTAGGGCTTTGATTTCCAGCCACTTTAAGAAGTAGTCGATCATGACTAGGAGGAACCTCCTCTGCCCGCTGGCTGGAGGAAAGGGTCCAACTAGATCCATTCCCCAAATGGCGAAGGGCCATGGGGCCATGATACTTCGAAGCCTTTGTGCGGGTAAGAGCTGGAGGGGGGCATGTACTTGACATTTCAGACATCTCTTTGCAAACTCGACTGTATCCTTCCTCAAGGTCTGCCAGAAGTATCCTTGTCTTATCACCCTTGCCTCCAACGTTCTTCCTCCCGAATGACTGCCGCACTCTCCTGAATGCACCTCCTCCAGGATTCTCGGGACCTCCTCCTCAGTCACACATCTCACGAGGAGCCCCGATAACATCTTTCGGTGCAAGCTCCCTTCCAACATCAGATAGTGGGCTGCCTTTCGCCTAAAGCTTTTCGCCTCCTTAACCCCCTCTGACAGCTCGCCTGTGGTAAGGAAGGTCACCAATGGGTCCACCCATGAGGATCGCCGACCCACCTCCATCAACTCCCCCTCTTCAATCGCTGGTCGGAAAAGTTCAGTTATGGTTCCTCCTCCCCGAGGCCCAAACTTCGCCAACCGATCGGCTGCTGTGGTTTCCTCCCTGGGAACGTGTTGAATAGAGAAGGAATGGAAGCCTCTGATGATTGCCCTTACCTTGGATAGATACTTCACGAGGGTAGGCTCCCGAGCCTCAAACTCCCTTTTGATCTGCGACGCTAACACCATCGAGTCAGTTGTTGGTACCCTAGTTTGATTTGAGTTTAGTCTTGCCTTTTTAGTCCCTTGACCCAAGAAATATCTATGGTCAATGGTTAGTAGTCTAGCTGTAGAGTCCTCA
This sequence comes from Platanthera zijinensis, assembly GCA_039513925.1. Lineage (NCBI taxonomy): Eukaryota > Viridiplantae > Streptophyta > Magnoliopsida > Asparagales > Orchidaceae > Platanthera > Platanthera zijinensis. The sequence goes on from CM077094.1 coordinate 39,508,277, forward strand.
CTTTTCCAGATTGAGAATTTGGTTAAGTAGTTTGTTCGTTCGACTATCGTCGAACGCCGCTCGACTATCGTCGACTAACTGTTCGACGATCGTCTATCAGTTGTTCGACTTTCAGTCTGCGTGGATAGTTCGACTATCGGTTGATAGTTCGACTATCTGTGTGCTTTAATAGTTCGACTATCTGCTTGGATAGGTCGACTATCTGATAGTTCGACTATCTGTTGATAGGTCGACTATCTGTTTGGTTTTGATAGTTCGACTATCTGTTGATAGGTCGACTATCTGATAGCTCAACTATCTGTTGATAGTTCGACTATCTGTTCTACGTTGATAGTTCGACTATCTGTTGATAGGTCGACTATCTGTTTATTTTTGATAGTTCGACTATCTGTTGATAGGTCGACTATCTGATAGCTCGACTATCTGTTGATAGCTCGACTATCTGTTTTGCCCTGATAGTTCGACTATCTGATTGATAGGTCGACTATCTGATAGTTCGACTATCTTCTGGTAATTCGACTATCTGCTGTGATAGTTCGACTATCTCCTTTGATAGATCGACTATCTGGATCGTTCGACTATCTGCCCGATAGTTCGACGATCTCCGTGCGTCGGTCGACGATCTCCGAGGGTCGTTCGACGCTTTCTGTCTGCCTTTATATTTTGTATTTATTTATTATATTTAATTAATTAATACATTTTCTGGCACGTTATTTTAAGTTTTATGATAAAATTACCAGGCAATATTTGCTCCATCCTTTTTGCCTGAGTCAAATCTTTTTAGATAAAGTTGTTTGTCTTATTAGCTGACTTTATAATTTACTTTATCTGCTGTCAGCCCTTTATAGCTGTTAGACTGAAAAGTCTTCTTTTTGCTATAAAGAGTTTGTTTCTGATATGACTTTATTTAGTACGTTTTTATCAAATTGCTTCCTGCAGCTTCTTAGAAAGAGGTTCATTCCTTTTATAGAATGTTTCTGCTGCAGAGATTGTTTTGTCTTCTTGATATTTATAGCCCAGGTCTCAAGTCTCAGAAGAAGACAAGTAATTCAAATTGAAGAGAGCCGTTGCTTGTTGCTGTTATAAAAAGGACCCTTTGAAGAAGGATTCAAGCTAGCTAACTAGTTACCCAGATATTTTCAAGCATTCAAGCCTTCATCAACATCAAGTCTTCTGCTCTCAGCAATTTCCATCTAACTGAGAAGTGTTAAGATCTTCTACTCTTCTTCAACCTGAGTTCTCCTGCTTTCAGGAAGTTCAAACTCAGAGTTCTTTTGAAGAAGAAGAAGAAGAAGATAGTTGCTTGAAGATCTTTAATTTTATTATTTATCTTCTTGTAGTTTTTCCTTCAGAGCTTTCTGAAGAGTTTTTCTGCACTGAAGCAAGACTTCACCTGGACATCTTTGAGCCAGGGGAAGCCTTGATTCTTTAGAGCTTTCTAGCTCAGTGCAAGTTTTTGTGCTTCTCTAATCATTGTAAAATAGAGAAGACATCTTAACCTTCTTCCCCCTCCTGTACAGGGTTATTACTCCCTTCAAAAGGATCCCTTGGTGGCAGGGCACCTGATCAAAAACTTGTGCTTGGTTTTTAGACACCTGATCAAAAGTCTAAAGGGTTTCTGGATCTACCTGAAGCAGATCCTGTTGGTGGCAGGGCACCTGATCAAAAACCTGAGTGGATTCCTACCGTGTGGGTAGAAGAGTGGACGTACCCAAGTTGTTTGGGGAACCACTATAAATTTCCTTGTGTCGTCTGGATTCACTTGTTTAATTCCTGCATTGTGGCTGTGAATAGATATAACAAGGATTGCTAGTTACTGATTAGGTTTTCCAAGCCTTAACTGTAATTACAGTTAGCTTAAGTTTGTGCACATCACTCGTGTTAGGCTATAGGGTTAAATTTATATCTATAATCTTTTCATTCCGCACTTCACTCCAAGGGAGTTGGGTAGACCATTAAGTTTTGTCTAGTGCAAAATTTGATAACTCTATTCACCCCCCCCCCCCTCTAGAGTAGTATCTATCCCTTCACTTTCAATTAGTATCAGAGGGAGGTTGACTGACTGAATAGGCTAACACCTAAGTCACAAGATCCTGATAGATACCAAAGCTTATAGATATTCACTATCATGGCCTAGTCCAAGGATTATTCTAGCACCAGACCTTCAGCATGCAACTTAGCTAAGTTTGGCATCTGGAAGGCAAGGATAAAATTATATATGAATTCTATTGATGAAAGCATTTTTGCTTCTATTTTGTCAGGACCCCCAAGAGCACCTGCTGCTGCTACTGCCTCATCATCTGATATGAGTGCAGTGCCTCCTCCAGATTACAATGATGAATACAAGAAGACCAAAATAGCAGATGCCAAGGCAATGAACATACTGGCTCAGACAATGTCTGATGAGGTATTCCATAAGGTTGCTGACTGCTCTTCAGCAAAAGCCATGTGGGACACACTGAACCAGATTGTAGCTGGTTCAGCTGATGAAAGGAAGGACAGAAGGTCCAACCTGATCTCACAGTATGAGAACTTCAAGAAAACTGATGCTGAATCAGTTGAAGCCATGTACACCAGGCTCAGCTCAATCATCAATGAGCTGAGGACCCTGGACAAGGACATATCATTGACAGAGGTCAATGATAAGATTCTTATGTGCTTCCCTAGAACATGGGATCTAAGGATCTGGCCCATCAAGGAAGCCAGAAGTACAAATGAGATCTCCACTGAAGCTCTTCTCGGCAAGCTCAAGTCTTTTGAGCAAGTGCTGAAGACAAGGGAAGCAGAAGCAGAAGCAAAGACCCCTACTCCAACAAGAAAAGAGCAATCTCTAGCTCTTAAGGCTGCTGATGCTTCTGAAGGCAGCCAATCTAATGAGGAACTAATGGCATTGTTTACCAAGAGGTTTCTCAAGATGGGGAGAAAGGAGTTCAGAAAGAAGTCTTCACGCTATGAAGTCAAACCAAGGTATGATCGCTCTCCTGCTAAAGAAATTATTTGTTATGGTTGCAGGAAGCCTGGACATATCTTGCCAGAGTGTCCAGAGGAGAAAAACAAAGACAAGAGGAAAGAAAAAGAACAACACAGGAAGCACTCCAAGCCATCCTCCTACAAAAACAAGAAGAAGGAGAGAGGTTTCATTGCTGAAACCTGGAGTGATTCTGATGAAGAATCCTCCTCATCAAGCTCCAGTGAGGATGAGGAAGAGAAGAAGGCAAAAGAAATTTGCCTGATGGCAATAGATGCCTGCAGCAACCACTCTGCTGCAGAGAGTTCAGATTCTGATGAAGAGATGCCTACAGAAGATGAGGTACTTTCTTCTTATGATTTTACCTCAGCTGAATTTAAATTAGAATTTAAATCTTTATGCTTAGATTTGATTAGCTCAGAAAAGGAGATAAAAGAACTTAGAATTAAGTTAGCTAACTCAGAAGTAATTGCTACAGAAAATGTTAGGTTAAAGGAAGATCTCACTACTTGTAGTGAAGAAATTAAATTTCTTAAAATAGAGTTAGCTAAGTCTAAGAGGTTAGAAGAATCACTTAATGGTAGAAGCCTTAAGTTGTTAGAAATTACCAGCATGACTAACACTAGGTCAGGTAATGACAAACTAGGCTTAGGAGCTTCTCCCTGTGAACCCCCAGTTCTACTTAAAAATAATCTTTCAACTCCAGTAAACTTCATTTCAGCTAGTGGAATGAAGAACACTGAGCAAGTAAATCTAGTTAATAAAACCTTAAATAAAGCTAAGAGAGAAAAGAGAAAGAAATTTTTTAAAGAAATGCAAAGAGCGTCGAACGCCGCTCGACGATCGGAAGCTCAATGGTCGAACGAAGCTCGACGATCTGAGCGCCCATCGTCGAACGTCGATCGACGTTTTCAACATGATTTTCAAAATCATAATTAGTACCATAGAAACCTAAATGAAAATAGAAACCCTAGGTTTGTTGACCCATCATCTGCATGGAGAATCCCACCTAGGAGATCTCACCCACTAGGTTATCACCCTCAGTCTGCATTTTCATATATTTCCAGTTTTTCTTATGTGAAAAAAAAGGGACCCAAGGTTACCTGGGTCCACACTGTCTAAATAAATGTCTTGCAGGTGAAGGCCTATCCAATCACTCAAAATAAGTGGTATTTGGATAGTGGATGCTCTAAGCATATGATAGGAAATAAAGATCTTCTGTCAAAGTTCAAAGCTAAGCTCGGCCCAAAGGTTATCTTTGGAGACTCCAGCTATGGTCAGACAGAAGGCTATGGCAAGATCACAATTGGAGCAGTTACTTTCAAGAGAGTTGCATATGTCAATGGACTGAAGCATAATTTGATTTCAGTCAGCCAGCTATGTGATGCTGGCTACCAGGTTTCATTTTCTAACTCCTCTTGCAATATTACTTTAAATAATAATGTTGTTTTAGTAGGCATTAGAATAGGTAATATTTATTTAGTAGATTTCAATTCATCTCATTCTGAAATCTGCCTGTTTAATGAAGTAACAATTAATAATAATTCTTTGTGGCATAAGAGGCTTAGTCATGTTAACCTTAAAAATATATCTAGGTTATCTAAACACAACCTTGTTAGAGGTTTACCTTCTTGCCCCTACAAGAAGGAGAGCCTATGCAAGGCTTGTCAGCTAGGCAAGCAAACCAAAAACTCTTTTAAATCTGTAAATAAGAGTGATTCTCCTAGAATCCTGTATCTATTACATTTGGACCTTTTTGGCCCAATAAATGTACAGAGTTTAGGAGGGAAGTATTACACCTTAGTAATTGTAGATGATTTCTCTAGGTTCAGTTGGGTTTTCTTTTTGAGAACTAAGTCTGATAACTTCAAAGCCCTTACAGACTTTCTACTATGTGTGCAGACTGAGTACTCTACTCATGTGGCCCTGATCAGAAGTGATCATGGTACTGAGTTTGACTCTCTTCTCATGCAAGAATTCTGTGAGAGAGAAGGTATCAAACATAGCTTCTCACCTCCTAGAACTCCTCAACAAAATGGGGTAGTTGAAAGGAAGAATAGAACACTCATTGAAGCTGCTAGCACATTGTTGGCAGATGCTAACATGCCTCTCTCCTATTGGGCAGAAGCTGTTAGTACAGCCAATTATGTCTTGAATAGAAGTTTGATACACAAGCTTAAGTGTAAAACTCCTTATGAGTTGCTTAAGGGAAAGAAACCTAAAATTAATTATTTTAGAGTTTTTGGCTGTATTGTTTATATTCATAATAATAATAAAGAATATATTAGAAAATTTGAAGCAAAAGCTTCAATGGGAATTATGCTTGGATATTCCCAAGTAAGCAAAGCTTATAGGGTTTATAACAAATCAACCTGTAAAATTGAAGAATCTGTGCATGTATCTTTTGATGAGCATCAGATGTTTTACAAGGAGAAAGAAAATTCTCCTTCCTCTAGTTCATTGCAGGTACCTGATGCCCCTCAAGAAATTCTTCAACTATCAACTCTTCAGATCACTGAATCAGACAGTGATGAAGACATTGCAGAAGCAGTTGTTGTTCCACCAACAGTAGATCAAATTCCTCCTGAGGAATTAATCCCAACTGTTGCTGAAGATCACATCCCACCTGCTGATATTGTCACACTTAGAGATCATCCCACATCTCAAGTGATTGGAGACATATCAGCTGGTGTGCAAACAAGACATCAATTAAGACAGGATGTGATGCATGCTTATTTCCTCTCACAGGTTGAGCCCCTCACCTTTAAAGATGCAGAGCTAGATCCCCACTGGATCATTGCTATGCAAGAGGAACTCAATCAGTTTGAGAGATGTAAAGTTTGGACTTTGGTTCCAAGACCTAAAGGCCAACTGATCATAGGCACCAAGTGGGTGTATAGAAACAAGTTGGATGCAAATGGAATTATAGTAAGGAATAAAGCAAGGCTTGTAGCTCAGGGCTACAGACAGGAGGAAGGTATAGATTATGACCAAACCTTTGCTCCTGTTGCAAGGCTAGAAGCAATAAGGATCTTCTTGGCCTATGCAGCCTTCATGAAGTTTAAGGTGTTCCAAATGGATGTCAAAAGTGCATTCCTGAATGGTGAGCTTAAGGAAGAAGTGTTTGTTGAACAACCACCAGGGTTTGTTTCTTCAACTCAGCCCTCACATGTGTTTAAGTTACAGAAAGCTCTATATGGACTAAAGCAAGCTCCCAGAGCCTGGTATGAGACTCTAGCTAGTTTCCTTTTAGAGCACAACTTTACTAGGGGAGTAGTTGATAGAACCCTTTTCGTCAAGCATCACAAGGACACAATCCTGTTAGTTCAGGTGTATGTAGATGATATTATATTTGGCTCCACTGATCCCAAACTTTGCAAAAGGTTCTCTGACCTGATGCACTCTAAGTTTGAGATGAGTAGTATGGGTGTGCTGTCTTACTTTCTTGATCTCCAAGTTAAGCAAGATGCTGATGGTATCTTCATCTCCCAATCCAAATATGCCAAGGAATTGGTAAAGAAATTTGGGATGGCTGATGCTTCAGCAATGCCTACACCTATGGCTACTAATGTGGTTATTGATTCTGATGATCACGACAAGCCAGTTGATCAAAAGAATTATAGGGCCATTGTTGGTTCCCTATTATATCTAACTGCAAGTAGGCCTGATATAATGTTTGCTACATGCCTTTGTGCTAGATTCCAGGTCAACCCCAAGGAATCTCATCTGATTCTTCTAAAGAGAATCCTGAGATACCTGAAGGGATGTCCAGATCTAGGACTTTGGTACCCAGCTGAGTCAGAATTTGAATTAATTGGATATTCTGATTCTGATTATGCTGGTTGCAGAGTTGACAGGAAGAGCACCTCAGGAACTTGTCAGTTCCTGGGAGAGAGATTGGTCTCTTGGTTCTGTTAGAAGCAGGCTTCTGTCTCAACTTCAACTGCAGAGGCTGAATATATAGCAGCTGCTAGTTGTTGTTCACAGATCCTGTGGATTCAAAATCAGCTTGTGGATTATGGTTACTCACACAAGAACACCAAAATCATGTGTGATAGTACCAGTGCTATTTCAATTGCACAAAATCCAGTGCACCACTCTAGAACGAAGCACATTGAGATTAGGCACCATTTCCTGAGAGATTGTGTGGAAAAGAACAAGATTTGTTTTGAGTTCATATCCACTGAGTTTTAGAGAGGTGATATATTCACCAAGCCTTTAGATGAACAGAAGCATCTGTTCTTTTTAGTTCAATTAGGCATGATCAATGGACGAGACTAAGTGTGACTATATCTGCCTATGTTGAAATCTGCTTGAAGATCGTCGAACGATGATCGAAGATCGTCGAACGGATTAAGCCTATCGTCGACCTCTGGTTAATGATAGCTTATCTGTTTGAAGATCGTCGACCGGCGTTCGAAGATCGTCGAATAGGTCGAGCTTATCGTCGATCTCTGAACGACGACAGCTTGTTGTTTGAGAAGCCAGAAATAGTCGAACGATGGCTCGACTACTCTGCTTCTGAGCCGATCGTCGAACGGCCGTTCGACTATCGGGTCTAGTATCTTTTTAATAGATCGACTATTTCCGGTCTAATATAAAGCCGATAGTCGACCTAGGTTAAAAGATCTTTTGTTTTATCGTCGACGGAGCGTGACTTTTCGCATTCTGCCTTCCCGCTTGCGATTTTCTGCCGTTTCGTCTCCTTCATCTTCTCCATCTTTCTCCAGCGATTCTCCAGCGATTCAATGGCGTTTTCTCCCGCAGTGTTGGCCGTCGTGAAGTTTGACGCAGGTTTCAGCGTCGACTTTGATGCTTTCAGTTGCTGCGAAGCTGGGATCGTGGAAGTTCTTCAGCTTTGCCGGGATCAAGGACTAGAGAGGTTAATGTCTTCAAGGATTAAGATAAATATACCTGAGATCAAGGAATGGGCTTTCACGTCGTCATCTACTGACGATTCGATGACTGGCACCATCGGCGGAGAAGAGGTAATCCTAACTCCGGCCGTTCTGACTGATATTTTTGGTTTGATAAATGGTGAAGAGGATTATGAGCAAGATGCTCAGGAATTTGGAAGAATGTTAGTTGAGCTGGGACATGCAGAGGGCATTCCTACGAAGCTGCTCAAAGTAAATTTCCCTTTCAAGATTAAGTTTCTTGCTGAGTTGGTAGGAAAAGTGCTCCTCGGTAAGCACTCTGCTCATGATAATATCACAAGGCAACAATTCGCACTGATGTGTGCGATTGTTAATCGGAAAAAGATCGATTGGGCAGCAGTAATGTTTGATTTGATCAGGAAAAAGAATGGTAAGAAGGAAGTTACCCTCGGAAGGGTTATTGGAATTTTCCTAAAGGAAAAATATCCCCAACTGCTGAGTTCAACCGCAACAACAATAAATGCAAGCAAGAAGATGGATCCAAACCTGTTCTCTAAGTGGAAGAGAACCTTTGTGAAACCCGCTCTCACAGGGGTTGCTCCAGCGACATCTGAGAGCACCAGGACTGATTCGGTCGCTCCTCACCCTGTTGAAGCTGGCTCAGCTCTTTCCCTTCCCTCTTCTTCTGCTTTGCTGTCTGCCTCAGTTGAAGTTCCATCAACTTCAGCTGAAGTAAGACTTTCCCCGTCTCCTGTTAGAGAAACAACTACGGTTGTTCTTCCTTCCCCTCCAGCATCTCCTCTTCCTTCTCATCAGACTAGGATATCTTCTCCTAGTTTTGATTTGTTAGGATCTGAGAGGATTCCATCTCCTCCTCAGTCTCCCATTCATTCTCCAGTTAACACTCCTGTTAACTCTCCAGCTCCTTCTCCACTTCGATCTCCAGTCCACACCATTCTTCATCCCAGCACTACAACCATATCTGCTGCCGCTCCATCCACTACACTTCCATCATCTTTTGAGATCCCCCCAACTTTCATCTCCAGCATTTTGGAGTTGATTACCCCTTCAATCAAAATTATGATTGAAGAGGCAATCGCTCCACTTGCCTCCTCCATTGATACCTTAACCGCTACCATCAAATCTCTTTCCAAATCTGCTGAGCCCTCTTCCTCAAGGGGCCTGGTTTCAGTTTCCACTGAAATCAGGCAGGGGGAGATGTTCTGTGAAGATGCCTCAGAACCTCCTGCCTCCCTTCCAGCTATAACAGATACTGTAATGACAGCTCTGGAAGAGTCTGCTCCAGCTGAAAAAGAAGTAGTTCCAGTGTTATCTGACAAGGAATTAGCTGATGGAATTATGCTATCTGAAATTGCTGTAAAAGTCTGCTTAGAAGATCTCACCACTCCCGTGGTTGCTCGATTCCTAGAAGGTATTATAACTTCATATCTAGATGAATCATGGGAGATGGTCAAGTATGAAGGTAATTCACTCATTCGCTTTATTGACGAGTCAATTAATTTGCTAGCTAGTGAATACCTAGAAGGAATGATTATTGCTTATTTAGCAGATCTGTGTTCATAATTCTACAGATTATATTAGAGAAGATTTAGCTGCTCAGATCATAGCAGTTGTTTCTGAAGCTGATCCAATTGTTCCTGATATCCAAGTAGATCCAGAATTGGATTCTTTTTTAGATGATAGAGAAGATGAGTCTGAGAATCAAGATGAAGTCAAAGATGACACTCCTGTTCTGAGTATGGAAGAAGTACAAGCAAGAGCTGCTTGGAATCTAAGAGTACAGTCTTTGTTAAAAGAGAAAGAAAAGGAGCTGCAAGTTGAAAAGTCTAATGTTTGGGATGATTCCCCGGGACTTGATTTAGATTCCCTTCTGGCTCTGGATGCCATTGAAGAGGAGAAAGAGAAAGCTGCTTTAAAAGAAAAGGTTGTTTCTGAAGCCTATGATCCTTATGATAATCCTCCATCATCTCACTCTGATGATGAAGATGATTCTGATGTATCTGAGAAATCAAGGAAAAAGAAAGCTGCTCAAAAGAAAAGGAAAGTTGCTGCTCCTCCTCCTCCCAGTAAAGACAATGATACTCCTTATTATATTCTGAAGGGCATTGACCCTAAGTCAAAGGAATTTCAGCACTGGATGTGGTTCTCTAAGAACCAGCAGAAAGAAAGAAAAAGATCTAAAAGATATGATAGTCCTGGTTCAAGATGGACTCCCAGAGGTCCTCCTCCTCCTCCTCCAGGTGCAGGAGCTTCTGGTAATCTTTCTGCCAACCCTTCTGCCTCTTCAGGAAAATCTGCTCCATCAACAAGATCTGCTTCTTCTCAGCATCAATCAAGGAAAAGCTCTCACAGCTCTCATGGAAAGTCTCATTCTGGCAGTCAAATGCATGAAGCTGAAGTGAAAGAACAAGTTAAGGAGGTTGTGTATCAAAAGCCAACCTTTTCACCTCCTCCTTATCCTAAGAGAAAGGTTTCAACTGCTGTACCAGTTCATGATGATAAGAACACTGCAAAAGGAAAAAGAACTGTCTTTTCTGAAAATTCAAGTAAAAAGTTTGCAGAGTTTGCTCCTCCGTCTTCTCTTGTGATTCAAGAGGTAAAAGATTCAGCTGATAGTTTGTTAGATTTGTCTACAAAGTTTAAAGCTGTTAAGCCAGTTGATACTTCCTCTGAAAATCTGTATGAAAGCCAAGAACTAGATCCTGACTACAGGATGGCTAGGTTTCTTGAGACAGTTGCCTCAGCTCAAATTCAGAAAGCAAAAGCTGAAGGTAAAGATTCTACAGGATTCACTACTATGTCTAGATTCAGAATGAAGGAATTAGATAAAATCCAGGTTAGCCCTGAAGTTTTTGATCCTTCAAAATATATAGAAAAGCATCCTGAAGCAGTAGTCCCAAGAGCTGCAGAATTGAAGATCATTGGTGTTCAAGACTTGAAGATGTCAAAGAGAGAAGTTCTTGATCCCTTGAGAAAAGTCTCCTTTATACCTAGCTCTTCTGTTTCTAAACCTGACTCTGCAGTTCCTTATTTGTCTGTTTGATATTTATTTATCTGATTGATAATTGCTGCTTAGTTGTGTTTCCTTTTCCTGTTTTGTTTTATTAGCTAGTTCTGTGTTTTAGTCTTTGAGAGACTTAACTCAAATAGGGGGAGATTGTTGGTACCCTAGTTTGATTTGAGTTTAGTCTTGCCTTTTTAGTCCCTTGACCCAAGAAATATCTATGATCAATGGTTAGTAGTCTAGCTGTAGAGTCCTCACTTTTCCAGATTGAGAATTTGGTTAAGTAGTTTGTTCGTTCGACTATCGTCGAACGCCGCTCGACTATCGTCGACTAACTGTTTGACGATCGTCTATCAGTTGTTCGACTTTCAGTCTGCGTGGATAGTTCGACCATCGGTTGATAGTTCGACTATCTGTGTGCTTTGATAGTTCGACTATCTGCTTGGATAGGTCGACTATCTGATAGTTCGACTATCTGTTGATAGGTCGACTATCTGTTTGGTTTTGATAGTTCGACTATCTGTTGATAGGTCGACTATCTGATAGCTCAACTATCTGTTGATAGTTCGACTATCTGTTCTGCGTTGATAGTTCGACTATCTGTTGATAGGTCGACTATCTGTTTGTTTTTGATAGTTCGACTATCTGTTGATAGGTCGACTATCTGATAGCTCGACTATCTGTTGATAGCTCGACTATCTATTTTGCCCTGATAGTTCGACTATCTGATTGATAGGTCGACTATCTGATAGTTCGACTATCTTCTGGTAGTTCGACTATCTGCTGTGATAGTTCGACTATCTCCTTTGATAGATCGACTATCTGGATCGTTCGACTATCTGCCCGATAGTTCGACGATCTCCGTGCGTCGGTCGACGATCTCCGAGGGTCGTTCGACGTTTTCTGTCTGCCTTTATATTTTGTATTTATTTATTATATTTAATTAATTAATACATTTTCTGGCATGTTGTTTTAAGTTTTATGATAAAATTACCAGGCAATATTTGCTCCATCCTTTTTGCCTGAGTCAAATCTTTTTAGATAAAGTTGTTTGTCTTATTAGCTGACTTTATAATTTACTTTATCTGCTGTCAGCCCTTTATAGCCGTTAGACTGAAAAGTCTTCTTTTTGTTATAAAGAGTTTGTTTCTGATATGACTTTATTTAGTACGTTTTTATCAAATTGCTTCCTGCAGCTTCTTAGAAAGAGGTTCATTCCTTTTATAGAATGTTTCTGCTGCAGAGATTGTTTTGTCTTCTTGATATTTACAGCCCAGGTCTCAAGTCTCAGAAGAAGACAAGTAATTCAAATTGAAGAGAGTCGTTGCTTGTTGCTGTTATAAAAAGGACCCTTTGAAGAAGGATTCAAGCTAGCTAACTAGTTACCCAGATATTTTCAAGCATTCAAGCCTTCATCAACATCAAGTCTTCTGCTCTCAGCAATTTCCATCTAACTGAGAAGTGTTAAGATCTTCTACTCTTCTTCAACCTGAGTTCTCCTGCTTTCAGGAAGTTCAAACTCAGAGTTCTTTTGAAGAAGAAGAAGAAGAAGATAGCTGCTTGAAGATCTTTAATTTTATTATTTATCTTCTTGTAGTTTTTCCTTCAGAGCTTTCTGAAGAGTTTTTCTGCACTGAAGCAAGACTTCACCTGGACATCTTTGAGCCAGGGGAAGCCTTGATTCTTTAGAGCTTTCTAGCTCAGTGCAAGTTTTTGTGCTTCTCTAATCATTGTAAAATAGAGAAGACATCTTAACCTTCTTCCCCCTCCTGTACAGGGTTATTACTCCCTTCAAAAGTATCCCTTGGTGGCAGGGCACCTGATCAAAAACCTGTGCTTGGTTTTTAGACACCTGATCAAAAGTCTAAAGGGTTTCTGGATCTACCTGAAGCAGATCCTGTTGGTGGCAGGGCACCTGATCAAAAACCTGAGTGGATTCCTACCGTGTGGGTAGAAGAGTGGACGTACCCAAGTTGTTTGGGGAACCACTATAAATTTCCTTGTGTCGTCTGGATTCACTTGTTTAATTCCTGCATTGTGGCTGTGAATAGATATAACTAGGATTGCTAGTTACTGATTAGGTTTTCCAAGCCTTAACTGTAATTACAGTTAGCTTGAGTTTGTGCACATCACTCGTGTTAGGATATAGGGTTAAATCTATATCTATAATCTTTTCATTCCGCACTTCACTCCAAGGGAGTTGGGTAGACCATTAAGTTTTGTCTAGTGCAAAATTTGATAACTCTATTCACCCCCCCTCTAGAGTAGTATCTATCCCTTCACTTTCATCAGTGAAGGTCTCCACTTCCTGGATCTCCAACTCCCTTGCCAATCGAAGGCCGGCTATCACAGCCTCATACCCCGCCTGATTATTGGTAACAGGGAAGTGGAAAGCTACCGCATGTTCTATGGTAACCCCTTGAGGACTTACCAACACTACACCCCCTCCCAGGGAGTGCCTTCCCGAGGCCCCATCGACCATCATCTTCCATGCTTCTTAGGGCTTCGGCTCTTCACTCTCAGCTTCAGTAACATAGTCTGTCAGGAAGTCCTCCATGGCCTGAGCTTTGATGGAGAGTCTCGGGACGAACGAGATGTCGAACTCGCTCAGTTCGATAGACCACTTTGCCAGCCTTCCCGAATGCTCTACCCCCTCGAAGATCTTGCGAAGAGGATGGTCGGTGACCACCCCAATCGAGTGCGCTTGAAAGTATGGACGAAGCTTCCTTGCCGAAACGACCAAGGCATAAGCCAGCTTCTCCAGGATGGGGTAGCGGAGTTCCGCCTATTTCAGGATTCGGCTTACATAATAGACGGGTAGCTGCTTCTTCCCTTCTTCCCTAACTAAGACGGAGCTTACAGCTTCCACCCCCACCCCGAGATACAAGGCCAGGTTTTCCCCTTCCTTGGGGATTTGGAGCAGCGGGGCCTGGGAGAGTTGCTTCTTCAACCCCTGGAAGGCCTCTTCGCATTCGACCGTCCATTCGAACACCTGATTACCGCGGAGCACTTTGAAGAAAGAAGAGCACCTATCCCCGGATCGAGAGAGGAACCTGCTTAGCCCAGCCAACTTTCCCGTCAAGCGCTGGACCTCCTTGGCGTTGCGAGGTGACTCCAAGTCCAATATAGCCTTCACCTTGTCCGGATTAGGTTCTACCCCTGCCGGAGTCAAGAGGTGTCCGAGAAACTTCCCGCGACTGGCCTCGAAGACACACTATAAGGGGTTCAACCTCATCTTGAACCTCCGCAGGGTGGCAAACGTCTCCTCCAAGTCCCGCAAATGGGAATCCACGCCTTTGCTTTTGACCAGCAGGTCATCGACGTAGACCTCTAGATTCTTCCCCCTTTGGTCTCGAAAGACTCGATCCATCATGCGTTGGTATGTTGCCCCTGCGTTTTTCAACCCAAAGGGCATCATCTTATAGCTGAAAAGCATCCCTCTCTCGTGATGAAGGAGACATCCTTGACAACAGGAGGGTGCATCCGGATCTGGTGGTAACCTGAAAAAGCATCCAAAAAACTCATAACAGAAAAATCAATGGCTGAATCAACCAGCGCGTCGATTCGAGGCAGGGGGTAACAATCCTTAGGGCATGATTTATTTAACAGGGAAAAATCGATACACATACGCCACTTTCCTCCCCCTTTCTTTACCATTACCACATTTGAGATCCAGCCCGGATACTGGATCTCCGAGATGAAGCCGCCTCCAGAAGCTTCCTGACCTCCTCTCGGATGGGCTCCTCCAGCTTGGTGGCGATTGCCATCATCTTCTGGCGCATGGGGCGAGTCCTCGGGTCCAGGTTCAGGCGATGACAAGCTACGTCCGCATTGATGCCCGGCATGTCTGCCGCGCTCCAAGCGAAGACGTCGATGTTGCTCTGGATGCAGGCTAGCATCCGCCCCTGGTCCTCGAGGCTTAAGCCTCCGCTGACCCGCACCTTCTGTACTTGCCCCGCTCTGGTGAGTACCTCCATCTCCACCACTTCCTCGGCCGGCTCCAGCATCGACCGCTCCCAACCTGCCCTTGCCTCCTCCAGCTCAAGCTCTTCTCCTTCCGCCTCGTCAACCTCCATTGCTTCCACCAGGCCTTCTCCTTGCCTCTGCTCTCCTTCCCTTGCCTCTCCCAGGCTCATCTCTTCTATCTCTACTACCTCCTCCATCATCAAGTCCTCCGCCTCCTGCGGGCTCGCCTCCTCCACTTCTATATGTTCCCTTGCCTCTCCCAGACTCATCTCTTCTATCTCTACTACCTCCTCCATCATCAAGTCCTCCGCCTCCTGCCGGCTCGCCTCCTCCACTTCTATATGTTCCCTTGCCTCTCCCAGGCTCATCTCTTCTATCTCTACTACCTCCTCCATCATCAAGTCCTCCGCCTCCTGCGGGCTCGCCTCCTCCACTTCTATACTTCCTTCCTGCCCAGCCATCTCTTTCTCTAGCTCCTCCGCCTCAGCCATCCACAACACGGTGTTTACCGCCGTCACATAGCACTGCCTCGCCACCTTCGGATCCCCCCTGATCTTGACCTGCACCCCTCCATTATTTAACTTGAGGCATTGATGAAATGAGGAGGGGACACAGCGAAAGGCGCTGATGAGAGGATGCCCAAAGATGGCGTTGTAGCTACTTGGGGCATCTACGATCACGAACCTACAGTTCCGTGAGACGCCCCCAAGCTTCACATGCAGGCCCACTCCCCCTTCTACCTCCTTCCTCTCTCCAGAAAAAACAAAAAGCAGTTCATCGGAAGCCAGGACCCTTTTTCCTTCCACCCTCATCTCATCGAAGGCTTTCTTGAAGATCACGTTCACGGAGCTCCCATTATCCACTAGTATCCGGGAGACTGTGAAGTTCTCCATCGCTGTCTGGATCACTAGTGCGTCGCAGAATGGGTCTTCGTAGTCTGGCATATCCGCAGATGAGAAGGTGATTTTTTCTTTTGGGGGGGAGCTAGGGAGGTCGAGGCGACCCCTCTGCGGAAAATGGTTTGAAGGCTCCCCTTGCGGGTTGCCTCGATTCCTACTCCCCCATGGATCACTCCGATCCCTCCTCGGGTCCCCACATCGACCCTATCTTCATAATCCTCAGTCTCTCCGTGCTGCACCTCAACGATCCTTGCAGGCGGATCTTGCCTTCCGGCTCCTCTGGCCTCCCTCATCTCCAGAAACTCTGGGCAGGTGGCCGTTGCGTGACCTTCCTCCTGGTGGAAGTCACAATAGGGCAACGCCACCCTTCCGCCTCTTCCTTCTCCTCCTCCCATTCTCCCTGCTCCTCGAATTCTTCTTCCTCTTCCTCTTCCCACCTCCATGGCCTCCTGCGGTGGTGGGAAGTGACCCCTCGGTCCCTGCCTCCATCCTCCCTGCTCGAGTCTTCTCGGCTCCCAGAAGTTGTCTCTTCCTTGAAAACCCCCTTGGCCCTGGGGGCGACCTTCCTGAGGCCTCCAACCCAATCGGTTGTTCAGCTCCCTGGCCCCCCCATGATGCTGCCCCTGCCCTCGGGGTTCTTCTCTCCTCCTATCTTCCCTTGGTTCCCTCTGCTCTCTCACTTCCCTCTGCCTCCCTATTGTCGGCTCTTTCACATCATCCTCCGCCAACCTGGCCAGCTTCCTCGCAAATGCAGGGTTCGCCCTCTCGAAGTCTATCTCTTTTGCCGCCCTCTCCATGAGCTCCTCAAAAGAGAGAGGGGGCACTCTCTTCAACTCCATGCTAAAAAACCCCGGCCTCAGCCCCAGGGTGAAGGCAAGCATCAGTGCATACCCCGGGACCTCCTGGACCAGGAGAATCTTCTCTTGGAACCGGTCAACATAATGACCCAACGTCTCCTCCGGCTTCTGCCTCACTGCAAACAGGCACTCAGCCTCCTTCTTCCGCTTCTTCGAAGTCGAGAACCTCAACAGAAAACCCCTGCGCAGATCCTCAAAACTGTAAATCGAGCTCGCCGACAACTGGTGGAACCAGTCCCTGGCCTTCTCTTTCAGAGTGATGGCGAAAAGCCTACACTTGAAGGCATCTGACATCTGCCTTATCGACACCACATCCTCAAACCATTGCACGTGCTGAACCGGGTCATCCTTCTCGGTGTAGTAGGTCATATCCGGCTCCCTGAACCCCTCCGGCACTGGAGCCGAGACAATGAGCTCACTAAAAGGGGTATCGCCCCCTGCCTGGCGAGAGGGCCCGTACCGCGACCTCGGCTGGCTGGACCGATCCGCGAGACTGTGCCCGGGGAAGAGCTCCCGCACTGTTGCCTCCCTCTCGCCCAGATCCACCGGAACCTCATTTCTGGGACGCTGGCCTGGGAAAAGCTCCCGCGCAGCCACATCCCTCTCGCCTGCCTCCACCAGGACTTCCTTCCCGGGGCGCTGCCCTGTGGCATTCTCGCCTAACAGCGGAACCACCTCCACAGGAGCCTGCAGCGTCTCCCACTCATTCCTTGCCGAGAAGGCCAAGCTGATCGTCTGCATGACCTCTCGCCTGAAATCCTCTAACATCTTCCTTGTCGCCTCTTCTCCCTGGGTGGGGGATCCTCCTGCGCCAGATCCTTCACCTTCACCTCCTGCCATGGGACTCAACTCAAGATTTTCTTGCACCGACCGCTTCCACGCTCACCGCACCAGAACTGTTGAAGCCAAAATTGACCTCAACGAATGTTCACAAACCAAAGTGCAGCCGATGCCTACTTCTCTCAAATCTCGACCCCTGACTAGCTGCTAAGGTCCTAAGACTGACCCAAAGCCTCAGCTGGGAGGTCCCACCTCACACCCGGAAGATATCTGAGTGCTTCCCCTCCGAAACTAATAGCTGGACTGGGAGCTCTTCAGAAAGCACTGGAGTTAGAGAATAATGAAAGTCTGCTTTCCAAAGAGCCCCTATGGGTCTTTTTATAGTCTTCTCCTGACCTGAAAATACTGAAATACCCCTGATTGGTCTGCCAATAGCCAAATCCCGCTGTCATCCCAGGGGCATACAGGTAATTTAACCCGAGGATAATGAAATAATAATAAAATAATCATTTTTCCTGGGCGCCAGGCCCCACCTCATGGACCTGCTTGGCGAGAACCCCGGGCGAGAAGGCTCTCGCTGAGCCTTAGCTGGGCTCACCTTGGCAAGATCTCCCGCCAAGAGGGTTCTCGCTCTCGGTGGTCTCGACGTCATTGCCGTTGGACGTGGCGCTGCTCACTCTACGCCTTCACTACTAATCACGGCGTTGAGCGAGTGGAGCTTACTCAACGCCCTCTGCTGCCGAACACGACGTTGAGTGAGTGAAGCTCACCCAACGCCTTCTCGCCCGCCTCCAGGGAGAGTTCCTTCTGGGCGGGAGCTCTCCTGTCCCGAAGCCTAAAGCTGACCAGAAGACCCGAGTCCTGGCGCGAACGATCTCGCCTATCAGTAGGCGGGAGCACCTTAAGGGCGAGAACTCTGTCGGTCCGTCCTAGGGCTAACCCGGGACTAGTCCAACCCTGACCACTGAAGTCTTAGTCTTCCTGGTCCTCCCCAACGAATATGGGGTTGTACATGCTCCATCTGCCACATGTGATAAGCTCTCCCCTCGCTCCACCAAGTGTGTATTTCTGGGGTACTCCCCCACTCAGAAAGGCTATTGTTTCTTTGACCCCATTCTTCGTAAACAGTTTGTCTCCGCTGACGTGACCTTCTTCGAGAATGCCTCCTACTTCTCGGATGACTCCTCCCTTCTTCCCCCTCCTTTTGATACTCCTGATGATCCCTTTGTTCCCTCGTCTCCTATTATGGTCTCCCCTCCTACCCCATATCCATCCCCTCCTCTCCCCCACCTCTCTCCCTCCTCTCTGTCACCGTCTCCCTCATCTCCGCCACCGTCGCTCTTTACTCCCGGGCCAGCTCTCTCTGCCACGGACGCTCCGGATGCCGAGGGACCCGCCAACTTGGATCTTTCAGTTGCTCTTTGTCAAGGGGTGCAGACGTATACCCTGCACCCCCTTGCTGCTGTTGTTTCCTATGATCGTCTTACCTCTTCTCGCAGGGCCTTTGCACTGGCTATCTCTGCCACTGCCATACCCCGCTCCTACTAGGAGGCTCTTGCTATTCCTCATTGGAAGATGGACATGGATGAGAAAATGGCAACCCTAACTGAGCGGGGTACCTGGACTCTTGTTCCTTCTCCCTTTGGCACCGATGTTGTTGGCTGACGCTGGGTCATTGTGGTCAAGTTTGGCCCGGACGACAATGTGGATCGTTATAAGTCCCGCCTTGTTGCTAAGGTCTTTACTCAGACCTATGAGGTGGATTACTTTGACACCTTCTCTCCCATGGCTCGTCTCAGCACTATCCGGGTTCTCCTATCTGTGGCGGTAAGTAGAGATTGACCAATTTCCCAGCTGGATGTCAAGAATGCCTTTCTTTATGGTGATCTTCAGGAGACCGTCTATATGGAGCAACCTCCTGGGTATGTTGCTCAGGGAGAGACACGTATATGTCGGCTGAATAAGGCAATATATGGCCTCAAGCAAAGCCCTCGAGCTTGATTTGACAAGTTCAGCGGCATCGTGGCGGCCATTGGTTTTGCACAAAGCTCTGCCGATCACTCGCTCTTCATTCGCAAAACCTCCTCGGGACTGGTGGTTCTTGTTGTGTACGCCGATAATATTCTTCTCACTTACGATGACCAAGAAGGGGTAGCCTTGACAAAGCGGCATCTTCGTCAACATCTGGCCACGAAAGATATGGGCTCTCCGAAGTACTTTCTGGGGATCGAAATCTCTCGGAAGCCCAACTCCTTAGTTCTCTCCCAACGTAAGTATGCTCTTGATCTTTTAAAAGAGGCAGGGTTGACTGGAGCAAAACCTGCCCGATGCCCGATGGCAACTAGAGAAGACAAAACCTGGACAGATGATTCGCCTCCTCTTTCAGATATTACGCGGTACAGGCGTCTGGTTGGTAAGCTCATATATCTCATAGTGACCAAGCCCGACATTTCCTATGCTGTGGATAAGGTGAGCCAATTCATGCAAGCTTTTATGGAGTGTCATCTTCAGTCCGCCTTGCAGATCTTGGAGTATGTCAAAGCAGCGCCTGGGAAAGGATTACTCTTTCAGAAGAATGGTCATCTGAGGGTTGAAGCATAATCAGATGCGAGTTATGCTGATGATAAAGGGGATCGCAAGTCAACCTCGGGTTTTTGCACCTTTATTGGGGGGAATTTTGTGAGCTGGAAGAGCAAGAAGCAGTCTTTTGTTTCTTGGTCCAGTGCAGAAGCGGAGTATCATAGTATGGCTTCGACCACTTGTGAGTTAAAGTGGTTAAGGGCTCTCATGATGGATTTAGGAGAGGTCTACAACTATCCTCTACTTATGTTCTGTGATAACAAGGCTGTCATATACATCTCAAAAAATCCAGTCTTTCATGAAAGAACCAAGCACATTGAGGTTGTCTGTCATTTCATTCGTGAAGAGATTTTGAAGGAACAAATTTGCACTCCTTTCATCACTTCTAATAAAGAGCTGGCTGACATCTTCACCAAGCTAGTATCCACCTCGTTTCTTCATATTTGCGACAAGCTGGGCATGATCAATATATATGCTCCAGCTTGAGGGGGAGTGTTGGAGTAGGTGACTGGGCGGTCTGGCGGTCTGTATTGGCGGGTTGAAGACCGCGCGGTCTGGCGGTTTGGTTGTTGAACTGTTGCTGTCTGGAGTCCAAACAGTCTAGCATTTTGTCTCAGGCAGCTTGGAGACCGGGCGGTCTAGCGGTCTCCCATGGCGACTTCTCTCTCTTTGGTGGTTGCCGAGCAGTTAGCCCTTCTCATCTAACCGCACGACTTGTGCGGGTTGTTTTTTGTATAGGCCGCTTAGCTTGTAATTTTTTAGTCTCACATCTCTTTTTTTATTCTCTCATCTCTTCTCCATTCTATAAAAGGGAGGCCATACCTTTGTAATAGAGACCTTTTTTTGGATAATAAAATTTATGTTAATCCATTTCCGGCTTGTTCTTGTTCATTTTTAACAATGATAAAGGGCAAGAATTTGCCAAAGATGTTCATGGCTGAAGCAATACAATGTGTTGTGTACTTGCTGAACAGATGTCCGACGAAGAGTGTGAAGTTCAAGACTTCATATGAGGCATGGTGTGGATGGAAGCCAAGTATGCAACACTTGAGGGTGTTTGGCTGCATGGCTTATGCTCCATCCCTGATCAGAAGAGGAAGAAGCTTGATTACAAGAGCGAGAAGTGTATATTTGTAGGCTACGCTCTGATGAGTAAGGCTGACAAGTTATATAACCCAGTGACAAAGAAGGCTATCATATCAAGAGATCTCGTGTTCGAAGAAGATAGTTGTTGGAGATGGGATGAGAAGGAGAGAAACATCAAGGGGATGTTTTATGAAGATGAAGATGAAGAAGGTGGTCATGAAGCTGAAGCTGAGGATGGTGTAGCTGAACCACCGTCACCACCAAGCAGAGACTCAGGGGGAGCTTCTACTCCTTACTCAAGTGGAGTAAGCACCAACAGAAGCAGTTCTGATGGAGCAAGCACTAGTAGTAGAAGCTTTGAAAGTACTCAACCTAGAATGAGAAGGTTGGAAGAGATCTACGAGGAGACGGAGCTGATTCATGCTAACTTTTCTTTATATTGTCTTTTAGCAGATTGTGAACCGTACTCGTATGATGAGGCTGCTTAGGAGAAGACTTGGAGGAATGCAATGGATGAGGAAATAGCTTCCATCATGAAGAATGAGACTTGGGAGTTAGTCACTCTGCCTGTAGGTCATAGTCCATTGGTGTGAAATGGGTGTACAGAGTGAAGAAGAACAAGGATGGAGAAGTGGAGAAGTACAAGGCAAGACTCCTCGTGAAAGGCTATCGACAAGTCCAAGGAGTGGACTATGACGAGGTCTTTGCTCCAGTGGCGCGGATAGACACTATCTGACTGATCATCGCACTAGTTGCTCAGTATAAGTGAAAGATCTGTCAGATAGACGTCAAGTTCGCATTTCTCAATGGTTATCTGGAATAAGATGTGTATGTCTAGTAGCCTCCTGAATATGAAGTGAATGACCAAGAGAGGAAGGTTTATAAATTGAAGAAGGCGTTGTACGGGTTGAAGCAAGCACCTCGTGTGTGTAATGAAAGAATTGATGGATATTTTCAGAAGAACGGGTACATGAAGAGCCCGTATAAGTATGCACTCTACACAAAGGTAGAAAAGAACCGTATGTTGACGACATGATATTCACCGACAACAATCCTCTTATGTTTGAAGAGTTAAAGAAGACGATGAAGGAATTTGAGATGACTGACTCTAGGAGAACTCACTTACTTCTTGGGCATTGAGGTACAACAGAGTGAAGATTGGATCTTCATTTCTCAGAAGAAGTACGCGGAGGAAATTCTGAAGAAGTTCCGGATGGAGAATAGCAAGGCTATCTCTACTCCTGCTGATCCGGAAATGAAGCTGAGGAAGGATTCTAAGGAAGAAGCTATTGACTCTACGATGTTCAAGAGTCTAGTTGGAAGTCTACGGTACCTGACTTTCACTAGACCCGATATCATTTGTGTGGTTGGAGTGGTCAGTAGATACATGGAGGAGACAAAATAAGATCACTTCACAGCAGCGAAGAGGATCTTGAGGTATGTGAAAGGGACAAGTGATCATGGTTTGATGTATTCAACTACAGAAGAGTTGAAGTTGGTTGGATACTCCGACAGTGACTATGGTGATGATGTGAATGATCGGAAGAGCACTTCCGGATACGCTTTTCATGTGGGAACAGCTGTGTTCTCTTTGAGTTCGAAGAAGCAGACAACGATTGCTTTGTCTACCTGTTAAGCTAAATACATCGCAGCGGCTGCTTGTACTTGTCAAACAATTTGGTTGAGAAATCTCTTACAAGATTTTCATCATCCACATAAGATTCCTGTGACGGTGTATGTTGACAACATGTCTGCGATTCAACTGGGGAAGAATCCAGTGTTGCATGGGCGCAGCAGACACATTGAGACGAAGTATCATTTTCTTCGTGAGCAGGTGCAATAAAAGGTGGTGGAGCTGGTATACTGCCCCACAGGTGAGCAGATGGCGGACATCTTCACGAAGGCGTTGAAGACCGAGATGTTCCTAAAGTGCAAAAACAAACTCGGCATGTGCTGCCGTGGTTGAGGGAGAGATTGTTGACATTAATTTTCCATTTTGACCGAATTCACAAGGCTTGATTTTGATATATATATATATATATATATATATATATATATAAATATATAAATGTATGTTGACCAAAGTCAATTAGATAAATGTGGTAGTTTTGAAATTAGCATGGATCTTGGCGGTAGAAAAAAAAACGGATGGAAACTGAAGTGGCGTGAATGTTGGACGGGTGGCTTGCCTTGATTAGTTTGAAATACTTATAAATAGACATGCAAGGATTGAAGGCGGGTGTGTGCAGAAGCATAGCAAGGTAGAGCGGAAGAGAGCCGGGTAGCGCCAAAGGACAGAAGTTGCGGTCTGCCCTGTGCGGACTGCATCTCTAATATATAAGCCAATTCCTATTGGCCAGTAAAAGCTGCGGACTGCTTTAACGTTGCAGACAGCTTTAATTTGGCAGCAATATTTATGCAAACAAAATTCATTTTGTGAGAAGAGGAGGTGGCGGTCTCCTATTAGCACATAGGAAAGTGCATGCAAAGGTGCGGTACTGGGAAACTGCAGCAAACTTGCGACCTGAGCGAGAACAGTGCTTTGCGAACATATTTTTGCGGACTGTTTTTTGAACCCTGCGGACAGCAGCTTCGACGTCGTTCAAAGGAGTAGCAACTGTTCTGACGAGCTCTAGCATACAAGTCATAAAAGTGTTGTATGAGTGGTCATGTCGTGTGTGTTGTAAAACTTTTGAGGTGGCTTGGTGCGGTGAAATTGTAATAGTGAAGTTTGGTTGTATTTTGTAAGATTTGTTGAATAGAAGTGTTTTTTTCTCCCTTTACTTGTTTTGTGCCCGCTGTAATCGTTGCCAACAGTAATGTGACCCGACGATCAATTTCAAGGGAAGGTTTGAAGCTTAGTGAAGAAGATAATGAGCCAAAATAAGCCTGAGGTGTAGGGGCACTCTCCCCTACATACTATAGAGATACAATAAATACTGCCAATATGCCACCTTTTAGCTCATTGTGCGGGAGTTGATATTGGCTCTGTTTGGGACAGTTTTGGCGGATTGAAAAGCTGCTGTCCGGATAGAGTTGTTTTAAAATAGATCTTTGGAGAGCAGTTTTGAAAAGCTGCAGAGTGTTTGGGTGTTCTGTGCAGAAGCGCGCTCGAAATCGCCGGAGGAAGGACGTCTGGGGCTCGGAATCGCCGGAGGAAGGACGTCGGGGGCTCGGAATCGTCGGAGTAAGGCTGTCCGGGGCTCGGAATCGCCGGAGGAAGGCCGTCCAACCTCTTAGCATGTTCCAACTGAAGAAACCATTAGATTTCCAGAACCTGTGAGAGAGAAAGCTATTTTGCGGAAGCTGAAGCTGGGGGGAGGAGATTTCTGAAAAGCTGCAAAACAGCTCCAGATTTTTGAAAAGCTCTTCATAAGGAGCTGTCACAAACACATATAAAGAAGCTCTGGCGGCTGGAATAGAGATTTTCCAGCCGCCAGTGCTGCGCCAAACAGACCCATTGTGTCCAATATGGTGCTTCACATAGCGGAACGCGGGAGAGAGTATATGAGTTTACTTGGCAGCACAAGCTTTACACACTCGGCGGGCAGAGAGCAGACGAAAAGGGGAGAGGTTGAAGACGAAATTATGGATGAACTTTATTAACTGCTTAATTTCTTATTACAACATGTTAACTATCTATAAAACACACTTTAACGGTACAATCTTAACGTTCTAAAATATAATAACAGCTGGTGGCTTTAACTCTGCACGATCTGAAGATGTGATCTGAGGGTCGTAACACATGCGGCCCATTACTCGAAAAAATTGAGGTCGGATCACCAGTTGCAATGCCCATTGTGTCAAGATGGCTGAAAGTGGACAAGAATGCGAGAGTAAGTTCATGGAAACCATTCTCAAGAATTGAGAATAGTTAATTCAGAGATACCACCTCGAGTATCCTTTTCATCACTGCGTTAAGACTGCCAGACACTAAGGGTCTATTTGGGAAATCTTTTCAGAAAGGAGAAGGAGTGGTGACAAAAGGATGGTAGAAAAAGGAGCTTTTGGAAAATGTCTATTGCAAAAGGAGAACTGTTTGGGTGAACTCATTTTGCAGAGCTTTTCAGAAAGGAGAAGCACTTTATAAATTGTTTGGTAAATCTCTGATGCGGTGTTTTTTTTAGTAAAATGTAGAAATATTTGATGTAAAATCTTCTTTTTTAAATATGTATAAAATCATAATAGTACTTCATTCATTAGAAATAAAAGTTGATATTACATTGAAAGATAGAAATTTAAAGCAAGCAAACTACATATTAGCTTGATACAACTGTTCTGCAATGCGGTCACGCAATGCAATCATTTCCTGAACACCCACTCGCGCACCTCTAACACGATCTGCATTTAATGTTATATTACTAGTCGATGTATGATTTTCTCTTATAATATATGCCTCGGGATATATTAAGTTTTCGTCATCATCGCAGGCCATGAAATCTGGATCAAAATGAGATGCATGCCTACGAATATAGTTATGCAAAGTCATGGTTGCTATAACAATATCACGTTGCTTTGCTAAACTATATTGAGGCATGTCCCTAAGTATAGCCCACTCTTTCTTCCAGACACTGAATGCCCGTTCTATGATGCTACGCAGTGAGGAATGCGCATGATTGAGTATTTCTTGTCTTCCTTGTAT
Source organism: Platanthera zijinensis (assembly GCA_039513925.1). Lineage (NCBI taxonomy): Eukaryota > Viridiplantae > Streptophyta > Magnoliopsida > Asparagales > Orchidaceae > Platanthera > Platanthera zijinensis. Next base: position 39,533,957 of record CM077094.1, read on the forward strand.
TGGACGATTTCCTTGCGCAAAGTCTGACAAATGATATCGTGTTTCTGAATATGGCTTTAAGAACCCTCGTTGCAGTGGATATCCAACATCAACCAAATAATATTTTCCTAAAATTTAAAAATGATAATTAGTATTCACTTTTAAATTACTCTAATTTCATAATAAAAAAAATTTACCTGTAGGTGGAAACGGAAAATGATAACTTGGTTCCATGAGTGCACGTTGAAAGATACGACTGTCATGGGTCGAACCCTCCCATCCAGCCAGCACAAACATGAAACACATGTTGAAGTCGCATACTGCCATAATATTTTGGGTTGGCGTACCATGACGTCCAATGTACGCAGCTTGCAGTTCAGGTGGAACCCGTGCACCGATATGTGTCCCATTTATTGCTCCAATGCAATTCTCAAAATATGGCATGTATCGCGCATCATTCAAAACGTGTTGTGGAATTTTACTGAAGTGTTCATCAGGTAGCACTATAATATCAGATGATGATTTTTTCAGAGCAGTTATTCCAACTAAAAAATATCTACTTATTGTCTCCGTTGAATGTTGGAATCTTTCTTTTGTTAGCCTCATTGATTCATTTTGGGCTAAAATGTACAATGTCAGTGCGAGAACTTCTCGTGAGGTAGTTCTCCTTGAACCATGTAGCCCATAACGTTCTTCAAGCACATGCAGTAGATCGAGAAAAATACGCTTTGACATCCGTAAATTCTCATAAATTCTAGTGGGATGTCCATTTAGAAATTCTCCGATCCATTTATCGCCTGATTGGTGTGATGTCACACATGGATTTTTGCTGGATGATGAACTCCTACTGTGCACCATAGATACAATCGATGACTGGTTATGGTGAGCCAAAATTTCTCGAGTTTGATTGATCAAATAAGTCACTCTTTCTTGAATTTCCTCATTGGAGCTATCTGAATTATCGGAGAACATTGTATAATTGTGCAAACAGATAAATAAAATCATAACGGATTTAATTATGTAACTTAGAGCATCAAAAACAAATAATTAGACAAGTAACAAAGAAAATTTATACATAGAACAATGTGGAAATGATAAACAAAAACTAGTGAAACTTGAAAATTCATCTTTGTTTGTATTGCTAATGAACAGTAGCTATATGTCAGTACATCACTGAAAAAAGCATACATTCATATATGAAACAATTATTTGGACATAACAGTGAGTTGTATTCTTTGTATTGCTAATGATTGGGGCAAATTTGTGTTCTCTTAATTTGATTTTGAATTTTTAACCAAGTGGTTTGTTTTCTAACACACATTATCCCATTTTTGCTTTCCCACTACAAGAAATCAAAGAATTATACTAAAGTCTAAAGATCAATATTATATGTTCCTAAAGTAACCTCATTTGATGTAAGCAAGTTGTCTTAAACAACACTACCTACAGACAATATTATATTGCCATGCAATGTATCTGTACATAAAGAGACAATACCAAATAATTGTATTATGTATCTGTACATAAAGAGACAATACCAAATAATTTTACTGATGCTGCAGCTGCTTCATCTGCTACAACTGAAGATAGCCCATCTTGAGCAAACCACAAACATCTGCATCTTCTGTGTTCTAATTTTCTGTTTGTTTGATAGTTCTCCTCTCCTTTCAATAAGGATTAACACAAAGGCTTAAATTGATAGGTGAGCAAAAAATCAGAAGATTTTTCTGCCCACAGGTACCTGGAAACTGAAGGATGTATTTCGTATACAAAATTCCCTCAGAATACTTCAAACCACATGCCTGGTTTGGTCCTACTCTTATATTAAAAAAAATAGAAAATGAGGAGAACAAGTTGGTTGCTTGCTGTGAGAAAACAATATGATTGAGTAATAGAACACGTCAATAAAGAACTTGAAGCCGACCAGCTAGAAAATGATAGTGGGAAACAGCAGGCAGACGCTAATAGTTGATAACTTGCCTGATAATGACAACAAATACAGAAGAAAATATTCCACAAATGTCATGTCTACAGAGGATTTAAATTGTTCAGGCATCCTGTAACCATGTTGCAGCAATGTCTGTATGTGAAATTGGGCAATTGGACTATTAATATTTTTTAAAGCATCGAAATTGGCAATTGGACTTTGATTACATCGCAGGAGAAGAATCATTGATAACAGTAAGAACCAAAATATGAAAATAAAAGCGTGTAATTTACTAACACTCTAAAAAATAAAGAATCATTGAGAACATTCTCAGAATAATTCTGCTTAAAATATGCTGATCACTACTCAAATTTACAGTTTACTGCAGCAAATATAGCACGCAAAGCCTTGTTTTCAATTAGATCTGTGCAAAATATCAATTCTAAATCAAGCAAACTAACTGAAACTTCAACGATCTGCACTTGATAAACATAAATCTTGCAATGAAGATGGATGCAAATTTTGATAGCAAAAACAAAAGATTATCCAAAAATCTATTAGTTTCGTCATAGTAACAATCAAGCCACGATCTGAAAATTACATACATCAGAAATTATAGAGATCTAGGCCTTCTTCGGGGGCTTGACAACAAATTCTAAATCAAGCAAACTACTGTGTTTTTTGTGTATGTCGCGCCTTCAGCCACTTAACTTTGAGCTCCTCCGGAATACTCATGACGGTATCCCTGTTAGTCTTATCTCTAAGAAATAATGTGCAGTAGTCATAGAAGTCAAAGTCTCACATAATCTCCGGATATTTTTCAAGCTCTTTGATTGCTTCTGGAATGGTAAACAATGCAGAGGAGATTTGTATCTTTGGAGGTTCCTGCATAACACGACCTATTATACGAGATGTCTCTGCTATGTCCTCTATAGTGGAACTCATTACTCTCTTTCTTCCAGCAATCTTCTTCTTACCCTTTTCTTTTGTCTTCTTTCTACCTTCCAATGAGCTAGAGGGTTGACTAGAGGTAGTATCAACTCTCATTCCTATTGCATTAGGAGATAAATCTTCAATAGTTCGACTGTCACCATCATCGGACATGCTACGTTCATCAACAAATTCATGCTCCAGATTTCGTGAACTTGGGGCACATGCAAGATCTCCCATAGCAACTACTTGGCTAAACATCCTCTCTAGCTTTTCCTCAAACTCTGGAGTTATACCTGAATAGAGAAACTTCTTTGCAGTAGGGACCACCTAAGAGTATATATCAAATTAATCATAATATAATTAAGAAATAAACAATATTTAGAAAAATGTCAAAAAAATTAAATTAACCTTTAGTCTTTCGTCCCACCATTCATCAGAAGCGTCAATAGTTTTACGTGAGGAATTGCAACCCAAACCAGTCTCTCCCCGTTTCAACTCTCTCCATAACTTCCATTCCTTTTTTAACTGGTCCCATATATTTTTCATTTGTTTTTGATCATAGGATTTCCCCGTTCGTTCACGAAATTTATTCATCAGATTATTCCACCCGTCTTTGCTAAAATGTGTAGTTGGTCTATTCCCCAACTCAATTTCTTTGATACACAAATCACAAAATAACACAACATCGTTTTGTTCCCATGTTGCGGAGATTCCATTTTCTTTGTGTTTACCCATTCTGCAAAACTAGACATACGCAACATATAAGCAACACATTACACAAGCTCACATATAAGCAACACAAAACTATTGAATGAGTTGCACACATATAAGCACACATACTAGAGGGTTAAATAGAGAGCTACAAAACTTCCATAATTCAAGCATAAGCATATACCAAAATATAGATGCAACTGGATGGTACAACATATATGACAAACCTGTGACCTCAAGGATGCACGACAACATCTTAACAGGTGTGTCAAGGTTCCACTTCTATGCAACAAATATAGTGGAAATTGTATTCTTCATTTACAAGCACTTTTTAGTTGAACATAAAAATTTCTCTTAAGTAAAGGTAGATTAAAAAAAATTTACATTCAAATAAAATAAACCCCTAAAATGATTTCAATTTGAATTATAGTTTTTTCTTTCAAATTTCCAAACAACATACATTTCAATTTTAAAGGCAGCCAGACAAAGATCAAGCAGAATCTTATATTGGATGAGTAGCAATGGAGGCACAATGAAGCAATGGAAGCAATTATTAATGGAAGCATCTTAAAAAAACAAAAAAGCACAATGAAACTGTAGCTGGCTCATCAATTATTAATGCAGCAGGAAAAACCAATCAAGCAATGGAAGAAACTTTTGAATAAACAACAACAGAAAAGGCATTATCTTGTGATGCTTTTAATGAAAAAATGGAGAAAAAACCTAGATTTGGAATAGGAAGAGGCCTTTCTGAAATGAGAAACAAAAAATGCAATAGAATCAAAATGAGAAACAATACCTCGTGCAATGAGGAATCAGAATGCACGATGAGATCGCTGAAATATTGAAATCACCTTCCAAAGGGTAATACCTAGATTTGGAATAGGAAGAGACATTTCTGAAATGAGAAACAATGGAGAAAAAACCTAGATCTGAAATGGGAGAAAGAGGAAGAAGCATTTCTGGAATGGGAAAACTCAAAACAAAAACCTTGATCTGATGAAAATCAAAAAACTTGAAACAAATGGAGGAGGAAACGACGGATTCATACCTTCAAGTCGAAATCTGGAAGGAAATAGACAATCACCGGCAGGGTTGCAAACTCTCAGAAGAGCGGTGACCGGCGGGGTTGTGAACTCAGAGAGTGGCGGCCGACGGGATAGCAAACGAGAGCGGCGGCCGACGGGGTTCGAACTGAGGAGAGCAGCGGCCGGCGAAGTTGCGAACTCGGGAGAGGGGTGGTCAGCGGAGTTACAAACTGGGGAAGCACACGATCGGGAAATCGGGGCGAGAGAGAAAATAAAAACGCAGATGCACTGCAGCTATCAGATGACTTTTCAAATAGACCGGTAAAAGTGCTTTTTGGGTAGCTCGTTTTTTACTGGAAGATAAAACAAACAGCCTATTTAGTACGGTGGCGTTTTGGAGAAAATGAAAAGGAGGTTAAAAGCCTTCCCAAACAGGCCCTAAGGCAGAGTCCATGACAAACTGATAATCCAAGAGGCTTTTGTTCTTATGTTTTTTATACCTCTCTATGTGCTCTAGCCATGAAAATTGCAGCATTATCGATGTTGAAGATGCCCACTGGCTGAGAGGAAGAGAAACTAGCACCAAGGGAAAATCTCTTCATAGATTTCTTCAACCCCATGGCAATGATGTTGCGGAGTGGATCAAAGAAGAATGTAGAAGCAATGAGAGAGTAATTGAAGGAGGGAAAAGAGGAATCGAGCCGGTGAAAGAAATCAAAGCAGAAATCACGAATCGCACGCCCCGCGAAGCTGCCTTTTCTAATTTTAAAAATCTCACAAATCGTGCGTTTTGATCAGGCATGTCCCGTTTGCCCGTGCAATTGGCGAATTCAGTAAAATGACTTTTAGGGTTTAGGGTTTAGGGTTTAGGCGAGACTGTGGTGGGATAAGGTTGAGCTGCACAAGTTGGCAGGAAGAGGTCTGGGCGAGATTTCGATGGACGAATTCTCCAGATTGTTTTGGGCAAAGTATTTGCCAGTATCGCGGAGAATTGCTATGGAGAATGAATTTAAACATCTGGTACTGGGTGAGAAGTTTGTGGATGATTACCTGCATGAATTTACCAGGTTGGGTCATTATGTGGGGTCGACTTTTGCGGAGGAAGAGCGGAAGACGAATCGATTTTATGAGGGACTCCGCGATGAGTTGAGATTGGCGCTTCCGAGTTCAGTAAACCAAGGCTTCCAAGCCTTAGTGGATACAGCTTGTGCGTTGGAGAAGGATTTGAAACGAGTTCATGACAAGGAAAACATGGCGGCAGAAAAATCGGAGTTAAAGGTTCCGCAGTCCGAACAATCGAAGTTTAGGAAGCGTGATAAGAAGAGGTTCAGGCCTGCTGAACAACTGTCTTCAGAGGTTGCTTTGGGAGCAATGTTTGGGCAAGGACGTGTCGAGTCGCGTACCTATTTCACTTGTGGGAAGCCGGGGCATATAGCCCGTTACGGTTGGAAAGGCCCGTCAAAGAGTGAGCAAAAGACAAGCGCATCCTATGAGTAAAAAGGTAAGGCAGTGGCGGAATCATCGGCATCCCGGGCGCAACCGCGAGTGTACAATCTAGCAGGAGCCGCAACAGCTCACATTATGAAGTACAATAGCCTCGGGTGTTTAACCTGGAGTTGCAGGAGGCTGTCAAGAAGCTGCTTAAAGACGCGGATGAGCGAAAATAAAGTGGAGGGCGCACTTTACTTTATTGCTGGTAGGTTGTACTTTGTTTATTGTATGTGTGTTTGAGAACATACTTTTGTTGGTGCGAGGACGTGGGGAGAGTAACCCCGGATCATTTTGTGGATATTTGTACCAAAGGAATGGTTGTGTTGATGGATTTATTGCGCTAAATTTCAGGACAAAATTTCTATAAGGAGGGGAGGATTGTAACGCCCAAAAAATCCTAAGTCCCAAAAATGAGTTCAGGGTGGGTGATACGGCCTGGGACACGGGCGTGTCCCAGGGCGTGTCTGGTGCACACGGCCTGGGACACGGGCGTGTCCCAGGGCATGTCCTGCTCGGGCGGCATTGAGTGGAGTGGCGTTGAGTGGCGTTGAGTGTGGTACACGGCCTGTGACACGGGCGTGTCACAGGGGCATGTTGGGCACACAGCCAAGGATACGGGCGTGTGCCTTAGCCGTGTCCTTCTCGGGTGTTTCAGCCTTATGTTGATGGGGTGATACGGCCAGTCACACGGCCGTGTACTGGTTTACACAGGCGTGTCAGGTAGTGACACGGGCGTGTCATAGCCCTTTTCTGATCCGGATTGAGTCGGTTCTGTAGCCGCTCAAGGGACACGGCCTGTGACACGGGCGTGTCACAAGCCGTGTCAGCTCTGTTTAGATGCTTTTCAAAGCAGATCGAGGCTGTTCATTCCCTTCTATTTGGATCTTATGGTCCAAGTTCATCCCTTCTCTTATAAGGCCGAGAATGGAGATGAATATCTTATTCTCATCTTGGCCATTCTCTTTCTAAAGTGAAGAGAGAGAGGAGAGAAAGGAAGGAAGAAGGAGAAGCTTTTCGACCGTCGGTGGAGCTTCAGCAGTCCGAATCGAGAGCCGAGTTCAGCGTTGCGGAGGCAAGGCTGCTACGGTGATTTCCTTCCGGCTAGTTCTTTCATGGCGCCAAAGCGATCGTCAAGGGTAACAGTCTTTCTTCCTTGGTCAGGTGAAACCCTTTGTTTATGCATGTATCTTTATGGAATCCTCCATCAAATGATGGAATAGCGTAAGTGATTACAGCGGTAGAGTCTGCATATAGATCTGGAAGTGTGTAGTACGGAATAGGTATGTTGTGTGAAGCCCATCTGGACGTATAGTCTGGATTTGTGATGTGTGATCCGGAGAATACTCCGTGTATATATCGAATGGCTTGCGAAGAATGTCAGGACGCTTGTGAAGTGTGGTAAGGAGGCTTTGTATAGCTCCTTTGGTTGTAAGCTCGGCATGATCAGTATTGTTAGAGTGGAAAGTGGCACCGTGTGCCGGTGCTATGAGATGGATTGCGGTTACCTCTATGTGGGTGGGCATGAGAGATCTCTGACGTGTGTTTGGAGGATGATGCCTATGTCCAACAAGTTAAATTGTAGGTTCAGGTGAGCGGTCGATGGGTGGCAATGCAGCAGGGGCGATTTCCCTAGGCTTGTTACACTACTTGGGTAGGCCGACTGTTAGTGCTCACAGTTGCCATGAGGTGAATGCCCTTGCGTGAGTCGGGTGCGTGAGGTCTCCAACGTGTGTTTGGAGGCTTATGCCTGGACAACAAGCTAAACACCTCGAATCGATGGTTGGACCTTGAGGAGTTCGGTACACCATAATCGTGCCCCCACTCAGAGGTAATCGCAATCCATCTCATAACACCGACACACTGTGCTACTTTCCACTCTAGCAATACAGCTCGTGTCGAGCTTACAACCAAAGGATCCATACAAATCCTCCTTACAACACTTCACAAGCGTCCTCACACGCTCCGCAAGCCATTCTATATATACACGGAGTCTTCTCTGTATCACACATCACTAATCCAGACTATACATCCAGATGGGCTTCACACAACATGCCTATTCCATACTACACACTTCCGGATCTATATGCAGACGCAACCGCTGGAATCACTTATGCTCTTCCATCATTTGATGGAGGATTCCATAAAGATACATGCATAAACAAAGGGCTTCACCTACCCAAGGAAGAAAGACCGTTACCCTTGACGATCGCTTCGGCGCCATGAAAGAACTAGCAAGAAGGAAATCACCGCAGCGGCCTTGCCTCCGCAACGCTGAACTCGGCTCTCGATTCGGACTGCTGAAGCTCAACCGGCGGTCGAAAAGCTTCTCCTTCTTCCTTCCTTGCTCTCTTCTCTCTCTTCACTTTAGAAAGAGAATGGCCAAGATGAGAATTAGATATTCATCTCCATTCTATGCCTTATAAGAGAAGGGATGAACTTGGACCACAGGATCCAAATAGAAGGGAACGAACGACCTCGAACTGCTTTGAAAAGCATCTAAATAGAGCTGACATGGCTTGTGACATGCCTGTGTCACAGGTCGTGTCCCTTGAGAGACTACAGAACCGACTCAATCCGGATCAGACACGGGCTACGACATGCCCGTGTCACTACCTGACATGCCTGTGTCAACGAGTACATGGCCGTGTGACTTGTCGTGTCACCCCATCAACACAAGGCTGAAACACCCGAGAAGGACATGGCTAAGGCACACGCCCGTGTCCTTGGTCGTGTGCCCAACATTCCCCTGTGACACGCCCGTGTCACAGGTCGTGTACCACACTCAACGCCACTCAACGCCACTCCACTCAATGCCGCCCAAGCAGGACACGCCCTGGGACATGGGCACCCCAGACACGCCCTGGGACACGCCCGTGTACCAGGCCGTGTCACCCACCCTGAACCCATTTTTGGGATTTAGGATTTTTGGGGTGTTACACATTATGAGACATATACAAAATTCTTAACTGCTATGAGCATAGTTTGTGACATTCGATATCGAATTCGGGCAGAGAAAAGGAAGTATGTTGCTTTGGCCCCGGTGTTTCAGGCCATGAAGAGAGGATCAACAGAAGGTTATGTGCTAATTAAAGACCTAATTTATTTCCATGGCAGACTTTATATTCCCGCAGGTGGTGGAATCCGGGAGGATATTTTGAGAGAGGCTCATTGCACCAAGTATTCAGTGTACCCTTGAATTGCCAAAATGTATACTGATTTGAGAAAGTGCATGTTTTGGCCAGGGATGAAGAAGGTTATCACATACTACATTACACATTTTGAGGCTTATCAGAAGGTTTAGGTGGAGTGCAAGAGCCCCGGTGGATTGCTACAATCATTTCCCATTCCGGAGTGGAAATTCGAGTAAATCTCCATGGACTTCGTCGACAGTCTTCCTCGATCACGATCAGGGAATGACTCGGTTTGGGTAATTGTGGATCGTATGACCAAAGTCGTCATGTTTATCCCAATGAGAAAAGAGACACGTATGTATGTATTGGTGCGTCTCTTTTTGGAATAATTTGTACGGTACCATGGGGTGCCTGAGACGATAGTCTCAGACCACGATGGTCATTTTACCTCTAAGGAATGGAGAGATGTTCAAGCATATATGGGCTCCCACATTACCTTTAACACAGCTTATCATCCTCAAATATATGGCCAGTCTGAGAGGACCATTAGAACTATGGAAGATCTGTTGAGTCTGTGCATATTGGATAAAGGTGAGCCATATGTAAGGCTCTTACCACTGGTGGAATTCTCGAAAATAGTAGTCATCAAGCCAGCATCAAAATGGCCCCCCCCACAAAGCCCTTTATGGGAGGAGGTGTAGAACACCTTTATCATGGGTGCAAGATGAAGATCTGAGGATATTGGGAGTATAGTATATTGTTGACATTGATGTTATGGTTTGGCTGATACGAGAACGCATGCTGGAGGCTCAGAGTCGACAAGCAAAATATTATAATGTGAAACATAGGATGGTGGAGTTTCAAGTAGGAGACAAGGTATTCTTGAAGATCTGGCCTATGCATAGAGTATCACGAGTGCGTGGTAGGATGAAGCTCAGCCCGAGATATGTAGGGTCCTATGCTATATTGGAAAGGTTTAGTCCTTTGGCATATCGATTGGAGCTATGACCTGAGCTACAAAATTTGCACGACGTCTACCATGTGTCGTCGCTTCGGAAAGTACTCCTACTGCCCGATCAGCATGTCACTGTCATAGATGGAACAGTGGCAATCGATAGGTCCGTTCGACTAGAGCCAGTGTGGATAGTGGACACTAAGATAAGAGACTTGTGGCAAAAGTGCATCCCTTTGGTGAAGCTCCAGTGGTCTAATCACGGAAAAGAGGAATACACTTGGGAGCTGGTGGACTTGATGCAAAAGCGCTACCTAGAGTCGTTTCCCCAAGGTAAATATAAAAGCACATATTTATATTTTTCATGCTTTTCTTTCCCCATAGACTTATCTTGTTTTCGGGGACGAAATAATATATTTTGTTTATAGGATTTGTAACGTCCAGATTCGTGCTATACCCCTCGTGTGCATTTTGATTCAAGAAAGTTGACTCAGGATTGGGGAGCACTTATAACAGGCATCGAGGGCATTGACTGGTAGGCTGGAGTTGAGTGATACTTGACGCATACGACGCCTTTGACTTTGGAATTTTTGGGCAAGTAATTCGTAGAGTATCGCCGGATAAACCCGATGAATTCTTCGAGTGATACTCGGTGAATTCGGTGGGAAAGGCGTGGTGAAAATTTGATGGAACAAAGGATGATTCATCGAATATCGTCAAGGAAATTTGACGAATTCGTCGAGAGAGGCTTATGTAGAATTCAGTTAAGTAAAATTCGTCGGATATTTTCAACGATATCCGACAAATCCGTCAAAAAGGACTTGGAGTAATTCGGCGGGATTTTAGTTCTACTCATCGTGTATAGCCGAGAATGACTTAAACAGTTCGACAAATGTGGTAATCGATTCGTCGAGACTATACGATGGGACTCGCCGATTCGTTGAGTATGAAGAGGGATATTCGATGAATTTACTCTAGACGGTTTTGCGGCACAAGAGGAATTTTCTTTCTTGTACATATGGGCTGAATCAGACTTCGGGATGTACGCTAGGTGGACTTAATTTAAGTGATAATAGGCGGTCAAATGAGGAGGTGACACATGACGAGGTAACATAGCCCTAATACGTTGTTATAAAAAGGAAGAAATGGGAAACCCTAGCCATCACTTCATTATTCTTGTCGAGCCATTACTTGCCGAACCCAATGGAAGCAAAGTAGCTGCCAAAGTTAGATTTTTTGGAGGAAGAACTTCTGTTCAGGAGGAACGATACCGACGAGGAAAAAACAAGCCATGCCGCCGAGAAGAATAACAAGGTCCATGGCCGGAAATATGGTGAGCTTCCTACCCCCTCCCTTGGTGCTAAATCTTTAGTTATGATATATGGGAGATGTCGACTCAAAAGAGCTTGACTTGTGCGAGATGAAGATCTCCTAAGAAGAGACCATGTTAGGACCTTGTCCTAGGGATTTGTGTCTTCAACCTCTCCTCTCTTCCTTATAAAGGTGATGTACTTGGTTTCGTGAAGATAAATGGTCTAGTGAGCGTGAATAAGGGAGGAGGAAGGACTGGATGTAAACTTGTAGAAATAACTAGAGGAAGAAGACGAACGTATGTCATTCGTTTGACTTTAAGATGCGTGCAGAATCTGTTTTCTGTACGCAGCGGACTTTGATGCCGTTTTTGAGCGTTGTATGACCGGACCTAGGTCTTGTGATGAATATGAAAGTTGTATTACTCGGAAATTCCTTTCCAACGGATGGTTACATGTTTTCATCGGAGCTTTGTTGCTCCGAGAATGTCCAATCGAAATTGGTGCATATTAACAACTCATGTGTAGGTTGCTTTAGGTTAATGTTAAGCCAATTTTGGGCTAGGAGGAGGAACATAGCAAGATGATGTTGAAGTTTGGAATGAGCCTAGTTATTTGCAGTCAAGATAAACAAATGGTTTGGATTAATTCAATAAACAAATGGTTTGGAGGAATTTAGTGAACACATGTTTTGAGGAGATTTGATTGTACAAATGAAATACTTATGAAATTCGGTAAGGATGCGCATGATAATAACCCAATGAATGGTATAGGATGACTGAATTTGTAACCTATTAATATGTTACCATACTGAAATATATATGTGAAGTATCATCATAATGATTATGATAATTGTATGGAAGCATAAGTGTTTGGGAATGCTTGATTATAGGAAAGGAATCAGATGAGGTAATCTCATGGCCATGGAATATGTTGAATCAAGATCTCAAGTATGGTATAGGATAATTAGTTTAGTCTACTACTTAGAGTTGTGTCTCCCTGTGGGAAGCAGTGTGGGATTGTATGTTGTATAAGGTGGCTTACCACCTGTGTTTATGATAAACTCTTGGGTGCTGAGAGCACGAAAATGTGAAAGGGTTGTAGTGCGTGAGTTTTGACTGCACTGGATTGGTAATAATGTAAAATGACTCAGTGTGGAGCCCTTGAGTGCTTTTGAGTGCTGGATTGGAAATAGTGAGAAGGGACTCGGTTGGAGCCCTTGATATGATGGCATGGCCAAGTGGAACTGCATGCCGTGTGGGTTGACACGCGGTGTTATAATCTTGGGTTAAGTATAATGTGGTAGGTCTACGGGCTTGCCAGTCATGACACCAACAGGAGTTGATAGATAAACTTTGGACGGTTGGGCTTGGTCCTCGGTGCTCACTCCCGAGGTTCCTTCCGAGCCAAGTGGATGGTTAGGCATGGTCTTGTGGTGATACGCTCCCATAGGCTCCTTCCGTTCCACACCGATAGGCCAGTTTGGGCTTTATTCTTAGTGCGCATATACCCAAGACCCCGCTGAGTCGTACTACACATGGGCTCTGCTGTTATGTTTTTAGATTTGAGGCGTATAAAGGCCTAGGCCAGGTAGTGTGAAGACCAGCCTAGTAGTGGAGATGCCTGCTCTACTGTCACCATCTGGCCACAACGGATGATACCTGAGAGGTTAGCTTCCTGCTCGAAAAGTGGGAACTATAAGTTTGTGTCGACATAGCAGTGTGGGTGCGTGTGTCATCATGTTGATATCATAACATAGCATCGCATTACATTACACAAGATCCTTATCATATAAGTTTGTATGGGCACTATTATATAATAAGTTACTTTACTTTTAAGCTGATCCTTAACTTATAAATATGTATGAGCTTTTTTATAAGTTAAGTTACATTCATGTTATAGAAGTAGTTTGCTGCAAATGAATAATATATACTTTTGTTTAACTGCTATGATTGAGTAATGTTATTACTGTTATACACTATTGTTATTGCTACTCATGACTTGTATTATACCATCTACTTGTACTTACTGCTTATGTAATTATATATATAATGTACCATTGATCCTTCTACCGCCCGGTGCCTAAGAGCTGTCGGGGTGAGCGGATGTGATAGCCAATTAGTCTTTATGACTAATGGTTGCTACGTCTTCCATTTTAGGAGGAAACCCACTTGATAGAGCCACAACAGTAAGTCATACAGGAGGGAATCCAGGCCAGGGTGACAGGGCTTGATACAACGATACCTTCTCTACCGTCGGTAACTAATGCGAGTTTTGAGAGACTTATGTTGTAGCCCTTTGGGCAATTTGTGTACTCTGATATTATAGAATCCGTTGTTGCTTCTTATTTCTGTCGTACTTCGTTTGGACTATGTAAATGTGTGGATTTTGGGTTCTGTTTATATTCTTTATGTTGGGTTGGCATGGATGATATTGGTTTGGCTGGCAGGATAGGTGTCTTGTGGTACAAGTTAGCCTGTGTGCTGACGCTACTGCAAGGAGGCTATTCTAGGCATAAGACTCCCCTCGACCGTGTCTTGTGTTTCGGGAGGGGGGACTTACATGCTTTACATCAAGAATCAGCCAATCATATCCATTCCCCAGTCAACAGAAGGCCAGGAAACTAAAATGGTCTTGAGCTGCTGCACTGGCTGGACTTGTAGGGGAGCAAACTTTTGGCACTTTACACTCTTTTTAGGAAAATCTGTGTAGTCCCTATGATTGTTGTCTAGAAATATCCTTAGTGGAGATAACTTTTCTCAAAGGTCCTTGTTCCCGAGTGACTGCCACACTCTCCTAAATGCACCTCTTGTAGGATTCAAGGGACCTATTCTTCCATCGCACACCTTGCCAGGGGAGAAAGGAGAGTTCTTTAGTAGAGAATGCCTGACACTAAGGTATAGTAGGCCACCTTTAACTTGAACCTCATTTCGTCGCTTACTGAGGGGGGAATCTCCACCTTTGTGAAGTAGTAAACTAAAGGGTCTATCCATGAGGGAGGCTGGTTTATTTCCATAACAACCACTTCCTCTATTACAGGACGAAATAACTCTGTCAAAGTCTTTCCATCTAGACTTCCGTATTTTTCCAATCTGTCGACTTCCACAATTTCCTCCCTCAGAATGTGGTGATTGCTGAATATGCGCAAATGCCCGATGCATCGATTGATGTGGGATATGTACCATTATTAGAGTGATTCTCTTGCCTTATAAACTCCATTGACTTATGATGCCATGACAAGAGAGTCTGTCTTCTTCTCTAAGTCTTCGATACCCATTTCCTGGGCCAAATTCAGCCTTGCTATCAAAGGTTCATATTCACCTTGGTTGTTGGTTATGGGGAAATGGAACTTAATGTCCTGCTCCATCCTTATCCTGCTGGGGATGTGATGGTTAAAACTCGCGGCATACCGATTGTTTTGTAGGTGTGGTTGTGGGGTTATTTTTAGTATTAATAAGATGGTGATTTTATTTAGAAAGGCTGGGCGCACTGATTTATTTTTTATATAAAAAGGGGTTGAAACCGAGTTTTAACAAAAGGGAGGCATATGCACCTATCGCGTGTAGTACAAGATATTCCCGGGGAGGAATATCGCGGTCGTATTGTTCACGGGGTCGGTTTGCCTATTTCTACTCTTTCCCTGAAAGGACTATTATTTTACCGATAATATTTTGTTGTTGTTATATATAAAAAAGGCAGATATATATATTTAAAGTGCAGAAAATGAAAGCATAAAAATGCAAGAAAGCCGATGAAGAAATAGCGCGACGAATATCAAATAGAATTCGAACTAAAATAAACTTTTAATAAAAAGAGATATTAAATTTCAAATTAATTAAGACGGATACTTGGCCGTGGAGGTTCCAAAAGAATGAGCTCACTTATCTCTAAGACAATCCCTCACCTTAACGCTAAGACTATTCAACCGAATATTAGTCCAACGAAGGATTCCTCTTAACGCCCGCATTACGCTAAGAACCCCACTATTGGGTGGGGAACCCAATCCGGTAGAGTTACGCACCTCCTATCTCGAGGGTAAGTGTGGAACTCTCTTTACCCAAGGGTGATCGGTCCATACGCACGGCCTCTCGGCAAGCTGCGTATGGACAACAGAAATAGAGCCCACACATCGATATGTAGTCCTACGCGTCGTTAACCCGGGGCAAAACCTTAAGTAATTTTAATTAAAGCGAAAAAATGAGACCTTTAATTATTTAAAGCTATTTTATCTGTCCCAATGCTCTTCGATACTGAGGGCTAAAAGCGGTTAGCCACTCATCGGAATGGGGACGATTTGCGAAAAGAAAATACATAATTGAAGTGCAAGTCCTACTCAAATGAGTAGGCGGGAAATTAAAGCTGTAAAAGAAAGCAGTAAATGAAAGCTGAAAATGAAAGCAGTAAAATGAAAGCAGTAAAATGCGAGTCCTACTCAAACGAGTAGGTGTGAAATTAAAGCAAACAAAGCTATCTCATACACACACGCACAATACAGAAATTAAAATGCACTCACGCACTCTACATGAATTAAAATGCACACACACAAATTCCTACTCAAATGAGTAGGAGAAAAATTAAAAGCACGCCATTTAACTCTTAACGAGTAGGCGGAAATATATGCTCGCACGCACTCTAAATGAATTAAAAAAAACTAAGTGCTGGGAAAATTAAAACAACGACATTTCTACCGCTAGAATGCGGTAGAAATGCGTAAAAAGAGAAAATTAAAATAAAATGAGTAAAGAGTTTTGGAAATAAAAGCTAAATACAAAGTGAGCGAAAAATTAAAATGACGATAAATTCATTCTTATAGTTTTATAAAAGCTCCTAGAAGTGAAAATAAAGCTAAAAGAGAACTAAAAGTTTTACAATCTTAAAAAGCCTAAGTTAAAGAAAATTAAAACAACACTTTTTAAAACGCTTTTATATAATCATAAGAATGAATGCAAACCTAAAAAGAGAAAACTAAACGTAACAAAGTACGATGTATGAAAATAAAACGCGCAGCATAACGACAAGAAATGCAGAGAAATTCCTAAACTAAACAAGTTTTAAGCTAAAAAGAAAACATAAAAACACAAAAAAGAACGAAAAATTACTTAGAGTGGGGCGCTGAGTGTCGAGTAGATGAAGGCGTTGAGTGGCTCTGAGAGGTGAACAGTGAAAGCGTTGAGTGGCGTTGAGTGTTGAACAGTGAAAGCATTGAGTGTGTTCTGTCTCGACGACATTGAGTGTTACGCTGGAAGCGTCGAGTGCGTGACACGGGCGTGTCAGGTGATTTTTTTGACTTTTTCTGAAAAATTTCAAAAAAATAAAATTAACTAAGTTTAGATAAATATTTACAAAAAGAAGCAAATTATTAAATAAAACAAACTAAAAAAGATAAAAATAAACTAAAATAACATAATAAAAACACAGAAAAATGCGTATATTTACAACTTATCAAATACCCATACACTTAAGCTTTTGTTATTCCAGATCAAAAGTTGGAGATGAACTTATAAGTAATAATAAAAATTCTAAATTTGCTATCGCTTAAATTTATTGAAAGAAAGATCAAAATAAATATCCGGGGTTTTAGAGTTAAATCCTAAATTATGAAAATGTTATAAATAGAGGAAGAGTTTCAGCCAAAAAGACTTCTACACAAAACAAATAGAAAGCGAAATTTGTTTTTGTTAGTTTAATATGGATAGATTGGAATTATATAAAAAACTTTACTTATAAGAAATTAAATGAAATAATGCAATTTAAAAATTATGCTCTCAAAAGGATTTTAAATTAATTCTAGAATCATTGAAATAGGCTAAGTGGTTTTGTGGTTTATGAAGAGAACTTGGATTTTAGAGGCGAGGTAATTTTTTCTTGAACCTCTACATATATTTTTTTTGAATGTTTAAGGAAAATGAAATCTTATTTTTTTAACATATAATTTTTTTTTCTTCTTTCTTCATAAATAATAAATAACCCAATGTATATGTATAGGAGTAAGGAATTTTATCCTCTTACTCCGTAACATATAATCTTTTTAAATATTGAGTGTCTATGTTTACGGAAATAAATCTTATTCCCATTGACATAGGATCTTTTGGGGATAAATAGAGGAAATCACGCCAAGTAAGACATTAAAAAAAAGTGGAGATGGGTTTATATATTTTTTTTCAAAAAGAAAACTAGATTTTAATAAAAAAGTTTTGAGAGCAACGTTTTTAAAATGAACTTTCTAACATAAAAGACGAGCTTCTATTTATAAAAATTAGAAGTGGTGGTGAAAAACAGGTTCCCTATTATAAGGAAAAGACAAAAAATTCTTTAAATCTTAACCCCAGACACTTAAATCTATCAAATTTGAATTAATAAATGAATAGTAAACAAAGAATAAGTAAAATTCGCTTAAAAATTAACTCATAAAAAAATTTTTGGAGAGTAAAAAGGGGTTAAGAATGAGATATTCAATTAATTTGTTACATAATAAACAATTTTTTGATTTTTTGATTTTTTTGTGTGTTTTGATTATTATCTTTTTTTAGGATTTTTAGAGTTATTCTCTTTTTTTTATTTTGGGATTTTCAAAATATTTTTTTTCTTTTTAAAGTTATTTACAAGAAAGGGAGAAGAAAGATGTGTTATTTGCAAAGGAAAGTGGGGAAAGAAGAGGAATGAGAATATTTACAAAGTAAAAACTTGATCGCCCACGAACAGACTCTTATTTAGGTGGTTGGTTCGATGAATCGAACGTTGCGGAGTGATATTTGGTTTTTTTTGAGTTTTTAATTATAAAAACATGAATTTTTTTGAAATTTATAATTTTTACAATTTTTTTTATTTTTGATTGGGTGTAGAAAATAAAAGAGCAGAAAATAAAAGAACAAAAAGCAAGAAAACACCCCCATACTTAAGTCCAACATTGTCCCCAATATTGCACTAAGTATGAGAAATAAAAATTAAATACTAACAGTTATGTACAATAATAAAAATAGGGGTTTAGAAATCTTCCCTAAACCATGTTCGGGGAGGCCCGTTAGTAATGACCCTACAAAAATTAGAAATAAAAAAGCAAAAAGATAAAGCTGGGGTGTCTCCCAGGAGCATTTTTATATGTATATATATTTTTACTTTTTCATAGATTATTATTATTATTATTTTCATATATTTTTTTTTAATTTTAGATTTTCTAAAGTAAAATAAAAGAGGAGAAAAGGAAAAGAAGAGAGGCGAGGCGGTCGGCCTTTATGTTTTAAAATATAAATATGTACTTACATAAAAAAAAAATTGTTTTTTTTTTATTTTTGAAATATAAAATATGAAAATAAAATAAAGGGGGGGCGGAACTCTTTTTTTTTATTTTGTTTTTAAAAGTTTTCTAAGTTTTTTTTTTAGTTTTTTTTTGTTTTTTAAGTTTTTGATTTTTTTGATTTTTAAGTTTTTGATTTTTTAGATATTTTTTTAGATTTTCTACTTTTTTAGTTTTTTTTTAAGTTTTTTAGATTTTTAAGTAGTTATTATTATTATTGATATTATTATTATTATAAATATATTTTTTTTGTTGGCCATTTTTTTATAAATTAAAAAAAGGTAAAAGTAATAGTTTTCAGGAATTCAAAATAGCAAATCAAAATTGTTCCCGACAATGGAGTCAAAAACTTGATGGTTAAAACTCGCAGCGCCCCGATTGTTTGGTAGGTGTGGTTGTGGGGTTATTTTTAGTATTAATAAGATGGTGGTTTTATTGAGAAAGGCGGGACGCGCAGATTTTTTTTAATTAAAAGGGGTTGAAACCGAGTTTTAATGAAAGGGAGGCAAGTGCACCTATCGCGTGTAGTACAGGATATTCCGGGAGAGGAATATCGGGGTCGTATTGTTCTCGAGGTCGGTTTGTCTATTTCTACTCTTTCCCTAAAAGGACTATTATTTTACCGATAATATTTTGTTGTTGTTATATAAAAAAAGGGCAGATATATATATTTAAAGTGCAGAAAATGAAAGCATAAAAAATGTAGAAAAGCCGATGAAGAAATAGCGCGACGAATATCAAATAGAATTCAAACTAAAATAAACTTTTAATAAAAAGAGATCCTAAATTTCAAATTAATTAAGGCGGAGACTTGGCGTGGAGGTTCAAAAAGAATGAGCTCACTTATCTCTAGGACTATCAGTCACCTGAATGCTAAGACTATTCGACCGAATGTTAGTCCAACGAAGGATTCCTCGTAACGCTCGCATTACACCAAGAACCTTGCTATTGGGCGGGGAACCCAATCCGGTAGAGTTACGCGCCTCCTCTCTCGAGGGTAAGTACGGAACTCTCTTTACCTAAGGGTGATCGGTCCATACGCACGACCTCTCGACAACGAAAATAGAGCCCACACATCGATATGTGATCCTACGCGTCGTTAACCCGGAGAAAACCTTAAGTAATTTTAATTAAAGCGAAAAAATGAGACCTTTAATTATTTAAAGCTATTTTATCTGTCCCAATGCTCTTCGATACTAAGGTCTAAGAGCAGTTAGCCACTCATCAGAATGGGGACGGCTTGGGAAAAGAAAATACATAATTGAAGTGCAAGTCCTACTCAAATGAGTAGGCGGGAAATTAAAGCTGTAAAAGAAAGCAGTAAATGAAAGCTGGAAATGAAAGCAGTAAAATGAAAGCAGTAAAGTGCGAGTCCTACTCAAATGAGTAGGCGGAAAATTAAAGCTGAAAAAGCTATCTCATACACGCACGCACTGTACAAAAATTAAAATGCACTCAAGTACATGAATTAAAATGCACTCACACAAATTCCTACTCAAATGAGTAGGAGAAAAATTAAAAGCACGTCATTTAACTCTTAACAAGTAGGCGGAAATAAATGCTCGCATGCACGCACTCTACATGAATTAAAAAAAATTAAGTGTTGGGAAAATTAAAACAACGACATTTCTACCGCTAGAATGCGGTAGAAATGCGTAAAAAGCGATAATAAAAATAAAACGAGTAAAGAGTTTTGAAAATAAAAGCTAAAAAGAAAGTGAGCGAAAAATTAAAACATCGATAAATTCATTCTTATAGTTTTATAAAAGGTCCTAAGAAGTGAAAATAAAGTTAAAAGATAACGAAAAGTTTTACAATCCTAAAAAGCCTAAGTTAAAGAAAATTTTAAAAAAAACTTTTTAAAACGCTTTTAGGTAATTATAAGAATGAATACAAACCTAAAAAGAGAAAACTAAATGTAACAAAGTACGATGTATGAAAATAAAATGCGCAGCATAACGGCTAGAAATGCGGAGAAATTCCTAAACTACACAAGTTTTAAGCTAAAAAGAAAACATAAAAACACAAAAAAGAAAAGAAAAATTACTTAGAGTAGGGCGCTGAGTGTCGAGTAGATGAAGGTGTTGAGTGGCTCTAAGAGGTGAACAGTGAAAGCATTGAGTGGCGTTGAGTGTTGAACAGTGAAAGCGTTGAGTGTGTTCTATCTCGATGGCGTTGAGTGTTGGGCTGGAAGCGTCGAGATCATGACACAGGCGTGTCGGTTATGGGACACGGGCGTGTCAGGTGATTTTTTTGACTTTTTCTGAAAAATTTCAGAAAAACAAAATTAACTAAGTTTAGATAAATATTTACAAAAAGAAGTAAATTATTAAATAAAACAAACTAAAAAAGACAAAACTAAACTAAAATAACATAATAAAAACATAGAAAAATGCATATATTTACAACTTATCAGGAAGATTAGGATGATTCCTACTCCCACAAACCCTGAGATTGAGGTACCATCTAAAAACATCTTCCAACACAATGACCCTTGAACTTCTTGTTCGCCATCACTAACGATTGTGAGGTCGACGAGGATGCTGGCCAAGACTTATGCCTTAATGGTGTATCTTGGGACGCATATGATATAGAACTCGCTGAGTTTGATGGCCCACTTGGCCAATCACCCAGAATAATCTGGGTTTTCTAATATGGATCTTTGTGGATGGTCGGTCATGACTCAGATCGAATGAGCCTGGAAATATGGGAGGAGCTTTCATGCTAATATAATAAGGGCTAGAGCCAGCCTCTCCAGAATCAGAAAAAGCGTTTTTGCATTCTTCTGCACATGGCTAACATAGTGCGCGATAAACTACTTGTTGCCTTACTTTCGCACTAGCGCCGAACTAATGACGTCTATCCCAACGCCCAAGTATAGTAACAGATACACCAGTAGGTGAGGACACTGAGGGAGAGGAGTTGTAGTTAACTAACACTTCAGCTCTTCAAAAGCTTGGTCGCATTCTTTGGTCCATTCAAACTTTGCCTTTCCTCGAAGGGCCTTGAAAAAGGGAGCACACTTATCTCCCTACAGGGATATGAATCGGCTAAGCAACGCTACTCTTCCTGCCAACTACTAGACTACCTTCAGACTCCTCGGGGGCTTCTTCTCCTAGATAACATTCACTTTGTCTAGATTGGGAAACACACCCTAGGGGTGAGCAGGTATCTAAGGAACTCCCCCCATATTGCTCTGAATGTGTATTTGGTGGGTTTATGCTCATATTGAACTTGCAAAGTGTGCCAAATATCTCTTATAGATCCCTAAGATGTTCGCCCATATTAATACTTTTGATGAGGAGGTCGTCCACATAAAACTTCAGGTTGCAACCCTTCTGATTCTTGAAGACGTAGTCCAACATCATTTGGTACGTTATACTAGTGTTTTTCAATCCAAACGACATGACTTGATAATAGTAGCATCCTTTGTCCATGATGAATGCAGTATAGGGGATATCAGGTCTGTGAATCTTTATTTTACTATACTAGGAGAAGGCATCCAAAAAACAAATTACTGGGAAGCCTACTAGCGAGTCAACTAAGGAGTCTACTCCGGGCATCATATAGCAATCTTTAGGGCATGTCTTTTTAATATGCATGAAGTTGACACACATCCTCCACTTTCTATTAGGCATTCAGACCATCACCACATTGGAAATCCAATCTGGGTACTGTACCTCCTAAATAAATCTTGCTTCTAACAACTTAGCAACCTCTTTGTGGATAGGGTTAACAAGGGTAGAAGCCACTATTCGCTTTTTGGCTTAACCGACCTAAATTTTGGGTCAATGTTGAGGGGATGACATGCGATCTTTGGGTTGATGCCAAGCATGCCAAAGGCCGGCCATGCAAACACTAAATGATAAGTGCCTTGTCTTTTCGCTCTAACATAATAATAATAGAGATGATCTTGCTTCCATCTTCCCTATGGACGGGTACCTCCTTAACCTCCTTCATGGGCTTAATATGAATCTCATCTTCCCAGTCTATAAATAGGCACTGAGTGTTCGTGCCATCACCCCAATCTTCTGCTGGTGTCCGTTCTCCAAGAGGAGGGGCTAGCGACATTTTGCTCGATGACATGTTGTGATGTCTTCTAGGTTCGTGTGAGCACCAGGTGACTTCGCCAATAGATTAGATCTGAAGGTCGTGTGTTTGAACTGTTGGCACAAAATTTATCACCGAGTATTTCCACATACAAATCACTTCTTAGGGGATTGATAAGAGAGAACTCAGACCGCAACCGGTTGGTTACTATACCCTAAGAGGGTGACACTGATAGATGAGGAGAAGAAGGGGGAAGATGTTCCTAGCAGCGATGAACACAAGATTGGACCTGATGTGGCGAATGCCTCTCTTGCGACAGGCCTCCCTTTAATTTCCTTGGAAATCTTATAATATATGGTGCGGCCACCCGGGGGTATACGCGTGAATAATGACTAATAGAAAAAGACAAGAACTTAGTGTATGTACCTATAATATGGTAGGTTCTGGGCTAAGTTCGTGTGTCCCTTCAAAGCACCCATGGTCTTCCTTTTATATAAGGGGGTAGGCTACATGGACGGTTCACGAACCGACAGACATTTAATGCCTTAATAATAACAACATAAAATGCACAGCCTCCCGAGGCACACAGATTCAGGCAGTGGTGACTAAAAGAAGAGGCCGCACAAAATCATGTGGTGTTGCTCGAGCTAGATCAAAACGGAGGAGTCTGTGTAGGCTTGGTTATGACGTTGGTGCATACTCCTGGCTAGATCTTCCGGACCGTGCTCTGAGAAGCTGCCCATATATTGTATGTTGGTTATCTCTTTTGAATACTATAATAATCCCTAGGGATGTTCGCAAGGACTCTAGACTGTCTGCCCGATAGGTCAGCGAACTATGAGAACTATTGTTTTTATAGAATGCCCACCTCATCTGGATTCTCTCCTTTGACGTCGTAGGATTTGGGATTAACAGTAATAATAATCCACACTTGACATCTCATGAACTGGTTAACTCTTCTTGCATTTCCATGATCCAAGCTGGATCAGTGTTGGCCTCTTCAAATCTTTTTGGCTCAATCTGTGGAGAAAACTATGGTGCAGAGCCTCATTTATAGTGGACCTCCTTCTTCTTACACCTTGGAAGGGATATCTAATAATCTAATATGGAGGATGATCTTATAGGTGTCTTGTGGATGTCTTCAGAAATTTCACAGCTTTAGGTCCTTCACCTTCAACATTTTGGTCTATTGTAGTCAAGTCTGGTGCCCGTTATACTGCTGTAGGTTGTTCTTCAACTTCATCTTGAATCTGAATAACATCTTCAATAAATACATCTAGTGGAATGAGATTTGTAATTTCTTCATTTTCTCTAATGGTGATTTCTTACAGCATTGAGTTTAAATCAGTAATAATAGAGGATCTAGGAAAGCTCTTGTATATCAGGCTTGTCTCAACAAATACAAAATTTATCGACTCCTCTACAAATTTATTTTTACTTATTATATATTCTATAGGCTTTACTATGACTAGTATAAACTAGAAAAATGCCTTTAAAACATTTTTCAACAAATTTAGTCAGATATGATCTGCTATTATTCATGACAAAATATTTATTCCCAAAAATCTTAAAGTAGGATAGTGTGGGTTTTCTGCCTTTCATTAGTTCATAGGGAGTCTTGTTATAAATCTTGTTGATCAATGCTTTATTTTGCACATAGTAAGCCATGTTAACTGCCTCTGCCTAGAAGTATTGTGGCAGGGACGAGTCACTCAACATAGCTCTGCTAGCTTCAATAAGTGTCTTGTTCTTCATCTAAGCAACTCCATTTTGCAATGGAGTTTTAGGAGAGGAGAATTCTTGAAAGATACCTAGACCTTCACCAAAATCTATCAAGGACCCAGATTAGAATTTTGTTCTATGACCACTTCTAATTTTGACCACAGAGCAATTTATTTCATTCTGGATTTGCTTGAGAAATGACTTGAAAATGTCTAAGGTGTTTGTTTTTCTTTTTAGAAAGAATACCCATGCATACCTTAATAAATCATCAACTACCACAAGGGTGTATAGCTTCACTTGCCGGCTAGGAATTAGCGTAGGACCAAAGAAGTCCATGTGCAACAAATAAAAGTATCTTATGGAGCCTTTTGGATATAATGCCCTTAAAGGAGCCTCTTATTTGCTTGCCCATTTGGCATGCATGACATGAGCACTCTTTAATGCATTTCCACTTTGGTATATCTCTTACTAGATTATCCATAAGTAATTAATTTATAGTCTTATAATTTATATTAGCCAACCTCTTATGCCACTAGATACAAAGGGATGCTCTATCATTAGCTACCAAATACATAGATGAAGAGGAGTTTAGACATAGAAAGGTTAAACAGTATATATTTCCACTCTTAGTGATGTTTAATACAATTTCAGAGTATATAGATCACTTGATCAGGCACTTATCCTTATGGAGGACCACAATATAGCCCATGTTATAGAGTTGGCTTATGCTTATGATGCAGTCAATAACGGAAAGTGTATCGGTCGTTCAAGTAATAAAAAATGAGGAGGAAGTCCCCGAGTATCAATCTCAAAAGAACATTGGTTGGGGTGCATAGTTCTCTTATTTAGTAAATTGATTATAAAGGTTTAAAGGAAACAAAGCTTTGAAATTGATTTTTTGCAAAAAAATGAAACTAAACTAAACTAGAGAGGGTCGTAGGCACCACATCATAGGGTGGATGGAACTACAAAGGCCTCCATGCATTGCTTTAAAAGGCAGATTGATGAGAAGGCATACAAATGGGATAAAAGAACCTCGTTCTCTACTATAATCTCAGGTGTTTCTTGGAGATACTCTTCAGTACTTCTGCAATAACCCGCAGTACCCCAATTAATCTGAAATCTATTCGTTTTCCACAGAGTTTTCTTTGACACGCAAATCAATCATCACCAATTCAGACTAACTTGTTTAGATAGGCTTCACACAATATGCCTATGCCCGTACAACGATGTGAGCTCTATGTTAAAAATATAATGGTGATCTACCAAATCAACCTGTTGAAATCATCATCTCCCACTAATTAATGGAGATGTTTCCATGCAAACATGCTAAATAAAAGGACTAGCATGCCCTAGTATTCAGAAGAAGAGTCGTTACCCTTGAATAATGTTTTAGAGCCATGAACTTATGCGTGATTTGGATTGAATCACTCACGGTTCTTTCCTCTCCGCGGATCTAGCCTCGGCTTGCGAATTTCACCTTGGAAGCTCCTCCAATAGCTTCTCTAAAGGCTTGATCAGCAACCCTCTTCTTCTTCCTCCTCTCATTTCCTTTCTTCTTTACTTAGCCTCGGCTAGGAATTAGTATAGGAACAAACAAGTCCATATGGAACAAATCCAAGTAACTGATGGAGTATTTGGAAATAATGCACTTAAAGGAGCCTTTTATTTGCTTGCCCATTTGACATGCATGACATGAGTCTTATTTAATGCATTTCCACTTTGGTATATCTCTTACTAAATTTTCCATAAGTAATTTATTTATACTCATATAATATATATGCGCCAACCTCTTATTCCACTAGATGCAAAGGGATGCTCTATCATTGCTATCAAACACATAGATGAAGAGGAGTCTAAAAATAGAAAGTTTAAATAATATATATTTCCAATCCTAGTGTCATTTAATATAATTTCAGAGTCTATAGATCACTTGATTAGGAACTTATCCTTATAGAGGACCACAATATAGCCCATGTCATAGAGTTGGCTTATGCTTATGATGCGATCAATCATGACAAGTGTACCCATCATTCAAGTAATATAAAATGAGGAGGAAGTCCTTGAGTATCGATCTTGAAGGAAAATTGGTTGGGGCACATAATTCTCTTATTTAGTAAATTGATTATAACGATTTAAAGGAAACAGAGCTTTAGAATTGATTATTTTGCAAAATAAAAAGAAACTAAACAAAACTAGAGAGGGTTGTAGGCACCACATCACATAGTGGATATAACTGCAGAGTCTGCTATGCACTACTTCGTAAGGCGGATGGACAAAATGGCAAGCAAATGAGATGAAAGAACCTCGTTCTCTATTGCAATCTCGGATGTTTCTTGGAGACACTCTTCAGTACTTCTACATAAACCTATAGTACCCCAAATACTCCAAAATTTATTCATTTTCCATGGAGTTTTCTCCGACATGCAAATCATTCATCACCAATCTATAACAACTTCTCCAGATGGGCTTCACACAACATGCATATGCCCGTATGATCTGAGATCTATGTGCAAAATATAACAGGGATCTACCAAATCAACCCAAAGAAAGCTTCAACTCCCACTAATTAGTGGAGATGTTTCCATGCAAATATGTGAAACAAAAGGACTAGCATGTCCTAAGATTCATAAGAAGAGTCATTACCCTCGAAGCATGTTTTAGAGCCATGAACTTGTACTTGATCTGGATTGAATCACTCATAGCTTTTGATGATATTAATTTACTTGGGTAAATCCATATATTTATTCTTGTTTAAAATGTTATACTTTATGAATTTTGAGCCTATAATTAGTTTCTTTTATAAAAATTGTTCTAACTTCTTTTATTTTCTGTTTTTCAGGTTTTAGACACTTTTGGGTCATTTTCCATGTTACACGCCCCCTACATAGGCGTGTACCTGGGACATGTAACACAATCCCAATGCAGATATGCTCCTGAGACCAGATCCCAAAAAATGCACCTTACAAGACCCTACGTACGGTTGTGTACCCCCTACACAGGCACGTACCTCCGGGCATGTCCCGCCAAGTTCTGATTTTCGGTGCCACAGCACGACTTTTGTCGATCCGTTGTCATGTCGTACCTTACATGCCACCCTATAAGGGAGTGTACCCTAACTCCTGCTAGTCACTGTCCTGTTCGATTTCCATCAGCCGAAGTAAACTATGCTTACACTCCCCCCTACATGAGTGTGTACCCCAACTCCTGCCATTCGCTGTCCTGCCAGATTCCATCAAGCCAAAGTCACTGCGTACCTTACATGCCCCCCCTATAAGGGCATGTAAGGGGGGTGTACTTCCCATAAATTTTCCTATAAATTCCAAAGCGCTCCAACTATTCTAGGGGAAAATTGCGTGAGAGGGGAGGTGTTGCTACTTTTTTCTTGGTATTTATGTTCATAATTTCTCTCTCTTTCTCTCACACACTTCGAGTTCTTCCTATTCCACTTTTCATGCAACTGTAATGTCTTTTACTAGTGTAGTATTAGTGCATAGCTAGTCTTTTAATTCATGCAATTATAATCTTTATTTTAACTTGTAACCTCTTTTGTTTTAGTAATAAAATTTTCTCGCCTTTAACCTCTTCCTCTATATCTCTTCCTTTATTTATTTAATTTTTCATGAACTTCTACTACCTATCTCTCTCTTACCCTTCCACCATGAGTAACTAAATCCTCATTAGTACTCGATCGCGATGATATGAGGGTTAGTTGATCTAGTTATGATGCTTTAGCTTTCTTTTTCTTCTTAAAAGGACCGGGCTTCGATTTACTCTTGATTTAAATTTAGTGGGACTGTATTATCGATATATAGTCTCCACTTAGGTTTTCATTCTTAGCTAGCCGAGAGGCTCATAGTTTGAATTGATCACCCAAGTGTAAAGAGAGTTGCACAGACCTCTCTCGAGAGAATGATGTAAATCTCCCAGATTGGCATCAAATCCAATAGTGGGGTTCACCACTTAAGGTGAGCTTTAGACATTCAAATACGGGATGAGAGTTCGGTCGGATCTTCCTAAACTCAGTTGGGCATTTCTTCGAGAGGAGCGTGTTCAAGCTTCGGGAACCCCCACAGTCAAGATGCCTTTTAATTTATTAAGATTTAGTTTGTTATTTGATTTTGATTAGCTTATGCCGAAGTGATTCAAAATTGAGTACTAATTCCTTTATCTATAGTTTTAACCCTATTTATAACGTGCAATTTAGCGCTCTTTTAGTTAAGCAAAACTAACCAAAAAAACATTTGATAAGATAATAGTAACCTCCTCAAAGTAGAAGTAATCAATCCACCCCGGGTAATACGACCTTGATATTAAACTTAAATATTCTATACTATAAACGACAAGGTATACTTGTCTTTATCGGCAATAGAATCGGAGAATATAATCAATCTCATTTCCATCTCTTTTCTCAACCTCTTCTCTTCTCCACATCCAATTTCTCTATCAGCTTTCCTCTCCGCGGATCTAGCCTCTACTCGCGAATCTTACTTTGGAAGATCCTCCAATAACTTCTCTAAAGGCTAGATCAACAACCCTCTTCATCTTCCTCCTCTCCTTTCCTTTCTTATGTACTTAGCTTGAAGAGAGAGAATGAGAAAGAAATAATAAGAAGAGAAAATACCCTTATCCCTTTATCAAACTCAGAAGAAATCTCATCCATTGGATGCCCAAGATAAAAGCAACAGAAAACCTTGATTTCACAGGGAAAATCATAAACAAATGCTATCGCTGAGTGATAGCTCTAGCGGTTTCCGCTTGACAAAGTCAATGCCGCTTTGTTGCTTAACGACCACTTCACAGCCAACTAACACGTGGTGGTTTCCATGTGGCACACTATCGGCTGGCGATATCGCTATCACCAGTGATATCAAATCGGCTTCGATGCCTTAAACATTATCAACTACATCCTTATCGCCAGCGATATCCTGCTATCTCTTATGATAATAAATTGACTTAACCAATTTGTCAACTATATCGACTATATTATTTGTCGGCTGCATCGACCTTACCACTATCGCCTGTCGATAGCTCCAAAACAACATTTTGCTATTTTTCAATTGTGGCAAACCTGGGGTGTTACGAATCTCCCCCCTTTAAGAAATTGTCTTGAATTTGTTTAGTATAGAAAAACCACACATGTTCAAAATCATACAAAATGTACCTTACAGTAACAACTTGAGGAACTCATCTCTCATGGTTTGCTCATGCTCCCATGAAAGTTCCTCGCGATTGCAATTATCACAGCGGACCTTCAACATCCTGATCACTTTGTTCCGTAATTATTTCACTTCCAAGTCTTCGATACGAATGGGCTTGACTTTTGCTTTAACCCACCATCGGTCGGCACCTGATCCGCAGTTATTACTTAAGTAGGCTCTTGTACAGCCTTCCTCAGCACCAATATGTGGAACACATCATGCAACTCACGCAAATCTAATGAAAGAGCAAGCTGATAGGCAGCCTCATTAACACATTCAATAATTTCAAACGGTCTAAGGTATCACGAACTTTGCTTTTTCAAGCGTTGAATCCTTGACACTCCCTTGAAATACTTGATTTTGAGATACACCCATTCGCCAAAAACAAATTTAACATCACGGTGCATGGTGTTGTAATACTTAGCTTGACTATCTTGAGCAATCAACAATCGCTCCCAGATCAAACGTATCGTCGAATTAGCCTAATCGAAGTCTTTTATCTTAAACATCTTTGTTTTGCCTGTTTCTGCCCAAACTAATGGTGTACGACACTTCCTGCCATATAAAGTCTCGAAGGGTATCATTTGAATACTTGTTTGGTAACTATTTTTATAGGCAAACTTAATCAAAAAGAGATTTCCCTCCCACCTCTTGCCGAAATCTAAGGCGCACATTCAGAGCATATCCTCCATTGTCCTATTTAACTTCTTGGTCTAACCATCCATTTGAGGATGAAAGGTCATGCTGAAATTCAGCTTAGTACCCAATAGTTGGTGGATTAGCCTCCAATCATTCGATAAAAATTGCCCATATCGGTCACTAATGATGCTACGGGGCACACTATGCAATCATACTATGTTGTCAACACATAGATTTTCCAATTTTTCCACTTAATCGTCCCTTTCATTCAAAATGAAGTGTGATACCTTTGTTAATAAGTCTATGATCACCCAAACAACATCATTCCCATATTGTGATCTCAATAAACCATGCACGAAATCCATCAAAATATCATCAAACTCCCATTTCAGAATTGGTAATTACTTTTGGAAATTACCAGGCTTCTGACATTCATCCTTCACTAGTGTGCAAGTATGATACTTCACAACATAGAGAGCTATGTCTTTCTTCATACCTGGCCACCAAAACAACCTTTTCATGTCCTTGAACATCCTTGTGCTTCCCAGGTGGATTGAGTACTTTGTAAAATGTGCCTCGTACGTTTATTTCTCTTATAATTTGCCCACATACGGGACACAAATTCGACTGACTTTCCATAGAAGACCATTGTCAATAAAAAAACTAGGAGTTTGACCTATCCACATTCTCTGCCATATAATGTTTCATACTTTAATCAAGCACCAATGCCTATTGAATCCTGTCTGTGAGTTCATATTGCACCTCTATCCAGTATAAACATACATTTGCGCTGGTTCTCTTGTCCATACAAGAGATCTCCTTGTCCTCCAAGTCACAAATAAGGCACTCATTATGCATCTATTCTAATTGGCCTATGCTAAATCCATGTTACTTAACTCATCCGCGACAACATTTCCCTTCCCGGGAGTATACTGTAACTCAAAGGTTTAGTACCCAAAGACCTCCATCCACCTCCTCTATTGCATATTCAGATCCTTCTGATTCTATATATACTTTAGGATCTTATGGTCCGTAAATAAGTCAATCTTCATGCCATATAAGTAATATCCCCATAGCTTCAAGGCATATATCACAGCCGCTAACTCCAAGTCGTGGACTAGATTGTTTCTTTCATGCACCTTTAGCTGGCGAGATCCATAAGAAATAATCTTTCCAAACTGAAGCAAAACGCAGCCTAAGCTGCTCCTTGAGGCATTATTATGAAACTCATATCATTCTATACTACATGGAAAGCCCAAAAGAGGCATCGCAGTCAGACGATTCCTCAACTCGTCGAAAGCTCACACGCACTCCGACATCCAAACAAACTTCCGATCCTTTCTTGTCACCGTAGTAAGAGGTAGAGCTATTTGCGAAAAGTCCTTTACAAAGTGCCTATAGTAGCCAACAAATCCAAGAAAACTCCTGACTTCTGCTACAGTAGTCAACACAGGGCACTCTTGTATCACAACTATCTTCTTCAGATCCACTACAATACCCTCTCCACTAACCACATAGCCAAGAAATTCCACTAATGACAGCTAAAACTCACACTTAGACAACTTGTCAAAGAGTCGATTCCTCCTCAAGTTAGGTAGAACCACACACAAATAATATGCATGATCATGTTCTTTCTGAGAGTACACCAATATATCATCTATAAAGACGATCACAAATCGGTCCAGGTACTCTCGAATGGTTCTGTGCATAAAATCCATGAATACTAATAGCCCATTCGTGAGACCAAACAACATCACAGTGAACTCATCGTGATCATATCGTGTACCAAATGCAATCTTGGAAATATCACTTTCCCTAATCCTAACTCGATAGTACCCGAAATTCAAATCTAGCTTCGAATAGATAGTTGATCCAACCAGCTGGTCAAACAAATAATTGATTATCGGAATCAGATACTTGTTCTTCTCCATCAGCTTATTCAGTTCATGATAGTCTATATATAGTGTTGGAAACAATGCTCCGTATCTCTTGGCTTTGAAAATATCAAAATTTGATGTTGTATTTGTTCATACTTGTGTTGGGTATAGTGTGCATGTTTTCAAGTACAAAAAGACTAGAAAATCAACTTCTGCCATATACTGCCGAGTGCTAGCACTACCGCACAATGCTAGCATGGATTTATTTCTGGAGAAGCTCGCTGGAACCTACCACATGGTGCTAGCTCTACAGTTCCACTCTAGCTCATAACCGCTGAGAAAACTCGACGAACCGCTGAGAAATAGTTATCGTTGGGCGCTGGCATCGTACCGCACCGCAGTATCATAAAAGAAAAAAAAATTGCATGAAGTAGAAACTAATCAAAACCAAATTACTCGATAATCTACTTTATGATGTGCATAATTTTCTTTTTGTTTTTATTATGTTTTTGCTTTTGTTTTTTATTTTTTTTCTTTTGTATTTTTCTTAAGCCAACATGTCTTGGATTTAATATATGTTTGATATATGACTTACAAATATTAAGTTTAATGATAAATCAATCCATCTGAATGTAATTGAATAATAGTCAGATTTTTAGTGTTCTACTTATCTCTCATTCCTAGCATCAGTTATAATGAAGTCTATCACCTATGCTAGTTTTTGTATTTCTTAAGTAATACTAACAAATCAAAGCACTTATCATGCATTAGTACCGTAACATATATGTGTGTCTATAGGATTAAATGCTTTACTATGACCATGCTTATTCACCCATTATTTTTGTCTCACATTAATGGGGGCGTAGGGTTGTGTGAATTAGAGACACTAACCTGTAAACCATGTATTGTCCTTAACCGGGGAGGGTTCTAGTAGGTCTGTGAGTGGCACTGGGGGGAAGAATTTTAGGTTAAGTGGGTTCTTCTGTATGCATATGGGATTAAGACCCTAACCTACGACATGTTTGCAGCTCATCATGCCCATCTGTCACTTAGTACGGGGCTAGGGTGTAGACATATATCTTGGGTATTAGATTCTAGGGCATACTCATGAATGACATATACATTGCATGAACATTGTTTCACTTATCATGTTCATTATAATTATGCATAATATTCTATCATGCTATCTTGTGTTTATATCCTATATCTCTTTGAGCTTTCATGTTTTTAGAAAAACACAAGTATTTTTAATATATATAATTATAAAAAGATTTAAAAGAACAAAAGTATTTTTATATATCTCTTTGTGTTTTTATTATTTGGTATTTTTATTAAAAATCAAAAATGATAAATCTGCTTATTATTCATTGCCATTGTCAAGGATTAATAAATTATATCAATTAAAGAATAAATAAAATGTTTGATTTAATGTTCAAGTTTCTTAAAACATTGTTTTGGTTTTGCCATGCCATGAATATTATCGTGTTTTGTGCAATGAAATTTATTATAGAAAACATGTGTAGGATTGCATAGTGTGCCTCTAAGTATAAGTAATGTTTTATGTTTGATAATGATTTTATTCACTCACTTATTTTGATAACCTATATGTGATTGAAATTGTATATTTGCATGATTGTGTAGTGTAATAATATAATAATTAAAATGCATAAATAGATTACCTATACTACATTGAATTTATTATTCCAACTCTTTATTTTTCATGCACTTATTCATTAGAGAAAGGTTTTTTAAGAAAAAAGGTTATTGTTTGCGCAACAAGTGAATTCGGAGTTCTTTGTCACTAAAATAAAAATCAAATAAAATAAGACTAGGAAAACTCCACGAAGTACTACTCACCCTCTTGATAAGCTTTAATAAGCATTGTGAGGTTGAGCACCTTGGAAAAAGAATTGTAAAGTATCTTGTAGCAAACAAAGTATTCACCATTTCCCTTACTATATCAGATCATAAAAATAAAAATAATACTAATAAAGGCATAAATGTGATCACCCAAATACTACTCTACTCCCTAATAAGTCTTAATAAGCATTGTATGTAGAGCACCTTGGTAATTGTACTTCGTACTCATGTGCATTGAAAAAGAGTGGAAGTAATATTATTTTTTATATTTTAATGTTATGTTGTTCATTATATATATCATGTGTTTTGATTAATTCACTTGTATACTTTGTCAGAGCACTATTTGTACACATCATTATTTATCATAAAATTTCTACTCATGAGAATTGGATCCTAATGCATACCTATACTTTTCTCTAAAATTTTAAGTAAATACACTAGATAGCAAAGCATGACCACTATAATGTTTATTTTTACTTGAAATGCAAATTAGCTAACATTGTAGTTCGTATCTCTTTTTGATATTTTGAAATCTTGCTTGCAAAAATTTTAATGAAATAGCATCTCTTGGATTTGAATTGAATTGAAAACATCTTCTTATTAGGGTTAAAATTCCATATACTTAATATGATCATATTTTCCAAAAAGATGTTTATAAGAGTGCTTATCATATTTTTATGCATACTACTTGTGCTTAATCATTAATATTTACACTCTCAATAAGTGGTTAACTATGTTTCCTAATTGATTTTATTTGCTTAACAAATGATATTTTTCTATTTTTATCACTATACCACTTTATTCAATCATGCATACTTTTCATCAATAAACAGTAGAGTGATATCTATGATCTTGCATATTGTATCCCATTTTTTATTCCCCTAACAAAGACCTTTTTTTAATTCTCAGTGCATACACTCACCTTTACCCTCTTTTATTCTACCAAAAAGGGGGGCAACATCGTGCATAAATTTCTTAGTTCAAGGGAAGTACAATAATTTTTTTATATAGAAAGCATCTATACAGTGGGAGTATTCATAGGACATTGATACTCTATTTATGCTCGATCATGGTAATTAACCTTATAAGTGGTAACATGTTTTTTTTCTTAATAAGTGGCGACATATATTAATCTGCCAATGGTATCTTGCTAATATTTTTTACTACTACATAGTAAAAACTCAACTTGCTAATACACTCTATGCAACCCACTTTTGATAATACCAAAAGGGGGAGAATGATTTTGAAGAAATGTCTCATTTAGGAAGAGTACAAACAAGGAAGAATCTATGTAGTTATAGTATCCATCTAGGGAGTGTATGCACTGAATGCTTATCTGAAAGTGAGGGATAGATCTAACTTAACTCTAGAAGGGGGTGAATAGAGTATTTTA
Organism: Platanthera zijinensis; assembly: GCA_039513925.1. Classification (NCBI taxonomy): domain Eukaryota; kingdom Viridiplantae; phylum Streptophyta; class Magnoliopsida; order Asparagales; family Orchidaceae; genus Platanthera; species Platanthera zijinensis. Next base: position 39,569,455 of record CM077094.1, read on the forward strand.
AAATTATTAACTTATTTTATAGCTGATTAAAAGTTAGTGATATATGTAAGTATAAAAAGAAAATCATAGCACACAAACAAAAAAGTAAAGGCAAAATCAGACGACATAAGGAATTTATAGTGGTTCCCCAATAAATCTGGGTACATCTACTCTTCAACCACCCGAGTAGGAATCCACTATAGGTTTTTGATCAGGTTCCCTGCCACCATAGGTTTTTGCTCAGGTGCCCTGTCACCACAAGATCTATTTTTCTATGGGATATCTAGCAACCCTTTAAGCTTTTGATCAGGTTCCCAAAAACCAATCCCAAGTCTTTTGATCTGGTGACTTTTGAACAAAAAGGCTAACTTTTGAAGAGAGTAAAAACCCTGTATACAGTGAAAGGAAAAGGTAAAAAGATGTTGTCTTCTCTGTCTCAAGGCTCTGAGAAGAATAGTGGATTTGTTGATGTCAAAGCTCCCCCTAAGTTGTATGGATCTGATCAGGAGTGGAAGCTTTGCTTCAGGGTATAGGCCTTCAAAATGATGTTGCTCTTCAGAAAGCTTTTAGACTGATTTTGATTTATTGTCTCTTGAAAGCCTTAAGAAGATGAAGAAGAACTTTGTGTATATGAGAGTTGTGTTATGTTCTTCTCTTTTCTATACATTGTTCAATCTTGTTGACTGATTACTGATTACTGATTTACTGATTTACTGATCCTTGCAATCTTCTGAAAATCACTTTATATATTGATTGCAGATTCAAAAACATTTGAATTTTTTAAATTCTTTCCTTGAAATCCTCTGCATAATTTTTGGGAGTTGGAATGTCTAATTTAGTTTTGAATGCATTTCCCTAACTGTCCCAGTAAATTTGGTAGAGTAATAACTTTGTGAAATCCATAATTAATGCTGTCAGGTAACGACTATATTCTTGAGAATATTGAGAATTAATTATCAGAGCATTACTGTCTTAATATAATATAATTTGAAATCAAACTGTAATAGTCGAATTGAGAAACTGCAGAAAAGATTAGTCGAATAGAACCTAGAAGGAGTTAGTCGAACTCAGCAAGGATTTCATCGACCTGTGCTCCAAGTTTGTTGAACTGAGATAGTTCAACGAGCTGAACATCTGATATGAGATCAAAGTTCATCGATCTCAGCTAGACTTTCATCAAGCTTAACTTAGAGAAGGAACTCTGAGTTCGTCGATCTGAGATCGACGATCGTCGAGCTGAGTTCAACTATCGCCGAACGAATTTTTTGCATTCTTTTTAACTGCTTTTCCTCTGAAGTCTTTTGTCTCTAATATCTTCTGAAGAAGGGTACTGACAATCTAAGTATGTGTTGCTGACTTGGACCCTGTAAATAACCTATGACCCTAGATTTTACATGTTGGGTCATCTAATCAATCCTAATATTGAACCTAGCCCAAATCACAAGTAGGTTTCCAACAATCTCCCTCTATTTGGGTGAGGTCACTATAAAAAATAAAGAAAATCACAAAGCAGGAAAAATATCTGACAGAATTATAGAACTTCAGCAGATATAAATAATTGTGCCTTGTAAATATATATACAACAATAATAAAGTTCAAAATGCATAAGCAGAAAATTATAAATCTTTCTTTGGAGCATCTGAAGAAGGGTATGAAGCAGGTTTTGAGAAAACCGTTATTCTTATGGGGTCCTCTACTTCTCTTTGAGTCATTTTCATATCTTCAACACAAAGAATCTTCACTAATATAGCTCAAGGCACTACTACCTCTGGATGAAAACTCATATAAGTATCAACATTAAAAAGATTTTTCTTTTCATACCTTTCTAATTCTTTCTACCTGTAGGAAGTCATTGTTAAAAATTGAGAGGTGTCTTTTCCTTTTTCCTTGGCTTTCCTTATCTGTGGAAGAGCTACAATTTCCTTGAATCTGGCCATTCTAAAATTTGGATCCATCTCTAGATCACAGACTGGAGAAGGTGGACTTTCTTGAGTAGAATTTTGTTGACTGCTTTGACTTCTGGGAGAATCAGACCTAGATGGTCTATCTTATTTCTGATAAGAAGATCCTAAATATAGAGAGGAGGAACTAGACCTTTGAGGCTATGAAATAATTCTTGCAGAATCTGCTACTGGAGGAGGAGGAGGACCTCTCCTAAATTATGGGGGTGGAGAGTATCTCCTACTCTTCTTTCTAGCTTTCAGCTCATTATTAGAATACCTCATCCATTGAGGGGAGTTGTAACGCCACTGATTTTTCCGACAATTACTTAATTTCCTAATGTGAAATTTTCCATTTTCGACAAGTATTCACGAATTTGGCTGAATCACCTGAACAGACGCGAAAACGCACTAACGACGACACGTCGTCAACTCCACTTTAACGTGAGGCCCATTACGTCATTATGACATCACCAAGAGGATTAAATAATTGTCAGAAAAATCAGGGGCAATACAGTTACCCCTCCAAAAAGGAAGTTCCGTCTCGAAACTTGGAACACGAAACGAAACAAGAGGCCAGAGGGAGAGACATGATAGAAGAATTCATTAAACAAGAATACTAACCAGGGAAGACTATGAGAACAGCTGAGGATGAGATTCTCTCATTGCGTATTCCAATTCCCAAGTTGCGCCTCTAGCGTCCTGATTGCGCAAGAGAACCTTAACCATCAGAATTGTATTCTTTCTTAGCACACGATCTAGCGTCTCCAGAATGCGGACAGGCTCTTCGACATACAAGAGATTAGGCTGCAACTGGGGAACTGAGTCTAGGACATGCCGATCACTACGAACACAATTTCACAACTGGCTCACGTGAAACACGTCGTGAACACCAGGGAAAGAATCAGGCAATTCTAGTCTATAGGCAAAAACTACGATGTGCTCTAGAATCAGAAAAGGTCCCAGATACCTGGGATCAAGCTTATAGTTCCTTCCAAATCTCTTAACACCTAGCATCAGAGACACCTTCATAAATACCATGTGCCCAATCGCAAACTGTAGATCAACCCTGCGCTGATTTGCATACTTTTTGTATTGCTCCTGAGCCAATCCCAACTTTTCACGAATATGCGTCACTGAAATGCTCATATCCTCAAGTGCTTCTAGACCAAGCAAGGGCTTTTCACCAACTTCTGCCAAAAATAGTGGAGTTCGACAATGCCTGCCATATAAGGATTCAAAGGGCGCCATCTGCAAACTCTCCTGATAGCTTTTTTTGTATGCGAACTCCATCAGTCTGAGGCATTTATCCCAAGCTTCACCATGGTCCAGAATATAGCATCTAATCATATCCTCTAAGATCTGATTCATTCTCTCTGTCTGACCATTTGTCTGAGGGTGATAGGCAGTAGAATACTTAAGGTTAGTACCTAGAGCTCCTTGCAAGCTCTGCCAGAAATGAGACATGAACCTGGAATCTCTGTCTAACACGATACTCGTAGATACACCCTGCAGTCTGATAACTTCATCCTGATAAAGTTCAGCTATCTTTTCCATAGAATAATCAATTTTGAAACGCATAAAGTGGGCACACTTGGTTAGTCTGTCCACGATAACCCACACTGCATCATGCCCTCGGGGATATCTCAGCAGACTGGTTATGAAATCGTGTAGATAAACTCTCCCATTTCTAACTCAGCATGTATAAAGGAGTTAACTTACCACTTGGTCTTCTATGATTAGCTTTGACACGCTGGCAGGTATAATATTTAGATACAAATCTTTCGATGTCATTCTTCATACCTGACCACCAAACAATCTTCTTCAAATCTCTGTACATTTTCGTGGAACCAGGATGATAAGCAACACTTGAACCATGCGCTTCACTGCATATTCTTTCTTGGATGTCCCCAACAGCGGGAATACAATATCTACCGCGGTACTTTAGGGTATCAACGTCATCAATTGAAAAGTTAGGTAATTCCCCTTTCTCAGTCCTATTATGAAGGTGCTGCAAATCGGGATCGTCTTTCTGATGTAGCCTAGTGAGAGTAATCCACGAAAGCTCTTCCACCTCTAAGCTACTCGGTGAAGCGCTATTCCCTATGGTTATGTCAATGAGAAAAAACTCATCTACAAGGTATTGTATCGTGAGGTTAAAGATATGTGCGGGTTTTCGGCTCAAGGCAGCCGTTACTACATTAGCCTTGCCGGGATAAAAAAGGATATCTACTTCGTAGTCCGAAATATATTCTAACCATCTACACTGGCGTAAATTCTAACTCCTTCTGAGTGAAGACATATTTCAAACTGTTGTGGTTCGTGTAGATTTTACATGACACTCCATACAGAAAGTGTCTCCACAACTTCATGACATAAATGATGGCAGCAAATTCCAAGCCGTGCATAGGATAATTCCTTTCAAGGACCTTCAGTTGTCTCGATCCATACGCAATCACTTTGCCATCCCACATCAACACGCAACCGAGTCCAACTCACGAGGCATCCACATAAATAACAAACTCTACTCCTTCCATCGGCATTGCCAAAACTAGAGCAGAACATAGTCTTCTCTTGAGCTCTTGAAAAGCTTCCTCGTAGGCATCACTCCAAATAAAAGCTGCTCTCTTTTGGGTAAGCCTGGTCAACCACACAAGAAAGCACGGAGAATCCTTTTAAAAATCTTCTGTAGTAACCTGCCAACCCTAAGAAGCTCCTTTTCTCATTAGGCAATGTAGGTCTCTTCTAATCCAAGACTGCGACTATCTTTGCGGGATCCACTGAGATACCATCCTTGCTTACAATGTGTCCTAGGAATAACACCTGAGACAACAAGATGATGGCGAGGTTGCCCCGCCATTTGCTCGTGCCGGCATGGACCTCTCTTTGATCGCCGCCATTACATGTTCATGGACATTGATGGTCGTTGCCGCAACCGTCGCCTCCGCTACATGGATATCTCTTTTGATCACCGCCGCTACATGTTCGTGAACATTGATGGTCGTTGCCACAACCGTCGTCGCCCTCGCCACTGCCGCCGCTGGCATTTCGTCACTTCATTATGATTATAATGTTATTTCATTTTTGAAATAATATTATAATCCTACTGCTTTAGTTTTCATTTTATTAATATTAGATTTATAATTTATAGGTTATAATATTATAGATTTTAATATTATGTTATTTTAATTTTTGTTAAACTTTAGTGGCTAGGATTTGTTTTGTTTTGGATGAAGGGTGGAGGAGTGATGTTTCAAGTATATATATATATGTATGAGGAGTGGAAAGAGGCAATGAAGAGAAGATTAAAAAAACCCCTAAAACTTATTTTTCGGTTTTTCCTCCTGCCGTAATACTTCGGCCAGGCCGATCCCCTTCCCCGACCTCTAGGAACCGCCGAACAGCTGTTGTAGCCGCCCTCTTTGGGTTGTGTTCTGGCTACTTCGGCGACCTCCTACCTCCTCCGGTGTGACTCCGAAGAAGGCGACTTGGTTCTCCTCATCCGGTGTGACTCCGGTGAACCCGTGGAAGTGTGACTCTTCCATAGTAATCTTTCTCCTCCTCCTCCTCCTCCCTCTTGAGTTCAGATTTTGGGTAACGATTTCCTTTCCCTAAACTTGTGTAATTCCTCTTATTAGATTGTGAGATTGGTGGAAATTATGATTGCATATTTTATCCTAAAACTTTGATTCAAGCTTGCATTCTAAAATCTGATTTTACATTGCTAATTAATCGATTTTTGCGAAGATTTTTGTACGGGTAGGTTCCCTTGGACGTTTGCAAACCGGGGTTTGTTTAACCTTTGGTTTCGAATGGATCAAGAGAATTTGGTATATCCTTGTTGTTGTTTTGTTTTGAGGGTTGATTTGGACTACCTTTGGAATTGAATCCTTAGTCTGGATCCCTCTCCATGTGGTTGGAAAATATTGTGATGTGAAGCTAGATGTATGGCTAGGTTATGAAAATTGTATTTGCGAGTGTTCGTGCAGTCTTAGACGGGAATTTCCCACTTGTGAGATCGCGAAATTACGAACGAAGCTTCTGCCAAAATTTTGAGTTTTGCACGCACACAACGTGTTCGCTTAAATTCCCCTTAGGAATCCCTAAGCCTTTTCGTGCCTTAATTCCATTTAGGGAGTGGCCTACATAAATTTGGTATCAGAGGGAGGTTTGCCAATTTCTCAACTTGGTAACGATCCGCTCGTTCCGAGCTACCCCCATTTTGCACTTAGTCACGTTCGTTGGTTTTATTTTATTTTATTTATTTTTCTTTCTTAGTTATATAAAAACAAAAAACAAAAAATATTTTTTGCGTTCACTTAATTTGAGTTTTTCGTTGATCTTTTATGGAGGCACATTTAGAGATCCGCTCACTCACCTTCATTCGTTGAGCATAACGTTATGTTGGCACAATATTTGACGCTACCACCGCGCACCTCTAGGCCTGTTAGAGTTCCTGCTCCGACCTATGATGGATTAGGTGATCCGCGAGTATTTTTATGTTGGGTGAAGGATATGGATCATTATTTTGAGCGATATCTTATTGAGGACCCCCACAGGATTCCCGTTGCGAAACTATAATTATCTGGTCGAGCCTAGACCTTCTGGCTCAATGAGGAGAGACATTTTGGGACGTCCCTCGACGACTCATGTGTAGGTTGGCAGATTATGAAGAATTATTTAACGGATGAGTATTACCCTCCATACTGCCGTTCTCAGTATTCTTATTATCTATGTGATTCACCGCCTCAGATTTTGCCTACATCGAACCAGTACGTCCCCTCGTACTCCCATTCCCGGACATCTCAAGATTTTAATTCTTCCCTCCAGGGCACTAGACCCATTTCTGATCATAAGAGTGACTATAAGCCTCATGCTAGATCCTTGCTCCGCCAAGATCTGACTATTTAGAGCACACGTACACCTACCGTTGGGGAGAAGGAAAAGGTTAGGTCCTATGTACCGCCACCTGTCATTGTCACTACTAGGGATGTTATAAAACCGTGGGTTAAGCATAGGAAAATAGTTAAGAATTGCAAATATAATGCTACATGTTATGCTTGTGGAGTGATTGGCCACTATGCCGTAGAGTGCCCCACAAAGCCTAGGGCTTTGGCTCTTTTAGCTTCGACGTCTGAGCCCGCCACTGAGGGCGATGCCGATTGTTCTGACGACTGTAGTGGAGATGAGGAGATTGGATATCCTAGTGACCTGTATGATGATGTCTCCTCTGAAGTATCCCTCCCTAGGATTATCCCACTTCCCCTCGACCATATTTCAGGCCCGTCTCCTATGATTGTTGAGGAACCATACGATGGCCCAGAGTTAGCAGATGTACCTACTGAGTTGGAAGATTTACCTTGCGAGGGAGCTGTACGTTTGGGTGATTTGTGTAGTGCTAACCCGGATGATTTCTCTTTGTCGTTAGCACCGATGCGAGACGTTCACCATGAGTTAGATTTCCTTTCGGGTTCTATCTCATTGACCCTCCCTCTTGTTCCTTTGGATCGATTAGCGGACTTGTTAGGACACGAATTGATTTTACCTAGTCCGATCCACTTAGTTAAACCGTCGTTACTAGCACCTCCGTTTGATATGACTAGAGGGCTATGTATTAGTGGGTATCCGCCGACGAACATGTTTTCATTTGCGAATGCGTATGAATTCACGGCAACTGTGCCTTTTGATTTGGTGTCCTCACGACATTGTTACCCGTCAAATCAAATTGCACATATTTTTCGTCCATCCTGGTACGATCTGCATGTACACATGTCATTGCCTTATGCCAGTGTCTATGGGTTGCATCACTTTCATGACCGTTCACCTCCGAGAGCTTCTGACTGCAGAGTTGTTAATTCGATTTTAGTCTGGTTAACCCCCGAGTGGATACCTTCGGGTTCCGTATCAAAATTATTACATTGGAGCGCCGATCCCTTCATGATTTTCAAGAATTTTGGGTTTAATGAATTTTTTTTGGATTTTTACGATGCAATCGGTTTTTCACCGTGTTTAATTTTTTCGGATTTAATTTTGCAAATCTGGTCTCCACATGAGTGGTTTTCTTCAATGTTTCTCTCTTCCACTTCAGATTCTCTTGGGTTGAGAGGTGAGATTTTTTCTGTGTCACTCTTCCATTTGGGTTTCTTAGTTCTCACATTGGATGGTAAGATTCGTACTGCTTTTCTTTATGCTGACACATCTACGAGGTTAACTGTTGTTCTTGTTCATGACAGGTTCTGTTCAATTGTGGATGCCCGCCATTCTTTTCTTGCCCCGTGGATGTCTGATCTTGCTATGCTACCTGCGGACGCTGTTGTCTCCTGCTATTCTCTCCCTGGCCACTCATCAGGGATGAGTGATTTTGAGGGGGGAGGATTGATGGAGAGGTTGCCCCGCCATTTGCTCGTGCCGATATAGACCTCTCTTTTGATCGTCGCCGCTACATGTTCATGGACATTGATGGTCGTTGCCGCAACCGTTGTCGCCTCCGCCACATGGATCTCTCTTTTGATCGCCGCCGTTAAATGTTCGTGGACATTGATGGTCGTTGCCGCAACCATCGTCGCCCCTACCACCACCGCCGTCGCCGCCGACATCTCGTCACTTCATTATGATTATAATGTTATTTCATTTTTGAAATAATATTATAATCATACTGCTTTAGCTATCATTTTATTAATATTAGATTTATAATTTATAGGTTTTAATATTATGTTATTTTAATTTTTGTTAAACTTTAGTGGCTAGGATTTGTTTTGTTTTGGATGAAGGGTGGAGGAGTGATGTTTCAATTATATATATATATATATATATATATATATATATATATATATATATATATATATATATATATATATATATATATATATATATATATATATATATATATATATATATGTGTGTGTGTGGAGTGGAAAGAGGCAATGAAGAGAAGATAAAAAAAACCCTAAAACCTATCTCTCGGTTTTTCCTCCTACTGCAATACTTCGGCCAGGCCGATCCCCTTCCCCGACCTCCAGGAACCCGCCGAATAGCTGATGTCGCTGCCCTCTTTGGGTTGTGTTCTTTCTGCTCCGGCGACCTCCTACCTCCTCCGATGTGACTCCGAAGAAGGCGGCTCGGTTCTCCTCATCCGGTGTGACTCTGGTGAACCCGTGGAAGTGTGACTCTTCCATAGTTATCTTTCTCCTCCTCCTCCTCCTCCCTCTTTAGTTCAGATTTTGGGTAACAATTTCATTTCCCTAAACTTGTGTAATTCCTCTTATTAGATTGTGAGATTGGTGGAAATTATGATTGCATATTTTATCCTAAAACTTTAATTCAAGCTTGCATTCAAAAATCTGATTTTACATTGCTTGATAACCGATTTTCGTGAAGATTTTTGTACGAGTAGGTTCCCTTGGACGTTTGCAAACTGGGGTTTGTTTATCCTTTGGTTTCGAATGGATCAAGAGGATTTGGTATATCCTCATTGTGGTTTTGTTTTGACGGTTGATTTGGACTACCTTCCGAATTGTATCCTTAGTCCTAATCGCTCTCCATGTGGGTGGAAAATATTGTGATGTGAAGCTAGATGTATGGCTAGCTTATGAAAATTCTATTTGCGAGTGTTCGTGCAGCCCTGGACAGGAATTTCCCACTTGTGAGATCGCATAATTACGAACGAAGCTCTGCCGAAATTATGTGTTTTGCACGCACACAACGTGTTCGCTTAAATTCCCCTTAGGAATCCCTAAGCCTTTTCGTGCCTTAATTCCATTTAGGGAGTGGCCTACATCACTAGAACTCGCACTTGCTAAGCTTCGCATACAACTTGTGCTCCCTCAGAGTAGCCAAGACTAAGTGCAAGACATGCTCTTTTGCATTTCTGGAATATACCAGGACATCGTCAATGAATACAACTACGAACTTATCCTGAAATTCCTTGAACACCCTGTTCATCATGTCCATAAAAGCTGACGGTGCATTCGTTAATCCAAACAACATTACAGGAAATTCAAAGTGACCATATCGGGAACCAAAAGCAGTCCACGAAACGTCTGACTCAAGGATTCTTAACTGATGGTAGCCCGAACGGAGGTCAATCTTCGAGAACACGGAACTACCCCGCTGCTGGTAAAACAAGTCATCGATCCTAGGCAACGAATATCTATTCTTGATGGTCACCTTATTTATGTAAGACCCCCTCCCTCCCAGAACACAAAACACGGCACGAGGAGAGTCTTATGCCGAGAACAGTCGCCTTGAGATAACACCAACACACGCGCTGATCTGTACCACAAGACGCCTATTTTGCTGGCCATAAACAATATCATTCATTATAAACCCAACCAACAATATATAATAGAAGTCAAATCCATACATAAGCAAGTAAAGTCCAAAGTAAAGTACAACTACTAAAGAAGCACCATCAGGCTTCTATAATATCAGAGTACGAAATGTCAAAAAGGCTACAAGGTAATCTCCAAAACTCATATCGGGGACAGACGGCAATGACGGTACCGTCACATCAGGCCCTGTCATTCTGGCTTGGATGCCCTCTTGCAAAATCTGATGCTCTATCTGTGGGGTTCCCTCCTAAAGTGGAAGGAGTAGCAACCGTTAGTCATAAAGACTAAGTGGCTATCTCATTCTCTTCCCCAGCGGCGCCTCGAAACCGGGCGGGGAAAAGGACAAGATACAATATATAAATGAATATAAGAATGTATTACAAGCAGGTGGAGTAAGTACACATGACATGAGTAATAATAGAAGTAATGTATAGCAATATAATCAGCATTTTATTCCAGCAATTCTACTCAAGTTGTATCAATCCATCTAAGCATATAGATCTATAATAGGAAAGTAGTTTAACTTATAAGAATGCTCATATAAACTTATTGTTAAGGATCGGCTTAACAGTAAAGTAACTCATCGTATATGAGTGCCCATACAAACTTATACGATGAGGATCTTGTGTATGTAATGTATGTAATGATATGAATGCAATGCAATGACTCTCCCATGATCATGCACATGCAACTGCTATGTCGACACAGACTTGTAGTTCCCACTTTTAGAGCAGGTAGCTAACCTCTCAGGCATCAACCGTCATGGCCATAAGGTGATAGTAGAGCGGGAATCTCCACTACTAGGCTGGCGCCCACACTACCTAGCCTAGGCTTCCGTACGCCTCAAAGCTAAGAACACAACAGCGGAGCTCACATACGTACTATGGCTCAACAGGAGTATGGGGTAGATGTGCACCGAGAACCATGCCCTGAACTAGCCTATATTATGACCCGGAAGGAGCCTCGGAAAAAGATGTTGGAGTTACCATGGTAATCTAGAAGTGGTAAAACATATAATCTCACTACCAACGCGATATGAGCCTGCAGGGTCGCACATAAGAGCATGTGGAGAAGTTGGAAGATCGACTGTGTTGGTAAGGGTTACCAATCACCCTACAGTATGGGGAGTCAGCCAAATGTTGCCAAGGGAAAATCTTCGAGAGTCGACGAGAGTCGTCGAGTATGACTTGTCGACTATGGAAAAATCGACAAGAATCGACGGGAGTCGTCGTGTATGTCTCGCCGACTAAGGCATAATCGTCGAGAATCGAACTGTTCGATTCTCGCCGATTCTGCGTCGGATTCTCGCCGATTCTGCGATTAATTCTCGCCGATTCTGCGATTAATTCTCGCCGATTGATTCTCGCCGACTGATTCTCGCCAAATCTGGAGGTGATTCTCGCCGAATCTGGAGGTTATTCTCACCGATCGATTCTGAAACTCTATTTTGCTGTGGTCTACGTATAGCGATTTTGCCTAGGTTTATTTATGCTTTGAGTATAAATAGACACTTAGGGTTTTGGGATTTAAAAGAATCGAATTGATCGGGCTTTTCTCCTTTGACTGAATCGAAACCGACGAAACTATTCTGCCGATCTCCCGATCCGCCGAATCTCGATTCCGCCGGACGGAAACGTTCCGCCGCCGCCTGTTCGTTCCGCCGACGACCTCATCTCTAGCGACCGTCGCTTGTCTTGCTTTCCCTGGCGCGGACCTAGCAGTCCGTGGGAAGTGCAAAGGTGCGGCTGATCTTCTTCCCGACCCTTCGTGCGATGAAGCTCGGGGTTCTCCCGCTCGTGTGGATTTCTGTAGAGACGTGGACGTTATTCCACGTAGAACTCGCCACCGACAAGGACACGAAGCTTGGAGCATCTCCATTGAGTTGTGACTCAACGCCGCTAAGGTAATTTTTGCCTAGTTATTTTCGTAACTTCTTAATTCAACATTTATGGCCCGATCCATTTCTCTTTGGGTTGTTCTTGTTTTATTCCTTCAGCTACGTGCACAAGTGTTGTGCCAACCTCCATAGAAAACCCAACAGTGGTATCAGAGCCAGGTTTCGGCCATGATTGTTGTTTTGGAAGTTAGGTTATTCAAGTACGTGTAAACCTAGGGATTTAGAAGTGTTCTAAATGTCTAGATTTAATCTTGGCACCCCGCCGGGAACGTCTTGAATCTTGTGGTAATTTCTAATCGTTAGGAATTACTGTCTCCTTAGCAGTAACCATCCCTCGATTTTATTTTGGATTTTGAATCCAACAAGGAGAGATGAGCTTGTCTACTGCTTTAAGTTGAGTTGCCTTTGTCCCTTGTCCAATGTATGTAAACCTGAAGATTTGGAAGTGTCCAGATGTTCAAATTTATCCCTTTTCTTCTATCAAATGTTGATAGTGTTCTGTTGTGCACATAAGGGATGCATGGGGATTTTAGAAATTTGTTTTTCCTTGGATGTGCACGATGATCAAATGTTGATCATGGTTATTTGTTAACCTATAATCAAAAATCCCTTCCTCTAATATTAAGTGTTCGGATGCCTTCCGATGGATGATACTCTTCCCGCCTCGATCCATGAAGTGTGGGCTTGCCAAAGCAAGGTGCATTAATCTATCTTGGTAAGGGTGCGAGCGGATAATTGTGTTATCCCACTGTCGACATCGGGTCAAGCTTAACTAGGTGACCTCAAAGGTTGAGTGCCTAGAGGCATAGGGTTGGCATGCACCATATGATGGATGTGAATAAGGAGTTATTCACCAACCATACAAGAATTGCATGAGGATGCAATTGGCAAGTGTTGCCTACCTAAATAACCACATCGTGAGAGGAAAGCCAAAGCTGACTCATTATATTGGTGAAATACGGATCTTGTCCACTAAGAGAGTAGCTTGCATGAACTCTCTGAATTGATAGTGAGGGCTATTATTTTGAATAAAATAGTGAGTTTTTAATTGAAGTCCAAATTAAGAAAATAATTGTATTTTGAAATTTTGGTACTAATTTATTCTGCATAAATTCTTGTAGAATTCCATGGCAAGTGGTTCACACTCCACACTGTCTCTCAGAGCCATCCTTGAGAAGGATAAGCTCGATAGGACTAACTACATGGACTGGTACAGGAACCTGAGAATTGTTCTCAGGCAAGAGCGAAAGCTCTATGTCTTGGAAGAAGAAGCCCCCGAGGTGCCGACCGGGAATTCTTCCCATGCTGATAAAGATACTTATAAGAAGTATACTGATGATGCCTTAGACGTTGAATGCCTTATGCTTGCCACCATGAAATCTGAGCTTCAAAGGCAACATGAGAACATGGGATGCAAGGAGATTGACGAGCATCTCAAGAAAATGTTTCAAGGGCAAGCTCATCAAGAGAGGTTCGACGTCACAAAAGCGTTGTTTCAGTGCAAGATGGGAGTTCGAGACTCAGTAGGGACTCACGTACTCAAGATTATTGGGTATATAGAGAACCTTGAAAGGCTGGGTTTTCCTCTGGGTCAAGAGTTGGCCAACGATATGATCCTGCAATCGTTTCTGGAAAGTTATGAGCAGTTTGTCTTTAACTACAACATGAATGAAATAGACAAGACACTGCCCGAACTCCTAGGCATGTTGAGAACTACCGAGATCAATATGAAGAAGGCCAAGCCTGCCAGCCCCATACTGATGGTGCATAAGGGCAAGGGCAAGGACAAGGGCTCTAAGAAGACGAAGGTGGGACCTAAGTCACATCTCGAGCCCAAGTCTTCTGCACTGATGAAAAAAAAACACGGTGAAGGAAGGGAAATGCCACCACTGTGGAAAGGCTAGTCATTGGAGGAGGAACTGTCCTTCTTATATTGAGGATCTGCAGAAAATGAAGGGAGGTATGAATTCCGCTTCAAATATTTACGTTATAGAGATAAACCTTTCTGCTCCTTCATCTTGGGTATTGGATACTGGATGTGGTTCTCACATTTGTACAAATGTGCAGGAACTGGGAAGGAGAAGATTGCTGAGTAAAGGGGAGGTGGACCTGCGTGTCGGCAATAGAGCAAGAGTTGCTGCTTTAGCCGTAGGGGTTTACCGTCTTTCTTTGCCCAGTGGGCTTGTAATAGAACTAGATAACTGTTATTTTGTTCCCGCTATAACTAGAAACATTATATCCATTTCATGCTTGGACATGATTGGATTTTCTTTTATAATTAAGAACAACTATTGTTCTATATTTAAGAATGATGTTTGTTATGTTGTAGCCCAATTGTTTAATGGTCTTTATGTTTTGAACTTGGACCATCAGATCTATAATGTAGAAAATAATAAAAGACTAATAACAAATGACTAAAACCCTACATATCTCTGGCATTGTCATTTGGGCCATATAAACGAGAAGCGCATATCCAAGCTCCATAAAGATGGACTTTTGGACTCATTTGATTATGAATCATTTGAGCGATGCGAATCTTGTTTGTTAGGCAAGCTGACTAAAGCCCCTTTCACTGGTGATACTGAGAGGGCTGAGGATCTCTTGGGTGTTGTACATAGTGACGTATGCGGACCCATGAGCTCCATGGCTAGAGGTGGGTATTTCTACTTCGTTACATTTACTAATGATTTCAGTAGATACGGATATGTGTATCTTATGAAGTGCAAATCAGAGACCTTTGAAAAGTTCAAAGAGTTCAAGAATGAAGTAGAAAACCAATTGGGTAAAAGGGTTAAAGAACTCCGATCTGATCGAGGTGGCGAATACCTGAGTCATGAGTTCCGTGATTATCTGAAAGAGTGTGGTATTGTATCACAGCTCACTCCACCTAGAACACCACAGCATAATGGTGTGTCTGAGAGGAGAAATCGTACTTTGTTAAACATGGTATGTTCGATGATGAGTCATGCAGACTTGCCCGTTTCCTTTTGGGGTTTTGCTTTAGAGACTGTTGCAATGACACTGAATCGCGCTCCA
Source organism: Platanthera zijinensis (assembly GCA_039513925.1). Taxonomy (NCBI): domain Eukaryota; kingdom Viridiplantae; phylum Streptophyta; class Magnoliopsida; order Asparagales; family Orchidaceae; genus Platanthera; species Platanthera zijinensis. The sequence goes on from CM077094.1 coordinate 39,584,637, forward strand.
ATGAAAACGGTTCTGAAGACACCATATGAGATATGGACTGGGAAGCGTCCTAGTATGTCGCATTAAAATTTGGGGCTGTGAGGCATGTAACATCCCATTTCCGGCTAGACCCCTAGGAGTCGGTTGGTCGAGTCAGAACCCTAGGGAGCACAAAAAGTGAAAATAAATCGACCGGGTTTTCGGGTCAAGGGTTGGTCACGCCCGTGACCGACCCGTCACGCCCGTGACTTGGGCGTGACTACTTCGACGATCGTCGATCTCCACGAGACGATCGTCGAACGTGCTGTCTGGGCATGTCACGCCCGTGACCAAGGTGTCACGCCCGTGACTAGGGGCGTGACCCCATCGACGATCGTCGATCGCCGTGAGACGATCGTCGAGCTTGCGGCCCGGGCATGTCACGCCCGTGACATGAGTGTCACGCCCGTGACCTAGGGCGTGACCAGCCTTCGACGATCGTCGATCTCAATTCGACGATCGTCGACCTCGAAATTTTCCGTTCGGGCATGTCACGCCCGTGACCTAGAGGTCACGCCCGTGACTTAGGGCATGACCAGCCTTCGATGATCGTCGATCTCAATTCGACGATCGTCGACCCACAATCTGCCGTTTGGGCCTGTCACGCCCGTGACCCGAGGTGTCACGCCCGTGACCTTCCATCGACGATCGTCGATCTCAGTTCGACGATCGTCGAACCCAGAATTGGCTATCCGGGCCTGTCACGCCCGTGACCTATGTGTCACGCCCGTGACATTGGCCGAAACGACGGTTCAGGCCCGAAATTATTCCAACACGCGTGGTAATAAATGCTGGTGTGGGAAGTTACACCAGGAGTAACTACCGGCCGTTTTCCTTCTGAAATCATATAATAAATGAGGAAAAGGTGGTCCAATAGAAAACCGCCAGCTGGACACACCTGTTCAGTTCCGCCGTTTCTTATCCCTTCACCGTAACCGAAACGTTAAGGGGGAAACTTCATGGACATAATGGCTTTTACCATTTCATCTTCCCACTTCCTGAGTTATAAAAGCCCACTTAGGGAAAGAGGAGAAGGTTACACGCTCAAGTAATCAGAACAGACCCTTGTTCTTGCTGTAGGAGAAGTCCAGCAAACGCCACCACCGCGCCATGGCACCCCGACGTTCTTCTCGCCTTCAAACCGCGAACAAGGTCCTCCTCTGCTCCTTCTCTTCCATGGGTAGATCTTAGGATTCTTAGAAAGAAGGTTCGCGCTCAACGGAGCCGGACCCGTCTCTCGTTTTCATGGAAAAACCATGAAAAAGGGTATTTTGAGTTCGCCGGAAACCGCCACCTCCGGCGGCCAAACCACCGCCGACCGATAGCCATCGCCTCAACGGAGGTGGTGGTGGTGGTGGCTGGCCAGGGAAGTGACCGAACGGCCGGCGACGGACCACAGAATGCTTACAGGAAAAATGTTTTCCCGTGTCTGTTCGGGTTCTTGAAGAAGATGAACAGTGGATTTAATATATAATACATAGATTATTATATAGAACATAATGGAAAAAATAGGTTATTTGAATGTATTTTTGAGGCTGCAAAACGAAGCACTTAGAGGCCGATTTAGGAAAAATGACCGGTCACAAAAGTTGTAGCCCTCTGGGTCTACTTTAATTTAAAATTGATTTTATTCAATTTGGGTGAGTGGTTTGACCACAGCACTCAGTTTGGTGGGATCAAGACCTAGGCTAACCAGAAATTGAAATGGTTGCCCACGGTTCATAACATGTCCAAATGATTTGAAATTTGGACTGGAGGTCTAAAATATGTATATCGAGAGGCTGTCCAAAAATGAGAATTTTTGGAGAACTTTTGCCTAAAGTTTTTGTAAAAATTTAATAAACGATATGAAATTAATTAGGAGATGAAATTAAGTCCAAACTCCCCCAAATTTTGGGTGGTGGTCCCTGGCATCAATATTAAGATCTGTACAAAATTTCAACTCGATTGGTCGAGTTTTGAATAGGGAAGTATCAAGTCCTAGATAGGTCTTGGTGAGGGGTACTTTGGGAAAAGTACGATTGGGGATGGAGTGGGCAAATCTCCTCGAAAGAGGCTGAAGTTGTTGGCCACTGATTTGTTGAGTCTATGTCTACCCTCTTGGGTAACATGGTGTGGCTTAGGGTGGATTTTACCCTAAGAGATTGGCTCAAATCCAACGGTTGGGAGTTTGAGGTTTGTGAAGGACATAGGAGCAAAAGCTCTTGTATGCCCTTGAAATTTGGAGGAGAGGGGGATGATATAATGAAAACCCTCTGGTTGAAATAGTGATGTAGCACAATGACCAAAAATTTAGAGGTACCTCAAAAGTTGAGATGTCGGAATAGGATAGAAATGTAATTTAGTTATTTTAAGCACTAAATCTAATCCAAAAATTATGAAACTCGGGAGGAGGGGTTTTAGGATGTTTTAGACTTACAGTAAATCTTCTGGAATTTTATGATTATTAAATATTATACTTCATGTGTTAAAGGATTAATTGCTGGAATTATTATTTTAATTATTTGGAGCTTTAAAATTAATTATAATCAGTTGAAATTCTGGATTTAGATCTTTGTTAGTAGCACAATGACCCCTGGATTTTTATAGAATTTTATGTTGAGTAAATCTAGTACCTTATTCACAGATGATAGAAAGGGGCTTTTATGTTTAAAAATTAATTATGGATAAAATACTTGCTGGAAAATTATGAAACTTGGCCAGTGCTAATTTTAGGCCTTTTTCTGCATGTCATGAATTACCTATAATTTTTGGAAGAATATTTTCTGTACTTGCTTCATAAACAATAGAAGATAGAGATTATTTCTAAAAATAGCTTTCATGCCATTTTGATGATTGAAAAATTATGATACTTAGGATTTAACCTATTGAAATAACCTAGTGTTTATCATAAAATTGCTGGACATCTTGCATGAGAACTTAGGGTAGTTCATGTTCAAACCGGTAGTCCTTGGATTTTCGAGGAATTTAATTAAATGCCAAATAAATTAGGAATAATTCCATTTTCTGGATTTAGGTCAATTAGGTCATGGTAAGTCTCCAGTAAATAATTTAGGGCATTTGGATGAGTAATGGATCATTTCATAACCGGTTCGACATGTAGCCTAGGTCGGTCTGCATTTAGAAAATTGTGAAATGCAATAGGACATGATCTGAGGAAGATATAAAGAGTAGTGAGTAGTGGTGATAGCTAGAGTTAAGAGGTGCTCGGGTTTGGCGAAAGATCGCTTTTCCCGAAGAGTGGAAGGTTTAAAAAAATCACCCTAGGATAGTCTATCGTAATATGAGAAGGAAATCGGGTTAAGGGAAATAAACCAATAACAATAAGTGCCTTGCGAAAGGGAACTTCGGGCCGTAATGCACCGTCTTGGTTCCTAGTGCCCCTTGAGAGCCCTTCACGGGGTATACCGGGGGCAGTCCTGGGCTAACGTAAACTGTAATAATAAACTGGCAAGAGTAACTTAGTAACTAGGATTGCACTTTTCACAAACACTGTTGGCACAGGAAGATTGATGAGAGCTTCGGCTCGGTTGGTTAAGAGACGGACGGGATGGTCCGGGGAGCTTCGGCTCGGTTGGTTTGGAGACGGACGGGATGGTCCGGGGAGCTTCGGCTCGGTTGTTCAGGAAACGGACGTTTGGTCCGGGGAGCTTCGGCTCGGTTTTTGTGTGTTTGCGATTAAACTTGCATGTGCATAAGATAGGAAAAGTTAAGGTGGTGGGTCTTTCGATATCGGGGAGTTCGATTGCACCGACACCGATGTCGTTGACTCGGCGGGGTGATTAGCACTCTGCCAACAGAAGTCCGGTGCGCCAGCCGGCAAGAGTACGCAGGCGTCCGCTTAGTGCACCAAGCGTTGAGGCGTACGATAGGTCAGACCAGTGGTGCTTTTACTGGTTTTGGAGGTGGGCGAGGCCCAACCCACCGCTTCCGTCTGCCACTACGGAGGTATCCTGGGAGGTAACGGCTCCGAAAGGGGGAACTAAAGGTCTGTGTGCACAGAGTCGGGTGTGTGAGTTGCACTGCATGTTTCATCATACCCACTAGCATGTCATAGCATAATCGATTCATTTAACCCTGACACCTAAAGTATAAGTGGTATGGGACGCTTATACATTAGGACCTGCAAAACGACCCCTTGGTCTATAAGCTTGTGTGGGCAAGTTTATAAATCAAAGGTTAATTTCAATATATAACAACCGTTGCTGTTTGATAACCGACACCCCAACGTATAAGTGGTATGGGACACTCTATACGATGGGAGCCTTGCAAAAGATCCCTTTTGCTTATGTGTTCTCGCATAAGTGAAGGTTTAAATTCATATAATTGCTTTTCTTACTGCTAGACCTATTATAACAATTTATTAACTGCTCACCTAATACAACTTGCTAGATTAGTTTCCGCTGCCATCTGTTTCATGTTTAAATCTCTACCTTCATGTCCTTCCCTTTCTTCCTCTCCGCTCGGTACCTAGGAGCCATGGGGGAAGGGGTAGGGGATGATAGGGCTTAGTCTTTATGACTAACGGTTTTCGAACCGCATCATTTAGGGGATCGTGGAGCCCAGCATGGAGGAGCAGCCCCAGAGATCGGTGCGCCTAGAGATGGGGCAGTCTAGCTCCGGAGTTCACACAGCCGGGACCGTGAGTCTCGACCTTGAGTAGATTCTGTTTTGCTTCCGCATGAGAGACTTGTAGTGAGGACATTTTGTACCGGGCATAAGCCCGTATTTATAGTACTCTGATGATTCTGTGGACACTCCCTTCGTGGAGCTTTATTATTTATATATGTGATTTTATTATTGTGGACTGATTACTCTTACTGTTATATTGTGCTACTTTTCTGCGATCGAATTGGCCGGCAGAATCGGCGCCTTGTGGTGATGATCCTTCAGGACGTGAAGGAGTCTCCGCAAAGCGGCGGTTCTGGGCCTAAGACCCTGGTGGTTGAAAAAGAAAAAAAAAGGGGGGTCTTACAAGTGGTATCAGAGCAAACATCGATCAGAAGGAAGTAGCAGTCCACAAACCCTAGGTCACCCCCCGCTCGAGTTTAGTTTGGGGACAAACTAAGCAGCGGAAGCAGTGGTGTGCCCATATGGGGATCACATATAATTTGTCCACCTTTATGTAGTATTTGAACGTTCTCTCAGCGTGTGTTTTTGTTACGCAGCCTCCAGCACGGACTACGCCACAAGGTGGAGTTCAACAGGCTCAAGATGTTGCACCACCCCCACCGGCCCCCACTCCTTTCCTTCAGTCAGACATGGGACAGACCCTGACTGCCATTCTGGAGGCCTTCAGGGCCCAGCAGGTTCCGGCCCCGCAGCCAAATCCGGGGGCCAACTGGCTAAGCATCTTCCGAGGACTGGCTCCCCCGTCCTATTTGGGGACAGAGTCGGTTGTTCGGACGGAAGAGTGGCTAGATATCATGTATGAGATGCTGACCGGGATTCGGTGTCCATGGGAGGAGAAGGTGGCTCTGGTTGTCTCCTGCCTGGAGTCCCATGCAAAGAGGTGGTGGAAGACGCTGTTGGACACGACCTTTGCTGATAGGGAGGTTGCGGAGATTACTTGGGAGGAGTTCAGGGCCGCACTGCTGGAGCATTTCGTTCCGCAGTCGGCTAGGGATGACTTGGAGGAGCGGTTCTTACAGCTGAAGCAGGGTACTCGAACCGTGGTGGAGTACCATCGAGAGTTTGACCATCTGGCTCGATACGCAGATTCCTACCAGCTGGATGAGGCAGGGTATATCAGGAGGTTCTATAAGGGCCTGCGGGAAGACTTGAGGGAGGCTCTGTTGTTCGTATCTGACGGGCCCATCTCCCGGATCTTGGAGATGGCCAAAAGGATTGAGGCAGATTGGCACGCCACCCGGGGCCGGAAGCGGCCAGCAGAGGATCAGGGACGGAGAGGTAGAAATGACCAGCGGCGAGGTGCTGTACCAGAGGGGAGGAGGACAGAGGACCAGCCTCGTCAGGACGTGAGGCCGGAGCCGAGGGGACAGGTGGTATTAGCCCCTCCCCCTCTTCGGATGCAGGAGATGCCGAGACCCAGGGGAATGGCGTATCCCCCACCAGAGTGTTTTCTTTGTCATTAGATTGGGCACATTCGGAGGAACTGCCCCATGAGGGGGGCACCACCTCCAGCACATCCGGGCGGCCCACCAGCTCAGCATTATGGAGGCCGAGGACGCGGCCGTGGTCGTGGATACCAGTGGGGAGATCGTAGGCAGGAAAGAGAGCAGGTATATGCTTTGGACCTTGCGCAGCCTCGAAATCCGGAGCAGGTCATCGCAGGTACGCTGTAATGCTTCTTTATTTTCATAGAAGTTTCCTTTAAGTTGTTAAAACTCAGAACCGCACTAGATAGATTAACAAGGAAAGAAAACTCTTTATAGAACCCTAAGATATTTAATCACCCCAGGTATAGTCTTCATCAGCGGCAAGCCTGCCCGCACGCTTTTTGATACTGGAGCTACTCACTCCTTTGTGTCGGAGTCGTTCGTGGAAGGACTGGAAGGTGTGGAGCGGTTCACAGGCTCGAGGATGAGGGTGCGACTACCGGATGGATCTGAGCTCCTTACCACGGATCACTGCAATATGGAGGCAGAAATTGGTGGGAAAGTGTTCGAGGCTCCAGCAACGATTTTGAAGCTGACGGACTACAACCTGATCCTGGGTATGGCATGGCTGCACTGGAACTATGCCCAGATTGACTGCCAGGCAAAGAGGATCACCGTGAGACACGGGGATTCTTTCATTACCATTGAAGGTATAAGACCTGTCTCTCGTATACTCTTATCTTCGGTACAGGCCGTTAAGGCCCATCTGCAGGGAGAGGAGGTCTATCAGATTCTTTTTGAGATGGCGGAGGTTAAGGAGTCGGTGACAGACATCCCGGTGGTGCGAGATTTCGCTGACATCTTTCCGGAGAAACTGCCAGGACTACCACCACACCGAGAGCAGGATTTTCAGATTCAGCTTGTGCCGGGAGCCAAGCCGGCGTCTAGGGCCCCTTATCGGATGGCCCCAAAGGAGTTGGCAGAGTTTCGGACTCAGTTGCAGGAATTAGTTGAGGCAGGTTTTGTTAGACCGAGTTCCTCGCCATGGGGAGCTCCGGTCCTGTTCGTGAAGAAGAAGGATGGGACACTCCGCCTGTGCATCGATTACCGAGCACTAAACAGGCTGACCGTCCGGAATACCTATCTGCTCCCACGGATAGACGAATTATTCGACCAGCTGGAGGGGGCCCATTATTTCTCGAAGCTGGACTTGAGATCAGGATACTACCAGCTGCGGATCCAGGAGGAGGATATCCCGAAGACGGCCTTTAGTAGCAGATATGGCCTGTATGAGTTCACCGTGATGCCCTTTGGGCTCACGAATGCTCCGTCGGCGTTCATGAGTCTCATGAACAGGGTTTTTGAGGCCTACTTGGATGTGTTCGTCATAGTATTCATAGACGACATCCTGATCTACTCTAGGACGGAGGAGGAGCACACTCGGCATCTGGCACTGACCTTGGAGAGGTTGCGGGAGCATCGCCTTTATGCAAAATTCAGCAAGTGTCAGTTCTGGTTAAAGGAGGTGGCCTTCCTAGGCCACATCATCAGCGGAGCCGGGTTATCAGTAGATCCAGCAAAGATTCGGGCAGTTCGCGATTGGCCGCAGCTGAGGACAGCCACCGACGTACGCAGTTTCTTGGGACTTGCCGGTTACTACCGGAAGTTCGTGGAGGGGTTCTCTCGGATTGCCCTCCCCCTCACATCTTTGACAAAGAAGGAGGCACCTTTTGTTTGGACCCCGCAGTGCCAGGCGGCTTTCCAGGAGCTGAAGGACCGACTCATCTCGGCCCCTATCCTGGCCCTTCCATCCGGAAGGGAGGGATTCCAGGTGTATACCGACGCATCATACCAAGGGATGGGAGCGGTGCTGATGCAGAACGGACATGTCATAGCATATGCCTCCCGCCAGCTGAAGATCCATGAGAGGAACTACCCGGTGCACGACCTCGAGATGGGAGCGGTCGTTTTCGCTCTGAAGGTCTGGCGCCATTATCTTTATGGAGTCCACTGCGATATCTTCTCCGATCACAAGAACCTGAAATACGTGGACACGCAGAAGGAGCTGAATATCAGGCAGAGGCGTTGGGTGGAGTTCTTAGCAGATTATCAGTATGAGATGCACTACCATCCAGGGAAGGCAAACGTGGTGGCCGACGCGTTGAGCCGGAGAGCTGCCACTTCCGAAGCTGGGCCCCAGGTTATGTCCATGGAGCTAGTCCAGTCATTCAGAGATATGCAGATATCCCTAGTGTCCGAGGATGACCCAGATCTGTATAGGGAGTATCTGGCATCGATAGTGGCCATTGACGATATTCGGGATCGCATTCGGGACGGACAGAGGACAGATGCGTGGGCGGAGCCGATGTTCCGAGCTTTGGAGGAAGGTTCGACAGGAGATTATTCCCTGAGAGATGGTTTGCTTCACTTCAGAGGCAGAGTATATATACCCGCAGGAGGCCAGATCCGAGAGGATATTATGATGGAGGCGCATTGCAGCCGGTACTCGGTACACCCAGGGATCACAAAGATGACCGCTGATTTGAAGAGGACGATGTTTTGGCCGGGCATGAAGAAGGACATTACGTACTTCGTGACCCATTGCGAGGCGTGTCAGTTGGTGAAGGCGGAGTGCAGGAACCCCGCAGGACTGTTGCAGCCACTCCCGATGCCGGAGTGGAAGTTTGACGATATAGCGATGGATTTTATACATGGTCTTCCCCGGTCTCGGACAGGGAACGACTCGATTTGGGTGATTGTCGATCGGTTGACGAAGGTGGCCCGCTTTGTACCGATCAGGAAGGATGACTCGGTGGGAGTGTTGGTACGGAAGTTTGTGGAGCAGTATGTCCGATATCATGGCGTGCCCCGGACGATAGTGTCAGACCGCGATGGACGGTTTACATCCAGGGAGTGGCGGTCAGTGCAGGCATATTTGGGCACCCGATTGACTTTTAGCACGGCCTTCCACCCTCAGACGGACGGGCAGACCGAGCGCACCAACAGGACCTTGGAGGATCTACTACGATTGTGTATACTGGACCGAGGGGAGCCGTGGGAGAAGATGTTACCGTTGATCGAGTTCTCCTATAATAACAGCTACCAGTCTAGCATCAGGATGGCGCCTTATGAAGCCTTGTATGGACGAAAATGTAGGACCCCGCTTTCTTGGGTTCAGGACGAGGATCCGAAGCTGCTGGGATCGAATTTCGTTGAAGACACCGAGGCTCAGGTGAGACTGATCAGAGATAGGATGTTGGAGGCGCAGAGCAGACAGGATAAATACTATGACGCTCGGCATCGTCAGGTGGAGTTTCGGGTAGGGATCGAGTGTTCTTGAAGATCCGGCCCATGCACGGAGTCTCACGGGTGCGCGGTCGAAAGAAGAAACTCAGCCCTAGGTATATGGGCCCTTACAGGATCCTGGAGCGGATCGGACCCCTAGCCTACAGGCTAGAGTTGCCACCGGAGCTGGCAGCTCTACACGACGTCTTCCACATCTCTTCGCTGAGAAGGGCTCTACTACGCCCGGAGCAGCGGATTTTGACCACCGAAGGGCCGGTAGCTTCAGACCGATCGGTTCACTTGGAGCCGGTTCGGATCGACGACAAAGGAGTGCGGATCTTACACCGCAAGAAGATCCCCTTAGTCAAGGTTCTGTGGAGAAATCACGGTCAGGAGGAGCACACCTGGGAACCGCAGGATCTGATGAGGCAAAGATACCCGGAGTTGTTCAGTCAGGTACATCTCACCACCTCTCGGTATACTATAGATTGCCTTCTTGTTTTGGAATGTTAAGACTAGATACGGAAAATCCAGAACCTAGGCATGCGCACTTAATCAGAAAGGTAGGGGCTAATCTTTTGTTTATTGGGGAGATTGTCTTAGTTATCAAACGAACAGTCGCCTGAACCCAATAGAAAGATCGTAGGGGATGTTACAAGTTTAATTTATTCCGATAGAAATACCCATAGGCTCAACCTCAATTTCGGGGACGAAATTTTTGTTTTGTTTATTGGGATTTGTAACATCCCATTTCCGGCTAGACCCCTAGGAGTCGGTTGGTCGAGTCAGAACCCCAGGGAGCACAAAAAGTGAAAATAAATCGACCGGGTTTTCGGGTCAAGGGTTGGTCACGCCCGTGACCGACCCGTCACGCCCGTGACTTGGGCGTGACTACTTCGACGATCGTCGATCTCCACGAGACGATCGTCGAACGTGCTGTCTGGGCATGTCACGCCCGTGACCAAGGTGTCACGCCCGTGACTAGGGGCGTGACCCCATCGACGATCGTCGATCGCCGTGAGACGATCGTCGAGCTTGCGGCCCGGGCATGTCACGCCCGTGACATGAGTGTCACGCCCGTGACCTAGGGCGTGACCAGCCTTCGACGATCGTCGATCTCAATTCGACGATCGTCGACCTCGAAATTTGCCGTTCGGGCATGTCACGCCCGTGACCTAGAGGTCACGCCCGTGACTTAGGGCGTGACCAGCCTTCGACGATCGTCGATCTCAATTCGACGATCGTCGACCCACAATCTGTCGTTTGGGCCTGTCACGCCCGTGACCCGAGGTGTCACGCCCGTGACCTTCCATCGACGATCGTCGATCTCAGTTCGACGATCGTCGAACCCAGAATTGGCTATCCGGGCCTGTCACGCCCGTGACCTATGTGTCACGCCCGTGACATTGGCCGAAACGACGGTTCAGGCCCGAAATTATTCCAACACGCGTGGTAATAAATGCTGGTGTGGGAAGTTACACCAGGAGTAACTACCGGCCGTTTTCCTTCTGAAATCATATAATAAATGAGGAAAAGGTGGTCCAATAGAAAACCGCCAGCTGGACACACCTGTTCAGTTCCGCTGTTTCTTATCCCTTCACCGTAACCGAAACGTTAAGGGGGAAACTTCATGGACATAATGGCTTTTACCATTTCATCTTCCCACTTCCTGAGTTATAAAAGCCCACTTAGGGAAAGAGGAGAAGGTTACACGCTCAAGTAATCAGAACAGACCCTTGTTCTTGCTGTAGGAGAAGTCCAGCAAACGCCACCACCGCGCCATGGCACCCCGACGTTCTTCTCGCCTTCAAACCGCGAACAAGGTCCTCCTCTGCTCCTTCTCTTCCATGGGTAGATCTTAGGATTCTTAGAAAGAAGGTTCGCGCTCAACGGAGCCGGACCCGTCTCTCGTTTTCATGGAAAAACCATGAAAAAGGGTATTTTGAGTTCGCCGGAAACCGCCACCTCCGGCGGCCAAACCACCGCCGACCGATAGCCATCGCCTCAACGGAGGTGGTGGTGGTGGTGGCTGGCCAGGGAAGTGACCGAACGGCTGGCGACGGACCACGGAATGCTTACAGGAAAAACGTTTTCCTGTGTCTGTTCGGGTTCTTGAAGAAGATGAACAGTGGATTTAATATATAATACATAGATTATTATATAGAACATAATGGAAAAAATAGGTTATTTGAATGTATTTTTGAGGCTGCAAAACGAAGCACTTAGAGGCCGATTTAGGAAAAATGATCGGTCACAAAAGTTGTAGCCCTCTGGGTCTACTTTAATTTAAAATTGATTTTATTCAATTTGGGTGAGTGGTTTGACCACAGCACTCAGTTTGGTGGGATCAAGACCTAGGCTAACCAGAAATTGAAATGGTTGCCCACGGTTCATAACATGTCCAAATGATTTGAAATTTGGACTGGAGGTCTAAAATATGTATATCGAGAGGCTGTCCAAAAATGAGAATTTTTGGAGAACTTTTGCCTAAAGTTTTTGTAAAAATTTAATAAACGATATGAAATTAATTAGGAGATGAAATTAAGTCCAAAACTCCCCCAAATTTTGGGTGGTGGTCCCTGGCATCAATATTAAGATCTGTACAAAATTTCAACTCGATTGGTCGAGTTTTGAATAGGGAAGTATCAAGTCCTAGATAGGTCTTGGTGAGGGGTACTTTGGGAAAAGTACGATTGGGGATGGAGTGGGCAAATCTCCTCGAAAGAGGCTGAAGTTGTTGGCCACTGATTTGTTGAGTCTATGTCTACCCTCTTGGGTAACATGGTGTGGCTTAGGGTGGATTTTACCCTAAGAGATTGGCTCAAATCCAACGGTTGGGAGTTTGAGGTTTGTGAAGGACATAGGAGCAAAAGCTCTTGTATGCCCTTGAAATTTGGAGGAGAGGGGGATGATATAATGAAAACCCTCTGGTTGGTTGAAATAGTGATGTAGCACAATGACCAAAAATTTAGAGGTACCTCAAAAGTTGAGATGTCGGAATAGGATAGAAATGTAATTTAGTTATTTTAAGCACTAAATCTAATCCAAAAATTATGAAACTCGGGAGGAGGGGGTTTTAGGATGTTTTAGACTTACAGTAAATCTTCTGGAATTTTATGATTATTAAATATTATACTTCATGTGTTAAAGGATTAATTGCTAGAATTATTATTTTAATTATTTGGAGCTTTAAAATTAATTATAATCAGTTGAAATTCTGGATTTAGATCTTTGTTAGTAGCACAATGACCCCTGGATTTTTATAGAATTTTATGTTGAGTAAATCTAGTACCTTATTCACAGATGATAGAAAGGGGCTTTTATGTTTAAAAATTAATTATGGATAAAATACTTGCTGGAAAATTATGAAACTTGGCCAGTGCTAATTTTAGGCCTTTATCTGCATGTCATGAATTACCTATAATTTTTGGAAGAATATTTTCTGTACTTGCTTCATAAACAATAGAAGTTAGAGATTATTTCTAAAAATAGCTTTCATGCCATTTTGATGATTGAAAAATTATGATACTTAGGATTTAACCTATTGAAATAACCTAGTGTTTATCATAAAATTGCTGGACATCTTGCATGAGAACTTAGGGTAGTTCATGTTCAAACCGGTAGTCCTTGGATTTTCGAGGAATTTAATTAAATGCCAAATAAATTAGGAATAATTCCATTTTCTGGATTTAGGTCAATTAGGTCATGGTAAGTCTCCAGTAAATAATTTAGGGCATTTGGATGAGTAATGGATCATTTCATAACCGGTTCGACATGTAGCCTAGGTCGGTCTGCATTTAGAAAATTGTGAAATGCAATAGGACATGATCTGAGGAAGATATAAAGAGTAGTGAGTAGTGGTGATAGCTAGAGTTAAGAGGTGCTCGGGTTTGGCGAAAGATCGCTTTTCCCGAAGAGTGGAAGGTTTAAAAAAATCACCCTAGGATAGTCTATCGTAATATGAGAAGGAAATCGGGTTAAGGGAAATAAACCAATAACAATAAGTGCCTTGCGAAAGGGAACTTCGGGCCATAATGCACCGTCTTGGTTCCTAGTGCCCCTTGAGAGCCCTTCACGGGGTATACCGGGGGCAGTCCTGGGCTAACGTAAACTGTAATAATAAACTGGCAAGAGTAACTTAGTAACTAGGATTGCACTTTTCACAAACACTGTTGGCACAGGAAGATTGATGAGAGCTTCGGCTCGGTTGGTTAAGAGACGGACGGGATGGTCCGGGGAGCTTCGGCTCGGTTGGTTTGGAGATGGACGGGATGGTCCGGGGAGCTTCGGCTCGGTTGTTCAGGAAACGGACGTTTGGTCCGGGGAGCTTCAGCTCGGTTTTTGTGTGTTTGCGATTAAACTTGCATGTGCATAAGATAGGAAAAGTTAAGGTGGTGGGTCTTTCGATATCGGGGAGTTCGATTGCACCGACACCGATGTCGTTGACTCGGCGGGGTGATTAGCACTCTACCAACAGAAGTCCGGTGCGCCAGCCGGCAAGAGTACGCAGGCGTCCGCTTAGTGCACCAAGCGTTGAGGCGTACGATAGGTCAGACCAGTGGTGCTTTTACTGGTTTTGGAGGTGGGCGAGGCCCAACCCACCGCTTCCGTCTGCCACTACGGAGGTATCCTGGGAGGTAACGGCTCCGAAAGGGGGAACTAAAGGTCTGTGTGCACAGAGTCGGGTGTGTGAGTTGCACTGCATGTTTCATCATACCCACTAGCATGTCATAGCATAATCGATTCATTTAACCCTGACACCTAAAGTATAAGTGGTATGGGACGCTTATACATTAGGACCTGCAAAATGACCCCTTGGTCTATAAGCTTGTGTGGGCAAGTTTATAAATCAAAGGTTAATTTCAATATATAACAACCGTTGCTGTTTGATAACCGACACCCCAACGTATAAGTGGTATGGGACACTCTATACGATGGGAGGCTTGCAAAAGATCCCTTTTGCTTATGTGTTCTCGCATAAGTGAAAGTTTAAATTCATATAATTGCTTTTCTTACTGCTAGACCTATTATAACAATTTATTAACTGCTCACCTAATACAACTTGCTAGATTAGTTTCCGCTGCCATCTGTTTCATGTTTAAATCTCTACCTTCATGTCCTTCCTTTCTTCCTCTCCGCTCGGTACCTAGGAGCCATGGGGGAAGGGGTAGGGGATGATAGGGCTTAGTCTTTATGACTAACGGTTTTTGAACCGCATCATTTAGGGGATCGTGGAGCCCAGCATGGAGGAGCAGCCCCAGAGATCGGTGTGCCTAGAGATGGGGCAGTCTAGCTCCGGAGTTCACACAGCCGGGACCGTGAGTCTCGACCTTGAGTAGATTCTGTTTCGCTTCCGCATGAGAGACTTGTAGTGAGGACATTTTGTACCGGGCATAAGCCCGTATTTATAGTACTCTGATGATTCTGTGGACACTCCCTTCGTGGAGCTTTATTATTTATATATGTGATTTTATTATTGTGGACTGATTACTCTTACTGTTATATTGTGCTACTTTTCTGCGATCGAATTGGCCGGCAGAATCGGCGCCTTGTGGTGATGATCCTTCAGGACGTGAAGGAGTCTCCGCAAAGCGGCGGTTCTGGGCCTAAGACCCCGGTGGTTGAAAAAGAAAAAAAAAGGGGGTCTTACAAGGCATACGTGCGACGTCAAATGCCTGACAAGCTGGAACCCAAATCGGATAAATGTTATCTGGTGGGATATCCTAAGGAAACGAAAGGGTATTACTTTTACCTACCGTCTGAGGGAAAAGTGTTTGTTGCAAGGACTGGCGTCCTCTTGGAGAAAGAGTTCTTATCAAGAAAGACTGAAAGGGTAGAACTTGAAGAAGTTCAAGAACCACAAGTAGTGAATGAACCGGAATTGGATTCTGAGACAGGATTACAAGATGTTGTAGCTAGAGAACCTGCTCAAGAAACACAAGTCCTACGTAGATCTGGTAGACCGAGGTTTGAGCCTGAGAGATATGGATTTCGCATGTCTCAAATAGGTAATGTGTTGCTTATGGATCATGATGATGAACTAGCAACCTACCAAGAGGCTATGAATGGACCGGACTCCGACAAATGACTTGAGGCTATGAAATCCGAAATGGACTCCATGTATGCAAACCAAGTTTGGAACTTGGTGGAACCACCTGAAGGGGTGCGACCCATAGGGTGCAAGTGGGTCTTCAAGAAGAAGACCGATATGGATGGGAATGTACAGACATTCAAAGGGCGACTGGTGGCTAAGGGTTTCAGGCAAATTCATGGTATTCACTATGATGAGACCTTTTCCCCTATTGCCATGGTAAAGTTCATAAGGATATTACTTGCTATTGCTGCGTATTATGACTACGAGATCTGGCAGATGGATGTTAAAACGGCTTTTCTTAATGGAAAACTCCTTGAGGAAGTGTACATGACACAACCCGAGGGTTTTGTATCCCCAAATGAAGCCACTAAAATATGCAAGTTGAATAGGTCCATCTATGAACTAAAGCAGGCCTCTCGAAGTTGGAATCTTCGTTTTGATGAGAAAATCAAAGAGTTTGGTTTCATCAAGAATGAAGATGAGCCTTGTGTTTACAAGCGAATTAGTGGGAGCATTGTTGTCTTCCTGATATTGTATGTAGATGACATACTGTTGATTGGGAATGACATTCCTACCCTGGAAGTTGTTAAGAACAACCTAAGGAACTGCTTTTCTATGAAGGACTTGGGTGAAGCGACTTATATACTCGGTATTAAGATCTATAGAGATAGATCAAAGAAGTTGTTGGTTTTGACCCAGAGTACATACATTGAGAAGGTGTTGAAGCGGTTCAACATGCTTGAGTCCAAGAAAGGATTTTTACCCATGTCTCATGGTGTGAATCTCTCTAAGGACCAGTGTCCAAAATCTTGTGAAGATAAGGATCGCATGAAGTTGATTCCATATGCTTCGGCAATTGGATCAATCATGTATGCAATGTTATGTACTCGACCCGATGTCTCCTTTGCTTTGAGCATGACTAGCAGGTATCAGTCAGACCCCGGTGAGTGTCACTGGATTGCAGTCAAGAATATACTGAAGTACTTGAGAAGTACTAAGGATGTGTTCTTGGTGTATGGTGGAGAGGAAGAGCTCGTTGTAAGTGGTTACACGGATGCTAGCTTCCAAACTGATAGGGACGACTCAAAGTCTCAGTCAGGTTTTGTGTTTTGCCTTAATGGAGGAGCTGTGAGCTGGAAGAGTTCCAAGCAAGAGACAGTTGCTGATTCTATAACAGAGGCCGAGTATATCGCTGCGGCTAACGCAGCGAAGGAGGCTGTATGGATGAGGAAATTCATCGGCGAGCTTGATGTAGTTCTTAGCATTGTTGGTCCCATAGTTCTCTACTGTGATAACAATGGTGCAATTGCACCGTCTAAGGAACCTAGATCTCATCAGCGCTCCAAGCACATACTTCGACGGTTCCATCTAATTCTTGAGATTGTCGAACGAGGAGATGTGACATTTGCAGAGTGCCGACTAAGGAGAATATTGCGGATCCACTGACAAAGCCTCTCGTGCAGAGAAAGCATGATGGTCATACTAGATCGATGGGTATACGATACCTAAATGATCAACTCTAATGAGAGTCTTGTGGGTTGCATGTAAACTTATATTCTGTTGGCTGTTTATTGTTTATTGATATGATGAATTGTGTTCCAAATGTTTCTTTTTATAATTAATGGCAAGTTCTTTTATTATGATTTTCCGATGTGATAGTTAAATTGTAACATAATAAATACCCTTAGAATGTTCGCTTCCATAGGACATCAAGTACGTGACTTGAATATAAGTGCCTGTGATTTATTTGAAGCTTCATTCTTAAGAGGTCCCTAGTCGTAGTATCATCATAGAATCTAAGGGTGATGATGATGCATTAAGACTAGCACGTGTGTTGGCTGATGACCAGTTCTCACAGGTCATGATATTGTGATATCAAGTCATCACGTGGGTACTTGTTAATGAATAAGTTGTACTGGACAGACCCAACCTGAGACTACTTTGTGGATTGTTATCTAATCGTGTCATGAGTAGGTCTCAATTGACAATAGTGTTGTGGTCCTTTGAACTGAAGTCACAGCATTCATCAAGTGAGGAAGAGCGTGCTTTTATGCCATCTAAAGTCTTCCTTGAGAAAGGTTGATGATAAGGGTGTTTGTTGGGCACGTTACGAATCATTTGAGTGTTTGTGTGTGAGCAGATATGGGATTTGTCCTCCTATATGATAGGAGTTGCATCCATGGGCCCCTTGATGGACTGGACTGAGAAATGCATGGCCATGCCTTGTTGAGTCAATATATGATATTGGACTCACCATTCTCTGGAACTCCGTTCTAGATCAGGAAACTTGGATTGAGCTATTATGAGGGTGACACGGTCCATGCCTCTAGTTCTTTCCGTATGTAAGGTACAAAGGGACAAAGACAACGCTGGTACATTGGTCATAAAGGCTTATGAGTAATGAACTCTTATTGCTTGGGGAGCAATGATGCATTGCTAGATGCCGTACATTGTTTGTGAGGTTTTTGGTTTGATACTTTCAAGATCAAGTGGGAAACTGTTGGAGTTACCATGGTGATCTAGAAGTGGTCAAACATGTAATCTCACTACCAACGCGATATTAGCCTGCAGGGTCTCACATAAGAGCATGTGGAGAAGTTTGAAGATCGACTGTGTTGGTAAGGGTTACCAATCACCCTACAGTATGGGGAGTCAGGCAAATGTTGCTAAGGTAAAATCGTCGAGATTCGATGGGAGTCGTCGAGTATGACTCATCGACTATGGCAAAATCGACGAGAATCGACGGGAGTCATCGTGTATGTCTCGCCGACTAAGGCATAATCGTCGAGAATTGAACTGTTCGATTCTCGCCGATTCTGCGTCGGATTCTCGCCAATTCTGCGACTGATTCTCGCCGACTGATTCTCGCCGACTGATTCTCGTCGAATCTGGAGGTTATTCTTGCCGACTGATTCTCGTCGAATCTGGAGGTTATTCTCGCCAATCGATTCTGAAACCCTATTTTGTTGTGGTCTGCGGATAGCGATTTTGCCTAGGTTTATTTATGCTTTGAGTTTAAATAGACACTTAGGGTTTTGAGATTTAAAAGAATCAGATTGATCGGGCTTTTCTCCTTTGACCGAATCAAAACCGACGGAACTGTTCGCCGATCTCCCGATCCGCCGAATCCCGATTCCGCCGGACGGAAACGTTCCGCCGCCGCCTGTTCGCTCTGCCGACGACCTCATCTCCGGCGACCGTCGCTGGTCTTGCTTTCCCTGGCGTGGAACTAGCAGTCCATGGGAAGTGCAAAGGTGCGGCTGATCTTCTTCCCGACCCTTCGTGCGACGAATCTCGGGGTTCTCCCGCTCGTGTGGATTTCTGCAGAGACGTGGACATTATTCCACGTAGAACTCGCCACCGACAAGGACATGAAGCTTGGAGCATCTCCATTCAGTTGTGACTCAATACCACTAAGGTAATTTTAGCCTAGTTATTTTCGTAACTTCTTAATTCAACATTCATGGCCCGATCCATTTCTCTTTGGGTTGTTCTTGTTTTATTCCTTCCGCTGCGTGCACAAGTGTTGTGCCAACCTCCATAGAAAACCCAGCAAAAGCACGAGGACCAAGCCCAACCATCCACTTGGCATGGAAGTAGGCACGGGAATGAACACTAAGGACCAAGCCCAACCGCCCAAAGTCTATCTATCAACTCCCGTCGGTGTGACGACTGGCGAGCCCGTAGACCTGCCACACTACCCTTAACCCAGGATTACGACACCGCGTGTCAACTCACACCGTATACATATCACATATGGGGATCCAAATTGAGCCCCCTTTTTATTATTCACATTTCGTGCTCAACAGCATGTAAGAGCTCTACACTAAGTCCCTTACCAAAACATAATTCCTGTGCGGCAAACACACATGCACTTTCAATACTTCCACATTTTCGTGCATCCAAGCACACAAGGGTTCACTATTATCATAGGTGGTAAGCCACCTTATGCTACATTGTTCTCACACTGCTACCCGTAAGGGGCATAACTCTAAGCAGTGGATGACTAAATTCCTTCAGTCATTCAACATCTCACATGGTCATAAATTAGCATCATACAATTTGATTCCAAATGATATCTGGCATATTGCCATTATCCGGCGCATCTTTACTAATTCTCATAGTTAAGTCATTCGTATAGTTCCAAATTCATCAAACCATTCACTCATTAACCTCCACAAAATTCTTTCATTCAAGTACGTTTCACAACTCCATTTGTTTGCTAAGGATCTATCCAAAAATTTCATCAATCATTGAATTATCACAGTTAGACCTAAAAATAATTCACCCAACCTCAATGTCAATTTGCTATAATGTCTCTACAGAGTCCAAACCTGATTCTACACCAACCCAAGAACTTTAAGAGCAGGATACCTTTTGGACAGCAACTTTGACTAGAGATTCCTGAGGCTACAGGCATCCGATGAAGGCGTAAAAACCCTCGTTGGAAAGTTCCTTCTGTGGGCTACAACCTTTATGTTCAGCCTACAACCCAAATCTGACAACATAGTACTTGAAATCAGCCTCGAAGTCTGCTCCGTGCAGAAAATAGATTTTTGCACGTTTACAGCCCAGTATGTTTGATCAGACATTCCTGTGGCTACAGCCCACGCACGACGGAGTTTAACCACTCGTTGAAAGGTATTTCAAAGGGCTATGAATTTCATTTTTAGTCGAAATCCCAGATCTAGACGTATCATGCCCGAAAACGGTCTCGAAGTTAGCTGCGTGTAGAAAACAGATTTCTATGCGCATCTTAAGGCAAAACAAACGGCATCAGTTCGTCTTCTTCCCCTCGTCATTTGATCAACACTGCAGATAGAATTTCCACCTCCCTTATTAACCCTCATAAGGCCACTTTTTTTCATGAACCCATCCCACCTTCTACTCAAGAAGAGAGGAGAGGTTGAAGACATCACTAACTATAGGGCACAAGCCCTAGAATGGCCTTTTCCTCAAAACCTTCTTCTCACAGATCAAGACTCTTTTGAGTCGATATATCTCCTCAGAATAACTAGAGATCTAGCACCAAGGGAGAGGGTAGGAAGCTCACCTCATTTCCGGCATTTCCGAGGTTCCCAGCCATGGATCTTGTCACCCTTCTAAGAGGCATCTTCTTCTCCTGGGTTGGTGTTTGTTTTTCACAGGAAAGAAGGTCGGCTCCATCAATCTCTTCCTCTCCGACGGTTTCTTACAGGGACGGTTTGACAAGTGACAATGGCTCGACAAAGTGATAAAGAGGGCTAGGGTTTTCTCATTTCCCTTTTTATAGTGAGATTATTAGGGTAACTGCCTAGCCACTTGTCGGCCTGAGATTGAACCGCTTATCATCATATTAAATGATTCAATTTGAAACGACGCGGCCTGATATTTTCCAAGGCAGATTTTCGCGTTCGACGAATTTTGCACGACGATTTTCCTCGAGCTCTGCTCGACGATTTTCCTCGAGCTCTGCTCACTACCCATGGCACGGGTAGTCTTGGATTGGGCACACCCGGGTAGGGACATGCCCGTATCACAACCCGTGTCCTTATCTGGATCAATTAAAAAGAATATACAAAGGCACCGCACGCGCATCGATATGCCCGTATCACTACCCGTGTCCTTCTTGGGAGGAATCTACACCTCCTTCCCCACTCAAGTGCAAGCCTATCTGCCAGCAAACCATGAGCCCAAGTCAGCTCTCCTGACTTAAAAGTGCACACGAGGCGACTAGTGTGAATCGGGACGTTACAAATCCTATAAACAAAATAAAAGATTTCATCCCCGAAATCAGGCTAAGGCTTTGGGAGAAGAAAAGCATGAAATGAAATAAAATATGCTTTAAAAAAATTACCTTGAGGAAACAACTCCGGGTAGTGCTTCCGCATCAAATCCACCGGCTCCCAAATAAATTCTTCTTTCCCATAATTTGACCACAATACCTTTACCAAAGGAACACTCTTGCATCGCAAATTCCTTGTCTCGGTGTCCACTATCCAAACCGGCTCTAGCACTACAGATTTATTCGTTGCTATTGCTCCATCAGTGGTGGGGATATGTTGATCGGGCCGCAACAGTGCCTTCCGGAGTGATAACACATGGAATACATCATGAAGATTCTCTAGCTCTAGCGGTAACTCCAACTGATAGGCCAAAGGGCCAATCCTTTCCAATATAGTGTAAGGCCCAACGTACCTTGGGCTGAGCTAATTCACACCACGTACCCGTGACACTCCATCCATCTGCCGGATCTTCAGGAACACTTTGTCACCCACTTGAAATTCTACCATCCGGTGCTTTGTATTATAATATTTAGCCTACCGACTTTGAGCCTTAAGCATGCGGTCCCGTATTAGTCTAACAGTCGCATCAGCATCATCAATGTACTCATTTCCTAAAACCTTCGGGTCTTCATCTTGCACCCATGATATGGGGGTTCTACACCTTCTTCCATAAAGGGATTCATGGGGTGCCATCCCGATACTAGCCTGGTGACTATTATTATATGAAAATTCCACCATGGGTAAGAGCCTTTCCCACGGCTCTCCTCTATCCAACACACACAGTCTCAATAGATCTTCCAAAGTTCTGATGGTCCTCTAAGACTGCTCGTCTGTCTGAGGATGAAACGATGTGCTAAAAGTATGGTGCGATCCAAAATATGCCTGTACCGCATTCCATTCTTTAGAGGTAAACCGACCATCCCGGTAAGAAACAATTGTCTTTGGTATGCCATGGTACCGTACAAACTGCTCCACAAAGAAGCTTACCAAAATATCCACATGAGCTTCTTTCTTCATAGGAATAAACCTGACTACCTTTGTCAGGCGATCAACGATTACCCAAACCGAATCATTCTTTGAGTGTGAGCGAGGAAACCCATGGACGAAGTCCATGGAGACATCCTCGAACTTCCACTCGAGGATGGGCAATGACTGTAATAATCCACCGGGGCTCTTGCATTCCGCCTTCACCCTTTGACAGGCCTCGTAGTGCGTAACATAATATCTGACGTCCCTCTTCATTCCCAGCCAACACATGGTCTTCCGCAAGTCGGCGTACATCTTAGAAATCCCAGGATGCACTGAATACTGAGAGAAATGCACCTCTCTCAAGATATCTTCCCGATTTTTACCGTCTTTGGTAATGTAAAGCCGGCTACAGAGATGAACGAGGCCATATTTTTTGGAATACTTGTCAGTAGTCCCATCTTTAATTGACTTGATCACCGAGGACAGAACAGCATCCTTTCCTTGCCCGGCTTGGATTCGGTCCCGAATATCACAGACTATGCTCATTGCGGTCAAGTACTCTGTATACCCTTCTGAATGGTCTTTATATACTCGGGTAATCTCCATCTCTTCGAGCATCCGAGCTAATTTCATACTCATCAATCGGGACTCAGGGCTCGGTTCCAGTACCTTTCTACTTAAAGCATCAGCTATGGAATTTGCTTTTCTGGGGTGGTAGTTCAAAGTAAATTCATAATCACATAAAAACTCTAACCACTGCCGCTGTCTCAAATTCAATTCCTTCTGAGTATGAACGTACTTTAAATTCCTGTGGTCCGAAAAGATTTCACAGTGGATGCCATACAGATAGTGTCTCCAAACCTTAAAGGTGAACACCACTGCTCCCAATTCTAAATCATGTACTGGATAGTTGACTTCATGCTTCTTCAACTGTCTTGAAGCATAAGCGATCACATGTCTGTGCTGCATCAGTACCGCTCCCATCCCTAGGTATGATGCATCGGTGTAAACTTGGAATCCCTCCTTTCCAGATGGAAGGGCTAGGATAGGTGCAGAGGTAAGTCTATCATTCAGCTCTTGGAATGCAGCTTCGCAAAGGGGTGTCCACTCATATGGCACACCTTTCTTCGTTAGGGAAGTGAGGGGAAGGGATATCTTTGAGAATCCTTTCACAAACTTGTAATAGTACCCAGCAAGTCCAAGGAAACTCCGCACATCGGCTGCTGACTTCAGAGGCGACCATTCTTTCACAGCACGCACTTTGGTCGGATCCACAGCTAGTCCAGCCCGACTGATCACATGTACCGAGAAGGCAACTTCTTGGAGCCAGAATTCGCAATTGCTGAACTTGGCAAACAAGGCATTCGCTTTTAACTTCTTCAGCACCAAGGTCAGATGTTCAACATGCTCCTCCTCTGTCTTTGAGTAGACCAAAATGTCATCGATGAAGAAATGATGAAGATGTCTAGATATGGCTCAAACACTTTGTTCATCAGACTCATGAATGCGGATGGGGTATTCGTGAGCCCAAACGGCATCACAGTGAACTCATATAGCCCATATCTCGAGCTAAATGCCGTTTTCTGGAAATCATCTTCTTATATCCTCAATTGATAATACCTAGAGCGCAGATCCAACTTGGAAAACCAGTATGCTCCTACCAGTTGGTCGAATAACTCGTCTATTCGGGGTAAAGGATAGGTGTTTCGCACCATTAAATGGTTGAGTTCCCAGTAGTCTATACATAATCGTAAGGTTCCATCCTTCTTCTTAACGAACAGAACAAGGGCTCCCAAAGGTGATGAGTTGGGGCGAACAAATCCTGATTCCACCAATTCTTGTAACTGAACTCTAAGTTCTTCGAGTTCCTGTGACGACCCGCATTTTCTTAACAATAAAATCATATCAGAGCAAGAGAAAAATATGTGTCATGATGCCACGTCGTGCAGGGGATAACTACACACATTCACGCAAAACTCCAGACTTTATAACTTTGAAGAAATACATAGTTTAATATGAAAGAAGAAACAGTTTAGTTTGATGGTCGTATCCCTCGGCACAGTTGATCAACTAGTCCGCATTTTAAAATATATTTATACGCAAGCGGAAAATACTTTGGTTAAGGTGATTTGACATCCTACATGAGCGTAAATATCCCCAAAGGACAACTTATGATATGCAAGACTCTAAATTTAGTATAGTATAAAACAATAGTCTTTATGTTACTTTGAAAAGTAGTGCTTTAGTTTTATAAACATGATGTGCATGAGGTACATATAGTAATGTTTTTAGGGTTTAAAATACCTAACATGCAACCTAGCATAAATCATTCCCAGAGAGCAAGTGAACAACCTCTAAAAAGGAAAAAATAGCAATTTCAGTTCATACCCGGCATCACAAGTAAGCCACCAGTGGGCGTCAACAACCTGACACGAACCCACTGGTGAGTATGCATGTCTATACAGAAGGAAGAAAACTACCTCACAAGGATAAGGAACAACAATCTCAGCTACCTAGGAGGACACAAGCAAGCTCTACAAGAAAATTAGCCGCTCAACCGGCTACAACCTGAACCTGAGGAATTCAAAGAAAGAATACCTCAACAAAAATATAATCAAAAGAAGTGGAGCATTAGATTCATAAGCAATAAAGAAGGGAGTTTACCAACCCTGCAATAAATGTTATCAAAAAGAGTAGAAGGAAAATAATTTAGACAGCAAATAGAAAAACTTTCTAAAGAGCAATCAAAGCACGCCAAGTGCAAGAATGAATAATGACACGCTCGACCAAACACCTGCAGCAGCAACAAGGCAAACATATGCCAAAAGAAGTAGCCATTTGAAATGAAAGGAGCTAACAGTCCTAACTTTGTGAATTATTGGTCGTGGTACAACCTTGGGTCTGGGTTGGTGGCAAAAAATAGCCCTCTTCCAAACAACCAGACCCAAAAATGCTCAAGGGTGAAAAAGAAACAACCAATGGCAGTTACAGGGTCCACATTCCAAACCAAACCGGCCCAAAAATGCCTAACTTTGGTGGCCACAGCTCAGCACGCACTATTCACCCCTTACAGAGCCACCAAAAATGCCACCTGCCATAATTCACGAGTCGGCATTCAAAAGTTAGTCGATAACAAAACACCACCCCCCCCCTTAAGGGAAAAGCCACAATAACAATCCTGGAGAAAACACCATCCTAAGGAAAAAAGCGGCGAGTCCTCTCGACACCGCATTGAGTGAGTACCACTCACTCAACGCCAAACACTAAGCAGAGAAGGTGTCGAGTCTACTCGATGCCGCGTTGAGTGAGCTCCACTCACTCAAAGCCAAAAGACTTAGTCACAAAAACTCGCTGAACGAAGGTATTAAGTGAGTTCAGCTCACTCAACGCTGTCAACGCTAGACAGCCGATGGCATTGAGTGACTTCACCACACTTAATGCTTTTGACTTAGAAGAAAAAAGGTCGCCGGACTAGACAGCATTAAGTGAGCTCAACTCACTCAACGCCAAACGCAGACGACGTTGAGTGAGCTCAGCTCACTCAACGCCAAAAGACAGATGGCATTGAGTGAGCTCAACTCACTCAATGCCAAAAGACTTAGAAAAAATTTCCAAGGCATACGGTGTTGAGTGAGCTCAACTCACTCAACGCCAAAGGCAGAAGACGTTGAGTGAGCTCAACTCACTCAATGCCAAAAGCAGACGGCATTGAGTGAGATCACCTCACTCAACGCTGTCAATGCTTCTGTACTTAGCCTCCAGACCAAATAGCTAGGCGTTGAGTGTGTCCCCCACACTCAACGCTTTTGACTTAGCTTATAGACCACTCAACGCCTGCTAACCCGAGAGCTGATACTGAACTAAAAAAAATTCTAAACTCCTCTTTCTACCCCTTCTACCCGGCTACAGCTAACTATCAAGTTGGGCTTAACTTAGTAAACTACAATCCTACCTCCAGCCACTACCTGTACACAAATCAGCAATAAGGAGAGAGAAAAAGATGAAATCTGGGCAAGCTATATGGTGATTTGGCTCGGGTCAAAGGATGGAACAACACAAGCTTTTAGGATAGTAAAATAAACTGTTGTACACTAACAACCAGGAAAATATAACATTAAAATGAACAGCTTGGCAAGGTCAAAGAGCACCACTTGCCTCTACCTCTAGAACACAGCAGCTGCCCTACCAAACTCCGGCACCGGCGGCAAGATCGGCCACAAGAACAGCAAACCTGAAGCTTAAAGAGGGAAAAATGAGCAAATCTGAAAAGGCCCTAGCTTCTAAGACAGCTCTAGAGCAAGAAAAACTTACCTAGGAAGGAAGATCTGAGTGAGAGCAGTCCAGATCTACCCTTACCCGAGAAAACCGAGCCCTAACCCTCCAGAAATTGCCGGCCGGAGCTCCAGCAATTCTGTCGCCCGAAGTCTTCTGCTGGAAGCTATTCGTCTCTCTCTTCTTGGGGAATATGAAGGAGGTAAATAAAAATAAGCCATATATCCTATAAACCAGCCACTATCAGCCACTAAGCTAATAAAATACTATTATACACAACCACTAGTATATATAATATTACTATAAGTCTGATATAACAGCCACTAGTATAGTTGATAATATATGCTTATAAATCAGCATATCATTAAAATAGCCACTAACATAACTGAGCATATACTCTTATACTATAATCTTATATATGTACAGCACTAAAACCAGCCAAGCAAAAAATCCAGCCCAACATAACATTATGTCAGCTATTTTAATAACACGCCAAAACGATGCGGAAAACAAGCAGTCTCGGAATTTGACGAAACTCGCACCGTAGCTAAACACCCATGCTACGAAAATAATGGAGAAGTCGAAAATAGCAATCCGACGATCAAAGCTCGGGCTAACACCTCCCGAATCAAAAACACAAGCATTCCCTAAGAGGCTCTGCTGAGTCACAAAAACAGACTCCGGCTAGCTGGCAAACAGGCTACAAAACAAGTCACTCAAGAAACTAAAGAGCTAAGACCACGCTCTAGCAGCGACAAAAGGCCGGAAACGCATCAACGTAATGCCGAACAAGGATTATACAAATCACAGAAAAAAATCGGGGGCGTTACAGCCACTCCCCCTACAAGAAAGTTTCGTCCCAAAACTTTACACACACACTTCTATCAAGAAGGAAAAAGAAATAGCCAAGCAAGAGCTATAATAGAAAATGTAAAACATACCAGGCACAAGTCAGGGAAATAAATGAGGGTAAGCCTTCCTCATAGCCGACTCTAATTACCAAGTCGCGCTTTCCACGCCCTGATTTCTCCACAAAACTTTAACCATTGGAATTGATTTCCTCCGCAACACTCGATCTTGAGCATCCAGAATGCAGATAGGCATATCCACATAGGAAAGATTTGGCTCTAACTGGGGCACAGAATTCAAAACTTGCATGTCGCTTAGCACACACTTCCGCAGTTGGCTAACGTGAAAAACATCGTGCATGGTAGGAAAGTTCGCGGGCAAATCCAGCCTATAAGCTGCCACACCAATCCTCTCAATGATCTTAAACGGCCCCACATACCTCGGGTCCAACTTCTGGTTCTTACCAAACCTCTTGATTCTAATCATCGGGGGAACCTTTATAAATACCAAATCCCCCACAGCAAAAACTAGATCAGATAAACGCCAGTTGGCGTTCTTCTCATATCACTTCTGGGCTATCCGAAGCTTCTCCCGAATAAGCTTCACAGCAGATTCCATCTCTTTGAGCGCATCCGGACCCAACAATGGTCTCTCTCCAACCTTAGCCCAAAATAAGGGAGTCCTGCAGCGCCTCCCATACAAAGCATAGAAAGGAGCCATTTGCAAGCTTTCTTGATAACTGTTATTATAAGCAAACTCCATAAGCCTCAAATGATCATCCCGGAGAGATTAAAAATCTTCCCCGTCTTCCGACTTAGGGAATCGGCCACCACATTAGCCTTACTCGGATGGTACTGGATCTCAACATTTTAGTCGGCAACATACTCCAACCATCGCCGCTAGCACAAATTCAATTCCTTCTGGATGAAGACGTACTTTAAACTCTTATAATCGGTGAAAATCTTGCACTGCGCGCCATAAAGCAGTTGTCTCCACAACTTCAGCACAAAAATCACGGTTGCAAACTCTAAATCATGCGTAGAGTAGTTCCTCTCATGAGTCTTCAGTTGCCTGGACCCAGATGCAATCACTTTCCCGTCTTGCATCAACACGCAACCAATCCCAACATGCGATGCATCCATCAAAAGAAATTCTTCCACTATTAGCTCGGCGGAGAGATTAAAAATCTTCCCCATCTTCCGACTTACGTCTTCGGCCACCACATTAGCCTTGCCCGGATGGTACTGGATCTCAACATTTTAGTCGGTAACATACTCCAACCATTGCCGTTGGCGCAAATTCAATTCCTTCTGGGTGAAGATGTACTTTAAACTCTTATGATCGGTGAAAATCTTGCACTGTGCTCCATAAAGCTGATGTCTCCACAACTTCAACACAAAAATCACGGCTGCAAACTCTAAATCATACATAGGGTAGTTCCTCTCATGAGTCTTCAGTTACTTGGACCCAGACACAATCACTTTCCCGTCTTGCATCAACACGCAACCAAGCCCAACATGCGATACATCCACATAAACATCATAATCCATGCCCTCCGTGGGTAGAGTCAAAACAGGAGCAGTGTACAATCTATTATTGAGCTCCATAAAAGCCATATTCTTCTGAGTCAATCTAGTCAAAGGTGCAGCAAGGGTAGAAAAACCCTCCACAAACCTCATGTAATAGCCAGCCAACCCTAAGAAGCTTCTAATCTCTTTGGGTGTGCCCGGCTTACTCCAATCCATCACAGCTGTAATCTTTTCTAGGTAAACGGAAATCCCACTCTTGTTCACCACATGGCCCAGAAATGAGACCTGAGGCAACCAAAACTCGCACTTGCTCAATTTGGCGAATAGCTTGTGGTCCCTCAAAGCAGATAAAACCAAACGCAAATGTTGGTCATGCTCCTAAGAATTGCGGGAATAGATCAGAACATCGTCGATAAACACGACCACGAACTT
Source organism: Platanthera zijinensis (assembly GCA_039513925.1). Lineage (NCBI taxonomy): Eukaryota > Viridiplantae > Streptophyta > Magnoliopsida > Asparagales > Orchidaceae > Platanthera > Platanthera zijinensis. The sequence goes on from CM077094.1 coordinate 39,613,909, forward strand.
ATCCAGGAAGTCTTTCAACACCCGGTTCATCATATCCATAAGGGATAAGGGCGCGTTGGTCAAACCAAACGACTTAACCAGAAATTCAAAATTCCCATGCCTGGATTGAAAAGCAGTCCGCGAAATGTCTGACTCACGGATCCTGAGCTGATGATAGCCGGAACGAAGATCAATCTTAGAAAATACCGCGCTACTGCGCAACTGATCAAACAAATCGTCAATCCTTGGCAGAGGATACCTGTTCTTAATAGTAACCTTGTTCAACTCTCTATAGTCAATGAAAAGCCTCATCGATCCGTCTTTCATCTTTACAAACAGAACAGGAGCACCCCAAGACAACGAGCTCGGCCTGATAAAACCTTTCTCTAACAACTCATCCAGCTGGATACGCAACTCTTCCAGCTCTCGCGGGGCCATCAGGTATGGCGCCTTCGCAATAGGACGCGTACCTGGCTCCAAATCTATCACAAACTCAGCATCCCTATTAGGTGAAAGACCAGGAAGATCTTCAGTAAAAACATCTAAAAAATCGCACACCATAGAAATCTCCTCCAAGCGTGGAACACTAACAACAGTCCCCACAACTAAGACCAAACAGGCAAAGCAACCGGAATCAAGTAGCTTCCAAACACATACCGCAGGAATGACTAGAGAATCCTGGCGCAAATCACCATAAACACTCCCAGGCTGACCGTTGTCCTTTACGAATTCCAATTGCTTACCCTTGCACTGGATAACTGCATCATACCTGGACAACCAATCCATGCCCAAGATAACATCAAAGTCTTCCAGGTTGATCACCTTCAGGTCTGCCTTAGCTAGGAAATCCCCTAACATAATCGGACAATCCCAAATGCCCCGATCTGAAACCACAGAATCACCGGAAGGGAACTTGACGCAAAAGTCATCCCCAACTCGGTCTAGATCCAAACGGTACCGATCCACGAAAACTCTAGCAACAAACGAGTGGGTAGCGCCAGATTCGAACAGAACACGCGCCTAGCAGTTCTTCACCATAAATCTTCCTATAAGATTGCACACGCAACTAAGGAAAACAAATGTTAAATGATCGCTAAGAATAAAAGCATTAAGGCTAGGGATAAATATAACCTGAAATCACCTGAGTCAAAGTCTGAGCTTCCTCCGAAGAAATCACATTCAGCTTCCCCTTGCCTTTATCCACCTGCTAAGGCGGTGGCAATGCCTGGAGTGGCACTGGCTACATCACAGGCTGGAGACGTGGGCACTAAGCCTTGATGTGCCCTTCTTGACCGCACAAAAAATAACTTCTTGCCTTAATCTTATCCTTTCCCCAGCAATGGGCAAAATCATGCCCTGGCTGCTTACATACAGAATAGAACAAATCTTTCCTAGGAGCACCTTGAATTGCATGCACCTGCTCCTTCTTCTGAGCTCTTAACCTTTTGAAACATCTCTCAAAGGGGTGGCCTGACCGGCCATATAAGCTACAAACCTCCTTGCTCTTCTTTCTTGAATCAGCACCAGGTACCTGAGGGCTCTTTCCTTCAACCGATTTCCTCTTATCTTTCCTCATTTGCTGCCCTCTTTGCTTAGCATTCTCAATTGCCTCAACTTTTAAAGAAGATTCCACCACCCCCAACATAGCTCGCTGATCCATAAGCACTTACTAACTGCTGGACATCACTTCTTAGGCCACCAAGAAAACGCTTAACTTGATCTGCCTCAGAGCTTACCAAGCGGGGGGCAAACCGACTCAGTTTGCGGAACTCGATCTCTTACTCACTAACTGTGAGCTACCTCTGCTTCAAATGTAGGAATCCATTCATCAGGCGGTCGCGCTCGATCAAAGGAAGAAACTTCCTTAGCAACAGTTCCTTGAAGGTCTCCTAAGAGCATCCCTCTTTCTAGCTCTCCTTCTCTCTCAGCCACCAACTCTTCGCTAATCCCTTAAGCTGATAGGCGGCGATCATCACCCTTTGAAAAGATGTAACTCTAGAATAGGAGAACATCTCCTCGATGGCTATAAGCCAATTGTCCAAAAACATAAAGTCTGCCTTCCCATCATAAGTAAGAGGTCCTAGTCGCTGGAAGTGCGATATAAATGTCATCTCCGGGGGCAACACAACAGGAGGAACCAGGGGAGTAGGAGGAATAGGAACAGCTATGCCTATAGCATGGTCCGACACTCTCGGAGGCTGTCCTGCCACAACTGCTAACAGAGACTGGATCTGAGTCTGCATACTCACCATCTGCCTGGACAAGGCTTCATTACTCTGCCGCAGACTTTCAATCAACGCCTCGCTTTGCGCTCCAGAGGACTCACCCTCAGATTGGGGAGTCAGTCTCGTCGAAGGACGCATCGCCATCCTATAATTGTATTAGCGCTAATCAAAATCTAGCCCAACTGCTAGAAAAAACTACCTGGTACAAACAAACATACTTAAATATGAACTTCCACTGCTAACTTGCTCTGGGATTTTAGAATATTGATGTTATGCTTAACCTAGGATGGTTCACCACCATCATACTAACTCATGTGCTTAGACTATGAATACATGAATTTATATTTCTTTTGACTCAAAACCATGCGTGTACGTATATCATCATGCAAATCTTCAGCTTGGCACATTGTGCTTATGCAATGTTATGATATTCATGTTGTGTTATGCATTCTAAAAAAAGGCCTTAATGCATGTTATGAGCGGCGTACACAGGGAAATGTTATGCATCCCATACTACATAACATTGCATGCAACAAAAAAAGAAAATGTGCTAATGGGCATTCATGTGGTGAGGTTATGCTTCCCATACTACATAACCCTCACATGTTGCCACCTATGGTGGATCCATATAAAAACACATATTATGAATCCCATACTACATAATATGCCCCGTATACTTCTATTCATGCTTATGAGTGTAGTGTTCATGCTTCAATCAAGACGTACTGATGATATATCGGTGTGTGTATGATATGATGCTAAAACCACTAACCCTAACAAGGGAAGGTTTCCCCACCAATTGTCAAGCAACCTCCCTCTGATACCAACTGTCACGACCCGGATTTTCTCAACAATAAAATCATATCAGAAAGAGAGAAAAATACATTCCATGATGCCGCGTCGTGCAGGGGATAACTACACACGTTCAGGCAAAACTCCAGACTCAAAAACTTTGAAGAAATACATAGTTTAATATAAAAGAAGAACCAGTTTAGTTTGATGGTCGTATCCCTCGGCACAGTGGATCAACTAGTCCACAATTAAAAATATATTTATACGCAGCGGAAAATACTTTGATTAATGTGATTTGACATCCTACATGAGCGTAAACATCCCCAAAGGACAACTTATGATATGCAAGACTCTAAATTTAGTATAGTATAAAATAATAGTCTTTACGTTACTTTGAAAGGCAGTGCTTTAGTTTTATAAACATGACGTGCATGAGGTACATATAATAATGTTTTTAGGATTTAAAATACCTAACATGCAACCTAGCATAAATCATTCCCAGAGAGCAAGTGAACAACCTCCAAAAAGGCAAAAATAGCAATTCCAGTTCATACCCGACATCATAAGTAAGCCACCAGTGGGCGTCAACAACCTAACACGAACCCACTGGTGAGTATGCATGTCTATACATAAGGAAGAAAACTACCTCACTAGGATAAGGAACAGCAATCTCAACTACCCAGGAGGCAACAAGCAAGCTCAATAAGAAAACTAGCCTCTCAACCGGCTACAACCTGAACCTGAGGCATTCAAAGAAAGAATACCTCGGCAAAAATATAATCAAAATAAGTGGAGCATTAGATTCATAAGCAATAAAGAAGGGGGTTTACCAACCCTTCAACAAATGCTATCAAAAAGAGCAGAAGGAAAATAATCAAGACAACAAATAGAAACACTTTCTAAAGAGCAATCAAAGCCAACCAAGTGCAAGAATGAATAATGTCACGCTCTGCTAAACACCTGCAGCAGCAACAAGGCAAACATATGCAAAAAGAAATAACCATCTGAAAGGAAAGGAGCTAACAGTCCTAACTTTACAAATTATTGGTCGTGGTACAACCTTGGATGTGGGTTGGTGGTAAAAAACAGCCCTCTTCCAAACAACAAGACCCAAAAATGCTCAAGGATGAAAAAGAAACAACTAGTGGCAGCTAGAGGGTCAACACACCTAACCAAACTGGCCCAAAATAGCCTAACTGGTGGTGGCCACAGCTCAGCACACACTATTCACCCCTTAATGATCCACCAGAAATGCCACCTGCCATAATTCACGAGTCGGCATTCAAAAGTTAGCCGATAACAAAACACCCCCCCTCCCTAAGGGAAAAGCCACACTAACAATCCTGGAGAAAACACCATCCTAAGGAAAAAGTGTCAAGTCCTCTCGACGATGCGTTGAGTGAGTACCACTCACTCAACGCCAAACACTAAATAGAGAAGGCATTGAGTCTACTCGATGCCACATTGAGTGAGCTTCACTCACTCAACGCCAAAATACTTAGTCGCAATAACTCGCTGAACAACGGCGTTGAGTGAGTTCAGCTCACTCAACGTTGTCAACGCTAGACAGCCGAAGGCGTTGAGTGACTTCACCACACTCAACACTTTTGACTTAGAATAAAAAGGTCGCCAGACTAGACGGCGTTGAGTGAGCTCAACTCACTCAATGCCAAACGCAGACGGCGTTGAGTGAGCTCAGCTCACTCAACGCCAAAAGACAGACGGCGTTGAGTGAGCTCAACTCACTCAACGCCAAAAGACTTAGAAAAAAATTCCAAGGCAGACGGCGTTGAGTGAGCTCAACTCACTCAACGCTAAATGCAGACGGCGTTGAGTAAGCTCAACTCACTCAATGCCAAAAGCAGACGGCGTTGAGTGAGCTAACCTCACTCAATGCTGTCAACGCTATTGGACTTAGCCTCCAGACCAAACAGCTAGGCGTTGAGTGTGTCCACCACACTCAACGCTTTTGACTTAGCCTATAGACCACTCAATGCCTGCTAACCCGAGAGCTGATACTGAACTAAAAAAATTCTAAACTCTCTCTTTCTACCCCTTCTACCTGGCTACAACTAACTATCAAGTTGGGCTTAACTTAGTAAACTATAATCCTACCACCAGCAACTACCTGGACAAAAAATCAGCAATAAGGAGAGAAAAAAAGATGAAATCTGGGCAAGCTATAGGGTGATTTGGCTCGGGTCAAAGGATGGAACAGCCCTAGCTTCTAGGATAGCAAAATAAACTGATGTACACTAACAACCAGGAAAATATAACATAAAAATGAATAGCTTGGTAATGGCAAAGAGCATCACTTGCCTCTACCTCCAAAAAACAGTAGCTGCCCTACCAAATTCCGTCACCGGCGGCAAGATCGACCACAAGAACAGCAAACCTAAAGCTTAAAGAGGGAAAAATGAGCAAACCTGAAGCTTAAAGAGGGAAAAATGAGCATACCCGAAAAGAACCTAGCTTCTAAGACAGCTCTAGAGCAAGCAAAACTTATCTAGGAAGGAAGATCTGAGAGAGAGCAGTCAAATTTGCCCTTACCCGAGAAAATCGAGCCCTATCCCTCCAGAAATCACCGGCTGAAGCTCCAGCACTTCCATCGCCCGAAGTCTTCCGCTGGAAGCTTTTCGTCTCTCTCTTCTTGGGGAAGATGAAGGAGGTAAACTAAAATAAGCCATATATCCTATAAACCAGTCACTATCAGCCTATAAGCTAATAAAATACTATTATACACAGCCACTAGTATATATAATATTACTATAAGTCTGATATAACAGCCACTAGTATAGCTGTTAATATATGCTTATAAATCAGCATATCATTAAATCAGCAACTAACATAACTGAGCATATACTCTTATACTATAATCTTATATATGTACATCACTAAAACTAGCCAAGAAAAAAATCCGGCCCAGCATAACATTATGTCAGCTATTTAAATAATACGTCAAAACGACGCGAAAAACAAGCAGTCTCAGAATTTGACGAAACTCACACCATAGCTAAACACCAAAGCTACGAAAACAACGGCGAAGTCAAAAATATCAATCCGACGATCAAATCTCGGGCTAACACCTCCCGAAGCCAAAACACAAGCATTCCCTGAGAGGCTCCGCCGAGTCACCAAAACAGACTCCGGCTAGCTGGGGAATATTGCAAACAGGCTACAAAACAAGCCACTAAAGAACCTAAAGAGCTAAGACCACGCTCTAACAACGGCAAATGGCCGGAAACGCGTCAACGTAATGCCGAACAAGGATTATACAAATCACAGAAAAAACCGGGGGCGTTATAGTTCCTTCAGGGCCATTCGATAAGGGGTCCTGGAGACGGGCTTGGCACCCGGTACTAGCTTGATTTGAAAGTCCACCTCTCGATATGGGGGTAATCTCGACAGCTTCTCGGGGAATACCTCGGGAAAATCCCACACCACTCGCACATCCTTCATATCTATTGTCATCTCTTTCAATTTGAAACATATCATGTAAACTTAATTCCCCCTCATGTGGGCTTTCAAGTCCTGAATTGAAGATAGTAACAAACATGGTGCGAATCTTATACCTTGAAAAATGACTTCAGTGTCTCCATGTCTCAATTAAATTCTTTTCTTCGCATTCTCAAATCTTGTGTAATGCCAATCCAACCCCGCCATGCCCAGAATGAGGTCAAATTCTGGCATCCTCAAAACTGTGGCAGGGGTATCAAAGGTCCTTCCTCCAAGAAGTATCTCCAATTCGCACTTGGCGGTTGCGATCATCTCGGAGCCATCTGGGAGGCGTACTCTCCGAGCAATACCAGTGAAGTATTGCAATCCTTATAGGTCTTTAACGAAGTCCGCCGACACAAATGAGTGTGTGGCACCGGTATCGAGTAACGTATAGGCCGTTTTCCCACCAACCATCACGGTGCCTAAGTACCAAAAGTAAGGCTCAAGCTAGATTTCTAGCATGTCTTATGCAACATAAAAGGAAAAATCTTATAACACATTAATTAAATCACTACATACCTACAATCACATCTTGCGGGTCACGTTCTTGCGTCATGTACAATGCAAACACTTGCTCCCGCGCATGCCCAGGACCCTCATGGTCCTCGTAGTCGACCACGCATATGTCCTCGCCCTCGTGGAGTTGGAGGAGGGAAGGCCGGAGGGTCATTTTCACCTAATTGTGGGCAATAGCGTCGAATATGACCCGGTTGATTGCACTGATAGTAGATTTGCTCAAACCGCCCTTCGGGTTGTTGGAATTGTTGAAGTGGTGAAGGTGGGGGCAATGCTGGCAGCTGTGGGACCGGGCGCTCCATTCTAAAATTCCGATGGAAACGCCCTCCAACTCTCTGGTATCCTCTTCCACCTCTGTTTTAATGCCTTCTTTTATTACTAGGGCCAGCTTCCATCACCTCCACAGTGGGTATCTTACCACTTCCCAAGTGGTCCGCCTCCAACCTCTTCGCCATGTCAATTATCTCCGCTAGGCTAGAGTCTGCTATAAATAAAAGGGTCTTCCTCAGGGGGTCCCGCAGCCCTTTGTAGAAGCATTTAGCGTATCCTCTGTCGTCCAAGTCATATGAATCAGCAAATCTCACGAGATGTTGGAACTCTCATTGATACTTCGCAACCGACTTTGTTCCTTGCTTCAGCTATAAAAATCTCTCTTCAAGTTCATCTCGAGCAGATGAGGGAATAAAGTGCTCTAAAAAGGCTCCTGAGAACTCGCGCCAACTAATCTCCGAATAAACTCACCCTTGAAAGGTGGAGCCCATGAGGGACTTCCACCACCTTTTTGCATGTAGCTGTAGGAGTGATACTGCCAAAGTTACCGCCTTGTTTGTTGGACACCTAATCCCTGCCAACAGCTCTTGTATGGTGTCAAGCCATTCTTCCGTGCGAATGGCTAGCTCTACCCCAGAGTAGGTAGGGGGGAAAGAGCTCGGAAAGCGCTTAGCCAGTTGAGAGCGCTAAGTTGTCAACCTAAATCACCTAGAGGGGGGTGAATAGGTGAATTTCGTGTCAAATGCGGAATAAAAAATATAACATAGCACAGATCCGTAATCAAGCAATCACACAGACGACAAGAGATTTATAGTGGTTCCCCAATCTTGGGTACGTCCACTTTTCTCACCGATCTAGCAAATCACTAGACTCGGCTACTCCACTATCTCGGATTGCAAAAACAATCCTACACCTCGGAACCACGTTCCTACAAAAACTCGATCCCAAACGGATCTACACTCGGAAGATAAAACTTCCTACCACTCGGAGAAAGATCTCCTACAATGAAATTTGTTTAAATAAAATTTACAACAAGAATATCACAGATCTGGATCTTTGACGTAATCTTCTTCTTGAGAGCTTTTCGTTTTGCAGAAACAGTTGAAGAAGACTTGACTGAGATCCACGATTCTGAGATCTAGAATCACCACGATCAAGAAAGTAAATCAGAGACGATGAAGCACGGAGAGATCAGATGATTCTTCTTGAGTCTGGATCGCTAGAAAAATTGAGATCGATAGCAGCGGCGTGAGAACGACGATCCAGAGCTTGTCCCGAAAACGGTAATGGCGGCGGATTAGAAAATTAGGGTTTTCGGGATTTTCTCTTTCTTAAAAGATAATCTCTGTAAAAATGCATTTAGTCAAATCTGAAAGGACCTATTTATAGGCTAACTCCAACAGTCATAATCGTAATTAAGATTGACACGTGGACCAATCAGAAAAAGGTTAATTTCAAATCTCCGTCAATTCTGGACTTAACGATTTCTAGAATTCTGAGCCGACATACTCGGGTTAGATAAGATACTCGAGTATAAAGGTCTGCTACTCGAGTAGATAAGAGAAACATGTACTCGAGTAAAAGAAATGACTACTCGAGTGCCTTGGAAGAACTACCCGAGTTACTCTAGACAGATTACTCAAGTAAGTAGAAACATCTACTCGAGTACTAATCCAAACTACTCGAGTATAAGAAAAGTCTACTCGAGTGCTAAGCCAGTCTACTCGAGTATAAGAAGGATCTACTCGAGTGCTAAGCCACTTACTCGAGTATATGAGCGAAGTTACTCAAGTATGTGGACTTAGAAATATTTAGACTGAACAGCTAGCCCTACTTGAGTATAACTAAGAGACTACTCGAGTATGACTAAGGCTCTACTCGAGTACACAAACACCTACTCGAGTAAGGAAAATAAGTACTCGAGTATATGAAAGGATTTACTCGAGTATATGGACTTAGAAACTTTCTGAGATGAGAAGTCCAGATCAACTCGAGTACGATCAGAACACTTACTCGAGTAACTTGAGAACTACTCGAGTATGTAATCCAATCTACTCGAGTACTAAGTCACTTACTCGAGTATATAGAAGATACTACTCGAGTATGTGGACTTAAAAAAAAAATTTCTTCTGAGAAAGGCTTCAATACTCCAGAGTCCAGTAGTCCAAGTGCATGGAAACAAAGTGTACCCCAATAGAGAGGCTATACATGAGTCAACACCTTGGATCACACAATGAGGAATTACATTGTATGGTCCTGTGTTTGATGACCCACTATAGACTGACATTGGTTTACACTTGGCAATAGAGTCCTGCATGCACAACTTAAACACAACATCAAATACAACTTAATTCATCTTAGTTTCAGGTCTGACTTCCCACAAATCTGGTGTATTGTGAAGACAATTCCCAACAATCTCCCCCTATTTGTAGAAGTCAGCACCCTTTGCACTAAGATGAATTTCTAGAAAAGAAATGATCATTTATAACAACAAGCAATAGAAAATGACTAAAACAGAGAATAATAGCAAATAAGGGAACCATAATCAGAATTAGATATATTAAATAGAATGATTTTCCAGTTCCACAAAACACTTTCAGGGGTAATTTTCTCTGTGAAGTTTAGCTTTCTTCAGCTCTTGCCTTTCCAAATAACTGAAGGGTTTAGGAAAATAAGTCTTTGGCCTTGGAGGAGCTGCTGGATTGTTGAATCCCCATTGCCTGTCATGTAATCTAATCTTGATTTGAGATGCATCATAGGCTTTCCATTCTGAGTAGCTGTAGAATTTGTCTTTATTTTCCCCAAAATCAGTTACCAGCTTTAGAGTGTCAAAGATTAAAGATTTGGAGGTTGGACTCCAAACTTCTGAATGTACTGACTCTGATCTGCCCTCTGAAGCTTGAGCTTGCTCTCTCTTAGGTGCAGAACGGCTAGCAGAAGCATCGTCACCATATTTTCTTTTCTTGCTGGGGCCACCCTGATCAGCAGGTCTTCTAGAGGAGGAAGTACCTCGATCAAAGTGCCCCTAAGAGCTGGCAGGGACATCCTCTTTCCACACATCAGAATATGAAAGAGGAGGCTCAGACATCTCTCCAGCAGGTCTGGGAGAGAAGGTTGGCACTGCCTCTGGAATGGTAGCATGAACCTGGGCATCAGATGGAGGATGTTCCTCAAGAGGATCTAAGCTTTTAGGAATGATGGAGGGGTCGAGCTGGAATTCTGGAAAATTCTGATTATGTACCCAAACTGCAGTGTCATAAATGTAGAATTTGACAGACTGTAGCTGTGCTAGAATATCTGCTTTCATGGTGTTAACTAATCCATCCAGGGTCTCTTTAGACTTGGTAGAGATTTCAGCAGAAATTTTCTCAACTTGTTCTTTCACAATTTTCTCCCCCTTGCTGATTTCTACAGATAGCTTTTCAATAGCTTCATCTCTGAATGTGCCTACTTCTTCACAAACTTTCATCATATTGGCTTCAGCTCTTTGGTCTAGCAGAATCTGATTATGTGCCACTGTTTCAGATTGGTTTCTGACTTCACCCAAGCTGGTGATGGTGTGATCTATCGCTTTTCCACCTATTTTGAAGAGTTGTTTAAGTTCGTTAGTGTTGGCTTGAATTTCTGCAAAGCCTCTGCTCATCTCAGTTTCAAGAGCAGAGACCTTATTGTTAACTGATTTCAGAGACTCATCAAAGTAATGTCTCTGTTCTTGGAGCATCTTCTCAATCTTACTGATGATGTCTAAGGAGCTGAGGGAAGCAGAAGATGGAGCACTGGCAGAAGTAGAGACCAGAGGGAGCTGAGAGACTGAGGGAGTCCAAGGAGGGATTTCTTTCACAACCACTGAGCTAGCAGTTCTCTTGGTGTGAGTGATTTCTACTGAATCCAGGGGATCTGTGAAGGAGGGGAGAGTGAAGGCTAATGTCCTTAGAGGAGGCTCAACAGGTTCTGGGGATAACTCCTCTTCAGCGGACAGGATGATACTATCATGTTATTCTGCTTCTTCAATGGGAGATTGAGCTGAGGATGGAGAGGGTTCCTTGAGAGGGATCTGTTCATCTTGAACCTGAACCTCAGGAGTACTAAAAACTGGATCTACAGGAGGTAGGGGACTGTCTGACCTTAGTTCTTCAATGAGCTTATCAATCTCTGCAGCTGTGGACAGAAGGTCTTGCTGAACTTGAATATCTTCTGGAGGAGGAGGAGGAGGAGAAGGATCTCTGACTGTCTGGGAGGGAAGCTCTGTCAACAGAATCTGAGAGCTAGATGAGGCAGGCTCCCCCTCAACTACTGCACCCAGGGTGTCAGTAGCTTGATATAGAGGAGGATATGGAGTCCTGTCATCAACAACATGCTGAGGGCTGGGAACATCTTCATCTATAATGACTTTGGAGGCTTGGGCAGTGTTCTTGAGTTGGATTTCATATCTTTGGATGGAAGAGATGGATACCTTTTTCATGTGATAGAGGGGAGTTCCTTTGGAGAAATCAAACACTGTAGGATTAATCTCGTGGAGGAGGAGGGAGATAATCCTGGCATAGCTGGGTTTTTTCACACTTTCATTGATCTTATCCAGTATCATCATTCCAAACTGGAATTTCTTCCGGCATACGATGGCTTTCATAACATCAAAAAATTTTTGGGAAATTTCTCTGAGGGAATATGTTTTGCAGAGAAGAACTTTGGCAATGACATCCACAAGAAATTTCCCCTCTAATTTGAAATCTGCACGTCGAAACGAGTATCCTTCATATGGGTTTATTCCACAGAAGAAACTGGTTCTCTCGGAATCTTCAGAAGTAAGATTGTCTTCCTCATCCACCACTGGCAGTTTTAATAGGGTAGCTAATGAAGTTTTGTCCAGACGGATCTTTATCCCACTGACCATGGTTTTGAGAACTATACCATTTCGCTTGATCTTCAGATTCTTATAGAACTCTTCCACTGCAGAAAATAGGATCTTACACGGCGTCTGTAGTAGGAACGACAGCCCGGCTGTGTCAAAGAAAATGAGAAGGTTTCGGAAGTCGTCAGAGAGTTCGGCGATGCCATCTATAACCAATTCGGACCCGATTCCAATCTTGGATGGAGGAGCCATCGAGTTCTGGAGTAACGGATTCTGGAGAAGACAACGCTCTGCGGTTCTGGAAGATGAAGCGCCGGCGAGTACTCAAGAAAGGTTTCGTGGAAATGGATTACGGATCATTCTATTTATATACATAACCCTAATTAGGTTTAAGATTGGGTTTTAAAATAAAACATACCTTATGGGGGGCGGCAAAAATCGAGGTGTGCGAAAAGAGAAAAATGAGATTTTCAAAGTTCTGGAATTTCCAGGTACTCGAGTATATATATCGGCATACACGAGTAATCTGTTGTAGCCTACACGAGTAAGTCGAAGACCAAGTAGATCATGAAGTACTCGAGTGAGTTACTAAGTACTCGAGTATGAAGAATATATACTCAAGTGAATTTTTACCTACACGAGTAGATACTTTGAGTTACTCGAGTATATTGTAATGTACTCGAGTGTAGTCGTGTAACTACTTGTGATTGTTTCCAAGTACTCGAGTATGTGAATACACTTACTCGAGTAGGTCACTTTGACAAAATATTTTTCTCGAAGCACTGATCTTTACCTCCACCAACTTTTAACTCTGAGACTTTGATAGGGACCACTAATCTTCTTTGTTGAGCATCCCAAGTTCAGTTTTGAAGAATGAGAACTTGGTCTCATCTAGCGGCTTCGTGAATATATCTGCAACTTGCCTATCTGTGGAGACGTATTGTAGATCTATGTCTCCATTCTCCACATGCTCCCGGATGAAGTGATAGCGAAGCTCTATGTGCTTTGTCCGGCTGTGGGAGACTGGGTTGTTGGCGATTGCTATTGCACTGGAAGAGTCGCAAAGTAGAGGGATGTTCTGGATCTTCATGTTGTAGTCTTCAAATTGATTCTTGATCCATAGAAGCTGTGCACAACAGCTGCCTGCAGAGATGTACTCTGATTCAGCCGTTGAAATTGCCACACAGTTCTGCTTCTTACTGCTCCAGGAAATAAGTCTCCTTCCCAGGAATTGGCAAGTCCCAGAAGTGCTTTTCCTGTCGTATTTACTTCCTGCAAAATCTGCATCTGAAAATCCAATTAGTTCACTATCATTACTTCTTGGGTACCATAAGCCTAGATTTGGTGTACCTTTGAGGTATCTCAAGATTCGCTTTGCAGCAATATAGTGAGATTCCTTAGAGTTCACCTGAAATCTAGCACATACACATGTTGAAAACATTATGTCTGGTGTACTTGCGGTAAGGTAGAGCAAGGACCCAATTATGCTTCTGTACTTGGTTTCATCAAAAGGTTTCCCTTTCTCATCCTTGTCCAGAGACATAGCTGAGGCCATTGGAGTCCTCATAGAGGTTGCGTTCTCCATTCCGAATTTCTTAAGTAGCTCTTTGGTGAATTTAGTCTGTGAGATGAAAATTCCATCCTCAGATTGTTTCACTTGAAGCCCTAAGAAATACTTCAGCTCTCTCATACTGCTCATTTCAAACTTCCCATACATAAGTTTAGAAAACTTCTTGCAGAGGTTGTTGTCTGTATAACCAAAAATAATGTCATCGACATAGATTTGCACTAGCAAAATCTTGCCTTTTATTTCCCTAAGAAATAATGACTTGTCTATCTTTCCTCTTGTGAACTTGCTCTCAAGAAGGAAGCTAGACAGCGTCTCATACCAAGCTCGGGGAGCTTGTTTAAGACCATATAATGCTTTTTGCAGTAAGTAAACATGATTGGGAAAGTTTGAATCAACAAAACCTGGTGGTTGCTCTACATACACTTCTTCCTTTATGTCACCATTCAGGAAGGCGGACTTGACGTCCATCTGATAGACGGTAAAGCCCTTAAGTGCAGCATAGGCAAGAAATAACCTGATCGCCTCCAGTCTTGCCACTGGAGCATATGTTTGATCAAAGTCGATTCCTTCTTCTTGACGATAGCCCTTGGCGACAAGTCTTGCTTTATTCTTTATAATTGTTCCATCTTCGTCCATCTTATTCCGATAGACCCATTTTGTCCCGATGACATTCTTACTCTTGGGTCTAGGAACAAGTGTCCAAACTTTGCAACGTTTGAACTGATTCAACTCTTCTTCCATGGCTAGTATCCAGGATGCATCTGAGTTTGCTTCCTCGAACTTCTTAGGTTCAACCTGTGATAGAAAGCTCAAGAATAAATTCTCGTTAGTTGTACCTCTCCGAGTTGTGACACCATCCTGAGGATCTCCTATGATTTGATCTAAGGGATGATCCTTCAAGTGTCTGAACTCTAGAGTCCTTGCATCTGGGATCTCTTCAGCCACTGGTGTTGCATCTTCAGCTGGGATGTGTTCTTCATCTTGATCATCTACCTCTCCTATAGGGGTTGTAGAGGTGATCTTGATGAACATCTCATCTTTATCTTGAGTAGGCTCATCCAAGCTAAGTTCCTTCATCTTGGTACCTGCATCTTCAATGAGCACACTAGAAGAGTTGCTTTGCAGCAAACTCGTCTCATCAAATACAATGTGTGTCGACTCTTCTACCACCAGAGTTTTTCTATTAAATACACTATAGGCCTTACTATGGCTACTATAACCTACAAAAATACCTTCAAAGATTTTCTCGCTAAACTTGGTAGTGCGATACTTGCCGTTGTTAAGTACGAAGCACTTACAGCCAAAGATTCTAAAATATGAAATGGTTGGTTTCTTGCCTTTTAGAAGTTCGTAAGGAGTCTTATCATGGTTCTTGTTGATGAGAGCTCGATTTTGCACGTGACAAGCGGTGTTGACGGCTTCAGCCCAGAAATACTCTGGAAGTGAGGCATCACTCAACATAGTCCGGCAAGCCTCTATGAGTGTTTTGTTCCTTCTCTCAGCTACTCCATTTTGCTGTGGAGTGCGAGGAGAGGAAAACTCATGAAAGATACCTTGACTTTCACAGAATTCTGTCATGGCTCCAGACTTGAATTCCGTTCCATTGTCACTTCTGATTTTGACTACGGAACAGTTGTATTCATTCTGGACTTGCCTAACAAAACTAGTGAAAGTACTGAAGGTGTCTGACTTGTGTTTCAGAAAGAACACCCACGCAAAGCGCGAGTAATCATCCACAATAACCAACGTATATTCCTTACCTCCCAAACTTCTAACTTGCAGTGGACCGAACAAGTCCATATGGAGAAGTTGTAAGCTTCTATTGGAATCTTTGCCTATTATGCTTTTAAATGAACTCCTTGTTTGCTTGCCTTTGATACAGGCGTGATAAAGACTGTCTGTAATGCACTTGACATTAGGGGCATCACGTACTAAGTTTTGGGAGAATAGTTTATTAATAGTTTTGAAATTAATATATGCTAGTCTCTTGTGTCATTGGTCAGCAAGAGATGCACTACTTTTTGCTAAAAAACACACTGGTGTAGACGAGTCTATACAAATGAAGTTTAAACAGAAAATATTTCTGCTTCGAGTGCCTGATAAAACAGTTTCCATGTTGTCAACCGATTTTATCAAACACTTGTCAGCATGAAATTCAACTACGTATCCTTTGTCGCATAGTTGGCTTATGCTGATGAGATTGTGTTCCAATCCTTCAACATAAGCTACATCCGAAAAGGATACGCTGCCGTTAGTAATCATACCGTAGCCTTTAGTTATTCCTCGATCTGAACCTCCAAAGATGACCTTTGGTCCGTTGCAGACTGAGGTGAAATTCTGGAGTAGGCTTCTTGTCCCGGTCATATGCCGAGAGCATCCACTGTCCAAGTACCAGATTGGCATTTTGGTGGTCTTTGGACATACCTGCAATTACAATCACTTAGCCTTAGGAACCCAAACAAGTTTGGGTCCTTGGTCTCGAGTTAGAATACTCTACCTACGAGCATTAGCCTCATGAGTGGTCATTCTCACGTTGCTAACTTGAGGGGTTGCAACATTTCTAGGATTGAACCAACAATCGATGCCAAAATGACCAATTTTGTCGCAGCACCAACAGTCGAACCTGTTGTATCTTTGCCTAGTGTATTCCTGCTTGATTTTCTTAAGTGATGGTCTAGCAGGAACTTCACTCTTGGAGGAAGAAGCTTCATGATGATGGCAGCTACATGAAGTCTTCTCCCTCATAGGCTTTTCCACAATAGGTTTTACCTTTGGTGTCTTCTTGATGTTATGACCATGAGAATATGGTCCATAGTTCTGAAGTTGAATCTCTTCATAAGGTGCCTTAAAGACACTCTCGCCAAAGTTACGAGGACCAGTTTAACATTGGTATCTTGACTTAGGCTTCTCGGGGCTCGGCCTAGAGAAGTGTCCATAGGTGGACTCATAGTCGTATTCGTTCGTAGGAAAGATAACTTTCTTGAACAAGACCGGTTTCAAGGGAGATTTCCCCTTTTCTTCAGCTAGAGCCTTCCGGGCAGCCTTATTCTTTCTCTTGGCCTTGTTTCTCCTAGAAGATTTACTAGAAGCACCAATGTGGCCTATACCAGCACCCTTGGCCTTAGCTGAGAACTCAGCAACGAGTGGAAGAACTGTCTTAGGCTTGGAGAAACTCTCAACAAGTTTCTTCTCAGCCTCGAGTAGTTGTTCCAATTCTTTGATGATTTCATCTTTAAGGTCGAGGTGCTTGAGAGCTTGATTGTATTCTTCCATAGCAGTATTGAAGTTCTCTTGAAGAGAATTAGTCTTTGTGACTTCTTCTCTCAAGCTACTCTCAATAGCCTGTAGAGATTGTATCTCTTTGGCTTGAGTTTTCACGACTCTGCGACATTTTTGTAAGCCGTGAGTAACTCCTTATACTGTTCCATGAGTTCAAATTCATCTTCAGAGGAATAGCCCTCTTGCTCATTATCATCATCAGATTCAGAGAGAGGAGTGTGAGATTTTACCTCCCCAGTGAACTGGGGGACTTATTCATCATCAGAGTGAGCCATGAGCCCGAAGTAAGCTTCCTCTTCTTCACTCGACTCAGATGAGTCAGAGTCGCTGAGAGTTTTGCTCTTCTTTGCTAATAAGCTCTTCTCTGTCCTCTTCTTGTGGTATGAAGATTTCTTTTCCTCTCTTCTGCCACCCTCTTTCTTCTTGTGAGGGCAGTCCGCGATGACGTGACCTAGCTTATTACAACAATAACAAACGATGTCAGTTGAAATTTGTTTGTTCTGTTTGGAGTTATACCTGTCATGGCTGCTCGATCCATTCTTTCGCTGATCACCGTTATGTCGTGATCTTCTGTATGAGGCATCTTTGCCTCTCCATTGCTTCTTCTTGTTCAAGAATTTCTTGAACTGCCGCGAGAGCAAAGAGAACTCTCCTTCAGATAGTTCTGAGCCTGAGGTGCTTGGCTCGGAGCCTTCTTCTTCACTTACTTCTTGAGGAGGTGCTGGCGAGGCAGCTTTGCCCTTCCTTGAACTGTCAGCCTTTAAAGCAACCGACTTCTCTTTTGAGGAGAAGCGGCTTATCTCTTCTTCGGCTTTTCTGGAGTTGATTTGCAGTTCATAGGACATCAGCTTGCCAAATAAATTCTGTGGATCTGTCTCTGCTAGTCTGCCAAACTCTCGGATGGCACAGACTTTATTGTCCCATTCTTTGGTGAGAGATCTCAGAAACTTATCATTCAGCTCCCCATTAGTAAAGACTCGGCCATACACTCTCAATCCATTGACTATCTTAAAGAAGTTTTCAAATGTGTCAGCTATGGGTTCCTTGTGACCTTGTCGGAAGGCTTCATACTTCTGATTTAAGAGGGATCTCCGATCATCCCTAACTTCCTCAGTCCCTTCCATCAGAGTCACCAGGGATTGCCACATCTCCTTGGCAGATTGGCAATGTATAATATTTTGCAGCATTGAGTCATCGACTGTACTTGCGATAATATTTTTAGCTTTCTTGTCTAGGGAGACAAGTGCAATCTCGTCCTTATCCAAGTCCATCAACTTCTTTGGAACATTTTTGGTTGGGTCTATTGTTGATGCAGTCATAGGAACATGCGGACCTTCTTCCACAATCATGAAGATCCGAGGGTCTACTACTTCCATGAAGAACTTAACTCTTTCCTTCCACATAGGAAAATTGTTCTTGGTGCAGATAGGGAGCTTAGCAAAATCCTTGGTCTTACTCATGCTTGATACTTCTCTAGAGACAACTTGGTGAGGATTAGATCAAGGTGTTAACCTTTTAACGATCAACCTCCCTCTGATACCAATTGAGAGCGCTATGTTGTCAACCTAAATCACCTAGAGGGGGGTGAATAGGTGAATTTCATGTCAAATGCGGAATAAAAAATATAACACAGCACAGATCCGTAATCAAGCAATCACACAGACGACAAGAGATTTATAGTGGTTCCCCAATCTTGGGTACGCCCACTTTTCTCACTGATCTAGCAAATCACTAGACTCGGCTACTCCACTATTTCGGATTGCAAAAACAATCCTACACCTCGGAACCACGTTCCTACAAAAACTCGATCCCAAACGGATCTACACTCTGAAGATAAAACTTCCTACCACTCGGAGAAAGATCTCCTACAATGAAATTTGTTTAAATAAAATTTACAACAAGAATATCACAGATCTGGATCTTTGACGTAATCTTCTTCTTGAGAGCTTTTCGTTTTGAACAGAAATAGTTGAAGAAGACTTGACTGAGATCCACGATTCTGAGATCTGGAATCACCACGATCAAGAAAGTAAATCAGAGACAATGAAGCACGGAGATATCGGATGATTCTTCTTGAGTCTGGATCGCTAGAAAAACTGAGATCGATAGCAGCGGCGTGAGAACAACGATCCAGAGCTTGTCCCGAAAACGGTAATGGCGGCGGATTAGAAAATTAGGGTTTTCGGGATTTTCTCTTTCTTAAAAGATAATCTCTGTAAAAACGTATTTAGTCAAATCTGAAAGGACCTATTTATAGGCTAACTCCAACGGTCATAATCATAATTAAGATTGACACGTGGACCAATCAGAAAAAGGTTAATTTCAAATCTCCGTCAATTCTGGACTTGACGATTTCTGGAATTCTGAGCCGACATACTCAGGTTAGATAAGATACTCGAGTATAAAGGTCTGCTACTCGAGTAGATAAGAGAAACATATACTCGAGTAAAAGAAATGACTACTCGAGTGCCTTGGAAGAACTACCCGAGTTACTCTAGACAGATTACTCGAGTAAGTAGAAACATCTACTCGAGTACTAATCCAAACTACTCGAGTATAAGAATAGTCTACTCGAGTGCTAAGCCAGTCTACTCGAGTATAAGAAGGATCTACTAGAGTGCTAAGACATTTACTCGAGTATATGAGCGAAGTTACTCAAGTTGTGGACTTAGAAATATTTAGACTGAACAGCTAGCCCTACATGAGTATAACTAAGAGACTACTCGAGTATGACTAAGGCTCTACTCGAGTACACAAAAAACACCTACTCGAGTAAGGAAAATAAGTACTCGAGTATATGAAAGGATTTACTCGAGTATATGGACTTAGAAACTTTCTGAGATGAGAAGTCCAGATCAACTCGAGTACGATCAGAACACTTACTCGAGTAACTTGAGAACTACTCGAGTATGTAATCCAATCTACTCGAGTACTAAGTCACTTACTCGAGTATATAGAAGATACTACTCGAGTATGTGGACTTAAAAAAAAAATTCTTCTGAGAAAGTCTTCAATACTCCAGAGTCCAGTAGTCCAAGTGCATGGAAACAAAGTGTACCCCAATAGAGAGGCTATACATGAGTCAACACCTTGGATCACACAATGAGGAATTACATTGTATGGTCCTATGTTTGATGACCCACTATAGACTGACATTGGTTTACACTTGGCAATAGAGTCCTGCATGCACAACTTAAACACAACATCAAATACAACTTGATTCATCTTAGTTTCAGGTCTGACTTCCCACAAATCTGGGGTATTGTGAAGACAATTCCCAACACCAGTTAGAGCCCGGAGCCTGTTGTTGTATCGGAGCTTACTGCGCTTTAAAGGCAGCCAAAATGGCAGTTCAGTGTTTGTCCCATCTCTGATTGCTGAAACTGAGAAGGTACGGGAGGGGTAGGAGTGCCCCCAACCGGTACTACATGTGCTGGGACCTACACATAGGGTACAAAACTAGGGTTAGGTTGGCTAATCATAAGGTAAGGGTTGGACATGCTTAGTATGAATTACATATGGGCACACCACTGCTTTCGCCAAGTCAGTTTGTCCCCAAACTGACTTTTCAAACGTAGGTGGCACCATTGTTCGATGACTTCTTCATTGCAAGATCGTCGCAAGTCTGATACCATTTGTAAGACCCCCCCTCCCGGAACACAAAACATGGCACGAGGGGATTCTTATGCCCAAAACAGCCGCCTTGCGATAGCACCAACACACGTGCTGGTCTGTACCACAAGACGCCTATTATGCCAGCAATAAATAATATCATCCATTGCCAACCCAACCAACAATATATAATAGAAATCAAATCCTTACATAATCAAGTAAAGTCCAAAATAAAGTACAACTACTAAAGAAGCACAATCAGGCTTCTTTAATATCAGAGTACGGAATGTCAAAAAGGATACAAGGTAATCTCCAAAACTCACATCGGTGACAGATGGCAACGACGGTACCGTCACATCAGGCCCTGTCGTTTTAGCCTGGCTGCCCTCCTACAAAATCAGCTACTCTGTCTGTTGGGTTCCCTCCTAAAATGGAAGGCATAGCAATCGTTAGTCATAAAGACTAAGTGGCTATTTCATTCTCTCCCCCAGCGGCTCCTCGGCACCGAGCGGGGAAAAGGACAAGATATAATATATATGAATATAAGACAGTATTACAAGCAGATGGAGTAAGTACACATGTCATGAGTAATAATAGAAGTAATGTATAACAATATAATCAGCATTTTATTCTAGTATTTCTACTCAAGTTGTATCAATCCATCTAAGTATATAGATCTATAACAGTAAAGTAACTTAACTTATAAGAATTCTCATACAAACTTATAAGTTAAGGATCGGCTTAACAGTAAAGTAACTCATCATATATGAGTGCCCATACAAACTTATACGATGAGGATCTTGTGTATGTAATGTATGTAATGATATGAATGCAATGCAATGACTCTCCCATGATCATGAACATGCAACTGCTATGTCGACACAGACTTGTAGTTCCCACTTTTCGAGCAGGTAGCTAACCTCGCAAGCATCAACCGTCGTGGCCAGACGGTGATAGTAGAGCAGGCATCTCCACTACTATGCTTGAACCAACACAACCTAGCCTAGGCCTCCATACGACTCAACACTAAGAACACAACTACGGAGCTCACATGCGTACTACGGCTCAGAAGGAGTCTCGAGTAGATTTGCACCAAGAACCAACCCCTAAACTTGCTTATGTTTTGACCCGGAAGGAGCCTCAGAAAAAGCACGAGGACCAAGCCCAATAGTCCACTTGGCACGGAAGGAGCCTCAGGAACGAACATCGAGTACCAAGCCCAACTGCCCAAAGTCTATCTGTCAACTCCTATCGGTGTGATGACTGGTAAGCCCATAGACCTGCCACACTACCCTTAACCCAGGATTAAGACACTGCGTGTCAACTCACACCGCATGCATATCACATACGGGGCTCCACATTGAGCCCCCTTTTTATTATTCACATTTCGTGCTCAACAGCACGTAAGAGCTCTACACCGAGTCCCTTACCAAAACATAATTCATGTGCGGCAAACACACACACACTTTCAATCCTTCCACATTTTCGTGCATCCAATAAAACAAGGGTTTACTATTCTCACAGGTGGTAAGCCACCTTATGCTACAGGTCATTCTCAAACTGCTACCCATAAGGGGCATAACTCTAAGCAGTGGACGACAAAATTCCTTTCGTCAATCAACATCTTACATGGCCATAAATTAGCATCATATAATTCGATTCCAAGTGATATCCGGCATATTGCTATTATCCAGTGCTTCTTTATTAGTTCTCATAGTTAAGTCATTTGTATAGTTCCAAATTCATCAAACCATTCACTCATTAACCTCCACCAAATCCTTTCATTCAAGTGCGTTTCACTACTCCATTTGTTTGCTAAGGATCTATCCAACAAATTTCTTCAATCGTTGAATTATCACGGTTAGACCTAAAAACATTCACCTAACCTCAATGTTAATTTTCTATAATGTCTCTACCGAGTCCAAACCCGATTCTACACCAACCCAAGAACTTTAAGTGCAGGACACCATTTGGACAGCAACTTCGACCGGAGATTCTCGTGGCTACAGGAGTCTGGTGAAGGCGTGAAACCACTCGTTGGAAAGGTCCTTCCGTGGGCTACAACTTTCATGTTCATCCCACAACCCATATTCGGAAACAAAGTACTTGAAATCAGCCTCGAAGTATGATGCGTGCAGAAAACAGATTTCTGCACGTTTACAGCCTAGTAAGTTCGATCAGACTTTCCTATGGCTACAACCCTCGCATGATGGCATTTAACCACTCGTTCGAAAGGTATTCCAAGGGCTACGACTTTAGTTTTTAGTGAAACCCAGATCTGGCCGTATCTTGTCTGAAAACGGCCTCAAAGTTAGCTGCGCACAGAAAACAGATTTCTGTGCACATATTAAGGCAAAACGAACGGCGTCGGTTTGTCTTCTTCCGCTCGTCATTTGATCAACACTGCAGCTAGAATTTCCTCCTCCCTTACTCACCATCATAAGGCCACTTTTCTTCACGAACCCAGCCCACCTTCTACTCAATAAGAGAGGAGAGGTTGAAGACATCACTATCCATAGGGCACAAGCCCTAGAATGGCCTTTTCCTAAAAACCTTCTCACAGATCAAGACTCTTTTGAGTCGATATCTCTCGTAAGAATAACTAGAGATCTAGCACCAAGGGAGAGGGCAGGAAGCTCACCTCATTTCCAGCATTTCCGAGGTTCCTAGCCATGGATCTTGTCACCCTTCTTGGCGGCATCTTCTTCTCCTTGGTTGGTGTTTCTTTTTCATGTTAAAGAAGGTCAGCTCCAGCAATCTCTTCCTCTCCGACAGTTTCTTACAGGAACGGTTTGATAAGATACAATGGCTCGTCAAAGTGATAAAGAAGGCTAGAGTTTTCTCATATCCCTTTTTATAGTGAGATTATTATGGTAACTTCCTAGCCACTTGTCAACCTGAGATTGGTCTGTCTATCATCACATTAAATGAGTCAATTCAAAAGGACGCAGCCCGAAATTTGTTAAGGCAGATTTCCGCGTTCGACAAATTTTGCTCGACGATATTCGTCGAGCTCTGCTCGACGATATTCGTCGAGCTCTGCTCGACGATTTTCGTCGAGCTCTGCTCGACGATTTTCGTCGAGCTCTGCTCGACGATTTTCGTCGAGCTCTGCTCACTACCCATGGCACAGGTAGTCTTGGATTGGGCACACACGGGTAGGGACACGCCCGTGTCATAACCTATATCCTTCTCTGGAGCAATTACAAAGAATATAGAAAGGCACCACACGGGCAGTGACACGCCTTTGTCACTACCCGTGTCCTTCTCAGGAGGAATATACACCTCCTTCCCCACTCAGGTGCAAGACTATCTGTCAGCACACCCTGAGCCCAAGTCTGTTGTCCTGACTTAAAAGTGCGCATGAGGGGCCTAGCGCAAATAGGTACGTTACAGTTTAGCTCTCTATAATCTATGCACGGCCTCATCATTCCATCCTTTTTCTTCACGAAGAGGACTAGTACACCTCAGGGGGAAGAACTGGGTCTGATAAAACCACACTATTGCAATTCATCTAACTGAGTACGCAGCTCCTCTAACTCACGTGGAGCCATGCGGTATGGTGATTTCACATTAGGGCGAGTGACTATCTCAAGATCTATAACAAACTCCACCTCTCTCTCAGGCAGAAGTCCAGGAAGACTAACAGGAAAGACATCCAGAAACTCACGAACCACAAAAACGTCCTCGACCCGAGGCACAACAGGTGCAGCTTCAAGAATAGAAACGGAAACAAGGATAGAATCGTAGCCAGACTCTAGAAATTTACGAGCACGTACCACAGAAATTATTGGAGATTCATAACACGGTAAACCATACACGCTCATGGGCTGGCCTATGTCGCCTTTGAAATCCAAGTGATTGTTCTTACAATGAATGACAACATCATCACTGGACAGCCAGTCCATGTCCAAAATCACGTCAAAGTCTTCCAAGTCTAACACCTTCAAATCCGCAAAGGCTAGAAAACCACATATGAAGATAGGGCATTTTGGATACCCTGACTTGACATCACCAGCTCTCCTGAAGGGAATTTGATGTTCAGGGAAGTGTCAAACTGGTTGAGAACCCAGCTATGTCGGTCTACAAAACTCCTTGGTACAAAGGAGTGAGTAGCACCCGAATCGAACAGAACGCGCGCTCACTTATTCTTCATCTAAAATTCACCTAAACACATTACGCTCTCAATTAAAATGCAAAAACCATAAATCTACCATAAGAGATTACTAGTTGAGTCAGAGACTAACCTGAGATCACTTGTGCTGATGATTGGGCTTCCTCCTTGGTCAGCACATTCAACTTTCCCTTTCCCTTAACCATGAGAGGTGTGGGCGGCAGTAGAGTCTGCAACGGAACCGCATGCATCGTAGGCTGGCCCTGCGAACAATTAGTCCTCAAATGTCCCTTCTGGTTGCAGAGGAAACAAGCTCGAGACTTCTTGCAACAATGTGCCGCATCGTGCCCACTCTTCTAGCAATAAGTATAGACAAGGCCTTCCTTTGGTGCATCCTGGATCGCGTGTACCTGAGACTGCTTCTGTGCATCCAGTCTCTTAAAGCACTTCTCAAAAGGGTGGCCTAGCTTGCCACAGATGCTACATGCTACCTTTCGATCCTTCTTCGCTGCAGGGCCAGATGCCCTTGTACTTCCATCATCATCAGATTTCCTTTTGTCCTTTATTGCAGGCAATCCCCGATTCTTCACATTTTTTATCGCCTCAACCTTCAAGGCATCCTCTTCTACTTATGCAAAGGTCTCAAATTTGTACGCGCTAGCCAACTGCTGGATGTCATACCTCAGACCACCCAGGAAGCGTTTTACTCTGCCTTCTTTGGAAGCTACCATATTTGGGGCGAAATGTCTGAGCTTGCTAAACTCGATCTCGTACTAACTAACAGTGAGTTGCCTCTGCTTCTGGTGTAAAAAGTTGTTCATTAGACGGTCTCGCTCGACAAATGACAGAAACTTCATCTATAGCATACTCTTAACCGAATCCCAAGAGCACCCATCAGTAAGAATCTCTTTTTCTCTAATCCACCAACTCTTCGCAAGTCCTTTGAGCAGATACGCTGCAATCATCACCTTCTGATCGGAGGAAATTCCAGAATAAGAAAACATTTCTTCGATGGCGATGATCCAGCCATCCAACGCCATGAAGTCTTCCCTACCATCATACGTAGGAGGTCTTAGTCGCTGGAATGAGAAATAAAATTCATCTCTGACGGCAGTGCAACTGGGGGTACTAGAGTAGTGGGAGGAGTAGGAATAGTTTGACCCGTGGTAGGGTCCTGTTCTCTACTCTGCTGCCCAATGACGACATCCAACAACGATTGTATCTGTGATTGCATGTCCATCATCTGCCTTGTCAGGGCCTCATTACTCTGTCGTAGCCCTTCAATCACTGCTTCACTCTGGGCACCAGAAGACTCACCCTCTGACTGGGGAGTCGGCCTAATCGCAACATGCTTAGCCGGCATTTCTATAGAACAATGGATATCTAGTCAAAACCTTTCCTAAGACATCACAAACTGGGAAGATATTCCGTAAGCAAAATAGTTTTGGGGTCATATTCTACACATACGAACAATCAACTTATCAAGGACCTAGCTTAAGACACCTATGCTAGTAAACTCGAATATTCTAACCCAGATAAGATCAGAAACAAATATACTCAAATCATATTGGTAATGAACAGATACTTGCTCTTGCTGTTACCTTGCCCTGGAAAATCATAAAATGATGTTATGCTTCTAACTTCTGCCTTTAATATGAATGCATGAATGTTTAAATTTCATTTCAAATCATGGGTATACATATGTCATCATGCAGATCTTTAACTTGGCATGTGTGCTTATGCGATGATATGTTATGTATGCAGTGCTATGTATTCTAAAAAGGCCTTAGTACATGTTATGAGCGTCGTACACATACAATGTTATGCATCCCATACTACATAATATTATATGTAACAAAAAGTAAAATGTGCTAATGGGCAGCCATGTGATGGTGGTTATGCATCTTATACTACATAACTGTCACATGTTGCCACCTATGGTGGATCCATATACAAACACATATTATGCATCCCATACTATATAATTTGCCCTGTATACTTCTTATCATGCTATGAGTGTAGTGTTCATGCTTCCATCAAGATCTTCTGAGTCATCTGACTCTTCATCATCATCAGATTCACTAGCAGGATTATCATAGAGAGCATTAATCTGTTTTAGATCTCAGTAGAACTTTCTGGAGGATCCTGTGGCTGTATACCTGTATTTATTATTTCAGCTTGTGGTCGTACAACTATATCTTCCTTTTCAGTCTGAGGTTGTGGCTCTATATTATTTGTATTAACCTGTACATTAGTATCTACTATATCTATGTCTTCAAACATAATATCATCCATATCTTGCATGGGGGATTCAGCCCAAGAAAATGTTTGTGGGGAGAAAGCCTTTGGCTCTATATCAGTTACTTGCTCTATAATATTCTCAATAACTGCAAAGATTGTCCTTAGTTGTTCCAAAACTATAGGACTTATTGGGGGCAGTGTAACATACTATTGCTTTAGAAGAATCATATGCAAAAACTAGTAAATTGCTGCTATAAACTGTATCGAACAAATGTAGTAATGAAGGAATATGAACTATGAGATTAATGATAAAATCACCAACAATGATGATATTTACTGCTGCCTCTTCTGCTGTACAAACCATTTCAGAATCATCAAAAATTTCAACTACTACTGCTACTGTAATTGTTGCTGCTGGAGTTGTTGTTGCTGCTACTGGAGCTTCTTCATAGGACATCTCCCCCTGCCTGGATTTAGAGAGACCTAAACCCAGGCCCCCAGAAGAAGGGACAGTGGAGGAGGAAGCTAACTGAGTAGAAAGAATGGAAATAGAAGCTACAAGAGGGGCAATAGCCTCATCTATGAGCTTCTTAAGTGTGGGTGTAATGAATTTAAGAAGTTCATTGGCTATGTCAGAGAAATCCAAATACATTGGATCAGAAGCAGAGGGAGTAGAGGTGGATCTGTTACCATATGTGGAACAAAGTGAGAAGGCATGAGAGATGTATGAAATTGGGATGGTTGGAAATGTTAGAGGAATATTCGATGGAGGGATGACATCAAGGAAGATATCCCGTATAGGTGAATATTGTGGAGTGTGTTATGGAGATGGAGATGATAGTAGATCAAAATTTGGAGGTGACAGTAGTGAATATATATGAAGAGAAGTGGATGGTATGTCATCAAGATGTGATGGTAGAGGTGATTGAGGAGGTGGAGATGGTGTATCCTCAGAAATGTGGATTGGTGAGTGTGGAGGAGATGGTGGTCGAGATGGTGAGGCGGGAGGGATGGGAGTAGAAGGTGTTTCTGCAATAACAGTGGATGGTTGTGGAAGAGGAGGAGATAGTAGTCTGGGTGAAGGAGATGGAGGTGGAGCAGAAACTTCTTCTGGGTTTGAGGAGTGACTTTATCAGTCCTTATGTCCTCAAAAGCTCTAGAGGAGGAGGCCCTAGAGGGCTTGGTGATAGCCCTCTCCCATCTTCCAAAGAGGGCTGATGTGAGACTCTTAGAAGCATTAATAAATATGGTCTGTGAGACTAAAAGTTCTGGGAACTTGGCTTGTAAGAAAAGCCCAAGAATTCTCCCATACCCAACATCCTTCTTATTTATCTTCTTCTTAATAGAATCAAACAAGATAACTACCCAGTTCACTGATTTTTGATTTACTAGGCCACTCACCAGAAGAAATTGGTGCCTGGTTATGTAGTCATGGGCAGAGTGCTTGCCCAAGATTACTTTTACAACAACATCTGCTAAGAACTTATATTCAACAGACAAGTTCTTTTTCAGCATTTTGTTAGGGTTTCCCTGGGAGTAACCCATTCTAACTAGCATATCTTTAAACTCAGCACAAGACAGTTCTATATTGTTGATGCGCGAAAATGGACACCACCAGCTAACGGCTCGAACACCGGGGAAAAGAAGGAAAAAGAGGCGACTGCAAGAAACTATCTACTAGTGGACCAGAGAACGAAAGCAGAATCGTGAGCCACGGCAACACCAGACTTCGCCCGTCGTGGCCTAAATGCATCTCTTTTGACAGGCTTTCCTTTGATAGCAAAAGATTGATTACAAGTAGAGGAAAGACAGTTGAATGAAGAGAAAGCTGGAGACCGCAAAGCCTGAGATTCGTGTCCGCAGCCTTTAACAAGTAGGCTCCTGGGATCGAGTCAGCGTGTGTTGGATGCACCGCTTTCCCCAATTTATAGGTTCGGGGCCTGCCCAAATGTGCAGTACTAAAATAACTAGCTGCCCAAGGTACATGAGAACCAGGCACCAGTGACGGGAATCAAAAAAGAAAAGACAAGCCAGTCCGTGCAAGAGTGGCGGACTAGGCTTGCGAGCTGGAGCTTCTGTCTGACTGCAGGGCACGATTTTGGCTGAAGGGACGCAACCTATGTGGGCTGACGCTTGAGCTTGCCTGAAGAGCTGGCGGACGATCTAGGAGGCTGATCACCTGAGGATGGATGACCTGGGAGGACTGAAAGATTGAGTCCACCGCTGAAGGAGGTTGGAACTGGAATCCTGACTGGGTGACCTGAACGGACTGGAAACTAATTCCGCCACTAGAGAGCCTTAGATCTGCATGCTCTTGACGATTTGAGAGGACTTCAGAAATCGAGCCCGCCGAAAGAGGAGGAAGATATTTGGCCTTGTTGAACATGTTGCGGATTCTGGGGTTAATATAATCCCCGCACATTTTCAAGTTTCAGAAAACTTCGAAAATGTTTCCTTAACCGCCGAATCTAAAACCCTCATAAATGTTGTCAGCGCTATAAATACCGCTGGAAACTCTGTTTTTTCCAAAAACTGTTGGCGCCACGGGTCGATTTTCACCTCTTGCGGTTTGCGCTTTACAGTCCGGGATGGACAGGCTTACATCGTTCTTCGGCAATTTTTCTTCAAGGACATAGAAACCCAAGCCACACACGAGGACTAAAAAGTTGTCCACCGGAGCGGAACACCTATCTGCCATGTAGGGGAAACTTCATAGAGGGGATAAGAGAGGACTGACTCAGTCCGCAATTCCAAAGAATCTGAACACCAGAAGTCCATGGCTGTCTCTGCTGCTCAAAACGTGCCATCAAAAAGCACGGACAAAATATCGAATCCGCCAGTGATTTCTGACCAGAACCTCGTGAACTCAGCGGGTATGGAGGTACACCCTTCTGCCTCGGGAACATATATGTTGCGGATTGACTTGGACAAGGAGGTTTCGTCACCGGAATTTCGGCAGCCGATCGTTTATCTTGAACAGGAGAAGTGGCCTACTGACGAACAAGCTGAGGAACAAGTGTATTCTCTGGCTCTGGTCGTCGTTGACTCGGATGCAGTCCATGAGAGTTTGCCAGACTTGAAGCAGTTCACCACTCTCTTGGAGAAAAGAGCACTTGAGAAGAAGAGGAAGAGGGACAAGTCCACTATCGCCGAGCGGGTAGAGAAGAAACTTTGGGATGGAAAGTAGAAAAAGGTCTCTGTGCAGACTGGTGCTGCGAGCTTGCAGCACAGGCCGTGAGAAAAGGAGGTTCCAGATGCTAGCCTTGTCACCCTAGATGCTCCAATCTCGGGAAGCGATTCCCTGTCAATAGTCATTTTGTCCACTACTGAAATTCTCAACAACATCGATAATGAGCAGCTCGCTGACATGAATCAATCTCTGCTAGAGGCGTTGCAGCCAGAAGTTGAGATACTGGGAGTGAAAACTGCTAATCCCCCCTCTATGCCTGCAGCTGAAGGAATAGAGAAAGAGGCGAAAGAACAGCTCGCCATCATGAAGGCTAAGGTCGAGGCGGTCTCAGAGAAGCTCGACGCAGACATGCGGGCTGAGGATTTGCAGACTACTACTGAGCTAATGCGGTCAGGTAAACTACAACCGGCGCCTAGGCATTTTCAGCATCCGTGGCTCTATAAATCTCCCCCACGGAAGTCAAGCCCGATCAATATTATTACAGAGACTGATGACATAGTCGTGTCGAGCAAAACGATGGCTGAGATGAGAGCAAGAGTTCATCGAGAATGGAAGAAACGCCTAAGTGCTTTTGACCCGAAGTGCATGAGGTAGCCTGCCTTTGATAGTCGCCAGATCGCTGCAATAATTAAAAAAAGTGAATTTACACTTTACCTTTTGAGTCCGCTGCAACCTGGGTATTAATATGAACTTTGTTTCCTTTGTTTCAGGACGGAAGTCGCTACCCGGCTCTGTTGAGGCTAGCGAGATTGTGCCATCTCCTGAAGTAATTCCCAGGAGCGGTCTAGAGCAATCTATCTTGATGAGTCTGCACGAGGCGAGTAGTCTAGCCTAGACAATTTGATATTGTTAGAAAGGAAGAAGTATGAAGAAAATCTCAAAGACGTTCAAGCAGAGTTGAAAAGGCGGATAGAGCGAGAAAAAGCTCTGGAGGACCAGGTGTTGAAACCGAAAATCGGTCTCTTATGGAGTACACCCTTGGGGAAGTGGTCACGCACCTACTTCGCTCCTACAAGAAAAACAACAAGGAAAAGAGAGCAAAGGACTAGACTAAGGGCCCGGCGCGGAGGTCCAACCAAACACCTAGAAGATCACTGAGCGCTTCCCCTCCTTAGCCAAATGTCGGGCTAAGGTACCTCAGAAGGCGCTAGAGGGCTGGGAGACAAGTAAGCATGCCCCCCGAGGTACCCCTTGGGTCCTATTTATAGATTTTCGAAGATGATCTGCAAATAACTAACCTCTGCTTGCCTGAAATTACTAAAAGCCCCTTGGGCTGGCCTGCCAACAGCCAAACTCCGCTGTCCTAACCAGCTATGCGCAGTCCACCCAGGTCTACCAACAGCGAGACTCTGCCATTCTAACTGGCTAAGGGCAGGCTTGTAGGGGCAAAATGGTAAGGAATCCCCCCCACTAGGGACTGGGCGAGTAGCCCTTCAATGCCTCTACTCGGCGGGAGGTGCGGGCCGGGGCTGGCTCGCATAGGGGACGCGGGTTGGAGGCGACCCACCTGGGAAGGCGCGGGCCAAGGCTGACCCGCCTGGGAAGGCGCTGGTCGGAGGAAACCGGGGGCCGACCCGCCTAGGAGAGGCGAGCAGGGCTGACCCTCCTAAGAGGCGCGGGTCGGAGGGTGACCCGTCTGGGAAGGCGCAGGCTAGGCTGGCCCGCCTGGGCGACCCTTGGAGGCGCGGGCTAGGGTCGACCAGCCTGCTTGCCTGAGTCCCTTCGACGAACACGGGGTTGTACACAATCCCCGCTCTTTGCAAGCATTGCAAAGGCTCAGAAAGAAACACCCAACCCCAAGTGTTCGGCAAAAACCCTGCTGAGCTGGAGGGAATCTTTTGGTGGGGGGCCCACCTTTACGCTATAAATAAGCTATCGGACCTCTAGGATAACTCCTCTTCTTTGCCCTCTTCCGCGATTCATAGTCAGAAGATGCCTATATCTGAGGAGATACGGGCTCATTTGGCGGCTGCGAGG
The DNA here is from genome assembly GCA_039513925.1 of Platanthera zijinensis. Lineage (NCBI taxonomy): Eukaryota > Viridiplantae > Streptophyta > Magnoliopsida > Asparagales > Orchidaceae > Platanthera > Platanthera zijinensis. The sequence goes on from CM077094.1 coordinate 39,646,021, forward strand.
GAGGTTGTAATGCCCCGAAAATCATAAACGAACTGATCGCGTCCTAAAGAATTTTTGGTGCCTAATTAGGGGCACACGGCCTAGGAACGGGGTGTCCAAGGTCGTGTCATACTGTGCTGGCTGGGTTGTGTTCAGGGAAGGACACGGTTTTGAACAGTAGTGACACGGGCGTGTTAGGGGTGACACGGGCGTGTCCTTACCCGTATCACCACCCTTGTTCCTCTCGGGTTGAAAACTTGGGGTGTAAACGGCCGGGTTGCACGGGCGTGTATTGGTCGACACGGGCTTGTTCCTTTAGACACAGGTGTGTCCTTACCTGTGTCCAACAAGGGACGTGACAGTTGGCATGGCGGTTATTACGACACGCCCATGGTCATGGGCGTGTCGAGGACCCGACACGGGCGTGTCAGGTTGGGACACGGGCGTGTCCCAGCCCGTGTTCTTTTCTATGCTATACGATCGTGCCTGGATCAAGGCATATGGCCTAGGACACGGTCGTGTGCAAAGCCGCGTTTGGCTCAGATTTATGAAAAATTAGGCTAATCTGAGCCGTCCGTTTTCTTTAAGTGTGATCTGACGGCCCTGGTGTGTTCCTGCTGGGTTAAGTTCGAAAATGGGGATTAACTCCTCATTTTCATCCATAATACTCTCTTTCTAAGGATTTAGAGAGAGAGGAAGAGGGAGAGGAGAAATCCGGACGCCGGCGGAGTATCGGAGCACCATTTTGAGATCCGAGACCGGATCTGCGGAGGGAATTCCATCGCGAAGCCTTTCATTTAACTAGTTTCTCATGGCTCCAAAGCGGACTTCGAGGATAACGATTTGCAACTTGGACATGTGAAGTCCCCTTGCTTTCTACATGGGAAACCCTCTCCCGCGAGTGTGCGGTGATTGTGTGGTGTTTCTTGGGGTAGATATGTGAAGTCCCCCTTGTTTAGAGTCCGGAATTGAAGTACAGTCATAGGCATTGTGTGTAAATCCTACCCGGACGTGTTTGTCTTGATTGGTGATGTTGCATTGTGCATTGATTGTCGTAAAAGACTCCATTTTGTGTTGTTTTTCGGGTTTTCTACACGGTAGATTACAACAGGGAGCCTTAGAGATTAACTCTAAGGTGCACCCGAAAAACTGGGCGGAAACGCATTCCTGCCAACTAGGTGGCCGGGGGCCAACCTTGTATAATTGGGATTGTATGTGCGAGGCCTGTCTCTAGGAGACATTTAGGGTCTTTCTTTCGAAAACGGTGATCCCATGGGGTTCAGAATTATTTGGCCCGGGAGCCGAACAGGAAAGGCAAAACTGACCCGCGCCCTGTAGGTTTGGCCATGAGTACTACGGTATTCAGAGACGGTAGGGTGACTTGAGCAACGGAAAAAAATGGAACTGTACCTGCGTTTTGTGGACTACGACATGAGAGTAGTGGAAATTGGCTCTTGTCGGTGGTATAATGAGAGTCTCAGGCCAGGGGCCGTAAAGACTGAAATGCTCAAAGTCATCCGTCAAGTCAAGGACCTCTGAATGGAGGTGGTATCCGGGAAGTCCGGTACACCGTCAATGTGCTCAGAGTGTACGGGGTGGGCATTCGTGCGAGCCTCCACCTATGGTGAAATATACTTAAGCACTTAATTGTTTAACTGGGCTAATGAAATGCAGGAAAGAAGCGTTGTTGTCCCGAATAAGGGGCGGGGTCTTTATAACTTGGTTAGCTTTAGCTGGCCGTTGCTTTGTTTGCCACCGTACGGTGGAATGTTGCTTGCAGGTGCGGCGGAACCAAGTACCAAATAGTGTGCTGAAGCCCAAGCTGTTGTGCTGGCCCTCGAAGGCCCAAGTGAACTGCCATTTTATTTCTATCATGTGTGGCCGGCCTGCGAGCCGATGTCTGTAAAACACTATGTTGTTAAGTGAACATTTGTAAGGCCATAAGCCCAAGTACTTTTATGTATTGTGGTATTTCTTTCCTACTGTGGTTAGTGGACATTCATGTTTCATTCTATCTATTATTTGGGTTCTTTCAACTAATTAAAAGCTTCAGCTAGTTGCTCTGTGTAGGACATTTATATTTGGGAGAATGGTTTCATTCTGTAACCCTTCGGTCTGTCTGTAGTATATGGCGTCGGGCCCCGGCCGGACCTACGGCTATATACCATGCGACGGATAGAGGTGTTACAATTTGGTATCATACTACCGGTTCTGGTCTTTCTTATTGGAATTCGTGGGCAAATTCTTTTAAGGGGTGGTGATCACATGTATGTGCGTCATCATTATAACATAAAAGAACCCATGAATGTCCACTTAGGAATTAAATACACTTGTTTTTGAGGAACCTGAGTGTTCCAATGATTGTTCTTTAGCAATTTGTATATCACCTAATTGATAGTTATGCTATATAGGGGACTACGAGTGGTGCGGGGCAGTCGCAAGGTCAGCACTCCACGGAGAGTAGTGCACTTAACAGCGTACCTGAGACCCTGCTTTCTGTTGAAACCATAAGAAGGATAGTTGAAGTGGTGTTCGCGGTGACTAAAGCACAACTTGGAGGGCAAGGGCAGCCCCCTGTCCCTGGGGTGGCTTCAACACCGAGTGGTGTGATGGAACAACTGACATGTATAAGACCTTTGGATCAGCAGTTGAACATGCTTCTAGTGCAAGGTACGCACTCATTTAAGGAGTATTTGCAGGCGTTTCTTATTATAAAGCGCTACCTAGGGTTTGATTTGGAGAGTGAGTAGACTATAGTTAATGGATTCTACAACGGTCTGCGTGATGAATTATGACTGCTACTCGAAGGACCAAAGCTACTTGGATTCCGAGCGTTAGTGGAGGCGGCTAGAGCTTTGGAAGCAGATCTGGCCAGAATCAACCAGACGTCAGTATGCAGGTTACCAAACTCCCTTGGTCCTGCAAAGTCTGTACACCAAAAGAGGAGTAAAGTGAGGCCTGACGTATCTGCTAGTTAAACTCCATATAACTGTTATAAATGTGGAAAGTTTGGTCACTTTGCCCGAGATTGCCATAAAGACGATCAGGGGACAGAGAAAGTTGTGAAGGGAGTCCAAGAGGAGAAAGACTCTAGTGCTGAGAAGACAGAGTTCAAGGCGCTACCCACCTCGAAGTTCGGATTTCGTAGATGGTGTAAGAAGGCAAGGAGGTCGGGTCTAGTTCCTTCTTTTGGTGCATCTGAAACAACTATTGGCCGAGACCCGGACACATGCTTTTGTTGTGGGAAGCTTGGACACTTTGCCCGAGAGTGTCGAAGCAGACGTCTGGAGTCCGGGAAGAACCCTAGAGCGACCTACGAAGAGAAGGGCAAGGGGTTGGAGGCAGCTACATCTCATTATGCTCCATACCAACCTAGAGGATACAACTTTGGCCATCAGGAGGTTATGGAATATGCTGACATGGTGAAAGGTATGGTTTAATTTTTGGTATGTCAGCTTTAGATACTTGTTGCCTTACGCATGTTAGCCTATGTTTAGTTGTGATAGAATTTGTATTGATTTTCTGAGGGTTCGATGAAAGCATTGTTCGTCATGGAAACTTCTCATTCCTTTTTGTCTGAAGGATGTGCATCGCGCATCGGAGTTACTTCTTTGATGGCAAGAGACAAATCGATAGTACTACTGCCTATCATGTGCTCTATACACGTGAATAGTGTCTGTTGTTTGAAGTTACGGATAGGGAGTCAGGATTTTGACTTGCTAGCATCGCTACTATTGTTTGTAGAATTCGACGTAATCCTTCGTATGATTGGCTCTCGGAGCAGTGTGCGTACATCAATTTCAAACGTAAGGTGGTCAGTTTGGTACTATCTATAAGTTATGAGATGTCAGAACTGAAGAATTACTTAGCTGGTGGAACAGGGGTATGTGCATCCAAGTTTACTGCCTTGGAGCACATAGGTCCTCTTGTTAAAAAGAGGATGGAAGCTTACAACTATGTAATGGTTGCTAGAAGTTGATTAAGTTAGCGGGAAGAGATTAAGTATCCAACCTAAGGAGTGATTATCTGTTCGATCAACTCAATGGGTCAAGTGCGTACTCAAGTTGAATCGGAAGTCTGGATACTATTATTTGTAGCTAAGGGAAAGTGATATTCCCAAAACGGCATCCAACACATGATATGGGCATTATGAGTTCATCGTTATGACTGCTTGTGCTGACAAATGTGCCGTCCGTATTATGGATTTGAGGTATATGGCGTTCAGTGAGTACCTGAACCAGTTCGTGATAACCTTTATCAACTACATACCGGTATACTTTCAGTATGAGGGTGATCATTCCAAGCATCTGGATTCGGTATTGGAGATGTTAAGGAGAAATCAGACGTATGCCAAATTCTCCAAGTGCGAGCTTTGGTTACCCTCAGTAGAGTTTCTTGATCACGTCTTGACTGGAGAAAGTATCGTGGTGGACCCATCAAAGATATTTGCGATACATAAGTTGCTTGTGTTATCTGCATTAGCGAGAAGTCCGAAGTTTTTAGGACTGGCCGGCTAGTACAGACGCTTCATAGAGAACCTCTAGCGGATAATATTACCCCTCACGACTTTGGCGAAGAAAGATCAAAAGTTTGTGTGGTCGCTGGAGTGCGCGCAAGCTTTCGAAGACATGAAAAGTCGGTTGACCTCGGCAACTATTCCATGTTCACCGAGTAGAACCAAAGGAGTTGAGATCTACAGCGATGCTTGGGGCAGTGACTTGTATTGTGTTCTTCTCCAGCATGGGAGTGTAATAATATATAGCTCGCGTTAGTTGGAGGTACGCGAGAGGATTTATCCGGTCCATGACTTGGAGTTAGCGATCGTGATATGCGCCCTGAAGCTTTAAAGGCGCTACATAAATGGCGTGAGGGTCGGTATCTAAATCGATCACAGGAGCCTGAAGTACTTATTGGATCAAAAGGACTTAAACTTGTGGCAGTGGAGGTGAATGGAGTTACTGGGGAACAACACCTTCGACATACATTTTGGCGCAAATTTTGGTGATATTGGAGATCACTTGCGTGGACAGGCAGATCATGGATGATGCTTTTGATAGATCAAATTCCCAATATGTTTTTGAAGACGGACTGTTGTGGAAGGACAGTTGTCTGTGCGCCCCAAGTGATGTACGAGGCTAATCATACCAAGTACTCAATTCACCACGGGTGCACAAAATGTTTAGAGGATTGAAGAAGTTGTTCTAGTGGCCAGGACTGAAAAAGGATGATCCGGTGAAAAGTTAGTCAAACTCTACATGGATAACGTTGTTCGGTTGTATGGTGCACCCCGCAGTATTGTAAGTGAATGAGATGAACGCTCAACATCCAATGACTGGAGGTTGGTGCATAAATTGTTGGGAACTAATCTGAGTATTAGCACAGCCTTCCATCCGCAGAAGGATGGTCAGACCGAGAGGGTCAACAGAACAATGGAGGACATGCTTTGCATGTGCGTCTCGGATTATGAAAACCAGTGTGAAGATCGCATGTGCATGGTGGAGTTTGCGTATAACAACCGCTACCAGGCGAGCAAACAAATGGCGCCTTTTGAGACCTTGTATGGGAGAAAAAGGTCGCACGTCGTCATCTTGGTTGGAGACGGGTGAGTCGATGTTGTACAAACGTCAGACAGTGGAAGACGCCACTTAACTGATACATATAGTTCAGGAATGGTTGTAGATTGATCACGACAGACAGGCAGAATTCTATAATGCCAAAGCAGTTCGTTGTTGTCGATTGAGCGTAGTTGAAAATCAAGCTGTACAATGGTGTCTCGCGAGCTCGACGCCTGAGGAGGCTGAGTCCGAGGTACCTTGGACCATTTGAGCTCCTAGAGCGGAGAGGTGAAGCAGCGTATCGACTGAAGTTGTCAGTGGAGTTGAGTGGGCTACATGATGTACCCCACATATCAGGGTTGTAGAAGGTGGTGTAAGAGCCTTCGCAGGTGGTTGCGGTCGATCAGGTGCCGGTTGATTGTTGGATGATGGCGAAGGTAAAGCTCGTGCGCACTGAAGACTTTGAAGTCAAACGACCCCGCAATAAGGAGTTCCGAATGGTTAAAATCCGTTGAAATAAATGCAGTCATAGAGAGCTACCAGGGGAACGAGTGCAGATTATGTTGGAGGAATATCCCGAGATATTCCGCTTTGGTAAAACTTAGGTTGTATACTTTTACCTCATTTCGGGATGAAATTCTTTAAAGGGAGGGAGATTTGTAATGCCCAGGAAATAGTAAATGAACTGATCGCATCCTAAAGAAATTTTGGTGCCTAATTAGGGGCACATGGCCTAGGACACGGGCGTGTCCAAGGCCATGTCATACTGTGCTGGCTGGGTTGTGTCTAGGGAAGGATACGATTTTGAACAGTAGTGACACGGGCGTGTTAGGGGTGATACGGGCGTGTCCTTACCCGTGTCACCACCCGTGTTCCTCTCGGGTTGAAAACCTGGGGTGTACATGGTCGGGTTACACGGGCGTGTACTTGTCGACACGAGCGTGTTCCTTTAGACACAGGCGTGTCCTTACCCGTGTCCACCAAGGGACGTGACGGTTGGCGTGGCGGTTATTATGACATGCCCATGGTCACGGGCGTGTCGAGGACCCGACACGGGCGTGTTAGGTTGGGACACGGGTGTGTCCCAACCCGTGTTATTTTCTGTACTATACGGTTGTGCCTGGATCGAGGCACACGGCCTGGGACACGGTCGTGTGCAAAGCCGTGTTTGTCTCAGATTTATGAAAAATTAGGCTAATCTGAGCCTTCCGTTTTCTTTAAGTGTGATCTGACGGCCCTTCTGTGTTCCTGCTGGGTTAAGTTCGGAAATGGGGATTAACTCCTTATTTTCATCCTTAATACTCTCTTTCTAAGGAGTTAGAGAGAGAGGAAGAGGGAGAGGAGGAATCTGGCCACCGGCGGAGCATCGGAGCACCATTTTGAGATCCGAGGCTCGATCTGCGGAGGGAATTCCATCGCGAAGCCTTTCATCTGACTAGTTTCTCATGGCTCGAAAGCGGACTTCGAGGGTAACAATTCTCAATATGGACATGTGAAGTCTTCTTCCTTTTTGCATGGGAAACCCGCTCCCGTGAGTGTGCGGTGAGTGTGTGGTGTTCCTTGGGGTAGATATGTGAAGTCCCCCTTGTTTAGAGTCCGGAATCGAAGTACGGGCATAGGCATTGTGTGTGAAGCCTACCCGGACGTGTTTTCCTGGATCGGTGATGTTGCATTGTGCATTGATTGTCGGAGAAGACTCCTTTTTGTGTTGTTTTTCGGGTTTTCTACACGGTAGATTGCAACAGGGAGCCTTGGGGATTAACTCTACGGTGCACCCGGAAAACTGGGCGGAAACGCATTCCTGCCAACTAGGTGGCCGGGGGACAACCTTGTATAATTTGGATTGTATGTGCGAGGCCTGTCTCTAGGAGACATGTAGGGTCTTTCTTTGGAAAACGGTGAGCCCATGGGAATCAGAATTATTAGGCCAGGGAGCCGAATAGGAAAGGCAAAACCGACCCGTGCCCTGCAGGTTTGGCCATGAGTACTACGGTATTCGGAGACGGTAGGGCGACTTGAGCAACGGTAAATGGTGGAACTGTACCTGCGTTATGTGGACTATGAAATTAGAGTAGCGGAAATTGGCTCTCATCGGTGGCATAATGAGAGTCTCAGGCCAGGGGCCGTAAAGACTGAAATGCTCAAAGTAATCCGTCAAGTCAAGGACCTCTGAACGGAGGTGGTATCCGGGAAGTCCGGTACACCGTCAATGTGCTCTGAGTGCATGGGGTGGGAAGCCGTGCAAGCCTCCACCTGTGGTAAAATATACTAATGCACTTAATTGTTTAACTGGGTTAATGAAATGCAGGGAAGGAGCACCGCCGTCCCGAATAAGGGGCGGGGTCATTATAATTTGGTCATCTTTAGCTGACCGTTGCTTTGTTTGCCACCGTACGGTGGAATGTTGCTTACAGGTGCGGCGGAACCAAGTACCAAATAGCGGGCTGAAGCCCAAGCTGCTGTGCTGGACTTCGAAGGCCCAAGTGAACTGTCATTTTATTTCTATCATGTGTGGCCGGCCTGCGAACCGATGTCTGTAAAATACTATGTTGTTAAGTGAACATTTGTAAGGCCATAAGCCCAAGTACTTTTATGTATTGTGGTATTTCTTTCATAATGTGGTTAGTGGACATTCATGTTTCATTCTATCTGTTATTTGGGTTCTTTCAACTAATTAAAGGCTTCCGCTAGTTGCTCTGTGTAGGACGTTTATGTTTAGAAGAATGGTTTCATTCTGTAACCCTTCGGTCTGTCTGTAGTATATGGCGTCGGGCCCCGGCCGGACCTACTGCTATATACCATGCGACGGATAGGGGTGTTACAAAGGGTGCCCGGGATGCGGCTCTAGAAGCCTCCCCTTAGCTAGCGCGCGGATCGTCTGGTCCCCTATTCAAGCCAAAGAAGGGGAAGATCATCCGGCAGTATCCGGCGCGCGATGACCCCGCCTCCATCTCGGCCGGCGGTGCCGAGGTCACCCCTGAGGTATATATGATTCTCCTATTTGATCAACCACTCGGCTTTCTGATTTTCATTTTCTTTTGGTAGGAGACGCCTCGCAGGGATGGGGCAGATGAGGGAGAACCTGGGCACTCCGCCCTGGTGGCAGCCGATCGGGTCGCTAGTCCTTTGTCAAAGGCGCATATCCCTCCTACGACGCCTCCGCCTCCAAGGCCCTACGGTCTGGGGAAACCCGTCATTACTCTTAGAGGAGAACCCTTCCAGGGTCAGCCGGACACCTCTCGGCCTGCTGATGGTGCGGGCGACGTGCCAACACCAGGTAAATCCTCTGGCTTTAGCCCGCTTACCATTGCCAGCTTATTCTTATCTTATCTCTGTAGGCTATAGCATGATCTCCTCTTCCGACATCGAGATGAGCGAGGGGTACTCGCCTCCCCCCAATATGGACCGCATCTCGGAATACCTGGGAGACCCGCTCGATGCCGAGAAGATGAAGAAGCAAGTGATGCGACTGTTCCAGAAGCATATGTTGTTGCTACAGGAGGTTTTCAACAGAGTGGAGAAGGACAAGGCCGAGACGGAGGAGAGGCTAGTGGCTTTGGAAGGAGTGAGATGTCCAGCTGACGAGGACGGGACGTCCTCCCCGGACGTACATATTACGCGAGCCGAGGGGTGACTCAGGCATGCCTCGGAGAAGATTGATCGGACCCAGCGGGAGCCGTCGGCGGTCCGCGAGTATCACTATCCTCGCGTACCACCCCGAACTAGCACGGGGAGGGGAGGTAGGTGGAAGTGGATCCAGTATTGAGCCCCCCACCCCCCCCCCCCCCCCCACAAGTTGCGAACTGTCGGTTCTGAATCTCCTCCGCATGCAGTGGCCGAAAATCTTAGAGCACTGACTTCTTTGCTACAAACAATCTGAACATTTGTAATAATTCAGGACCACTCTCGCTCGCTACGAGCGAGTATTTGTTGCACTTTTCTTTTGACTGTGTTGATGTTTCGATCTCTGCGGGAGGTGCGGGCGAGACGCTCTAGCTCGTCGGCTCTCCCTCAAGCGGGCTCGGCCTTTCTGATTCGCCTTGCATAGCCATTGTTATATAGTACTGGCGAGGGAGAGCCGACCGCTCGCGGATCACGCAACAGGTGACTCGCGTGCGGGTCAGGGAAGGCCTGCATCGCGGCCATTCTTCTACTATGCGGGCGCAGGTGCGGGCGTTTCACGGCCGACTGACGGGTTGACGAGGACCCGAGTTGGGTTCGGAAGTCGAAACGTCAAGGCTAAATTGATATCCGCACTTTTCCTGCCAAACGGAGTATTTTCCCTCCTTTTCTCATTCCATAAATAGGCCCTGCCAACCCCTCCTCACCTACCGCATTTAAGACTTATTCCTTCCCTTAGCTTTTTTGTGAGAAACCCCTTGTCCCGCTCGACAAGATTTCTGCAAGATGGGTGGTGGTAGTGGCAAGGCGGAGGGGAGGAGCAAATGTGCTTGGACCTTCTCCGAACACGATTTCCCTCTTGCCGCCCTTACCGAGAGGGAGTTTGTAGATACTGTCGGCAATTATATTCCACCGGGCTTTGAGGAGAGGCGGCCCAGGAAGGAGGAGCGAATCAACGAGCTCTCTGCCGATGAGATCGCATTCCCGACGGCCCACTTTGAGGAGGGCCTCCGGCTACCCATATGGTCGGAAGTCCGCCAAGTCTTCAAATAATACGGAGTCATCCCTGTGCAGATGACTCTAAACTCGGTTGCGGTAATAGTTGTGTTCGCCTTCTTTCTGCGAGAGGAGAGGATCAAGTTCAATCTTGCGGTGTTCCGCAATCTATTCTCTTTTCGCACAAACAAGGACGGGACCTCCTACTTTGCCAGCACACACACCAAGGTGCGGGAGACGGTCATTAAGAGCCATAACTGGCTCAAGAAGTTCTTGTTCGTCAAAGGGGGCTTCGGCAACATCCCTTTCTCGTAAGTCCAACTCGGCGAGGCGAGCTACCGCCCCCTAGCCTAGGGGGCCACGAAGCGGGGCTACCTCCGCAGGAACCTTGATGACCTCATCCCCGTCCCGCCAGGTAAAGTTAAGCGGTTCGCCCTTTTGTGGTCTCTTAAACCCGTCGAATATTTTCTAAGTCCCACTCTTTTGCAGGCGAGCGCGATATCCCCCTCCATCCTCCCTACGAGAGCGCGCGACATGTTTTCGCCGAGCTTGCCCGGGCTGAGGCGGCGGACGCCGCCTACCGTGAGCTCTCAGTCCCTGCTTCCCTGAAGCAACCAGTCGCAAGCGGCCTAAGGATCCGTCATCGTCAAAGAAATCGAAGAAAATGGGCGTCGTGCCTCCCCTGACTCGCGACAATGGCAAGGCCCCTGCGAGCCAACCGTCCACCGATCCCGCCCCCGCGGCCTCTCCGGCCATCAGATCTGCTGACGGAGAGGCAGGCACATCGCGGCCGCAAGAGGGGGTTCAGCCCGCCGATAAGCCAGTCCCCCGGGGGCACCACAACTTTGGCTATGGTGAGGGGCCCGTGGACGAGTCCGGAGTCTCGCTGCTTCAATGGGATAAGGAGACCAACCGGGTCTTCATATCCTCACTGCTGTCGAGCTAGCTGGAGCAGGAAACCAGCTGCGGGGATGCTTACAACCTCTCCTTCGACGTCTACTGGCGAGAGGACGCCGATGTATACAGCGAGGAGGCGAAACAGGTGCTAATCTACGAAAGCGCGTGGGCCCAATTTCGCAGCCTTGAGCTGGCCCATATGGTCGACTGGCGGTGCCTTCGGCTGGACAAGAACGCCCCGTCCCTCAACAAGTTGATTGACAAGAAGGAGGCGGCCCGCAAGCTCTCCTAGGAGGAGGCGGACGATCAAAGGAAGCGGGTCGACACGGCCGAGGCCACTCTCGCTCAGTACCTAGGCAGAGCAGTAGGTTTCTCAACTCGCCTCAGCCTTTCCTCCCTTCTGCGTGACTTAATTCGGTGGTTCTCCCTTTCACAGGACGTGGCGATGGCCAGCCGACTTGGCACCGAGATCGCCACCCTCCAACAGGTGAAGCAGGCACTTTAGAAGAGGGTGGATGCATTGGGGGCTGCAGCGGCTGCCCCGCCGTCGTCTACAAGCGGTTGCCAGCTCGCTCATTACAGCGATCACAAGATCAAGGTAATGATGCAGAAGAATGCGGCCTGCGCGGCGAAGTACACCTTCCAGACGCTGCAGCGGGCCAACTTCCTCAGGGGCAACTGTGCCAAGATTCTGGTTCACAAGGTTGTACCGGAGCTGTTCCTTCCGGTACCAAAGCTGGGAGGCGGCTCCTACCACTGTGTATAATGGGCTCGCCTCTCGGGGCTCGCCTCGCTAGAGGCTTGCTCTCACAACAGTGTTGCAGGCCAAAGCCCGGATTTTATAACAGTCGCACTTTTTGATCTCTCAGAATGTACTTCAAGAACTCTACTTTTCTTTTTACTGTAATGAAACTATTTTTTTTCTCGCACTCACGGTTTATACTTTGCCTTGAATGCTATTTTTTGACTTTGCTGTTGTGAGCGAGTGAGGTCAATTGTTCATTCGAGATCAAAAACTTAGACATAATTGAGGGGACGTTAGTTAGCCGCGATACGAACAGGCAACTCGCATCCTCCGTCCGGGCTCACAACTCCACTTACGTCGCAGATCGGACGAGAAAAACCACGCTAGTGCATGAAAAGACTTCACGCGGGCCGGCCTTTCTGAAGGTCTTGGCGCGGCCGAGCTCTCACCGCATATACCCCTTCCCCGGGGCTCGCAGATCTATATAGGTCGGGGCCAGCACTCCCGACTCGCTAACCCGCTGAGGTCCTCTCATCGACCCATCGATTCAATCATTCGCGACGCGGGCAGCTAGCTCCTTTACTTATGCAATGCACCCACCGAGGCGCCCCGCCCTTGTCAGATAGTGGGAGGGTCTGGGCTAGCTCCTGGAGTCATGTCCAACCTTGGTTTTTTGGCGGGGACCCGTCAGCTGGGTCTGCCTGGAGTTTAGGCAGACTCCATCGAGTGACACCCAGTCCTGCCAACTTGATGGGAGCCTGGCAGCGGGATCCGCTTGGGGTCTAAAGCAGACTCCACTGAGTGACTTCTAGCCCTGCCAGCTTGATGGGAGCCTGGCAGCGGGATCTGCTCGGGGTCTAAGGCAGACTCCTCCGAGTGACTTCCAACCCTGCCAGCTTGATGGGAGCCTGGCAGCGAGATCTGCTCGGGGTCTGAGGCAGGCTCTTCTGAGTGACTTCCAGCCCTGCAAGCCTGATGGGAGCCTGACAGCGGGATCTGATCGGGATCTGAGGCAGACTCCTCCGATTGAATTCCAGCCCTACCAGCTTTGTGGGAGCCTGGTAGCGGGATCTGCTCGGGGTCTGGGGCAGACTCCTCCGAGTGACTTCCAGCCCTGCTAGCTTGATGGGAGCCTGGCATCAGGATCTGCTCGGGTTCTGTGGCAGACTCCTCCGAGTGAATTCCAGCCCTGCCAGCTTGATGGGAGCCTGGCAGCGGGATCTACTCGGGGTCTGGGGCAGACTCCTCCGAGTGACTTCAAGCCTTGCAAGCTTGATGGGAGCCTGACAACGGGATCTGCTCAGGGTCTGAGGTAGACTCCTCCGAGTGACTTCCAGCCCTGTCAGCTTGATGGGAGCCTGGCAGCGGGATCTGCTCGGGGTCTGAGGCAGACTCCTCCGAGTGACTTCCAGCCCTTCCAACTTGATGGAAGCCTGGCAGCAGGATCTGCTCGGGGTCTAGGGAAGAATCCTGCGAGTGACTCCCAGCCCTGCCAGCTTGATGGGAGCCTAGCAGCGGGATCTGCTCGGGGTCTCAGGCAGACTCCTCCGAGTGACTTCTATCCTAGCCAGCTTGATGGGAGCCTAACAGCGGGATCTGCACGGGGTCTGAGGCATACTCCTCCGAGTGACTTCCAGCCCTGCCAGCTTGATGGGAGCCTGGCAGCGGGATCTGCTCAGGGTCTGGGACAGACTCCTCTGAGTGACTTCCAGCCCTGCCAGCTTGATGGGAGCCTGGCAGCGGGATCTGATTGGGGTCTGTGGTAGACTCCTCCGAGTGACTTCCAACCCTGCCAGCTTGATGGGAGCCTATTAGCAGGATCTGCTCGGGGTCTGGGGCAGACTCCTCCGAGTGACTTCCAGCCCTGCCAGCTTGATAGGAGCCTAGCAGCGGGATCTGCTTGGGGTTTGAGGCAGACTTCTCTGAGTGACTTCTAGCTCTGCCAGCTTGATGGGAGCCTGGCAGCGGGATCTACTCGAGGTCTGGGGTAGACTCCTCTGAGTGACTTCCCGCCCTGCCAGCTTGATGGGAGATTGGCAGCGGGAACTGCTCGGGGTCTGAGGAAGACTCCTCCGAGTGATTTCCAGCCCTGCCAGCTTGATGCGAACCTGGCAGCGGGATCTACTCGGGGTCTGGGGCAGACTCCTCCGAGTGACTTCTAACCCTACCTGCTTGATAGGAGCCTGGCAGCGAGATCTGCTCGGGGTCTGAGGCAGACTCCTCCGAGTGACTTCCAGCCCTGCCAGCTTGATGGGAGCCTGGCAGCGGGATCTGCTTGGTGTCTGGGGCAGACTCCTCCGAGTGACTTCCAGCCATGCCAGTTTGATGGTATCCTGGCAGCGGGATCTGCTCGGGGTCTGGGGTAGACTCGCATTTTCACTTTTTATCATCAGGGCACAAGTTGATCAAAAGAAGCTTTATTATAAACTGAAACACCATTTACATGAATCAGGGGAAAAAACACTTTAAGTCATCACCACTCCAAGTGATACTTAGGGTCTCGCCCTCCACATTTCGGTGGCGGTACCCTCCTGACTTCAACGCCTCCTGTACAATGTATGGTCCCTCCCAGTTGGGATTGAGCTTCCCCACGGCGGCTGACCTCCCTGCGGCATCCACTTTTCTTAATACCAAGTCTCCTTTCGCGAATTGCTTGACTCTGACATGCTTGCCAAAGTATTTTATCATTCTTCTCTTCAGTTCCTCTTGCCTGATGGCAGAGAGGTCTCGCAGCTCCTCAACCATGTCGAGTGAGAGCCGCATCTCCTCCTCATTCTCGGCCCTCCATTCCTCTCTGCCCTCTCCTGCCTCGACCACCCAAGGCGTTCGGACCCTGAACTCTACCGGATGTATCGCCTCGCACCCATGGGAGAGTTTGAAAGGAGTCTCTCCTGTGGCTGTCTTGGGTGTGGTTCTAAGGGCCCAGAGGACCGAAGGGAGCTGCTCCACCTAGCTCCTCTCAGATTCTCTACCTTCTTCTTGAGGAGGTAAACAATGATCTTGTTCGCCGCCTCCACCTGCCTGTTGCTCCTGGGGTGATGAATCGAAGTGAACCTGAGATCGATCCTGAGCTGCCCGCAAAAGCTAATTAACTCGGTGCTTGCAAAATGAGGGACGTTGTCTATGACAATGGCCTGGGGCAACTAAGTTCCTGATGACTTGAGAGGTTACCTTGGCCAACGCCTTAACCTCCAACCACTTGGAGAAATAATCGATCATGACTAGTAGAAACCTTCTTTGGCCGCTGGCCTGAGGGAAGGGTCTGACCAGGTCCATTCCCGAGATCGCAAATGGCCAGGGTGCTGTGATGCTCCAAAGGCATTGCGCCGGTTGCAGCTGGAGGGTAGAGAACAGCTGGAACTTATGACACTCCTTTGTGATTTTTGCCGCATCTTGGCCTAGGGTCGGCAAAAAATATCCTTTCCTGATGATCCGGCCTTCTAAGGTCCGACTCCCGGAGTGGCTCCCACACTCCCCGGAGTGAATTTACTCCAAGATCCTCGGGACCTCCCTCTCGGCCACGCAACGTGCCAACATCCCGGAGAGGGTCTTTCGGTATAGCTGGCCATCTCGCATGAGATAGTATGTTGATTTGTACTTGAGCTTCTTCCTGTCCATCCCTTTAGGATACTCCCCAGTGGACAAGAAAGTTGAGAATGGATCCATCCACGAGGAGTGGTGCTCCACCTCCATCAGTTCCCCCTCTTCGATGGATGGGCGGAAGAGATCTGTGATGGTACCTCCCCCCCCCACTCGGGGACCATACTTTGCCAGTTGATCTACCTGCTCATTCTCCTCCCTGGACACGTGTCAGATGGAGAAAGTCTGGAAGGTACCGATGACTCCCTTTACCTTTGCCAAGTAGAGCTGCAGAGTCAGCTCCCTTGCCTTGAACTCCCTGTTGATCTGGGAAGACACCACCATGGTGTCAGTTAGGACCTCCACATTATGCACACCCAGCTCCCTGGCTAGGCAAAGGCCTGTAATCACAGCCTCATACTCGGCCTGATTGTTGATAATGGGAAAATGCATCACTACTGTTTGCTCAATCCTCGTCCCCTGTGGACTCTCCAAGATCACCCCCACTCCCAAGGAATGTCTTCCCAACACGCCGTCCACCATCACCATCCAGGGGTCTGGGTGGGGGAGTTCTACCTCTGCCACTTCCACTACATAATTAGCTAGAAAGTCGGTCATAGCTTGTGCCTTGATTGAGAGGCGAGGGACAAAAGAAATGTCGAATTCGCTCAACTCTACCGACCATTTGGCAACCGGCCCGAGTGATCCACCCCCTTGAAGATGTTGTGGAGGGGGTGGTCAGTCACCACTCAGATCAAGTGTGCCTGGAAGTAGGGACGGATCCTTCGGGCTGAAATGATGAGAGCAAAGGCTAGCTTTTCTAGGATGGGATACCAAAGCTCTGCCTTCCTCAAGACCCGACTCACATAGTAAATGGGGAGTTGTTTTTTCCCTTCTTCCTGAACAAAAATAGAGCTCGGGGCCTCCGCCCAAACCCCTAGATACAAGAACAAATCCTCCCCCTCCTTTGGCCCTTGGAGCAGGGGGGCCTGGGTCAGCTGCCTCTTCAAGGCTTGGAATGCCTCATCACACTCCGAGGTCCACTCAAACTTCCGACCTCCTCTCAAATTTTGAAGAAGGGAGAGCACTTCTCCTCGGCCCGGGAGAGGAACCTGCTCAACCCTGCCAGCTTCCCTATCAATCGTTGTACCTCTTTAGTATTCCGTGGTGACTCCAACTCCATAATCGCCCTTACCTTGTCAGGGTTGGGCTCTACACCGACAGGGGTGTGGAGATTTCCCAGGAACCTCCCCCTGCTCGCCCCGAAGATGCACTTTAAGGGGTTCAGCCGTATTTTGTGCTTACAGAGAGTGGCAAAAGTTTCTTCCAGGTACTCGAGGTGAGAGTCAACATCCAGGCTCTTGATCAAGAGGTCGTCTACATATACCTCTAGGTTCCTTCCCTTCTGCTCTCGGAAGACCCTGTCCATCATCTTTTGATAGGTCGCCCTTCATTTTTTAGCCCAAAGGGCATCATTTTATAGTAGTAGCATACATCCCCCGTGATGAAAGAGACGTCTTTAACGTCGGGGGGTGCATCTTGATCTGGTGATAACCTAAAAATGCATCTAAAAAACTCATTACAGGGAAACCGACGGCTGAGTCAACCAGCGCGTCGATCTGAGGCGAGGGATAATAATCCTTGGGACATGATTTATTAAGCAATGAAAAATCAACACACATATGCCACCGTCCATCTCTTTTTTTAACCATTACAACATTGGAGACCCAGTTGGGGTATTGGATCTCGGATACAAATCTGGCCTTTAGGAGCTTGGCCACCTCCTCCCGAATTGGCTCGGCCAACCTATCTGTCGTGGGCCTCTTCTTCTGCTGAATGGGGCGAGCCTCCGGATCTAGGTTGAGGCGATGGTAGGCCACATCCACGTCGATCCCTGGCATCTCCGCGGCACTCCAGGCAAAGAGATCAACATTCTTCCGAATGCACTCCAGCACCCTGCCCTGAGCCTCCGAGGTCAGTCCTCTACTGATGCAGACCTTCTCCACCCTGCCTCCGAGAGTGAGAACCTCCATCTCCACCACGTCTTCCGCCACCTCCAGACGAGACTACTCCCCCCACTCTTCAGCATCCCCCCTTCGGGGGTGAAGACATCTTACTCGGCTTCCTCCGCGGCCACCGCCTCAGCCGGCTCCCGGACCTACTCCATCTCCTCCTCCTGAGGGTGGGTCACCTCCACCTCCATCTCCTCTTGGCCAGCCTCCTGCTCTGCCTCCTCCATCCTTCGTCCCATCTCCTCGGCACCCCCCTGCCATGAGATGGAGTTTATGGCAGTGACATAGCACTCCCTTACTATCTTGGGGTCTCCGCGGACCCGGACCTGGACCCCCTCGATATTGAACTTCAAGCATGGGTAGAAGGATGAGGGGACACAACAAAAGGCGCTGATGAGGGGCCTCCTTAATATGGCGGTGTAGCTGTTGGGGGCATCCACAATAACGAACTTGCAGGTGCGGGACTGCCCCCCCCCCAGTGTAACATGGAGTCCCACTCCTCCTTCTACCTCCTTCCTCTCCCCCGAGAACTCGAACAAGGGTCCGTCTGAGGCAAGCACCCTCTTCACCTTCACCTTCATCGCATCGAACACCTTCTTAAATATGATGTTGACCGAGCTTCCATTGACTACGAGGATCCGGGCGATGGTAAAGTTCTCGATGGCTATCTGTATGACCAGCGCATCACAAAATGGATCCTCATAATCTGGCATATCCTTTCTTGAGAAGGTGATCTTCTCCTCTTGGGGTGGGGTCTGGGATGTGGAGGCGACGCTCCTTCAATACATGGTATGGTGGCTCGCCGTGCAGGAAGCCTCGACACCTTCCCCTCCATAAATCATCCCGATCCTTCTCCGGGTCCCCACATCCGCTCGGTCCTCGCACCGGTCCTCTTCCAGGCGCGGCATGACCTCTTCGATCCGCACCTCCTGACGCTCCTACTTCCGTTATTGCTCCCTGTTTCCTTGCAATTCGAGGAACTCCGATCACGTGGTCGTGGTGTGCCCTTCTTCCTGGTGGAAGCCGCAATACGGCAGCTCCACCCTGAGTTCCCCTCTCCTTCTCCTTGCCGCCCTCCTTCTCTCCCCCATGGCTATTGCCATAGCCTGCTCCTAGTTGGGAAGAGGTAGCCTCTGGGCCTTCCATCCTCCCGGAGGATAGAACTTGTCTTGGCCTCTATGGCGACAGTCCCCTCTATGGAATCCTCTTCTCGCCCCATGATCTTGCAATTCTGCCCTCCACCCTAGCCGGTGATTTGGCTACTGACGCCCCCACCTGGGCTATTGTTGTTGCTGCTGTAGCTCCCTCTGTCGGGGTTTAGCTCTCCTTTCCTCCTGACCTCTACCCCCTCTGGGCCTCTACTCCTCCATAGCCCACCTAGCTAGCCTCTAGGAAAACTACGGGTTCGACGCCTCCCCATCAACTTGTCTCTCCGCCCTCTCCATCAACTCCTCATAGGAGAGGTGCAGGAACCTCTTCAACTCCTTCTGGAAGAAACCCTACTGCATCCCTAAGGTGAAGGCCATCATCAGGGTGAGCCCCGGCATCTCCTGACCCAGGGTGACCTCTTCCTAGAAGCGATCGACGTAGCTCCCTAGGGTCTCATTCACCCCCTGCTTGATGCGGAACAGGGTGTTGGAACACCTTATTACTAATTTGGGCAAGGATCACTATGTTTTTAGGAAATCAGTTTGACCTAGATGTATAGTTGAAAAGGTCAAGTTAGAATGAGTCTAGGGCTTAGAACTTAGGTTTGAAGCTGCCCCCAGGACTATTCAAGGATTCAGACTTAGAGCTGAGGCAAAGACAATTATCATCGAGCTTAGGTCGATGAAATGTCGAACTCCGTTCGACGCTCTCTGAGCGCAACTCTGCTAAATCGTCGAGCTCCGGTCGACGATCTTCGAGCTCAGATCGACGATCTGTCTTCAGCTTATTCTTCGGGTCGCTGAGCTCCGGTCGACGATCTTCGAGCTCAGGTCGGCGTTTTCTGTCTGATGATCATTTCAATCTCTGAGCTAAGGTCGACGATCGTAGAGCTCAGATCAACGTTTTTACTGAGAGATCGACGACTTTGAGGATTCAAATTCAGTCAGCTTTTGGAATGTTTTTCAAATTCTCTTAGCATTTATTTCAAGAAATCTGCTAGCCGTTTTCATTTATTCTGGAGCAAGTTTCAAGGGATTTATCAGAGAATGTTTATTGGACTTTCCTCCAGAAGACAAAACACTTATGGAAGACATTTATTGACTGCTAATGGCTATCTTGGATAGAGGATCTTCAGAGAATAAATCATCTTTTCTAGTCTGACAGAGAGATAACAACAAGAGACTACACAAGAATAGACAATCTATAACAAGAAATTCTCAGTACAGATTCACAGGATAGTGAGATCAATTCAAAAAATCAAGTGATCAATCCTGGAGAATTAGTTGGCATACTGAAAAGTTATCATAGCTTCAACATCAAGGACTCCAGACAATTCATATTTCAGCCTCTACTGAAACCATCTTCTGCTGGAGATCTGAAGCTTCTGAAGACCTATCACCCTAGCAAAGCTTTCATCTTTCTCAGGGGGAGCTTTGACAACACAATCAATCCACTAAGTCTTTTCTCAGTGATTGAGATAGAGAAGACAACTTCACCTCTTTCTTTTTCTTTTCCTGCTGTAAAAGGGTTATCAAAACTCCCTTCAAAAGTCTTGATTCTTGTTCTGAGAGCCTTGTCAAAACTCAGTGGTGGCAAGACACCTGATCAAAAAATCTAGTGTTGTTTTTGAGCACCTTATCAAAAGCTCATTGGTGCCCAGGACACCTGATCAACCCATCCTGCAGTGGATTCCTACCAAGGGTGGTAGAAGAGTGGATGTACCCAGATTTTTGGGGAACCACTATAGTTCCTTGCGTCTTCTGGTTTCTTGTGGATATTCTTTGTTGTGTGCTGTGGTTTTTATTCTTACTTCTTTAGTTTTATTTTCTACATCAAAGCACCTCCTATACATAAATTAAGCCTATACTGCTGTGCATTTTAAAATTGTAAATTTACTTTAAAATACTCTATTCACCCCCCCCCCCTAGAGTTAAGATAGATCTTACCCTCACTTTCACAGGGACTCCGACTCCCTCTTCCTACTCTTCGAGGTTATGAATCTCAACATGAACCCTTGGCATAATTCCTCGAAGCAGTAGATGGAACTGGATGGCAGCTGGTGGAACCACTCCCTTGCCTTCTCCTTCAGAGTGATGGCAAAGAGTCTGCACTTAAAGACATCTGACATCTGTCGGATCGAGACCACGTCCTCAAACCACTAAGCGTGCTGGACCGGGTCCCCCTTCCCAGTATAGTAGGACATCTCGGGCTCCCTGAACCCATCCGGGACTGGTGCAGAGGAGACCAACACGCTGAAGGGACTATCTCCGCCCACCGGGCGAGCTGGAGGGTCTCGCGCCCCAAACTCGCCGAACCTGCCGCCGCTCCCCGAACCTGGGAAGAGCACTTGCCTGGGGAGCTCGGCACCCCGACCTTCCTCGGCGACCTCCTTCCCGGCTCGCCTGGTAGGCGCTACCTCGCCGAGCGCCGGATCCGCGAGAACTAGAATCGTTGAGGTCGAGCTCTCGACACGCACGCCGAGCGCGAATCAGACCATGCCAAGAACCTCCTGCCCTAAAACCTCGAGCATCTCCAGGGTGGCGAGAGGGGGAGGGGGTTGCGAGTCGGTCCTTTCTGATCCTTGCCCTTCTCCTCCAGTCATTGAGCTCGCTGAAGGTTTTCTGTGCTGACCACAATCCACGCTCACCGTACCAAAATGTTGAAACCTAAAATCGGTCTCTTGTGGTGTTCACTCTTGGGGAAGGGGTGGTTGCGCACCTACTTCGCTCCTGCAAGAAAAAAAACAAGGAAAAGAGAGCAGAGGACATGACCAAGGGCCTGGCGCGGAGGTCCCACCACACACCTGGAAGATCACTGAGCGCTTCCCCTCCTTAGCCAAATGTCGGGCTAAGGTACCTCAGAAGGAGCTAAAAGACTGGGAGACAAGTAAGCATGTCCCCTGAGGTACCCCTTGGGTCCTATTTATAGATTTTCGAAGATGATCTACAAATAACTAACATTTGCTGGCCTGAAATTACTGAAAGCCCCTTGGGCTTGCCTGCTAACAGCCAAACTCCGATGTCCTGACCAGCTATGCTCAGTCCACCCAGGTCTGCCAACAGCGAGACTCCGCCGTTCTAGCTGGCTAAGGGCAGTCCTGTAGGGGCAAAATGGTAAGGAATCCCCCCCCCCACTGGGGACTGGGCGAGTAGCCCTTCAATACCTCTACTCGGCGGGAGGCGTGAGCCGGGGCTGGCTCGCCTAGGGGACGTGGGTTGGACGCGACCTGCTTGGGAAGGAGCGGGCCGAGGCTAACCTGCTTGGGAAGGCGCTGGTCGGAGGAAGACCGAGGGCCGACCCACCTAGGAGAGGCGGGCAGGGCTGACCCGCCTAAGAGGTGCGGGTCAGAGGGTGACCCGCCTGGGAAGGCGCGGGCCAGGCTGGCCCGCCTGGGGGACCCTTGGAGGCGCGGACCGGAGTCGACCCTCCTGCTTTCTTGAGTCCCTTCGGAGAACACGGGGTTGTACACCAGGTCTCCAGCATCTCAACGGAGCTTGAGGAATGCAAGAAGGAGAAGCAACGATTAGGTGAGGATGCCGGATATTATAGAGGAAGGTACTTGGCTTTA
Source organism: Platanthera zijinensis (assembly GCA_039513925.1). Lineage (NCBI taxonomy): Eukaryota > Viridiplantae > Streptophyta > Magnoliopsida > Asparagales > Orchidaceae > Platanthera > Platanthera zijinensis. Next base: position 39,668,122 of record CM077094.1, read on the forward strand.
GTACGGGAAGGAAAGAACAAGCAAGGTGCCGAGGTCGCCGCGGTGCGGCCGCAACTGCCAGATCGGCCTACTTCAGCAGAGGCTCTAGCTCCAGCAGCAGGTGGGCAACCCGCGGTGGATGAGGAGCAGAGGCCGGAAATCGGGCCCATGGTTTTGGTGAGCCTGATAGACAGGGAGGCCGCATACATGCACCACACCTTCAACTCAATGCACCATCTCATCTACCTGCTATACGGAGAAGTACTGCGAGGAAGCGACCAAGCGGCTCATCTTGTTAAGGATAGGCAGGAGCGACCTGCTCAACCCTACCGTAGAGGCCGCTGAGTCCGCAAATGAGTGTGAACAATTAATTTGATATTGTATAATTAGTGTGCTTCTGAACATTGTTTGTTGCTTTCATTGAACTGTGATGTGAACTTTATTTGATCTGTATAATATTGCATTATGATTTGAATAATGCTACGATCTACGTGATGAAAATTTATTTGTAGGTTGATGTTGAATGCGAATTATGCGAATAGACTGTATGTCCGCATATTGGATTTGTAGATTTCTTTAAAATTATTCAGGAACACTGAATAAAGCGAGCTGGGTGGACTGCCTTTGAGTCCGCGATCTTTGACTATGATAATCTAGGCCCGCGCGGACTGAGCGATCAATCTTTGCGGACTGGATGAAAAAGCTGTTAGACCAGATTTCTATAAATAGAGCTCTAGTCTTCCTTCTTTATAGGAAATGTGATCGAAGCAGAAGTCATTGTGTCCTGAGAAAATGGTGTCTGCTCGAACTGATGCAGCGATTGCCTTTCATTCCGCTGACCACAAGAATTCGTTGCGGCCGATCTGGATGCTTTTGTTGAGAAGCATATGGCGGACTCACCAGTTCTTCTCCGCCTGCCTGAAGACCAAGAAAGGATCAACTTCTCCACTACAACCCAGATTGCAGTTCTGATTGATCACTTCGACTACGGATTCAAATTTCCACAGAAATGGGAGATCGCCGAGATATTTGAACACTATGGCATGGTTCCTGGGTAGCTCACGCCAAATACCTTAGACGCAATTTTCAGCTACTTGTCTTACGTACGATCTGAAAAGATTGCTTTTTCTTTAAATATTTTTAGGAAAAAATTTTCTGTCCACTGAATAACTCCATCTGGAGGCCGCCCGTATAAGGGTGTTATATATTTCTACTGCCGAGGAATGAAGGTTATGGACTTACCGAACAAGATCCATAACTGGACCTCTAGGTACCTTATCTTTGAAGGCGACCTGGGGTTCGCACATACACATCCGCAAGAGCGCGCAGACTCTGTCTTCAATAGCATGAAGCTTGACGAGGTGGAGACCGCCATTGTTTAGTTCTTGGCAGGAGCCAGACTTGACATCAAACACTACATCCCACTCCGGCCCAACTTAGACACCATAGCTCGCCAAGAAAGTAAGTCCTACAAACTGTCTTTGTATCCTCCGCAACATGACAAATATTGAAACAGTTTTCATTTTCTTGCAGCGACCTTGGCGGTGCCAGGGAATCCGCCTCAAAAACTGGGCGGCCTGACTCCTACACAAGGAGAAAGGAAAAAGGAGATAGAAAGGAAATAAAGGAGGAAGGGGATCCCTCCACGGACTACTCTTCCTCCGAAATTTTTTATATGCACAGTTTTGGAAAAAGCCAGAAGGATCTGAGGGGAAACCCGATGATCCAATGGCACAACAAGAATAAACATGTCCCCCTCTCCACTACTCTTCCATCCTGGAGGAGTCCGCGGATATCTCGCAACGCCCATGTGGCGATCTCCGCACTCTATGGTAAGCGTAACTTTCTCGACCTGAAGGGAGTGCCGCCTGCCGATCTCCCTCTGCTCGATGCTAAAGCCAACGCGAATAGCGTCGTGACAAGCCACTTCATGGGTTGTTTGACGCGCGACCAGCTTAAATAGAATGAGCAACTTCTGCGAGAGAATAAGTTGTTGAAGGAAAGGAACAAACGATTATGAAAAAGGATTAATCTGCATAAAGAAAACGTTGCAATAAGTTTTGGTATTCGCGGCAATTTCTATTGCTTGTCCGCGGCGATCTAACTCATTTTGATTTTCTGCAGACCGCGTATGATATCGTAAACCATAGCTTCCAAGACGCGATGTTTCCCTATGTGAAGGAGAGCATCGAAGTCGCTATTGATCGATTCATTGATGGAGGCTTCGCAAAGGATGCGGTGGACATGGTCCCTTTTGTGCGGCTTTTCCCCAAGCTAGAAGAGCAGGTCACAGAAATAGAGCGAGCTGCAAAAGGAAAAGTAGTAGTTGATGAGGAAGGTGAAAAAGAAGAAAGTGAAGAGGGCCTAGCCGAAGATGAAGTTACCGAGGATGCTTGTTCAAGCCAGCAGAAGGGGAGCCAGCCCAAGGAGTCTGCATCTTCTTCAAGCTCTGACGAAAGCAGTCCGCAGAGCGAATCCACGGATAGGAAAAGTTCGGATGGCTGCATCAGCGACTCAGGAAGCTACTCTCCTGAGGTCAATGTTGATGAATCTTCAAGCCCCAATGCTCCTCCGGAAAAGAAGCAAAAGATATCCATAGAATAAAACGATGTATTTTAATTTTGTTTTTGTAAAGGGGCGGACTCGATCAGAGGTCGCCAAATATGAAAAAGAAGTAAATTTTTCACTTAATGAATACAAAGGATATTTTGATCAGCTCGCGTCTTCTGCAATTTTTATTGTTCATTTCTTGCTTCTTTCAATGCTTTGATAAGGCTTGCTATCTATAATGTATATGATCAATAATTGCCATCGTATTTTAATGAAAACCAGTCCGCGCCACTTAGATTTTAGGCTGCACACTTAGGAAAAGTATAACTTGAAGATAAAAAAGGTCAACAATAATCCAGGCCGCGATACTTGATTTGCAGCTCGCCATGTTTATATAACATTGACTCATCTTGCCAAAAAAGATCTGGATAATTGGCGGACTATGTCAGATAACAAAATACAGTCCGCAAATTCATTAACCGACTGAATAAATTTTTGCGAGATGAGAAAGATCGATGATTATCGTTACGAACTGAGAGATAATTATAAATAAACTTTCGCAGGATAAGAAAGATGGGTTACAGACTTAAGTTACCAAGCGAGCAGGTGTGCATAAAGCCCATTACTTTCCTCATAGGCTCACAGGAGCTGTAAACCAAATCACCCAAGTAACTTGGCGGCCTGAAAGATCAAGTCTTGCGGACTGCGGAGACTACCACGATTGAGTCCAACTGAATAGAAATGATCCACAACTTAGGTTACCAAGCGGCCAGGTGCGCACGAAGCCCCATACTTTCCATAAAGGGTCACAAAAGCTGTAAGAACAACCCACTACAAAAAATGGCAGACTGCGCGGATACCAAAATATAGTCTGTGACGAGAAATGATTCACAACTTAGATAACCAAGCGGGCAGGTGCATATAGCATTGCTTTCCTCACAGGGTAACAGTTGTAAGATCAACCCAGAACTGGCGGACTGAGCGGACTCAAAAGACGCAGTCCGCGCCCTACCAATAATTTTTCTGCAAGATGAGAATGAGTTGAAGACATAGGTGACCAAGCGGGAAGGTGCATATAGCATTGCTTTCCTCATAGGTTCACAAAAGCTGTACACTTAATCATTGCCCAAAAGAGAGGTGAAAGGTTTACTGCCCTCTTGCCTGGAGTACAGTCCAGGTTGATCTTTCGGACAGGTGTATATAGAATTTCTTTCCTCTGAGATCAACGTAGTTACGGGTCTCCTGTTGGCACTGCTCGAGGTTTCCAAAGAGTATTCGAGGGTCACAAGCTAGAATGATCTGTGGGCAGGTGCATATAGCATTGCTTTCCTCACGTGATCATCAAAGTTGTAACGATATCCCTTACAAGGAAAGGTAGAGGTAGCACCCACCCTGTCCCTCCAAAATGCAGAGGTGATGTTAGATACCAAGTGGGATTTGAAATTCAGTAGCCCACCGCGCTAGAATCTGCAAGCTCCCACTACATGGTGCGAAATCTCCCCGCTATAAATGGTTATGGAGGTGTTACGCTAATGACAATGATTCAAGGGGGGTCCAAGCTGATCACGGCGATGTCTCTTAGAGTCAGTTATCCTTGTTTTTTGAATTATTCAGGAGACAGAAAACACTCAAAAAAGTGTTAGTAAGGGGCCTTTGATTAATGATAATCTTTTAAAAAAATTACAAAGGAAGAGTAAGAGAGGAGTTGGTTCAAGAATAAAATGGTTTAAGATCATCCCCACTCCATGCATGTTGTACATCATTTCCTTCGTAATCTTGTAGATGATAAGCCCCGTTCTTTAGTACTTCTTTGATGATAAATGGACCAGCCCAATTTGGATTCAGTTTCCCTACAGAGCTGGATGTTGTAGTAACATCAACTTTTTTAAGAACAAGGTCTCCCACTTGAAAGTGTTTGATCCCTACGTTCTTATCAAAGTATCTAGCCATCCTTCTCTTTACTTCTTCCTGTATTATTGCTGCTTTATCTCTAATTTCTTCAATATGATCTAAACTGAATTTCATCTCTTCATTATTCAGCTCAAGCCAATCTTGCATGCCCTGTCTAGCAAGCAGAACACTGGGTGATGGTACTTCAAAATCCACTGGAATGAGGGCCTCTGAACCATGAGAGAGCTTGAAAGGAGTCTCTTCAGTGGCTGATGAAGGTGTTGTCCTCAAGGTATAGAGAACCGACGGAAGTTGATTAGCAAAACTACCTTTGAGATTCTGCACTTTCTTCTTGAGCAAGTTGAGAATCTACTTGTTCGCTGCTTCAACCTGGCCATTACTTATGGGATGATGGACTGATGCAAAATGCAGCTCTATTCTAATCTACTTGCAAAAATCAACCATCTCACTATTGTTGAACTGTGGCCCATTGTCTGTGATAATTGCCATTGGAATTCCATGCCGGGAGACTATCTCGCCCCAAATGAAGTTCTTTACAAATTGCGTTGTCATTTTAGCTAATGCTTTGGCCTCGATCCACTTGCTGAAGTAATCAATCATCACTAAAATGAAATGCTGATGTCTGCTTTCCATGAGAAAAGGACCAAGGAGATCCATTCCCCATACTACAAAGGGCTATAGTGTTGCGATTGATCAGAGCGACTGAGCTGACTGATGCTGAAGCAGAGCGAACTTTTTGCATTGAGCATATTTATTTACATAAACTTCTAGATCTTTCTTCATAGTGGGCCAGAAATATCCTTGTCAGAGGATCCTTTTCTTCAAAGTCCTTGCTCCTGAGTGACTTCCACACTCACCAAAATGAACCTCATGAAACACAACAGGAGCTTCTTCTTCTGAAAAGCATCTTGCCATAGTTGACAGGAAAGTCTTTCTATACAGGATGCTTGATATCAAGTAATAATATGCTGCTTTTATTCTGAACTTCTTCTTATCTTTGATTGAAGGATGAAAGTTTCCTGTAGACAGATAGAGAAAAAACAGATCCATCCAGGAGGAACACTGATCAATCTGCATCATCTCTTCTTCTTCCAGTGTTAGGTGGAAGAGTTCGGAAGTTGTTCCTCCTGATGGAAGTCTATGCTTAGCAAGAACATCTGCCTCTTCATTTTCGGTCCTTCGAATATGCTCAATTGTAAAACTTTTGAATTTGCCAACTTCAATCTTAACCAGATCAAGGTACTTCTTCAAGATCGGCTCTCTGGTATCAAAGTTGCCTAACACTTGTGATGCCATCACTAGAGAATCCGTTTTAGTATGAACATGCTCTATTCCAAGTTCTCTTGCAAGCCTTAAGCTGGCCAATAAAGCTTCATATTCTGCCTTATTATTTGTTGTTGGAAAGAAAAACTTTATTGCCTGCTCTAACTTGATGCCATTGGGGTTAATAAGAACAACTCCTACTTTAGAGGAATTTCTGCCTGAGGCCCCATCAACATAGATGGTCCAAGCCAAAGGAGATCTTTCTGCCTAACCAGAGGTGGATTCTGCTGTATCAATCAAAAATTCTGCCAACACTTGAGCTATGATAGCTGTTCTGGGCATATAAATCTTGAGGAATATCATCATCCCAAACCTGTTCATAGGAAGCAGGAGGAACATTCTGATCTTCTGGCCTAGAAGAAAAGCATGGCATTAGAGGTTATTGCATCTGAGCTGTCATCTGACTGGACTGACCTCCAGCAAGTGGGTTTAGGTTATGAGGAATGATATTGGGATCAACCTGAAATTCAGGGAAAATCTGGTTGTGCATCCATACTGATGTGTCATAGGTATGAAATTTCACTGATTGAATTTGAGCTAAAACATTATTATTTATTTCAATCAATTACTCATTCCAGAGAGTATGTGCATTGGCAGCAAGCTTTTCCACTTATTCTTTCATTAGATTCTCCCCCTTTCTGAATTCTACTGAGAGCCTCTCTATGGCTTCCTCTTTGAAAGTTCCAACTTCTTCACAGATTTTCATAACATGTTTTTCAGCTTGCTTGTCTAACTGGATTTGGTTATTGACTAGAGTTACAGATTGTTCAATTACCTGACCAACACTAGTAATTGTGTGGTTTATAGCTTTTCCACCTATTTGAAACAGACTTTTGAGAGAGTCAGTGTTATGTTGTATTTCAGCAAATCCTCGGCTCATTTCTTTTTCAAAAGCAATCACTTTGTCTTGCACTATTTTCAGAGAGTCATCAAAATGTTTCCTTTGTTCAGCCAGCAAAATTTCAATCTTACTCAAAATGTCAGAAGAGAGAGGGGCATCAACAGTAGCAGCAACAGAAATAATAGCAACAACAGAGGTATTTGGGGTGGAGGAGGAGCTACCCAGGGAGGGATCTCTTCCACTAACACAGAGCTCTTGGCTCTTACAGTGTGAAGAACTGTATCAGCCTCCTCATCTATAATTTTGGGGAGGGAGAAGTCAAGGTTCTTGAGAGGGGCTCCCACCTCTTTAGGTTCTGGCTCATCCTCTTTAGAGAGAAGAATGGTCTCTTGTGCTGAAGTGTGTTCAGCTGGAGTAAAATCTTTCCTTGGAGAGGGAGAAGGAGTTAGAGCTGGAGTAGCTTGGGGTGAGGATGGTGGAGATGGTTCTTTTGATAGTTCTTCAGTGATATCTATGTTTAGGAGATTAAGTGGTTCATCTGAAGTGAGTTCTTCAACCATACTGTCAATTGCTTCAGCTGTGTTCTTGAGGGTTTCCTGTACTTGAACATCTGAGAAGGTGGCATCTGGAAGATCTGCCACTGGGCTTTTGAGAGGAGATCTCACTGAGGGAGGAGGAGAAGGAATCCTGACATCTTGAGCAGAGAGTGCAGGCTCCCCCTCAATTGCTGCACCAGAAGATTTAGCAACATCATGTGAAGGAGGAGATGGGGTCCTGACCTCTGAAGCAGAAGCTGCAAGTTCTTTAGCTAACTGCTTGGGATTCTTCAGCTTTAATTCCTATCTTTGGATGGAGGCCACTGAAATCTTTTTCAGGTGATGGATCTGAGTACCTTTAGAGGTTTTGAAGGTGACAGGATCGATCTCACGCAGCAACAAAGAAATTATCCTTGCAAACATGGGATCTTGGATACTGTCCCTGATCATATCAAACAACATCATTCCATATTGGAATTTCTTCCTGCAGATAACAGATGTCATAAAATCAAATAGGTCATTGGTTATAAAACCAATTGACCCTGTTCTGCACCACAAAATCATTCTAATAATGACTACCAGAAGCTTGCCTACATCATTCAAGGCATTCCTCCTTAATGAGATGACATCCTCAGAAACTCCATAGAAAGAGCAAGTTCTATAAGAATCTTCAGTTGTTAGGTCATCCTCTTCATCCACAGCAGGCAACTTTAGGAGCTTTGAAACTATGGTTTTGTTCAACTTGATTTTGATCCCCCTGACTTTAGATTTCAAAACTGTACCATTTCTCCTTACCTTGGCATTCCTGAAGAATTCCTCTATATCTGGAAATAAAATCTTGCAGGGTTCTGAGAGAACGAACATCAGACCGGCTATTTCCAGGAGAAGGAGCAAGTTCTTAAAGTCATCAGAAATGTCTGCAATCCCTGCGACGACGAGTTCACTGCCGACTCCTATTTTCGAACTCTATGCCATGGACGCTGACGACGGCGACGGATGGAGCGCAAGATGATGGCTGCGACGAAGCTTTCTGTCGGCGGAAGACGAAGAGTTTTCGAGAAGACTGATGTCGAAATGGCGGTTGATTTAGGATTTCTAAAATATTTTATATATATATATAACCCTAGTAATGTCAATTAAGTGTCTAATTAATCTAGGATTAGGGCTAAAATCAAGCGGGTTTGCGAAATAGAGGAAATTAATCAGAAATCAAAAAAGAACGGGCATTTCTCGAGAGGTGGGGTTAGTTCTCGAGAACTGTCAGAGGACTTCTCGAGAAGTATGATATTAGTTCTCGAGAACTTAAGAAACTTCTCGAGAGACAGATCAAAGTTCTCGAGAAGTAGTCTGAGTTTTCGAGAATTAGTACTTTACTTTTCGAGAAGTAGACTGAGTTTTCGAGAACTAACTTCCTCTTGAGAAATTTCTGACCTTTTTGAAGTATCCTCGATTCTGGAGCTTTGAACTGATTTCCTGTGACTTATCCTTCTTTGTTCAACATCCCAAGTTTTGTTTTGAAGAAATTGAACTTGGTCTCGTCCAGCGGCTTCATGAAAATATCTGTAACTTGTCAATCTGTTGGCACGTATTGTAGATCCACATCCCTTTGCTACACGTGCTCTCGGATGAAATGATATATGAGCTCGATGTGCTTTGTCCGGCTGTGCGATACTGGGTTGTTTGCGATTGCGATTGCGCTGGAGGAGTCGCAGAACAATGGAATGTCTTTGACCTTCATATTGTAATTTGCTAGCTGGTTCTTTAGCCAAAGCAACTGTGCACAATAACTGCCGGCAGAAATGTATTCTGACTCGGTCATTGAGATTGCGACGCAATTTTGCTTTTTACTGCTCCAAGAGATAAGCCTTATTCCAAGGAACTGACACGTCCCGGAAGTGCTTTTCCTGTCATCTTTGCTACCTGCAAAGTCTGCATCTGAAAAGCCAATTAGTTCGCTGTCATTACTTTTTGGGTACCATAAGCCAAGATTCGGTGTACCTTTAAGGTATCTCAAAATCTACTTTGCAGCAACATAGTGAGATTCCTTACAATTCACTTGGAATCTAGCACAGACACATGTAGAGAACATTATGTCTGGTCTACTAGCAGTAAGGTAGAGCAAGGATCCAACTATGCTTCTGTACTTGGTTTGATCAAAAGGTTTCCCTTTCTCATCCTTGTCTAGATACATAGCTGAGGCCATTGGAGTCCTCATAGAGGTTGCACTCTCCATTCCGAATTTCTTAATCAACTCCTTGGTGAACTTAGTCTAAGAGATGAAAATTCCATCTTCAGATTGTTTCACCTGAAGTCCTAAGAAATACTTCAGTTCTCCCATACTACTCATTTCAAACTTCCCTTGCATAAGTTTAGAAAACTTTTTGTAGAGATTGTCGTCTGTAGAACCAAATATAATGTCGTCGACATAGATTTGCACTAGCAAAATCTGGCCTTTAATTTCCCTAAGAAATAATTTCTTGTCTATCTTTCCCCTTGTGAAATTTTTCTCGAGGAGAAAGCTAGACAGCATTTCGTACCAAGCTCGAGGAGCTTGTTCAAACCGTATAGAGCTTTCGATAATAAATAAACATGCTCAGGAAAGTTAGGATCAACAAACCTGGGGGCTGTTCCACATACACCTCTTCCTTTATGTCACCATTCAGGAAGGTGTACTTCACGTCCATTTGGTAGACTGTGAATCCCTTCAGTGCAGCATAAGACAAGAACAGTCTGATGGCCTCCATCCTTGCCACTGGAGCATATGTCTGGTTGAAGTCGATCCCTTCTTCTTGATGATATCCTTTGGCGACAAGTTTGGCCTTGTTCTTTATGATTGTCCCATCCTCGTCCATCTTGTTCCTATAGACCCACTTTGTTCCAATGACATTTTTAACTTTGGGTCTTGGAACAAGCGTCCAAACTTTGCAGCACTTGAACTGATGCAGTTGTTCTTACATGGCCAAGATCCATGATGCGTCTGAGTTTGCTTCTTCAAACTTTGTTGGTTCCACCTGTGAGAGAAAACTTAAATAGAGATTCTCGTTAGTTGTACCTCGACGAGTTCTGCCACCATCCCGGGGATCTCCTATGATTTGGTCCATTGGGTGATCCTTTAGATGTCTGAGCTCTAGATTCCTCGCATCTGGGACTTCTTCAGCTACTGGACTGACTTCATTAATTTGGACAAAATTTTCATCTTGATCCTCTACCTCTCCAATTGGGGTTCGAGAGGTGATCTTTATGAACTTTTCATCTTTACCTTCGGTCGGTTGATCCAAGCTGATCTCTTTAAGCCTTGTACATGTATCTTCAACAAGTACACTAAACGATTTGCTTTGCAGCAAGCTCGTCTCATCAAATACAGCATGTATGGATTCCTCTACAACCAGAGTTTTTCTTTTGAAAATCATGTATACCTTACTATGGCTATTATATCCTACAAAAAAACCTTCAAAACTTTTCTCACTAAACTTGGTAGTATGATACTTATCATTGTTAAGTACGAAGCATTTACAGCCAAAAATTCTAAAATATGATACAGTCGGTTTCCTGCCTTTTAGAAGTTCATAAAGTGTCTTATCATGATTCTTGTTTATGAGGGCTCGATTTTGCATGTGATATGCAGTGTTGACGGCTTCACCCAGAAGTATTCTGGTAGTGAAGCGTCACTCAACATGGTCTTGCAAGCCTCTATGAGTGTTCTATTCCTTCTCTCAGCTACTCCATTTTGTTGTGGAGTACGAGGAGAGGAAAACTCATGAAAGATACCTAGGCTTTCACAAAATTCTGTCATGGCCCCAGACTTGAACTCCGTTTCATTATCACATATGATTTTGACTACGAAACAGTTGTATTCATTCTGGACCTGCCTGACAAAATTTGTAAAGATAGCGAAGGTATCTGACTTGTGTTTCAGAAAGAACACCCACGCAAAGTGCGAGTAGTCATCAACAATTACCAACGTATAATCCTTACCTCCTAAGCTTCTAATTTGCAATGGACCGAACAAGTTCATATGAAGAAGGTGTTAACACCTATTAGAGTTTTTGCCTATGATACTTTTAAAGGTAGCCCTTGTTTGATTTCCTTTTACGCATGCATGACAAGGTCTCTCTTTGACGTGCTTGACATTTGGGGCATCACGTACTAAGTTCTGGGAGAATAATTTATTAATAGTTTTAAAATTAATATGTTTTAGCCTATTGTGCCATTGGTCACCAAGAGACGCACTATCTTTTGCTAAAAAACACACTGGTGTAGAAGAGTCTATACAAATGAAATTTAAGCAAAATATGTTCCTGCTTCGAGTGCCTGATAGAATTGTTTCCATATTATCAACAGACTTTATCAAGCACCTGTCAGCGTGGAACTCAACGATGTATCCCTTGTCGCATAGTTGACTTATGCTTATGAGATTGTGTTCCAATCCCTTTACATAAGCTACATCCGAAAAGGATACACTACCGTTAGTGATCATACCGTAGCCTTTAGTTATCCCGCGGTCTGAACCTCTAAAGATAACCTTTCGTCCGTTCAACACTGGAGAATAATCTTGAAGTAGGCTTCTTGTCCCGGTCATGTGCCGAGAGCATCCACTGTCCAAATACCAGATTGGCATTTTGGTGGCCTTTGTACATCCCTGCAATCATAATCAGTTTGTCGTAGGAACCCAAACATGTTTAAGTCCTTGGTCTTGTGTTAGAACACTCCCCCTATGAGGATTAACATCATGAGTGGTCATTCTCATGTTGCCAACTTGAGGAGTTGCAAAATTTCTAGGACTAAACCAACAATCGATGGTAAAATGACCAATTTTGCCACAGCACCAGCAGTCGAACCTATTGTATCTTTGCCTAAGGAACTCCTGGTTGACCTTCTGGGATTCTGGTCCAGCAGTGGTAGCATTCTTGGAGAAAGAAGCTTCATGATGATGGCAATCACATGATTTCTTCTCCATCACAGACTTTTCTACAATGGTTTTTACCTTTGGTGCTTTCTTGAAGTTATGACCATGATCATAAGGACCATAGATCTGAAGAATGACTTCTTCATAAGGTGCCTTAAATACACTCTCACCAAAGTTTTTGGGGCGATTCCATCCTTGGTAGCGAGACTTTGGCTCTACATAAGTAGGCCTAATCAAGTGACCGTAGGACGAGTCAAGATCAAACTCATTGGTTGGGAATATGACTTTCTTAAAGGCAATTTGATCTTGAGGAGATTTTCCCTTTGCTTTGTCCAAGGCCTTCTTGGCAGCCTTATTTTTCCTTTGATCCTTATTTCTCCTAGAAGATTTACTAGGAGCACCCTCACGGCCTAGTCCAGCACCCTTGGCCTTAGTTGAGAATTCAGCAATGAGTGGAAGAACATTCTTGGGCTTGGAGAAACTTTCAACAAGTTTCTTTTCAGCTTCGAGTTGTTCTTCCAACTCTTTGATGATTTTCTCTTTAAGGTCGAGGTGCTCCAAAGCTTGATTGTATTCCTCAATGGCCATATTGAGGTTCTCTTGGAGAGAGTCAGTCTTAGGGACTTCTTCTCTCAAACTGCTCTCAATAGCTTTTAGAGACTTAATCACTTTAGCTTGAGTTTTCATGACTCGGCGACATTTGTCGTAAGCCATGATCAACTCCTTATATTGGGACATGAGTTCAGACTCATCGTCAGAGGAGCTGTCCTCATAATCATGCTCAGAAACTTCAGATTCAGAGAGAGGAGTGTGAGATTTTACCTCCCCAGTGAACTGGGGCTCTTGTTTTTCATCTGATTGAGCCATGAGCCCAAAGTAGGCTTCCTCTTCTTCACTCGACTCAGTTGAGTCGGAGTCGCTGAGAGTCTTGCCCTTCTTGGCCAACAGGCTATTCTCTGTCCTCTTCTTGTGGTATGAGGACTTCTTTTCCTCTCTTCTGCCACCCTCCTTCTTCTTGTGGGGGCAGTCAGCTATGACGTGATATGGTTTGTTGCAGCAGTAGCAAATAATGTCAGAAGAAATTTGTTTGTTCTGTTTAGAGGTATACCTATCAAGGCTACTTGAGCCTTTCTTTCGCTGATCACCGTGTTGGGGCTGCGGTCCGGAATCGCCCCCGCGTTGCGGCGCTATGCGGTAATGGCTTAACTGGCTGCCCCGTCCCCGGTCAAAATCTTTGATATAAAGATTAGTATGCGCCTTTGACCTTAAGGCCGGTCTTTTGGTGCAGTTGGTAGCGCTAAGTCCTCTCAATTGGTGGAGATGCGGGGTACGGGTTCGAAACCCCGGGGTCATTTCTGGGGGGGATTGTTGGGGCTGCGGTCCGGAATCGCCCCCGCGTTGCGGCGCTATGCGGTAATGGCTTAACTGGCTGCCCCGTCCCCGGTCAAAATCTTTGATATAAAGATTAGTATGCGCCTTTGACCTTAAGGCCAGTCTTTTGGTGCAGTTGGTAGCGCTAAGTCCTCTCAATTGAATATTGAAAGAGAAGGGATAGATACTACTCTAGAGGGGGGGGGTGAATAGAGTAATCAAAAATTGCACTAGCAAAGTTGACTTTCTACTCAACTCCCTTGGAGTTAAATGCGGAATGAAAGCAATAGATATTTGAGATTAAACCTTAGAGCCTAACACAAGTGTTGTGCACAAAAAGGCAGCCAATTGTAATTACAGTTGAAGCTAGGAATCCTAAACAGCAACTAGCAAACCTAGTTAAAGTCTAATCACAGCCACAATGCAAGTAATTAAATAAAGCAATCCAGACGACACAAGGAATTTATAGTGGTTCCCCAAACAACTTGGGTACGTCCACTCTTCTACCAACAAGGTAGGAATCCACTCAGGTTTTTGATCAGGTGCCCTGCCACCAACAAGATCTGCTTCAGGTAGATCAAGAAACCCTTTAGACTTTTGATCAGGTGTCTAAAAACCAACACAGGTTTTTGATCAGGTGCCCTGCCACCAAGGGATACTTTTGAAGGGAGTAATAACCCTGTACAGGAGGGGGAAAGGAGGTTAAGGTGTCTTCTCTATTTTACAATAGATTAGAGAAGCACAATAACTTGCACTGAGCTAGAAAGCTCTAAAAGAATCAGGGCTCCCCCTGGCTCAAAGAACGTCCAGGTGAAGTCTTGCTTCAGTGCAGAAACACTTCAGTAAATACTGAAGAAAAAAGCTACAAGAAGATAAAATAATATGAAATAAGATTTTCTTCTTCAGACAGCTATCTTCTTCTTCTTCTTCAAAAGGCTCTGAGTGAAGATCTTCCTGTAAGCAGGAGAACTCAGGTTGAAGAAGAGTGAAGAACTAAAGCTTCTTCTCAGTTAGATGTGAATGAGCAGAGAACAGTTGGAGACTGTAAGCTTTTTGTTTGAATGCTGCAGTTAGCTTTTCAATGTGTGAACTTGATTTTTGCTATGTGGACTAGTTGATTTTTTCTTCAAAGAAGTCTTTATATAGCAGCAGCAGCAACGGCTCTTAACTGAGTTTGAATCTTGTCTTTTTCTGAACTCTGCAAGCTGGGCTGCAAAAAGCATAAAGCAAAGCAAAAATACTGCAGACAGATATCCTATAAAAGGATAAAGCTTTCTAAGAAGCTGCAAATTACTCTGATGAAATAATATAAGAGAAAGTCACATCAGAAAAGACTCTTTACAGCCAAGGAAGACTTTTTGAGTCTAACTGCTATAAAGGACAGCCTGGCAGAAATCATATCTCAGTTATAAGACAAACAACTTTGTTAGAAAAGATTAGCTCATGCATAAAGGATAGAATAGATATTGCATGGAAGAGTTATCACAATTTACTCAGATAATCTTTTATAAAATATGCCAAAATAATTATGAAATTAGTCACATCACAGAAGACGACAAAACTATTTAAAACATACAGCAAAACGTCGAACGACCCTCGGAGATCGTCGACCGACGCACGGAGATCGTCGACCTATCGGACAGATAGTCGAACGATCTAGATAGTCGAACTATCAAAGAAGATAGTCAAACTACCTCGGCAGATAGTCGACCTATCAGAACAGATAGTCGAGCTATCAGATAGTCGATCTATCCGGACAGATAGTCGAACTACCAAAGCAAAATAGATAGTCGACCTATCAAGCAGATAGTCGACCTATCACAGAAAACAGATAGTCGATCTATCAACAGATAGTCGACCTATCAAAACAAAACAGATAGTCGACCTATCAACAAATAGTCGAACTATCAGATAGTTGAACTATCCAAGCAGATAGTCGAACTATCAAAGACAACACAGATAGTCGACCTATCAACAGATAGTCGAACTATCAAAGCAACACAGATAGTCGACCTATCAACAGATAGTCGAGCTATCAGATAGTTGAACTATTAGGACAGATAGTCGAACTATCAAAGCAAACAGATAGTCTACCTATCAACAGATAGTCGAGCTATCAACGCAGACAGAACGTCGACCAACTGATAGACGATCGTCGATCAGCCGATAGACGATAGTCGAGCGACGTTCGACTATAGTCGAACGAAAAACTACTTAACCAAATATTCATCTGGAAAAGCAATTCTACACAACTAGAGAATCTAAACTATCAACTAACCTTTGACCAAGGATAAATCTTGGGTCAAGAGACAGAAAGAGAGGACTGAACTCAAATCAAAACCTAGGGTTCCAACACACCGTCATGTCGTGATCTTCTGTATGAGGCATCCTTGCCTCTCCACTGCTTCTTCTTGTTCAAGAATTTCTTGAACTGCCATGAGAGCAACGAGAACTCTCCTTCAGATAGTTCTGAGCCCGAGGTGCTTGGCTCAGAGTTTTCTTCTTCACTCACTTCTTGAGCGGGTGCTGGTGAGGCAGCTTTGTCCTTCCTTGAACTGTCAGCCTTTAATGCAACCGACTTCTCTTTTGAGGAGAAGCGACTTTTCTCATCTTCAGCTTTTCTGGAATTGATCTGCAGTTCATAGGACATCAGCTTGCCAAATAGATTCTGTTGGTCTTTCTCAGCTAGTCTGGCAAACTCTTGGATAGCACAGACTTTGTTGTCCCATTCCTTTGTGACAGACCTCAGAAACTTATCATTCAGCTCCCCATTAGTGAAGACTCGGCCATACACTCTTAGGCCATTTACTATCTTGAAGAAATTCTCAAAAGTATCTACAATGGTCTCCTTTGACCCTTGCTTGAAGGCTGCATATTTCTGGTTTAGTAGGGATCTTCTATCATCCCTCACTTCTTCAGTACCTTCCATCAGAGTTACTAGAGACTGCCACATCTCCTTAGCCGATTGGCAGTGATCAGATTCTGTAGCATCGAGTCATCGACTGTACTTGCTATAATATTTTTAGCTTTCTTGTCCAAAGAGATAAGTGCAATCTCGTCCTTATCTAGATCCATATATTTCTTAGGAACCTTCTTGGTTGGCTCTATAGTGGAGGTAGTCATGGGGATGTAAGGACCTTCTTCAACAATCATGAAGATCTGGGGGTCCACAGCTTCCATGAAAAATTTGATTCTCTTTTTTCACATGGGAAAGTTATTCTTTGTGCACAGGGGAAGCTTGGCAAAATCTTTGGTCTTGTCCATTGCTTGAATATCCAAGTGAAAACTTTCGAGAGGAAATTGATCAAGGTGTTAACCTTTTAACGACCAACCTCCCTCTAATAATAATTGAAAGTGAAAATTTTTCAACCTAAATCACCTAGAGGGGGGTGAATAGGTGAATCGTGCATCTATTTGCGGAATAACAATTTTAATAATCTTGCACAAGAATTCAAGCAATCACAAAAGACAAGAAGATTTATAGTGGTTTCCCAAACTTGGGTACGTCCACTTTACCTCACCGATCTAGCAAAACAGTAGACTCGGCTACTCCACTATCTCGGATTGAAAACAATCCTACGCCTCAGAACCAAGTTCCTACAAACTCGATCCAAATGGATCTACACTCGGAAGATAAAAACTTCCTACAACTCGGAGAGCAACGCTCCTACACTCGGAGAAAATATCCTACAACAATAACAAAGAGATTTGGAAATACAAACACAGTAAATTCTCAGATCTAAAAAAATAAGTCTCTAGGTCTTCTTCTTGAACTTTGTGGCTCTTTAGAAATGGTTGAAGAAGACGTGTAGATCTGATCTGAGAAAGCTTTGACCTACTCGATCAAGGAGAGAATTAGGATCCCTTGAACAGCAAGTTTTTCTTGATCAAAAATAGAAAACTCAATCTACTCGTGAGCGGCGGCGGTGGCTTCAAAATTTTTCTCCTTTCCGTTTTGAGAGAGGCGGCCGATCCAGAAGATATCAAAGTTACGGACTACCGCTTCTTTTAATTGTTAGGGTTTGGTCTTAATAAAAAGACCTTATATAGGATTACCCCGAACGGTTAGAAAAGACATTAATGATGACACGTGGACCAATCACGTCAAGTCATTTGAAAATCCGGCCGATCTGGACTTAAACAATTTTCTGAAAAATTTGGCCTGCAGTTCTCGAGAAGTAACATTTGTTCTCGAGAACTATATTGTCTGGGGCTAAAGTTAGTTTTCAAGACTTCAGGGCTAATACTTCTCGAGACCAATCTGGACTTCTCGAGAACCATAAGCTGACTTCTCGAGAACTATGAAACTAAGCTTCTCGAGAACTATAAGGACTTCTCGAGAACTACTCTGGACTTCTCGAGAACTACACTGGACTTCTCGAGAGTTCGGACTTAGAAAGATTTTTGAAGCTGTCTGGACTTCTCGAGAACTATACTGGACTTCTCGAGAGTTCAGACTTAGAAAGATTCTTGAAGCTGTCTGGACTTCTCGAGAACTAAAAGCTGGGACTTCTCGAGAACTATAAGGACTTATCGAGAACTACACTTCTGCTTCTCGAGAACTATAAGTTCTCGAGAACTACACTTTTGCTTCTCGAGAACAATAGAATGCTTCTCGAGAACATCTAACTCTACTTCTCGAGAACTAAGAGGCACTTCTCGAGAAGTGGACTTAGAGAATTTTCTGAACTTAAAGAGAATTTCTCCTAGTCCTGTCTTCATCCCATACTCCAAGTGTTTGAACATAAAGTGTATTCCAAATGAGAGTCTACACATGAGTCAACACCTTGGATCACATAGTGAAGGATTACACTGTATGGTCCTGTGTTCCTGACCCACTGTAGACTGACATTGGTCTACACTTAGCACTGAGAATCTGCAAACACACAACTAGAATAAGGATATCAAATACAACTTAATTCATCTTAGTTCAAGGGTGACTTCAAGAAAATTTTGTTTATTGTGGATGCATTACCCAACACTTTCAATTCATAGCCCTCTTAACCACATGGCGAACACTAAATAAGTGTCGTGGTCAGATAAATTGTCAATTCTTCAAAATCTTGTGCGCATGTCGGAGACCAAATAAACTTCTGATCCTTCCTTGTCAAGGTAGTGAGGGGTAACGTTATCCGTGATAAGTTATCTACGAAGCGCTTGTAGTAGTCTGCAGGCCGCAGAAAACTCCAGACAACCGCCACAGTAGATAATACAGGCCACTCCATTATTGCAACTATCTTCGTGGATCCACCGCAATTCCCTCTCCACTAACTGCATGTCACAACCCGCATTTTCACCGCATATAAAATCATATCATAGTAAGGGAAAATGCGCGTCATGATGCCACGTCAGCAGGGGATAACTGCAGATGCTTAGGCAGACACCTACTTAATCATGAAGAAAAAAATTTTAAGTTATTTTTAAGGAAAAAATTAGTTAAGTACAATAGTTAGCCGTATCCCTCGGCTTAAAGGCTCATTTAGTCCACGAATCAAAATATAGTTATACGCTGTGGAAAAATACTTACTTAGGTTGACTCCAACATCCTACATGAGTATAAACGTCCCCGAAGGACAACTCATGATATATAAGACTCTAAATTTATAATAGTAGTAAGGATAGCCTTTACGGTCGCTAAATATAACAAGTTAGAGTTTTTAAATTATGCAGTGCATAAAGTAATAGTAATAGATTTTATTCTTAAAATATCTAACATGCATTCCTAGCATAAATCCTCCCAGAGAGCAAGTAATCCACATCCACATAGACGGAAATAAGCAGCTAGCAAGTATCAAAAAAATAACAAAACTGTGGGCGCCAACAACTGACACGAACCCACTTACAGTAAAGTAAGTCTGAACCAGTAACTAAATAAACAACAGTCTACCTCGTTGAGACGAGGTAACACCCACCGCCAACACGGCCGCCCAGAAACACCAAAACTAGCTCTGCTATCTTCTACTGCTCTGAACCTGGGGCATTCCAAAGACAGAACACCTCAGCAAGAAAGTACAAATGGTGACAGAGAATAAATAAGCCAAAATAAACAAAGATCAAGTGGTACCAACCCAAGATCAACAATACTGAAATAAAGCATCGAACGGGAAAAGAGAGAAATACTACGCGAATCGTGACGTACTCCAACAAATACATCAGATTTCCCAAGGCAAAAAAGAGAACAAAAATAAGTAAAAACATAAGGAAGAAAAATTAACTACCTTTACTAAGCACCTGTGGTCGACTCTACCCCAAAAACATGGGCGAGGTGGTCACTCAACTGGACACACCCCTCACGAATATTTTATCCGCTTAACTGCGAGGGAGTCTCATACTCTCCACCATACACCACAGATGCCCCAAAACCCGGTAGACTTCCACAAGGTACAATAAAGGAGTCAGACCACACATAGGTGGTTTCTATCCACTAACTCCCGCAATTTTAGAAACCCAAAGAAGCCACAACACATACATATATATATCTCGAGATTTGGCTCTTCAGATTCTACTTGACACTTCTAGTTTCAAGTCATGGTTGATCAACCCTTAGGAACGATTTACAATCCTAAATGACACTAATCCGTTCAATAACGAAATCTAAGACGTTTAAAGCCATCAATAAGACACTTCAAGAATGATCAAACATATCCGGACAAAAAAATCAAGTTCACCATGACACAACGTACAACCTCATGTGATCATTGAGAAGGTTAATCATAACTATAATTTGGAAGAATAAGCGTAGAAAATTTTAGGGAACTTGAAAACATAGCCGTTACCATCAAATCGGACAAGGAGAAACGAGGGGAAACCACCACTTGCCTTGGTTTTACCGGAAAAGTCCTATGAATCACTCCACGTTGTAGATCGGGGCAAAAGAACACGGGAGGACTTGAAATCTAAACAAAAATGGCCAAAAAAGGGGGTTTGGGCCGAAAAACCCTAACGAGAAAACTCAAGGAAAGGGGAAAAATTTACCACGATATCGTGGCTCTCGGTGAGTGCTTTCCGGATCTACATTCGGTTGAAGATTTCGAGCACCGGAGCTCCGTCGGCGGCCACCGGAAGATTCACGAAATAATACTTCTCTCTCGCTCACGCCTCTTGTTCGGGAGAAAATTAATATCGGAGAAGAAGAAGTCATGTTTTAAAACCTAAGTCTAAGAATATGTATATATGTATATATGTAAAAGTACTTATAATTTTTTTTGTCTAAATATTTGTTTATTACGAGCAGTATCAGGCAAATCAAAATTAGAGGTCTAGTATGGCTCCAAATCGAAAAGTGCCCAAAATGAAAGCTGTAGATATCGTCGATACTAACAAATTTTATGTTGACTATTTTTTCGTATGACACCGTTTTGACCCTCAAAACGGTGCCCAAACTCTGACTGCACAGGACTACTCGAGAGGAAAGGGTCTACTCGAGAAATAGAGCATTAGTTCTCGAGAAGAACATATAGTTCTAAGGAAATGGGATATAGTTCTCGATAGTAACATTGGTTCTCGAGATGGAGAGGCTAAAGTTCTCGAGATAAACCTTAGTTCTCGAGAATAAGGCTATAGTTCTCGAGAGAAACAATCAAACGGGCCACCTATGAGCAGTTTCGGAAAAATCACAAATAGGGGTCTAAGATAGATCCAAATCAAAAAGTGCTCAACATAAAAGTTGTAAATCTAGTCGAAACAAACAAATTTTATGTTTACCGTTTTTCCATACAGTGCCGTTTGGACCTTCAAAAATGTGCCCGAACGCACACTATACAGGACTACTCGAGAGGAAAGGGGCTTCTCGAGAAAGAGAGCAAAGTTCTCGAGAGAAACTCATAGTTCTCGAGAAAAATACATAGTTCTCGAGAACAAAACAGTAGGACTCGAGAGAATTAAGTATTTCTCGAGAATAAGACCATATTTCTCGAGAATAAGCAGTAGTTCTCGAGAACAACAAGGATTCTCTGGTAGAAATCAATAATGCAGCTTATTTACGAGCAGTTTTGGAAAATCTGAAAATAGGAGTCTAAGATGGCTTCAAATAAAAAAGTGGTCAACAAGAAAGTTGTATATATCGTCTAGATAAAGAAATTTTATGTTTACCATTTTTTGATACGACGTCGTTTTGATACTCAAAACGGCACCCGAACACAGGCCGAAACGGACCTCTCGAGAAGAGCAAAGGACTTCTGGAGAACAACAGAGGACTTCTCGAGAACAGCATAGAACTTCTCGAGAACAGCAAAGGAATTCTCGAGAACTAGGATAGACTTCTCGAGAATCACATAGGACTTCTCGAAAACATTAAGTCATGACTTCTCGAGAACAACTGGGAGTTCTCGAGAATGAAAAGGGGGGATCTCGAGTACAAGCAGGACAAATTGCAGAAGTTCCGATTTGACTAATATTTTGGAATGAATCGCTGACTCTATGAATTAGTAGTGTATACAACCTTAGAATTCGACATACCATTCTCGAGATATTAAATCACGCGCCGAGACTCCAAAAATTCTCAGATTGCGACGAAACTTGACAAGCAAGTCCAAAATTTCAAAATGCAAAAAATTTCCAATTACAACAAGAATTCGATCGACTCGACCGCACAAACACGAAAATGCCTTAACGGCATTGCTCCATCAACTCGACGTTAAAAGTAACGCCACGACGCCATAAATATGACGTTTCCCATTTAAATAAAATCATCGAAAAATCAGGGGCGTTACAGTCACTCTCCCTAAAAAGAAGTTTCGTCCCGAAACTTAACACAACTCCAAAACCAAATCAAAACGATAAGATCAAACATAACTGAAAACATAACGACATACCCGAATTAAGAGAAGAGGTGCGGATGAGATTCTCTCATTGATGATTCCAATTCCCACGTTGTGCTCTCGACGTCTTGATTTCTCCAAAAAATCTTGACCATGGGGATGGTCTTTCTTCGCAAAACAAGCTCTTGAGAATCTAGAATACGAACAGGTTCTTCCACATACGTAAGGTTGGGCTGAATCTAGGGCATTGAGTCGAGAACTTGACGATCATTACAAACACACTTCTGCAACTAGCTCACATGGAACACATCATGGACACCTGGGAAGGTTGCAGGCAACTCCATCCTATACGCTGAAACTCCGACGCGTTCAAGAATCTAAAAAGGTCCCACGTACCGGGGGTCTAACTTGTGGTTCCTTCCAAACCTTTTAACGCCAGACATCGGAGAAACTTTAAGAAAAACCAAGTCCCCAATGGCAAACTCCAGATCGACCATTCGTCGATTAGCATATTTTTCATAACGCTCTTGTGCTACACGGAGCTTCTCTCGAACATGAGTTACAGAACAATTCATCTCCTCAAGGGCTTCCGGACCGAGCAACGGTCTCTCACCAACTTCAGCCCAAAAAAATGGAGTTCTACAACGCCTCCCATACAAGGCCTCAAACGGGGCCATCTGCAGACTCTCTTGATAACTATTATTGTAGGCAAACTCCATTAGCCTCAGACGCTCATCCCACGCTCCACCGTGGTCCAAAATGTAACATCTAATCATGCCCTCCACGATCTGATTTACTCTTTCTGTTTGCCTATTTGTCTGCGGATGGTAGGCGGTGGAATACCTCAAGTCGGTACCCAACCCCTCTTGCAAGCTCTTCCAAAAGCAAGACGTAAATCTGGAGTCCTGATCTGATACAATGCTAACAGGCACTCCATGTAACCTGATGAACTCTTCAAGATATAGCTCAGCTATCTTCTTCATCGAATACCCAATCTTAAACGGAACAAAGTGAGCACACTTTGTTAATCTGTTGACTATCACCCAAACAGAGTCATGCCCACGAGGAGATTTTGGTATACCGGTGATAAAATCCATTGAAATACTCTCCCATTTCCAACTTGGAATATCGAGCGGTGACAATTTACCACCAGGCCTTCTATGATCAGCCTTGACACGCTGACACGTATAACATTCCGATACAAAATTTGCGATATCGCTCTTCATCCCTGACCACCAAACAATTTGTTTTAGATCCTTATACATCTTTGTGGAAACATGATGATAGGATACACTAGAACCATGAGCTTCAGCACAGATCTTAGCTCGAACATCGCTAAAGGCAGGAATACAAAATCTACTCCGATATTTCAGAGTACCTAGCTCATCCAAAGAGAAATCAGGTAACTCTCCTTTCTCAGTTCTCTTCCAGAGGTGTAACAAATCAGGTTCCTCCTTCTAGTGCATTCTGGTAAGGGAAATCCAAGAGGTCTCTTCTGCTTCCAAACCAGCAGGCACAGAACTACTCCCAACCTCAATATCCATCAATAAGAATTCTTCCACCGGGGACTGTACAGACAGATTGAAGATTTCAGCCGTCTTTCTACTCAAAGCATCAAGCTACTACGTTAGCCTTTCCTGGGTGATAAAGGATCTCTACTTCGTAATCGGCTACATACTCCAACCACCTACGCTGGTGCAGATTTAACTCCTTTTGAGTGAAGACGTACTTCAAACTCTTATGATCTGTGTAGATCTTGCACAGCGCGCCATACAATAAATGTCTCCAAAGCTTCAACGCATAAATTACTGCCGCAACTCTAAATCATGTGAAGGATAGTTACTTTCATGAACTTTTAATTTCCTTGATCCATACGCAATCACCTTTCCTCCTTGCATTAGAACACAACCAAGTCCAATGTGTGATGCATCCACATATACAGCATACTCAAGTCCTTTAGTAGGCAGAGTTAAAACTAGAGCAGTATACAGTCTCTTTTTCGGCTCTTGAAAGGCTTCCTCACATTTATCGCTCCAAATAAATATGGTGTTCTTCTGTGTTAGTCTGGTTAGAGAGGAAGACAACACAGAGAACCCTTCCACGAACCTTCTATAGTAACCAGCCAGACCTAAAAAGCTCCTAATCTCCTTAGGAGTAGAAGGTCTCTTCCATTCCATCACAGTAGAAATCTTTGTAGGGTCTACGGAAATACCGTCCTTACTCACAACATGACCCAAAAAGGACACCTGGGGTAACCAAAATTCACACTTACTCAACTTAGCATAGAGCTTGTGCTCCCTCAGGGTTTCCAAAACGAAACGCAAGTGGTTAGTATGCTCCTCAACACTGTGGGAATACACTAGGACGTCGTCTATGAACACAATAACAAAATGGTCCAAGAAATCCTTGAACACTCTATTCATTAAATCCACGAATGCAGAGGGTGCATTAGTCAGTCCAAAGGACATCACCAAGAACTCAAAATGCTCATGCTGTGAATGAAAAGCTGTCTGGGGTACATCAGCCTCACGAAATCTCAGCTGGTGGTCGCCTGAACGAAGATCAATCTTCGAAAACACAGCGCATCCCCACAACTAATCAAATAGGTCATTAATCCGAGGCAACAGATATCGGTTCTTAATGGTTACCTTATTTAATTCTCGATAATCTATGCAGAGCCTCATAGAACCATCTTTCTTCTTAATGAATAAAACAGGTGCACCCCACGGAGAAGAACTTGGCCTAATAAAACCACACTATAGCAACTCATCTAATTGAGTGCGCAATTCTTCTAACTCACGCGGCGCAATACGGTAAGGTGCCTTAGCAATTGGACGAGTACCTGGCTCGAGGTCTATCATAAACTCCACCTCTCTTTCAGGAGGAAGTCCTGGAAGACTATCAGGAAAGACATCTGGAAACTCTCGCACCACCGGGACATCCTCAAGACGTGGTGTAACAAAAGATGTTTCCAGAGCAGAAATAGAAACTAAAAATGCCTCGCAACCAGACTCTATAGCACGACAAGCACGTACTGCAGATATGACAGGGGAAACTTTGTCCTGAAATCCATAGACGCTCATAGGTTGGCCGTCGTCCATCCTGAAATCTAGTCACTTAGCCTTGCACTGGATGACCGCATCATACTTGGACAGCCAGTCCATGCCCAAAATCACGTCAAAGTCAGCCAGATCTAAAATCATCAAGTCAGCAAAGGCCAAAAAATTGCCAAGATAAATAGGGCATCTCAGAACTCCTTGGCTAGATATCACCGAATCACCGGAGGGAAGCTTGACATTGAAGGAGTCTCCCAATTGATCCACATTCAGGCGATGTTTATCAACAAATCTCCAGGCCACAAAGGAATAAGTGGCACCCGAATCGAAAAAAAAGCGCGCCCACCTATTCCGCACCTTAAACTCCCCTAAAACTGTAACATACATAACTAAACGAACGACAACTAGGGCAATAACGATAAATAATAAGGATATTTTAAACTTGGGCTAACCTGATATCACTTGCGTAGAGGTTTGAGCTTCCTCGTTGGTCATCACGTTCAGCTTTTCTTTTCCTTTGTCTTGGGCTGGTGGCGGCGGCAGAGCTCGAAGTGGGGTAGGTTGTAGTGTGGACTGAGCCTGAGGGCATGACGACTTCATGTGTCCCTTCTGCCCGCACTAGAAGCAAGTATTTTCTTTCATCCAGCAACGATTCACATCATGACCCTTCCTTGCACAGAACGAGCACAAAAGCTATCCCTTGGGTGCACCTTCAATGGCGTGCACCTGCTGCTGCTTCAGGGTGGCAGTCCTCTTGAAACACCTTTCGTAAGGGTGTTAAGGACGACCACAAAAGCTACACACTTCCTTACTTTTCTTTTTCGAAGAAGGGCTAGACGCCCTGGAGCTACCATCCACAACACCTTTCCTTTTCTCTTTCCTTGCCGCAGCACCACGGTTCTTAGCATTTTCAATCACCTCCACTTTCAAAGCGGCTTCCACTGCTTCAGCATAAATTTCAGCTCGGTAAACGCATGCCAACTGCTGGACATCGCTTCTTAATCCTCCCAAGAAATGTTTCACTCTACCCTCCTCAGAAGCTACCAAATAAGAAGCAAACCTACTCAATTTGCTAAACTCAATCTCATACTCACTCACCGTGAGCTGTCTCTGCTTTAGATGCAGGAAGTTATTCATGAGACGGTCCTGCTCGACCGAGGGCAGAAACTTTTTCAGCAGCATCTTCTTAAAAGAGTCCCAGGAGCAGCCTTCCTTCAGACTCTCCTTTTCACGAATCCACCAACTCTTTGCTAGTCCTTTTAACTGATAGGCTGTAATCATAACCTTCTGGGCTTATAGAATTCCGGAATACGAAAACATCTCTTCGATGGAGATGATCCAATCATCTAAAATAATGAAGTCAGCACTCCCGTCATAAGTAAGAGGTCTCAATCGCTGGACATGTGAGATGAAATTCATCTCTGGTGGTAGCATCACCGGGGGCATGAAAGGAGCAGGGGCATCAGGTATGGCTTGATCCACAGCAGGATCTCACACTAAGGGTTGTTGCATGGGAGCCGCAGACAACAAGGTCTGAATTTGCGATTGCATCGCAACTACTTGCCTTGACAGAGCCTCGTTGTTCTGTCGCAAACTCTCAATCAACGCATCACTCTGCGCACCTGACGACTCACCCTCCAACTAAGGAGTCGACCTCGTCGCAATACGCTTTGGCGGCATTTCTAAAAAGGCAAACAAACAACCCATCAAAATCCTATATTGCGACTAGGGCAAACAAAACTAGTTTAGACCATACTTAAAAGACACTTGCTTAAGCTGTCACTTGCTCTGGGATTATATGATGATGATATGTCCTACTCAGGATGATATCCAATCATCCTATTGACTCATGTGCCTATGATATGAATGCATGGCTTCTTTACTCTTATTTAAAATCATGTACGTACATATGTCATCATGTAAATCTTTAGCTTGGCATATTGTGCTTATGTTATGTTATGTTATGTATGCAGTGTTATGCATCCTAAAAAGGCCTTAATGCATGTTAAGAGTGGCGTATACATGAAATGTTATGCATCCCATACTACATAACATTGCATGCAACGAAAAAAAAGGAAAACGTGCTAATGGGCATTCATGTGGTGAGGTTATGCATCCCATACTATATAACCCTCACATGTTGCCGCTTATGGTGGATCCATATACAAACACATATTATGCATCCCATACTACATAATATACCCCGTATACTTCTAATCATGCTTATGAGTGTAGTGTTCATGCTTAAGCCAAGACATACTGATGACACATCGGTGTGTGTATGATATGACGCTAAACAACTAACACTAACAAGGGAAGGTTGCCCGACCAATTGTCAAGCAACCTCCCTCTAATACCAACTGTCACAACTCGCATTTTCACCGCATATAAAATCATATCAGAGTAAGGGAAAATGCACGTCATGATGTCACGTCAGCAGGGGATAACTGCGGATGCTCAGGCAGACACCTACTTAATCATGAAGAAAATTTGTTTAAGTTATTTTTAAGGAAAAAATTGGTTAAGTGCAATAGTTAGTCGTATCCCTCGGCTTAAATGCTCATTTAGTCCACAAATCAAAATATAGTTATACGCTGCGGAAAAATACTTACTTAGGTTAACTCTAACATCCTACATGAGTATAAACGTCCCCGAAGGACAACTCATGCTATGCAAGACTCTAAATTTATAATAGTAGTAAGGATATCCTTTACGGTCGCTAAATATAACAAGTTAGAGTTTTTAAATTATGCAGTGCATGAAGTAATAGCAATAGATTTTATTCTTAAAAATATCTAACATGCATTCCTAGCATAAATCCTCCCAGAGAGCAAGTAATCCACATCCACATAGAGGGAAATAAGCAGCTAGCAAGTATCAAACAAATAACAAAACTGTGGGTGCCAACAACTAACACGAACCCAATTACAGTAAAGTAAGTCTGAACTAGTAACTAAATAAACAACAGTCTACCGCGTTGAGACGAGGTAACACCCACCGCCAACACGGTCACCCAGAAACACCAAAACTAGCTCTGCTACCTACTACTGCTCTGAACCTGTGGCATTCCAAAGACAGAACACCTAAGAAAGAAAGTACAAATGGTGACAGAGAATAAATAAGCAAAAATAAACAAAGATCAAGGGGTACCAACCCAAGATCAACAATACTGAAATAAAGCATCAAACAGGAAAAGAGAGAAATACTACGTGAATCGTGACGTACTCCAACAAATACATCAGATTTCCCAAGGAAAAAAAAGGAAACAAAAATAAGTAAAAAAATAAGGAAGAAAATTTACTACCTTTACTAAGCACCTATGGTCGACTCTACCCCAAAAACACGAGCGAGGTGGTCACTCAACTGGACACACCCCTCACGAATATTTTATCCGCTTAACTGCGAGGGAGTCTCATACTCTCCACCATACACCACAGATGCCCAAAAACCTGGTAGACTTCCACAAGGTACAATAAAGGAGTCAGAAGATGCGGAGGTGGTTTCTATCCACTAACTCCCGCAATTTTAGAAATCCAAAGAAGCCACAACACATACATATATATATCTCGAGATTTGGCTCGTCAGATTCTACTTGACACTACTAGTTTCAAGTCATGGTTGATCAACCCTTATGAACGATTTACAATCCTAAATGACATTAATCCGTTCAATAACGAAATCTAAGACGTTTAAAGCCATCAATAAGACACTTCAAGAATGATCAAACATATCCGGACAAAAAAATCAAGTTCACCATGACACAACGTACAATCTCATGTGATCATTGAGAAGGTTAATCATAACTATAATTTGGAAGAATAAGCATAGAAAATATTAAGGAACATGAAAACATAGCCGTTACCATCAAATCGGACAAGGAAAAATGAGGGGTAACCATCACTTGCCTTGGTTTTACTGGAAAAGTTTTCTGAATCACTCCACGTTGTAGATCGGGGCAAAAGAACACGGGAGGAGTTGAAATCTAAACAAAAATGGCAAAAAATGGGGTTAGGGCCGAAAAACCCTAACGAGAAAAATCAAGGAAAAGGGAAAACTTTACCACGATAGCGTAACTCTCAGTGAGAGCTTTCCGGATCTACGTTCGGTTGAAGATTTCGAGCACCGGAGTTCCGTCGGCGGCCACAAGAAGATTCACGAAATAAAACTTCTCTCTCGCTCATGCCTCTTGTTCGGGAGAAAATTAATATCGGAGAAGAAGAAGTCATGTTCTAAAACCTAAGTCTAAGAATATGTATATATATATATATATATATATATATATGTAAAAGTACTTGTAATTTTTTTTGTCTCAATATTAGTTTATTACGAGCAGTATCGGGAAAATCAAAATTAGAGGTCTAGGATGGCTCCAAATAGAAAAGTTCTCAACACGAAAGTTGTAGATCTCGTCGAGAAGAACAAATTTTATGTTGACTATTTTTTCGTACGACACAATTTTGACCCTCAAAATGGTGCCCTAACTCTGACTGCACAGGACTTCTCAAGAGGAAAGGGTCTACTCGAGAAATAGAGAATTAGTTCTCGAGAAGAACACATAGTTCTCGAGAAATGGGCTGTAGTTCTCAAGAGTAACATTGGTTCTCGAGATGTAGAGGCTAAATTTCTCGAGAGAAACCTTAGTTCTCGAGAATAAGGTTATAGTTCTCGAGAGAAACAATCAAACAGGCCACCTATGTGCAGTTTCAGGAAAATCGAAAATAGGGGTATAAGATGGCTCCAAATCAAAAAGTGCCCAACATCAAAGTTGTAAATCTCGTCGAAACGAACAAATTTTATGTTGACCGTTTTTCCATATAGTGCCGTTTTGATCTTCAAAAATGCGCCCAAACGCAGACTATAAAGGACTACTCGAGAGGAAAGGGGCTTCTCGAGAAAGAGAGCAAAGTTCTCGAGAGAAACTCATAGTTCTCGAGAGAAACACATAGTTCTCGGGAACAAAATAGTAGGACTCGAGAGAATTAAGTATTTCTCGAGAATAAGACCATATTTCTCGAGAATAAACAGTAGTTCTCGAGAACAACAAGGGTTCTCAGGTAGAAATCAATAATGCAGCTTATTTACAAGCAGTTTTGGAAATATTGGAAATAAGAGTCTAAGATGGCTTCAAATCAAAAAGTAGTCAACATGAAAGTTGTAGATATCGTTGAGACGAACAAATTTTATGTTTACCATTTTTTGATACGATGCCCTTTTGACACTCAAAACGGCACCCGAACACAGGCCAAAACGGACCTCTCGAGAAGAGCAAAGGACTTCTCGAGAACAGCAGAGGACTTCTCGAGAACAGCATAGATTTCTCAAGAACTGCAAAGGACTTATCGAGAACTAGGATGAAATTCTCGAGAACCACATAGGACTTCTCGAAAACATTAAGTCATGACTTCTCGAGAACAACTGGGAGTTCTCGAGAACGAAAAGGGGGGATCTCGAGTACAAGCAGGACAAATTGCATAAGTTCCGATTTGACTAATATTTTGGAATGAATCACTGACTCTACAAATTAGCAGTGTATACAACCTTAGAATCTGTCATACCATTCTCAAGATATTAAATCACGCGTCGAAACTCCAAAAATTCTCGGATTGCGACGAAACTTGACAAGCAAGTCCAAAATTTCAAAATGCAAAAAATTTCCCAATTACAACAAGAATTCGGCCGACTCGACCGCACAAACACGAAAATCTCTTAACGGCATTGTGCCGTCAACTCGACGTTAAAAGTAACGCCACGATGCCGTAAATATGACGTTTCCCATTTAAATAAAATCATCGAAAAATCGGGGGCGTTACACTGCATGACCAAGGAATGCTATTGATGACAGCCGAAACTCACACTTAGAGAATTTGGCGTACAACTGACTCCCCCTCAGGGTCTCCAAAATAGTGCGTAAATGATCTACATGTTCTTCCTCAGACTGTGAGTATACCAGGATATTGTCAATAAAGACTATCACACACTAGTCCAAGTACTCTCTGAACGTTCTGTTCATCAGGTCCATGAATATCGAAGGCACATTTGTTTGGCATAATGGCATGACCGTGAATTCATAATGCTCATAATGTGTACTCAATACCGTCTTGGGAATGTCACTTTCCCTGATTCTCAACTAATAATATCCAGATTTCAAATCCAGCTTCGAGTATACAGTCAAACCAACTAGCTGATCGAACATATCATCGATTCTCGGAATCGAATACCTATTTTTCTCTGTCAGCATATTCAACTCCTGATAATATATACACAGCCGCAAGCTTTCGTCCTTTTTATTAACGAAAAGGACCTATACACTCCAAGATGATGAACTCGGACGTACATAACCTTGATCTAGTAATTCTAGAAGCTGTACTTTCAATTCTACCATCTCCCTTGGTGCTAAATGGTGCAGAGAGTGTGACATAGGCTTGGAACCTAGCACTAGCTCAATGGTGAAATCGATCTCTCTCTGAGGTGGAGCTCTAGGGAGATCTTCTGGGAAAACGTCAACAAACTCCGATACCACGGAAAATACTATTCAAACCGGGCTTAGGCTTATTAGCCTCTAATAGGGTGAAGAATAACTATGAACCCTCACAAACTACATTGACTACTTGGAGAGCAAACATAAGCATCTTACTCGATCCTTTTATACCAGAGAAGGTAGTTTCATGACCCATATTCAGCCCTATATTGGCCATCTTGAGATCGTAATCGATGTACGTACATTGCTCTGAGAGCCAATCCATGCCAAAGATCACATCAAACTCAACTATCTGTAGTAGTGATGCTTCTAAGTCAAACTCTTGACTTCATATCCACACCTTTACTCAACAAACTCTATCCGCGTGCATCGAACATCCATTAGGCAACAACACATCCAGTCTATACTTTGCCACAGAATAAGGTACTCTGATACGCAACACGAAGTCCTCGGACAGAAATGAGTGTGAAGCTCCTGTATCAAACAGTGCTCTCGCCAAACAGTCAAAGATTAAGACAAATCTTGATACAAGACAGTCATACAACCAATGCATATAGTGTAAGGTGTGAAAAGAAATAAAGTTAAAGTCTAAAACATACATGTAACCACATCATCTTGCTTAATGGCCTCCTACTGGGCAAGGTTGTATACTCTAGGTTGGGCTGTAGCATAATGGGATGCAATTGACTCCAACTCTTTCCCTTTCTCCTCATAAGATGCATCTGTCTTTTTCTCAGTCCTCGGAGGATCGCTTTGACATTCTCAGGCTATGTGTCCCAGTTTTCCATAAGTATTGCAATGAATTAGGCCTCGCCCAGAAGTCATTCTAGACACCACAGAAGAAGGAGCCAGTCTAGCAGATTTGGACTTCTTGTTCAACCTTTGGTACCCAGCCTTCAATGAGTTTGGTACCTTAAACTCTAGCCTTTGTAACGATGAGTCATTTTTACAATGTACGCGCTTTATATCTTGCTCCAGGGATAGGGACTGTATTAACCAAGGTCAGAAAACCCTGTGTCATTGGACCTGAGAGAAGCAACCTCAGATCGCCGCGCAATCCTTCATAGAATCGGTTGGTCTTATGCTCCTCATCAGTAAAGGTGGAGCCCGCATATCGCCCCAATCTCGTAAACTCATGCCAGTAGTCATCAACACTACTCTTGCCCTGATTTAATCCCTGGAATTGATTATCCATAGTAATTTTCTGCGTTGAAGGGATATATAGAGCCAGAAACAATCTTGAGAACTCATCCATCGAGATATTTGTAAGTTGTCTTCTAGCAAAGTGATGCAACTCCAATTCGTCCCTGATGGCCGCAGAACAGAGACCTACTGTGGTTGGTTCGAAATGGTCAGATTCCGCGGGCCGGTTAGAAGATCGAGTTTTCTAACGAAAGGAGGCAAGCGCACCTATCGCAAGTAGTACTCGGTATTCGGGAAAATACCGAGGTCGTATTATTCTCGGGGACGCGTTGATTATATCTACTCTTCCAGGAACACTATTATCTTACTAACAGTAAGGTGGGATTTTTTTAGTTTAATTAAAGCGGAAAGAAAGAAAGCGGAATTTTGCTAAATTAGTTCGATGACGGGTTAACGCTCGGCATCGAATCGGATTAAGACTAAACTAATTATTAACAATTATTAAACTTTGTTTTTAATTTAATAAAAGGCACTTGGCCGTGGAGGTTCCAAGAACATGAGCTCACCTTGGTCTAGGGATATCGCTCACCTGGGCGCTAAGGCTATTCGACCGAACGTTAGTCCGACGAAGGATTCCCCTTAATGCCCGCATTACGCTAAGAACCCCGCTATTGGGTGGGGGACCCAATCCGGCAGAACTACGTTTCTCCTCTTTCGAGGAGGCGTACGCAATTCTCTTTACCCAAGGGGGTTCAGTCCATACGTGCAGCCTCTCGGCGTCGCGTATGGATAACAGAAATAGAGCCCACACATCGATTATGTGGTCCTATGCGTCGTTAACCCGGGGTAAACCTTAAGTCCTTAAATTAAAATAAAAATAAAGTTTTTTAATTATTTCAAATCATTTTTATGTCCCAATGCTCTTCGATGCCGAAGGCTAAAAGAGATTAGCCACTCATCGGTATGGGGACGGCTTTATGTTTTTAGGTGAAGCGTGAGTGTTAAATTAAGCACTGAACAATTATAAAGAAAACACGAAAAATAGGACAATTAGATAAATTTAAGGCTAATTGATGCAGGCACTCACACACACTTCAAAACCATAAAGAAAATTAAATAAAGCAAGACCTACTCAAATGAGTAGGCGGAAATAAATGCACACACGCACACACTCTTCTTAATTGAAGAAAGCGATAAATAAAGCGGTAAAATTATCTCCTACACGCACACACTCTACATAATTGAGAAAGCGATAAAATTGCAAGTCTCGGCTCAAATGAGTGGGCGGGAGTAAATCTATCTCATACACGCACGCACTCTACTTGAAATTAAAACACACACACACACTCTACAGAAATGAAAACACACGCACCCACACAAAGTTTTCCTACTCAAGTGAGTAGGAAGAAAATGAAAGCAGTAAAAAGACAAGTCCCACTCAAACGAGTGGGCGGGAAATGAAAGCAAAGCGCCATTTAACTCTTAACGAGTAGGCGGAAATAAATGCACACGCACACACGCACACTACAAAAATGAAATAAAGCAGTAAAACCTAACTCATACACGCACACACACTTGCAAAAATGAGAAAAATAAAGAGCTCAGAAAATTAAAACGATTGCATTTCTACCGCTAGAATGCGGTAGAAATGCATAAAAAGATGAAATAAAAATTAACCGGACTAAAAGTTTTGAAATTAAAAAGCTAAAATGAAGTGAGCGAAAAATTATAACGACTATATTTTCATTCTTATATTTGTATAAAAACTCCTAAAAAGTGAAAATAAAACAAAAAGGACAAAAAGTTTTACAATCCTAAAGAGCCTAAGTTAAAGAAAAATGAAAATAACACTTTTAGATGAGTTTTTATAAAGCCTTATGAATGAAAAAATAGGAAAAAGGAGAAAAGCTAAATCTAAAAAAGTACAGAAAATGAAATTTAAATGGATGGCACAACGGCTAGAAATGCCGATAAATCCTAAATCTAACTAAGTTATGAAAGCAAAAAAGATGAAAACATAAAAGAAATACAAAAAGATGAACGAAAAATTGCTTAAGTAGGCGCATTCAAATGGATTATTCATACAAATTAAGAGAGAAAAATTCATATTTTATTAAAGTAAAAACCCTAATACAAACTAAGAGAGAGAGAGGGGGGAGAAATTCTCCTTACATAAGTATGGAATCCAATTGGGCAACACCTCCCCTAAGCAAAGTGGTCAAAAAAGTGGACAAAATAAGCTTCCTGGAAGCTCTTATTTATAGGCAAATTTTCGGGTTGGTCACGCCCTAGGTCACAGGCATGACAGGGGGGCGTGTCACTACTATTCATGAGCTGACCGGTTGACTTGACTGGAGCTTTGACTTCGGGGCGAAAACGTGGCGGTCACGCCCCAGGTCACGGGCGTGACAGGGGGGCGTGACCGGGGGAGCTGGCAGTTCGATGTCGGCAGCATTGACAGGTTGACTAATCTTGCGGGTCGGCCTCGACACGGGCGTGACAAGCCTTGACACGGGCGTGGCGTTGGGCGTGTCGGGCTCGGGACAGTGGAATTGTTGAGTTTGACCAGCTGGTTGCATTGAGAGCCTGACACGCCCGTGTCGGGGGTGACACGGGCGTGACATGGCCGAAAAAATATTTTTCTGCAAAAAATTAGAAAAACAAAAAAGCTAAGTTAGAAATAAAAAATTACAAAAAAGAAACAATTTATTAAATAAAACAAACAAAAAAAGACAAAAATAAAGTAAAATGACATAATTAAAATACAAAAATATAGGTATATTTACAACTCATCAAACACCCTCATACTTAAGCTTTTGCTATTCCAGAGCAAAAGTTTGAGGTGAACTTATAAGGAATAATAAAAAAAACTAAGTTTTGCTACCGCTAGATTAATTATAAGAGAGATCAAATAAAAATATACGGGGTATAAGAGTTAAGTCCTAAAATTATTTAGATGATTTAAACAGGGCAAAAGTTTTGGCCAAAAGACTTCTTGATGTAATCAAATAGAAAGCAATAATTGTATTGGTTAGATTAACAGAAAATAGTTTGGAGTTATACAAACTTTAGCTTATAGGAGTGTTATTGGAAATAATGCAATTTACGAATTATGGTCTCAAAAAGATTTTTGAATTAATTCTAGAGTCATGAAATTGGCTAAGGGGGGTTGATGTTGGTTTATGAAGATGCTTGGATTTTGAGGCGAGGTTATTTTTTTCTCGAACCTCCAATTTTTTGATTTGGATGTTAAAGGAAAACGAAATCTTATTTTCCTTAACATAAAAATTTTTTCTTCTTCATAAATAACCCAATGTATATGTGTTGGAGTAATGAATTTTATCCTCTTACTCCGTAATGTATAATCTTTTAATTTATTGGGTGCCTATGTTTACGGAATGAAATCTTATTCCCATTGACATAAGATCTTTTTTTCTTTTTGGGGAAATAATTTTATCACACCAAGTAGGTTATGATAAGTAAGGGGAGAAAAGAGAACTAGATTTTTAATTGAAAAATAATTGAGAGCAACCTTTATAAATTGTACGTTCCAATTTTTCAGAAAGCTAAAAGCAAGCATAATTGAATTCTATAGTCGTTATTTTCTAACATGGAACACATGCTCCTATCTATGAAAAATTAGAAGTAGTGCCTAAAGCGAGTCCCCTATTTTTAACAAAGTATTATAAATTCTTTAAAACTTAACCCCGGCTATTTAGATTTTTCAATCTATAATTAACAAATGAATAGTGAACAAAGAATTGATCAAATTCGCATATAAATAAACTCAAAACGAAAGTTTTGGATAACAAGAAACTTAAGAATGAAATGTTTGATTTATTTGTTTCAAAACTTATAAAAAAAAAATTTGTTATTTTTTGAAGTTATGCTCTTTTTTTGTAGTTTTGTAGTTATATCTTTAATATATACATGCTAAAAAGAAAGAAAATTTTTTTTTTTGGATTTTTAAGTTTTGTGAATTGTTTTTTTTGTATTTTAAAATTTTGTGAATTTTTTTGTATTTTTAATGAAATTTTTATTCTATTTGCAAAAATTTGGGAAAAAGAAAAAATATTTACAAGGATGAGAGGGAAAAAGGGAGAGGGGAAAGAGAAAGAATATTTACAAAAATTATTTACAAAAATTATTTACAAAAATATTTACAAAAATATTTACAAAAATATTTACAAAAATATAAACTAGGTAGCCGCGAGATGACTCGTTATGTGGATGGCTCGATGAGCCGGATCTCGCGGACCGAGTTAAAAATAAGACAAAGTTTCAAAAATGAAACTTCAAAAATTTTTAATTAAAATTTTTTTGATTTTTTTTTTTGTTATAAATTTTTTTTGAAGTTTTGTTTTTAAAATTTTTTGTTTTGTTTTGTTTTGTTTTTTTTTTTTGTAAGTGAAAAAGAAAGTACGAAAATATGAAAACACCCCCATACTTAGATCCAACATTGTCCCCAATGATGTATGCTAAGCATGAGGAACAAGACAGCAGGTATATGTACAAAAAAGAAAAGAGAGGGGGGCAGAAGACGTCCCTGATCCGCGCGCGGGGAAGCCCATTAAAAACCCTGCATTTATTAGAAAAATAGAAAACATAATAAATAAAGACGTAAAAAAGGATAGACGTGGGGTGCCTCCCAGGAGCGCTTTGTTTATAGTCGCGTAGCTTGACTATAGTGGCGGGTTTATATATGGAGAAGGGTTATGGTTTCGCTCCTACTGATCACAGGGTCGCCCGCTATATAAGACTTTAACCGATTACCGTTCACCTTAAAAGTGCCTTTTTCGGGGTGGGAGACGAGTACGGTCCCATATGGCCAAACCTCTTCAACCTTGAAGGGGCCGAACCATCGCGATTTTAGCTTACCTGGGAAAAGCCTAAGACGTGAATTGTAAAGAAGGACTAGATCGCCCGGAGAAAAAATTTTGGGGGTTTTAATTTTTCGATCGTGATAAAACTTAGAATGCTCCTTATAGAACTTATTGCTCTCGTAAGCGTTCGCACGCCATTCATCAAGCTCGTTTAGTTGCAGTTTTCTATTCTGGGCGGCTAAGTTAGAGTCGAGGTTTAAGAGTTTTAATGCCCAAAGTGCGCGGTGCTCTAGTTCTACGGGTAAATGGCACGCTTTGCCATAGACTAATCGAAACGGGGTACAACCGGTAGCGGTTTTGTACGCTGTACGATACGCCCATAACGCGTCGTCAAGCTTAGCGGACCAATCTTTCCTATTAAGTGAAACGGTTTTTTCTAATATGCGTTTTATTTCTCGATTTACTACCTCAACTTGGCCACTTGTTTGCGGGTGGTAGGGGGTGGCAAGCTTGTGCGTGACTCCGTATTTAGCTAACGTCTTAGCCATTAGAGCGTTACAGAAATGCGTTCCCCTATCACTAACAATAGCGCGAGGCGTGCCGAAGCGAGAAAATAATTTTTTTAGAAATGTAAATATACCTATATTTTTGTATTTTAATTATGTCATTTTACTTTATTTTTGTCTTTTTTTGTTTGTTTTATTTAATAAATTGTTTCTTTTTTGTAATTTTTTATTTCTAACTTAGCTTTTTTGTTTTTCTAATTTTTTGCAGAAAAATATTTTCGTATTTTATTTAAGTCAATTTTGTTTATTTTTTGCCTTTTTTATTAGTTTTATTCAATAAATTGCTTATTTTTGTAAATATTATTTCTAACTTAGCTTTATTTTTATTCCAGAAAAATTCCAGAAAAAGTTAGAATGTTAACTGACACGCCCGTGTCACATGACCGACACGCCCGTGTCATGCCCTCGACGATCGCCGACCACAGGTGCCAGCTCGACGATCGGCGATCATCAAATAGTGTCGACACGCCCCCCTGTCACGCCCGTGTCAAGGTGCGACACGGGCGTGACCTTGCCACCTGGCCCGACTTGACGCGCACGACTTTGCGGCCGGACCGCGCCCAGATCGACCTCCCTGACACGCCCCAGTCACGCCCGTGACTGACACATGTCACGCCCGTGACCTAGGGCGTGACCGCCACGTTTTCAGCCGAAGTCAACTTTCCAGTCAAGTCACCCGGTCAACTCATGAATAGTGTCGACACGCCCCCCTGTCACGCCCTAGTCACGGGCGTGACCCACCCGAAATTTTGCCTATAAATAAGAGCTTCCAGGAAGCTTATTTTGTCCACTTTTTTGACCACTTTGCTTAGGGGAGGTGCTGCCCAATTGGATTCCATACTTATGTAAGGAGAATTTCTCCCCCCTCTCTCTCTCTCTTAGTTTGTATTAGGGTTTTTACTTTAATAAAATTTGAATTTTTCTCTCTTAATTAGTATGAATAATCCATTTGAATGCGCCTACTTAAGCAATTTTTCGTTCATCTTTTTGTATTTCTTTTATGTTTTCATCTTTTTAGCTTTCATAACTTAGTTAGATTTAGGATTTATCGGCATTTCTAGCCGTTGTGCCGTCCGTCTAGTTTTCATTTTCCGCACTTTTTAGCTTTAGCTTTTTCTTCTTTATCATTTTTATTCATATAGGTTTTATAAAACCCCCCCTAAAAGTGTTCGTTTTTATTTTCTTTAACTTAGGCTCTTAGGAATGTAAAACTTCTCGTTCCTTTTTAGTTTTATTCTCACTTTTTTGGAGGTTTTATAAAAACTTACGAATAAAAATGTAGTCGTTACAATTTTTCGCTCACTTCATTTTAACCTTTTAATTTCAAAACTTTTAGTCCGGTTAATTTTTATTTCATCTTTTTATGCATTTCAACCGCATTTTAGCGGTAGAAATGCAGTTGTATTAATTTTTCGAGTACTTCCATTTTGCGTTTATTTGCAAAACAATTTCGCTCGGTTAGTTTTTATTTTCACTTTTTTTACATTTCTACCGCATTCTAGCGGTAGAAATGCAGTCGTTTTAATTTTCTGAGCACTTTGTTTTTCTTATTTTTGCAAGTGTGTGTGCGTGTATGAGTTAGGTTTTACTGCTTTATTTCATTTCTGTAGAGTGCGTGTGTACGTATGCATTTATTTCCGCCTACTCGTTAAGAGTTAAATGGCGCTCTGCTTTCATTTCCCGTCCACTCGTTTGAGTGGGACTTGTCTTTTTACTGCTTTCATTTTCTTCCTACTCACTTGAGTAGGAAAAATTTGTGTGGGTGCGTGTGTTTTCATTTCTGTAGAGTGCGTGCGTGTATGAGATAAATTTACTCCCGCCCACTCATTTGAGCCGGGACTTGCAATTTTATCGCTTTCTCAATTATGTAGAGTGCGTGCGTGTAAGAGATAATTTTACCGCTTTATTTATCGTTTTCTTCAATTAAGAAGAGTGTGTGCGTGTGTGCATTTATTTCCGCCTACTCATTTGAGTAGGGCTTGCTTTATTTACTTTTCTTTATGGTTTTGAAGTGTGCGTGAGTGCCTGCATCAATTAGCCTTCAATTTATCTAACTGTCCTATTTTTCGTGTTTTCTCTTATAATTATTCAGTGCTTAATTTAACACTCACGCTTCACCTAAAAACATAAAGCCGTCCCCATACCGATGAGTGGCTAATTTCTTTTAGCCTTCGGCATCGAAGAGCATTGGGACATAAAAAATGATTTGAAATAATTAAAAAACTTTATTTTTATTTTAATTTAAGGACTTAAGGTTTACCCCGGGTTAACGACGCATAGGACCACATAATCGATGTGTGGGCTCTATTTCCGTTATCCATACGCGACGCCGAGAGGCTGCACGTACGGACCGATCCCCCTTGGGTAAAGAGAACTGCGTACGCCCCCTCGAAAGAGGAGAAACGTAGTTCTGCCGGATTGGGTTCCCCACCCAATAGCGGGGTTCTTAGCGTAAAGCGGGCATTAAGAGGAATCCTTCGTCGGTCTAACGATCGGTCGAATAGTCCTAATGTTTAGGTGACCAATATTCCTAGAGATAAGTGCGCTCATATTTTTGGAACCCCCACGGCCAAGTACCTTTTATTAAATTAAAAACAAAGTTCAATAATTGTTAAGAATTATTTTATTCTTAATCCGATTCGATGCCGAGCGTTAACCCGTCATCGAACTAACTTAGCAAAATTCTGCTTTCTTTCTTTCCGTTTTAATTAAACTAAAAAAATCCCACCTTACTGTTAGTAAGATAATAGTGTTCCTGGAAGAGTAGATATAATCAACGCGTCCCGGAGAATAATACGACCTCGGTATTTTCCCGAATACCGAGTACTACTTGCGATAGGTGCGCTTGCCTCCTCTCGTTAGAAAACTCGATCTTCTAACCGGCCCGTGGAATCTGACCATTTCGAACCAACCACAGTAGGTCTCTGTTCCGCGGCCATCAGCATCCCATACTACATAATATGCCCCGTATACTTCTGATCATGCTTATGAGTGTACTATTCATGCTTCAGCCAAGATGTACCGATGACACATCGACGTGTCTATGAAATGGAACAAGACCGCTAAAACTACACCTCTGATACCACTGACACAACCCACATTTTCTCTGCATTTAAACGATATATCAGAGTAAGAGAAATCACACACCATGATGTCACGCCGTGTAGGGGATAAATGCATGCACTCAAGAAAGAACTCGAACCTAACACTTTATATGAAATTCTCAAGTTATTATGAAGAAACTGCAATTTAAAATACGTTTTGACGGCCGTATCCCTCGGCTTAGTGGATCAACTAGTCCACGAGTAAAAATATGAATACACGCTGTAAAAAATACTTTGTTTGCATAGATTGACATCCTACATGAGTATAAACATTCAAGTAGGACAACTCATGATATACATACCTCTAGATTTAATATACGTTTAGAAAGAGTCCTTTACATTATTAAAATATAATGAATTTGGATTTAAAAGATGTTATGCATGAGATAGTCATAATGAGATTTCTATACTTTAAAATAACTAACATGCAATCCTAGCATAAATCATTCCAAGAGAGCAAGTTAGTATAACAAACCAACTAAAATAGTAGTACAACAACTAGCAAATAAACCAACATTCAACAATAATCTCCAGTGGGCGTCAAAAACCTGACACGAACCCACCAAACATCATGTATGTCTGAACAAAAAAACAAAACAAAAAATCTACCTCACAAAGGGGAGGTGAGAACAACTGCAACAACTGTAGAAAACTTGAGGCCACAAACTCTAGCTACTCAACCTACTATAGCTCCGAGCCTGAGGCATTCAAAAGAAAGGAATGCCTCAGTAAAAAGGTACAAGTGGCAAAAGAAAACCAAAGGTAAATAACCAAGAGGAGTTAAAGGGTTACCAACAAAAGACAAAAAATTAGCTGTCAAACCACAACATATAAATCATAAAATAAGAAGAAAATGAAGAATTTATAGAGTTTTAAGTATAAGAAATTAAATCAAGTGCGATATGAAGCCATGCTTCATTATCATCTGCAAGTGTATGCATAAGAACATATGTATATATATATAAAGACAAAAGAGACTGATCAGCTAAAAACATGTGCATCATTAACACCGGTAGAAAAACGGTACTAAGTTTGGGGCCACATTGTCCAACACCAACCTTTAGATCAAGCATCTCAAAAAGGCGCTGTGGTGGTGGCCACATTGTCCAACACAACCCAATATCCCATAAGAAGAGAAGAAAACCCACTAGGTGTAATGATTCACAAACCGACACTGAGGTGGTGGTCCTTAATCCACTACCAACCAAGGCCACAAATAATCATAAATTATATTAATAAACAAAAAGAAACCCAAGGCTTAGCATCAGATTTTCATGACGATGCATAGGGAAGAAAACCAATAGTTACTAAGGTATACTCGATGAATATGACTTGATGAACTCAAAGTCACTCGATAGATACATGAAAATTACTTGACACTAACTACGAAATCACTTGACACTAAGACTTTAGCCACTCGATGCCTCTCTGTTTCACTCGATGCCAAGACAATTTCGATCAAATCACTCGATGCCTGGCTGCTTCACTCGATGCTCTCGAAGACATATCTACTTCACTTGACGCTCTCGACGCCATAGCTGCATCACTCGATGCCTAGACAGATACAGTCAAAACACTCAACGCCATAGCTACTTCATTCGACGCTCTTGACACCATATATACTTCACTCGATACTCTCAATGCCATAGCTGCTTTACTTGATGCCTAGACATATACAATCAATGCACTCAACTCCATAGCTACTTCACTCGATGCTCTCGACGCTATAGTTACTTCACTCGATGCCTAGACAGATACAGTCAAAGCACTCAATGCCATAACTACTTCACTCAATGCTCTCGATGCCATAGATGCTTTACTCGATGCCTAGACAGATACAATCAAAGAACTCAACACCATAGCTACTTCACTTGACGCTCTTGATGCCATAATTACTTCACTCGATGCTCTCGATGCCATAAGGCTACACTCAATGCTTTTACTTAGAGTTTAATTTAATTTTTCTGACAGAAGGACTTACAGCAGTTTAACCAAAAGGCACTTCTTATTTCTACCTAAAACTCTGGTTTCCTACAAAAATTCCAGACTTCTACTCCCCCTAACATACCCCAAACTTAGATCATTTTATTTTAAAAAAAGAAGTGAAACGATAATAAATTAGATTTTCTTTTGACTATTATTTTGACAGATCTCGGCCATGACAAAAACTCAAAACCATATATATTTTGACAGATGTAGGACTAGATTCACAGCAGAGCTTGCAAGAAAATGAGATCTGAAACTTTTATAATGGAATTCGACAAAGGAGTTTTGAAACCACCACTTGCCTTAAACTTCATATCTCAACTTTCCGAACACTTCTCGACACAGATCGACCAAAAAGAAAGTGCGACAACGAGATCTGGAGAGATTTGGACAAAATGATAGTTTAGGGCTACTCACCCCAATGCCAAAAGGTCAGAGAAAACAAAAATACCTATCAACAATGAATAGATCTCGGCGAGAGCTTTCCGTATCTACCCTCCGTCGACGATTCCGAGCACCAAAACACCAACAGTCAGCAGCCGAAGGCCTCACGATGTCTGTCGCTTACTTTCTTCTGCAATTCGGTCCGACGGCTTGGGGAAGAAGATAATGAATAGGGTTTCCGATTACAAGTATTTATATATATAATATAATAATATAATATTATTATTAATAATTAAACGTCCAAACCACTAAAAACTCGAATCAACTCGGTTTCCTATGAAATTTGCACCGAGGCTAAATACTAATTGTTGAAACCGAAAATCGGTCTCTTGTGGAGTTCACCCTTGGGGAAGGGGAGGTCGCGCACATACTTCGCTCCTGTAAGAAAAACAATAAGGAAAAGAGAGCAAAGGACTTGACCAAGTGCCCGGCGCGGAGGTCCCACCACATACCCGGAAGATCACTGAGCGCTTCCCCTCCTTAGCCAAATGTCGGGCTAAGGTACCTCAGAAAGCGCTGGAGGACTGAGAGATGAGTAAGCTTGCCTTTTTGAGGTACCCATTGGGTCCTTTTTATAGGATTCTAAAGGTGATTTGCAAATAACTAACCTTTGTTATCCTGAAATTACTAAAAGCTCCTCGGGCTGGCCTACCAACAGCCAAACCCCGCTATTCTAAATAGCTATATGCAGCCCACCTAGGTCTGCCTATAGCGAGACTCCGCTTTTTTGACTGGCTAAGGGTAGGCCAACGGGGCAAAGTGGTAAGAAACCCCCCACTAAGGACTGGGCGAGTAACCCTTTAATGCCTCTACTTGGCAGGAGGCGCACA
The DNA here is from genome assembly GCA_039513925.1 of Platanthera zijinensis. Taxonomy (NCBI): domain Eukaryota; kingdom Viridiplantae; phylum Streptophyta; class Magnoliopsida; order Asparagales; family Orchidaceae; genus Platanthera; species Platanthera zijinensis. Next base: position 39,712,728 of record CM077094.1, read on the forward strand.
TCGTGGGCCGGGGCTGGCTCGCCTAGGGGACACAGGTTAGAGATGGCCCACCTGGGAAGGCGCGGGCCGACCCGCCTAGGAGAGGCGGGCAGGGCTGACCCGCAAAAATAGGCGCGGGCCGGAGGCTAACCCGCCTGGGAGGGTGCGGGCCAGAGGGTGGCCCGCCTAGGAGGGCGCGGGCCGGTCCGCCTAGGAGAGGCGGGTAGGGCTAGCCCGCCGAATAGGCGGGGATCGAAGACTGGCCCGCCTAGGAGGGTGCGGGCCAGGCTGGCCCGCCGCTTGGGCAACCCTTAGATGTGCGGGCCGGGGGCGACCCGCCTGCATCCGCCTGAGTCCTTCGGCGCCACGGGGTTGTACACCAATGCTACATAACCAATGGTGAATTCAAAATTAAGATTCGACAAACTAAACTCGGGTTAAAATTCCCCAAAGTTATAACCAACATTAACCTACTAAAATCCACCGAGTCATAACCTCGGATTCCAAAGAGCAAAAATCACGCTCCAACAATGGTTTCCGTTTACTACGCGACAACGTAATGCCCTGACGTCATAAATACGCCACTAAAGAAATTAAAATAAACTTCGAAAAATCAGGGGTGCTATATATTAACTCATGTGCATAAACTTATGAATGCATGAATTATCATTTCTTTTGTTTTAAATCTATGTGTGTACGTAGTCATCATGTAGATCTTAGCTTGGCACGTGTGCTAATGCTATGTTATGTCATGTATAATATGCTATGCAATCTAATAAAGGCCTTAGTGCATGTTATGAGCGGCGTACACATGAAATATTATGCTTCACATACTACATAATATCGCATGTAACGAAAAAAGAAAAAATTAATGTGTATTTATGTGATGATTGTTATTCATCCCATACTACATAACAATCACATGTTGCTTCCTATGAGGATCCATATACAACACATATTATGTATCCCATACTACATAATATGCCCTGTATACTTCTTATCATTCTTATGTGTGTAGTGTTCATGCTTCAGCCAAGACGTACTGATGACACAATGGTGTGTATATGAAATGGACTAAACACATTGCCAAAAAGCAATTATAAGAACACGCAAGTTCCTCAAACATGTGTATTTTCATTCCTAAGTGGACATTCATGGATTCTTTCATGTTATAATGGTAGCGCACATACATGTACTCACCACCCCTTATAAGAATTTGACCACAAATTTGAATAAGAAAGACTGACACCACCTCTTATACCAAATTCTAACACCCACATCCATTACATAGGATATAACAGAAGGTCCGGTCAGGGCCCCATGTCATATTCTACAGACAATTAGCGGAGTTACTTATTGAGACCATAATCCATTTATGCATCCTAACTCAGAGTGAATTCTAGTTGAAGTTAATTTAATTGCTTAGAACCCAACCAAATGAATTCCCACTAAACCAAAGTAGGAATGATAACTTAAATACACAAATAATTATGGCCTTAAGGCCTTACAACTGTTTACTCAAATATAAGTGTTTTATAGACATCGGCACGCAGGCAGGCTACACATGAAACAGTAACAGCACGCTTCGCTTGGCCTTTGAGGGTCGGCACATCAAATAGGGCTTCAGCCCGCTACTTCCTACTTGGCTCAGCTGCACCTGCATAAAAGCATTCCACCCCAACAGTGACAAACAAAGTAACGGTCAACATTTGCTAACCAAATTATAACGACCCTGCCCCTAACTCGGGGCAGTGGTGCTTCTTCCCTGTAGGAAGAACATCATGAACAATATCGGTAATAGAACGTGTAATTTAAGCACCATTCACCATAAACGCTTGCACTGTCGATCATACGTCTCGTGCACTCAGGGCATATTATCGGTGTTCCTAGATTCAAGCCACACCACCCTTCTCAAGACAGTACCTTTAAGCATTAATAGTCTTTTTGGTCCGAAGCCTAAGACTCTTTCTATGCTACGACAAAGTAATGCTGATTTTCAAGACACTGACTCTCTCCAAGCCGAATGCAATAATGTGCGTACAGGCCAGCCATAGCCCATTGCTCAAACTATCAAGCTCGCAAGCCACGACGCAGGTCAGCCTTCCATTGCCCATTCACATAATACATAACCACATTATGTTCCAAGGTTGGCTCACATGGCCACCATAGCGGAGCAATCTAAGCTCACATGTCATTATACAGGCCCCCAAGTCTCTATGAGATAGGCCTCCAAAGCATCGCTCGCTGGTAGCTATCGCCGCGCGGTAGGGGATAGACTATCGTTTCTTCCCCATAATGGGTGTTTTCCTTGAGACCTACTCCAATACTCACACTATAGCAACCTGCACACCCAACGAATCTAAAAATTACACGTTTACCATAGAGTCTTCTCCAACATACAAAACAATCATCATCAATCTAAACCAACCTGTCTGGATGGGCTTCATATAGCATGCATATTCCGTACTTCGATTCCTGATTGTAAATGCAAATATATCGGGGATACAACTGATCAACTTGTTCGGAGACTCGCTTCTACATGTTCGTGGAGCGTCTACCCTCTCATACCAAAACAAAGGACTTCACGTGTCCAAGGAGAAAGATCATTACCCTTGACGTTCGTTTAAGTGCCATGGGGAAGATCTAGCTGGATGAAAATGACCGCAACAGACTTTCCTCCACGAATCTGAAATTGGCTCGCGACTCGAAGCTCTGAAAATCCAATGACAGCTAGATCTCCTTCCTCTTCTTCTCCTTCACTATTCTCCCTCTCTGTTGTTCAGAACGAGAAAGACAATAAAGAAAAATGAATTTGAAACTTAACTTCCCCGACCTTAAACCGGGCTACCATCGTGTGGTAACTAGCTACCGTCGCGCGGTATCACAAGCGTTGGCTTGTTCCGCAAGCCCACCTCCCAAAACTTGTAACACCCCTGATTTTTTTTATGTTTATTTTAATTTCTTTAGTCGCGTATTTTTGACATCAGGGTGTTACGTTGACGTGTAGTTGATGAGTATCATTGCTGGAGCGTTACTTTTGCTCATTGGTATCCGAGGTTTTGACTTAGAATATTAGCATGGCTAATTTCTAGTGTGTTTTTGAAATTTCCCTTGCAAACCGGGTTTATTTTGGAACTCGGTGGAGCCTTTTGGGATATTTTGGTGTTTTGACTTCAGGGAGTTTTTACCTGAGGTTGGTTCGTTGAATTTTGATTTCAACTTCACCATTGGTTTTGTAGCATCGGTATTTAGCTTTGGTATGAATTTCGTGGAAATTTGAGTTGATTCGAGTTTTGCTCTTTTGGACGTTTAATTAATAATATTATATTATATTACATATATAGCGTGTATGATTTGGTGTAAACCCTATTCATCATCTTCTTCCCAAGTGGTCGGACCGATTCTAAGATGCGAGGAAACGGCGGACATCGCTAGACTTCAACTGTCGACTATAGGAGCCCTGATGCGCAAAATCGTCATCGGAGGGTAGATTCGGAAAGCTCTCGCCGAGATCTACGTGTGTGCGGTGAGTTTTTACCGTTTCTTGGATTTTGGGGTGTTAGGTTATCCGATTTTGACCTTCGTTTTCACCGAAAAGTTTTAGGAAGTGTAGCCAAGGTGTTCTTGTGGCCGGATCCGTGAGGAGGAGCGCTCATAAGGCCAGATTTTGAAGGCTTTGAGGTAAGTGGTAAATCTTTCCCTTGCAATTTTGTCTTGTTTTTTCCATTCCTTCCATTTCTTCCCTCCTTAGAATGTAGTTGTAGTGTGAGGTTCGTCCAAGATTGAATTACTGGGTAGTGTAGGATTTCCAACTAAGGAAATTTTGTCGGATAAGTGTTGTGTTCGGTTAGAGGAAATCCGTCGATTATAAGGGATTCAACCTAAGTTTAATTCGTCATATATGGTGGGGGTCAGTCTGAGAGAGATTCGTCAAATATGAGATTTGGGACTAAGTCTTTTTCGTCGAGTAATCTCAACGAATTCGTCTATTATGGTGTTGGCATCGAGTGATCTGTGAGATTAAGTATTTTTGTCGAGTAATCTCGATGAATTCGTCGATTATGGTGTTGGCGTCAAGTGATTTGTGAGATTAAATCTTTTTCGTCGAGTAATCTCTACGAATTCATCGATTATGGTGTTGGCATCGAGTGTTTTGATTATGTGCCTTTGGCATCCAGAGAATTGAGTAAACTCAGGTAGGCATCAAGTGAAGTAAAGTTCATGGAGTTAAGTACAGGCGTTGAGTGAACTCCAAATTCATTGAGTATACTCGATGAATTTCCCATGGACTTGGTAATTTGAGCTGATTCGTTGAGTATCAAGGTAATGTTAGCCGATTTGTCGAGCATCGCCCGTCATCCAGATTTTTTCTATGTAGGATTCATTGAGTGTCTGCTGCATTCGTCGGGTATACTCGACTAATTAGTATGGACTCAAGATTTTCTTATCGAATAGAGTCCAATTCATCGGGTTTGGTCTTAGGGTGATTTTCGGTATTTTTCTTCCTTTCTACTAATGGAGTAAGCCTGTGTTTCGATTGGGGTTTTTTTCAGTGTTTTATGGATATTTTTGGTGTGGCCCATAGTTAGTAATGGATAAAGGACCACCAAACTATGGCCAGCTTATGAATCTTTGCCCTGGTGAGTTTACCCGATGTGGGTTGTGACTGGGTGTGTGGAGGAGGATACCACCACTGCAGGTGCAAGTATTTCCCCGGTGTTGGGTATGTCAAGAAACACGACCACCTTTCCTTGATCCCTTGTGAAGTTTTTACTGTTGTGTGTTGGGTAGGTTCCCACCATCGCAGGTGCCGGAATTTATCGGTGTTTATGCTCATTCTATGATGAATTTGTCACTCTTATGTATATATACTCTTACTCATATAAATGTTTTATAAAACATAGATCTTTATCGCACTTGGTGCAGCTTGGGATATCTAACCCTTGTGAGTTCATTCTTACTTTTCCCCTTGTGGTTGAGTGCTGATGTGTTTCAGTTCAGCTATTCCTTTTTGGGTTGGTAACCCTTGACTCCTTTGCTTTCATTTGAAATCAATCTTTTATTTGCCACTTGTATATTCATGTTGAGGTATTCTTTTCTATGGAATGCCTCAGGTTTGGAGCAGTAGCCGGTTGAGTGGCTAGGGTTGGTGGTTGCTGGTGTTATGCAGTTGTTACAGTCATCCTTTCCTCGCCATTGTGAGGTAGTGTTGTTGTTTTGTTGATTAGTTCAAACTTACATGCTATTTGGTGGGTTCGTGTTAGGTTGTTGATGCCCATTGGAGTTTTTAAATTATTAAGTTACTTGCTAGCTGCTTAACCTCATCTTGATGACTTGTTGGTTTTACTTGCTCTCTGGGAAGGTTTTATGTTAGGTTTGTATGTTAGTTATATTAAGTATAAAAGTAACATTATGACTATCTCATTCATAGTATATTTCAAGTCAAAGTCATTCTATTTTTAACTACGTAAAAGACTCATTTCTTACTTATATTAAATCTAGATGTATGTATATCATGAGTTGTCCTATTTGGATGTTTATACTCATATAGGATGTTAACCAATATAAGCAAAGTATTTTCCGTAGCGTATATTCACGTTTTCACTTGTGGACTAGTTGATCCACTGAGCCGAGGGATACAGCCATCAAAACTTAACTTAAATTACAGTTTTCTTCATAATAAACTTGAGGATTTCATATAAAGTGTTAGGTTTGAGTTCTTGCTTGAGCGCATGCAGTTATCCCCTGCACGGTATGGCATCATGACATGTGTTTTCCCTTACTTTGATATATCATTTTAATGTGGAGAAAATGCGGGTTATGATAGTTGGTATCAGAGGTGTAGTTTTAGCGGTCTTGTTCCATTTCATATACACACCATTGTGTCATCAGTACGTCTTGGCTGAAGCATGAACACTACACACATAAGAATGATAAGAAGTATACAGGGCATATTATGTAGTATGGGATACATAATATGTGTTGTATATGGATCCTCATAGGAAGCAACATGTGATTGTTATGTAGTATGGGATGAATAACAATCATCACATAAATACACATTAATTTTTTCTTTTTTTGTTACATGCGATATTATGTAGTATGTGAAGCATAATATTTCATGTGTACGCCGCTCATAACATGCACTAAGGCCTTTATTAGATTGCATAGCATATTATACATGACATAACATAGCATTAGCACACGTGCCAAGCTAAGATCTACATGATGACTACGTACACACATAGATTTAAAACAAAAGAAATGATAATTCATGCATTCATAAGTTTATGCACATGAGTTAATATATAGCACCCCTGATTTTTTGAAGTTTATTTTAATTTCTTTAGTGGCGTATTTATGACGTCAGGGCATTACGTTGTCGCGTAGTTAACGGAAACCATTGTTGGAGCGTGATTTTTGCTCTTTGGAATCCGAGGTTATGACTCGGTGGATTTTAGTAGGTTAATGTTGGTTATAACTTCGGGGAATTTTAACCCGAGTTTAGTTTGTCGAATCTTAATTTTGAATTCACCATTGGTTATGTAGCATTGGTGTACAACCCCGTGTTCGCCGAAGGACTCAGGCGGATGCAGGCGGGTCGCCCCCGGCCCGCACATCTAAGGGTTGCCCAAGCGGCGGGCCAGCCTGGCCCGCACCCTCCTAGGCGGGCCAGTCTTCGATCCCCGCCTATTCGGCAGGCTAGCCCTACCCGCCTCTCCTAGGCGGACCGGCCTGCGCCCTCCTAGGCGGGCCACCCTCTGGCCCGCACCCTCCCAGGCGGGTCAGCCTCCGGCCCGCGCCTATTTTTGCGGGTCAGCCCTGCCCGCCTCTCCTAGGCGGGTCGGCCCGCGCCTTCCCAGGTGGGCCGTCTCTAACCTGCGTCCCCTAGGCGAGCCAGCCCCGGCCCACAATGTGCGCCTCCTGCCAAGTAGAGGCATTAAAGGGTTACTCGCCCAGTCCTTAGTGGGGGGTTTCTTACCACTTTGCCCCGTTGGCCTACCCTTAGCCAGTCATAAAAGCGGAGTCTCGCTATAGGCAGACCTAGGTGGGCTGCATATAGCTATTTAGAATAGCGGGGTTTGGCTGTTGGTAGGCCAGCCCGAGGAGCTTTTAGTAATTTCAGGATAGCAAAGGTTAGTTATTTGCAGATCACCTTCAGAATCCTATAAATAGGACCCAATGGGTACCTCAAAAAGGCAAGCTTACTCATCTCTCAGTCCTCCAGCGCTTTCTGAGGTACCTTAGCCCGGCATTTGGCTAAGGAGGGGAAGCGCTCAGTGATCTTCCGGGTATGTGGTGGGACCTCCGCGCCGGGCCCTTGGTCAAGTCCTTTGCTCTCTTTTCCTTATTGTTTTTTCTTACAGGAGCGAAGTATGTGCGCGACCACCCCTTTCCCAAGGGTGAACTCCACAAGAGATCGATTTTCGGTTTCAACAATTAGTATTTAGCCTCGGTGCAAATTTCATAGGAAACCGAGTTGATTCGAGTTTTTAGTGGTTTGGACGTTTAATTATTAATAATAATATTATATTATTATATTATATATATAAATACTTGTAATCGGAAACCCTATTCATTATCTTCTTCCCCAAGCCGTCGGACCGAATTGCAGAAGAAAGTAAGCGACAGACATCGTGAGGCCTTCGGCTGCTGACTGTTGGTGTTTTGGTGCTCGGAATCGTCGACGGAGGGTAGATACGGAAAGCTCTCGCCGAGATCTATTCATTGTTGATAGGTATTTTTGTTTTCTCTAACCTTTTGGCATTGGGGTGAGTAGCCCTAAACTTTCATTTTGTCCAAATCTCTCCAGATCTCGTTGTCGCACTTTCTTTTTGGTCGATCTGTGTCGAGAAGTGTTCGGAAAGTTGAGATATGAAGTTTAAGGCAAGTGGTGGTTTCAAAACTCCTTTGTCGAATTCCATTATAAAAGTTTCAGATCTCATTTTCTTGCAAGCTCTGCTGTGAATCTAGTCCTACATCTGTCAAAATATATATGGTTTTGAGTTTTTGTCATGGCCGAGATCTGTCAAAATAATAGTCAAAAGAAAATCTAATTTATTATCCTTTCACTTCTTTTTTTTTAAATAAAATGATCTAAGTTTGGGGTATGTTAGGGGGAGTAGAAGTCTGGAATTTTTGTAGGAAACCAGAGTTTTAGGTAGAAATAAGAAGTGCCTTTTGGTTAAACTGCTGTAAGTCCTTCTGTCAGAAAAATTAAATTAAACTCTAAGTAAAAGCATTGAGTGTAGCCTTATGGCATCGAGAGCATCGAGTGAAGTAATTATGGCATCAAGAGCGTTAAGTGAAGTAGCTATGGTGTTGAGTTCTTTGATTGTATCTGTCTAGGCATCGAGTAAAGCATCTATGGCATCGAGAGCATTGAGTGAAGTAGTTATGGCGTTGAGTGCTTTGACTGTATCTGTCTAGGCATCGAGTGAAGTAACTATAGCGTCGAGAGCATCGAGTGAAGTAGCTATGGAGTTGAGTGCATTGATTGTATATGTCTAGGCATCAAGTAAAGCAGCTATGGCATTGAGAGTATCGAGTGAAGTATATATGGTGTCAAGAGCGTCGAATGAAGTAGCTATGGCGTTGAGTGTTTTGACTGTATCTGTCTAGGCATCGAGTGATGCAGCTATGGCGTCGAGAGCGTCAAGTGAAGTAGATATGGCTTCGAGAGCATCGAGTGAAGCAGCCAGGCATCGAGTGATTTGACCGAAATTGTCTTGGCATCGAGTGAAACAGAGAGGCATCGAGTGGCTAAAGTCTTAGTGTCAAGTGATTTCGTAGTTAGTGTCAAGTAATTTTCATGTATCTATCGAGTGACTTTGAGTTCATCAAGTCATATTCATCGAGTATACCTTAGTAACTATTGGTTTTCTTCCCTATGCATCGTCATGGAAATCTGATGCTAAGCCTTGGGTTTCTTTTTGTTTATTAATATAATTTATGATTATTTGTGGCCTTGGTTGGTAGTGGATAAAGGACCACCACCTCAGTGTCGGTTTGTGAATCATTACACCTAGTGGGTTTTCTTCTCTTCTTATGGGATATTGGGTTGTGTTGGACAATGTGGCCACCACCACAGCGCCTTTTTGAGATGCTTAATCTAAAGGTTGGTGTTGGACAATGTGGCCCCAAACTTAGTACCGTTTTTCTACCGGTGTTAATGATGCACATGTTTTTAGCTGATCAGTCTCTTTTGTCTTTATATATATATATATATACATATGTTCTTATGCATACACTTGCAGATGATAATGAAGCATGGCTTCATATCGCACTTGGTTTAATTTCTTATACTTAAAACTCTATAAATTCTTCATTTTCTTCTTATTTTATGATTTATATGTTGTGGTTTGACAGCTAATTTTTTGTCTTTTGTTGGTAACCCTTTAACTCCTCTTGGTTATTTACCTTTGGTTTTCTTTTGCCACTTGTACCTTTTTACTGAGGCATTCCTTTCTTTTGAATGCCTCAGGCTCGGAGCTATAGCAGGTTGAGTAGCTAGAGTTTGTGGCCTCAAGTTTTCTACAGTTGTTGCAGTTGTTCTCACCTCCCCTTTGTGAGGTAGATTTTTTGTTTTGTTTTTTTGTTCAGACATACATGATGTTTGGTGGGTTCGTGTCAGGTTTTTGACGCCCACTGGAGATTATTGTTGAATGTTGGTTTATTTGCTAGTTGTTGTACTACTATTTTAGTTGGTTTGTTATACTAACTTGCTCTCTTGGAATGATTTATGCTAGGATTGCATGTTAGTTATTTTAAAGTATAGAAATCTCATTATGACTATCTCATGCATAACATCTTTTAAATCCAAATTCATTATATTTTAATAATGTAAAGGACTCTTTCTAAACGTATATTAAATCTAGAGGTATGTATATCATGAGTTGTCCTACTTGAATGTTTATACTCATGTAGGATGTCAATCTATGCAAACAAAGTATTTTTTACAGCGTGTATTCATATTTTTACTCGTGGACTAGTTGATCCACTAAGCCGAGGGATACGGCCGTCAAAACGAATTTTAAATTGCAGTTTCTTCTTAATAACTTGAGAATTTCATATAAAGTGTTAGGTTCGAGTTCTTTCTTGAGTGCATGCATTTATCCCCTACACGGCGTGACATCATGGTGTGTGATTTCTCTTACTCTGATATATCGTTTAAATGCAGAGAAAATGTGGGTTGTGTCAGTGGTATCAGAGGTGTAGTTTTAGCGGTCTTGTTCCATTTCATAGACACGTCGATGTGTCATCGGTACGTCTTGGCTGAAGCATGAATAGTACACTCATAAGCATGATAAGAAGTATACGGGGCATATTATGTTGTATGGGATGCTGATGGCCACGGAACAGAGACCTACTGTGGTTGGTTCGAAATGGTCAGATTCCGCGGGCCGGTTAGAAGATCGAGTTTTCTAACGAGAGGAGGCAAGCGCACCTATCGCAAGTAGTACTCGGTATTCGGGAAAATACCGAGGTCGTATTATTCTCGGGACGCGTTGATTATATCTACTCTTCCAGGAACACTATTATCTTACTAACAATAAGGTGGGATTTTTTTAGTTTAATTAAAACGGAAAGAAAGAAAGCAGAATTTTGCTAAGTTAGTTCGATGACGGGTTAACGCTCGGCATCGAATCGGTTAAGACTAAAATAATTCTTAACAATTATTGAACTTTGTTTTTAATTTAATAAAAGGCACTTGGCCGTGGGGGTTCCAAAAATATGAGCGCACTTATCTCTAGGAATATTGCTCACCTAAACATTAGGACTATTCGACCGATCGTTAGACCGACGAAGGATTCCTCTTAATGCCCGCTTTACGCTAAGAACCCCGCTATTGGGTGGGGAACCCAATCCGGCAGAACTACGTTTCTCCTCTTTCGAGGGGGCGTACGCAGTTCTCTTTACCCAAGGGGGATCGGTCCGTACGTGCAGCCTCTCGGCGTCGCGTATGGATAACGGAAATAGAGCCCACACATCGATTATGTGGTCCTATGCGTCGTTAACCCGGGGTAAACCTTAAGTCCTTAAATTAAAATAAAAATAAAGTTTTTTAATTATTTCAAATCATTTTTTATGTCCCAATGCTCTTCGATGCTGAAGGCTAAAAGAAATTAGCCACTCATCGGTATGGGGACGGCTTTATGTTTTTAGGTGAAGCGTGAGTGTTAAATTAAGCACTGAACAATTATAAGAGAAAACACGAAAAATAGGACAGTTAGATAAATTGAAGGCTAATTGATGCAGGCACTCACGCACACTTCAAAATCATAAAGAAAAGTAAATAAAGCAAGCCCTACTCAAAAGAGTAGGCGGAAATAAATGCACACACGCACACACTCTTCTTAATTGAAGAAAGCGATAAATAAAGCGGTAAAATTATCTCCTACACGCACGCACTCTACATAATTGAGAAAGCGATAAAATTGCAAGTCCCGGCTCAAATGAGTGGGCGGGAGTAAATTTATCTCATACACGCACGCACTCTACTTGAAAGTAAAACACACACACGCACTCTACAGAAATGAAAACACACGCACCCACACAAAGTTTTCCTACTCAAGTGAGTAGGAAGAAAATGAAAGCAGTAAAAAGACAAGTCCCACTCAAACGAGTGGGCGGGAAATGAAAGCAGAGCGCCATTTAACTCTTAACGAGTAGGCGGAAATAAATGCATACGCACACACGCACTCTACAGAAATGAAATAAAGCAGTAAAACCTAACTCATACACGCACACACACTTGCAAAAATAAGAAAAACAAAGTGCTCAGAAAATTTATACGACTGCATTTCTACCGCTAGAATGCGGTAGAAATGCATAAAAAGTGAAAATAAAAACTAACCGAGCGAAATTGTTTTGCAAATAAACGCAAAATGGAAGTACTCGAAAAATTAATACAACTGCATTTCTACCGCTAGAATGCGGTAGAAATGCATAAAAAGATGAAATGAAAATTAACCGGACTAAAAGTTTTGAAATTAAAAGGTTAAAATGAAGTGAGCGAAAAATTGTAACGACTACATTTTTATTCGTAAGTTTTTATAAAACCTCCAAAAAAGTGAGAATAAAACTAAAAAGGAACGAGAAGTTTTACATTCCTAAGAGCCTAAGTTAAAGAAAATAAAAACGAACACTTTTAGGGGGGTTTTATAAAACCTATATGAATAAAAATGATAAAGAAGAAATAGCTAATGCTAAAAAGTGCGGAAAATGAAAACTAGACGGACGGCACAACGGCTAGAAATGCCGATAAATCCTAAATCTAACTAAGTTATGAAAGCTAAAAAGATGAAAACATAAAAGAAATACAAAAAGATGAACGAAAAATTGCTTAAGTAGGCGCATTCAAATGGATTATTCATACTAATTAAGAGAGAAAAATTCAAATTTTATTAAAGTAAAAACCCTAATACAAACTAAGAGAGAGAGAGGGGGGAGAAATTCTCCTTACATAAGTATGGAATCCAATTGGGCAGCACCTCCCCTAAGCAAAGTGGTCAAAAAAGTGGACAAAATAAGCTTCCTGGAAGCTCTTATTTATAAGCAAAATTTTGGGTGGGTCACGCCCGTGACTAGGGCGTGATAGGGGGCGTGTCGACACTATTCATGAGCTGATCGGGTGACTTGACTGGAAAGTTGACTTCGACTGAAAACGTGGCGGTCACGCCCTAGGTCACGGGCGTGACATGTGTTAGTCACGGGCGTGACTGGGGCGTGTCGGGGAGGTCGATCTGGGCGCGGTCCGGCCGCAAAGTCGCGCGCGTCAAGTCGGCCCAGGTGGCAAGGTCACGCCCGTGTCGCACCTTGACACGGGCGTGACAGGGGGGCGTGTCGACACTATTTGATGATCGCCGATCGTCGAGCTGGCACCTGTGGTCGGCGATCGTCGAGGGCATGACACGGGCGTGTCGGTCATGTGACACGGGCGTGTCAGTCAACATTTTGACTTTTTCTGGAATTTTTCTGGAATTTTTCTGGAATAAAAATAAAGCTAAGTTAGAAATAATATTTACAAAAATAAGCAATTTATTGAATAAAACTAATAAAAAGACAAAAAATAAACAAAATTGACTTAAATAAAATACGAAAATATAGGTATATTTACAACTCATCAGATGCATAATATGTGTTTGTATATGGATCCTCATAGGAAGTAATATATGACTGTTATGTAGTATGGGATGCATAATAATCATCATATGAATGCCCATTAGATTTTGCTTTTCATTACATACGATATTTTGTAGTATGGGATGCATAATATTTCATGTGTAAGCCGCTCATAACATGCATTAAGGCCTTTATTAGATTTCATAGCATAACATGCATGACATAACATAGCATTAGCGCTTGTGTCAAGCGAAGATCAACATGATGATATACGTACACACATGGATTTAAAGCAAAAAGAATAAGAATTCATGCATTCATAGTTTATGCACATGATTCAATGGGATGACGGTATATCATCCTAAGTTATGCATGACATCATGAATGAAAATCCAAGAGCAAGTTAGCAGCATGAGCAAATGTCTAAATATGTATGGTCTGATCTAAGTTGTGTAGTTATAACGGTTAAGCTGGGATTTAATTTATTATTCGTCATATTCTTAGGATGTCGCCTAAGCATGTTGCGAAAAGGTCGACTCCCCAGTCGGAGGATGAGTCGTCTGGTGCGTAGAGTGAGGCTGTGATTGAAGGACTGTGACAAAGTAATGAGACTCTGTCAATGGCAGATGATGGAGATGCAATCGCAGATCCAGGCATTGTTGAATGTCGTTTTAGGGCAGCAGTCAAGAGTGCAGGACCCTACTATGGGTAAAGCCATTCATGTTCCTCCTTCTCCTTTGGTGCCTCTAGTTTAGTTGCCACTAGAGATGAAATTTATATCGCATTTTCAGCAACTAGGACCTCCTACCTATGATGGTAGAGCTTACTTTATGGCATGGGATGATTGGATTATTGCGATCGAGGAGATGTTCTCTTATTCAGGGATTTCTACGAACCAGAGAGTGATGGTCGCCGCTTACCATCTTAAGGGTCTTGAAAAGAGCTGGTGGTTAAGAGAAAAAGAAAACCTCACTGATGGATGTTCGTGGGGATCGTTTAAGGAGTTGCTGCTTAGGAAATTTCTGCCGTCGGTCGAGCAAGATCGTTTGATGAACAACTTCCCGCATATGAAACAGAGACAACTTACTGTCAGTGAGTATGAGGTAGAGTTCAGCAAGTTGAGCCGGTTTTCCCCGGATTTTGTAGCCTTATGAAGCAAGCAAAGTAAAGCACTTTCTTGGTGGTCTTAGGAATGACATCCAACAGTTGGCAAGTGCATATGGATCTGAGAGTTATGATGAGATAGTGGAAGCTGCTCTAAAGGTTGAAACAATTGATAATGCAAAGAATCAAGGAATGCAAATGAGGAAGGATAAGAGAAAGTTAGATGATAGTAAAAGCTCTCGGGATTTCGGCCCTGATTTAAAGAAGGGAATCAAGGAGGCGTGCAGTTTCTGTGGCCGGCCAGGCCATCCATTCGAAAAGTGTTTCAAAGGGTTGAAAGTTCAGAAGCAACAGCAGGTGCATGCAATTCAGAGCACCCCTAGAGGATATATGGTCTATGCATCATATAAGCAGAAGGGACATGATACTGCCCATTATTGGAGTAAGTATAAGGTTTATTTCTAGTGCGGAATAAAAGGGCATTTTAAGTTAAGGTGCTCGCGGTCTCAATCCCCGCTACAGCCAATTCCACTTCAAGCATTTTCGTCGCCGCAACATTTGGGCAAAGGGAAGGGCAAGTTGAATGTGGTGACCTTGGAAGAATAGTAGACGTCCACCCAAGTGATCTCAGGTTAGATTCTAATCTAGTTTTTTCTGTTATAGTTATGTATGCGGTTTTATATGGAGGTTTAAGGTAAAGAATAATTGGGCACACGTTCTATTTGATTCTGGTGCTACCCACTCGTTCGTGGCTAGTACTTTCATAGAACGTCATCGTCTAACTCTTGATCAAGTTGGCGATTCATTTCGCATCAAGTTTCCTTCTAGTGACTCGGTGGTGTCTGTAACATCCCATTTCCGGCTAGACCCCTAGGAGTCGGTTGGTCGTGATGGAACCCTAGGAAGCCCAAAAACCGAAATAAATCGACCAGGATTTCGGGTCACGGGTTGGTCACGCCCGTGACCGACCCGTCACGCCCGTGACCTGGGGCGTGACTCATTCGACGATCGTCGATCTCAGGGAGACGATCGTCGGGCGCAGAATTTTCAACCTGGCCCTGTCACGCCCGTGACCCAGGAGTCACGCCCGTGACCAAGGGCGTGACCCCTTCGGCGATCGGCGATCTCAGCGCGACGATCGCCGAGCGCGGAAATTACCTCGTGACCCTGTCACGCCCGTGACCCGCAATGTCACGCCCGTGACATAGGGCGTGACCATGATCGACGATCGTCGATTTCAGCTCGACGGTCGTCGACCCAGATTTGGTCACACGGCCTGTCACGCCCGTGACCCCCAATGTCACGCCCGTGACATAGGGCGTGACCATGTTCGACGATCGTCGATTCCAGTTCGACGGTCGTCGACCCAGAAATGACCACTGGGCCTGTCACGCCCGTGACCCAGCTGTCACGCCCGTGACCACCCTTCGACGATCGTCGATCTCTGTTCGACGATCGTCGAACCCAGAACTGGCTAACCGGGCCTGTCACGCCCGTGACCTATGTGTCACGCCCGTGACCAAGGCCAAAATGACAGCCAGGTAGGAAATTTCGGTAACCGACGCCATAATAAATTCTGACTATGGGAATGAAAATCAAGAGTATTTATGGGACGTTCCCTACTTTAATTATGTTAATAATTAAGGAAAAGTGGGTCCAATAGGAAATTGCCACCTGGCAAACACCTCTTCATCTCCAACATTTCAACTGCCATTCGTCATAACCGAAACGTCATTAAGGGGATTATTAATGGCCGCGAACGTTTCATCTCCAACGTTTCAACCTTTCCCCTCCCTTCTTTCTTCCCTTTAAAAAGGCCCCATAGGCTCAAGGATGAAGTTTCCAAGCCCTTACCTGAAGTTTCGAGCCTCCTACTGTGCTTTAGAAGAATTCCGACGACGCCACCACCGCGCCATGACAGTCCAACGTCCATCTCGCCGTCAAACCATGAATAAGGTCCTCCTCTACTCTTTCTTTTATGGATAGATCTTAGAAATCATTAGGAGAGATATCGGGCTCAAAAGAGCCGGATCGGGTGAGCGTTTCCATGCTTTTCCGAAATTTGCATGGTGGCGGGTTCGCCGGAAACCGCCTCTCCGGCGGCCGTGCCGCCGCCCGACGGTAGCCCTCACCTCAACAGAGGTGGTGGTAGTGGTGGCCGGCTGGGGAGATGGCTGGATGGCCGGGAAATAGCTTGGAAAAGCTACAGGTATTTAGGTTTTTAAGCCTCTGGTTCGGGCCGTAGAAGAAGATGAACAGTGCCTTCAAATTAGATAATTATTTTTTAAAAAAAAACAATTTTCTGAATGAAATATCTGTCTTGTTAAATAAATTGGGAAAAATACTTAGAGGCTCCTACAGGAAAAATGATCAACATAGAAAATGTAGCCCTTGAAGTCTACTTTAATTCAAAATTAATTTCACTCGATTTGGAATCCTGGTTAGACCACAGCACCCTTTTTGGGGAGGTCTATCCAGAGGGCTGCCTTGACTTTAGAAAAATTCCCCACTCCAATCCAGTCATCCAAATGACTTGAAATTTGGGGTGTGGTCTAATCCTACCTATATCTAGGTGCTATCCAAAAATGAGAATTTTTGGAGAATATATTTCTATAGTTTTTAGAAACATTCAATAATCCTAGCCGAATTTAATTAGATAGTTAAATAATTTCCAAACCCTCCCAAATTTTGGTGATTGGTCCCTGGGTTCACCATAAGATTCTGTATAATTTTTCATCTCATTTGGAGATGGTTTGGATTAGAAATGAACAAACCTAAGTTTTGCCCTAATAAGGGGTCTTAGGTTAAAAGTGCACTTTTGAAGTTTGAGTGGTCAAATCACCTCAACAGAGGCTGAGATTTTTACCACTGGCTAGTAATATTCTCTAGCACCCCCTCATGGAGTTTGAGGTGGATCGGGGTAAGTTTACCCTAAGGACCAAGGCCAAACCCTAAGGATGGGTCTTGGTGGTTTGTGAAGGTCATGTGGTCAAATGACCTTAGATTGATCCGAAATTGGGTGAAGAGAACCATAGGGCCAATATAGTTCTCTGGACGAAATCTTAGTAGATTTGGAGACCGTTGGGATATCTAAAAATCTAACCCTAGTTTAGGGTGCAAAACTTGTAGAGATAGGAAATGACACTAAATCACATTGAAAAGTGATAAGAATTGGGTAGAGTGCATTATAGGGATGGTACAAGCTCTGGATATTTTTCTATGAATTTTATGATCAATATTTTGGATACTCCTTTAATTACTTAGTAGTTGTATGATTTGCTTAGAAAATTTATTATGGAGTACACACTTCCTGGAAATTGATGAAATTTAGGCAGAGAATGTTTATTATGATTTTATATCTACATGAATTTTTTATGGGATTTTTGGAGGATTATTTCTAAGGCTTGCTTCTTTAAGTATGTTTTACCTTGATTATTTGATTAAATCTTTAGTGGTATTTAGCAAGCTAGTAAAATTATGATTCTCTGCACAAAGAACTTTTATATATCATACTACTGACTAGCGATTTTTCTATAATTTTTAGATGAATAATTTCAGTACTTCCTTCATTACATAGAATTAACGTGATTATACTGAATAAATTATTTAGAGGTTAAATACTTTCTATAAAATTCTGAGAATTTGGATTTGAGGTTATCTTACTGTTATTTAATGATCATGATTTTTGAGTAGCCATTACTTAGGAGGATCATGTAGTTCATGTTTAAAATGACCCATGGCCCGTTCTTTGGGAAAATTAAATAAATATCGGATTAATTAGGAAAATTATAAGTTTCTGGATTTAGATAAATTATGATATGGTAGATCTCCAGTAAATATTATAGGAGATTTGGAAGATAATTTGGTGTACCTCCACTTGTGTACCTCATATAGCTTAGGATGGTCTGCATATAGTAAGCCATGGAATTTTGGTAGTTGATGGTTGGTAGGGCAAATTAAGATTGAGTTCATCATTGGAAGTCAGGATAAGTGGAGTGTGAGACTGGTTAGGATAAGGGAGTACGGGAACGACGAAAGATCGTCCATCCCGGGAAGAAGAGGAAGAGTCTTAATACTCTAGGGTTAGAATTAAAGTAACTAAAAGGGGATCGGGTTAAGGGAGATCAACCAATAATAATAAGTGCCTTACGAAAGGGAACTTCGGGCCGTAATGCCGCCGTCTTGGTTCCTAGTGCCCCTTGAGAGCCCTTCACGGGGTATACCGGGGGTAGTCCTGGGCTAACGTAAACCGTAGGAATAATAAATTAAAAAAGCAACTAGTATAACTAGGGTTGCACGTTTACACTCCCCGATAGCTAGGAAAGTAGAATTATAGGATTACTTGCCATTCAGACAGTAGCTCTGAAGGTAGATGCACGGACAGGACTGTCCGGGGGGCCGCGGGCTCGAGGGTTGGAGTACGGAATAAAGGTGGTGGGTCATCGGTACTAGGCGATCGATCACACCGACAGCGGTACGATGACTCGGCAAAAAGTCTGGAGGGTACATCCAGCAGCAGTACGCGGATACTCTAGGTTGTGTTCTTCTAGGGGCGTACGGAAGGGCTAGGCCTGGTAGTGTGGTTACCCGCCTAGGAGTGGGGGGCCCGACCCACTGTCTCCGTTTGCCACTACGGAGGTTCCTGGGGGTGAAGCTAGCCTCCCGAACAGGGGGAACTAAAGGTCTGTGTGCATAGAGTCGTGTGCGTGAGTTGCACTTGCATGAATCATGGCATAGCATATCACTACACTCATATTTGCATACAACCGACACCCCAACGTATAAATCGGTATGGGACTTTTTATACGATGGGAGCCTTGCAGAAGATCCCTTAACTTATAAGTTTGTATGGGCATTCATATAAGTTAAGGTTACATACTTATTTACTTGTTGTTACTTACTGTTCTCTAGCCGCCTTTTTATATACATTGCTACTTATTAATTGCTTTACTTATTACAACATTTAAACTGTTCACCTATTATAACTTGCTAGCATAGGTCCGCTGTCACCTGTTTGTTTGGTTTAATCTCCACCTTCATGTCCTTCCCTTTCTTCCTCTCCGCTCGGTACCTAGGAGCCATGGGGGAAGGTGTAGGGGATGATAGGGCTTAGTCTTTATGACTAACGGTTTTCGAACCACAACATTTTAGGTATACCATTTGGAAGGGTCACGGCTTTTGCAGTTCCTGACAGAGTCGACCCCGCGACCGTGTTACCATTGTCACCAGCCGGGACATACACGGGTCAAATGCCCCTTGATGGGTGGGACCCCACCTGCTCAGCAGCCAGGAGGCCGAAGACGTAGACGCAGACGTGGATCGCGAGGTGGCGACGGCAGGTCGAAAAGGAAGAAGCACCCAGCGATGCAGTACCAGCAGAGTACAGAGTCGGTGGAGTTGGGCCAGTCCAGCTTGGGTGCTCTCGGTTCAGTGACAGTTACGGTGACGCTTAGTTTTAGTTTTGCTTCCGCGAGTGACTTGTAGTGAGGATTACATGTACCAGGCAAAAGCCTGTAGTTTCAGTACTCTGATATATTGTGGACACTCCCTTCGTGGAGATTTATTTATATACATGTGATTATTGTGGACTTGCTCTTACTTTATTATGCTACTATTCTGCGATCGAAAAGGGCCGGCAGAATTGGCGTTTTGTAGTGGCGACCTTCCCGTGAGTCGGTGCCACCGCAAAGCGGCAATTCTGGGCTAAGACCCTGGGTTCGAAAAAGAAAAAAAAAGGGGGTCTTACAAGTGGTATCAGAGCGAAACCTCGATCGGAAAAGTAGCAGTCCACTAACCCTGGGTCACCCCCGCTCGAGTTTAGTTTGGGGACAAACTAAGCAGCGGAAGCAGTGGTGTGCCCATAAGGGAAATCACATGTGAAAGTCCACTTCATCGTTAATTGGAATCTTTCTTTGTAGCCTATGGCCTACCCTGCCCCCAGCAGGGAACACCTCCGGTGGCAGAGAACATTTCACATAATCCTCTAATCTACGATTTAGACTCAACCAACTAGGACTCGTGACTTACCAGGACAATCTATAGTATGCCCTAGTTCAAAATAGACCTTGGGTATGAATTTGGTTAAGGTAAGGAGATACCCAAAGAGAATGGAGGAGTTTAGCACGAGAATGACTACCTAAGACGAAAACTCTGATGTCCCTACTATCCCAATTAACGATTGTTCGAAGCGGAAGGCTACCTTAAGGAGAATTGAGGCCAATGATCTACTAACAGAAGGGTAGAAGAAAAGCAGTTTTATCCCGCATACCTGTGACAAGAATTACTTAGGGGCAACCACCGAGACAAACACTGAGGGTCGGATAGGAATACAAGTTCGGAAGATACCCATTTGGGATTGGGAACATCTTGACTCGGACAAGGCTGTCGAAAATGTGACTCAAAGTGTCTGAAGTACGGGGTATATCGACGAATTTCAGGGTGGAACCCCAAGTCGAATATTGATGCCCTAGGGATTGTGCACCCAACTGGGACGGAGATAACATGGTAATATAAAAGATGCTTAGCCCAAGGTAGGTAGGGGCTTATCTTTTGTTTATTGGGGGCTAAACTTTTGTTTATTGGGCAAATAGGATTGACTTAGGTTTTCTTAGCCCGAGTTTAGGAATAGTGAGATTGAATTCGACATAATTCGACGTTGTTCGGGCAAGATAATACTAGATCGCTATGTTATATCATCGGAAGTACAATGACTCTAGGAAACTACACGATGTGAGCAAACAATATATTGAAAGACGGATACCTTAAATATAACCCGTAAGGTTGAATTGATTGATTTCGGGCGTACTCGAAGGAATAAGACAATCATCGTGTGGAGATTTTATAGATCTGTTGCCTACACACACAAATGAGAAATTAAATTACCGGAAGTGCGGTGTATCTCAGAACATCTACCCCCTGGAGTGAATAAAAGTGTCATGGATTTGGTGATGCACGGTGAGGTCCTTCAGTTGTTGAAGGCTAAGTGAAAGAATTTTTGGGAAACTATCACAGCCACTGCCCGAGATATAATGGAAGTACGAAGGTATAATTGGAGATTTCATGCACGGGTTTCGTCGTCCCCACCCCAGGCACAATGGTAAAGGGAGCGTCGAGGATAGACTGGACGAGGTAGTTGGCGTCACCTCAACCCGAAAGAAAACTCTTGTGGGTGTTTCATAAGAATGGTGAGTAGCTGTTCGTTAACACGGGGTGCCCAAGACGATTGTGTTGAATCAGCCAGTCAACTTAGAGCCTAGCAAGATCGATGACACGATAGTACGGGCCTTGCGACGGAAGAAGGTTCCGTTAGTCAGGGTTTTGTGGAACAATCATGCGCAGGAGGAGCATACATGGGAGCCACAGGACTTGATGCGATAGAAGTATCCAGAACTTTTCGGTCATGTATACCTCACAACCCCTCTGGACAACCAATTTGTGTTCCTGTTTTAAACCAGTAGGACTGAAATTTTCAGGGATAGGGGCTGATCTTTTGTTTATTGGGATATATACCTAGTCAATTGGACGAATGGTTCTTAGAATCAAAACTGCACACTGCAAACGTAACGCAGAGATGTAGATCTTTCAACTTTCATGGGATGTTACAAGCTTCCTTTTCCCGATTAGAGTCCCGTAGGCTTAACCTTGATTTCGGGGACGAAATCTTTGTTTTGTTTATTGGGATTTGTAACATCCCATTTCCGGCTAGACCCCTAGGAGTCGGTTGGTCGTGATGGAACCCTAGGAAGCCCAAAAACCGAAATAAATCGACCAGGATTTCGGGTCACGGGTTGGTCACGCCCGTGACCGACCCGTCACGCCCGTGACCTGGGGCGTGACTCATTCGACGATCGTCGATCTCAGGGAGACGATCGTCGGGCGCAGAATTTTCAACCTGGCCCTGTCACGCCCGTGACCCAGGAGTCATGCCCGTGACAAAGGGCGTGACCCCTTCGGCGATCGTCGATCTCAGCGCGACGATCGCCGAGCGCGGAAATTACCTCGTGACCCTGTCACGCCCGTGACCCGCAATGTCACGCCCGTGACATAGGGCGTGACCATGATCGACGATCGTCGATTTCAGCTCGACGGTCGTCGACCCAGATTTGGTCACACGGCCTGTCACGCCCGTGACCCCCAATGTCACGCCCGTGACATAGGGCGTGACCATGTTCGACGATCGTCGATTCCAGTTCGACGGTCGTCGACCCAGAAATGACCACCGGGCCTGTCACGCCCGTGACCCAGCTGTCACGCCCGTGACCACCCTTCGACGATCGTCGATCTCAGTTCGACGATCGTCGAACCCAGAACTGGCTAACCGGGCCTGTCACGCCCGTGACCTATGTGTCACGCCCGTGACCAAGGCCAAAATGACAGCCAGGTAGGAAATTTCGGTAACCGACGCCATAATAAATTCTGACTATGGGAATGAAAATCAAGAGTATTTATGGGACGTTCCCTACTTTAATTATGTTAATAATTAAGGAAAAGTGGGTCCAATAGGAAATTGCCACCTGGCAAACACCTCTTCATCTCCAACATTTCAACTGCCATTCGTCATAACCGAAACGTCATTAAGGGGATTATTAATGGCCGCGAACGTTTCATCTCCAACGTTTCAACCTTTCCCCTCCCTTCTTTCTTCCCTTTAAAAAGGCCCCATAGGCTCAAGGATGAAGTTTCCAAGCCCTTACCTGAAGTTTCGAGCCTCCTACTGTGCTTTAGAAGAATTCCGACGACGCCACCACCGCGCCATGACAGTCCAACGTCCATCTCGCCGTCAAACCATGAATAAGGTCCTCCTCTACTCTTTCTTTTATGGATAGATCTTAGAAATCATTAGGAGAGATATCGGGCTCAAAAGAGCCGGATCGGGTGAGCGTTTCCATGCTTTTCCGAAATTTGCATGGTGGCGGGTTCGCCGGAAACCGCCTCTCCGGCGGCCGTGCCGCCGCCCGACGGTAGCCCTCACCTCAACAGAGATGGTGGTAGTGGTGGCCGGCCGGGGAGATGGCTGGATGGCCGGGAAATAGCTTGGAAAAGCTACAGGTATTTAGGTTTTTAAGCCTCTGGTTCGGGCCGTAGAAGAAGATGAACAGTGCCTTCAAATTAGATAATTATTTTTAAAAAAAAACAATTTTCTGAATGAAATATCTGTCTTGTTAAATAAATTGGGAAAACTACTTAGAGGCTCCTACAGGAAAAATGATCAACATAGAAAATGTAGCCCTTGAAGTCTACTTAATTCAAAATTAATTTCACTCGATTTGGAATCCTGGTTAGACCACAGCACCCTTTTTGGGGAGGTCTATCCAGAGGGCTGCCTTGACTTTAGAAAAATTCCCCACTCCAATCCAGTCATCCAAATGACTTGAAATTTGGGGTGTGGTCTAATCCTACCTATATCTAGGTGCTATCCAAAAATGAGAATTTTTGGAGAATATATTTCTATAGTTTTTAGAAACATTCAATAATCCTAGCCGAATTTAATTAGATAGTTAAATAATTTCCAAACCCTCCCAAATTTTGGTGAGTGGTCCCTGGGTTCACCATAAGATTCTGTATAATTTTTCATCTCATTTGGAGATGGTTTGGATTAGAAATGAACAAACCTAAGTTTTGCCCTAATAAGGGGTCTTAGGTTAAAAGTGCACTTTTGAAGTTTGAGTGGTCAAATCACCTCAACAGAGGCTGAGATTTTTACCACTGGCTAGTAATATTCTCTAGCACCCCCTCATGGAGTTTGAGGTGGATCGGGGTAAGTTTACCCTAAGGACCAAGGCCAAACCCTAAGGATGGGTCTTGGTGGTTTGTGAAGGTCATGTGGTCAAATGACCTTGGATTGATCCGAAATTGGGTGAAGAGAACCATAGGGCCAATATAGTTCTCTGGACGAAATCTTAGTAGATTTGGAGACCGTTGGGATATCTAAAAATCTAACCCTAATTTAGGGTGCAAAACTTGTAGAGATAGGAAATGACACTAAATCACATTGAAAAGTGATAAGAATTGGGTAGAGTGCATTATAGGGATGGTACAAGCTCTGGATATTTTTCTATGAATTTTATGATCATTATTTTGGATACTCCTTTAATTACTTAGTAGTTGTATGATTTGCTTAGAAAATTTATTATGGAGTACACACTTCCTGGAAATTGATGAAATTTAGGCAGAGAATGTTTATTATGATTTTATATCTATGTGAATTTTTTATGGGATTTTTGGAGGATTATTTCTAAGGCTTGCTTCTTTAAGTATGTTTTACCTTGATTATTTGATTAAATCTTTAGTGGTATTTAGCAAGCTAGTAAAATTATGATTCTCTGCACAAAGAACTTTTATATATCATACTACTGACTAGCGATTTTTCTATAATTTTTAGATGATTAATTTCAGTACGTCCTTCATTACGTAGAATTAACGTGATTATACTGAATAAATTATTTAGAGGTTAAATACTTTCTATAAAATTCTGAGAATTTGGATTTGAGGTTATCTTACTGTTATTTAATGATCATGATTTTTGAGTAGCCATTACTTAGGAGGATCATGTAGTTCATGTTTAAAATGACCCATGGCCCGTTCTTTGGGAAAATTAAATAAATATCGGATTAATTAGGAAAATTATAAGTTTCTGGATTTAGACAAATTATGATATGGTAGATCTCCAGTAAATATTATAGGAGATTTGGAAGATAATTTGGTGTACCTCCACTTGTGTACCTCATATAGCTTAGGATGGTCTGCATATAGTAAGCCATGGAATTTTGGTAGTTGATGGTTGGTAGGGCAAATTAAGATTGAGTTCATCATTGGAAGTCAGGATAAGTGGAGTGTGAGACTGGTTAGGATAAGGGAGTACGGGAACGACGAAAGATCGTCCATCCCGGGAAGAAGAGGAAGAGTCTTAATACTCTAGGGTTAGAATTAAAGTAACTAAAAGGGGATCGGGTTAAGGGAGATCAACCAATAATAATAAGTGCCTTGCGAAAGGGAACTTCGGGCCGTAATGCCGCCGTCTTGGTTCCTAGTGCCCCTTGAGAGCCCTTCACGGGGTATACCGGGGGTAGTCCTGGGCTAACGTAAACCGTAGGAATAATAAATTAAAAGAGCAACTAGTATAACTAGGGTTGCACGTTTACACTCCCCGATAGCTAGGAAAGTAGAATTATAGGATTACTTGCCATTCAGACAGTAGCTCTGAAGGTAGATGCACGGACAGGACTGTCCGGGGGGCCGCGGGCTCGAGGGTTGGAGTACGGAATAAAGGTGGTGGGTCATCGGTACTAGGCGATCGATCACACCGACAGCGGTACGATGACTCGGCGAAAAGTCTGGAGGGTACATCCAGCAGCAGTACGCGGATACTCTAGGTTGTGTTCTTCTAGGGGCGTACGGAAGGGCTAGGCCTGGTAGTGTGGTTACCCGCCTAGGAGTGGGGGGCCCGACCCACTGTCTCCGTTTGCCACTACGGAGGTTCCTGGGGGTGAAGCTAGCCTCCCGAACAGGGGGAACTAAAGGTCTGTGCGCATAGAGTCGTGTGCGTGAGTTGCACTTGCATGAATCATGGCATAGCATATCACTACACTCATATTTGCATACAACCGACACCCCAACGTATAAATCGGTATGGGACTTTTTATACGATGGGAGCCTTGCAGAAGATCCCTTAACTTATAAGTTTGTATGGGCATTCATATAAGTTAAGGTTACATACTTATTTACTTGTTGTTACTTACTGTTCTCTAGCCGCCTTTTTATATACATTGCTACTTATTAGTTGCTTTACTTATTACAACATTTAAACTGTTCACCTATTATAACTTGCTAGCATAGGTCCGATGTCACCTGTTTGTTTGGTTTAATCTCCACCTTCATGTCCTTCCCTTTCTTCCTCTCCGCTCGGTACCTAGGAGCCATGGGGGAAGGTGTAGGGGATGATAGGGCTTAGTCTTTATGACTAACGGTTTTCGAACCACAACATTTTAGGTATACCATTTGGAAGGGTCACGGCTTTTGCAGTTCCTGACAGAGTCGACCCCGCGACCGTGTTACCATTGTCACCAGCCGGGACATACACGGGTCAAATGCCCCTTGATGGGTGGGACCCCACCAGCTCAGCAGCCAGGAAGCCGAAGACGTAGACGCAGACGTGGATCGCGAGGTGGCGACGGCAGGTCGAAAAGGAAGAAGCACCCAGCGATGCAGTACCAGCAGAGTACAGAGTCGGTGGAGTTGGGCCAGTCCAGCTTGGGTGCTCTCGGTTCAGTGATAGTTACGGTGACGCTTAGTTTTAGTTTTGCTTCCGCGAGTGACTTGTAGTGAGGATTACATGTACCAGGCAAAAGCCTGTAGTTTCAGTACTCTGATATATTGTGGACACTCCCTTCGTGGAGATTTATTTATATACATGTGATTATTGTGGACTTGCTCTTACTTTATTATGCTACTATTCTGCGATCGAAAAGGGCCGGCAGAATTGGCATTTTGTAGTGGCGACCTTCCCGTGAGTCGGTGCCACCGCAAAGCGGCAATTCTGGGCTAAGACCCTGGGTTCGAAAAAGAAAAAAAAAGGGGGGGTCTTACAAGTGGTATCAGAGCGAAACCTCGATCGGAAAAGTAGCAGTCCACTAACCCTGGGTCACCCCCGCTCGAGTTTAGTTTGGGGACAAACTAAGCAGCGGAAGCAGTGGTGTGCCCATAAGGGAAATCACATGTGAAAGTCCACTTCATCGTTAATTAGAATCTTTCTTTGTAGCCTATGGCCTACCCTGCCCCCAGCAGGGAACACCTCCGGCGGCAGAGAACATTTCACATAATCCTCTAATCTACGATTTAGACTCAACCAACTAGGACTCGTGACTTACCAGGACAATCTATAGTATGCCCTAGTTCAAAATAGACCTTGGGTATGAATTTGGTTAAGGTAAGGAGATACCCAAAGAGAATGAAGGAGGAGTTTAGCACGAGAATGACTACCTAAGACGAAAACTCTGATGTTCCTACTATCCCAATCAACGATTGTTCGAAGCGAAAGGCTACCTTAAGGAGAATTGAGGCCAATGATCTACTAACAGAAGGGTAGAAGAAAAGCAGTTTTATCCCGCATACCTGTGACAACAATTACTTAGGGGCAACCACCGAGACAAACACTGAGGGTCGGATAGGAATACAAGTTCGGAAGATACCCATTTGGGATTGGGAACATCTTGACTCGGACAAGGCTGTCGAAAATGTGACTCAAAGTGTCTGAAGTACGGGGTATATCGACGAATTTCAGGGTGGAACCCCAAGTCGAATATTGATGCCCTAGGGATTGTGCACCCAACTGGGACGGAGATAACATGGTAATATAAAAGATGCTTAGCCCAAGGTAGGTAGGGGCTTATCTTTTGTTTATTGGGGGCTAAACTTTTGTTTATTGGGCAAATAGGATTGACTTAGGTTTTCTTAGCCCGAGTTTAGGAATAGTGAGATTGAATTCGACATAATTCGACGTTGTTCGGGCAAGATAATACTAGATCACTATGTTATATCATCGGAAGTACAATGACTCTAGGAAACTACACGATGTGAGCAAACAATATATTGAAAGACGGATACCTTAAATATAACCCGTAAGGTTGAATTGATTGATTTCGGGCGTACTCGAAGGAATAAGACAATCATCGTGTGGAGATTTTATAGATCTGTTGCCTACACACACAAATGAGAAATTAAATTACCGGAAGTGCGGTGTATCTCAGAACATCTACCCCCTGGAGTGAATAAAAGTGTCATGGATTTGGTGATGCACGGTGAGGTCCTTCAGTTGTTGAAGGCTAAGTGAAAGAATTTTTGGGAAACTATCACAGCCACTGCCCGAGATATAATGGAAGTACGAAGGTATAATTGGAGATTTCATGCACGGGTTTCGTCGTCCCCACCCCAGGCACAATGGTAAAGGGAGCGTCGAGGATAGACTGGACGAGGTAGTTGGCGTCACCTCAACCCGAAAGAAAACTCTTGTGGGTGTTTCATAAGAATGGTGAGTAGCTGTTCGTTAACACGGGGTGCCCAAGACGATTGTGTTGAATCAGCCAGTCAACTTAGAGCCTAGCAAGATCGATGACACGATAGTACGGGCCTTGCGACGGAAGAAGGTTCCGTTAGTCAGGGTTTTGTGGAACAATCATGCGCAGGAGGAGCATACATGGGAGCCACAGGACTTGATGCGATAGAAGTATCCAGAACTTTTCGGTCATGTATACCTCACAACCCCTCTGGACAACCAATTTGTGTTCCTGTTTTAAACCAGTAGGACTGAAATTTTCAGGGATAGGGGCTGATCTTTTGTTTATTGGGATATATACCTAGTCAATTGGACGAATGGTTCTTAGAATCAAAACTGCACACTGCAAACGTAACGCAGAGATGTAGATCTTTCAACTTTCATGGGATGTTACAAGCTTCCTTTTCCCGATTAGAGTCCCGTAGGCTTAACCTTGATTTCGGGGACGAAATCTTTGTTTTGTTTATTGGGATTTGTAACATCCCATTTCCGGCTAGACCCCTAGGAGTCGGTTGGTCGTGATGGAACCCTAGGAAGCCCAAAAACCGAAATAAATCGACCAGGATTTCGGGTCACGGGTTGGTCACGCCCGTGACCGACCCGTCACGCCCGTGACCTGGGGCGTGACTCATTCGACGATCGTCGATCTCAGGGAGACGATCGTCGGGCGCAGAATTTTCAACCTGGCCCTGTCACGCCCGTGACCCAGGAGTCACGCCCGTGACCAAGGGCGTGACCCCTTCGGCGATCGTCGATCTCAGCGCGACGATCGCCGAGCGCGGAAATTACCTCGTGACCCTGTCACGCCCGTGACCCGCAATGTCACGCCGTGACATAGGGCGTGACCATGATCGACGATCGTCGATTTCAGCTCGACGGTCGTCGACCCAGATTTGGTCACACGGCCTGTCACGCCCGTGACCCCCAATGTCACGCCCGTGACATAGGGCGTGACCATGTTCGACGATCGTCGATTCCAGTTCGACGGTCGTCGACCCAGAAATGACCACCGGGCCTGTCACGCCCGTGACCCAGCTGTCACGCCCGTGACCACCCTTCGACGATCGTCGATCTCAGTTCGACGATCGTCGAACCCAGAACTGGCTAACCGGGCCTGTCACGCCCGTGACCTATGTGTCACGCCCGTGACCAAGGCCAAAATGACAGCCAGGTAGGAAATTTCGGTAACCGACGCCATAATAAATTCTGACTATGGGAATGAAAATCAAGAGTATTTATGGGACGTTCCCTACTTTAATTATGTTAATAATTAAGGAAAAGTGGGTCCAATAGGAAATTGCCACCTGGCAAACACCTCTTCATCTCCAACATTTCAACTGCCATTCGTCATAACCGAAACGTCATTAAGGGGATTATTAATGGCCGCGAACGTTTCATCTCCAACGTTTCAACCTTTCCCCTCCCTTCTTTCTTCCCTTTAAAAAGGCCCCATAGGCTCAAGGATGAAGTTTCCAAGCCCTTACCTGAAGTTTCGAGCCTCCTACTGTGCTTTAGAAGAATTCCGACGACGCCACCACCGCGCCATGACAGTCCAACGTCCATCTCGCCGTCAAATCATGAATAAGGTCCTCCTCTACTCTTTCTTCTATGGATAGATCTTA
This sequence comes from Platanthera zijinensis, assembly GCA_039513925.1. NCBI lineage: Eukaryota > Viridiplantae > Streptophyta > Magnoliopsida > Asparagales > Orchidaceae > Platanthera > Platanthera zijinensis. The sequence goes on from CM077094.1 coordinate 39,742,608, forward strand.
GAAATCATTAGGAGAGATATCGGGCTCAAAAGAGCCGGATCGGGTGAGCGTTTCCATGCTTTTCCGAAATTTGCATGGTGGCGGGTTCGCCGGAAACCGCCTCTCCGGCGGCCGTGCCGCCGCCCGACGGTAGCCCTCGCCTCAACAGAGGTGGTGGTAGTGGTGGCCGGCCGGGGAGATGGCTGGATGGCCGGGAAATAGCTTGGAAAAGCTACAGGTATTTAGGTTTTTAAGCCTCTGGTTCGGGCCGTAGAAGAAGATGAACAGTGCCTTCAAATTAGATAATTATTTTTTAAAAAAAAACAATTTTCTGAATGAAATATCTGTCTTGTTAAATAAATTGGGAAAACTACTTAGAGGCTCCTACAGGAAAAATGATCAACATAGAAAATGTAGCCCTTGAAGTCTACTTAATTCAAAATTAATTTCACTCGATTTGGAATCCTGGTTAGACCACAGCACCCTTTTTGGTGAGGTCTATCCAGAGGGCTGCCTTGACTTTAGAAAAATTCCCCACTCCAATCCAGTCATCCAAATGACTTGAAATTTGGGGTGTGGTCTAATCCTACCTATATCTAGGTGCTATCCAAAAATGAGAATTTTTGGAGAATATATTTCTATAGTTTTTAGAAACAATCAATAATCCTAGCCGAATTTAATTAGATAGTTAAATAATTTCCAAACCCTCCCAAATTTTGGTGAGTGGTCCCTGGTTCACCATAAGATTCTGTATAATTTTTCATCTCATTTGGAGATGGTTTGGATTAGAAATGAACAAACCTAAGTTTTGCCCTAATAAGGGGTCTTAGGTTAAAAGTGCACTTTTGAAGTTTGAGTGGTCAAATCACCTCAATAGAGGCTGAGATTTTTACCACTGGCTAGTAATATTCTCTAGCACCCCCTCATGGAGTTTGAGGTGGATCGGGGTAAGTTTACCCTAAGGACCAAGGCCAAACCCTAAGGATGGGTCTTGGTGGTTTGTGAAGGTCATGTGGTCAAATGACCTTGGATTGATCCGAAATTGGGTGAAGAGAACCATAGGGCCAATATAGTTCTCTGGACGAAATCTTAGTAGATTTGGAGACCGTTGGGATATCTAAAAATCTAACCCTAGTTTAGGGTGCAAAACTTGTAGAGATAGGAAATGACACTAAATCACATTGAAAAGTGATAAGAATTGGGTAGAGTGCATTATAGGGATGGTACAAGCTCTGGATATTTTTCTATGAATTTTATGATCATTATTTTGGATACTCCTTTAATTACTTAGTAGTTGTATGATTTGCTTAGAAAATTTATTATGGAGTACACACTTCCTGGAAATTGATGAAATTTAGGCAGAGAATGTTTATTATGATTTTATATCTATGTGAATTTTTTATGGGATTTTTGGAGGATTATTTCTAAGGCTTGCTTCTTTAAGTATGTTTTACCTTGATTATTTGATTAAATCTTTAGTAGTATTTAGCAAGCTAGTAAAATTATGATTCTCTGCACAAAGAACTTTTATATATCATACTACTGACTAGCGATTTTTCTATAATTTTTAGATGAATAATTTCAGTACGTCCTTCATTACGTAGAATTAACGTGATTATACTGAATAAATTATTTAGAGGTTAAATACTTTCTATAAAATTCTGAGAATTTGGATTTGAGGTTATCTTACTGTTATTTAATGATCATGATTTTTGAGTAGCCATTACTTAGGAGGATCATGTAGTTCATGTTTAAAATGACCCATGGCCCGTTCTTTGGGAAAATTAAATAAATATCGGATTAATTAGGAAAATTATAAGTTTCTGGATTTAGACAAATTATGATATGGTAGATCTCCAGTAAATATTATAGGAGATTTGGAAGATAATTTGGTGTACCTCCACTTGTGTACCTCATATAGCTTAGGATGGTCTGCATATAGTAAGCTATGGAATTTTGGTAGTTGATGGTTGGTAGGGCAAATTAAGATTGAGTTCATCATTGGAAGTCAGGATAAGTGGAGTGTGAGACTGGTTAGGATAAGGGAGTACGGGAACGACGAAAGATCGTCCATCCCGGGAAGAAGAGGAAGAGTCTTAATACTCTAGGGTTAGAATTAAAGTAACTAAAAGGGGATCGGGTTAAGGGAGATCAACCAATAATAATAAGTGCCTTGCGAAAGGGAACTTCGGGCCGTAATGCCGCCGTCTTGGTTCCTAGTGCCCCTTGAGAGCCCTTCACGGGGTATACCGGGGGCAGTCCTGGGCTAACGTAAACCGTATGAATAATAAATTAAAAGAGCAACTAGTATAACTAGGGTTGCACGTTTACACTCCCCGATAGCTAGGAAAGTAGAATTATAGGATTACTTGCCATTCAGACAGTAGCTCTGAAGGTAGATGCACGGACAGGACTGTCCGGGGGCCGCGGGCTCGAGGGTTGGAGTACGGAATAAAGGTGGTGGGTCATCGGTACTAGGCGATCGATCACACCGACAGCGGTACGATGACTCGGCGAAAAGTCTGGAGGGTACATCCAGCAGTAGTACGCGGATACTCTAGGTTGTGTTCTTCTAGGGGCGTACGGAAGGGCTAGGCCTGGTAGTGTGGTTACCCGCCTAGGAGTGGGGGGCCCGACCCACTATCTCCGTTTGCCACTACGGAGGTTCCTGGGGGTGAAGCTAGCCTCCCGAACAGGGGGAACTAAAGGTCTGTGCGCATAGAGTCGTGTGCGTGAGTTGCACTTGCATGAATCATGGCATAGCATATCACTACACTCATATTTGCATACAACCGACACCCCAACGTATAAATCGGTATGGGACTTTTTATACGATGGGAGCCTTGCAGAAGATCCCTTAACTTATAAGTTTGTATGGGCATTCATATAAGTTAAGGTTACATACTTATTTACTTGTTGTTACTTACTATTCTCTAGCCGCCTTTTTATATACATTGCTACTTATTAATTGCTTTACTTATTACAACATTTAAACTGTTCACCTATTATAACTTGCTAGCATAGGTCCGCTGTCACCTGTTTGTTTGGTTTAATCTCCACCTTCATGTCCTTCCCTTTCTTCCTCTCCGCTCGGTACCTAGGAGCCATGGGGGAAGGTGTAGGGGATGATAGGGCTTAGTCATTATGACTAACGGTTTTCGAACCACAACATTTTAGGTATACCATTTGGAAGGGTCACGGCTTTTGCAGTTCCTGACAGAGTCGACCCCGCGACCGTGTTACCATTGTCACCAGCTGGGACATACACGGGTCAAATGCCCCTTGATGGGTGGGACCCCACCAGCTCAGCAGCCAGGAGGCCGAAGACGTAGACGCAGACGTGGATCGCGAGGTGGCGACGGCAGGTCGAAAAGGAAGAAGCACCCAGCGATGCAGTACCAGCAGAGTACAGAGTCGGTGGAGTTGGGCCAGTCCAGCTTGGGTGCTCTCGGTTCAGTGACAGTTACGGTACGCTTAGTTTTAGTTTTGCTTCCGCGAGTGACTTGTAGTGAGGATTACATGTACCAGGCAAAAGCCTGTAGTTTCAGTACTCTGATATATTGTGGACACTCCCTTCGTGGAGATTTATTTATATACATGTGATTATTGTGGACTTGCTCTTACTTTATTATGCTACTATTCTGCGATCGAAAAGGGCCGGCAGAATTGGCGTTTTGTAGTGGCGACCTTCCCGTGAGTCGGTGCCACCGCAAAGCGGCAATTCTGGGCTAAGACCCTGGGTTCGAAAAAGAAAAAAAAAAGGGGGTCTTACAGTGTCGGACTAGGGCATCCAGATTTGTCCTATTCTTTTAGGCAATTTTCTAGCTTTTGTCAATCTAAAGGTGCTAGACTTGAAGGACTTTGATGTGATTCTGGGCATGGACTGATTGTCCAGATATGATGAGGTTATATAATGCAAGGTAAGTGTTTGGACTTAAAGATTGACAACGACCACCCCAGGAGTGTGTATGGTTTTTGTGCCAAGATTCCCTGATCATTTTTGTGGTATGTGCTCGAAAGCTTTTAGATTCTGGTTATTGTGCATACTTGGTTTCTGTTTTGGAAGTCGGTGGTGGTTTGCCTCGTGTCGAGGATTTTTCTATGGTACAAGAGTTTCCTGATGTCTTTTCAGATAGTCTTCCTAGTCTTCCGCCTAAGATAGATGTGGAGTTTGTTATAGATCTGGAGCCGGGTACTCGCCCTATTGCTAAGACACCGTGTTGTATGGCCCCGCACAAGCTGGAAGAGTTGCGTACCCAGCTAGATGAGTTATTGCAATCTGGATTCATTAGGCCAATTTCTTCGCCCTGGGGTGCTCTCGTTTTGTTTGTAAAGAAGAAGGATGGATCTATGAGACTGTGCATAAATTATAGGGAATTGAATAAGGTAACTATCAAGAACAGGTATCCCTTGCCACAGATAGATGATTTGTTTGATTAGTTGCATGGTATTACGGTGTTTTTGAAGGTTGACCTTCGTTCAGGCTACCATCAGTTGAGGATCCGTGAGACGGATGTTTTGCGGACCGCTTTTCGTTCTCGGCATGGACATTTTGAGTTCTTGGTAATGTCCTTTGGATTGATGAATGCACCCTCTATCTTCATGGACATTATTAAAAGAGTGTTTAAGAATTTCTCGGATTTGTTTGTGGTTGTTTTTATTGATGATGTCTTGGTTTATTCCCGAAGTGTTGAGGAGCATGCCCAGCACTTGCATTTAGTTATATTTACTCTAAGAGAACATAAGTTGTATGCAAAGTTGAGTAAGTGCGAGTTTTGGCTACCTCAGGTTTCCTTTTTGGGTCATGTTGTGAACAAGGATGGAATTTCTGTTGACCCAGAAAAGATAGTTGTCGTAATGGATTTGGAAGAGACCTACCACACCTAAAGAGATAAGAAGTTTCCTAGGGTTGGCAGGCTATTATAGAAGGTTTGTGGAAGGATTTTCTACGTTGTCTGCACTACTGACAAAGCTTACGCAGAAGAACGCAGCGTTTGTGTGGAGCTATAAGTGTGAAGGAGCTTTTCAGGAATTGAAAAGGAGGTTATGCACTGCTCTAGTGTTGTCTTTGCCTACCGAAGGGGTGGAGTATGTCGTTTATGTGGATGCATCGCACGTCGAGCTTGGATGTGTATTGATGCAAGAAGGAAAAGTGATTGCATATGTGTTGGGTCCGGCGTTCCTTCACTTGACCCGTGACGCTCTGCTACTTATATAAAAAATTAAGTAGCGCCCTCTCCAACAGTCCAGGCTTTTGGTGCAGTTGGGTTTGCGCTTGATCCTTCAATTAGTATCAGAGGAGGTCACGGGTTCAAGACCGGGGGGCACTATTAAATCCTGATTTTTCCCTTCTACCTGTGTGGGTCCGGTGGGTCAGGTAACCGTGGACATGTGGTAACCCCACCTCTGAGCCGTGTGGGCCATGTAGTAACCCTACCTCTAAGCCGACGGGTTGTGCTGGACGCCGGGGGGGATTGTTGGGTCCGGCGTTCCTTCACTTGACCTGTGGCGCTCTGCTACTTATATAAAAATTTAAGTAGAGCCCTCTCCAACAGTCCGGGCTTTTGGTGCAGTTGGGTATGCGCTTGATCCTTCAATATGGATCAAGGCAATTGAAGATTCATGAAAGGAACTACCCTACTAATGACTTAGAGTTTGTGGCAATGATTTATTCCCTAAAGTTGTGGAGACATTTGTTGTATGGCGTATTGTGCAAGATTTACACGGACCATAAGAGCTTGAAGTATATCTTCACTCAGAAGGAGCTGAGTTTACGCTAGCATAGATGGTTGGAGTATGTCACGGATTATGATGTTGATATCCTATATCATCCGGGTAAAGCTAATATGGTAGCCGTGAAAGTGGGGGGATAAGATACTTACTACTCTAGAGGGGGTGTGAATAGAGTATTCAAAAATTAAGGAGACTCTAAACACTTCTCTTAGAGCTATTTGAGGAATAGAAATATAAAAGCTTTAAATCTAAAGCCTAACTAAGTGTAGTGAATAAAAGAGAAGCTCACTAAATTTTCAGTTGAACTTTTATCCTAACACAGCAACTAGCAACCTAGTTAAAACTATCACAGCCACAAAGCAATGATTAAAATAAGCAACAGACAATACAAGAGCATTATAGTGGTTCTCCAATTGGGTACATCCACTCTTCTACCACCCTGGTAGGAATCCACTACAGGTTTTTGATCAGGTGCCCTGCCACCAGTAGATCTGCTTTAGGTAGATCTAAAGACCTTTCAGGCTTTTGATCAGGTGCCTAAAAACCAACAAACAGGTTTTTGATCAGGTGCCCTGCCACCAAAGTTTCACTTTTGAAGGGATTAATAACCCTTTTACAGGAGGTTGAAAGAGAGAATTAAGATGTCTTCTCTATGTATAGAGAAGCTAGTGGATGGCTCTGAATATATCAAAGCTCCCCTGGCTTAGAGAATGTCCAGGAAGAAGATTTGCTTCAGGGTGTAGGATCTCCAAATTGCTTGAGAAGACTTTCTGATGCAGCCTTGAAGAAGACTCTAGATTTTGAATGAATGTTCTTCTTCAGCAGCTTTTGAAATCTGGGAGAGTTTGCAACAATGAATGTTCAGCAATCTGGAGGTTCTTCTTCTTGAAAGCTTGAACTCTGAGTATTGATTTTCCTGAAGACAGGATGAACTCAGGAAGAAGAAGAACTTTTCTTTTCTCTTGAGATGTCTGGTTCTGTGTCTGCTGTATGTTTGTATGTATTATTCTCTGTATTCTGAGTTGTGAAAAGAGTATATTTATCTTCAGCCGACTGCACTGATAATATAGAAACTTCTCTTCTTTTTGAAAAAGCCTCGAGCCCTACACTAGAAAAACTTTCCAAATAATAGAATAAAACAAAATAAAGAAACCTGCACCTGCAATCTTTTCTGTCATTCCCAAAAAGGAATTAAGGATATTAAAAATATCCTATCAATTTGACTTTACAAATTGGCACAGGAAACAAAGCCTAACGGCTATATTACAGCTGTAGAAAAGCACGATTTCCTTTGATAAAACAAACGGCTTTATTCTGCCAAATCTCTCAATTAATGCAAAAGGAATATTGCAAATAAGCAAAAGAATATAAGCATTAAATTAAGCAGAATATACCGAATAAAATATGTCTTAAACAAGAGGAAATAAACCACAGATCAAATGAAATGACTATAGATAAAAGCAGACAGAAAGCGTCGATCAGAGATCGAAGATCGTCGATCTGAACAAACAGATCGTCGACCTGAAGAAAAACTGTCTTCATAGAAATCATCGACCAAGGCTACACGATCGTCGATCTAAATAAGCAGATCGTCGACCCACTTCATAGTTCATATAACTCTGAGATCGTCGATCATCATTTGAAGATCGTCGAGCGCCATTCGAATATCATCGAGCACAATTCTACTTAACCATTTTCATTTCAATTCAATCTCAACTAATCTAACCTAAGGGTAGACTAACCTTTAGTCTAACTATTGACCATAGATAATTCTTGGGTCAATTAAGCCTAATTGAGATGACATGACCCAAATCAAAACTAGGGAACCAACAAGCCGATACCTTGAGTAGAAAGACCGTGCAGATCTTTGGTCTCTCGGTGGAATCCTTGGTGGAAGAGTTTTTGTTAATGAACATTTTTGTTGGGAGTAGTGACTCACCAAGCATCTTGTAAGTATCAGAGCCTTCATAGATTACACTTACAAGGCTACCTCAGAAGGACGATCCTGATTTGCAGCATATTCGTGGTAGAACTGAGAAAGGGGAATTACCAAACTATTCAATTGACGATGCAGATAATTTGAAGTACCACGATAGATATCGTATCCCCGCTGTTGAGGATATTCAAGCTAAGTGGTGTAGTGAGGCGCATGGTTCTAGTGTTGCCTACCATCATGGTTCCACAAAGATGTATCGAGATCTGAAGCAAATTATCTAGTGGTCAGGTATGAAGAATAATATAGCCAAGTTTGTCTCTGAGTGTTTCACTTGCAAGCACGTTAAGGCAGATCATGGACGGCCTGGTGGCAAGCTGACTACTTTGGATATTCCAAGTTGGAAATGGGAGAGTATTTATATGGACTTTAATACTGGTTTGCCGAGATCTCCCCGAGGACATGATTCTGTGTGGGTCATAGTTGACAAATTGACAAAGTGTGCTCACTTCGTGTCATTCAAGATTGATTACTTCATGAAGAAGATAGCAGAGTTGTATTTAGAAGAGATCATTAGATTGCATGGGGTACCAATAAGTATTGTGTCTGATCGAGATTCCAGGTTTACATCTCGTTTTTGGAAGAGTTTATAGGAAGGGTTGGGTACCGACCTCAGGTATTCCACTGCTTATCATCCACAGACCAATATTATGACGGAGGGAGTTAATCAGATTTTGGAAGATATGATCAGATGTTACATCTTAGACCACGGAGGAGCATGGGATGAGCGGATTAGATTGATGGAATTTGCCTACAACAACAGTTATCAGGAGAGTTTGCAGATGGCCCCATTTGAGGCTTTGTATGGGAGGCGTTGTAGAACTCCCTTGTTTTGGGCTGAAGTTGGTGAAAGACCGTTGTTGGGTCCAGAAGCTTTGGAAGAGATTAGTACTTCAGTGATGCATATTCGAGAGAAGCTCCGAATAGCTCAGGAGCGTTATGAGAAGAACGTAAATCATTGAAGGGTTGATATGGAATTTGTAGTTGGAGACATGATTTTTCTCAAAGTTTCTTTGATATAAGGCGTTAAGAGGATTAGAAGGAACCACAAGTTAGAACCTAGATATGTGGGACCTTTCCCGATTTTTGAATGCATCGGAGTGTCAGCTTATAGGCTTGATTTGCCCGCTAATTTCCCTGGTGTGCACGATGTGTTTTATGTGAGCCAGTTGTGGAAATGTGTGCTTAGTGATCGGCATGTTCTCAATTCGGTTCCCCAATTACATCATAATCTTTCTTATGTTGAAGTGCCTGTTCGTATCCTAGATACTCAGGATTGGGTATTGCGAAGGAAGACAATACCCATGGTCATGGTTCTTTGGTGAAACTAAGATGTGGAGAGAGTGACTTGGGAGTTGGAGTCAGCTATAAGGGAGGCTCATTCCCATCTGTTCTCCTAGTTTCTTTTGGTAAGTATTTCTTTACAATAACCTTTGGTTATTTCAATTTGAGTAGTAGTTTCGATTTTTCATATCAAGTTTCGGGACGAAACCTCTTTTTATGGGGAGTGATTGTAATGCCCCTAATTTTTCAATGTTTATTTTAATTTCTTTAGTTGCGTATTTATGACGTCAGGTCGTTACATTGTCGCACAGTTAACGGATACCGTTGTTGGAGCGTGATTTTTGCTCTTTAGAATCTGAGGTTTTGACTCGGTGGATTTTAGTAGGTTGATGTTGGTTGTAACTTCGGGGAATTTTAACCCGAGTTTTGTTTGTCGAATCTTAATTTCGAATTCATCGTTGGTTTTGTAGCATTGGTATTTAGCCTCGGTGTGAATTTCGTAAGAATCTGAGTTGATTTGAGTTTTTAGTCATTTGGACGTTTAATTATTAATAATATTATTATATTATTATATTATATATATAAATACTTATAATCAGAAACCCTATTCATTATCTTCCTCCCCAAGCCGTTGGACCGAATTGTGGAAGAAAGTAGGCGACAGACATCGTGAGGCCTTTGGTTGTCTACTGTAGTTGTTTCGGTGCTCTGAATCGTTGACAGAGGGTAGATCCGGAAAGCTCTCACCGAGATCTATGCATTAGTGGTAGGTATTTTTGTTTTCTCGGACCTTTTGGCGTTGGGGTGAGTAGCCCTAAACTTTTGTTTTGTCCAAATCTCTCCAGATCTCATTGCCGCACTTTCTTTTTAGCCGATCTATGCTGTGGAGTGTTTGTAAAGTTGAGATAGGAAGTTTAAGGCAAGTGGTGGTTTCAAAACTCCTCCTTCGTCTAATTCCATTCTAAAAGTTTTAGATCTCATTTTCTTGCAAGTTCAGCTGTGAATCTAGTCCTACATCTGTCAAAATATATATGGTTTTGAGTTTTTGTCATGGCCGAGATCTATCAAAATGATAGTCAGAAGAAAAATAAATTTCTTGTCCTTTTACTGTTTTGTGTATGAATCACTTTGTTCCATACTTTCTCTTCTTCTTTTTTTAAATAAAATGATCTAAGTTTGGTGTAGGTTAGGGGGTGTAGAAGTCTGGAATTTTTGTAGGAAACTAGAGTTTTGGGTAGAAAGAAGAAGTGCATTTTGGTTAAACTGTTGTAAGTCCTGTCAGAAAAATTAAATTAAACTCTAAGTAAAAGCATTGAGTGTAGCCTTATAGCATCGAGAGCGTCGACTGAAGTAGCTATGGCATCGAGAGCGTCGAGTGAAGTAGCTATGGCTTTGAGTTCTTTGACTGTATCTGTCTAGGCATCGAGTGAAGCAGCTATGGTGTAGAGAGCGTCGAGTGAAGTAGTTATGGCGTCGAGAGCATCGAGTGAAGTAGTTATGGCATTGAGTGCTTTGACTGTATCTGTCTTGGCGTCGAGTAAAGTAGCTATGGCATCGAGAGCGTCGAGTAAATTAGTTATGGCATTGAGTTCTTTGACTATATCTGTCTAGGCGTCGAGTGAAGCAGCTATGGCATCAAGAGCGTCGAGTGAGGTAGTTATGGCATCGAGAGCATCGAGTGAAGTAGCTATGGCGTTGAGTGCTTTGACTGTATCTGTCTAGGCATCGAGTGAAGCAGTTATGGCATCGAGAGCGTCGACTGAAGTAGTTATGGCTTCAAGAGCATCGAGTGAAGTAGCCAGGCATCAAGTGCTTTGACTGAAACTATCTTAGCGTCGAGTGAAGTAGAGAGGCATCGAGTGGCAGAAGTCTTGGTGTCGAGTGATTTCGGAGTTAGTGTCAAGTAATTTTCATGTATCCATCGAGTGAATTTGAGTTCGTCAAGTCATATTCGTTGAGTATACCATAGTAACTATTGGTTTTCTTCAATTTACATCATCATGGAAATCTGATGCTAAGCCTTGGGTTTCTTTTTGTTTATTAATATAATTTATGATTATTTGTGGCCTTGGTTGGCAGTGGATAAAGGACCACCACCTCTGTGCCGGTTTGTGATTCTTTACACCTTGTGGGTTTTCTTCTCTTCTTATGAGTTGTTGGGTTGTGTTGGACAATATGGCCACAACCACAGTGCCTTTTTGAGATGTTTGGTCTGAAGGTTGGTGTTGGACAATGTGGCCCCCAACTTAATATCATTTTTTTATCGGTGTTAATGATTCACGTGTTTTGAGTTGATCAGTCTCTTTTGTCTATATATATATATATATATATATATATATATATATATATTTATTTATTTATTTATTTATTTATTTATTTATTTATTTATATTTATATTTATATATATATATATGCATATATGTTCTTATGCATACACTTGCAGATGTTAATGAAACATGGCTTCATCTCACACTTGGTGCAATTTCTTATACTTAAAACTTTGTAAATTCTTAATTTGCTTATTGTTTTATGATTTATATGATGTGGTTTGACAGTTATTTGTTTGACTTGGGATGGTAACCCTTTAACTCCTCTTGGTTATTTACCTTTGGTTTTCTTTTGCCACTTATACCTTTTTGCTGAGGCATTCTTTTCTTTTGAATGCCTCAGGCTCGGAGCTATAGCAAGTTGATTAGCTAGAGTTGGTGGCCTCAGGTTTTCTGTAGTTGTTGCAGTGGTTCTCACCTCCCCTTTGTGAGGTAGATTTGTTGTTTTGTTTTTTTTTGTTCAGACACATATGATGTTTGGTGGGTTTATGTCAGGTTGTTGATGCCCACCGGAGATTATTGTTGAATGTTGGTTCATTTGCTAGCTACTGTGCTACTTTTCTAGCTGGTTTGTTGTACCAACTTGCTATCTAGGAAGGATTTATTCTAATATTGCATGTTAGTTATTTTAATGTATAAAAATCTCATAATGACTATCTCATGCATAACATCTTTTAATTCCAAAGTCATTATATTTTAATAACATAAAGGACTCTTTATATACGTATATTAAATCTAGAGGTATGCATATCATGAGTTGTCCTACTTGGATGTTTATACTCATGTAGGAGATCAATCTATGCAAACAAAGTATTTTCTACAGCGTATATTCATATTTTTACTCATGGACTAGTTGATCCACTAAGCTGAGGGATACGTCCGTCAAAACGTAATTTAAATTGCAATTTCTTCTTAATAACTTAAGAATTTCATATAAATTATTAGGTTCGAGTTCGTGCCTAAGCGGGTTGTGACACAATAGGATGACGATATATCATCCTAAGTTTAAGCATAACATTATTATGAAAATCCCAGAGCAAGTTAGCTGCAAGAGCAAGTATCCTTACATGTATGGTATGAACTACGTTAGGTAGTTCTAGCGTTAAGCTAGGTTTTGATTAGTTGTTCAATGTATTATTAGGATGTCACCTAAGTGTGTTGTGAAAAGGTCGACTCCCCAGTCTGAGGGCAAGTCATCGGGTGCGCAGAGTGAAGCTGTGATTGAGGGACTGCGACAGAGCAATGAGGCTCTGTCAAGATTGATGGTTGAGATGTAATCGCAGATTTAGACACTGTTGACTGTCATTTTAGGGCAGCAACCGAGAGTGAAGGACCCTTCTGTGGGTAAAGTTGTTTTCGTACCTCCTGCTCCTTTGGTGCCTCAAGTTCAACTGCCACCAGAGATGAATTTTATCTCGTATTTTCAGCAATTAGGACCTCCTACCTATGATGGTTAAGCTGACTTTATGACATTGGACGATTAGATTATCGTGATCGAGGAGATGTTCTTTTATTCAGGAATTTTTGCAAACCAGAGAGTGATTGTCGTCGTTTACCATCTTAAGGGTCTTGCAAAGAGCTGATGGTTAAGAGAAAAAGAAAACATCACTAATGGATGTTCGTGGGGATTATTTAAGGAGTTGCTACTTAGGAAGTTCCCGTCATCAGTCGAGCAATACCGTTTGATGAAGAACTTCCTACATATGAAATAGAGACAACTTATGGTCAGTTAGTATGAGGTAGAGTTTAGCAAGTTGAGTCGGTATGCCCCGGATTTAGTAGCCTCTGAAGCTAGTAGAGTCAAGCGATTTCTGGGTGGTCTTAGGAGTGACATCCAGCAGCTGGCTAGCGCTTATAGATCTGAGAACTATGCTGAGGTAGTGGAAGCTACTCTTAAAGTCAAACTGATAGATAATGCTATGAATCAAGGCAAGCAATTGAGGAAGGATAAGAGAAAGTCTAAGGATGGTAAGAGCTCTCGGGAATTGGGCCCTGCTTCAAATAAGGAAAGCAAGGAGGTGTGTAGTTTATGTGGCCGGCCATACCACCCGTTTGAAGAGTGTTTCAAGAGGTTGGGAGCTCAGAATCCTCAGCAAGTGCATACAATTCAAAGCGCTCTCAAAGGAGATTTGGTCTGTGCTTCGTGTAATAAAAATGGGCATGATGCGACCCATTGTTGGATTAAGGATAAGGTCTATTTCCAGTGCAGACAGAAAGGGCCTTTTAAATTAGAGTGCTCGCGGTCTCAGCCACCGCTGCAGCCAGTTCCACTTCAATCCTCGCCGTTGCCGCAGCATTTGGATAAAGGGAAGGGCAAGCTGAATGTGGTGGCTCTAGAAGAAGCGCAGACATCCACCCAAGTGATCTCAGGTTAGATTCTAATCTAGTTCTTAGCTTTTAGCTTCAATTTCAATGTTTGTTCATCTAGTTACGTACGTGATTTTATAGGGAAGTTTAAGGTAAAGAATCATTAGGCACATGTTCTTTTTGATTATAGTGCTACCCACTCATTCGTGGCTAGGAATTTCGTAAAGCATCATCATCTAACTCTCGATCCAGTCGGCGATTTATTTTGTGTTAAGTTTCCTTTCGGTGACTCGGTGGTGTCGGACCAGGGTATCCAGAGTTGTCCGATCCTTTTAGGTGATTTCCTAGCTTTTGATGATTTGAAGGTGTTATACCTGGAGGACTTTTATGTGATCTTGGGCATGGACTGGTTGTCCAGATATAATGTGGTTATCCAATGCAAGGTTAAGCGTTTGTACTTCAAGATGGACAACGGCCACTCCAGGAGTGTGTATGGTTTTCTGCGCCAGGATTCCCCGATCATTTCTATGGTATTCACTCGGAAACTTTTAGATTCCGGCTATTTTGCTTGTTTGGTTTCTGTTTTGGAAACCGTTAATAGTTTGTCGCATCTCAAGGATGTTCCTGTGGTGTGTGATTTTTCTAATGTTTTCCTAGTTAGTCTTCCTAGTCTTCCGCCTAAGAGGGATGTGGAGTTTATTATCAATTTGGAGTCGGGTACTCGCCAAATTGCTAAGACACCGTGCCAGATGGCCCCGCATAAGCAGGAAGAGTTGCATACCCAGGTGGATGAGTTATTGTAATGTGGATTCATTAGGCCAAGTTCTTCGCCTTAGGGTGCTCCCGTGTTGTTTGTTAAGAAGAAGGATGGATCTATGAGGTTGTGCAATGATTATAGGGAATTGAATAAGGTAACTGTCAAGAACAGATATCCCTTTCCGCAAATAGATGACTTGTTTGATTAGTCGCGTGATTGTACAGTGTTTTCGAAGATTGACCTTCGTTCAAGCTACCATTAGTTGAGGATTCGTTGGACGGATGTTCCATGGATCGCTTTTTGTTCTCGGCATTGACATTTTGAGTTCTTGGTAATGTCCTTCGGATTGATGAATGCTCCCTTTGCCTTCATGGACATGATGAATAGAGTGTTCAAAGATTTTCTAGACCGTTTTGTGGTCATTTTTATTGATGATGTCATGGTTTATTCCCAGAGTGCTGAGGAGCATGTCCAGCACTTGCGTTTAGTTCTATCTACCTTAAGAGAACATAAGTTGTATGCAAAGTTGTGTAAGTGCGTGTTTTGTCGACCTCAGGTTTCCTTTTTGGGACATGTTGTGAACAAGGATGGAATTTTTATTGACCCAGAAAAGATAAATGTCATAATGGATTGGAAAAGACCTACCACACCCAAAGAGATAAGAAGCTTCCTAGGGTTGGAAGGCTATTATTGTAACGCCCCAAAACTCGAATATGAATGGGTAGTGTTTTTTAAGGACTTTTGGAGCCCTTGAAGTTTCACGGCCTGTGACACGGACGTGTCCAGGGTTGATATGGTCATGTCGAGGGTTGACACAGGCGTGTCCAAGGTTAACACGGGCGTGTCCAAAGATGTGTCCTGCTCTGTGTTTGTTGGGCTGTGTCGACTGAGCAACACGGCCTAGGATATGGGTGTGTCTAAAGCTGTGTAGAGCACACGGTCTGTGACACGGGCGTGTCACTAGGTCGTGCCCTGTTCGTGCTTGAAGGTTTCAGTGTCGATTGAGGCACACGGCCTGTGACACGGGTGTTTCCAGGGTTGACACGGGCGTGTCAAGGGTTGATACGGGCGTGTCCAGGGTTGACACGGGCGTGTCTAGGGTTGACACGGGTGTGTTAGAGGTCGTGTCCTATTCTGAGATGGATGATTTTTCTTAAGATTGTGAGACACAGCCTGTGACACGGGCGTATCACAAGCCATGTACGGACCCAAAAAAACGATTTTAAATGTGAATCAGGGCCTTTCGTTCATTTAAGTGGGATCCGACGACTTGGAATCTTTCCTGGTGGTATAAGGTTGGGAAATGAGGGTTTAAACCTCATTTCCTTTGGACATTTCTCTTTCTAAGAGGTAGAGAGAGGGGAGAGCAAAGGGAGAAGAAGAAGGAGGAATCTCGCCATTATTGGAGCTTCGGAGCTCCGAATCGCGAGCCGAGCCCAGATACGTGGAGGCGAGTCCGTTGCGATGGTTTTCATCCGGCTAGTTGTCTATGGCGCCGAAGAGAACCTCAAGGGTAACGATTCTCTACTTGGATTTGTGAAGTCCTCTTCCTTTTTGCATAGGAAACTCTCTCCCGTGAGTGGGCGGTGAGTGTGAGGTATCCCTTCGGGTAGATATAGTTTATCCTCGTAGTTTTGCATATAGAGTCCGGAATCGAAGTACGGACGTAGGCATGGTGTGTGAAGCCTATCTGGACATGTTGGTCTGGATCGGTGATGTTTTCATTCTGCATGTATTGCCATAGAAGACTCCGTGCCATTTGTTTTTCAGGTTTTCTACGTAGTAGATTGTAACAGGGAGCCTTGCGGACTAACTCCAAGGTACACCCAAAAAACTGGGCAGAAGCGCATTTCTGCCATCTTGATGGCCTGGGAGCCAACCTTGTACATAACCGGGTTATGTAATATTGTATGATCGGTACTTCAGGACTCGGGGAAGCTTGACCCGCGCCGATGACTTAAATTGACATGGCGATGTGAGCAACGGGTCTAGTGGAACCGTACCCGCTCTATGTGGTTCGGTTAAAGAGACCTAAGGTACGTGGCACTTACCGATGGCATAGAGGGCGGTCTTAGGCTTCGTCCTAAAAGACTTGTTTGCTCACGATGGTTGTCGTTCTAGGGGTGGTGGTGGACTGGATTCACCGTGAATGTGCCCTGATAGCACGGGGTGTATGGTCGTACGTGCCTACGCCTGTGGTGAAGTGTGCTTATATTTTACTTTCACTATCTTGGTTGGTTATACTAATGAAATGCAAGGAAGGAGCACCGCCACCCAAAGTTCGGGGTGGGGTCATTATAATTTGGTCAGCTTTAGCTGACCGTTACCTTGTTTTACCACCATTCGGTGGATTGTTCTTATACAGGGACAAGTGAGCCTAGTGGCAAGTAGCGGGCTGAAGCCCTTGATGTTGTGCTGGCCCTTGCAGGCCAAAGCAAATTATTTACTTCATTATTCTCATGTGTGGTCGACATGTGTGTCGAAGTATGGAAAACATGTATTATTAAGTAAATTGTTGTAAGGCCATAAGGCCAAGACTTTTGTGTATTTTACTATCATTCCTATCTTTGGTTATTGTGGGCATTCATGCTATTGTAGTTGGGTTCTTGTTGGGTACATTGGAAAAATGTGTACCAGATTTAGAGAAGCCACAACTTAGTCAATGGTATGCATCAATTTGTATTTGATATAAGTTTGAGTTTCATTGTGCAGGTTTAAGAATTTGAAGGAAAATTTTCTAAGTACAAGTGTCGATACTTGTAAAGAAACTGTGTCGACACTCAGGGAGACTGTGTCGATACTCAGGAAAACTGTGTCGACACTCAGGGAACTTATGTCGACACTCAGGCAAGCTGTGTCGACACACTGGCAAAATGTGTCGACACTTATGAAGAATTTGTGTCGACACCCAGAATTTGTGTCGACACTTATAAAGAAGTTGTGTCGACACTCAAAGCTATCTCGACACCTAAAGAAGCAGTTGTGTTGACATCCAGAAATGTGTCGACATATGAAGCAGGACTTGTGTCGACACTTAAAACTGAAGCTGTGTGTCGACACTCGGGAGATATGTCGACACCTGAAGCAATTGTGTTGACACACAGGACTTGTGTCGACACACAGGACTTGTGTCGACACACCAACTCTCAAAAGATTGTGTCGAGTTCAGAAGTAATTGTGTCGACACACGGGACTTGTGTCGACACACACTCAATGCCAACTGCCTGCAAAAGAAATGTCGAGACAAGAAGCTGTTGTGTCGACACACAGAACTTGTGTCGACACATACAACAAAAGCAGTGTCGAGAAGCAGAAGTATGACTGTGTCGACACTTGGAGTAATTGTGTCGACACCATGAAGACTTGTGTCCACACTTAGTCTATATATGTCAACACATGTGAAGCAGTCTGCTGAGTGTTATGTGCTGAGTTAAAAAGACATTGAAGAACATGGTGACGTGACTGGTGACTTGACAGTTGTCATAACTAGCCGGTTTGACACCACTGTCAGAACTTTCAAAAGTTTGTTATGAACCGGATCAGCCGGTAACCATGGAGCAAGCTCTATATAAGAGACAGATCAGAATCAACACCAACAACAACAAGAGTAATCAATAAGAAGAATTCTGACAGATCAAGGGCTGTCTGCAAGAAAGATTATGAGTTCAATCTGAATTTAAGGAAGAAACTGATTGAAGATCATCTTCATCAACAAAGAGGTCCACCTTATTTTTGTTCTAATCAAGAAGCTTTGAAAAGCTAAGTTAGGTTGGATCTAAAGGATCAGTCTATACAAGAACTGATCAAGAAGACAACATCAACAGAGAAATCTAGCTGGTGAAGTTTTCAGTTACTCTTAACTCACAAATTCTTATAGGATCTACTGTTAGATCTGAGATTGTAAGCCTAAAATTATAAAGCCTGAGGTAGGGCCGTGTGCCTAAGGTAGGACTTGTGCAAAGTCTGAGTTGTAAGCCTAATTATAAAGGCTGAGGTAGGGCTGAGGCCTGAGGTAGGATTCTGGAGAAGAATCTGAGGTAGGACTTGTGTTAAGTCTGAGGTGTAGGAACCATCTTTGGTTCTTAGATTGTAAGATCTGAGGATCTGAGCCAGTGGAAGGAAGATAGGCTGAATCCAGTTATCTGCTAGATAGGCGAAGAGGGAAAGTGGATGTACCCATATCTTGGGGAACCACTATAAGTCTGGTGTTTGCTGTGATGTGTTTATTTTCTGTAGATTGATTAATCTGTGCTGAAAGAAGTCTTATAATTGTTTGCCTAAAAAATTAAAAAGACACAAAAAGATTAGAACATATTCACCCCCCCCCCTCTAGGTGTTTAGGCTCTTGAAATAAAGTCTTTCAGTTCTTATATCTTGTTTAAAACCTTCCACTAGAATGATCTGAGTTAGGATGCGTGTTCCTATGTTGTTAATTTAGTATTCTTATGTAATTCCACTAACTATCTGTGGAATATGGCGTGGGTCCCCGGCCGGATCTTTTGTTATATTCCATGTGACGGATGGGGGTATTACAATTTGGTATCAGACTAAGGCGTCGGTCTTGCTTATTTGAATTCGTGGGCGAATTCTTTTAAGGGGTAGTGAGCACATGTATGTGCGTCATCGCTATAATATGAAAAGAACCCATGAATGTCCACTTAGGAATGAAAATACACTTGTTTGAGGAACCTGAGTGTTCCAATGATTGCTTTTAGGCAATCTGTTTGTCACCTAATTGAGTGTTTTTACAATTATAGGTGACTAGGAGCGGTGTACGGCAGTCGCAACAACAGTATCTCGCAGAGAGTAGTACACCTAACGATGTGCTAGTGACCCCTCCTTCTGTAGAAACCATTCGGATAGTAGTCGAAGCGGTGTTCATCATGTTCAATGCCCAACTCAGAAGGCATGTGCAGCCCCTATCTTTAGGATGGCTTTAACGCTGATCGGCGTGCTGGAGCAAATGGCGTGTGGAAGAACATCAGAGCAATAGTTGAATATTCTTTTGACTCAGGGAACACACTCAGTGGATGATTATTTGCATGCGTTTGTCATGATAAGGTGATACCCAGGATTTGAGATGGAGAACGAACAGACTACAGTTAATAGATTTTACAATGGCTTGCGTGATGATTTACGACTTCTTGTGTTAGGACCAAAGTTACTTGGATTCCGGGCATTGGTGGAATTGGCTAGATGTTCTAAAATAGAGTTGGAGAAAGTCCACCAGACGTCAGAGTTAAGGGTACCAAACTCTGCAGGTTCAGCAAAGTCTAAACACAGCAGGAAGTAGAATAAGAAGTCTAGAACATCTACTAGTCAAGCTCCTTATGATTGCCATACTTGTGGCAAGTTAGGACACTTAGCCCAAGATTGTCGTGGTGATGCCCCTAAAGACAAAGAAAGCTAAGTTGGGAGCCGTTGCAGGGCGACTTCCACTTACATGCTATATATGTGGCAAGATAGGTCATATTACTATAGAATGTTGGAGTGTTACTCTGGTGGCAAAGGAGGTTGTTTCTGGAGAAAATGTTGGATGAGACCCAATTAGATGTTATACTTGCGATAAGCCGGGTCATATGGCTCGATACTGTTGGAGCTGCAAATTAGAGCGGAAGTCGGGGGAAACTTATGCTAAAAAAAGGAAAGGTGGTAGAGTCAACCACATCCCATCAAGCTCCAGCCCAACCGAGAGTCTATAACCTTGGCTAGTAGGAGGCCATCAAGCAAGGAGACATGGTGTCAGGTATGCACTAGATTTTAGCATTAGTGTTTTTCATACCTTAGATCTTATGCTTTGGTTGTATGATTGCTATGTTTTACTGTTCGTTGTGATTTTGGACTTTCTGGCTTGAGAGCTGTTCAATACAGTAGTTTCACACTCCTTCCTATCTTAGATCTTCTTGTATCATAACGGAGTGCCTACTTCAGTGGAAAAAGATAAGTTGTTACCGAACGGGTGTTCGATGTGCATGGAAAGATTTTGTTGCTTGAGAGTGTGAATAGGAAGTCAAGCCTTTGACTTGGAAGCGTCAATTCTGCCTAGTGGAGTTTGACGTAATCCGTGGCATGGACTAACTCTCGGATCCGCGTACTTATACTTTTTACAACTCAAAGGAGTCGTACTAGGACTTAACACCTAGCGCAAGACTAAGTTAAAAGTACGTTAGTGTGTGGAGTTGTTCTCCCCCCTATTATAGTCTAAGAAACCCAAGCTAGATTTGGTTTGTATTCCGATTGTGTCGGAGTTTGCTGATGTATTCCTTGAAGATCTCCCTGGAGCTTCACCTCAGTGAGAGATCGACTTCACCATTGAGCTAGTGTCAAGTGCCAAACTTGTGTCATGCTCTCCATACCATTTAGCACCTAAGGAGATGGCGGAATTGAAAGTACAGCTTCAAGAGCTGTTGGAACAAGGTTATGTGCGTCCGAGTTCATCGCCTTGGAGCGCGCCGATTCTATTTGTTAAGAAGAAGGATGGAAGCTTACGACTATGTATTGATTACCGAGAATTGAATAAGTTAACGGAGAAGAATTAGTACCCAATCCCAAGGATTGATGATCTGTTCGACCAGCTGGTCGGGTCGACTGTGTACTCGAAACTAGATTTGAAATCCATTTACTATCAGCTGAGAATTAGGGAAAGTGACATTCCCAAGACGGCTGTCAGTACACGTTATGGGCATTATGAGTTCACTGTCATGTCATTTGGGTTGACGAATGTGCCATCCGTGTTTATGGAGTTGATGAACAGAAGGTTCAAAGAATACTTGGACCAGATCATGATAGTTTTTATCAACGATATACTGGTGTACTCGCAGTGCGAGGATGACCATTTCAAGCATCTATATATAGTATTGGAGACCTTGAGAAGGAACCAACTGTACGCCAAGTTCTCCAAGTATGAGTTTTGGCTGTCCTCGGTAGCATTCCTTGGTCATATAATTAGTAGGTAAGGGAATCACTGTGGATCCGGCAGAGATGGTTGTTATACTGGAGTGGCCTGTGGTGTGTTCAGTAGCAGAAGTCTGGAGTTTTCTAGAGCTTGTCGGTTACTACAGGCGCTTTGTGGAGAACTTCCCGTTGATAGTGTTACCCCTCACGATGTTGACAAGTAGAGATCAGAGGTTTGTCTTTTGCCGGAGAGCGTGCAAGCTTTTGAAAAGCTGAAGAGTCTCCTGACCATGACGCCTATTCTCTGTGCGCCATGTGGGGCAGAAGGCTTTGAGTTTTACAGTGATGCTTCTAGCAGCGACTTAGGTTGTGTGTTGCTAAAGCATGGGAGTGTAATTGTGTATGGCTTACGCCAGCTAAAGGTACTCGAGAGGAATTATCTTGCCCATGACTTGGAGTTAACGGCCATGATATTCGCTCTGAAGCTTTGGAGGCATTACGTGTACGGTGTGAAGGTCGATATCTATACCGATCATACGAGCCTGAAGTACATATTGGATCAAAAGGATTTAAACATGCGATAACGGAGGTGGATGAAGTTCCTGGGGGACTACACCTTCAAGGTACACTACATGCCTGGATAAGGTAATGTGGTTATAGATGTGTTAAGTCATAGAGCTCAAGCGCAGGCCAGTTGGTTGTCGATGCATGATGAGCATTTTGTTCATGAGTTGGAGGCCATGGAGACCTCTTGGGCTGACATGAAGTTTAGTGCCAAAGCACAATTGAATTGGACAGAGGTGCAGTGCGACCTCGCTGGTAGGATTCGACGAGCTCTGGTTTTGGATAACAGCATGAAGCAGATCATGGCTGAGGCTTTGGATGGGGCAAATTCCCAATTTACAATTAATAATGGACCGTTATGGAGGGACAGACATTTGTGTGTCCCAAGTGTGGGTAAACTATGGGAGTAATTTAGGTACGAGAATTATCATGCTAAGTACTTGATTCACCCTAGGAGCACAAAGATGTTCAAAGACTTCTAGAGGCTGTTCTAGTGGCCAGGTATGAACAAATACATAGAGCTATACATGGCGAAGTGTCAGACTTGTGCCTTGGTGAAGGCAGAATTCCAGAAGCCAGGTGGATTTCTAAAGTATCTGCCTATACTGGAGTGGATGTTTGATGACATCTCTATGGATTTCATGCACGGTTTGCCGAGATCGCACAAGGGGAATGATGCCATTTGGGTGGTCGTTGATTGTTTAACGAAGGTGTCACATTTTATACCCAATAGGAAGGATGATTCAGTTGAGAAGCTGGAGAAGCTTTATGTGGATAGCATAGAATGTTTGCATGGTGTACCCTGGAGCATCATTAGTGAACGTGATGGCCATTTCACATCTAACGATTGGAGGCTCATTCATCAGTTATTGGGTACCAAGATGAACTTCAGCACAGCTTTTCACCCGCAGACAGATGGGCAAACTGAAAGGGTGAATAGGACGATGGAAGACATGCTTCGTATGTGTGAATTGGATTTGGTAAAAGGTGGGAGGACCATCTTTACATGATTGACTTCGCATACAACAACAGCTACCAAGCCAGCATTCAAATGGCGCCTTTTGAGGCTCTATACGGAAGGATGTGTCATACACCTTTGGCTTGGGTAGAAACGGGTGAATCGAAGCTTTATAAGCGAAGAGAGATTGACAATACTACGTCAATGATATGGTCGATTCGGGAATTGCTACTAATTGCTCAAGATAGACAGGCCAAGTACTACAATGCCAAGCATCGGAATGTGGAGTTTGCGGTGGGCGACTGGGTATTCCTCAAGATAAAGCCATTTAAAGGCGTATCAAGGATTCGACGCTTAAAGAAGCTTAGTCTGAGGTATGTTGGGCCTTTTGAGATCTTGGAGCAGGTTGGTGCAGCCGCCTATCGTTTGGCTCTTTCGGTAGAGCTGAGTGGTTTACATGATGTATTTCACATCTCGGTCCTACGCAAAGCCGTAAAAGAACCAGCGTAAGTGGTTGTTGTGGATCAAGTGTCGGTCGATAGTGGACAAACAACGAAAGTTAGACCCATTCGGATCGAGGATATAGAGCTCAAACAATTGCGGAACAAAGCTATCAGGATGGTCAAAGTCTGATGGGATAATTACGGTCGTGAGGATATTTCATAGGAGCGAGAGAAGACTATGTTTGAGGAGTATCCCGAACTTATTTACTCTGGTACCATTTAATTTTGTGCACCTTTTCATTCTCTAACTTCGGGACGAAATTCATTTAAGGGGAGGAGAATTGTAACGCCCCAAAACTCGAATATGAATGGGTAGTGTTTTTAAGGACTTTTGGAGCCCTTGAAGTTTCACGGCCTGTGACACGGGTGTGTCCAGGGTTGACATGGGCATGTCCAAAGGATACACGGGCATGTCTAGGGTTGGCACGGGCATGTCCAAAGTCGTGTCCTGCTCTGTGTTTGTCGGGCTGTGTCGACTGAGCAACACGGCCTGGTACACGGGCGTGTCCGAAGCCATGTCGGGCACACGGCCTGTGACACAGGCGTGTCATAGGACCATGTCCTTTTCCGGCTTGACAGTTTCAGTGTCAATTGAGTCACATGACCTGTGATACGGGCGTGTCCAGGGTTGACACGGGCATGTCCATGGTTGACGCGGGCATGTTAGAGGTCGTGTCCTTTTCTGAGATCGACGATTTCTCTTACGATTGTGAGACACGACCTGTGACACGGGCGTGTCATAAGCCATGTACGAACCCAGGAAGACGATTTTAAAGGCAAATCAGGGCCTTTCATTTCATTTAAGTGGGATCTGATGGCCCAGAATCTTCCCTTGTGGTATAAGGTCGGCAAATGAGGGTTTAAACCTCATTTCCTTTGGCCCTTTTTCTTTCTAAGAGGTAGAGAGATGGGAGAGCAAAGGGAGAAGAAGAAGGAGGAATCCCGCCATTGTTGGAGCTTCAGAGCTCCTAATCGCGAGCTGAGCTCAGATCCGCGGAGGCGAGTCCGTTGCGGTGGTTTTCATCCGACTAGTTTTCCATGGCGTTGAAGCGAACCTCTAGGGTAACGATTCTCTACTTTGACATGTGAAGTTCTCTTCCTTTTTGTATAGGAAACTCTCTCCCGTGAGTGGGCGGTGAGTGTGAGGTATTCCTTCGGGTAGATATGGTTTATCCCCGTAGTTTTACATATAGAGTCCGAAATCGAAGTACGGACGTAGGCATTGTGTATGAAGCCTATCCGGACATGTTGGTCTGGATCGGTGATGTTTTCATTATGCATGTATTGCCGGATAAGACTCTATGTCGTTTGTTTTTCGGGTTTTCTACGTGGTAGATTGTAACAGGGAGTCTTGGGGACTAACTCCAAGGTGCACCCGGAAAACTGAGCAGAAGCGCATTTCTGCCATCTTGGTGTCCTGGGAGCCAACCGTGTACATAACCGGGTTATGTAATATTGTTTGATCGGTACTTTGGGACTCAGGGAAGCTTGACCCGTGCCGATGACTTAAATTGACATGGCGATGTGAGAAACGGGTTGAGTGGAACCGTACCCGCTCTATGTGGTTCGGTTAAAGAGACCTAAGGTACGTGGCACTTACCGATGGCATAAAGGGCGGGTCTTAGGATTCGGCCAAAAAGAATTGTTTGCTTATGATGGTTGTAGTCCTGGGGGCGGTGGTGGACCAGATTCACCGTCAATTTGCCCTGAGAGCATGGGGTGTGTGGCCGTGCATGCCTACGCCTGTGGTGAAGTTTGCTTATATTGTACTTTCACTATCTTGGTTGGTTATGCTAATGAAATGCAAGGAAGGAGCACCGCCACCCAAAGTTCGGGGTGGGGTCATTATAATTTGGTCAGCTTTAGCTGACCGTTACCTTTTTTTACCACCATTCGGTGAATTGTTCTTATGCAGGGACAGGTGAGCCTAGTGGTAAGTAACGGGCTGAAGCCCTTAATGCTGTGTTGGCCCTTGAAGGCCAAAGGGAATTGTTTACTTCATTATACTCATGTATGGCCTGCTTGCGTGCCGAAGTATGGAAAACATGTATTATTAAGTAAACTGTTGTAAGGCCATAAGGCCAAGGCTTTTGTGTATTTTGATGTCATTCCAACCTTTGGTTATTGTGGACATTCATGCTATTGTAGTTGGGTTCTTATATCTTATTTAAAACCTTCTGCTAGAATGCTCTGAGTTAGGATGCGTGTTCCTATGATGTTAATTTGGTATTCTTATGTAATTCCACTAACTGTCTTTGGAATATGGCGTGGGGCTCCGGTCGAACCTTCTGTTATATTCCATGTGACGGATGGGGGTGTTACAATTTGGTATCAGACTAAGGCGTCGGTCTTGCCTATTTGAATTCGTGGGCGAATTCTTTTAAGGGGTAGTGAGCACATGTATGTGTGTCATCATTATAATATGAAAAGAACCCATGAATGTCCACTTAGAAATGAAAATACACTTGTTTGAGGAACCTAAGTGTTCCAATGATTGCTTTTAGGCAATCTGTTTGTCACTTAATTAAGTGTTTGTACAATTATAGGTGACTAGGAGCGGTGCGCGGCAGTCACAACAATAGTATCTCGCGGAGAATAGTGCACCTAACGATGTGTCAGCGACCCCTCCTTCTGTAGAAACAATTCGGATGGTAGTCAAAGCAGTGTTCGCCTTGTTCAATGCCCAACTTGGAAGGCATGTGCAGCCCCCTATCTTTAGGATGGCTTTAACGCTGATCCGCGTGCTGGAGCAAACGGCATGTTGAAGAACATCAGAGCAACAGTTGAATATACTTTTGTCTCAGGTAACGCACTCAGTGGATGAGTATTTTCATGCGTTTGTCATGATAAAGTGATACCCAGGGTTTGAGATGGAGAACGAACAGACTACAGTTAATAGATTTTACAATGGCTTGTGTGATGATTTACGACTTCTTTTATTAGGACCAAAGTTACTTGGATTCCGGGCGTTGGTGGAATCGGCTAGATCTTTGGAAGTAGAGTTGGTGAAAGTCCACCAGACGTCATAGTTAATGGTACCAAACTCTGCAAGTTCAGCAAAGTATGAATACAGTAGGAAGCGGAATAAGAATTCTAGAACATCTCCTAGTCAAGCTCCTTATGCTTGTTATACTTGTGGCAAGTTAGGACACTTAGCCTGAGATTGTCGTGGTGATGCCCCCAAAGACAAAGAAAGCTAAGTCGGAAGTCGTTGCAGGGCGACTTCCACTTACTTGTTATACATTTGGAAAGATAGGTCATATTACTAGAGAATGTTGGAGTGGTACTCTGGTGGCAAAGGAGGTAGGTTCTGGAGCAAATGTTGGACGAGACCCAATAGATGTTATACTTGCGATAAGACGGGTCATATGGCTCGAGACTATTGGAGCGGCAAATCAGAGCGGAAGTCAGGGGAAACTTATGCTAAAAAAAGGAAAGGCGGTAGAGTCAACCGCATCCCATCTAGCTCCAGCCCAACCGAGAGTCTATAACCTTGACAGCAGGAGGCCATCAAGAAAGGAGACATGGTGTCAGTTATGCGCTAGAGTTTAGCGTTAGTGTTTTCCATACCTTACGTCTTATGCTTTGGTTGTATGAATACTATGTTTTACAGTTCGTTATGATTTTGGACTTTCCGCCTCGAGAGTTGTTCAATACAGGGGCTTCACACTCCTTCCTATTTGAGATCTTCGTGTCTCATAACGGAGTGCCTACTTCAGTGGCAAAAGATAAGTTGGATGTTTTGTTACCGAATGGGTGTTCGATGTGCGTAGAAAGAGTTTGTTGCTTAAGAATGCGAATAGGAAGTCAAGCCTTTGACTTGGAAGCGTCTATTCTCCCTAGTGGAGTTTGACGTAATCCGTGGCATGGACTAACTCTCAGGGCAGCGTGCTTATACTTTTTATAACTCAATGGAGTCGCACAAGGACTGAACACCTAGCGCAAGACTAAGTTAAAAGTATGTTAGTGTGTGGAGTTGTTCTCTACCCTGTTAGAGTCTAAGAAACCCAAGCCTAATTTGGCTTGTATTACGATGGTGTCAGAGTTTGATGGTGTATTCCCTGAAGATCTCCCTGGAGCTCCACCTCAGCGAGAGATCAAATTCAGCATTGAGCTAGTGCCAGGTGCCAAACCTGTGCCACGCTCTCCATACCGTTTAGCGCCTAAGGAGATGGAGGAATTGAAGGTACAGCTTCAAGATCAGTTGGAACAAGATTATGTGCGTCTGAGTTCATCACCTTAGAGAGCACCAGTTCTCTTTATTAAGAAGAAGGATGGAAGCTTACGAATATGTATTGATTACCGGGAATTGAATAAGTTAACGGAGAAGAATAAGTACCCAATCCCAAGGATTGATTATCTGTTCAACCAGCTGGTCAGTTCGACTGTGTACTCGAAACTAGATTTGAAATCCGGGTACTATCAACTGAGAATTAGGGAAAGTGACATTCCAAAGATGGCTTTCAGCACACATTATGGGCATTATGAGTTCACCGTCATGCCGTTTGGGCTGATGAATGCGCCATCCGTGTTTATGGATTTGATTAACAGAACGTTCAGAAAATACTTGGACCAGTTCGTGATAGTTTTTATCAATGATATACTGGTGTACTTGCAGTACGAGGATGACCATTTCAAGCATCTACATATGGTATTGGAGACCTTGAGGAGAAACCAACTGTACGTTGACGCATCTGCTTATGGTATTTTTGACATCAGGGTGTTATGTTGACGCATAGTTGACGGGTATCATTGCTGGAGCGTGACCTTTGCTCATTGGTATCCGAGGTTTTTACTTAGAATATTAGCATGACTAATTTCTAGTGTGTTTTTGAAATTTACCTTGCGAACCGGGTTTATTTTGGAACTCAGTGGAGCTTTTTTTAGATATTTTGGTGTTTTGACTTCAGGGAGTTTTTACACGAGGTTGGTTTGTCGGATTCTGCTTTTGACTTCGCCATTGGTTTTTTAGCATCGGTATTTAGTTTCGGTGAGAATTTCATAGAAATCTGAGTTGATTCGAGTTTTGGTCATTTGGATGTTTAATTAATAATATTATATTATATTATATTATATATATATAGCGTGTACGATTATGCAGAAACCCTATTCATCGTCTTCTTACAGTGTAAGACCCCCTTTTTTTTTCTTTTTCAACCACCGGGGTCTTAGCCCAGAATTGCCGCTTTGCGGTGACACCTTCGCACCCGGGAAGGTTGCCACTACAACGCGCCGATTCTGCCGGCCTTTTCGATCGCAACATGTAGCAAGCAAGAGAGAAGCAAGTCCACCAAAGGAGAATATCACATAAAATAAAACTCCTCGAAGGGAGTGTCCACATAAAAATCATCAGAGTATAAATAGTCTGGAAATAAAAAGGGCTCATGCCCGGTACATCAGAGTCCTCACTACATGTCTCTCATCGCGGAAGCTAAGAAAATGCTAATCACTCACGGAGCTGGTCGCAGGTGCACCGGTGCTAGACTGTCCCACCTCCATGCGCACCGTACTCCGCTGGTGCTGGTCCCTGTCTCCCATCCGGAGCTCCTGTAATGTTTGGTTCGAAAACCATTAGTCATAAAGACTAAGCCCTATCATCCCCTACCCCTCCCACCACGGTTCCTAAGCACCGGGCGGAGAGGAGGAAAGGGAAGCTACAAAAGTGGAGAATAGTCAAGCAAGTGACGGTGGGCCTAACTAGCAAGTTATATCAGGTGAACAGTATAAATGTTGTAATAGGTAGAACAATTAATATATAGCAAATTGTATAAAAGACAGCCAGAGAATAGTAAGTAAGCACAAGTAAGTAAGTATGTAAGTAACCTTAACTTATATGAATGCCCATACAAACTTATAAGTTAAGGGATCTTCTGCAAGGCTCCCATCGTATAAAAAGTCCCATACCGATTTATACGTTGGGGTGTCGGTTGTATGCAAATATGAGTGTAGTGATATGCTATGCCATGATTCATGCAAGTGCAACCCACGCACACGACTCTATGCGCACAGACCTTTAGTTCCCCCTGTTCGGGAGGCTAGCTTCACCCCCAGGAACCCTCGTAGTGGCAAACGGAGACAGTGGGTCGGGCCCCCCACTCCTAGGCGGGTAACCACACTACCAGGCCTAGCCCTTCCGTACGCCCCTAGAAGAACACAACCTAGAGTATCCGCGTACTGCTACTGGATGTACCCTCCAGACTTTTCACCGAGTCATCGTACCGCTGTCGGTGTGATCGATCGCCTAGTACCGATGACCCACCACTTTTCTCCGTACTCCGACCCTCGAGCCCGCGGCCCCCCGGACAGTACTGTCCGTGCATCTACCTTCAGAGCTACTGTCTGATGGCAAGTAATCCTATAATTCTACTTTCCTATCTACCGGGGAGTGAGTGTGTGCAACCCTAGTTATACTAGTTGCTCTTTTAATTTATTACTCTTATGGTTTACGTTAGCCCAGGACTGCCCCCGGTATTCCCCGTGAAGGGCTCTCAAGGGGCACTAGGAACCAAGACGGTGCATTACGGCCCGAAGTTCCCTTTCGCAAGGCACTTATTATTATTGGTTGTCTACCCTTTACCCAATCCCCTTCCTGTTGCTTTAGTTCTAACCCTAGAGTATTAAGACTCTTCCTCTTCTTCCCGGGACGGACGATCTTTCGTCGTTCCCGTACTCCCTTATCCTAACCAGTCCCGCATTCTACTTATCCTGACTTCTGATAAAGAACTCAATCTTAACTTGCCCTACCATCCATCGATTATCAGAATTCCGTGGTTTTACTAAATGCAGACCATCCTAAGCTATATGAGGCACACAAGGGGAGGTACTCCAAATTGTCTTCCAAATCTCCTATAAAATTTACTGGAGATCTATCATGACTTAATTAGCTTAAATCCAGAAATTTATAATTTTCCTAATTAATCTGATATTTATTTTATTTTTCTCAAAGATTGGCCATGGGTAATTTTTTACATGAACTACATGATATTCTTAAGTTATGGCCACCCAAAAATTGTGATCACTAAATAACTGTAAGGTAACATCAAATACTAATTTGCAGGATTTTACAAAAGGTATATAGCCTCTAATTAATTTATCCATTATAATCTCATTATTCCCTTTTAAAGAAGGAAGTACTGAAATTACTCATCATAAAATTACAGGAAAATTACTGATTAATAGTATGGTACAGAAAAGATCATTGTGCAAAGAATCATAATTTTACCAGCTTGCTAAGCACCAAAATAGATTTAATCCAATATCCATGATAAATAATACTTAATGAAGCAAGCCTTAGAATTAAGCTTCTAAAAATCCCATAAAAATTCACAGAGTTTTAAAACTATAATAAAGGTTCTCTGCCTAAATTTCATCAATTTCTAGGAAGGTTGTACTCCATAATAAATTTTCTAAGCAAATCATACAACTACTAAATCGCTAAGGAAGTACCCAAAATAGTGATCATAAAATTCATAAAAAAATATCCAGAGCTTGTACTACCCCTATAATCGACTCTACCCATTTCTCACCACTTTTTAATGTGATTTGGTGTCATTTCCTATCTCTACAAGTTTTGCGCCCTAAACTAGGGTTAGATTTTTAGATGTCACAACGATCTCCAAATCTACTAAGATTTCATCCAGAGAACAATATTAGCCCTATAGTTCTCATCACCCAATCTCGGTTCAATCCAAGGTCATTTGACCTCATGACCTTCACAAACCACCAAGATCCATCCTTAGGGTTTGGCCTTGGTCCTTAGGGAAAACTTACCCCGATCCACCTCAAACTCCAAGAGGGGGTGCTAGAGAATATTACTAGCCAGTGGTAAAAATCTCAGCCTCTGTTGAGGTGATTTAACCACTCGAATCTCAAAAGTGCACTTTTAACCTAAGACCCCTTATTAGGGCAAAACTTTGGGTTGATCAATTCTGATCCAAACCTTCTCCAAATGAGATGAACAATTATACAGAACCTTATGGTGAACCCAGGGACCACTCACCAAAATTTGGGAGGGTTTGGAAATTATTTAACAATCTAATTAAAATCGGTTAGGATTATTGAATTTTTCTAAAAACTATAGAAAAATATTCTCCAAAAATTCTCATTTTTGGATAGCACCTAGATATATGTAAGATTAGACCACTCCCCAAATTTCAAGTCATTTGGATGACTGGATTGGAGTGGGGAATTTTTCTAAGGTCAAGGCAGCCCTCTGGATAGACCTCACCAAAAAGGATGCTGTGGTCTAACCAGGATTCCAAATCGAGTGAACTTAATTTTAAATTAAAGTAGACCTCAAGGGCTACATTTTCTATGTTGACCATTTTTCCTGTAGGAGCCTCTAAGTATTTTTCCCAAAATATTTAACATGACCGATATCTCATTCAGAAATTGATTTAAAAATAAAATCTAATTAGAAGACACTGTTCATCTTCTTCTACAGCCCGAAACCAGAGCCTGAAAACCTAATATCCTGTAGCTTTTCTAAACTATTTCCCGGCCATCCGGCCATCTCCCTGGCCGGCCACCACCACCATCACCTCCGTTGAGGCGAGGGCTATCGTCGGGCGGCGGCACGGCCGCCGGAGAGGCGGTTTCCGGCGAACCCGCCACCATGAAATTTTTGGAAAACCACCAATAGGCTCACCCGATCTGGCTCTTTTGAGCCCGATATCTCTCCTAACGATTCCTAAGATCTATCCGCAGAAGAAGAGGGAGGGGAGGACCTTGTTCGCGGGTTGAAGGCGTGCAGAGCGTCGGGAAGCCATTTGCGCGGTGGTGGCGTCGCCGGAAATTCTTCAACAGCAAGGAGGAAGTCTGAAACAGTTGAGGGAGTGTAACCTTTTCCTCTTGCTTTCAGGAATCTTTTATAGATGAGCAAATGGGGAGGGGAAAGGGTGAAACGTTGAAGATGAAACGTTGGCGGCCATTAATAACACCTTATGACGTTTCGGTTATAACGAATGGCAGTTGAAAAGTTGGAGATGAAGAGGTGTTTGCCAGGTGGCAATTTCCTATTGGACCCATTCTTCCTTAATTATTACCATAATTAAAGTATGGAACGACCCATAAATATTCTTGATTTTTATTCCCATGGTCAGAATTTATTATGGCGTCGGTTACCAAAATTTCCAACCTGGCTGTCGTTTCGGCCTTGGTCACGGGCGTGACACATGGGTCACGGGCGTGACAGGCCCGGTTAGCCAGTTCTGGGTTCGACGATCGTCGGACTGAGATCGACGATCGTCGAAGGGTGGTCACGGGCGTGACACCTGGGTCACGGGCGTGACTGGCCCGTATGGCCAAATTCTGGGTCGACGGCGTCGAACTGGAATCGACGATCGTCGAGCGTGTCACGCCCTATGTCACGGGCGTGACATAGAGGGTCACGGGCGTGACTGGCCCGTGTGGCCAAATTCTGGGTCGACGGCGTCGAACTGGAATCGACGATCGTCGAGCGTGTCACGCCCTATGTCACGGGCGTGACATAGAGGGTCACGGGCGTGACTGGCCCGTGTGGCCAAATTCTGGGTCGACGGCGTCGAACTGGAATCGACGATCGTCGAGCGTGTCACGCCCTATGTCACGGGCGTGACATGGCGGGTCACGGGCGTGACTGACCCGTGACCCGATTTCTTGGTCGATTTATTTCAAGTTTTAGGCTCCCTGGGATTCTACCACAACCATCCGACTCCTAGGGGTCTAGCCGGAAATGGGATGTTACAAATCCCAATAAACAAAACAAAGATTTCGTCCCCGAAATCAAGGTTAAGCCTACGGGACTTAAATCGGGAAAATAAACTTGTAACATCCCATGAGAACCGAATGATTACCTCCCTACATTACGTTTGCTTGTGCGGTTTCGAATCTAAGGTTAATTCGCCCACCTAACTAGGTATATACACCCCAATAAACAAAAGATTAGCCCCTATTCTTGAAATTTCAATTCCATTGGTTTAAAACAGGAAGGCAAATTGATCGTCCAGAGGGGTTTGAGGTATACCTGACAGAAAAGTTCCGGATATTTTTGCCGCATCAAGTCCTGTGGCTCCCATGTATGCTCCTCCTGCCCATGATTGTTCCACAGAACCTTGACTAATGGGACCTTCTTCCTCCGCAAGACCCGCACTGCCGTATCGTCAATCCTGATAGGCTCCACGTTGACTGACCGATCCGAGGCCACCGGGCCATCTGCCGAGGGAATCAGCTGCTCAGGGCGTAGCAGAGCCCTCCGAAGTGAGGAGACGTGGAAGACGTCATGCAATCCCGCTAACTCCGGCGGTAGTTCCAGTCTATAGGCTAAGGGGCCGATCCGCTCCAGGATCCTGTAGGGCCCCATATATCTTGGACTGAGCTTCCTCCGCCCGCGAACCCGCGAGACTCCGTGCATCGGCCGTATCTTCAAGAAAACTCGGTCCCCCACCTGGAACTCCACTTGACGATGCCTCGCATCGTAGTATTTCGCCTGTCTGCTCTGGGCTTCCAACATCCTGTCTCGGATCAATCTAATCTGTGCATCTGTATCTCCCACAAACTCCGAGCCCAGTGCCTGCGGATCCTCATCCTGAACCCATGATAGTGGGGTTCTGCACCTCCTTCCGTACAACGCTTCGTATGGAGCCATGCCTATGCTGGACTGATGAGCGTTGTTGTACGAAAACTCGACCAGTAGCAGCAATCTCTCCCAAGGCTCGCCACGGTCCAAAATACACAGTCGTAGCAGATCCTCCAGTGTACGGTTTGTGCGCTCTGTCTGTCCGTCGGTCTGAGGGTGGAAAGCTGTGCTGAAAGTCAACCGAGAACCCAGATGGGCCTGGACTGACCTCCATTCCCTGGATGTAAACCGCCCATCCCGATCCGAAACGATAGTCTTGGGCACCCCATGATAACGCACAAACTGCTCGATGAACCTCCGTACCAATACTCTGACCGGTGTGTCCTTCGCCACTGGGATGAATCTGGCTACCTTTGTCAGCCTGTCCACTATCACCCAGATCGAGTCGTTCCCTGCACGGGATCTAGGTAGCCCATGTATAAAGTCCATGGCTATATCCTCAAACTTCCACTCCGGCACTGGAAGCGGCTGCAGTAATCCTGCCGGGTTCCTACACTCCGCCTTCACGAGCTGGCAGGCCTCACAATGTGTCACAAAATATGTAATATCTTTCTTCATACCCGGCCAGTACATAGTCCTCTTTAAATCCTTTACCATCTTGGTGATCCCCGGGTGTACCGAATACCGGCTGCAGTGAGCTTCCGTCAAAATGTCCTCCCGGATCCGTCCTCCTACTGGTATGTAGACTCTGCCCCGGAAACACAGAAGCCCATCCCTCAAAGTGTAATCTCCTGTCGTGCCTTCCTCCAAGGCCCGGAATATCGGCTCAGCTCTCTCGTCCAGCATCTGCCCATCTCTGATGCGGTCTCGGATGTCATCTGTAGTAGCCATCGACCCCAGGTACTCCATGTACAGCTCCGGGTCATCCTCAGATACCAGCGAAATCTGCATCTCCTCGAATGATCTAATCAACTCCAAGGCCATCAGCTGCGCGCCTACTCCAGTCGTACTCGCTCTCCGGCTCAGAGCATCCGCAACCATGTTCGCCTTCCCCGGATGGTAGTGCATGGTATACTGGTAGTCCGAAAGAAACTCCACCCAGCGTCTCTGCCTGATGTTTAACTCCTTCTGGGTGTCGACGTACTTCAGATTCTTGTGGTCGGAGAAGATATCACAATGTACCCCGTAGAGATAGTGCCGCCAGATCTTAAGAGCAAAAATGACTGCCCCCATCTCCAAATCGTGCACGGGGTAGTTCTGCTCGTGCTGCTTCAACTGACGGGAGGCATAGGCGATTACGTGCCCATTCTGCATAAGGACGGCGCCCATCCCCTGATAGGAAGCATCTGCATATACCTGGAATCCCTCCCTCCCTGATGGGAGAGCAAGGATGGGGGCCGAGGTGAGATGATCCTTCAGCTCCTGGAAGGCAGATTCGCACCGCGGCGTCCAAATAAAAGGGGACTCCTTCTTCGTCAGAGACGTAAGAGGAAGGGCAATCTGAGAGAACCCCTTTACGAACTTCCGGTAGTAACCGGCAAGTCCCAAGAAACTCCGAACATCCGTGGCCGACTTTAGTGGTGGCCAATCCCGTACTGCCTGGATCTTTGCCGGATCCACTGCCAGACCTGCTCCACTGATGACATGGCCCAGAAAGGCCACCTCCTTTAGCCAGAACTGGCACTTGCTGTACTTGGCATACATCTCGTGCTCACGCAGCTTCTCCAAGGTCAAGGCCAGATGTCTCGCGTGCTCCTCCTCCGTCCTTGAATAGATGAGGATGTCGTCGATGAATACAATGACGAAGACGTCCAGATACTCCTCGAACACCTGATTCATCAAAGTCATGAATGCGGAGGGTGCATTCGTGAGCCCGAACGGCATTACGGTAAACTCGTACAAGCCGTATCTGCTGCTGAACGCCGTCTTCGGGATGTCCTCCTCCCGAATGCGAAGCTGGTAGTATCCTGACCTCAGATCCAGCTTTGAGAACCAATGGGCTCCTTCCAGCTGGTCAAAAAGCTCATCTATCCGTGGTAAGGGATAAGTGTTCCGGACCGTCAACCTGTTCAGAGCCCGGTAATCTATGCACAGACGAAGGGTCCCGTCTTTCTTCTTAACGAACAGCACCGGAGCTCCCCATGGTGAAGAGCTAGGTCGGACGAACCCGGCCTCCACTAACTCCTGAAGCTGACTCCGGAATTCCACCAACTCCTTTGGGGCCATTCGATAGGGAGCTCTGGATACCGGCTTAGCCCCCGGTACGAGCTGAATCTGAAAGTCCCTCTCTCTGTGCGGGGGTAGCCCTGGTAGCTTCTCTGGAAACACGTCGGCGAAGTCCCGCACTACCGGAATATCTGCAATGGAATCCTTGGCTACGACCGCCTCAAAGAGGACCTGATAAACCTCTTCCCCCTGCAGGTGGGCCTTAACGGCCTGCACAGACGATAGCAAGGCACGGGGTGCTGGTATAATACCTTCGATAACAATGAAGGAGTTGTCGTGCCTCACGGTGATCCTCTTCGCCACGCAATCGATCTGGGCATGGTTCCAATAGAGCCAAGTCATGCCCAGGATCAGATCATAATCTGGCATCTTCAGAACCGTCGCTGGTGCCTCAAACGCCTTTCCGCCGATTCTTGCTTCCATATTACAATGAGCAGAGGTCAATATCTCTGACCCGTCGGGTAGGCGCACCCTCATCATCTTCCCGGTGAATGGCTCCACTCCTGCCAGTCCTTTCACGAAATCCTCCGACACGAAGGATTGCGACGCACCAGTGTCGAAGAGGGTGTGAGCGGGCTTGCCGCTCACGAACACTATGCCTGGGGTAATTAAATGTCTTAGTATTCTTATTGTAGTTTATCTTCTCTTAATTTCTAACCAGGTTATGTTTAAAATAGTAGTTTATATAAAGAAAAATCTGAAGAGTACTGCCATACCTGTGATAACCTGCTCCGGGTCCCGAGGCTGTGTCAGGTCTAGAGCATACACCTGCTCTCTCTCTGGCCTACGACCTCGATCCTGGAATCCCCGTCCTCGGTCCTGTCCTCGTCCGCCAAACTGTCGGGGAGGTGGAGCGCCCTGATGTGCTGGTGGGGGTGCTCGCCCCACAGGACAGTTCCGCTTGATATGCCCTGGCTGGTTGCACTGATAGCATACCGGTGGCTGCCCTGCCGTCCTTGGCATTTCCAGCATCTGTATAGGCTGGGGAGCCAATACCCCCTGAGTCCTCTACTCCTGCCCAAACTCCTGACGGGGCTGATCCCCGTTCCTTCTCTCTCCAATAACCTGGCCCCGAGGACGGTCTCTACGACCTCCAATCACTGAATCATCAGCCGGTCTCTTCCGATTCTTCACTGTGAGCTGATCCGCCTCTCTCTTCTTAGCCATCTCCAGAATCCTGGCCAGACTCCCCTCTGAAACAAAAAGGAGGGCCTGCC
Organism: Platanthera zijinensis; assembly: GCA_039513925.1. Lineage (NCBI taxonomy): Eukaryota > Viridiplantae > Streptophyta > Magnoliopsida > Asparagales > Orchidaceae > Platanthera > Platanthera zijinensis. The sequence continues at coordinate 39,779,905 of CM077094.1, forward strand.
TCATGTCATCCTGCAGCCCCTTATAAAACCTCCGGGCGTAGCCAGCATCGTCTAACTGGTAAGCGTCCGCATAACGGGCCAGATGAGTGAACTCCTGATAGTACTCCACCACGGTCCTGTTCCCCTGCCTCAATCGCAGGAATCTATCCTCCAGGTCATCTCTCGCCGACCGAGGCACAAAATGTCCCAAGAGCGCTGCCCTAAACTCCTCCCAAGCAATATCAGCACAGTCCATCCCTGCGAAGGTGGTGTCCAGCTGAGATTTCCACCATCTCTTTCCATGTGACTCTAAGCAGGAGACTGCCAAAGCGACTGCCTCCTCCGTGGGGCATCGAATCCCTGCCAGCATCTCGTAAATAGTGTCCAACCACTCCTCCGTACGTACTGCAGACTCCGTCCCCTGGTAGGATGGAGGGGAAAGTCCCCGGAAGACAGTCATCCAATTGGCCCCGGGGTTTGGCTGTGGGGCCGGGGCTTGCTGAGCTCTGAAGGCCTCCAGGATGGCCGTCAATGTTTGCCCCATCTCCGTCTGCTGGAACGGAACGGGTGCTGGCGGAGTCGGGACCACATTCGGAGCCTGAGGTGTCCCCTGCTGCGATGTAGGGTTCGTCGCAGGCTACAAGCAAAAATTCCATTTGTTAGCGAGCGAAATGAATGGAATTTAAGAAGAGTTATGATGGACTTTCACATGTGATTTCCCTTATGGGCCCACCACTGCTTCCGCTGCTAGTTTGTCCGCAAACTAAGCTCGCACGGGGGTGGCCCAAGGTTTTTGTGGACTACTTCTCTTTTGATCGAGGTTTCCTCTGATACCACTTGTAAGACCCCCTTTTTTTTTCTTTTTCAACCACCGGGGTCTTAGCCCAGAATTGCCGCTTTGCGGTGACACCTTCGCACCCGGGAAGGTTGCCACTACAACGCGCCGATTCTGCCGGCCTTTTCGATCGCAACATGTAGCAAGCAAGAGAGAAGCAAGTCCACCAAAGGAGAATATCACATAAAATAAAACTCCTCGAAGGGAGTGTCCACATAAAAATCATCAGAGTATAAATAGTCTGGAAATAAAAAGGGCTCATGCCTGGTACATCAGAGTCCTCACTACATGTCTCTCATCGCGGAAGCTAAGAAAATGCTAATCACTCACGGAGCTGGTCGCAGGTGCACCGGTGCTAGACTGTCCCACCTCCATGCGCACCGTACTCCGCTGGTGCTGGTCCCTGTCTCCCATCCGGAGCTCCTGTAATGTTTGGTTCGAAAACCATTAGTCATAAAGACTAAGCCCTATCATCCCCTACCCCTCCCACCACGGTTCCTAAGCACCGGGCGGAGAGGAGGAAAGGGAAGCTACAAAAGTGGAGAATAGTCAAGCAAGTGACGGTGGGCCTAACTAGCAAGTTATATCAGGTGAACAGTATAAATGTTGTAATAGGTAGAATAATTAATATATAGTAAATTGTATAAAAGACAGCCAGAGAATAGTAAGTAAGCACAAGTAAGTAAGTATGTAAGTAACCTTAACTTATATGAATGCCCATACAAACTTATAAGTTAAGGGATCTTCTGCAAGGCTCCCATCGTATAAAAAGTCCCATACCGATTTATACGTTGGGGTGTCGGTTGTATGCAAATATGAGTGTAGTGATATGCTATGCCATGATTCATGCAAGTGCAACCCACGCACACGACTCTATGCGCACAGACCTTTAGTTCCCCCTGTTCGGGAGGCTAGCTTCACCCCCAGGAACCTCCGTAGTGGCAAACGGAGACAGTGGGTCGGGCCCCCCACTCCTAGGCGGGTAACCACACTACCAGGCCTAGCCCTTCCGTACGCCCCTAGAAGAACACAACCTAGAGTATCCGCGTACTGCTGCTGGATGTACCCTCCAGACTTTTCACCGAGTCATCGTACCGCTGTCGGTGTGATCGATCGCCTAGTACCGATGACCCACCACTTTTCTCCGTACTCCGACCCTCGAGCCCGCGGCCCCCCGGACAGTACTGTCCGTGCATCTACCTTCAGAGCTACTGTCTGATGGCAAGTAATCCTATAATTCTACTTTCCTATCTACCGGGGAGTGAGTGTGTGCAACCCTAGTTATACTAGTTGCTCTTTTAATTTATTACTCTTATGGTTTACGTTAGCCCAGGACTGCCCCCAGTATTCCCCGTGAATGGCTCTCAAGGGGCACTAGGAACCAAGACGGTGCATTACGGCCCGAAGTTCCCTTTCGCAAGGCACTTATTATTATTGGTTGTCTACCCTTTACCCAATCCCCTTCCTGTTGCTTTAGTTCTAACCCTAGAGTATTAAGACTCTTCCTCTTCTTCCCGGGACGGACGATCTTTCGTCGTTCCCGTACTCCCTTATCCTAACCAGTCCCGCATTCTACTTATCCTGACTTCTGATAAAGAACTCAATCTTAACTTGCCCTACCATCCATCGATTATCAGAATTCCGTGGTTTTACTAAATGCAGACCATCCTAAGCTATATGAGGCACACAAGGGGAGGTACTCCAAATTGTCTTCCAAATCTCCTATAAAATTTATTGGAGATCTATCATGACTTAATTAGCTTAAATTCAGAAATTTATAATTTTCCTAATTAATCTGATATTTATTTTATTTTTCTCAAAGATTGGCCATGGGTAATTTTTTACATAAACTACATGATATTCTTAAGTTATGGCCACCCAAAAATTGTGATCACTAAATAACTGTAAGGTAACATCAAATACTAATTTGCAGGATTTTACAAAAGGTATATAGCCTCTAATTAATTTATCCATTATAATCTCATTATTCCCTTTTAAAGAAGGAAGTACTGAAATTACTCATCATAAAATTACAGGAAAATTACTGATTAATAGTATGGTACAGAAAAGATCATTGTGCAAAGAATCATAATTTTACCAGCTTGCTAAGCACCAAAATAGATTTAATCCAATATCCATGATAAATAATACTTAATGAAGCAAGCCTTAGAATTAAGCTTCTAAAAATCCCATAAAAATTCACAGAGTTTTAAAACTATAATAAAGGTTCTCTGCCTAAATTTCATCAATTTCTAGGAAGGTTGTACTCCATAATAAATTTTCTAAGCAAATCATACAACTACTAAATCGCTAAGGAAGTACCCAAAATAGTGATCATAAAATTCATAAAAAAATATCCAGAGCTTGTACTACCCCTATAATCGACTCTACCCATTTCTCACCACTTTTTAATGTGATTTGGTGTCATTTCCTATCTCTACAAGTTTTGCGCCCTAAACTAGGGTTAGATTTTTAGATGTCACAACGATCTCCAAATCTACTAAGATTTCATCCAGAGAACAATATTAGCCCTATAGTTCTCATCACCCAATCTCGGTTCAATCCAAGGTCATTTGACCTCATGACCTTCACAAACCACCAAGATCCATCCTTAGGGTTTGTCCTTGGTCCTTAGGGCAAACTTACCCCGATCCACCTCAAACTCCAAGAGGGGGTGCTAGAGAATATTACTAGCCAGTGGTAAAAATCTCAGCCTCTGTTGAGGTGATTTAACCACTCGAATCTCAAAAGTGCACTTTTAACCTAAGACCCCTTATTAGGGCAAAACTTTGGGTTGATCAATTCTGATCCAAACCTTCTCCAAATGAGATGAACAATTATACAGAACCTTATGGTGAACCCAGGGACCACTCACCAAAATTTGGGAGGGTTTGGAAATTATTTAACAATCTAATTAAAATCGGTTAGGATTATTGAATTTTTCTAAAAACTATAGAAAAATATTCTCCAAAAATTCTCATTTTTGGATAGCACCTAGATATATGTAAGATTAGACCACTCCCCAAATTTCAAGTCATTTGGATGACTGGATTGGAGTGGGGAATTTTTCTAAGGTCAAGGCAGCCCTCTGGATAGACCTCACCAAAAAGGGTGCTGTGGTCTAACCAGGATTCCAAATCGAGTGAACTTAATTTTAAATTAAAGTAGACCTCAAGGGCTACATTTTCTATGTTGACCATTTTTCCTGTAGGAGCCTCTAAGTATTTTTCCCAAAATATTTAACATGACCGATATCTCATTCAGAAATTGATTTAAAAATAAAATCTAATTAGAAGACACTGTTCATCTTCTTCTACAGCCCGAAACCAGAGCCTGAAAACCTAATATCCTGTAGCTTTTCTAAACTATTTCCCGGCCATCCGGCCATCTCCCTGGCCGGCCACCACCACCATCACCTCCGTTGAGGCGAGGGCTATCGTCGGGCGGCGGCACGGCCGCCGGAGAGGCGGTTTCCGGCGAACCCGCCACCATGAAATTTTTGGAAAACCACCAATAGGCTCACCCGATCTGGCTCTTTTGAGCCCGATATCTCTCCTAACGATTCCTAAGATCTATCCGCAGAAGAAGAGGGAGGGGAGGACCTTGTTCGCGGGTTGAAGGCGTGCAGAGCGTCGGGAAGCCATTTGCGCGGTGGTGGCGTCGCCGGAAATTCTTCAACAGCAAGGAGGAAGTCTGAAACAGTTGAGGGAGTGTAACCTTTTCCTCTTGCTTTCAGGAATCTTTTATAGATGAGCAAATGGGGAGGGGAAAGGGTGAAACGTTGAAGATGAAACGTTGGCGGCCATTAATAACACCTTATGACGTTTCGGTTATAACGAATGGCAGTTGAAAAGTTGGAGATAAAGAGGTGTTTGCCAGGTGGCAATTTCCTATTGGACCCATTCTTCCTTAATTATTACCATAATTAAAGTATGGAACGACCCATAAATATTCTTGATTTTTATTCCCATGGTCAGAATTTATTATGGCGTCGGTTACCAAAATTTCCAACCTGGCTGTCGTTTCGGCCTTGGTCACGGGCGTGACACATGGGTCACGGGCGTGACAGGCCTGGTTAGCCAGTTCTGGGTTCGACGATCGTCGGACTGAGATCGACGATCGTCGAAGGGTGGTCACGGGCGTGACACCTGGGTCACGGGCGTGACTGGCCCGTATGGCCAAATTCTGGGTCGACGGCGTCGAACTGGAATCGACGATCGTCGAGCGTGTCACGCCCTATGTCACGGGCGTGACATAGAGGGTCACGGGCGTGACTGGCCCGTGTGGCCAAATTCTGGGTCGACGGCGTCGAACTGGAATCGACGATCGTCGAGCGTGTCACGCCCTATGTCACGGGCGTGACATAGAGGGTCACGGGCGTGACTGGCCCGTGTGGCCAAATTCTGGGTCGACGGCGTCGAACTGGAATCGACGATCGTCGAGCGTGTCACGCCCTATGTCACGGGCGTGACATAGAGGGTCACGGGCGTGACTGGCCCGTGGGCCCATTTTGGGTCGGCGACCGTCGACCTGGAACCGACGATCATGGTCACGCCCTATGTCACGGGCGTGACATGGCGGGTCACGGGCGTGACTGACCCGTGACCCGATTTCTTGGTCGATTTATTTCAAGTTTTAGGCTCCCTGGGATTCTACCACAACCATCCGACTCCTAGGGGTCTAGCCGGAAATGGGATGTTACAAATCCCAATAAACAAAACAAAGATTTCGTCCCCGAAATCAAGGTTAAGCCTACGGGACTTAAATCGGGAAAATAAACTTGTAACATCCCATGAGAACCGAATGATTACCTCCCTACATTACGTTTGCTTGTGCGGTTTCGAATCTAAGGTTAATTCGCCCACCTAACTAGGTATATACACCCCAATAAACAAAAGATTAGCCCCTATTCTTGAAATTTCAATTCCATTGGTTTAAAACAGGAAGGCAAATTGATCGTCCAGAGGGGTTTGAGGTATACCTGACGGAAAAGTTCCGGATATTTTTGCCGCATCAAGTCCTGTGGCTCCCATGTATGCTCCTCCTGCCCATGATTGTTCCACAGAACCTTGACTAACGGGACCTTCTTCCTCCGCAAGACCCGCACTGCCGTATCGTCAATCCTGATAGGCTCCACGTTGACTGACCGATCCGAGGCCACCGGGCCATCTGCCGAGGGAATCAGCTGCTCAGGGCGTAGCAGAGCCCTCCGAAGTGAGGAGACGTGGAAGACGTCATGCAATCCCGCTAACTCCGGCGGTAGTTCCAGTCTATAGGCTAAGGGGCCGATCCGCTCCAGGATCCTGTAGGGCCCCATATATCTTGGACTGAGCTTCCTCCGCCCGCGAACCCGCGAGACTCCGTGCATCGGCCGTATCTTCAAGAAAACTCGGTCCCCCACCTGGAACTCCACTTGACGATGCCTCGCATCGTAGTATTTCGCCTGTCTGCTCTGGGCTTCCAACATCCTGTCTCGGATCAATCTAATCTGTGCATCTGTATCTCCCACAAACTCCGAGCCCAGTGCCTGCGGATCCTCATCCTGAACCCATGATAGTGGGGTTCTGCACCTCCTTCCGTACAACGCTTCGTATGGAGCCATGCCTATGCTGGACTGATGAGCGTTGTTGTACGAAAACTCGACCAGTAGCAGCAATCTCTCCCAAGGCTCGCCACGGTCCAAAATACACAGTCGTAGTAGATCCTCCAGTGTACGGTTTGTGCGCTCTGTCTGTCCGTCGGTCTGAGGGTGGAAAGCTGTGCTGAAAGTCAACCGAGAACCCAGATGGGCCTGGACTGACCTCCATTCCCTGGATGTAAACCGCCCATCCCGATCCGAAACGATAGTCTTGGGCACCCCATGATAACGCACAAACTGCTCGATGAACCTCCGTACCAATACTCTGACCGGTGTGTCCTTCGCCACTGGGATGAATCTGGCTACCTTTGTCAGCCTATCCACTATCACTCAGATCGAGTCGTTCCCCGCACGGGATCTAGGTAGCCCATGTATAAAGTCCATGGCTATATCCTCAAACTTCCACTCCGGCACTGGAAGCGGCTGCAGCAATCCTGCCGGGTTCCTACACTCCGCCTTCACGAGCTGGCAGGCCTCACAATGTGTCACAAAATATGTAATATCTTTCTTCATACCCGGCCAGTACATAGTCCTCTTTAAATCCTTTACCATCTTGGTGATCCCCGGGTGTACCGAATACCGGCTGCAGTGAGCTTCCGTCAAAATGTCCTCCCGGATCCGTCCTCCTACTGGTATGTAGACTCTGCCCCGGAAACACAGAAGCCCATCCCTCAAAGTGTAATCTCCTGTCGTGCCTTCCTCCAAGGCCCGGAATATCGGCTCAGCTCTCTCGTCCAGCATCTGCCCATCTCTGATGCGGTCTCGGATGTCATCTGTAGTAGCCATCGACCCCAGGTACTCCATGTACAGCTCCGGGTCATCCTCAGATACCAGCGAAATCTGCATCTCCTCGAATGATCTAATCAACTCCAAGGCCATCAGCTGCGCGCCTACTCCAGTCGTACTCGCTCTCCGGCTCAGAGCATCCGCAACCATGTTCGCCTTCCCCGGATGGTAGTGCATGGTATACTGGTAGTCCGAAAGAAACTCCACCCAGCGTCTCTGCCTGATGTTTAACTCCTTCTGGGTGTCGACGTACTTCAGATTCTTGTGGTCGGAGAAGATATCACAATGTACCCCGTAGAGATAGTGTCGCCAGATCTTAAGAGCAAAAATGACTGCCCCCATCTCCAAATCGTGCACGGGGTAGTTCTGCTCGTGCTGCTTCAACTGACGGGAGGCATAGGCGATTACGTGCCCATTCTGCATAAGGACGGCGCCCATCCCCTGATAGGAAGCATCTGCATATACCTGGAATCCCTCCCTCCCTGATGGGAGAGCAAGGATGGGGGCCGAGGTGAGATGATCCTTCAGCTCCTGGAAGGCAGATTCGCACCGCGGCGTCCAAATAAAAGGGGACTCCTTCTTCGTCAGAGACGTAAGAGGAAGGGCAATCTGAGAGAACCCCTTTACGAACTTCCGGTAGTAACCGGCAAGTCCCAAGAAACTCCGAACATCCGTGGCCGACTTTAGTGGTGGCCAATCCCGTACTGCCTGGATCTTTGTCGGATCCACTGCCAGACCTGCTCCACTGATGACATGGCCCAGAAAGGCCACCTCCTTTAGCCAGAGCTGGCACTTGCTGTACTTGGCATACATCTCGTGCTCACGCAGCTTCTCCAAGGTCAAGGCCAGATGTCTCGCGTGCTCCTCCTCCGTCCTTGAATAGATGAGGATGTCGTCGATGAATACAATGACGAAGACGTCCAGATACTCCTCGAACACCTGATTCATCAAAGTCATGAATGCGGAGGGTGCATTCGTGAGCCCGAACGGCATTACGGTAAACTCGTACAAGCCGTATCTGCTGCTGAACGCCGTCTTCGGGATGTCCTCCTCCCGAATGCGAAGCTGGTAGTATCCTGACCTCAGATCCAGCTTTGAGAACCAATGGGCTCCTTCCAGCTGGTCAAAAAGCTCATCTATCCGTGGTAAGGGATAAGTGTTCCGGACCGTCAACCTGTTCAGAGCCCGGTAATCTATGCACAGACGAAGGGTCCCGTCTTTCTTCTTAACGAACAGCACCGGAGCTCCCCATGGTGAAGAGCTAGGTCGGACGAACCCGGCCTCCACTAACTCCTGAAGCTGACTCCGGAATTCCACCAACTCCTTTGGGGCCATTCGATAGGGAGCTCTGATACCGGCTTAGCCCCCGGTACGAGCTGAATCTGAAAGTCCCTCTCTCTGTGCGGGGGTAGCCCTGGTAGCTTCTCTGGAAACACGTCGGCGAAGTCCCGCACTACCGGAATATCTGCAATGGAATCCTTGGCTACGACCGCCTCAAAGAGGACCTGATAAACCTCTTCCCCCTGCAGGTGGGCCTTAACGGCCTGCACAGACGATAGCAAGGCACGGGGTGCTGGTATAATACCTTCGATAACAATGAAGGAGTTGCCGTGCCTCACGGTGATCCTCTTCGCCACGCAATCGATCTGGGCATGGTTCCAATAGAGCCAAGTCATGCCCAGGATCAGATCATAATCTGGCATCTTCAGAACCGTCGCTGGTGCCTCAAACGCCTTTCCGCCGATTCTTGCTTCCATATTACAATGAGCAGAGGTCAATATCTCTGACCCGTCGGGTAGGCGCACCCTCATCATCTTCCCGGTGAATGGCTCCACTCCTGCCAGTCCTTTCACGAAATCCTCCGACACGAAGGATTGCGACGCACCAGTGTCGAAGAGGGTGTGAGCGGGCTTGCCGCTCACGAACACTATGCCTGGGGTAATTAAATGTCTTAGTATTCTTATTGTAGTTTATCTTCTCTTAATTTCTAACCAGGTTATGTTTAAAATAGTAGTTTATATAAAGAAAAATCTGAAGAGTACTGCCATACCTGTGATAACCTGCTCCGGGTCCCGAGGCTGTGTCAGGTCTAGAGCATACACCTGCTCTCTCTCTGGCCTACGACCTCGATCCTGGAATCCCCGTCCTCGGTCCTGTCCTCGTCCGCCAAACTGTCGGGGAGGTGGAGCGCCCTGATGTGCTGGTGGGGGTACTCGCCCCACAGGACAGTTCCGCTTGATATGCCCTGGCTGGTTGCACTGATAGCATACCGGTGGCTGCCCTGCCGTCCTTGGCATTTCCAGCATCTGTATAGGCTGGGGAGCCAATACCCCCTGAGTCCTCTGCTCCTGCCCAAACTCCTGACGGGGCTGATCCCCGTTCCTTCTCTCTCCAATAACCTGGCCCCGAGGACGGTCTCTACGACCTCCAATCACTGAATCATCAGCCGGTCTCTTCCGATTCTTCACTGTGAGCTGATCCGCCTCTCTCTTCTTAGCCATCTCCAGAATCCTGGCCAGACTCCCCTCTGAAACAAAAAGGAGGGCCTGCCTCATGTCATCCTGCAGCCCCTTATAAAACCTCCGGGCGTAGCCAGCATCGTCTAACTGGTAAGCGTCCGCATAACGGGCCAGATGAGTGAACTCCTGATAGTACTCCACCACGGTCCTGTTCCCCTGCCTCAATCGCAGGAATCTATCCTCCAGGTCATCTCTCGCCGACCGAGGCACAAAATGTCCCAAGAGCGCTGCCCTAAACTCCTCCCAAGCAATATCAGCACAGTCCATCCCTGCGAAGGTGGTGTCCAGCTGAGATTTCCACCATCTCTTTCCATGTGACTCTAAGCAGGAGACTGCCAAAGCGACTGCCTCCTCCGTGGGGCATCGAATCCCTGCCAGCATCTCGTAAATAGTGTCCAACCACTCCTCCGTACGTACTGCAGACTCCGTCCCCTGGTAGGATGGAGGGGAAAGTCCCCGGAAGACAGTCATCCAATTGGCCCCGGGGTTTGGCTGTGGGGCCGGGGCTTGCTGAGCTCTGAAGGCCTCCAGGATGGCCGTCAATGTTTGCCCCATCTCCGTCTGCTGGAACGGAACGGGTGCTGGCGGAGTCCGGACCACATTCGGAGCCTGAGGTGTCCCCTGCTGCGATGTAGGGTTCGTCGCAGGCTACAAGCAAAAATTCCATTTGTTAGCGAGCGAAATGAATGGAATTTAAGAAGAGTTATGATGGACTTTCACATGTGATTTCCCTTATGGGCCCACCACTGCTTCCGCTGCTAGTTTGTCCGCAAACTAAGCTCGCACGGGGGTGGCCCAAGGTTTTTGTGGACTACTTCTCTTTCGATCGAGGTTTCCTCTGATACCACTTGTAAGACCCCCTTTTTTTTTCTTTTTCAACCACCGGGGTCTTAGCCCAGAATTGCCGCTTTGCGGTGACACCTTCGCACCCGGGAAGGTTGCCACTACAACGCGCCGATTCTGCCGGCCTTTTCGATCGCAACATGTAGCAAGCAAGAGAGAAGCAAGTCCACCAAAGGAGAATATCACATAAAATAAAACTCCTCGAAGGGAGTGTCCACATAAAAATCATCAGAGTATAAATAGTCTGGAAATAAAAAGGGCTCATGCCTGGTACATCAGAGTCCTCACTACATGTCTCTCATCGCGGAAGCTAAGAAAATGCTAATCACTCACGGAGCTGGTCGCAGGTGCACCGGTGCTAGACTGTCCCACCTCCATGCGCACCGTACTCCGCTGGTGCTGGTCCCTGTCTCCCATCCGGAGCTCCTGTAATGTTTGGTTCGAAAACCATTAGTCATAAAGACTAAGCCCTATCATCCCCTACCCCTCCCACCACGGTTCCTAAGCACCGGGCGGAGAGGAGGAAAGGGAAGCTACAAAAGTGGAGAATAGTCAAGCAAGTGACGGTGGGCCTAACTAGCAAGTTATATCAGGTGAACAGTATAAATGTTGTAATAGGTAGAACAATTAATATATAGTAAATTGTATAAAAGACAGCCAGAGAATAGTAAGTAAGCACAAGTAAGTAAGTATGTAAGTAACCTTAACTTATATGAATGCCCATACAAACTTATAAGTTAAGGGATCTTCTGCAAGGCTCCCATCGTATAAAAAGTCCCATACCGATTTATACGTTGGGGTGTCGGTTGTATGCAAATATGAGTGTAGTGATATGCTATGCCATGATTCATGCAAGTGCAACCCACGCACACGACTCTATGCGCACAGACCTTTAGTTCCCCCTGTTCGGGAGGCTAGCTTCACCCCCAGGAACCTCCGTAGTGGCAAACGGAGACAGTGGGTCGGGCCCCCCACTCCTAGGCGGGTAACCACACTACCAGGCCTAGCCCTTCCGTACGCCCCTAGAAGAACACAACCTAGAGTATCCGCGTACTGCTGCTGGATGTACCCTCCAGACTTTTCACCGAGTCATCGTACCGCTGTCGGTGTGATCGATCGCCTAGTACCGATGACCCACCACTTTTCTCCGTACTCCGACCCTCGAGCCCGCGGCCCCCCGGACAGTACTGTCCGTGCATCTACCTTCAGAGCTACTGTCTGATGGCAAGTAATCCTATAATTCTACTTTCCTATCTACCGGAGAGTGAGTGTGTGCAACCCTAGTTATACTAGTTGCTCTTTTAATTTATTACTCTTATGGTTTACGTTAGCCCAGGACTGCCCCCAGTATTCCCCGTGAAGGGCTCTCAAGGGGCACTAGGAACCAAGACGGTGCATTACGGCCCGAAGTTCCCTTTCGCAAGGCACTTATTATTATTGGTTGTCTACCCTTTACCCAATCCCCTTCCTGTTGCTTTAGTTCTAACCCTAGAGTATTAAGACTCTTCCTCTTCTTCCCGGGACGGACGATCTTTCGTCGTTCCCGTACTCCCTTATCCTAACTAGTCCCGTATTCTACTTATCCTGACTTCTGATAAAGAACTCAATCTTAACTTGCCCTACCATCCATCGATTATCAGAATTCCGTGGTTTTACTAAATGCAGACCATCCTAAGCTATATGAGGCACACAAGGGGAGGTACTCCAAATTGTCTTCCAAATCTCCTATAAAATTTATTGGAGATCTATCATGACTTAATTAGCTTAAATCCAGAAATTTATAATTTTCCTAATTAATCTGATATTTATTTTATTTTTCTCAAAGATTGGCCATGGGTAATTTTTTACATAAACTACATGATATTCTTAAGTTATGGCCACCCAAAAATTGTGATCACTAAATAACTGTAAGGTAACATCAAATACTAATTTGCAGGATTTTACAAAAGGTATATAGCCTCTAATTAATTTATCCATTATAATCTCATTATTCCCTTTTAAAGAAGGAAGTACTGAAATTACTCATCATAAAATTACAGGAAAATTACTGATTAATAGTATGGTACAGAAAAGATCATTGTGCAAAGAATCATAATTTTACCAGCTTGCTAAGCACCAAAATAGATTTAATCCAATATCCATGATAAATAATACTTAATGAAGCAAGCCTTAGAATTAAGCTTCTAAAAATCCCATAAAAATTCACAGAGTTTTAAAACTATAATAAAGGTTCTCTGCCTAAATTTCATCAATTTCTAGGAAGGTTGTACTCCATAATAAATTTTCTAAGCAAATCATACAACTACTAAATCGCTAAGGAAGTACCCAAAATAGTGATCATAAAATTCATAAAAAAATATCCAGAGCTTGTACTACCCCTATAATCGACTCTACCCATTTCTCACCACTTTTTAATGTGATTTGGTGTCATTTCCTATCTCTACAAGTTTTGCGCCCTAAACTAGGGTTAGATTTTTAGATGTCACAACGATCTCCAAATCTACTAAGATTTCATCCAGAGAATAATATTAGCCCTATAGTTCTCATCACCCAATCTCGGTTCAATCCAAGGTCATTTGACCTCATGACCTTCACAAACCACCAAGATCCATCCTTAGGGTTTGTCCTTGGTCCTTAGGGCAAACTTACCCCGATCCACCTCAAACTCCAAGAGGGGGTGCTAGAGAATATTACTAGCCAGTGGTAAAAATCTCAGCCTCTGTTGAGGTGATTTAACCACTCGAATCTCAAAAGTGCACTTTTAACCTAAGACCCCTTATTAGGGCAAAACTTTGGGTTGATCAATTCTGATCCAAACCTTCTCCAAATGAGATGAACAATTATACAGAACCTTATGGTGAACCCAGGGACCACTCACCAAAATTTGGGAGGGTTTGGAAATTATTTAACAATCTAATTAAAATCGGTTAGGATTATTGAATTTTTCTAAAAACTATAGAAAAATATTCTCCAAAAATTCTCATTTTTGGATAGCACCTAGATATATGTAAGATTAGACCACTCCCCAAATTTCAAGTCATTTGGATGACTGGATTGGAGTGGGGAATTTTTCTAAGGTCAAGGCAGCCCTCTGGATAGACCTCACCAAAAAGGGTGCTGTGGTCTAACCTGGATTCCAAATCGAGTGAACTTAATTTCAAATTAAAGTAGACCTCAAGGGCTACATTTTCTATGTTGACCATTTTTCCTGTAGGAGCCTCTAAGTATTTTTCCCAAAATATTTAACATGACCGATATCTCATTCAGAAATTGATTTAAAAATAAAATCTAATTAGAAGACACTGTTCATCTTCTTCTACAGCCCGAAACCAGAGCCTGAAAACCTAATATCCTGTAGCTTTTCTAAACTATTTCCCGGCCATCCGGCCATCTCCCTGGCCGGCCACCACCACCATCACCTCCGTTGAGGCGAGGGCTATCGTCGGGCGGCGGCACGGCCGCCGGAGAGGCGGTTTCCGGCGAACCCGCCACCATGAAATTTTTGGAAAACCACCAATAGGCTCACCCGATCTGGCTCTTTTGAGCCCGATATCTCTCCTAACGATTCCTAAGATCTATCCGCAGAAGAAGAGGGAGGGGAGGACCTTGTTCGCGGGTTGAAGGCGTGCAGAGCGTCGGGAAGCCATTTGCGCGGTGGTGGCGTCGCCGGAAATTCTTCAACAGCAAGGAGGAAGTCTGAAACAGTTGAGGGAGTGTAACCTTTTCCTCTTGCTTTCAGGAATCTTTTATAGATGAGCAAATGGGGAGGGGAAAGGGTGAAACGTTGAAGATGAAACGTTGGCGGCCATTAATAACACCTTATGACGTTTCGGTTATAACGAATGGCAGTTGAAAAGTTGGAGATGAAGAGGTGTTTGCCAGGTGGCAATTTCCTATTGGACCCATTCTTCCTTAATTATTACCATAATTAAAGTATGGAACGACCCATAAATATTCTTGATTTTTATTCCCATGGTCAGAATTTATTATGGCGTCGGTTACCAAAATTTCCAACCTGGCTGTCGTTTCGGCCTTGGTCACGGGCGTGACACATGGGTCACGGGCGTGACAGGCCCGGTTAGCCAGTTCTGGGTTCGACGATCGTCGGACTGAGATCGACGATCGTCGAAGGGTGGTCACGGGCGTGACACCTGGGTCACGGGCGTGACTGGCCCGTATGGCCAAATTCTGGGTCGACGGCGTCGAACTGGAATCGACGATCGTCGAGCGTGTCACGCCCTATGTCACGGGCGTGACATAGAGGGTCACGGGCGTGACTGGCCCGTGTGGCCAAATTCTGGGTCGACGGCGTCGAACTGGAATCGACGATCGTCGAGCGTGTCACGCCCTATGTCACGGGCGTGACATAGAGGGTCACGGGCGTGACTGGCCCGTGTGGCCAAATTCTGGGTCGACGGCGTCGAACTGGAATCGACGATCGTCGAGCGTGTCACGCCCTATGTCACGGGCGTGACATAGAGGGTCACGGGCGTGACTGGCCCGTGGGCCCATTTTGGGTCGGCGACCGTCGACCTGGAACCGACGATCATGGTCACGCCCTATGTCACGGGCGTGACATGGCGGGTCACGGGCGTGACTGACCCGTGACCCGATTTCTTGGTCGATTTATTTCAAGTTTTAGGCTCCCTGGGATTCTACCACAACCATCCGACTCCTAGGGGTCTATCCGGAAATGGGATGTTACATACAGAGCCATCGGACTGATTCTCGGAAGATAGGAAATGGCGGACATCGCGAGCCTTCGGTCATCGACTGTAGGATCCTCGGTGCGCGAAATCGTCGTCGGAGGGTAGATTCGGAAAGCTCTCGCCGAGATCTATGTGTGTGCGGTGAGTTTTTCCCATTTCTTGGATTTTTGGGTTAGGTTATCCGGTTTTGACCTTCGTTTTCCCCCGAAAAGTTTCAGGAAGTGTGGCCAAGGTGTTCTTGCGGCCAAATCCGAGAGGAGGAGCGCTCGTAAGGCCAAATTTCGAAGGCTTTTAGGCAAGTGGTGAATCTTTCCCTTGTTATTTTGTCTTGTTTTTCCATTCCTTCCTTTGCTTCCCTCCTTAGAATGAAGGAGTAGTGTAAGGTTTGTCCAAGATCAAATTACTGGGTAGTGTAGGATTTCCAGCCAAGGAAATTTCGTCGGATAAGGGTTGTGTTCGGTTAGAGGAAATCCGTCGATTATAGGGGAGTCAACCAAAGTTTAATTCATCGTATATGGTGGGGGTCAGTCTAAGTGAGATTTGTCGAATATGAGTTTTGGTACTAAGTCTTTTTCGTCGAGTAATCTCGACGAATTCGTCTATTATGGTGTTACGTTGAGTGATCTGTGAGATGAAGTCTTTTTTTTCGAGTAATCTTGACGAATTCGTCGATTATGGTGTTGGCGTCGAGTGATCTATGAGATTAAGTCTTTTTCGTCGAGTAATCTCGACGAATTCGTTTCTTATGGTGTTTGCGTCGAGTGCTTTGAGTATGTGTCTTTGGCGTCAAGAGAGCTTAGTAAACTTAACTAGGCGTCGAGTGAAGTAAAGTTTGTGGAGTTAAGTCCAGGCGTTGAGTGAACTCCAAATTCATCTAGTATACTTGATGAATTTCCCGTGGACTTGGTGATTTGTGTCGATTCATCGAGTATCAAGGTAATGTTAGCCGATTCGTCGAGTATCGCCATTCAGCCAGATTTTTGCTAAGTAGGATTCGTTGATTGTCTGCTGCATTCGTCGGGTATACTCGACGAGTCAGTGTGGACTTAGAATTTTCTTGCTGAATAGGGTCCAATTTGTCGGCTTTGGTATTAAGGTGATTTTCGGGATTTTTCTTCCTTTATACCAATAGAGTAAGTCTGTGTTTCGATTGGGGTTTTTTCGGTGTTTTTTGGATGTTTTTGGTGTGTCTCATGGTTGGTAGTGGATAAAGGACCACCAACCTAAGGCCAGCTTATGAGTCTTTGCTCTGGTGGGTTTACCCGATGTGGGTTATGACTGGGCATGTGGAGGAGGCAACCACCACTGTAGGTGTTGGTAATTCCCCGGTGTTGAATGTGTCAAGAAACACAACCACCTTTCCTTGGGACCTTGTGAAGTTTTTAATATTGGTGTGTTGGGTAGGTTCCCACCACCGCAGTTGCCGGATTTTTCGGGTGTTTATGCTCATTTTATGATGAACTTTTCACTCTTATGTATATAAACTCTTACTCATATAAATGTTTTATAAAGCATAGATCTTTTTCGCACTTGGTACAGCTTGGGATATCTAACCCTTGTGAGTCCATTCTTACTTTTTAACTTGTGGTTGAGTGCTGAAGTGTTTCAGTTCAGCTATTCCTGTTTGGGTTGGTAACCCTTGACTCCTTTGCTTTCATTTGAAATCAATCTTTTATTTGCCACTTGTATATTCATGTTGAGGTATTCTTTTCTTTGGAATACCTCAGGTTTGGAGTAGTAGCCAGTTGAGTAGCTAGGGTTGGCGATTGCTGGTGTTCTGTAGTTCTTGCAGTCGTCCTTTCCTTACCATTGTGAGGTAATGTTGTTGTTTTGTTGATTAGTTCAGACATACATGCTATTTTGTGTGTTCGTGTCAGGTTGTTGATGCCCACTGGAGTTTTTATATTGTTAAGTTACTTGCTAGTTGCTTAGCCTCATCTTGATGACTTGTTGGTTTTACTTGCTCTCTGTGAAGATTTTATGTTAGGTTTGTATGTTAGTTATTTTAAGTATAAAAGTAACATTATGACTATCTCATTCATAGCATATTTCAAGCCAAAGTCATTCTATTTTTAACTACGTAAAAGACTCATTCCTTACTTATATTAAATCTAGAGGTGTGTATATCATGAGTTGTCCTATTTGGATGTTTAAATCATATAAGATGTTAACCAATATAAGCAAAGTATTTTCCGTAGCGTATATTCACGTTTTCACTTGTGGATTAGTTGATCCACTGAGCCAATGGATACGGCCATCAAAACTTAACTTATATTAAAATTTTCTTCATAATAAACTTGAGGATTTCATATAAAGTGTTAGGTTCGAGTTCTTGTGAAAGTCTTTGTTTTCAATGGTAGCAAAACCACCTAGAGGGGGGTGAATAATTTTCTAGGTCATTAGTTTATCTTTTAACTTTTCTAATTTTAGGATGTGAGTGGTGATTTATTTCCTAGTGCTTTCAATACATTCACCCAGAAGACACAGCAATTTATAGTGGTTCCCCAGATTATAGGTATGTCCACTATCCCTCCCGCCTTTTATACAGTATGTTAGACAAGGCACTTCTCCAATATATCGGCTCCTAAGAGCTTCCAACATGATCCCGCAGGACCACTCAGTCTCCTCCAAGACTTACAACTCGGGAACAAAGCCCTACAACTCAGTGATCAAAAGATCACCTACCTCAGTCCAAAGTCCCTACCACTTAGGCTGGGAGGATAGCCCTACACTCAGATTCTTAACAGAATCCTACCACTCAGATTCACTCTTGAATCCTACCTCAGATCTATAACAGATCCTACAATCTCAGCCTTTATAACATAGGCTTACAGCTTAGATCCAAAAGGATCTTACAGAGAGAATAAGGTATGATGTTGATTTGACACCAGAGAAATTATCTCTATGTATTTCTCCTTCTGTCCTGAGAAAGATCAGTACATATCTCTTCTTCACAGCTCTAGGAAATAATCTTTAGGATTTGCTCAGCTTGGGCTGTGAAGTGCCATCAGCTAGGGTTAGCCTTTGTTGCTCATCCTTTCTTGTTGTTGATGATGAAGATGACAACAGTTAACCGGAAGAACTTTCGGGTTGATCGAATTGAACTTCTGCTTCTTGTCTCAGCAATAATGGCGAGGAAGACGATGAAGATCTGTCTCTTTTCGAAAAGATAAAGCCCTAAAAGTTAATTTGATTTCCCTGATCTCATTCCTTTTATCTTTTGCCTTGCAACAACTTTCTTAACCTGTGGGCCCAGCTTTAATTTCTGGTATATAGCCTTCCTTTTACAGAATATATTATACAGCTGGTCGCTGGCTCCATTAGTGGCGAATTCCAGCTTTCCCGCAGTGAATTTGAATTTTGTTAACTTTTATTGACTTTGGCTGATGTCAGCATCTGTGGACTTAACCAAATTTTCAGTTTCAATCCAGGCATTGAGTGCGTTGAGCGAACTGGCTTCACTCAGCATATTTGGACTTAGCCAAATTCTCTATACCATCAGGCATTGAGTGCGTTGAGTGAACTGGCTTCACTCAACACATCTGGACTAAGCCAAATCCTCTGCACCATCAGGCGTTGAGTGTATTGAGTGAACTGGCTTCACTCAATGCATCTGAACTTAGCCAAATTCTCTGTCTTTCTTAGGTATTGAGAGCATTGAGTGAATGTCCAACACTCAACGCTTTTTAACTTGGCCAAACTTTCTGTGCTGCTAGGCGTTGAGTGTGTTGAGTGAGCCTTCATCACTCAATGCCCCTGGACTTAGCTGCTTCACTGATTGCATGTCTTCATGCTGAGGCATTGAGTAAACTGGTTTCACTCAATGCTTATATACTTAGCCGCAATTCTGAAATCTGCCAGCTTGCTGAGGCGTTGAATGCATTGAGTGAACTAGCTTCACTCAATGCTTCTAGACTTAATCTATTTCTGTCTCCTTTCTTCTTAGGATTTGACTGCAGCAGCATTACTCAATGCTTTTGCTCAACTGGCGTTAAGTGAACTTCCTTCACTCAACGCATGTGGACTTAGCCACAATATTGTCTATGCAACTTGCTGGGCTTTGACTGTCATGTCTTTACTTAGCGCTTTTGCTGTCTAGTGGTTGGTGAATTGGCTTCACTTAATGCCTGTGTACTTTGCCGCAATATTGTCTCTATAACCAGCTGGGCTTTGACAACCCACACCTTACTCAGTGTTTTTTTGTATCTGGCATTGAGTGAACTATCTCCACTCAACGCCTGTGGACTTAGGCGATTTTCAGCCTTTCTAGCATCCTTCTTTAATATCTGGTGTTGAGTGAACTGGCTTCACTCAACGCCTATGGACTTAGAAAGATTTGTCTCTCCACTCCTCTATCTTGTGACCACCTGTCACAACCACTTGGAATACCTGTCCAACCTACATGCATGAACTTAAACATACATTAAATATAACTATGTGTATATCATTGACTTGTTTAACTTCTATAAATCTGGGACATTGTGAGCAATGGACTCAACAATCTCCCCCTATTTGAAGAAGTCAAAACCGTCAAACAAAAAATCACTACAACAAATATGGACATCGGCCACGTTTTTAAGAGTCTTTGGCGACATTTTTCAAACGTCGCTAAAGTTTTTGCGGCGCTTTTAAAAACGTCGCATAAGCGTCGCGAATACAAACGTCGCCAAAAGTTTTCGCGACGTTTTCATTGTCCGCGTCGCCAATACAGCGACGACATTAGCGACGTTTGCGGTTATAAATGTGGCAGAATTTGGCCACGTTTTGGAACATAAAACGTGGCAAGCTTTAGCCACGTTTTCCTATAGAAACGTTGCAACCATTAAAATTGTTTTAGCCACGTTTATCAAAAAAAGCAGCCAATATTATTTAATATAGTAATACAAAAAATTATATCTACTGTTGAACAGATTAAGCAATGCAAACTAAAAATAGGCATTTCTTGAAGAAAAATATCTAGACTTAATTCGAAATATATCAAGAGTATCTATCAATCAATATGAAAATATACATTCCATAATAATCTTGTTTCATTTTACAATAAAAAAATAAAATTGTTCATAAATTACAAAGTTTTAACAAGAAGATTTATGTTCCCATAAAGAGTACACATAAGCTTGTGAAGCATGACCAAGACCATCACGAGAACCAAAATGTGGATTCCACCTCCCAAAAGTCTTGTTGTAACTTGCGATCATGACCATAGAGTCCATATTTCAGTAATTAGACATATCCTGCAATAAAATAATTTAATCATTACAAATATTGTATCAAATAAATCGGACAGTAGCAACAATCTTTTTTTATGTATATCTACAGTCATCATAAAACAAAAGTTAAATAGCTTATCTTTGTAAACTACCTCTACTGTTTGCATAAATGAATGTCCTATAAAATGCGGAATTGTTTGTTATCTTACGATATGGGGGCGGGCGAATCCCGTGCGCAGGCGGGCGAAGCCCGCCTGATGCGGCTGAAGGCTGCCCGAGAGCATCAAAGACGGGTTACTCACGGGCGTAGCCCGTGCGAAGATGCTCGTATTTATATATAAAACAATCAATTCTCTTCTAGGTATATATTAAAATGTTGGGCAAACAAATGCTGGAGCGGCAGTGGTCAGGCATTTGTTGAATCTCAGGATTAATCAAGTGCTCTGGGCCAGGTAATTAATACAGTCAAAGATTAGAAAACAAATGAAAAATCAATCAATAATATATGGTGATAATGCAAATAATTAAGTGAATAACCTGCCATCTCCAAGGATTGAATTGATGAGGCTCGGCGTAAAGCTCACTATGGTACTCCAAAACCTATAAATTTAACCAAATAAAAAGTTTGAAGACATAGTTGGCTCACAACCAAATAAAACTCAAGATCCAATAATGGAATGTGGAATTATCCACTCAATTTCAGAGGCCCGAAAAAAGTAATAAAATTTCAGAATCTTGTCTTCATTCCTAAAAGACATGTACAGAAGACCCAAAAATGTTTAAAAATGGCATAATCATGTCTTCATTTATATACAGAAGTCCCAAAAAAATGTTTAAAAATTTGGCAGGAGCATTTGTGAGGAAATGATGATTTTGTAAATAAATTTCAGGAAACAAAATAAGATTTCAAAAATTAGAAGAGAAGCCGTACAAACCATATAGAAGAAAAGCTGTACAAAACATGCAGAACAAAACCTGGGCCGAAGATTTGAAGGAGGGAACAAAACCTAGAAGAGGAAGAGGAGCAAGCGGCAGCGGCGGCGGGGGGGTTTTCGAGTTGGGGTTGGAGTCGTTTGCAAGGAGGTTCCAGTCTGCAGTCCGTCGGATGCAGGGGAGGGAAGATGGAGGCAAGTAGCGTTCTAGAGTGGTGGCAAATCTGAGTTGAGCGTTAGTCGCCGGCGAGTACGAGCGGCGGAAGTTCGGAGGTGCGCGATTCTTAGTTGGCAATGGGGAGCAAGCTGTGCGGTGCGAGGGGAGGTAAATGTCGGGGAAGAAATTAGGAGGCGTGGAGCAGATAATTGAGGGTTTATGAACGGTTAATTGGGGGTGGAGCGGTTAATTGGGGGTTAATTGTGTGGAGGAGATTTTTTTTGTGCAGATGAGTACTTATTAAGGATTAACTTTCCTAACTTTAATTCCTCTTTTTTTATGTGGCTGAGGATTTATTAATACTTCCTTGTGTTTGTTGTGCCTAACTGCCCGCCAATCCCAATAGTTTTCCCGCACTGAACACTTTGCATTCCCCCAAATCGCAAATTTAAATATTTTTTTTTGTAAGAAATACACCAATAACCACGGTTTTGAACAAAATGTCGCCAAAAGCAAAAAAATTAGTCACGCTTTAACAAACATCGCAAAAAAATGTGGCCGATGTCCATATTTGTTGTAGTGAATTTTAGTCAATGACATACACTAACCTATGCAGCAGATAAAATAGTAAATAGGAAAACTTAACATAATATAACAGGAGTATCAAGTTATAAGTTACAACACATTCCTTACCTGCAAGGTGATAATGATCACTTGCAGCTCCCCCTATTTTGCTGCCTAATGCTCTATCATTTCTTTCTTTCCAATAATCTCCCCATTTACCTTGCCTGTAGGGTGATCATTACTACTCCCTTCTCCCCTTATTTTGTTGCATAGCCTTGATAATTTCCTTGATCCCTTCCTTCCTTCTCCCCCTTTTTGACTTCTGTAAAATAGTTAGGGGGTGTTGGCCTCTGATTATCTTTTCTCCAGGAAGCTGAACTTGCTCCCCCTCAACTAGGGCATCTTCTGTCATCCTTTCTGATAGACTATTTAACCACTTGGAAAGCTTGATACAACTTAAGGTATGTTCAACCTGCAAGAAGTTATAGTACCTGCACCAAAAACAACATGAGGAGCACCTAAAGCTAGACCAAGTTCAACATACCCAACTCAAACTTGAAGGTGTTGAACTTTGCTTCATCTAGTGACTTAGTGAAGATGTCAGTCACTTGGTTGTCTGTAGTTACAAACTCAAGACTGATATCTTCAAATTCCATATGCTCTCTTATAAAGTGATACATAATCTCTATGTGCTTAGTCCTACTATGTGAGACAGGATTCCTAGTTATAGAGATTGTACTAGTAGACTCACAAAATAAAGGACTTCTACTTATCTGGAGGTTATAGTCCTAGAGCTGATGCTGGATCCACAGCAACTATGCACAGCAGCTCCCAACAGCTATATATTCTGACCCTACAGTTTAAATTGCAACACTTGTTTGCTTTTTGCTGCTCCATGACACTAGTCTTCCTCCCAAGAGCTGACAGGTGCCTGAAGTGCTTTTCCTATCCTCTTTGCAACCTATAAAATCTACATCTGAATAATCAGTTAGTTCAAAGTCCCTATTTTTAGGGTACCATAGGCCAAGATCTGGTGTTCCCTTAAGATACCTCAAAATCCTCTTAGCAGCAGAGTAGAGAGATTCTTTAGGGCAGGCCTGATACCTAGCACAAACACATGTAGCATACATGATTTTTGGCCTACTTACAGTAAGGTATAGAAGAGAGCCAATTATCTCTCTGAACAAAGTTTTATCAACAGGTTTCCCTTCCTCATCTGTTGGAACCCCAGTTTGGATTTGGGCAAGGACTACTATTAGGATGCTTAGACTGACCCAATATGTATAGTCTTGGTCATAGGTTTTTCTAAGGTTAGTTGCCTTAGAAGATTTCAGAGTTCTGCAATTCAGTTCGATAAAAGTCGAACTCAGCTCGACGAAAGTCAAGCTCAGCCCGATGAACTCAGAGTTCAACCTCTAAGTTGAGCTCGACAAAAGCTGAGCTCCGGTCAACGAAATTTGCATCTCAGCTCAACGACAGCCAAGCAAAGCTCGACGATCTCTGAGCTCGGGTCGACGAATAAGCAGTTTAAGCTCGACGATATCCAAGCTCAATTTGACGAATTTCTTGCTCAGTTCGACGATTTCCAGGCAGTGTTTTAGGCAGTTATTTCAAGCAGGAAGCAACTTATTTCCAGGCTTAATTTCAGTATATTTTATATTCTGAAGACAGAATTTTTATCAAGGATTAATTGCAGGCAGTTATAACTCTGATATTTAATGCTCAATATTCTTATGAATATAGCCGTTTAGAGGCAGCATTAAATATGGACTTAATCACAAAGTTAAATGCTAATCCTTTTCCAAGCCAGTTACTATTCTAGGGAATGCTTCAGCTATTCAGAATGAATTCAAATATTTGATTCTCTAGCATTCCTGATCATATAATATTATCAATAGTTTTTCTGCCTTAAGGGTTACAAAAAGACACGCAAGGTTTTCTCAGAGTTACATAAAGCTACAGAAATACTTTTCAGAGAATTAGCTTTCTGTTCTTCAAGCTTTCTTCCAACAACTCATCTTCAATCTGAGACTAAAAGCTCACATCTCTCAGAGACATTTACTAGAAGGAAAAGTTACAAAGAAGGCCTACACCCTGAAGCAAAGCTTCCATCTCCTGATCTTCTACACAACTCAGGGGGAGCTTTGACATCATCAACAATCCACTAGTCTTCTCAAAGATTTGAGACAGAGAAGAAAAAATCATTTTCATTTCTTATTTCACTATGTAAAGGGTTTTAGCTCCCTTCAAAAGTTAACCTTTTTGGTTCATAAGTCACCCGACCAAAAGACTTGGGATTGGTTTTTGGGCACCTGATCAAAAGCTCAAAGGGTTGCTAGATCTCCCTTAGAAAAATAGATCTTATGGTGACAGGGCACCTAGGCAAAAACCTGTGGTGGCAGGGCACCTGAGCAAAAACCTGTAGTGGATTCTTACCAGGGTGGTAGAAGAGTGGATGTACCCATGTTTATTGGGAAACACCTATAAATTCCTTGTGTCGTCTGTTTTGCCTTTACTTTTTTATTTGTGTACTGTGATTTTCTCTTTATACTTACATATATCACTAACTTTTAATCTGTTATAAAAACAAGTTAATAATTTTTTAAATTCTCTATTCACCCCCCCCCCACCCCCCTCTAGAGTTAAGTTAGATATATCCCTCTCTTTCAATTGGTATCAGAGGATTGTTATTTGGTTTCACAGGCTAACACATGAACCAAAAGATCCTTGATAGATCTCATTTACTCTAGTTTGCTCCTTTTCTCATGGCACAAAACAAAGAGTTTTCATGCACCAGACCTCCAGTGTGTAATCTAAATAAGTTTGCACTATGGAAGGCAAGGATTGGGCTCTATATGAATTCTATTGATGAAGACTTTTATAATTCTATTTTGTCAGGTCCCCCTACTCTATCTACATCAACAAGCACCTTAGTTGTACCACCACATGAGTGGACAGAGGCTCAAAAGAAGCTGAAAGTTTCAGATGCCAAAGCCATGAAAATTTTGGCTCAAACTATGTCTGATGACATATTCCAGAAAGTTGCTGAAAGCACTTAAGCCAAGGATATCTGGGATTCCCTAAATGGGATAGTTGCAGGATCTTCAGATGAAAGGAAAGACATGAGATCACATCTGATCTCTCAGTATGAGAACTTCAAGAAGGAAGAAGCGGAATCAGTTGCTAATATATACAATAGACTCAGCCTCATAATCAATGAGCTGAAATCATTGGACAAGAACATCTCATTGACAAATATAAATGACAAGATCCTTATATGCTTCCTTAGCATATGAGACTCTAGGATCTGGCCAATCAAAGAATCCAGAAGCCTCAATGAAATCTCTATAGAGACCTTGATGGGCAAGCTCAAATCCTATGAGCAGCTCATCAAGACCAGAGAAGCTGAACAAAGAACCTCTTCTTCAGTAAGGAAAGAGCAAAGCATTGATTTTAAAGCAACTAAAGAAACAGAAGGCATTCCAGACAATAAAGATCTATTGAGTCTCTTGTCTAAGAGATTTTACAAGATGGCAAGGAAGGACTTCATGAGAAGATCTTCTACAAATGATGATAAGCCAAGGTATGACAAAACTCCTACTAAAGAGATTGTCTGTTATGGGTGCAGGAAACCTGGACACATACTTCCAGAATGTCCAGAGAACCAGAAGAAAGAAAAGAATAAGGAGATGCACTCCAGGAAGAATTCACACAAGCCCTCTTCCAGCAAATACAAGAAGAAGGAAAGAGGCTTTGTTGCTGAAACATGGAGTGAATCTGAGGATGAATCATCATCCAGCTTCTGTGAGGATGTAGAAAAGCTAAGGCCAGAGAGGTCTGCTTGATGGCAATTAATGCATCATGCAGCCACTCTGAAGCTGAAATTTTTGAAGCTGAATCTGAATCAGAAGAAGATAAGGTAATTTCTTCTTTTGATTTTACTTCAGAACAATTCAAAGCTGAATTTAAACTATTATGCAATGATTTAATCAAATCTGAGTAGGAAATCAAACTTCTCAGAGAGAAATTAATCGAATTTGATAATTTCTCTTCTGAAAACTCAAAACTTAAAGAAGATTTAAAAACTACTAATGATCAAATATTTTCCTTAGAAAATAAATTAAATGAGGCTAAGCAATTTGAAAAATCCCTTAATGGGAGAAGTATCAAATTGATGGATATCACAAGCACAGTGAATGCCAGATTAAATGGCAAACTGGGCTTGGGAGTTTCATCTAGTCAGCCTTATATTTTTGAGAAAAATATCTTATCTACACCAATTGAATTCATATTTGCTAAAGGAAAAGAGAAAGAAGTATTACAATTTACATATAAAGATACTGAAATTTTACCAAAGACTAAATCAAAGAAAAATAAAAAAATCTCATAAAAATAATATTCAACAAAATTCGTCGAACCGAGATCGACGAAATCGGTATTATGCGTTGAATGGCGATCGACGAACTCTGAACCCAGAATTTTGATCTGATTACTCAACAGCGGGTGCTCGATGAAATCAACATGTTTTGTCGAACAGAGATCGACGATCGTGGAACGCAGGAAATGGATATTTTCATTCTATGAACCGAGATCGATGAAATCAATAATTTTGGTCGAACTCAGATCGACGAACTCAACTAAATTCGTCGAACTCAGTTTTTCATAACAAAAATTTTAACTCTTGTCAATACAAAAATCAAAAGCAAAAATTTGTTAATCCTTTTACTTAGTGGATTATTCCTCCTAGGAGATTTCATCCACTGGGTTATAAGGACTAACCATAGTGTTCCTTTATTTCCAGTTATCATTATGAAAATAAACGAGGACCCAAGATAACCTGGGTCAAAAATAACTAATCTGTTTTTATACAGGTAAAGAGCTATCCTACCATAAAGGAATAGTGGTACTTGGATAGTAATTGCTCAAAACATATGACAGGATCAAAGGCCAACCTAAGTAATTTCAAGGCAAAGCTTGGACCTAAGGTTATTTTTGGAGACTCCAACTGTGGACAGAAAGAAGGATATGGAAATGTCAAAGTTGGAGCAGTTACCTTCAAGAAGGTAGCTTATGTAAATGGTCTGAAGCATAATCTCATCTCCATCATCCAATTATGTGATGAAGGTTAACAGGTAACATTTAATAAATCTTTATGTTTTATTACCTCTAGTTTAAATAAAATTGTTTTAACTGGTATTACACAAGGTAATATTTATCTAGTTAACTTTAATTCTGCAAAATCTAAAATTTGTTTATTTAATCAGATTTGTCAAATTAGTGATCTTTGGCATAAGAGATTAGATCATGTAAACCTTAGGAATATAGCTAAATTATCTAAGGACAACTTTGTCAAAGGACTACCTTCTGGTTCCTACAAGAAGAAAAGACTTTGTAGGGCTTATACTTGCTACATATGGACCTTTTTGGACCTATTGCAGTACAGAGCTTGGGAGGAAAGTCATATACCTTAGTGATTGTTGATGATTTCTCTAGATTCACTTGGGTTTTCTTTTTGAAAAACAAGTTAGGTAACTTTAAAGTTCTTACAAACTTTCTTAAGAGCATTCAGATTGAGTACTCTACTCAGATTGCATTGATCAGAAGTGATCATGGCACTGAGTTTGAATCTCTTCTCATGAAAGAATTCTGTGAGAAAGAAGGTATCAGGAATTATTTTTCTACTGCTAGAACTCCTCAACAAAATGAGGTATCTGAAAGGAAAAATAGAATCCTGATTTAATCTGCAAGGACATTACTTACAAATGCTCACTTGCCCCTATACTTTTGGGCAGCGCTAGTAAGCCCAGCAAATTATGTTCTGAATAGAAGTCTAATTCATAAGCTAAAGGGTAAGACCCCCTATGAATTACTTAAATCAAAGAAATCTAAAGTTAATTATTTTAAAAATTTTGGTTGCATGTGCTATATTCACAATAATGATAAGAAATACCTTAGAAAATTTGAAGTCAAAGCTATAGAGGGAATCTTCCTTAGATACTCTCAAGTTAGCAAGGCTTATAGAGTTTATAATAAATCATCTCTTAAAAAAGAAGAATCTATTCATGTTTCTTTTGATGAAACTCACATGTTTTACAAGGAGAGAGACATCTCTACCATAGAAAATTTGCAGGTACCAAATCTGTGTGAGAAAATGGATGATTTAATCCTAACACAAGAGGATATATCACATCCTTCTCAATAGATTATTGTTGATGACAGTGATGAAGAAATTCAGGAAATTCATGCTGAAGATATTGTGGCAAATGAAATTCCACAAGAGGAATTAGCACCACAAGTGGTTAAAGAACCAACTCTACCCACTGATCTTATCACACTTAGAGATCATCCTATATCTCAAGTGATTGGATATATGTCAGCTAGTGTGAAAACAAGGCATCAATTAAATCATGATCAGATGCATGCTTGCTTTCTTTCTTAGATTGAACCTCAATCCATAAAAGATGCAGAATAAGATCCCCACTAGATCATTGTTATGCAAAAGGAACTTAATCAATTTGAAAGATGTAGAGTTTGGGATTTATTTCCAAGACCTAAAGACTACCCAATCATTGGAACCAAGTGGGTCTTTAGGAAGAAGTTGGATGCTCAAGGATTAATTGTAAGAAACAAAGCCAGATTGGTAGCCCAAGGCTATTCCCAGAAAGAAGGCATTGATTATGACCAGACCTTGACCTTGTTGCAAGGCTAGAGGCTATCAGAATATTTCTTGCATTTGCAGCATTCAAGAAATTTAAAGTTTTTCAAATGAATGTCAAGAGCGCATTTCTAAATGGATAACTCAAATAGGAAGTTTATGTTGAACAACCTTCAGGTTTTATTTATCCAACTCACTCTGCTTATGTTTTTAAACTTAATAAAGCTCTTTATGGTCTCAAACAAGCTACAAGAGAATGGTATGAGACTCTTGCTAGTTTCTTGTTAGAAAATAAATTTTCTAGAGTCTTGGTAGATATGACTTTATTTATTAGGCATCATAAATCTAAAATTTTGCTAGTACAAATATATGTAGATGATATAATATTTGGATCTACTGATTCCAAACTTTGAAAAAGGTATTCTAACCTGATTCACTCAAAGTTTGAAATGAATAGCATTGGTAAACTATCCTACTTCCTTGGTCTCCAAGTGAAGTAATCCCCTGATGGTATTTTCATATCCCAATCTAAATATGATAAGGAGCTTATAAAAAAATTTGGGATGTCTGATGCCTCAACAATGAAAACACATATATCCTCCAATGTTGTTATTGATAATGATGAACAGAGCAAGTCTATTGATCAGAAAAAATATAGAGCCATCATTGGGTCTCTATTATATTTAACAGCAAGTAGGTCTGATATCATGTTTGCTACTTGTATTTTGTGCTAGGTTTCAAATAAATCCTAAAGAATCTCACCTAATTTTAGTAAAAAGAATTTTGAGATATATAAAGGGTTGTCTAAATCTAGAACTTTAGTATCCAACAGAGTCAGAATTTGACTTAACTGGATTCTCAGATGCTGACTATGCTGGATGCAGAGTTGACAGAAAAATCACATCAGGAACTTGTCAATTTCTTGGTGATAGGCTTGTGTCCTAGTTTTGCAAAAAACAAACATCTGTGTCAATATCAACTGCTGAAGTTGAATATATTGCAGCTGGTAGTTGTTGCTCATAGATTTTGTGGATTCAAAATAAGCTTTTGGATTATGGTTTCAACCTAAATAATTAAACTATCTTTTGTGATAATACTAGTTCTATTTCAATTGTACAAAATCAAGTACTACATAGTATAACTAAGCATATAGAGATTAGACATCATTTTCTTAGAGATAATGTAGACAAAAATAAAATTAATATTGTTTTTATTTCCACTGATTTACAAAGGGCAGATATTTTCACTAAACCCTTAAATGAAAAGAAACATCTTTTCTTTATAAATCAGCTGGGCATGATAAATTGAGACTTATAAATTTAATTTTTGGTCTGAGAACGACGAATTGGTCACCTTTCGTCGAACGGTGATCGATGATCTGCAAACTCTTCTTAAGATTGTCGTCGAATGGAGATCAATGAAATCTCTTTGTGAAACTTTCGTCGAACAGAACCCAACGAAATTTATTTGTTTCGCAAAACTTTCATATACCTGAGATCAACGAAATGCATTTCTTTTAAGACTTTTTTTATCAAACAGGGTTCGATGTTCTCTTATTTTTCGTCGGACAGAGTTCACCTTTTCAACTTCTGAAAACTTATAACTAGGTTTTCATCAAACTCTTTCCCGCGCATTTCCATTTCTCTTGCGCTTGATCTTTCATTTGTGCAGGCTAATGGCGATTTCTCAATCTACAATCTCTGCGATGAAGTTTGACACTGGCTTTGATATTGATATGGAATCATTCTCTCACTAGGATCAAGTATTCCATGACATTCTGAAATTGTTTGAGGGTCCGAATCTGCGGTATTTCATGATAACAAGGATCAAACTTCCAGTGACAGAAATAAAAGAATGGATGTACACGGCAAAGCTTCAGGATACTCCAATTCTAATTGGATCAATCTCTGGTAACCAGGTACTTTTATCACCAGAAGTTTTTTCTGAAGTTTTTGGATTTGTTAATGATGAAGATGAATTAGAAGTGTCTAGTGATGAATTTAATGAAATTCTAGACAGGATGGGTCACTCTTAGGGAAATCCCAATCACCTGC
The DNA here is from genome assembly GCA_039513925.1 of Platanthera zijinensis. NCBI lineage: Eukaryota > Viridiplantae > Streptophyta > Magnoliopsida > Asparagales > Orchidaceae > Platanthera > Platanthera zijinensis. The sequence goes on from CM077094.1 coordinate 39,810,786, forward strand.
TTAAGAAAAAAAATTTCAATTGAGTACAAGTTCTTAGTAGATGTTGTAGGTAAAGTAATATTGGGAAAACACTCTGCCCATGATCATATAACCAGGCATCAATTTCACTTTATGTGTGCTCTGGTAAATAAGAAGTCTGTGGACTGGGGAAGGATTTTCTTTGATTTTTTTAAGAAGAAACTTTCTAGTAAATCTGGAGGTTATGGCAGGATCCTAGGGATCTTTCTGTAGGAAAAGGTTCCAAAACTATTGGTCTCCCAGACCATATTTATTAATGCTTCCAAGAGGCTCACATCAGCCCTCTTTAGACGATGGGATAGGTTTATCACCAAGCCCTCTAGGGCCTCCTCCTCTAGAGCTTCTGAGGACACAAGGACATATACAGTCACTCCTCCAAATCAAGAAGAGTTTTCTGCTCCACCTCCACCTCCTTCACCTAGACTACTATCTCCTCCTCTTCAACAACCATCCATTGTTATTGCAGACACACCTTATACTCCCATCCCTCCTGCCTCACCATCTCTACCACCATCTCCTCCACACTCACCAATCCACATTTCTGAGGATAAACCATCTCCACTTTCTCCTGCTCCTCAATCACCACTACCATCTCCTCTTATTGATGACATTCTTTTGCTTCTTTTTCTACATTCAACATAATCCCTCCATCTCCACCTCATTCTTCTCCACCTCATGTATCTCCATCTCCATCTCACTCACCAGTTCAGGAATTTATTCTAGATGAACTCCCATATATCATCCCTCCATCTTCAATTCCTCAAGCATTCACAATTTGTCCAACCTGTCATCAACCTTCCATTCCATCTGCTTACTCTCAAAATCCTCCATCTACATCTACTCAGAACTCTTCTGAGTTTATGTATTTAGATTTTTCTACTATTTCAAATAATCTTATTGAATTCATCACTCCAACACTCAAGAAGCAAATACAAGAAGCTGTAGCTCCTCTTATTGCTTCTATTGCTGATATATCTTCTCATCTTGCCTCTTCCTCATCTGTCCCTTCTTCTGAGGGCATGGGTTTAGGTCTCTCTGAATCCAGGCAGAGGGAGATATCTTATGAAGAAGCTCCAGCAGCAACATCTCAAGTAACAGTAGTTTTAGAAGCAGAAGCAGTTTTAGTAGTAGCAGCAGATTCAGATACAGAAATCTTGCAGTCTATGCAGATGAAGCAGCAGCTGATTTTTCAGTTCCTGAAATTATAATTTTTGGGGATGTTGTTATTAATCCCACAGTTAACCTATTTTCTCTATTTTCAATTTCTGATTCCCTGCATAGTTCTATTTCCAGTTTTCTCCCTGCTTTTTAGGCTTATGATAAAGCTATAGTTTGCTATTCTGCACCTATAGATTCTTCAGTTATAGAATAGATTTGATCAAGTTTCAGTAATTCTTCTACTAGTATCTCCTCAGTTTCTATGAATATAATAGTTGAGAATACAAAGGATATTTTAAAGCAAGGTTTTTCACCTCCCACTTATGTGATGGATGAAACTCCTTTGCCAAATCTTGATGACATCATTCTTCAAGATATGGAACAAGAGAATATACCTATATAAGCAATAGTTATAGATGTTATATCAGTACAGCCAGTAGCACCATTCAAAGATAATTCAAAGTTAATAAAACTGTTAGATGATCTTTATGACAATCTAGCAGATGAATTAGATGAATCTGATGATGATGAATCAGATGATTCAGGAAATTTTGGATTTAAGAAGAGAATGTTTAAGAAGATGGTTCCCTCCAGGGCTGCTCCTAAACCTTCTCTTACAACATATACCCCTTATTATATTCTACACAATATTACTCTTACTCATGTCTCCCCTCACTGGATGAGGTATTCTAACAATGAGCTGAAAGCTAGAAAGAAGAGTAGGAGACACTCTCCACCCCCCACAATTTAGGAGAGGTCCTCCTCCTCCTCTAGCAGCAGGAGCAGTAGGAAACATTTCTAAGTATCATAGGTTTGCTTCTCAACATCAGTCCAGAACTTCTCAGGGTGGGCAGGACAGACCTTTTAGGTCTTATTCTCAAGGCAGCCATCAACAAAGATCAAGCCAAAGCATCCAATAGCAATAACAATTAAGTCCAAAGAGGCCTCCTTCTCCTATATATGAGCTAGAGCTAGATCCAATTTATAGGATGGCCAGATTTAATGAGCTTACTGGTCTGTCTCAGATTAATAAAGCTAAAGTAGAAGGAAAAGACACCTCCCAGTTCACAACAATGTCTTCTTACAGACAGAAAGAACTAGACAAGTATCAAGTAAAGAATTTATTTAATATTAATGAATAAATGTAGCTTCATCCAGAGGCAGTTGTGCCCAGAGCCATATCTCAAAAGATTCTTGGTGATCAAGATTTAAAAATGACTCAGCTAGAAGCTCAAGATCCAACCAGAAAGATGATTTTCACAAAATCATCCTCTGATTCTCTTAATGAAGTTCCCAAGAAAGACAACAAATTTCTATTTTATGTCTTCTTCATTGTTACTATTTCTTGAACTCTCATAGCACTATATTATATTTACTGAATATTTTATTTTTGCTAGATATATTTCTTGCTTTATATTTTGTATAAATAGTATCCTCACTCAAATAGGGGGAGATTGTTGGAACCCCGGTTTGGATTTGAGCAAGGACTACTATTAGGATGCTTAGATTGACCCAATATGTATAGTCTGGGTCATAGGTTTTTCCAGAGTTAGTTGACTTACAAGATTTTAGAGTTCTGCAATTCAATTCGATGAAGGTCGAACTCAGCTCGACGAAAGTCAAGCTCAGCCCGACGAAATCAGAGTTCCAACTCTGAGTTGAGCTCGAAGAAAGTTGAGCTCCGGTCGATGAAATTTGCATCTCAGCTCGACGAAAGCCAAGCTAATCTTGACAATCTCTGAGCTCAGTTCGATGAATAATCAGTTTCAGTTTGACGATCTCCAAGCTTAGGTAGACGAATTTTTTGCTCAGTTCGACGATTTCCAGGCAGTGTTTTAGGCAGTTATTTCAAGCAGGAAGCAACTTATTTCCAGGCTTAATTTCAGTATATTTTATATTCTGAAGACAGAATTTTAATCAAGGATTAATTGCAGGCAGTTATAAATCTGATATTTAATGCTCAATATTCTTATGAATATAGCCGTTTAGAGGCAGCATTAAATATGGACTTAATCACAAAGTTAAATGCTAATCCTTTTCCAAGGCAGTTACCATTCTAGGGAATGCTCCAGCTGTTCAGAATAAATTCAAATATTTGATTCTCTAGCATTCCTGATCATATAATATTATCAATAGTTTTTCTGCCTTAAGGGTTACAAAAAGACACGCAAGGTTTTCTCAAAGTTACAGAAAGCTACAGAAATACTTTTCAGAGAATTAGCTTTCTGTTCTTCAAGCTTTCTTCCAGCAACTCATCTTCAATCTAAGACTAAAAGCTCACATCTCTCAGAGACATTTACTGGAAGGAGAAGCTTACAAAGAAGGCCTATACCCTGAAGCAAAGCTTCCATCTCCTGATTTTCTACATAACTCAGGGGGAGCTTTGACATCATCAACAATCCACTAGTCTTCTCAAAGATTTGAGACAGAGAAGACAAAATCATTTTCATTTCTTCTTTCACTGTGTGCAGGGTTTTAGCTCCCTTCAAAAGTTAACCTTTTTGGTTCACAAGTCACCTAATCAAAAGACTTGGGATTGGTTTTTGGGCACCTGATCAAAAGCTCAAAGGATTGCTAGATCTCCCTTAGAAAAATAGATCTTGTGGTGACAGGGCACCTGAGAAAAAACCTGTGGTGGCAGGGCACCTGAGCAAAAATGTGTAGTGGATTCTTACCAGGGTGGTAGAAGAGTAGATGTACCCAGGTTTATTGGGGAACCACTATAAATTCCTTGTGTCATCTAGTTTGTCTTTACTTTTTTGTTTGTGTGTTGTGATTTTCTATTTATACTTACATATATCACTAACTTTTAATCCACTATAAAAACAAGTTAATAATTTTTAAAATACTCTATTCACCCCCCCCCCCCCACCACCCCCTCTAAAGTAAAGTTAGATCTATCCCTCTCTTTCATCATCTTTGTCTATAGACATACTTGATCCCATGGGAGTTTTTATGATGGAGGCATTCTCCACACCAAACTTTTTGATCAACTTCCTAGTGAACTTAGATTGGGATATGGACAAGCCATCATCAGTCTGTCTTACTTGGAGGCCCAAGATGAACTTGAGCTCACCCATATTGCTCATTTCAAACTTCCCTTGCATAAGTTTAGCAAACTTCTTGCAAAGGTTATCATCAGTAGATCTAAAGATTATGTCATCAACATAAATCTAGACTAGGATGATCTTTCTCTTAGATTCCCTTAGGAATAGGGTCTTATATATCTTCCCCCTTGAGAATTTGTTCTCAATGAGGAAGCTAGACAATGTCGCATACTATGCTCTAGGGGATTGCTTTAACCCATATAGAGCTTTCTTAAGCCTATAAACAGAATCAGGCGAGTTAGGGACAACAAAACTTGGAGGTTGTTCAACATAAACCTCTTTCTTTAAGTCACCATTCAGAAAGGCTGACTTCACATCCTTGGTATGCAGTAAATACAAGAAATAGTCTAATGACTTCTAATCTTGCTATAGGGGCAAATGTTTGATCAAAGTGAATACCTTCTTTTGTCTGTACCCCTTAGCTACCAGCCTAGCCTTGCTCTTAACTATAATGCCATTTTCATCAAGTTTGTTCCTATAGATCCACTTGACTCCAATGACATTATGTCCTTGTGGTTTGGGAACAAGCTTCCAAACCTTACACCTCTTAAACTGGTTCAGTTCCTCTTGCATAGCTATAATCCAGAACTGATCTGTGTTTGACTCTTCAAATCTCTTGGGCTCATCCTGTGATAAGAAACTAGAATACAAAGCTGTATTCAGACTTTTACTCCTTGTCACTACTCCTTGGCTGGCATCACTAATGATCTGGTGTCTTGGATGATCCCTTAGATGCCTGAAATCTGGAGGTAATCTTGCTTCAGCTTCCTGATCTTAATTATCTTCACTTTGTTGATCATCATCCACAACTTGTGTGCCTTGTGCTTCCTCTAGAATACATACTCTGTCAAATTCATCTTGAACAGATGGAGCAGCCTCCTTGATAGTCATCTTATCCATCATCAGTTCTGTACCTATAGGACTAAAAGAGGAGCTTGGCAGCTCACTATTAATCATTATAGATTAATCAAAAACTACATGAACAGACTCTTCTACAACTTGATTTTTCAAGTTGTAGATCATATAGGTCTTACTATGATTGTTGTACCCAACAAAAATCCCTTCAAAGGACTTGGCAGCAAACTTAGTCACATAGTACTTTCCATTATTTAGTACATAGCACTTACTACCAAAGATCCTAAAATAGCTCGGGTTTGGTTTTCTGCCCTTCAAGATCTCATAGGGAGTCTTCTTGTCGCTCTTGGTGAAAGAAGCTCTGTTAAGGGCATGACATGCAGTATTAACTATCTCAGACCAGAAGTATTCTAGGAGAGATGTGTCAATCAACAAGGTCCTTCCAGCCTTTATGAGAGTCCTATTCTTTCTCTCAGTAATCCCATTTTGCTAGGGTGTTCTAGGAGAGGAGAATTCTTGATGAATCTCTTGCTTTTCACAGAACCTTGTCATGCATTCATACTAAAATTCAGTCCTATGGTCACTTCTGATTTTGACCACAGTACTGTCAAATTCATTCTGAATTTGCTTGACAAATGTCTTGAAGACATCAAGGATTTCAGACTTCTTCCTAAGAAAGAAAACCCTTGCAAATCTAGAAAATTCATTAGCAACCACATGGGTATAGAATTTCCTACCTAGACTACGAATAGGCATAGGACCAAACAAGTCCACATACATGTGGTATAAGCACCTCACTGAGTCTTTGGTCCCAATGCCCTTGAAGGAGATCTGTTCTATTTTCCCTTTTAGCATGCAGAGTAGATATCCTCCTTAGTGCACTTCATCTTAGTACCATTCCTAACTAGCTGTTCAATAAAGAGCTTGTCTATGGTTTTATAATTCAGATGAGCTAGCCTCTTATGCCATTGGACACAGTATGAGGTTTTCTATTCTGCAACTATGCATACAAGGGAGTTTGTTTCTAAACATAGAAAATTTAAACAATAGATTTTCCCACTCCTAGTGCCTGTCAAGATCACTTTTTGGTCACTTAACCTCTTAATCTGGCACTCATCCTTGTGGAATGAGGTGATATAGCGTAGATCGCATAACTGGCTTATGCTTATTAGGTTATGTTACAAACCTTCCATATAAGCTACTTTGGTGATTGTGACTATACTATTAGTGATCTTACCATACCCTCTGGTGACTCCTCTATCTGAACCACCAAAGATAACTTTGGGTCCATCCTTCACTAGAGTATACTCCCTCAAGTTGCTCCTTGTTCCAGTCATATACCTAGAATAACCACGTCCAAGTACCATATAGGGGTATGGGCACTTGGACTAACCTGCAAAACATATTTACTTTACCTTAGGACCCAATATTTATAGGGTCCTTGGTGCATGTCAGTCTGAAAATGAACATGTCCACCAATAATTTTTCTGACTGGTAGACTAACTTTAGTTCTGGCCACCCTTAGATTATGAAAACAATCTATTGCATAGTGGCCCACTTTGCCATAGCACTAGAACTCATGAATGTTGTACCTTCTTTTCTGAGCCGGTCTGCTAGCTATATAGACAACAGCTCTCTGTCCAAAAGGAACATCAACAGCCTTTTTTAAGTTCCTTTCAGCTAGGATCTTCCTGAAGGTACATCTTCTAGTATACTTATTTGTCCTGCTCTAAATGACTTCACCAGCAGTCTTCTTTGCAAAAGACATGCTCTTGATAACATCAAAAATAGCCAAATCAGGCTTGTTGATAGACTGGTCCTTGGTCAGAGTCTTTGCTGGATGACCCTGAACTTTGGCTGAAGCCACATTCTTGAGAGTGGGGCTAGAGCACCAAAGACAAATGGTCCATGATGGGTCATTTGAATTTCTTCATGGGTTGCCTTGAAGGCACTCATCCCCATTCTTATTCTCCTTCCATTGATAGATACACGTATATCCTTCCAGGAAGAATTCCCATTCTTCCAGTGACCATACATGGAGTCCTGGTCATACCTATTAAAAGGGAGTATTACCATTTCAATGGCAATGGGTGGCTGAACTGGAGCTTTTCCCTTTCCTTTGAAAGGGGCAGCTCTTATGGTTCCCTTGAATCATAATCCCTTCTTATTTCTTTGAGAGGAGAATGAGTCAATAATGGGCAACATAAGCTTTGGCTTAGAATAACTAGCCGCAATTCTCTTCTCCCTTTGGAGTTTTTCTTCTAAATCACTAATAAGGGCATTCTTGTATTTTATGGTGCATATCTGCATGATAGTAATATTTTTCAGCTTGCTAACTTACCTAATTTTATAATCCAGCATGGTTGCTGAATCAGAATGCTGGGAAGCAGAAAGCTGTAGAGATGCAATCTCCTGAGCATGCTTTTTAGCCAGCAGCTTGCTTCTTTTTAATGCCTTTTCTAGACCAGGCTGATCCTGGCAGGATTCTTCCTCAGACATTGTCATTAGCCCAATGTAGACTTCTTCTTCTTCAGATTCTGATGAGGAAGAGTCAGTCCAGCTCTTCTCCTTCTTTTCCATGAAGGACTTCTCCTTCTTGCCCTTTTGATGGTGGTGTTTCTTCTCACCATCCTCCTTTCTTTTGACTGGGCAGTCAGCTATTACATGCCTAGGTTTGCTGCAGTAATAGCAAACCACTTTAGTAGAAATCTATTTACCAGATTTAGAACCATACCTGTCCTCCTTAGAGGATTTCTTCTTTCCCCTGTAGTAGTCCTCCTTGTGATGAGAGGAGGAGGAGGGCCTGCTCCTCCACTAGTTCCTCTTCATCAGCTTCATAAACTACCTAGAGAAGGCATCAAACTCCTCATCAGACATGTGTCAGTCTGATGTAACTTCTCACAAACACCTAGACACCTAGGAGATTTTTTTCATGACTAAGTCATGACAAATCTTTAAGAAGACCAAGAGGTCCTTGGATGCCTAGGTAAATAGGTGAAAGCTCCTTGGTCTGTAAATAGTAGCTTCTAAATACCTAAGCTAGGGTTTGGACAATGGCTCCCAACATGACTACTTGACCCCACCCTACCATCTTCAATCTTATAGGGCCCCTTTGGTGCCCTAATAACCCATTAAGGGTCAACCAAAGAGTGGAATTGACCAGAGTCAACTCTAACCCTAGTTAGGTCAAAGTGCCCTAACTTGACCTAAATGGGTTACACGAAGCCACAAATGGAATTTGGTGGTCGCAAGGGACTCAAGACACCTAGTTGACCAGTCAACCAACTCATTTGATAAAGTCAACACCCCCTAGTCAACTTTGGTCAAACCAAGCCCAAAATGGGGAAGGAAGCCAAAACCAACTCAATCCAAATGGGCTAGGCCCAATTAGGATGGCCCACTAGCTAGAGCAAGTAGAAACTAGCTAGAATACTACACGATTTCTAGAGGTGATGACTAGGAGACAGAAAGTGGGGGGTCCATTCAAGGGAGGAGAGAGAAAGAGAAGCATTCATGGCCTTGTAAGTCCATGGGGCATTCAACTCCCTCCTAATTACCTCATTCACCCCCTTGATTAATTAGGAGGAGATGGAGGGGTTTTCTCGGCCACCTAAGTGTGAAATTTCAAAAGCTAGAGGTGGCTGAAAGCTTGGTTCAAGGCCATTAATGGCCATTCAGTGTTTGCCCCTTCCACTCCCCAAATCAACCTCCCCATCAGCTTTAAAATCTCCCAAGCCAACAGGGGATTTGGCAAGGAAAATGCTTGGAGTCGTCGTCCATGGAACACCACCACCACACACGGTGCTAAGCTCGCATGCAGGTCTAATCCTTCTCCTCTGTGCTAGATTCGTAGATGTTTAGGTGGAGAAATTGGGCTCAATTGAGCCCGGTCAGTGAGGAAAAAATAGCAATTTTTCCATGAAAATCCAACTCTCGAGTTCGCCAGAAACAGCCCCTCTGGAGGCTGTCCCGCCGCCAGGCGATAGCCACCACCTCAACGGAGGTGGTGGTGGCGGTGGCCGGCCAGGGAGGTGGCCGGATGGCCGGGAATTGAAGTTAGAATATCTTCAGGAATATCTAATCCCATCCCTTGGCTCAATGGGGATGATGAAGCACAACCGTTGGATCTAGCGCGATGGTTAGGCGCAGACCTTGGAATATTAAATTTAAATAAATTTCATTTTGTTATATTATTACAGTCACTTGGTTTAATTTATTAAAAATAGCTAAAGGCTTTTTCTGTAAAAAAGTCTTACATAGAAAACCTATCCCTTGGAGTCTAGTGTAATACAAAATTGAAATCAACCCTTTTGGACACTGGTTTTACCTAAGCACACCTTTTAGTGCAAGGTGTCCTAGGGTTAACCATAAATTGAAATGAGTGCCTCCAGTGAACCACTCAGACAAATGGGCTGAAATTTTGACCATCGCCTGATCTGGCCTTGGTCCACATCATATCCAAAAATCAAAATTTTTGGAGATGATTTTTTAATAATTTTTGTAATAATTTAATAATACATGTATGTAATTAAAATAGGGTCTATGGACCTCACAATTTTCTCAAACTCTGGGGGTGACCAGAGGGGATACTATATGGCCAAGAAAAAAATATTAACCCAATTGGAGTTGATTAGGTGGGGTATCTTGGTGAACAAATTTTTGCCATTTGAAGGATAATAGGCCTAGTTGTCCAATGGTGCACTTAGAATGGTTGGGTGATCAATCCTTTAACAAAACAAGGTGAGACCTTGGCCTCTGACATATTAATACATGAAACATCCCTTAGGGTAGGTTTAGAAGCTTCTAGGGTTGGAATACCCTGAAACCCTAGTTCAAGCCTTAGGATTACCTGTTTTGGCTAAAGAAGGAAATTGGATCAAACCTTCAAGTCTTGGCTCAAGACTCTGTAGATAGATTCAATGAGTGGAGAAACACCTTGGATAATTTAATTGGAATTTTAGGTGTAGATTTCCCCCACCAATCACTTAATAGTTAGTATGTGAACTTTTATAATAAGTGCTCAACACATGTCTTAACAGGATGGAATGGTCATGAAACTTTAGTGAGGGACCAATAGTAGTGTTATTTATGTCTGCAATTTTTATTATAATTTTTGGATGATGAATTTTTGTACCTCCTTTGTAATTCTAGAATTTGATGACTAGGAAATAATCTTGTTTTAGAACAAATTATGCTCTGGAAAATTATGAAAATTGGTTAGTGAACTTTCTAGACCATAAATATGCCATGTTAATTTTATTGTAATTTTTGAAAGAGAATAGTTAGGGGTTTCTTTACAAAGTGACTTATGTTGTGGTGACATTCTTTAATTTATTTGTGTGGCAAAAAAATTTTGATGATGATGAAATTTGGGCATTAATTACCTCTGATCATATTTGACCCTTGGTAATTTTATCATATTTTCTTAAAGAATGTATCATGTAGTTCCTTTGTTAATTATTATTCTCGTCAAAAAGTTTATATTTTGGTTTTGGATATAAACAATTTCAGGAAAATCATGAAACTCATACATTGTTATTAATTAGTCATTAGGAATCTTTGGAAATTTTGGTGGGATCATTGTTTGCTGAAATTTTATACTTCATATTCAAAATCATAGGGATTCATGATTTAGGAAAAATTGTTTAAAGACAGTTTTAATTAGGAAAGATACAAAGTTCTAGTTTAGAGCTCAACATGTCATGTTAGACCCCCATTAATAATTATAAGGTTGTAGGCAAAGTAATTTGGAGTGTTTACTTTCGTACATTTAGGTTAGATCGCTTGGTTTGCATTTAGTAAAATTCAAGTATTCAAGATAGAATTATAGTCTATGCATGGATGGTGATATAATGGGTGCACTTGGATGGGTGGAGTCTTGATAAGGTCACCCTTAAGGCCAAATTCTAAGTAGTTTGGGTAACTTGGGTTGGGATTGTGCTCGGGGTCGACGAAGTATCGTCTTCTCCCAGGGAATATAAGTTCACTTAAGATTAGCTAAAAAGGCAACGTGGGAAAAAAAGTTCAGAATAAATACATACTCATAAAAGTAAGTGTCTTACGAAAGGAAACTTTGGGCTTCAGCCCATCGTAGTTCCTAGTGCCCTCGAGATCCCTTCACAGGAAATGCCCTGAGCAGTCCAACGTTAACCCTAAACCGTAGGAGAAGCTGATTTAAAGAGTAACCCTTAAACAACCACCAATGCGAACACTCACCTCGTCATTTCAGGAGTATAGATGGTATAGATTCATGGGCAGTGAACTCAGTGTTTGATAGAAAGATGGTGTCAAGTTCGGCGAGCCGATGGCTCGGGAGCTCTTTAGCATAAGTGTATGTGCATAAAGTGGTGGGTCCTTGTTATTGGACGGTCATTCACACCGACGTCGATACGTTGACTCGGCAAGTGTAAGTGTTCACTTAGCCATAAAATACTGGTGTATTTGCCAACATTAGTACAAGAGGCTCTGTAATACCTGACTGTGGGTGGATCGAGTAGTACATAGAATCTAGGCTAGGTAGTGTGAATACCGACCTAGGAGTGGGGAGGCCCAACCCACTACCTCAGTTTGCCATAACGAGAGGTACCTGAGTGTTTAGTTAACTCCAAATGGGGGAATTAAAGGTCTGTGCGCATAGAGTCAGGTGGGTCTTGTGTGAAACTCATCATTTAGCATGCATAGCATTCCATGTCATACATACCTTGCATAAAACCTCTAACCCTAACGTATAAATTAGTATGGGATTTTTTATACATTAGGCCATGTAAAACGACTCCCTAACTTATAAGTTTGTATGGGCATTCTTATAAGTTAATGTTACTTTCTCTGTGATGATATTTAGCTGCTCTACTTTTACTTTAATTTGTTACTTCTATTATATTGTTGCATTTACTTTCTCTTCATATACCTAACATTACTATATTAGATACTTTTAGCATATGATAGTTAGGTTGTAACTCCCTCATCCATCATATAGCATATGACAGAAGGTATGGTCGGGGCCCGACTCCATATACTACGGGCAGGTAAGGAGATTACAGGTTGTTTCCAAATCCAAGTTCACTTATGAACGCACTCTAACTCAGATCATTCTAGCGGAAGCATTTTAGTTTATGAACCCATAACGAACAAGAATGTCCACCACACAACGGGAATGATATATATATATATATATATATATATATATATATATATATATATATATATATACGTATAACATATATTTTGGTCATAGCCTTATTACAATAATTTCATTTAACAACAAGTGGTTTCATACTTCAGCACATAGGCCGGCCACACATGAAAAAATTAAATGTCCACCTTTGGGCCTTCAAGAGCCAGCCAATTGCAGCGCATGGGCTTCAGCCCGCTACTTTCTACTTGGCTCTCCAGCACCTGCATAAAAGGGACCACCAAAACGTGGCAAACAAAGCAATGGTCAGCATTTTACTGACCCGTTTATAACGATCCCACCCCTTACTCGGAGCGACATTTCTCCATCCCTGCAAACAAGGCATCATATATATCGTGGCGTTTACAAAGTGCACTTTAATCACCATTCATCACAGACGTAGGCTCAAAGGACACACGCCCCGTGCACTCAGGGCACATTTTCGGTGTCCATGGCTTCCCACGTATCACCACCGTTAACTTTGTCATTCAGAGGTCCTTAACTTGACGACTATGTCGTTTAGAGGTCATTAACTTAATAACTAACTTACCATTCAGAGGTACTTAACTTAACGACTCTGTCGTTCAGAGGTACTTAACTTGATGGCACGGTATTGGCCATCACGGCACAATTCATTCTTTTTCCATTTTAGGTTGGTACTCACCATTGCTGGGCAATTTAAGCTCGCAGCTTCGCATACAGTGACCCCCAGGTCTCTTTAAGATAGGTCACACAAATTCCAGATCACTAGGAGCTATCGCTTGGCAATACTAACTGTCGTCCGGCGATATCAACAGTTCTCCAAACTGTGATCTTTTCCGGGTCTTTTCCTAAAAATGCTTCCAGTACTTTGATGCAGCATCCTGCACACCCCTAGACCCCGGATTTCACACGTACATCACACACATATCCATGGAGTCTTCTTCGGCATGCAAATTAAACATCACCAATCCAGACGACCTTGTCCAGATGGGCTTCTCACAGTATGCATATTCTATACTCTACATTTTCGGATCTAAATGGAGGAATATATGGGGATCAAACCAATCTTCCCACTGGAATCTACCCTTTTTCACCATTTGGTGAGGGGATCCATGCAAATATACATATTGAGGACTTCACTTGTCCGGGAGAAACTCTTTACCCTTGTAGTTCTCTTCGGAGCCACGGCGAAGCTTTTCTATGCGGATGGAAAGGAACACGTCGCTCTCCTCTTCGCAGATCTAGCTTCGGCTCTTGATTCCAGCCACCAGATCTTCTCCAGCAACTTCAAGTTCCACCCAAACCCTAGCACCATCTGAAATCTCTCTGCTCCAGAACTGAGAAGCAAGAAAGAGAGAAAGGGAAAAGGAAATAATAACTTCCTCAATCCATCCCTCTGCAGATATGGCCTCGGTTTTTACCCCAGCCATACAATCTCTTCACATCAAAAGAAAACAACGGCTCGGGTTTGAGCTGACAAAGTCAACCACCGCTCAGTGGCCACACACCAGCACCCTGACACGAGTCGTCACTTCTGCGACAACTTAATTCGGCAATTCGTCGAACGGTGTCATAACACCGCTCAACTCTGCTCGACGTTTTCGTCGAGCTCTATATGACGATTTGGTCAAACTCTGCACAACGATTCGTCCAACTCTGCTCGACGATTCGTCAAGCTCTACTCGATAATTTCGTCGAGCTCTGCTCGACGATTTTCGTCCAGCTCAGGTCGACTCTTAGCCTATTACTTTTTGGGATGTTACATAGGGGCACTGTCATATGCTCTTGCTTACTCTCCACTTTCAGTCCCTTTCCTTTCATCCTCTCCCGCATGGTGCCTAGGTTTGGCAGGGGGGAGGGGACCAAGACTTAGTTTAAACTAACGGCCTGATGGGCATAACACAAGGGTCACCAATTGATAGATAGGGTCCAGCAACAGGGGAACCAGCACGTCTAAGAGGAGGTGAACCAGCCTAGTCCTGGTGTGGTTGCAGCAGTAGCAGTCAAGGGATCAGTGAGTGGCTTATAGTTTTACTTCCACGAGCATTTTGTAGTGAGGACTATATGTATGGGGCAATAGAACTTACCATTCCTTTCAGATTTAGTATTATACTTTTGATCAGTTTATTTCCTTTATGTGGACTCTTAAATATTGCTATGTGATCGTGGATTAATGTTTACATGTTTACTTCTTTTCTTCTGTGGATTATGGTTGAGTAGTTGTTGGCAGAATTGGAGATTTGTGGTGACGACCCTCTCAGTGTTGGTTTCACCACAAAGCGGCGGTTTTGGGCATAAGACCCGGTAAAAAGAAAAAGGGGGGGTCTTACAACTGGTATCAGAGGTAACCTCAACCCGAAGAAAAGGAGTCCACGAACCCCGGGACACCGCCACTTGAGTTTAGTTTGGGGCAAACAAAGCAGCGAAAGTTATGGTATGCCTATATAGGGAATCATATGCAATTATCCACTCTTGACTAGATTTAAGTCAACCACCTTATAAGTGAACCTTCCTTTTTAAATGTTATAATAAATTCTGGTCTTTGAACAGGGATCAGGAAAACCTCCAGTTCAGAATGTTGTTCCACCCCCGCGATTTCCTACTCCGTTCCAGCAAACGGAGATGGGACAAACACTGACGGACATCTTGGAGGTTTTTAAGACACAGCAGGCTCCGACTCCTCAACCAAATCCCGGGGCGAATTGGCTGAGTGTCTTCTGAGGACTATCCCCTCCATCATATCTAGGGACGGAGTCGGGAGTACGGACTGAGGAATGGTTGGACATCATCCACGAGATGTTGGCTGGGATACGATGCCCGATGGATAAGGTTGTATCCTTAGCAGTCTCATGCTTGGAGTCCTACATAAAGATATGGTAGAAGTCTCTTCGAGATACTGCCTATGCAGGAATTGAGGATGCATACATCTCATAGGACGAGTTCAAGATGGCATTCTTGGATCATTTTGTGCCACAGACTATGATGGATGAGCTAGAGGATAGGTTCCTGCAGCTGAGGCAGGGAAGCAGGTCAGTGTTAGAATACTACCGAGAGTTTACTCATTTAGCTCGCTTTGCGGATTCATACCAGCTGGATGATGTCAGCTATGCGAAGAAGTTCTACAAGGGCCTTCGGGACGACCTGAGGCAGGCACTCCTATTCATCTCTGACAGAAGCCTGGCCCGTATCCTGGAGATGGATAAGAGGTTGGAGGCAGACCAACTCAAAGTTAAGGGCAAGGGAAAAAGACCGGCAAACGACATAGTTATTAGTGGCAGGAGGGAACAGCAGAGGGATCGGAGAAATGGGGATCAATCCCGCCCGAGGCATAGACAGGAGCAGAAGGACTTAGAGGTACTAACCCCTCAGCCTTTACAGATGTGGGAGATGCCGAGGCCAGAGGATGGGGCACCTCCCCCGCCAGTGTGTTATCACTACCACAAGCCTGAACATATTCAAATCAATTGCCCCAGGAGATAGGCACTACTACCAGCACCACAGAATGCCCTACCCGCGTAGTAATTCAGGGGTCGGGGATGTGGTCGAGGACGTGGATTCCAGGGTGGTGATCATAGGCCATACAGAGATCAGATGTATGCTTTGGACGTTGCTCAACCCCAAAACCTGGATAGGGTTATAGCAGGTACGCCAGAAATTTCAATTCTTGTCTTTCTTTCCCCTAAATAGTAGAACTGATAGTAAACTCGTAGTGTTAAGAAAGAAAACTTTACAATTATCCACCTAAGATCGATTGATAAACTCAGGAACGGTGACGGTATGTGGCAAGCATGCTTATACCTTATTCGACATGGGGGCGACAAATAATTTTGTTGCGAAGGATTTTGTCAAGGACTTGGATCAATTACAACACTTTATGGGAGTCACCAGGAGGGTACGTCTTCCTAACGGGACGGAGATCCTATCCACTACAAAATGCCTCCTAGAGGTGACCATTGACAGATTAACATTCGAGGTTTCGGCAATGATCTTGGAGTTGCCTGACTTTGATATTGTCTTGAGAATGATGTGGCTCACCTGGAATCATGCACAGATAGATTGCCAGGCAAGAAGGGTCGTGCTGAGATACGGCGACTCCTATGTGACCATCAAAGGTACAACCCCGGTCTCTTGTTGTCTACTTTCTTCCATCCAGGCTGTCAAGGCCCATCTGTAGGGGGACGAGGTCTACTAGGTGCTATTTGCGATGACCGAGGGAGAGAATGTTTTATCCAACATCCTGGTGGTACGGGATTTAATCGATGTTTTTCTAGGGAAGCTACCAGGGTTGCAACCACACCGCGATAAGGACTTTCAGATCTAGCTTGTGTCAGGGGCTAAGCTGATATCTAAGGCTCCATATCGAATGGCCCCAAAGGAGCTAGTGGAGTTCCGGAGTCAGCTACAGGAGTTAGTTAAAGCTGGGTTTATCAAACCTAGATCCTCACCATGGGGAGCCCCAGTATTGTTCATGAAGAAGAAGGATGGGACCCTCAGATTATGCATTGACTACAGATGGCTGAACTAACTGATGGTACGGAACATGTACCCTCTACCGAGAATAGACGAGCTTTTTGATTATCTGGAAGGGGCTCACTGGTTCTCGAATTTAGACTTAAGATCGGGGTATTATCAGCTCCGGATCCAAGAGGAGGACATCTAGAATATCGCATTCAGTAGTCGGTATGGTCTTTATTAGTTCACTGTGATGCAATTTGATCTCACGAATGCACCCTCTACATTCAGGAGCCTAATAAATCAGGTATTTGAGACCTATCTAGATGTTTTTGTCATCATATTTATAGACGACATCCTTATCTATTCAAGGATGGAGGAGGACCATGCACGACATTTGGCACTAACGTTGGAGAAACTTCGGGAGCATAGACTATATGCAAAATTCAGTAAATGCTAGTTCTGGTTGAAGGAGGTGGCCTTTTTAGGTCATATTATTAGTGGAGCGGGTCTAGTTGTAGATCTGGAAAAGATCCAAGCAGTACGAGATTGGCCGCCACTAAAGACGGCATCGGACATACGAAGTTTTCTAGGACTTGTCGGATACTACCGGAAGTTTGTAGAGGGATTTTCTCGGATTGCCCTCCCACTTACTTCATTGACGAAGAAGGATACCCCCTTTGTGTGGACATTGCAGTGCGAGTCTGTCTTCCAGGAGCTAAAGCGTCAGCTTACCTCGGCTCCTATCCTTTCCCTTCCCTCTAGAAAGGAAGGATTCCAGATCTACACAGACGCATCCTACAAGGGAATGGGTGTTGTCCTGATGCAGCATGGACACGTGATAGCCTATGCTTCACGACAATTGAAGAAGCACGAGCAAAATTATACGGTACATGATCTAGAGTTGGTGGCGGTAATCTTTGCATTGAATATCTGGCGGCATTACCTCTATGGAATGCATTGTGACATCTTTTCCGATCATAAAATCTAAAGTACGTGGACACGCAGAAGGAGCTAAACATGCGCTAGATACGATGGGTGGAGTTTCTATCCGATTATCATTATATGATGCACTATCACCCAGGGAAGGCGAACGTAATAGTAGATGCTCTGAGTAGGAGTGCTACACTAGTAAGAGCAGAACCCCAGATGATGGATATGGAGTTGGTGCGGATGCTAGAGAACATGAAGATCTCCTTGGTGTCCAAGGTAGATCCCAAACTCTAAAATGAGTATTTAGCATCAATGGGCACTACCAGTGACATTTGGGACCACATCAGAGACGGGCAGAGGCAGGATGCCAAATTAGGGCCTATACTCGGAGCATTATAGATAGGCACGGATGGGGAGTACACATTGAAGGATGACCTACTATGCTTTAGAGGCAGAGTATATATACCAGCAAGAGGCCAGCTATGGGAAGATATTTTGACTGAGGCTCACACAAGTAGGTACTCAGTGCATCCTAGGATCACAAAGATGACAACCGATCTGAAGAGGACCATGTACTGGTCGAGCATGAAGAAGGAGATCACCTACTTTGTGACATATTAGAAGACTTGCCAGCTTGTGAAGGTTGAGTGTAGGAGCCCGGCAGGACTATTACAGCAATTACCCGTGGCAGAATGGAAGTTTGAGGACATTGCGATGGACTTCATACATGGATTTCCTCGCTCCTATGCAGGAAATGATTCCGTCTGGGTGATTGTTAAGAGATTGACGAACGTTGACCGATTTATCACAGTCAGGAAGGATGCTCCGGTCAGAGTGCTTGTACAGAGATTTGTGGAGCAATTTGTCCGTTATCATGGTGTACCGAGGACGATCGTATTAGATCGGGATGGACGATTTACATCTAAGGAATGGAGAGCAGTTCAGGCTTACTTAGGCTCCCGACTGACTTTCTGTAACACCCCAAAACTCAAAAGAGGGACGGGTGATGTTTTAAGACAAGTCTAGGACTTCGAGCAGGTGACACGGGCGTGACGCGGGCGTGTCACGGGCGTGTCACGGGCGTGTTCGTCCACGGGTCGCGTGGTCGACGTTTTGGCGATCGGAGATCATCAAGTTTAGGCACACGGCCTGGGATACGGGCGTGTCCCAAGGATGTCACGCTCGGGAAATTTCTGAGTGATGCACATGGGCCATGACACGGGCACAGACACGGGCGTGTCACATGTGACACGGGCGTGTCAGGTGCCGTGTCGCAGGTCGTGTCCTTCTTAGGAAAATCCTGGGAGTTGCACACGGGGCGTGACACGGGTCTTGTCACGGCCGTGTCACATGTGACACGGGTGTGTCAAATGCCGTGTCGAAGGCCGTGTGCTGGTCGGGATGTCGGGCGAGACGACGAATGGGCGACACGGCCTTGGACACGGGCGTGTCGCAGGCCGTGTTCGGCCCAGTTTTGATATTTTAGGCCCCGATCGTGGCCGTTCGTTTTCTTATGTTAGGATCTGACGACTGGGGGTTGGTGCTGGCAGTTTAAACTCGGAAATAGGGTTTGCAATCCCTCATTTCATCCCCTTGGTTCTCTTTCTAAAGGCTAGAGAGAGGGGAGAGCAAGGAGGAGGAGGAAGGCAAGATCCGGTCACCTGCGGAGCTTCGGAGCTCCATATCGCGAGCCGACTTCGGATCCGCGGAGGCAAGGAGATTGCGGTGCTTTCCGTCTGGCTAGATCATCATGGCGCCGAGGAGAAACGCAAGGGCAACGATTCTCATCTTGAGCATGTGAAGCTCTTCTTCCTTTGCATGGGAAAACCCTTCTCCCACGAGTGTGCGGCGAGTTTGCGGTTTTCTTGGGGTAGATATGTAAAGTCCCCCTTGTTAGAGTCCGGAATCGTAGTACGGACATAGGCATGATGTGTGAAGCCTACCCGGACATGTTGGTCTGGATCGGTGATGATTTTCTATGCATTGTTAGCCGGAGAAGACTCCGAGCATTTTGATTGTTTTCGGGTTGCTATGCGTTAGAATGCATCGGGGAATCTTGGGGATTAACCCCAAGATGCACCCGGAAACCTGGACGAAAACGCATTTCTGTCATATTGGTGGACTGGGAGCCAAACGGGTACATAGCGGGGCTATGTACTATGTTTGATCGATAAGTTGGGACTGGGGAAGCTTAGCCCGCGTCAAAGGCCAAATGGCAATGGCGGGGTGAGCAATGGGATGATGGACCCCTACCCACTCCATCTGCTCGGTTAAAGCAACCTAAAGTTTTACGTGGGACTTTCCGAGATTTGGAGATCGAGTCTAGGCTATTGCTGAAAGGATTAAATGCTCACGTGGTTGCCTCCCTTGGGGGTGGTGGTGGATTCAAGGACCGGACGGGGTTCGGAGTGGCTTCGCCGAGTAAGTGCCCTGAGAGCATGAGGTGCACGGCCTTGTGCGCGTGCACCTGTGATGTGATGTTTCTTTGCTATATTGCTTGTTTTGCTAACAAGTGCAGGGAAGGAGCTTTGCCACCCCGGACTGGGGGCGGAATCGTTATAATTTGGTCAGCTTTAGCTGACCGTTATTTTGTTTACCACTGTGCGGTGGATTGTTGCTTGCAGGTGCTGCGGAGCCGAGTGCTAAATAGCAGGCTAAAGCCCAAGTTGCTGTGCCAGCCCTCGAAGGCCAATTTTTGAGTGTTTTCCTTATGTACTCATGTGTGACCGGCTTGCATGCCGAGGTTTGGAAGACACTTTTATTAAGCAAACTCTTGTAAGGCCATAAGGCCATTTCTATTTGTATATTAAACATTCCTTTTTTTGTTTGAGTAGTGGACATTCATGCTTGGCAGGGTTCTTTATTCCTTGCAACCTTAATAATTTACTTCCGCTAGATGCCCTGTGTAGGACGTTGTGATTGGTTGAATGGTTTCAATAAGTAACCGACCGGTCTGTCCGTAGTATATGGCGTCGGGCCCCGGCCGGACCTACTGTTATATGCTATGTGACGGATAGGGGTGTTACACTTCAGTACAGCATTCCACCCCCCAGACAGATGGTCAGATGGATCGTACAAACCGGATGTTAGAGGATCTCCTATGCCTATGTATCTTGGATCGTGGGGAGCCATGGGAGAGACTGTTGCCGCTTATCGAGTTTTCTTATAACAAAAGTAACCAGTCCAGTATAGGCATGGCACCCTATGAGGCATTTTACAGACGAAGGTGCAGGACTCCGCTATCTTGGGTCCAGGATGAGGACCCAAAGGCACTTGGCTCGGAGTTTGTGGAAGATATAGATGCTCAGGTTTGATTGATTTGAGACAGGATGTTGGAGTCCTAGAGCAGACAGGCCAAATACTATGATGCGCGACATCGTCAGGTGGAATTTTAGGTTGGTGATCGGGTATTCTTGAAGATATGCACGATGCATGGAGTCTCGCGGGTTCGCGGATGAAATAAGCTCAGTCCACGGTATATGGGGCCCCATAGGGTTCTGGAGAGGATCGGCCCCTTGGCCTATAAACTGGAGCTACCGCCCGAGTTGGCCGGCTTACACAATGTATTCCATGTCTCTTCTCTTAGGAGGGCTCTCCTATGGCAAGAGCAGTAGATTCCCACTATGGCTGGCCCAGTAGCATCTGACTGATTAGTCTGCTTGAAGCTAGTGAGGATAGACGGTGTGGAGGTATGAGTCCTGTGGCAAAAGAAGGTTCCGCTAGTTAAGGTCCTATGGTCAAATCACAGACAGGAGGAGCACACCTGGTAGCCTCTGGACCTTATGTAGCAGAAGTATCTGGAACTCTTCACAATAGGTATAACCTTATTTGCCCAAGAATTTCATATTCTTTAACTTTCAGTGCAAACCCCATAGACCTAATCTTAATTTTGCGGACGAATTTTTTATTTTTATGTAATGGGATTTGTAACAACCCACAAACAACCAGAACCCTAGGAGATTTTTGTCATGACTAGGTCATGACAAAGCTTTAAGAAGACCAAGAGGACCTTGGATGCCTAGATAAATAGGTGAAAGCTCCTTGGTCTTTAAATAGTAGCTTCTGAATACCTAAGCTAGGATTTGGCCAATTGATCCCAACATGACTACTTGACCCCAACCTACCACCTTCAATCTTATAGGGCCCCTTTGGTGCCCTAATAACCCATTAGGGGTCATCCAAGGGGTGAAATTAACCAGAGTCAACCCTAATCCTAGTTAGGTCAAAGTGCCCTAACTTGACCTAAATGGGTTACACCAAGCCAAATATGGACTTGGGTGGTGGCAAGGGACTCAAGACCCTAGTTGGCCAATCAACCCACTAATTTGACCAAGTCAACACCCCCAAGTCAACTTTGGTCAAACCAAGCCCAAAATGGGGAAGGAAGCCAAACCCAACTCAATCCAAATGGGTTAGGCCCAATTAGAATGGCCCACTAGCTAGAGCAAGTAGAAACCAGCTAGAATACTACACAATTTCTAGAGGTGATGACTAGGAGAGAGAAAGTGGGGGTTTTCATTCAATGGAGGAGAGAGAAAGAGAAGCATTCATGGCCTTGGAAGGCCATGGGGCATTCAACTCCCTCCTAATGGCCTCATTCACCCCCCTTGATTAATTAGGAAGAGATGGGCGGTTTTCCCGGCCACCTAAGGGTGAAATTTCAAAAGCGAGAGGTGGACGAAAGCTTAGTTCAAGTCCATTAATGGCCATTCAGTGTTTACCCCATCCACTCCCCAAATCAACCTCCCCCTCAGCTTTAAAATCTCCCCAAGCAATCAAAACAAATGTTTACTTCACTGGTTTAGGAGGAGAATAGGGGATTTGGTAAGGAAAATCTTGGAGTCGTCGGCCATGGCACACCACCCCATAAAGTATCTAGCGTCAACCTAACTCACCTAGAGGGGGTAAATATGTGATATTTATGTCTTTTCGCGGATTAAAAATTACTCAAAAATAAGCAAGCACACAAACACAGAGATTTATAGTGGTTCCCCATATTGGGTACGTCCAATGTCCCGCCTCGCCTATCTACCAAGAAGGGTAAGATTCGGCTACTTCACCTTTCTCAGATTTCGTCAAATCTTACAACTCGGAGCAACGCTCCTAAACCTTGGAGAACAAAATCTCCTACACCTTGATCCATAACCGGATCTACAACTCGATCCACACACGGAACTACAAACTCGATCCACTAACGGATCTACAAACTCGATCCACTAACGAATCTACAAACTCGAAGATAAAACTCCCACAATATTTAAAACAAAATTAAGAACAATAAACACGATTGCAAGTCTTCAATCCAACGTTCTTTGAAAGTGTTGAACTAGAAACTCGGGGTACTCAGAAACTTGAAAACGTATTGGATCTTGAATCTTGAACCTTCGATCTTCAAATAACTTGCACTGGAGAAGATTAGATCTTAAGAGAAGGCACAATCTAGTCGTAGAAGTTATCAAAGAATAAGATCGCACGAAGTTGGAAGCCGATTGGAAGAAAATTGTGAAATCGCTTAGGTATGGCAGACGGGTTCGTTCTTTTTGGAATATTTTGAAATTGAAAATTAATCAGGGAAAGAAGCTTGGTGTCCTCGAAATCATCCAATCATACATATATATGAAGAATCAAAATAACGGCTATAAAAGATTTCCAAAAATGTAATCTAGAAAATTACTGTGCATGGACGAAAATCCTGAACCAGAGAAATTTTCGGAAAAACTGCCTAAGTCTTTTTCGAAGGAATTCGTCGAGTATCATATATGATACTCACCAAACTAGAGAATGATATATGCCGAATAAGCCTTAGAAGAAAATCCAGAGTGGTCGACATATGGATCAACACATTCGGCGAGTATCGCTTGGGATACTCGTCGAATTCGGCGAGTATCGCTAATGATACTCGGCGAGTATCGCTAGTGATACTCACCGAATTTTCCTTGGTCGATTTCTAGATTTCCATAATTTTATCCTAAGTATATATGATGAATTAGACGGGTATTGGGAAGCATACACAACAAATTCGGCGAGTATCAAGGGGATACTCGACGAATTTGACGTGTATGACTCACCATACTCGCCGAATTTTACTTAGGTAAAATTCCTCTTCTCTGAGTTCAGGTCTTTGGCCTTCATTGATCCTTCTCTTGTACTTGGGATAGAATTACACCCCAATAGAGATATTACACGTGAGTTAACACATTAGCCTACATAATGAAGGATTACATTGTATAGTCATGTGTTTACTGACCCACTATAACCTGTCATTGGTGTGTACTTAGCAAAGTAAACCTGTAAGTACATAACTCAAATACAGCATCAAATACAAACTCAATTCATCTTAGCTTGACTGGACCCTTCTTCAAATCAGGATTATTATGGATACAATACCAAACAACCACCACACACGCCGTCAAGCAAGCTTGTAGGTCTAATCCTTCTCCTTCTCCTCTGTGCTAGATCTATAGACGTTTAGGTGGAGAAATCGGGCTTGATTGAGACCAGTCAGTGAGGAAAAAATGGCAATTTTTCCATGAAAATCCAACTCTCGGGTTCGCCGGAAACAGCCCCTCTGGCGGCTGTGCCGCCACCAGGTGGTAGCCACCACCTCAACGGAGGTGGTCGTGGCGGTGGCCAGCCAGGGAGGTGGCCGAATGGCCGGAAATTGAAGCTAGAATAGCTTCAGGAAGATAAAATCTCGTCTCTTGGCTCATTGGGTATGATGAAGCACAGTCATTGGATCTAGCGCGATGGTTAGGCGCAGACCTTGGAATATTAAATTTAAATAAATTTCATTATGTTACATTATTACAGTCACTTAGTTTAATTTATTAAAAATAGCTAGAAACTTTTTATTTAAAAATGTCCAACATAGAAAACCTAACTCATGGAGTCTAGTTTAATACAAAACTAAAATCAACACTTTTGGGCCACTGGTTTTCCCTCAGCACGCCTTTCGGCGCAAGGTGTTTAAGGGTTATCTAGAAATTGAAATGAGTGCCCCCAGTGAACCACTTAAACAAATGGGCTGAAATTTTGGCCATGGGTTGATCTAGCCTTGGTCCACATTATATGCAAAAATTAGAATTTATAGAGATGATTTTTCTATAATTTTTGTAATAATTTAATAATCCTTGTATGTAATTAAAATAGGGTATATGGACCTCAGAATTTTCTCAAACTATGGGGGGTGACTAGAGGGGATACTATATGGCCAACAAATAAATATCAACACAATTGGAGTTGATTTGGTGAGGTATCTTGGTGAACAAATTTTGGTCATTTTAAGGATAATAGGCCTAGTTGTCCAATGGTGTACTTAGAATGGTTGGGTGATTAATCCTTCAACAAAACAAGGTGATACTTTGACCTCTGACATATTAATACATGAAACATCCCTTAGGGTAGGTTTAGAAGCTTCTAGGGTTTGAATACCCTGAAACCCTATTTCAAGCCTTAGGGTTGCCTGTTAGGGCTAAAAAAGGAAATAGGGTCAAACCTTCAAGTCTTGGCTCAAGACTCTGTAGATAGATTCAATGGGTTGAGAAACATCTTGGATAATTTAATTGGAATTTTAGGAGTAGATTTCCCCCACCAATCACTTAATAGTTAGTATGTGAACTTTTCTAATAAGTGCTCAACACATGTCTTAACAGCATAGAATGGTCATGAAACTTTGGTGAGGGACCTATAGTGGTGTTATTTATGTCTGCAATTTTTATTACAATTTTTGGATGACGAATTTTTGTACCTCCTTTGTAATTCTAGAATTTGATTACTAGAAAATAATCTTGTTTCAGAACAAACTATGCTCTGTAAAATTATGAAAATTGGTCAGTGAACTTTCTAAACCATAAATATGCCTTGTTAATTTTATTGTAATTTTTGGAAGAGAATAGTTAGGGGATTCTTTACAAAGTGCCTTATGTGGTGATGTATTATTTAATTTATTAGTGTAGCAAAAAGAAATTTGATGATGATAAAATTTGGGAAGTGATAACCACTAATCATATTTGACCTTTGGTAATTTTATCATATTTTCTGAAAGAATATATGATGTAGTTCCTTTGTTAATTATTGTTCTCGTCAAAAAGTTTATAATTTTGTTTTGGATATAAACATTTTCTAGAAAATCATGAAACTCATACATTGCTATTAATTAGTCATTAAGAATCTCTGGAAATTTTGGTGGGATCATTTCTTGCTGAAATTTTATACTACATGTTAAAAATCATAGGGATTCATGATTTAGGAAAAATTATTTAAAGGCAGTTTTAATCAGGTAAGATATCAAGTTCTGGTTTAGAGCTCAACAAGTCATGTTAGACCCCCAGTAATAATTATAAGGTTGTAGGAAAAGTAATCTAGAGTGTTTACTTTCATATGTTTAGGTTAGATCGTTTGGTCTGCATTTAGTAAAATTCAAGTATTCGTGATAGAATTGTAGTCTATGCATGGGTGGTGATATAGCGGGTGCACCTGGATGGGTGGAGTCTTGAGAAGGTCACCCTTAGGGCCAAATTCTAAGTAGTCTGGGTAACATGGGTTGGGATTGTGCTCGGGGTTGACGAAGTATCGTCTTCTCCCGGGGAATATAAGTTCACTTAATATTAGATAAAAAGGCAACGTGGGGAAAAGGGTTCGTAATAAATATATACTCATAAAAGTAAGTGCCTTGCGCAAGGGAACTTTGGGCTTCAACTCATCGTAGTTCCTTGTGCCCTCGAGAGCCCTTCACTAGGAATGCCCTAGGCAGTCCAAGGTTAATCCTAAACCATAGGAGAAGCTTATTTAAAGAGTAACCCTTAAAATACCACCAACACGAACACTCACCCCGTCATTTCGGGAGTATAGATGGTATAGATTCATGGGCAGTGAACTCAGTGTTTGATAGAAAGATGGTGTCAAGTTCGGCGAGTCGATGGCTCGGGAGCTCTTTAGCATAAGTGCATGTGCATAAAGTGGTGGGTCCTCGTTATTGGACGGTCATTCACACCGACGTCGATACGTTGACTCGACAAGTGTAAGTGTTCACTTAGCCATAAAAGACTGGTGGATTTTCCAGCATTAGTACAAGAGGCCCTGCAAAACGACCCCCTGACTTATAAGTCTGTATGTGCATTTTTATAAGTTAAGGTTACTTTCTCTGTGATGATAGCTAGCTGCTCTACTTTTACTTTAATTTATTACTTCTATTATACTGCTACATTTACTTGCTCTTCATATACCTAACATTACTATATTATATACTTTTAGCATATAGTAGTTAGGGGCACTGTCACCTGTTCTTGCTTACTCTCCACTTTCTGTCCCTTTACTTTCATCCTCCCCCACACAGTGCCTAGATGTCGCAGGGGGGAGGGAGGGGGACCAAGACTTAGTTTAAACTAACTTCCTAATGGGCATAACACCAGGATCACCAATTGAGAGACTGGGTGCAATAATAGGGGAACCAGCACGTCCAGGAGGAGGTGAACCAGCCTAGTCCTTGTGTGGTAGTAATTGTAGTAGCAACAATCATGGGATCAGTGAGTGGCTTAGAGTTTTACTTCCGCGAGCATTTTGTAGTGAGGACTATATGTACTGGGCAGTAGCCCTTACCTTTCCTTTCAAATTCAGTATTATACTTTTGATCAGTGTTGGGTACATGGGAAAATGTGTACCTGATTTGGAGAAGCCTCACTTAGTTCAATGATATACATCAAGGTGTATTTGATGTTATTTTGAGTTTGTATGTGCAGGTTAAGTATATGTTAATATGCAGGAAAAAGTTTCTAAGTCCATGTATCGACACTTAAGAAAGCTTGTGTCGACACTTGGAAAAGCTGTGTCGATACCAGAAGCAACTTTGTCGACACACAGAATTTATTAGTCGACATCAACTGTGTCGAAACCAAAAGGCAGTGTCGAAACAAAGATTTATTAGTCGACATCAACTGTGTTGACACCGAGAGGCAGTGTCGACACACAGATTTATTAGTCGACATCGTCTGTATCGACACCTGGAGGCAGTGTCGACACACAGAATTCTTAGACCAAATCAACTGTGTCGACACACAAGACTTGTGTCGACACACAGCAGAGTTTTAACAATGTTGATTTCTGTGATGTGAAGGAGTGTCTGTGTCGACACAAAGAAGCAGTGTCGACACACTCTACAAATGCAGTGTCAAGAAGAAGTGTCGACACCAAAGGAGCTATGTCGACATCACCAAATTTTGTGTCGACACATAATGACAACCAGTCTCGACGCTTTGCTGACAAAGACAGGTTAAAGAACTGATTGGAGACTTGACAGCTGTGTATTCCAACAAGTTTGCTGAAGCTGTCAGACTTGTCAGAAGTTGGTTAGAAACCAGATCAGCCGGTTACCATGGATGAAGTCTATATATAGATGGATTTTGTCAAATCAACTACCACAACAACGTGAACAACAATAACAACAACTCAAACAACTATTGAAGTATTGATCATTGATCAAGAAAGTGCACGACACACAGGAGAAGATTTTTGTGAGAAGATCTAAGAAGACAATCTGAAGTGGCAATCTACTCAGAATTTGTCTAAGGAGAATTCAAGCTAGAATTCTGAAGAAACTTCAGAAGTTCTGGAGATTGAGAGAGATCTTCAGCTGTTGAAGTAAAGGAGGAGACATCTACAAAGTCTCTTAAGAAGCAGATCTTGAACTAATCTGCTAAGAAGGATTCAGATCTATTCTGAAATCTAAGAAGGAAGCTGTCAGCCAGTCAACTTCAAAGGAGATCAACCCTACTGAGTTCAGATTCAATAAGCTTTGAAGAAAGCTAAGAACAGGTTGATTTCAGCCATTAGTCTTATCAAGAAGCTGATCAAGAAACCTTTTATCCCTTCTCTCTCAACAAGGGTAAGAGTCCATCTAAAACACTTATCAAATTTTGTAGGATCTTTTCATAGATCTTAGTTGTAAGCCTATATTATAAAGGTTGAGTGTAGGAGATATAGATCTCTGAGTGGTAGGGCTTTTGAGACTGAGTGTAGGAGAAATTATTCTCTGAGTTGTAGGCCTTGTGGCAAGGCTGAGGTAGGGCTGTAAGCCTGAGCTGTAGGAGTGTGGATACATTCTGAGTTGTAGGAACCTTTCAGGGTTCTTAGCTATAAGATCTATGGATCTGAAAAGAAGGAAGAAGTTAGGCCGAATCTAGCACACTGCTAGATAGGTGAAGGGGGAAAGTGGATGAACCTAGACCTTAGGGAACCACTATAAACCTGTGTACAATCTGTGATGTGTGTGTGACTGTGATTTTTGTGTTGTGATTACTGTAGAATAATTAGATTCTATTTAAAGAACTGAAATATTATTCTGCCTTAAGTAAAAAAGAAAAGAATCTATTCACCCCCCCCCCCCCCCTCTAGGTGTTTCAGTTATCTTGAATTCAATTCTATCAAGTGGTATCAGAGGGAGGTTACTCAAAGAAGGACTTAACAGTCTGAGTAAGATCCATAAGGCAGATTCAAGATCAAGAAAATCGGTTCAGGAGAAAATCATAAGGAACTAGGTCATATGAAATTACTCATATGTAGGAAAGAGATATTTGGAATATGGAAAGAAAGGGTCAGACTTTTTATGGAGGCTTCTGATCTAAGGATCTACATTACAGTAAATGAAGGTCCTTATATTCCAATGAAATTATCAGTTCTAGATGCAAATCAAAGAACTCCCAAGGATTTTTCAGAGATGACTAAGGAAGAGATCATCCTGGCAACTATGGATAAAAGAGCCCAGAAAATCATAGTAAGTGCCATAGATGATTCAACCTTTCAAAATTTGATTCATTGCAAGGCCTCTAAGGATATATGGGACACTTTGATAGTCTATATGGAGGGTTCTGAAGAAGTCAGACAAGATAGAAAATCTATGCTGAACCAGGAATATGAGAGTTTCAGACAAGGAAAGTCAGATGGTATAACTGAGTGTTATAAGAAGTTCTATAGAATAGTAAATGAGTTGATGTTATATGGAAGGATTTTCAGTACATATGAACTGAATGATAAATTTCTAAGATCCTTGACAAAGGATTGGGACACTAAGATCTGTGCCATTAGGGAAGTGGCCAAACTTGCAGATATCTCTCCTCCAACTTTGTTTGGAAAATTGCCGTCTTATGAGATGCAGCTGATGGCTCGGAAAGAGGAAGAGAAAAGTGCAAAAGGGGAGCATAGAGAAAAGTTTGTGGCACTCAAGGTGGAAGCCACTAGGAAGAATAGGAGGATGTCTCCATCACCTCCTGAGATAGTTGCTGAAATTACTTCAGATAATTCAGACAACCAAAGTTCTGACAGCAGTGACTCAGACAAAGACTTTGCTGCCTTCACAAGATAGTTTCCGAGATTCCTGAAGAAGAAGCAGTGGAAGTCTAGGCCCTCCACATCTCAGCCTGTGGATGACTATTATCAAAAGAGGAAGTCATCTAGGAAGGACAGGAGAAGTTCTAAGCCTAGCAAATCTACAACATCAAAGATTATTTGCTACTGTTGTAATAGGCCTGGACATGTTGTGGCTGAGTGTCCAGACAAAAGAAAGGAGTCTGCTGATAAAAGGAAGACTCAACAAAAGAGCAAGAAGGAGAAATCCTTTGTTTCTAAGAAGGAGAAGAGCTTGACAGACCAATCATCTTCAGAGTCTGAATCTGAAGCTGAGGCATACACTAGTCTATATGCAGTAGATGAAGAAGATGAGTTTATGCAAGTGCTGAACTCTATCTATGAACAAGAAGACCATCAGTGCATGGGAATGATGGATGGGTCAGAAGAAGACAAGTGTCAGGATCATCCTGGTCCTAGTAAGGTACAATGTATTTTTAGAAATTCATATTGTAGTACTGGTACAGAGTCAGCTATATCTGCATCAAGTGATGTTGATGGGTCTGAGTCTGAAGGTGATATTCATCAGCTGATAGATGAATATGGGGACTTGTTGCAGGAACTAAAGAAAAGCAAAAACCTGGCCAAAACTCAGGCTAAGGAAATTGCAGATATTAAGATGGCTGCATCTGATTTAGAGAAAGAGTTGGATCAAAAAATGAATGAGGTTGCCAAACGGAAAACTATAACTGTTATTCAGATGGGTACAATCATATACAAAAATGATCTAATTAAAAGTCTGGAAGCCAAACTTCAAAAGGAGAAAGATTTGGTGGCTAGTTATTCCAAGCCAAAATCAGTTTTACCCTTAATAGATGAGTTTGTGGCTCAAAAGGGTAAGGCTAGAATAGGCTTTAAAGGTAACACCAGGGCTGTCCAATTCAAGAGAAAGGGAAAAGCCTCAGTCCAGCCACTGAATTTTAAAGTCCCTGTGTTTTTTAGAAAGGTACAAGTGCCTTCTAACAAGTATGACCTTGAGAATACTCATGATCATAGTAAGACTGAAGTTCTGAATGACAAGAGTGTTTATGTCAATAAGGCAGCCCATGTCCATAAACCTCATGTTCTTAAGAAAATAGTGGGTGTAGCTGCAGCAGTACCAGCACAAAACAAAAGATTTGATGTCAACCAGACTGCCAAGAATGTATCTAAAAATAGATACAACAAGTATGAATGCTGGTGTTGTGGCAAGACAGGCCATTATGTCATAGATTACTTACACAACATTAATGTCAGGAAGAACAACAGTCTACCTATTAGAAGAGCTGCGGGTAGATTTGTTAAGTATGAAGCTAACTTGAACCAAGGACCCAAGACTTACTTGGGTTCTAAGGAGAGGTAGTTCTTTATTGCAGGTGAGTCCAAGTTACCATGCCCCTATATGGTACTTGGACATTGGATGTTCCAGGCATATGACTGTAATAAAGGGGTTGCTAAAGGAGTACTTACCTATCATAAATGGGAAAAGGAAATCATCAAAGGGTTTGGTAACATTTCTAATAACTAGATTACTATCAGTCAAGTGGCCTATGTGAAGGGTTTGAAACACAACCTTATAAGCATAAGTCAGCTGAGTGATTTAGGATATGACATTTCATTTATTAAGAATGGATGTCATATCAAAAGATCAAGTGATCAAAAGATCATTTTGACAGGATATAGAAAAAGAAATGTGTACTATCTTAACTTTGAGTGTGAGAACAATGTTTCTCCTATTTGTCTTGTAGCTGATGAGATAGCCTCTCATTGTGTCAAATGGCACAAGAGGCTGGCTCATCTTAACTACAAAACAATTAACAAACTCTTTAGCAAAGAGTTAGTAAGGAATGGTCCAAAAGCTAAGTGTATAAAGGATGGGATATGCTCAGCTTGTCAAAAAGGCAAGCAGACAAAATCCTCCTTTTATAGCCTTAAAAACAAGGATTCAGTGGGGTGTCTATACATCTTACATATGGATCTATTTGGTCCTATGCCAGTTCATAGTCTAGGTAGGAAGGTCTACACTTTTGTGGTGGTAGATGACTATTCTAGATATTCCTGGGCATTCTTTCTGAGACAAAAATCAGAAACCCCAAGTGTTTTATATAGTTTTGTCAAGCAAATTTAGAATGAACATGACAGTACAGTGGTCAAAATCAGAAGTGACCATGACACTAAATTTCAATCTGAGAGTATGACAAAACTGTGTGAAGAATTTTGGATTTTTCAAGAATTCTCCTCACCTAGAACACCATAGCAAAATGGTATTGCTGAAAGGAAGAATAGAACACTGATTGAAGCTGCTAGAACTCTATTGAGTGATACTTCTCTCCCAAAATATTTCTAGGCTGAGGCAGAAAACACTGTATGTCATGTGATCAATAGGGATTCTATCACCAAAAGACACAAAAAGACTCCCTATGAGATCATGAAGGGTAGAAAACCAAACTTATCCTATTTGAGGATCTTTGGTTGCAAGTGCTATGTCCTTAACAATGGCAAGTCTTATCTAACAAAGTTTGCTGCCAAATCCTAAGATGGGATATTTGTTGGGTACAGCAATAATAGTAAGGCTTATAGAGTCTATAACTTGATCACTCAAGTTGTAGAAGAGTCTGTACATGTTATCTTTGATGAAACAAGATTGATTAACAGTCAGTTACCTTGTAGCTTATGCAGTTCTACAGGTATAAATGAGAAAATGAACAAGCTTACCATTACAGAAGAATCAACTGAAGAGCAGGAAGTGGAAAATGGTGGCTACTGTTCAGGGGGAGTACAGGACTCCCTAGATGCAGATGAAAACCAAGAGGTGCAGCATATTGAAGAGACTGGAGGTGTTCAACCTGAAGATAGTCTACCTCCAGCTGTTAGACACTTAAAGGATCATCCAGCAAATCAGATAATTGGTGATCTAAGACATGGAGTGCAAACCAGAAGCAGGAACTTGAACATAGTGCTTTGCACAAGCTTCCTATCTCAACTGGAGCCAAAGAGATTTGAAGAAGCTATACTGGACCCACATTGGATTAATGTCATGCAAGAGTAGCTAAATCAGTTCAGAAGGTGCAAGGTCTGGGAGTTAGTTCCTAAACCAAAAGACCACAACATCATTGGAATAAAGTGGATCTTTAGGAACAAACTGGATGAGAATGGGATCATTGTGAAGAACAAAGCAAGACTTGTTGCAAAAGGATACAGGCAGGAAGAGGGTATTGACTTTGATCAAACCTTTGCCCCAGTAGCAAGACTGGAAGCAATTAGGATGTTCCTTGCCTATGCAGCATATCAAGGCTTCAAGGTATTCCAAATGAATGTAAAATCAGCATTCCTAAATGGAAATCTAAAAGAAGAAGTCTATGTAGAGCAGCCCTCAGGTTTTGTTGATTCGCTCAAACCTGATTATGTTTATAGACTTAGGAAAGCTTTATATGGGTTAAAGCAAGCCCCAAGGGCTTGGTATGAAACCCTGTCTACTTTCCTTATTGAGAACAAATTCTCAAGGGGGAAAATAGACAAAACTCTATTCCTAAGGGAATTCAAATGAAAGATAATCTTAGTCCAGATTTATGTAGATGACATAATATTTGGGTCTACAGAAAACAACATTTGCAAGAAGTTTGCTAAACTTATGCAAGGGAAGTTTGAGATGAACAGCATGGGAGAACTTAAGTTCTTCTTGGGACTTCAAGTAAGACAAACTGATGATGGCTTGTCCATATCCCAGTCTAAGTTCACCAAGGAGTTAATTAAGAAGTATGGTATGGAATTATCCTCCACCATGAAAACTCCTATGGGAACAAGTATGCTTATATGCAGAGATGATGCAGGTAAACCTGTAGATGAGTCTTTGTATAGAGGAATAATTGGCTCTCTTCTATACCTAACTGCTAGTAGACCAGACATTATGTATGCAACATGTGTCTGTGCTAGGTACCAATCATGCCCTAAAGAATCTCATTACACTGCAGTAAAAAGGATTTTGAGATATCTAAAGGGCATACCTAATCTAGGCCTTTGGTACCCTAAGAATGGAGATTTTCTACTGACAGGCTATTCAGATGCAGACTTTGCAGGTTGCAAAGAAGATAGAAAAAGCACAACAGGCACCTGTCAATTTCTAGGAGGAAGATTGGTGTCTTGGAGTAGTAAGAAGAAGACTAGTGTGGCAATTTCCACAGCTGAGTCTGAATATATGGCAGCAGAAAGTTGTTGTGCACAACTGTTATGGATTCAGCACCAGCTAGAAGACTATGATATTCAGGTAAGTAGAACACCTTTGTTTTGTGATTCTACTAGTGTCATTTCTATTGTTAATAATCCATGTTTCACATAGTAGGACTAAACATATAGAAATAAGATACCATTTTCTTAGAGAACATGTAGAGAAAGAGGACATCTCACTAGAATTTGTCAAAACAGATTATCAAATTGCAGATGTGTTTACTAAGCCTCTAGAAGAAACTAAATTCAATAAATTTAAAGTTGAATTAGGAATGTTGAACATAGATTAGTCTAACAAATTTGGCTAAGTAAATCTGTGTCGACACATTCAGAGAAGTAATGTCGACACTTCAGTAAATCTGTGTCGACACATCCAGAGAAGTGGTGTCGACACTTCATTTAGTGGTGTCGACACAACCAGAGTAGTGGTGTCGACACATCAAGAAATTGTGTCGACACTTGCAATAAGAGTCGACACAGAATTTCTGATGAACTACTAAGTATGTCTATTATCGACATATCATCAATTGGTGTCGACACATAGTAGTCAACGTCGTTGTCGAGACAATAGAAGTATGTGTCGACACATTTCAACAGTTTCAACACAATTAGATAGTTTTTACCCGCCTTTTGACCTTCTTTGTTTAGAAGGGTATAAATAGGTCAAGAACATATTCTGTCAACACGCTCTCCAGATTTTCGAGACTAAACCCTTGTGTCGACAAACTCTCTTCTCTCAATCCAAGCTTTCTCACCATCCCAATGGCGCCAAAGGTTGAAGATAACATTAACAAAGGATATGAGTTGGTTCGACATGCCTTTGATGATGCAGACTCGGAGATTAAAGGAGTAATTGCCCTAATTACTGCAGTGGTTTGGAGTTTCTGGTATCCGAACCAACCAAGATTTGGAAGAAGGAGGTTTTTGAGTTTTTTGTTGCAGCAACAGTAGACTCAACTAGCCTTAAGATTAAATCAACAGTTCATGGAGCAAGAGTCTAACTGACATTGAAAAGTTTGAGAAAAATTCTTCATCTTCCAAGAATTCAGGATGAAGAAGAAGTACCAGTATCAAAAATAAGGGAGGCACTACAATGGTGTGGATTGGATCCCACCATGAAGATTGGATCAGCTATAAACAGGAAAGGGATGAATCAGCAAGGTAAATTTCTATCTGAAGTGGATGGAAAGGTGATTCTGTGTAAGCCAGGGGGACATGATAGGATTTCAGCCTATATGTTCAGCCTAATGACAAGGATTATTTTTAAACTTAATACAGATTGGTCCATAGTAATTTTTGAGAAGATTAAGGAAGGAATAAAGAAGCCTAATTTGGCTAGACTGATGAGTCTATACTTGGCTGGAGAAATTCTAGAAGTCATGAACTAGATTCCTGGTTCTAAAATCAACCACATGAGAAGAATGGACATCAGGATTATTTCCAGATGGGATAGGGTCTTATCAAAGGACATACCAGATATAGAAAGACATGAAGCTGCTGAGAAATCACCAGCACAGGACATTACAGATACTGCACAGATGCAGGGAGAGCCAGATAATACTCAGGCTCAGGATAATACTGATAATACACAGGATCAGGGGGAGCTAAATACTGCCTAGGTACTGGAAGAAGAGCCAATCCACTTAACAGAGGAAATAGATTCACAAACAGTTCTTGAGACATCTCATACCAATATTCCATCCCTAGATGCTATTATGGAGGATACATTTTGAGCTGCTGATGCTCCTGAGAAAGTAGTATCACCAGTTCACACTCAATAGGAATTCACTCTGGAAGAATTGTTTCCTGATATTGAGGGAGCAGCAGATAAGGAGGTGCAAATAAGGAATGAGGGGGAGCAGGCTAACCTTGAGGGGGAGCAGATTGGAACTGAAAAGGAGATTCCTTTTAGTCCTCAAGAAAGAGTTAATATAGCCAGTACCTTTGCTTCAGAAGATGAGGAAATTAGAAATGCCAAGAAAAGAAAACTGATGGTCTTTAAGAGAAGGAGCCAGAGCTATAAGAAGGAATTGCAAACTACTACTCCACAACCTGCCCCAGAGGCTGATTACAGCTCATTAATGGTGGCTTTGCAAGTTAAATTAGATGAGCAGAGAATGGCTCTAGAGAAGTATGTGGATGAAAGCCATAAATCACTTCAATTTGATTTGGCTCAGGATATTTAATCTATAAGGTTTGAAGTAAATCTTCATAAGAAAGAGATGATAGATTGCTTCCACAAAGGGGGCAATGTTATAGTATTTCTGGCTGAGCAGCATGCAGCAGTAAAGGCTCAAGTGGATGACATTACTATTAAATAAGGCTATGTCCTTGAAAATCAGATTAGAATGAATGACAATTTGACTGAATCTCACAATGAGATAGTCACTGAAATTAAAAAAACAGTTACTGCAATGACTGAAGAAAGAGCTAAAGAGAAAGAAGAGTTTGATAAGAAGTTACAGGATGCCTTAGATTCATTTAAGATGGCCATTACTACTTCTCAGAAAATAATTTCTGATCAGCTTCTTAAGTTAAAATCATTTTATAAAGATGGTGTAAATTTTCTTGATGGACAAGTAAGATTTCAAAAGGATGACTTAAGGGACCACATTGAAAGAGAAGTCATAAAGGGGGAGAGGGTGTTAGTCAAAGAAGGCTCAGAACATGCCAAATGGATATCCAATAGCATCAGAGCCACTCTGGGATATCCACCCCTTTGTGATGATGATAATGTTGTTGAATCTGGTGTGCAACCTGCTTATGTTGAAGGAGATCAACCTGAAGTTGCTCAGATTATCTACCCTCCAGCAGATTTTGATATGATTCAACAACAGGTTTAGTCTATGTACAGTCCTCCATAGAAAGTTGATAATGTTATTATAGAGAAAGTTGAAATGCCAGAAGCTGCCTTGAAAGCTCAGTAGGAAGCTCAACTATCTAAGAAAAGGTTCAGAGAACGGGCTGAGTTAAAGCCTGATTTTGAGCAATGGAGCCCCACTTCCAGGATTATCATTCTGACTGCCTGGAAAGCTGTGAAAGATCAGGTTCATGAAAGGGGAAAATGGTATAATGAACAAGAATGGCAGAAATATGAGTCAAGGCAAGAGGCCATTGTGCAACATAGAAGAAAGGCTAAAATTAGGAAGCTACCTCCTAATGCTCAGGAGCCTAGCAAATATTTCCCTAAGCCTTTTCATTATTTTGAATGACAGAGGATTAAGGCTGAAGCTCAGAAGAAGGCTGAGTTGAAAGGAAAGAAGCTCATTGATGATGCAAAACCTCCTATGCAAGCTCAGATTAAGCTAGGAAAAGGCATAGTCATCAAGGAGCCTGATCAGCCTTAGTATAGATTTACTAGTTTTTATAAGAACAATGTAATCTTCAATGTTAAAAGAAATCTATGTAATCAGTTGTTAAGAAACTTTTTGATAAGTATAAACTAAACAATGTTTCATGTTCATTGAGCTTGTATTATTA
The DNA here is from genome assembly GCA_039513925.1 of Platanthera zijinensis. NCBI lineage: Eukaryota > Viridiplantae > Streptophyta > Magnoliopsida > Asparagales > Orchidaceae > Platanthera > Platanthera zijinensis. Next base: position 39,848,541 of record CM077094.1, read on the forward strand.
TTCTGTATTGTCATATTGGTGTATGCTTTATTTATAAGTTGCCCTATCATATAATGCTTATATACATCTGAAAGTTATCTAGTGTCAACTAATTTCACCTATGGGGTGGGATAGGTGATTTGCAGTCTTTTGCGGAATAAAAAATAACCTGCACAAGAAAACAACCACAACACAGAAAAGCACAAAAGCAATTATAGTGGTTCCCCGATTTGGGTACGTCCACTCTCCCCCTTCGACCTATCTCCCAACAAGGGACGACTCGGTCACTTCACCAAGCGGATTGAAATCCAATCCTCACACTATGGAAGAAACCCTTCCACCTGAAGGAGTCACTACTCCTCCACCGCGGGTTGCACCCAACCCTTACAACGAGGAATCACTATTCCTTTACAACAACACCAAAATTAGAATGTATAAAAAATACAAACTTCAAGTATAGAGAACCCGATGTCCCTCTTTGTTCGTTGAAGCGTTCTTGATAAAGACGAAGAGTCCACGACCGGATCACTCTCTTGGAGAGGATCTTCCCGAGATTGGCGGCGGCAAATGATTGCGGCGGCGATGCTTTGTAGATCCAAACTTCTTGATGAAGCTAGCAAGGTCTACCAATGATCTTACTCGGATCGATCGTCTCAACCGATTCGGAGGGGAAAAATGTTCCCGTTCAACAAACCGAGAGACAAGGGATCTCGAGAGAGAAACGTGAGACGCGTTACTTAGCTTCGGTTCTGTCGTTGAGCGATCAAAGAAGATCTAAGATCGACAGCAGCGACAACTTAGCGAGTGGCGACGGCAATGGAAGGAGTTTCGCGATCGGCTAGGTTACGCTCGGCGGCTTCTTTCTTTTTCGTGAAAAGTTACTGTTGATGTTCGAAAATAAGCATGTATATATACCCGAGCCAACCCCAAGGACCGTTGTGGGGCCCACAAGGAAAAACCCTAGGCCCGGTCAAAACAGCGCACAATTTCTGATTCAGTCCAGCGAATAGAGCAGATTTGCCTAAGGCAAATTCGGCGGGAATCATTGGTGATTCCCGTCGAAGTCGGCGGGAATCACTCATGATTCCCGTCGAATTTTCCTTGGAAGAATTCCAGTTGAAATCCATGACATCCGGAGGGAATCGGCGAGAATCAAGCCCATTCTCGACGAATCGGCGAGAATACAAAGTCATTCTTGACGATTCGGCGAGAATCACTTAATGATTCTGGTCGATTCTGCCTTAGCTGATTTCTTGAATGTGTACTGTCAGCCGGATGCCGTAGGCGGGAATCGGCGAGTGATTCTCGACGATTCGACGAGAATCACTGGTGATTCCCGTCGAATCGGCGAGAATCACTTAGTGATTCCCAACAAATTTTCCTTAGAAGATTTTTCTTCTTTCTTCCCATGACTTGGTCTTTGACCCATCCTTGCTCCTCTTCTGCTCTTGATCTATCTCAACCCTGTACTTGAAAATAAGTACACTCCAATAGAGAGAGTACACGTGAGCCAACACACTGATCTGCTCAACGAGGGATTACGTTGCGCAGACCCGTGTATATTGACCCACTGCACCCTGACATTGGTATGTACTTAGCATGGAATAGCTGCAAGCACATCTTGAAGAAAATCATCAAATAAATTATCTATTCAACTTAGCTTGTTCAGGGGCTTCTTCAAATCAGGTACATTATGGATACAATACCCAACAACATCATAATGTTTGTTTATTATAAATTGTATATATCATTGACTAAAGGGTTATGACTTCTCCAAATAGGGGGAGATTGTTGGGTACATGGGAAAATGTGTACCTGATTTGGAGAAGACTCACTTAGTTCAATGATATACATCAAGCTATATTTAATGTTATTTTGAGTTTGTATGTGCAGGTTAAGTATATGCTAATATGTAGGAAAAAGTTTCTAAGTCCATGTGTCGACACTTAAGAAAGCCTGTGTCGACACTTGGAAAAGCTGTGTCAACACCAGAAGCAACTGTGTCGACACACAGAATTTATTAGTCGACATCAACTGTGTCGATACCAGGAGTCAGTGTCGACACACAGATTTATTAGTCAACATCAACTGTGTCGACAACGGGAGGTAGTGTCGACACACAGATTTATTAGTCGACATCGTCTGTTTCGATACCTGGAGGCCGTGTCGACACACAGAATTCTTAGACTATATCAACTGTGTCGACACACAGGACTTGTGTCGACACACAGCAGAGTTTTAACAATGTTGATTTCTGTGATGTGAAGGAGTGTCTGTGTCGACACAAATAAGTAGTGTCGACACACTCTACAGATGTAGTGTCAAGAAGAAGTGTCGACACCAAAGGAGCTATGTCAACATCACCAAAGCTTGTGTCGACACTTAATCTACTTGTGTCGACACATAATGACAATCAGTCTCGACGCTTTGCTGACAAAGACAAAGGTTCAAGAACTGACTGGAGACTTGACAGTTGTGTATTCCAACAAGTTTGTTGAAGCTGTCAGACTTGTCAGAAGTTGGTTAGAAACCGGATCAGCCGGTTACTATGGATGAAGTCTATATATAGATGGATTCTGTCAAATCAACTACCACAACAACGTGAACAACAATAACAACAACTCAAACAACTATTGAAGTATTGATCATTGATCAAGAAAGTGCACGACACACAGGAGAAGATTTTTGTGAGAAGATCTAAGAAGACAATCTGAAGTGGCAATCTACTCAGAATTTGTCTAAGGAGAATTCAAGCTAGAATTCTGAAGAAACTTCAGAAGTTCTGGAGATTGAGAGAGATCTTCAGCTGTTGAAGTAAAGGAGGAGACATCTATAAAGTCTCTTCAGAAGCATATCTTGAACTAATCTGCTAAGAAGGATTCAGATCTATTCTGAAATCTAAGAAGGAAGCTGCCAGGCAGTCAACTTCAAAGGAGATCAACCCTACTGAGTTCAGATTCAAGAAGCTTTGAAGAAAGCTAAGAACAGGTTGATTTCAGCCATCAGTCTTATCAAGAAGCTGATCAAGAAACCTTTTATCCCTTCTCTCTCAACAAGGGTAAGAGTCCATCTAAAACACTTATCAAATTTTATAGGATCTTTTTATAGATCTGAGTTGTAAGCCTATATTATAAAGGCTGAGTGTAGGAGATATAGATCTCTGAGTGGTAGGGCTTTTGAGCCTGAGTGTAGGAGAAATTATTCTCTGAGTTATAGGCCTTGTGGCAAGGCTGAGGTAGGGTTGTAAGCCTGAGTTGTAGGAGTGTGGATACATTCTGAGTTGTAGGAACCTTTCAGGGTTCTGAGCTGTAAGATCTATGGATCTGAAAAGAAGGAAGAAGTTAGGCCGAATCTAGCACACTGCTAGATAGGTGAAGGGGGAAAGTGGATGTACCAAGACCTTGGGGAACCACTATAAACCTGTGTGCAATCTGTGATGTGTGTGTGACTGTGATTTTTGTGCTGTGATTGCTGTAGAATAATTAGATTCTATTTAAAGAACTGAAATATTATTCTGCCTTAAGTAAAAAAGAAAAGAACCTATTCACCCCCCCCCCCTCTAGGTGTTTGGGTTATCTTGAATTCAATTCTATCAATCAGTTTATGTCCTTTATGTGGACTCTTAAATATTGTTATGTGACCACGGATTCATGTTTATATGTTTACTTCTTTTCTTCTGTGGATTATGGTTGAGTAGTTGCTGGTAGAATCGACAATTTGTGGTGACGACTCTCTCGGTATTAGTGTCACCACAAAGCGGCGGTTTTGGGCATAAGACCCGATAAAAAGAAAAAAAAAGGGGTCTTACATATTATGTGCATGTCACTGAACTTTCTGAGTTAGACTCAGCAGCATCCCTCCTTGGTGGAGAAGGAGTATTTCCCCTACTTATTCTTGTGGCTTCAGCTTTGAAGGCCACAGTCCTTTCTCTAGCCTGGGACTTGCTATTTTTATCCTCCTCCTTCCTGGCATTCAGCTGGATTTCATAAGACAGCATTTTCCCAAATAGAGTTAGTGGAGGAGTATCTGCCAGCTTTGTCACTTCCCTAATGACACAAATCTTGGTATCTCAGTCTCTAGTTAGAGACCTTAGGAACTAATCATTAAGCTCTTAATTACTGAAGACCCGACCATAGGTCCTTAGCTCATTAACTATTCTAAAGAATCTTTCATAGCAATTGGCCATGCTCTCTTTATTGGACTGCCTGAATGCCTCATACTCTTAATTGAGTATGGACTTCCTATCATCTCTGACCCCTTCTATGCCCTCCATGTAGACTACCAAAGTGTCTCACATCTCTTTGGTTGTCTTACATTGCACCAGATTCTGAAAGGTGGAGTCATTTATGGCACTAACAATAATGTTTTGTGCCCTCTTGTCCAGGGTGGCAAGAATGACCCCATCCTTAGTAATTTTTTGAGTATGTCTTTGGTGTCTGGATAGTTGAATCCAGAGCTGAGACTTTCATAGGGATGAAAGGTACCTATTTGATTGTGTAAAAGATCCTTGGGTCATATTCCTCCATGAAGAGTCTGACCCTTTCCTTCCAAATTCCAAAGCCTTCCTTTCTGCAGATAGGAAGCTTCATGGAACCAAGCTCTTTATGGTTCTCTCCTAAACCCATAAGTATACTCTAACTGCTACCCTTGGAGATCTACTCAGACTATTAAGACTTTCTTGAGTAACCTCCCTCTGATACAACTTGAAAGTCTTTATTTTCAAGGGTAGCAAAACCACCTTGGGGGTGAATAGGTTTCTAGGTCTTTAGTATATCTTTTAACTTTTATAAGCTTAGGTTGTGAGTGGTGTTTTACTTCCTAGTGCTTTCAAGACATTTATCCAGAAGACACATCAATTTAAAGTGGTTCCCTAGATTATGGGTACGTCCACTGTCCCTCCCGCCTTTTTAATAATGTGTTAGACAAGGCACTTCTCCAATATCTCGGCTCCTAAGAGCTTACAACACGATCCCGCAGGACAACCCAGTCTTCTTCAAGACTTACAACTCGGGCACAAATCCCTATAACTTAGAGATCAGAAGATCACCTACCTCAGGTCAAAGGCTCCACCACTTAGGCTGGGAGGACTGCCCTACACTCAGATTCTTAATAGAATCATACCACTCAGATTCACTCTTGAATCCTACCTCAGATCTATAACAGAACCTAAAATCTCATGTAACACCTCCGTCTGTCACATGAAATATAATATAGGGTCCGGTCGGGGCCCCACACCATATTCCACAAACAGGCAGTGGGGTTACTTATTAATATCAAGAGACTACATGAATCCTAACTTAGAGCATTCTAGCGGAAACTTCAGGGTTTCAAAGTTTGAACTCAAGAATCACAGAAATGTCCACTATAACTCAACTGGAATGTATACAAAATACACAAAAGTTAATGCCTTATGGCCTTACATGTTTCTTCAAAAGTGTTGATTACAAACATCGGCGCGCAGGCCGATCACACATGAAAAACATAAATATAACACGGCCTTCAAGGGCCAGCTTAACAGCAAGGGCTTCAACCCGCTATTTCCCACTTGGTCCAGCACTTGCACGGGAACAATCCACCATAAGGGTGGTAAACAAAGAAACGGTCAGCATTCAGCTGAACAATTATAATGACCCTACCCCATACCCAGGGCAGCGATATCTTCCCTGCATACATTGCAATCACAATAGGTATAACACAAAGGAAAGTTCCTTTAAGCATCATTCAATATATCACAAACGTTGATATCACAATCCAACGTTCCGTGCACTCAGGGCACATTATTGGTGTGTCAAAGTACCAGGCCCCACCACCATCTTAAGTCTCAAGGATGTGCCGAGGTTTCAGGCCCCACCACCTTTCACAGACATGATGGTACATTTTTGAGCATTCCAATTTTTTACGGCGAGCGCGCCTAAGACTCTCATTATGCATACTAACAGGGCCTAGGCACCAACTGTCAAACTAAACATAATGCGGGTATAGTTACAGCCTTTCCCGTTGCTCAACTCGTAAGTTTCAAGCCTAGACTGATGCGTGTACAACTTCACCTTTCTCGTACAGCTTCACAGTTGTAGCACGATGGCTCAACTTCACACAAAATGGCACTAACATCCATTACAACTGAACACCAAGTTCACAGCCCATAAGTTAACAGAGGCTATTGCCGGCGATAACCACTGTCGCCCGGCGTTAGCGACAGAATGTTTCATCCATCTCCAAACTCAACCAATTTTGGGAATAAAACATCCAGAAAACCTTGCAGTAACCTACAGTGCTAGAACCACTGGTCTTATACAACACACAACACAAATTGCTCATCAGAGCTATCGCTAAATGGCGATATCATTTGTCGCCCGGCGATAGTGAACTTCCATCCAAACACGTGGATTTCTTTGGGTATTTTCCTGGGCATTTCCCCCAGTACTTCCTACTACTGAAAATTCACAGGTATAACCCACAGACCCCGTGTAACGCCCCGAAACTCAAAAGAGAAACGGGCAACGCGTTTGAGCCAGTTTGGGTCCTAGTGAGGGCCACACGGCCTAGGACACGGGCGCGTCCCAGGGCATGTCGTGCTCGGTTTGCACGATTTCTCCTAAGGTCACCAAGTTGTAGTCGACGATCGTGGAAGGAGAAGAACACGGCCTGAAATACAGGCGTGTCCAGGGCCGTATCCTACTTGGGCAGTTTGTCGGGCTGTGTGGAAAGAGTTACACGGCCTGGGACACGGGCGTATCCCAGGGCGTGTCTAGCACACGGCCTATGACACGGGCGTGTCACAGAGCCGTGTCCTCTTCGGGTAGGTTTGATCCTATGTCGGTTCAAGGAACACGCCCCTTAACATGGGCGTGTACAGTATGATACGGGTCTATCATTTGTAACACGGGCATGTATAAGCCTGTGTCCCGTTCGGGACGTGACGGTTTCAGCGTTGATTGAGGAACACGGCCCATGATACGGGCGTGTCACAAGCCTTGTTCGGCCCAGTAATTTGACTTTAAGAGCAAATCATGGCCGTTCGTTTCCTTATTTTTGGATCCAACGGTTCAGGCTTTTCCCTGCTAGTTTAAGTCCGGGAGATGAGGGTTTTCTCCCTTATTTTACTTAAGGGTTTGCATGAAAAACCAAAAATCGACCAAACCGCCCCCAAACCGTCCAAACCGAACCGATTTTACACCGAACCGAACGACTCAGTTCGGTTTTGGTTTTCATCTCTGAAAAACCGAACTGTACCGACTAATAATACATGTAAAAATATTACCAATAATGATCGTTTAACTATTTTTATGAACTAAATAATGTACACAAATTATATCAACTTAATAATTTTTATATCATTTGAGCCAAAATTAATTTTTGTAATGCATATTTTATGCATCAAGAAGAATAAAACATTTTGTTTAACTGATTTTATTTATATCTTTTTATATTTATTACTCGATTTCGCAATAAAAATATTCAATCATAATTTTTTATGTAATATGAGCTATTAGTTGTAATATATCACATGTAAAAAGAGCTTGATGAAATTTATTTTTAATTATCGTATCTTTTTTTAAATTTTCTTGAGATATTTAAATACACAATTATTTTAAATAGTATAACTGAAAACCCGAAAATTGAACCGAGTAAACCGACCAAAAAACCAAACCGAACCGATAAACATCGGTTCGGTTTCGGTTTCAGTTTGGGTCCAAACCGACCCAAACCGAACTGCTTGCACCCCTAATTTTACTTAGGTTATTCTCTTTCTTAAGTTCTAGAGAGAGAGGAGAGCAAGGAATAAGGAGTGGAGATCCGGCCGCCGAAGGAGTTTCGGAGCGCGAAATTGTAAATTGAGTTCAGGTATGCAAAGGCAAGGCTATTACGGTGCTTTCCATCCTAGTAGATCTTCATGGCGCCGAAGATAAATGCTAGGGTAACGATTCTCTATTTGGACATGTGAAGTCCTCTTTCTTTTTTGCATAGGAAGCCTGCTCTCGCGATTATGCGGAGAGTGTGAGGCGTTCCTTTGGGTAGACATGAATAGTCCTCGGTGTCTTGCATGTAGAGTCCGGAATCGAAGAACGGACATAGGCATGGTGTGTGAAGCCTACCCGGACAAGTTGGTCTGGATCGGTAATGTTTTGCTATGCATGAATAGCCGGAGAAGACTCCATGTCGATGGTTGTTTTTTAGGTTTTCTATGCGGTAGATTGCAACAGGGAACCTTGGGGACTAACTCTAAGGTACACCCGGAGAACTGGGCGGAAACGCATTTCTGCTAACTTGTAGGCCTGGGAGCCAACTTGAACATAATTGGGTTATGTAACTATTGTGTGATGGATGTGGTACTCGGGGAAGCATGACCCACACATATGGCTTAAATTGACGTTGCGGTGTGATCAACGGGTTAGGCGGAACTGTACCCGCTCTATGTGGTTCAATTAAAGCGACCTAAGGTACGTGGTACTTATCATTGGCATAGATGGAGGGTCTTAGGCTATGGGCCAGAAAGACTATAATGCTTACGAGATTTGCCGTCCTAAGGGCGGTGGTGAGACCACGGACTTTGACTGGGTTCACCGTCTAAGTGCCCTGAGAGCACGGGGTGTGTGGCCGTGCGAGCCTGCATCTATGATGAATTGTGCAAATATGGTACTTTCTCTTTAATTGTTGGATTATACTAATGCAATGCAGGGAAGGAGCACCGCCACCCCAAAAAAGGGGTGGGATCGTTATAATTTGGTCAGCTTTAGCTGACCATTGCTTTTGTTTGCCACCGTGCGGTGGAATGTTTCTTGCAGGTGTTGCAGAGCCGAGTGGCAAATAGCGGGCTAAAGCCCTTGTTGCAGTACTAGCCCTCGAAGGACAAAGTGTATTGTTTACTTTATTCTCATGTGTGACCGGCCTGCGTGCCGTTGTATGGAAGACACATTTTATTTAAGTAAACTTTTGTAAGGCCATAAGGCCAAGTACTTTGTGTGTTTTGTACGCTCATTCCTTTTTGGTGTATCAGTGGACATTCATGTTGTGGTTGAGTTCTTTTATTTGCAACTCTTAAAATACTTCCGCTAGATGATCTGTGTAGGACGGTTTTGATTGGAAGAATGGTTTTATTCTGTAACCCTCCGGTCTGTCTGTGTTATATGGCGTCAGGCTCCGGCCGGACCTACTACTATATGTTATGCGACGAATAGGGGTGTTATACCCCGTAACCTACTCGTTTTATACGCAGAGTCTTCTCTGGTTCGTAAAATAAGAATCACCAATCCAGACCAACCTGTTCGGATGGGCTTCACACAGTATGCTTATTTCGTACTACATATTTTCAGATCTAAATGCAATTGTAACTAGGGATAACAAAATCAACCCAACAGAATCACTTATAAATTTCCACCTTTTGGTGGAGAATTCTATGCACATGCAAAGTAAGGACTTCACTTGTCCAAGCAGCAGATCGTTACCCTTGTAGTTCGCTTGGGAGTCATGATGAAGCTTTTCTATGCGGAACCCGACGCCATATACCACGGACAATCGGAAGGGTTACATAATAATACCAAATACTCAACTACTCTCCCTAACACAGAGCATTCTAGCGAAAGCTTTTAAACAGTTTAAGAGAACCCAAAATTGCACAACACTAGCATGAATATCCACTATTCACCACAGGAATGAAATATAACAAATACACAATAGAGTATTTGGTCTTATGGCCTTACAAATGTTCACTTAATAACATAGTATTTTACAAACATCGGCTCGCAGGCCGGCCAAACATGATGTAAATAAAATAATAGTTCGCTTTGCCCTTCTAGGACCAGCACAGTCGCTTGGGCTTCAGCCTGCTATTTGGTACTTGGTTCCGCAGCACCTGCAAGAAACATTCCACCGCACGATGGCAAACAAAGCAACGGTCAGCTAAAGCTGACCAAATTATAATGACCCCGCCCCTTATTCGGGACGACGGTGCTCCTTCCCTGCATTTCATTAGCCCAGCTAAACAATTAAGTGCATAAGTATATTTCGCCACAGGTGTAGGCTCGCCCGGCAAAACACCCCGTGCACTCAGGGCACATTCTTGGTGAATCCGGTCAATTCCGTGGATTCACCACAATCCTCGGGACGGCAAACATTGTGAGCATTTTTAGTCTTTCTGACCGCAGTCCAAGACTCCCGACAATGCCAACGACCAGTTCCACTTTAGGGCTTCTAGCACCGAACCGCATAGCCCAGGTCCATTTCCACTTGCCCGTTGCTCACTCCGCCTATTCACTATAAGACATACGTGCGGGCCAAGCTTCACCCGGATCCTAATTCATTTCCAAACATCATATAACCTAGTTATGTTCAAGGCTGGCTCCCTGGCCGCCAAGTTAGCAGAATTACGTTTCCTCCCAGTTTTTCGGGTGTGCCTTGGAGTTAATCCCCAAGGATCCCTGCTGCAATCTACAGCGTAGAAACCCGAAAAAACAAAGCAGGGAGTCTTCTCCGACAATCCATACAATATGTAACATCACCAATCCAGACAACCACGTCTGGGTAGGCTTCACACACAATGTTTATGTTCGTACTTCGATTCCGGATTCTACATGCAATACAAGGGGGACTATTCACATCTACCCCAAGGAACACCACGCACTCACTGCACACTCGCGGGAGCAGGTTTCCAATGCATAAAAGAAAAGGACTTCACATGTCCAAGTGGAGAATCGTTACCCTTGAAGTCCGCTTTGGCGCCATGAGAAACTAACCAGATGGAAGGCTTCGCAAGGGAATTCTCTCCACGGATCTGGTCTCGGTTCTCAATTTGGTGCTCTGATGCTCCGTCGGCGGCCGGATTCCACCCTTCCTTCTTCCTTGCTCTCTTTTCTCTCTAACTTCTTAGAAAGAGAGAGTTTAGGAGGAAAATGAGGGATTAATCCTCTATTCCCGAACTTAACACAGCAGGATCTCATCTGGGCCGTCGGATCGTATTTAAAGAAAACGAATGGCTAAGATTAGCCTAAAATTTCTTAATCCTGGGCGGAAAACGGCTTTGCACACGGCCGTGTGCCTCGATCCAGCCACGAATATCGAGCACAGAAAAGAATATGGGTTGGGACATGCCAGTGTCCCAACCTGACACGCCCATGTCCCAACCTGACACGCCCGTGTCGGGTCCTTGACACGCCCGTGACCAAGGTCCGTATCGCAAATAACCGTCACGCCAACCGTCACGTCCCATAGTGGACACGAGTGGCGACACGCCTGTGTCAGACTTGACACGCCCGTGTCAACTAGTGCATGCCCGTGTTCTGGTCCATGTCCCTCAGTCGACACAGGACCAAACTTTCCAGAGAAGTACACGGCCATGTGACACGCCCGTGTCCCATGTCGTGTGCCTGACACGCCCTGGGACACGCCCATGTCCCAGGCTGTATTCGAGCACTCAACGCTCATCAACCTCAACTCGATGACCCGAGAACGACATGTTCATGCGACACGCCCGTGTCACAAGCCGTGTTCACCCTACCAAGACACAAACTTGATTCAAACACCGCCCGTTTCACTTTTGAGTTTCGGGGAGTTACACCTTGGCTGCTAAGGGAAGGCAACGTTACAACCTCCATCCGCGGCACGCGAAGCCTACTTAAAGACTTATTTGAAGACCATTTCAATTACATTAAGTTCTTTATTTTATTTAGAACTTGTAATATTTTAATTTCATGCATTTTAATTTTGGTGTGCATATAAACAATTTGGTGTGCTATTAACCATCCAGATTGATGAGGTTTCATCTCAATCTTGGATGGTTGGATCTATTTTGTAACTCCTATATATAGGAGACTTATTAAGTGAATGAGGAGATGAAAAAGGAAACCCTAAAATTAGTTTCTCTAAGTGAGAATTTCAGCCATGGCTTGTGACTAGCCGCCGCCCCCGCCCCCCTGTCTCCCTCTTCCCCCATTTCAGCCTCCCCTCTCGTGGAGCCTCCGGCATGGTTTCTTGGTGCGACTCTAAGGAAGAAGGACGGAAACCCCACTCGGTGCGATGCCGGTGGAACCATTCGGTGCGACGCCGGTAGAAATCGTGAAGAGAGTGATTCTCCCACAAGTTATCAAGTGTGCTTTCTACCAACGGGTTGGGTAATCTCTTCCCCTTCTCTGGTTCTTCTTCTCTTTAGATTTGTGGAGGTTGAACCATCGTGTTCTCCGTGATTTTAAATTTCAATCATTTTCAAATCTCTGAATAAAATTGTTATTGTTCGTGTTTCCTTTTCCGGACCGGGTAGGTCCATTTTGCTTGAGCGGATCTTGGCCTATAGCCATGGTCTTACCCTCAAAAAGGATTGGCAACCTTTGCGTTATCTTTGGGAATGAGTGGACTCATTTTTCATCGCTGTTTTAGAGTCGATCATTCTCCGATTGTGTGTATGCATTGTGCGCGGAACGGTTACGTATTGAGGGCGATAGATACTTGTGTAGGTAAGGCAGATCAAGTGTGTGTTGAATGGTGATCTAGAGCCTTCTCTCGTGTAGATCATCATTAATGACATACACTACATCAATTTGGTATCAAAGCCGGTCGTTTCAACTTCTATATTGCAAGAATCCTCGCTCTCTTTCATTGGCACGAATTAATCAAAAAATAAGAGTTTTTTGGCCTGCAAATAGCGGTCTAAAATCTTTATTTCTCTGCAAAAAAAAATTCTGCACCTTCCTCGTTTCTATCACTCCAGGAAAATTTCAAAATATCATGTTTTAACTTTAGGTATAGCCCTAGAAAAAATCGTCTTTCAAAATTTTTGTAACCCTGTATGCGCACTAGACTAGGAACGGAGTACACTACACCGTCTTCATCTAGGATGGCTGCGAATGAGCACGGGGGTGCGAATACCGAGGCTATTGAGGAACTATGAACTGAGATAACGGAGCTTAGGACCATGATAGCCCAAATCCTATTGAACCGAGGGCGGCCGCCTCCACCCGTTAACATGAGACAGCCTAACCAACACCAACCGGTAAGTGATTCTGACTCTGATGGGAACTCTCCCCGAGTGCCTCATCAAGATCATCACCCCGAGAATGACTTCAATATTACTAGGGCCATTAAGATCGATGTCCCCGCCTACGATGGCATGGGAGATCCCCAGATCTTCCTCACTTAGGTAGCAGACATGGAATGTTAATTCGAATGGCACACCCTCTCGGAACATCAGAAGGTCCAAGTCGCCAGGATGAAGTTAACTGGGTGTGCTAAGACATATTTGCTAAACGAGGAGCATAGGCTAGGGACCGGGAACGGAGTCCCACTAGTTGGATGGCCCATTATGAAGAACTTGTTGTCAGATCAGTACGTCCCCGTGTACCACCGTACACAGATGTTCGATGAGCAAGCCACCCTACAGCAAGGCTCAAAATCAGTAGCCGAGTACATGGGCGAGTTAAAGGACTGATGCAGTAGCCCCGAGCCGCCCCTCTCGGTCGGCCCTACTCGGCCTAGCCAGTGGACCACGTGCTGGCGACCACTGCCGGGCTGCAGCCCAAGCACCCCACCCATGACCGCACCTATTCTCAGCTCGGCGGGATGTTGAGGCGAGGTCTCGAACCCAGCCCCTTGATAAAGAGCTTTCCTAACAGCTCTCATCACCAACTGAGCTAACATCCCGCCGAGCTGAGAATAGGTGCGGTCATGGGTGGGGTGCTTGGGCTGCAGCCCGGCAGTGGTCGCCAGCACGTGGTCCGCTGGCTAGGCCGAGGTTGGCCGACCGAGAGGGGACGGCTCGGGGCTACTGCATCAAGGACTATATAGTGCATTGTGACCTTAGACAGTTTCCCGAGGTTAGTTTATCTAGGTTTCGAAAGGGACTATCTTCCGATATCCAAAGGAAACTCATACGCTATGGACATACGGATTTGAACACGACTTTCAATGCCACCCTTCACATTAAAAAGCATCTAGCCTCTAAGGATCACTCTCGTTATTCCCAAGCGAAGGGTAAGTCCACACTCGGAGCATCCTCTTCCACATATCAGGATAAAGGGAAATTTCGGTCCAACGAGTCTAAATCGGTAGTTATCACAACTAGGAACGCTTGGAATCCCACTAGTGAGTGTATCCCCATAGGGAAGGTTAGTAAGTCCAATACCATGTGTTATACTTGTGGTGTTCAGGGCCACTATGCCTTTGAATGCCCAACAAATACTAAGGCCATAGCGCTATTAGATTCGACTACCGACCCCTCTGATCTAGTTTATGAGGTTGCTGAAGAGGGTGACCCAGATGGTGTCCCGAGTGACTTAGAGGACGATCACCCCCTTATGGTGATGCGTTGTATCTTAACCACTCCTCGTCCGTTAGATGATTGGAAGAGGACGAGTATATTTTATCTAATTTTTAAGATTGGAGAGAAGTTCTGCAAGTTGATCATTGATAGCGGTAGTTGTGTGAATGTCATATCTGAGAATGCCATTACATGCATGACCTTGACCACAGAGCCCCACCTGACTCCATATCTGGTAGCTTGGATCAATAAGGTTACCGTCCCGGTCACCAAGCGATGCCTAGTCCCCCTCTCATTCAAATCGTATATTGATGAGGTGTGGTGTGATGTCCTTCCTATGGACGCTTGTCATGTTTTGTTAGGCCGCCCTTGGCTTTATGACCGTGATGTGATGCATTTTGGCAGAGCCAACACGTATGAATTCAAGTTCAATGGCAAAACCATTACATTGAGGCCGACCATCCCGAAGGAACCTTTAGGACCGGTTAAGGACACCATGATCCCAGTTGAGAGGAAGACTTTGAGCCTAGTCGGGAGAAAGGATTTTATTAAGGACCCGTTTCTTGATGGAGTGATGTATACACTAGTCCTTCAAAGTGCGAAGACGGATTCTGGAGTATTGGATGATCTACCCAGTGAGCTACGGGTATTGTTGGAAGAGTATAGGGATACATACCCGGATAAGTTGCCATCGACGTTATCTCCACTTAGAGATATTCAGCATGCGATAGTTCTCAAACCGGGGTATTCCTTGCCCAACCAACCCCATTATCGACTCCATCCCGCTACCCATAAGGAGTTGCAGGTTCAGATAGAGGACTTGTTGAAGAATGGGTTTATTAGGACTAGTATGAGCCCATGTGCGGTACCAGCTCTGCTTGCCCCCAAGAAGGATGGTTCATAGAGAATGTGTGTGGATAGTCGGGCTATAAACAAGATTACCGTCAAGTATAGATTCCCTATCCCACGTTTAGATGACCTCTTGGATATTTTATCTGGCACCACTATATTTTCTAAGTTAGATCTTAGGAGTGGTTATCACCAGATTAGGATCCGTGAGGGAGATGAATAAAAGACTGCGTTTAAATCTAAGGATGGGTTATATGAGTGGCTTGTGTTGCCTTTGGGTTATCCAATTCCCCCAGCACCTTCTCCCGGATGATGACACGCGTCTTTCGGCCGTGCTTGGGGAAGTTTGTGGTAGTCTATTTTGATGACATCTTAGTCTATAGCACCTCCACTGCCGAGCACATCTCCCACATGAGAGTGGCTCTTTCCACCTTGAGGAAGGAAACTTTATTCCTTAACCTTAAGAAGTGCATATTCTATGTTCCAAAGGTAGAGTTTTTAGGTTATATAGTCGAGTCTGAGGGAATTCGAGTTGATCCTGTAAAGGTTCAGGTGTTTAAGGACTGGCCCGAACCGACTAGCCTACGAGAGGTGCGTAGTTTCCATGGTTTGGATACTTTCTATCACCGCTTCATACGAGACTTTAGTAGCATTATGGAACCTATTAGTGACTGCATGAAGAAGGGTGAGTTCATTTGGACGAAGTCTGCCACCTTTGCCTTCCAACGTATTAAGAAGCTCATGACCGAGGCACCGGTGTTACGTCTACCTGACTTCACCAAGGTCTTTGAGATTACCTGTGATGCATCGGGGGTGGGAATAGGAGGTGTTTTAAGTCAAGAAGGTCACTCGGTCAGTTACTTCAGTGAGAAACTAGCGGGCGCTAAATTGAATTATTCGAACTATGATAGAGAGTTTTGTGTTGTTATTCGATGTTTGTATCATTGGAGGCACTAACTCCTCTCCAAGGAGTTTGTTATCCTCTCCGATCATGACGCTTTGCGTTTCATAAACGGTCAGCATAAAATTAGCCCGCGTCACGCTAAGTGGGTAGCTTTCTTGCAAGGGTACACGTTTAATCTTAAGCACCTTAAGGGGTCTGACAATCGAGTTGCCGATGCACTTAGCTGCCTTACCCTTCTGATGTCTACCATGCAAGTCAATGTTATAGGATTCGAACGAGTTAAGGATGAATACTCCACTTGCCCAGATTTCCACGAGATGTATTTATATGCCCAGGATAGCTCTCCAACAACCATATCTGCATTTGTTCTTAGGGACGGTTATCTTTTTAGGCACGGGAAGTTGTGTATTCTGCGATCCTCTTTACGACACCACATTATTTGGGAATTACATAGCGGAGGTCTGAGTGGACACTTTAGGAGGGATAAGACCATTACACTCGTTGAGGAGAAATTTTACTGGCCTAAACTTAAGGCAATGGTTGGAGAGATAGTGAGTAGTTGTCGTACATGTCAAGTATCTAAGGGAACTAAAACCAATATTGGGTTCTACACCCCACAACCTATTCCTTCCATACCATGGGAAGACGTGAGCATGGATTTCATATTAGGCCTTCCCACCAATCTTCGTCGACACGACTCCATTTTTGTAGTTGTGGATAGGTTTTCTAAAATGACATACTTTATTCCATGTAGCAGGACCAACGACGCATCTCACATAGCTAAATTATATTTTAGAGGGGTCGTTAGTCATCACGGAGTACCAAAGACAATTGTCTCGGATAGGAACATGAAATTCACTAGCTATTTTTGGAAAACTTTATGGATTTTAATGGGAACCAAATTATTATTTTCCGCTGCCTATCATCCACAAACCGATGGGCAGACGGAAGTGGTCAATCAGAGTTTGGGGAATCTTCTAAGGTGTCTTGTGAGTGATCACAAGGGCACTTGGGATATACTTCTCCCCCATGCACAATTGGCTTACAGTAACTCAAAGAATAGGTCCACGGGTATGTCCCCTAACGAGATTGTTCACCGGTATAAGGCTCCTGTGCAACTTGACTTGGTTCCATTACCACCAACATATAAAGCAAGTCAATTCACACAATCCTTCGCCAGCACATTCATGACTTAAACGTACATATCCGGGAAACCTTGACCTCCCAATACAAATCCTATCAAACACATGCTAATCAACGTAGGAGAGTGCCACACTTTAAAGTCAGCGATCAAGTCTTAGTCTGCTTAGTTCCCGAGCGATTGCCAACTGGCATCGTTAGAAAGTTAGCTCCAAGGCGCGCCGTCCCCTTTCGGATTATAAAGAAACTCGGTGATAATGCTTTTGTCTTAGATTTGCCTGCTGATTGGGGTATTTCACCCATTTTTAATGTCTCGGATTTGACGATGTTTGCTTCTCCTCCACAAGAGTTGACTTCTTTGTCGTCTTCTCCTTCCACTCCAAATTCTTTGGGTTTGGGGAGTGGTAGTACGGATGATCTCTCTCCCCTGGTCTCCACAGGTTTAGCATCGGATGGTAAGTTGCCTTCTTTTATTCCCACTCCTGACATGTTTCCAAGGTTTCCCAAAACCTTTCTTATACAATACAGGATACTTGATGCTAAGCTGCTCACTACTACCGATGGTGCTACCCGCCGCTTTCTCATCCATTAGCGTGAACGCCCTCCTTCCGACGACTCATGGGTACTCGAGACAGAGCTTCGACAATTGGATGCCGCTCTTCTCCGCCGCTATCTCTTGAATCACGCATCGGAGATATGTGACTTTGAGCGGGGGAGGATTGATGTCGCGGCCTCTCCACCACAACTTGAAGATGATCCGGACGCCGAAATGCTACAACGTAAAGATTTCAGGCGACATGACGACTCCTTGGCCCCTAACGGAAGGCAACGTTACAACCTCCATCCGCGGTGCGCGAAGCCTACTTAAAGACTTATTTGAAGACCATTTCAATTACTTTAAATGCTTTATTTTATTTAGAACTTGTAATATTTTAATTTCATGCATTTTAATTTTGGTGTGCATATAAACAATTTGGTGTGTTATTAACCATCCGGATTGATGAGGTTTTAACTAAATTTGGATGGTTGGATCTATTTTGTAACTCCTATATATATGAGGCTTATTAAGTGAATGAGGAGATGAAAAAAGAAACCCTAAAATCAGTTTCTCAAAGTGAGAATTTTGGCTATGGCTTGTGACTAGCCACCCCCCCCCCCCTGTGTCTCCCTCTTCCCCCATTTCGGCCTCCCCTCTCGTGGGGCCTCCGTCATAGTTTCTTGGTGCGACTCCAAGGAAGAAGGACGGCAAACCCACTCGATGCGACGTCGGTGGATCCATTCGGTGTGACGCCTGTGGAAATCATGGAGAGAGTGATTCTCCCACAAGTTATCAATTGTGTTTTCTACCAACGGGTTGGGTAATCTCTTCCCCTTCTCTAGTGCTTCTTTTCTTTAGATTTGTGGAGGTTGAACCATCATGTTCTCCATGATTTTAAATTTCAATCATTTTCAAATCTCTGAATAAAATTGTTATTGTCCGTGTTTCCTTTTCCGGACCGGGTAGGTCCATTTTACTTGAGCGGATCTTGGCCTATAGCCTTGGTCCTACCCTTAAAAAGGATTGGCAACCTTTGCGTTATCTTTGGGAACGATTCGACTCATTTTTCATCGCTGTTTTAGAGTCGATCATTTCCCAATTATGTGTATGCATTGTGCACGGAACGGTTACGTATTGAGGGCGATAGATGCTTGTGTAGGTGCGGCGGATCAAGTGTGTGTTGAATGGCGATCTAAAGCCTTCTCTCGTGTAGATCTCCATTAGCGACATACGCTACATCAGGTCATACTATACCGCCGTCCAATTCAGGCACACATTTACAGTGGAATTCTTGTCAACACAAGAAATCTCTAAAGCTTTCAGTTCCTGGATTAGGCGTTCATCATGCCTTTGCAACCAATTAGCCCTTGTCGGAGTCCTACGACTCAGGGCATCTGCATCGACATTTCCCTTTCCAAGAGTATAATGTATTTGGAAGGTGTAGTCCCAGAGAAACTCCATCCACCTCCATTGTTGCATATTGAGATCCTTCTGATCCAAAAAGTACTTCAGGCTCTTATGATCCGTGAATATATCAACTTTCACGCCATATAAATAGTGACAACACAGTTTAAGTGCAAAAATCATCGCCGCCAACTCCAACTCATGGACGAGATAGTTCCGCTCATACACTTTCAACTGGCGTGAGCCATAAGCGATCACTTTTCCAAACTGAAGAAGCACGCAGCCTAAGCCGCTCCCTAATGCATTACTGTAGATTTCAAAGCCATCTGAACCACATGGCGACATCAAAATGGGTGTCATGGTCAAATGACTCTTCAGCTCTTCAAAAGCTCACGCGCACTCTGGCGTCCAAACGAACTTCTGATCCTTCCTCATCAGTATGGTGAGAGGCAGGGCTATCCGCGAAAATTTCTCTACGAAGCGTCTGTAGTAGCCCGCAAGTCCAAGGAAACTCCTGACTTCTGCTACAGTAGCAAGCACAGGCCACTCCCGTATTATAACAATCTTTGCCAGATCAATTGCAATGCCCTCTCCACTAACCACATGGCCAAGAAAGGCCACCGACGACATCCAAAACTCTCACTAAGAGAATTTGGCATAGAGATTGTTTCTCCTCGGGGTGTGCAACACCATCCACAAATGGTTCGCATGGTCTTCTTTAGATTATGAGTACACTAGGATGTCGTCAATAAAGACGATCACAAATAAATACAAGTACTCTCGGAATGTTCAATGCATTAAGTCCATGAACACCGATGGCGCATTAGACAGCCCAAACGGCATTACCGTGAATACGTAATGACCGTAGCGCATTCTAAACGTTGTCTTGGGAATGTCACATTCCCGAATCCTCAACTGGTAATAGCCAAACTTTAAATCCAGCTTTGAGTATACAGTTGATCCAACTAATTGATCAAACAAGTCATCCATTCGTGGTATCAGATACTTGTTCTTTTCCATTAGCTTGTTCAGTTCTCTATAATCGATGCATAGACGCAAGCTACTGTCCTTCTTCTTTACAAAATGGACCGGCGCGCTCCAAGGTGACATACTTGGGCGTATATATCCTTGCTCTAGTAGCTCTTGCAATTGAACTTTCAGTTCCGCCATCTCCTTTGGTGCTACTCGGTATGGTGAGCGGGCCAGGTTTCGCACCTAACACCAACTTGATAGCGAAGTTGATTTCTCTTTGGGGAGGTAATCCCGGAAGATCTTTTGGGAACAAATCAGCGTACTCCGATACAATCAGCACATCATTCACACTGGACATAGGCTCCACAGCCTCTACAAGCGTGAATAATAACTTCGCGCACTTCTATACAGCTTTGACGACTTGGAGAGTAGATATCAACATCTTGCTCGATCCCCGCATTCCAGTGAATGTAGTCGCTAGCTCGATATTCTGTCCCAGTGTGACCTCTTTTGAGTTGTAATCTATAAAGGCATGCTTCTCCGAAAGCCAGTCTATACCAAAGATTACATCAAATTCGGATATTGGCAGCACCGATGCTTCCACCCTGAAATCCCGACTTCCTATTCGCACCGCAACAAAGCAAGACCTATCCGCACGCATCAAACATCTGTTAGGTAATAACACCTTCATGCTATCTGTCGCGGTACGCGTTGTCACAACCCGCATTTTCTCCGTATTAAATAATACGTCAGAGTAAGAGAAAATACGCGTCGTGATGCCACATCATGTAGGGGACAACTACAGATGCTCAGGCGACTCGTCCTCATATTACTTTATGTAAAAGACTTTTGAAATTAAGCTTAAAAATACCTATAAGTTCTTTGAGTTTACTGACCGTGTCCCTCGGTCAGGTGGATCACTAGTCCATAGGCGAGAAAATATATAAGTTTACGCAGCGGAAAATACTTAGTTTGATTCATTTGTTATCCTATATGAGAATGAAAGTCTATCATAATGTAATGATGATGTGAATTCTACATTTAATATAAATAAAAAGACTTTTATAGCGCTTAAAAGTAGCAAGTTTTGCGGTTAAAAGTTATGTCATGTCAATATTCCATAATACAGTTTTGTATACTTAAAAGTAACTATATGCATTCTAACATAAATCCTTCCCAGAGAACAAGTATAAACAAGCAATAAGTAACAGCAATAAAGTAACAAGTAAACTGTCATAAGAAGTCTAAGACTATGGGCGTCAACAACCTACACGAACCCATAGAGAAACAGTCATGTCTAACAAAACAACTACCTCAACACTCTGAGGTGGAAACAAACGGGCGTAGTAACTCGCAGTACTAGAAGCACAACTCTTTCAGCTAAACATGCTACTGCTCTGGACCTGAGGCATTCAAAAAAAGAACACCTCAGAAGCAAGCTACAAGTAGTGCAAAAGATTAAAAGGAAAATAAACAAACCTCAAAGTGAAGGAGGGACAACAAATCAGCTGCAACAAAAGTCAGTAACAAAGCAATAGAAACAAAACAGTAAATCTAGCTGAGCAAAAAAAGCTAATCACGTCAACTGGACAAATCAGAGTGTCAAATATCAGAAGTTCATATATTCATCCTTCTTTATTATCCATGTAATTCATCATTTTAAATGAGATGGATCAGCTCAAAAGGAAAGAGTACTGTGCCGGGAAAAGGTTCACAACGCGCACGAACTTAGCCAAAAAGGGCACCATGCCGAGGGAGAAACCCCAACGCGCACAGACCATCGGCTAAGGTAGTGTGCCGGGGATGAAGGTCCACAACGCGTACAGACTCAATCATAAGGCACTGTGCCGAGGGAGAAACCCCAACGCGCGCAGACCATCAGAGTTTACTTTGATTACATTTTAATATAAGCAGAGTTTCTTTCATTCAACATAAGCTAACGAGACTAATGGTCAACAGACTATAAATCGACTCTTAATGAAGCCGACACTGCAAAGGGACACTTATCAAATGGGACTTACCCGACGATAATTCAAAGTGGGTCAACAAACGACTTGGACTGCATAAGGGCATTGCAAGGGTTAAGCAAGGTGAAGTACGATCAAAATGACTCGATAAATAAAATGACATGACAACTACATTTGTTTTTCAAATCTACGAGATACAAATTGGGAGAAATGATTCTAGGTTAGACACACTTCACAATCCAAGGCAATTAACTAACAATTCGAAGATAAAGTTAACTTAAACGTGCCGAATCTAAGAAATATGGCTACAATTTGAAAGAAAAGAGCAAGAGTGAGAGCAAGAACATCACTTGCATCGGTTTGTACTCCAATCGGTCTTCCAATTTACTCAACGTCGCGGATCTAGCCAAAAGAAGGCGTGGGGAAGCGGATTCTACAAGGATTTGGCCAAAAGAGAGGTTAGAGCCGAAAACTCTAACAAAAAACTTCCACGAAACGAGAAATACATACCAAGATCATGAAGATCTCGGCGAGAGCTTTCTGAATCTATGCTCGGCTTGCGATTTCGAGCACCATAGCTCCGACGGCAGCGATCCGAAGCTTCACGAACTTAGAACTTTGTCGTCACTCTCGCTCTCTGGTTCGGTCAAGACGTAAGGAAGAAGATGAAGTTCGTTCTATTTATCCTTAAATATAAGAATATTTGCATATATATAAATTCTTTTGTCCAAACAGGAAAAAGGCGGGTAATTTTAGTATGGGCGTGCGGAAAATGGAAATAGAGGCTAAAGATTTCTCCGAATTTAAAAGTGAACAACACAGAAGTTGTAGATCTCGTCGAGACAAACAAAATCCATGTTAATCATTTTTCCATATAATGTCGTTTTGACTTTCAAAATGGCACCCGAAAGCAGGCTGAGACCGATTTCTCGGGACGAATATCAAATTTCTCGAGTGCAGTACATGACTTCTCGAGAATGGGGCAGGAATTTCTCGCGAAGAAACCTAAAGTTCTCGAGTAATATGACCGGATTTCCCAAGAAGATAGATGAGTTCTCGAGTGTTGAAACAGGATTTCCCGAGAAGGTAGATGAGTTCTCGAGTGCTGATACAGGAATTCCCGAGAAGTTTTATTTTGTTTCTCGAGTACTAGTACAGGTGATCCCGAGATGAAACAAAAATAAATTGCATGAGCAGTGCTTCTTTTGTCCTCATGAATAGTGAATTTTACAAATATATCTTGATCAAACTTTAGGAATGAATAGTACTTTTCATTTTTGAATAGTGCTTTAATATTAAAATAATCATATTTTTTATATATTTTGAACAAGGAAATACAAGTTCAAACGGAGACCCAAACGCGCACCGAATTAAACGAAATTTGCACCGTAGGCGAACACTGATGCTACGAATCCATCGGTGAAGACGGAACCAAAATCCGGTGTGCCGTTCTCGAGATATAAATTTTCAAAGTCTACGGCGAACATAAATTCTACGAAACTTCGGAAATTCGTCGAGGCTTGAATATCGCTCGGATCACGACGAAATTTGACGAGCACGTCAAAAATTAATTAATTTAATTTCCTAACGTGAAATTTTTCATTTTCGACAATAATTCACTAATTTGGCCGGCTCGACCGAACAGACGCGAAAACGCACTAACGGCGACGCGTCGTCAACTCCACGTTAACGTAACGCCCCCTACATCCACATGACGTCACCAAGAGGATTAAATAATTGTCGGAAAAACAGGGGCGTTACAGTCACCCCTCCAACAAGGAAGTTTCGTCCCGAAACATGGAACACGAAACGGAACAAGAGAGTAGAGGGAGAGACACGATAGAAGAATTCATCAAACGAGAATACTAATCTGGGAAGACTAGGAGAGCAGTTGAGGATAAGATTCTCTCATTGTGGATTCCAATTCCCAAGTTGCATTTCTGGCGTCCTGATTGCGCCAGAGAACCTTAACCATCGGAATTGTCTTCTTTCTTAGCACACGATCTTATGTCTCCAGAATACAGACATGCTTTTCGACATACGAGAGATTAGGCTGCAACTGGGGTACTGAGTCTAGGACATGCCGATCACTACGAACACACTTTCGTAACTGGCTCACGTGAAACACGTCGTGAACACCAGGGAAAGAAACAAGATATTTCAGTCTATAAGCAGAAACTCTGATGCGCTGCAGAATCCGAAAATGTCCCACATACCTGGGATCAAGCTTATGGTTCCTTCCAAATCTCTTAACACCTGGCATCGGAGAGACCTTCAGAAATACCATATCCCCAACTGCAAATTCCAAATCAACTCTGCGCTAATTTGCATACTTCTAGTATCGCTCCTGAGCCAACCTCAGCTTTTCACGAATATACGTCACTAAAATGCTCATATCCTCCAGCGCTTCCGGACCGAGAAAGGGTTTTTCACCAACTTCTGCCAAAAACAGGGGAGTTCGACAATGCCTCCCATACAAGGCTTCAAAGGGCGCCATCTGCAAAATCTCCTGATAGTTGTTATTGTACGTGAACTCCATTAGTCTGAGGCATTTATCCCAAACTCCACCATGGTCCAGAATATATCATCTAATCATATCCTCTAAGATCTGATTCACTCTCTCCGTCTGACCATTTGTCTGAAGATGATAGGAAGTAGAATACCTAAGGTCAGTACCTAGAGCTCCTTGCAAGCTTTGCCAGAAATGAGACATGAACCTGGAATCTCTATCTGACACGATACTTGTAGACACACCATGGAACCTGATGAGTTCGTTCAGATAAAGTTCAGTTATCTTTTCCATAGAATAATCAATTTTGAATGGCACAAAGTGGGCACACTTGGTTAGTCTGCCCACGATAACCCACGCTGCATCATGCCCTCGGGGAGACCTCGGTAAACCGGTTATGAAATCCATAGATAAAATCTCCCATTTCTAACTCAATATATCTAAAGGCGTTAACTTACCACCCGGCCTTCTATGATCAGCTTTGACATGCTAGCAGGTGTAACATTTAGATACAAATCGTGAGATGTCGTTCTTCATACCTGACCACCAAATAATCTGCTTCAAATCTCTGTACATTTTTGTAGAACCAGGATGATAAGCAACACTTGAACCATGCGCTTCACTGCATATTCTTGCTCGGATGTCCCCAACAACGAGAATACAGTATCTGCCGCGGTACTTTAGGGTACCAACGTCGTCAATTGAAAAGTCAGGTAATTCACCTTTCTCAGTCCTACTGCGGAGGTGCTGCAAATCAGGATCGTCTTTCTAATATAGCCTAGTGAGAGTAATCCACGAAGGCTCTTCCACCTCTAAGCTACTTGGCGAAGCGCTATTCGGTTATGTCCATGAGCAAAAACTCCTCAACAAGGGATTGCATCGAGAGATTAAAGATATGTGTGGGCTTTCGGCTCAAGGCATTCGCTACTACATTAGCCTTGTCGGGATGAGAAAGAATATCGACTTCGTAGTCCGCAATATATTTTAACCATCTACACTGGCGTAAATTCAACTCATTTTGAGTTAAGACATATTTCAAACTTTTGTGGTCCGTGTAGATTTTGCCTGACACTCCATACAGAAGATATCTCCACAACTTTAAGGCATAAATGACGGCAGTAAGTTCCAAGTCGTGCGTAGGATAATTCTTTTCATTGACCTTCAGTTGTCTCGATCCATACGCAATCACTTTGCCGTCCTACATCAACATGCAATCGAGTCCAACTTGTGTGGCATCCACATAAACAGCATGCTCTACTCCTTCTACTGGCAATGTTAAAACTGGAGTATAACACAGTCTTCTCTTGAGCTCTTGAAAAGCTTCCTCGCAGGCATCACTCCAAACAAAAGCTGCGCTATTTTGCGTAAGCATGGTCAACGATGCAGAAAGCACGAAGAATCCTTTCACAAATCTTTTGTAGTAACCTGCCAACCCTAAGAAGCTCCTTATCTCCTTAGGCGATGTAGGTTTCTTCTAATCCAAGACTGCAACTATCTTCGCAGGATCCACTGAGATACCGTCCTTGCTTACAATGTGTCCTAGGAATGACACCTGAGACAACCAGAACTCGCACTTGCTAAGCTTCGCATACAGCTTGTGCTCCCTCAGAGTAACCAAGACCAAGCACAAGTACAAGACGTGCTCTTTAGCATATTTGGAAAATATCAGGACATCGTCAATGAATACAACTACGAACTTATCCAGAAAGTCCTTGAACACCCTATTCATCATGTCCATAAAAGCTGACGGTGCGTTCATTAATCCAAACGACATTACCAAAAATTCAAAGTGACCATATCGGGAACGAAAAGCAGTTCGCGGTACGTCTGACTCACGGATTCTTAACTGATGGTAGCCAAAACGGAGGTCAATCTTCGAGAACATGGAACTACCACCTAGCTGGTCAAACAAGTCATCGATCCTAGGCAACGGATATCAGTTCTTAATAGTCATCTTGTTTAGCTCTCTATAATCTATGCACAGCCTCATCGTTCCATCCTTTTTATTCACGAAGAGGACTGGTGCACCTCAGGCAGAATAATAGGGTCTAATAAAACCACACTATAATAACTCATCCAGCTATGTACGCAACTCCTCTAACTCATGCGGCGCCATGCGGTACGGTGCTTTCGCGATAGGCTGAGTTCCTGGCTCAAGATCTATAATGGACTCCACCTCTCTCTCAGGAGAAAGTCCAGGAATATTAACGGGAAAGACATCCGGAAACTCATGCACCACAGAAATGTCCTCAACCCGAGGCACAATAGGTGTAGCTTCCAGAATAGAAACGGAAACAAGGAAAGAATCGCAGCCAGACTCTAGAAATTTACGAGCACGTACTGCAAAAATGATTGGAGATTCCTGACGCGACAAACCATACACACTCATGGGCTGGCCTTTGTCGCCTTTGAAATCCAAACGCTTGTGTTTGCACTGAATGACGGCATCATAGCTTGACAGCCAGTCCATGCCCAAAATCACGTCGAAGTCTTCCAAGTCTAACACCTTCAGATCCGCAAAGGCTAGAAAACCACCTAAGAAGATAGGGCATTTTTGGATACCCTGACTTGACATCACCAGCTCTCCTGAAGGGAATTTGACGTTCAGGGAAGTGTCTAACTGGTTGAGAACCCAGCGATGTCGATCTACAAAACTCCTTGCCACAAAGGAGTGAGTAGCACCCGAATCGAACAGAACACGTGCCCACTTATTCTTCACCTTAAATTCACCTAAACACATTGCGCTCGCAACTAAAATGCAGAAACTAAAAATCTACTATAAGAGATTACTAGCTGAGTCGAAGACTAACCTGAGATCACTTGAGATGATGATTGGGCTTCCTCCTTGGTCAGCACATTCAACTTTCCTTTTGCCTTGTCCATGAGAGGTGGGGGAGGCGGTAGAGTCTACAACATTACTGCATGCAGCGCAGGCTGGCCCTACAGGCAATTAGCCCTCAAATGTCCTTTCTGGCCATAGAAAAAACAAGCTCTAGCCTTCTTGTGACAATGGGCCGCATCGTGCCCACTCTTCTGGTAATAAGTACATACAGGGCCTACCTTTGGTGCATCCTGAATCGCATGTACCTGAGACTGCTTTTACGCATCCAGTCTCTTAAAGCACTTCTCAAAAGGGTGGCCTGGCTTGCCACAGAAGCTACATGCTACCTTTTGATCCTTCTTCGCTGCAGGGCCAGATGCCCTTGTACTTCCATCGTCATCAGATTTCCTTTTGTCCTTCTTTGCATGCAATCCTCGATTCTTCGCATTTTCTATCGCCTTAACCTTCAAGGCGGATTCGACTACTTCTGTAAAGGTCTCAGATTTGTACGTACTAGCCAACTGCTGGATGTCATATCTTAGACCACCTAGGAAGCGTTTTACTCTGCCTTTTTCGGACGCTACTAGATTTGGGGAGAAACGACTGAGCTTACTAAACTCGATCTCGTACTCACTAACAGTGAGTTGCCTCTGCTTCAGGTGTAAAAAGTTGTTCATCAGACGGTCTTGCTCGACCGATGGTAGAAACTTCTTTTGTAACATACTCTTGAACGAATCCCAAGAGCACGCACCAGTAAGATTCTCCTTTTCTCTAATCCACAAACTCTTCGTAAGTCCTTTGAGCTGGTACGCTGATATCATCACCTTCTGATCGGAGGAAATGCCAGAATAAGAAAATATTTCTTCGATGGCGATTATCTAGTCATCCAACGCCATGAAATCTGCCCTACCATCATACGTAGGAGGTCCTAATCGCTGGAAGTGAGAAATGAAATTCATATCCGGCGGCAGTGCAACTGGGGGTACTAGGGTAGTGGGAGGAGTAGGAACGGTTTGACCCACGGCAGGGTCCTGTGCTCTAGCCTATTGCCTGTTGATGACATCCAACAATGATTGTATCTATGATTGCATGTCCACCATCTGCCTTGTCAGGGCCTCATTACTCTGTCATAGCCCTTCAATCACTGCTTCACTCTGGGCACTAGAAGACTCACCCTCCGACTGGGGATTCGACCTCGTCGCAATGCGTTTAGGCTGCATTTCTACAGAACAAACGGATATCTAGTCAAAATCTTGCCTAAGACATCACAAACTGGGAAGATATTCCCTTAGCAAAACTGTTTCGGGGTCATATTCTACCGATACAAACAAACGACTTCTCAATGACCCAGCTTAAGACACCTAAGCTAGTAAACTCGAATATCCTAACCCAGTTCAGATCAAAAACAAACAACTCAAATCAGATCGGGAACGAACAGATACTTGCTCTTGTTATTACCTTGCTCTGGGAAATCACGAAATGATGTTATGCTTCTAACTTGTGCTTATAATATGAATGCGTGAATGCTAAGTTTCATTTTCAATCATATGTGTACATATGTCATCATGCAGATCTTTAACTTAGCACGTATGCTTATGCGATGGTATGTCATGTATGTAGTGTTATGCATTCTAAAAAAGGACTTAGTGCATGTTGTAACAACCCGACCCGTTAAAGAACATATAATAGAAGGTCCAGCTGGGGCCCCACACTATATGTCACAAACAGACTGCGAGATCACAGGTTAATACCAAAATACCAAGCATCCTAACTCAGAGCATTCTAGCGGAAGTTTACAAGTTGCGCGAACTCAATCCATGAATGTCCACTACTATATAAATAACACATTTATATCCAAGAACAGGAATGTATACAAACACACCGCTCACGGCCTTAAGGCCTTACAAGTTTCTCTTTACAAATATATGGATTAATACATCGGCACGCAGGCCGACCACACATGAAATCCAAAGCTTCGCACGGCCTTCGAGGGCCTAACAGCAGCAGCATGGTCTTCAGCCCGCTCAATCCAATTCAGCATCTACACGAGCAGCACCTGCATATAGACATCCACCCCATGGGTGACAAACAAAGCAACGGTCAGCATTCAGCTGACCAATTATAACGACCCTACCTCTTACCCGGGGCAGTGGTTACTTCTCTGCATGTATTTCAGTATCAACACAGATATATAATACACAATATCATCACAAATACCGGCCTTCGTGCTAGATGTTCCGTGCACTCAGGGCACGCTTATGGTGTACCCAAGCTCCTCAGAGTTCCACTGCCGATTCGAGGTGTTTACTTGTTGGCCGGGCATAAGCCTCCAAACCCCTGTTAGAGACCTCACGCACCCGTCCACTCAGAGGCACGCACCTCATAACAAACTGTGAGCACTATCAGTCGACCTACCCTCGTAGTGTAGCAAGCCTAGGGAAAATGCCCCGCTACATTGCTACCAATCGACCGCTCACCCGATCCTACCACTGAACTTGTTGGGTGGCCCACCCACTCAAAGGTTCTTAACTTGTTGGTTATAGGCATCAGCCGCCAAACCCCTGTTGGAGGCCTCTCGTACCCACCCACTCAGAGGTGTTCACAATCCATCTCAAATTCATCTCATAACACAGGCACGCGATGCCACTTCAATTCCATCAATACAGCTCGTGCCGAGCATACAACTAAAGGAGCTATACAAAGCTTCCTTCTCACCAGCACAATCGTTCTCACCATCTCCGTAGGTTAACTGATGTATACACGAAGTCTTCTCCGGTTCGCAGCATCACCAATCCAGACATCCATCCAGATGGGCTTCACACAGCATGCCTATGCCGTACTATATATTTTCGTCTCTAGATGCAGACTCAACCGTTGAAACCACTTATGCTCTTCCATCTTTTGATGGAGGATTCCACAGATATACGTGCATAAACAAAGGGCTTCACCTGCCCAAGGAAGAAAGATCGTTACTCTTGACGATCGCTTTGGCGCCATGAAAGAACTAGCCGGAAGCAAATCACCGCAGCGGCCTTGCCTCCGTAACGCTGAACTCGGCTCTCGTTTCGGACCGCTGACGCTCCACCGGCGGTCGGAAAGCTTCTCCTTCTTCCTCCCTTGCTCTCCTCTCTCTCTCTTCACTTTAGAAAGAGAATGGCTAATATGAGAATGAGATATTCATCTCCATTCTCGGCCTTATAAGAACAAGGATGAATGTGGACGACAGGATCCAAATAGAAGGGAACGAATGGCCTCGATTGCTTTGAAAAGCATCTGAAAAGAGCTGACACGGCCTATGACATGCCCGTATCACAGGCCGTATTCCTTGAGCGGTTCGAGAACCGACTCAATCTGAAACAGAACACGGGCTACGACACGCCCGTGTCACTCCCCGATACGCCCGTGTCAACCAGTACATGGTCGTGTGGATGGACGTGTCACCTCATAAACACAAGGCTGAAACACCCGAGAAGGACACGGCTAAGGACACAGGCGTGTTCTTGGCCGTGTGCCCAACACGCCTCTGTGACACGCCCGTATCACAGGCCGTGTACCACACTCAATGCCACTCCACTCAACACCGTCTGAGCAGTACACGCCCTGGGACACGCCCGTGTCCCAGGCCGTGTGCACCAGACACACCCTGGGATACGCCCGTGTCCTAGGCCGTGTCACCCAGCCTGAACCCATTTTTGGGACTTAGGATTTTTGGGGTGTTATAATCCTCCCATCCTTATAGAAATTTCGTCCCGAAATTTAGCGCAACATATCCAACAACACAACCATTCTTTTGGTACAAATATCCACAAAATGATCCGGGGTTACTCTCCCCATGGCCTCGCACACAAGTGTTTTCACAAACACACAGACATACACTATATACAAAGTACAACATAAAAGTGCACCCTCCACTTTTCCACTTTATTTCCGCTCATCCGCGTCTCTAAGAAGCTTCTTGACAGCCTCCTGCAACTCCAGGTTAAACACTCGGGGCTGTTATACTTCATGATGTGAGCTTTACGGCTCCTGCACTCTGAGATTGTACACTCACGGTTGCGCCCGGGATGCAGATGATTCCGCCACTGCCTTCCCTTTTTCCTCATAGGACGCGCCTGTCTTTTTCTCACTCTTTGACGGGCCTTTCCAACAGTAACGGGCTATATGCCCCGGCTTCCCACAAGTGAAACAGGTACGCGACTCAACACGTCCTTGACCAAATGTCACTCCCGAAGCACCCTCCGAAGACGTTTGTTCCGCAGGCCTGAACCTCTTCTTATCACGCTTCCTAAACTCCGACTGATCGGACTGTGGAACTTTGAACTCCGACTTGTCCGCCGTCAAGTTTTTCTTGTCGTGAACTCGTTTCAAATCTTTCTCCAGTGCACAAGCTGTATCAACTAAGGCTTGGAAGCCTTGGTTCACTGAACTTGGAAACGCCAATATCAACTCATCTCGGAGTCCCTCATAGAATCTGTTCGTCTTCCGCGCTTCTTCCGTAAAAGTCGACCCCGCATAACACCCCAGCCTGGTAAATTCATGCAGGTAATCATCCACAGACTTCTCACCCTGCACCAAACGTTGAAATTTATTCTCCATAGCAATTCTCTGCGATATTGGCAAATACTTTGCCCAAAACAATCTAGAGAATTCGTCCATCGAAATCTCGCCCACACCTCTACCTACCAACTGGTGCAGCTCGACTTCATCCCACCATAGTCTCGCCTCTCCTTCCAGTAAGAAGGTGGCTAACGTACTCTCTGCCCCTCATCAATCCTGAGCGCTGTTAGGATCCTCTTCACTCTTGAAAGCCAATCTTCCGCCTGCATTGGGGAATTCGCCCCGACAAACGTAGGTGGATGAAAATCCATAAACCGCTTTAGTTGCTCGTCAGTCGTTCGCTCGTCCACCCGAGCTTCCACACGCTCTTGCCTTGCACCAACCCGAACTGGATCCATTATAGGCCTTACCTGCCAAACAGGTTGTGCTTGAAACATTGCAAATATTGCCTCCGTAACTAAGCATACGGTTTCCGCAGAAGGACGAGGTGTGGGCACCTTAGCTGGTGTCGCACTCTCGTCCGAACGCTGGGGCTCAGACTGCCCAGCTCCACTCCTTGTCACCTATACGTGAACAAGATAGCAAGAATAAACCTCCAATCCAAAACGGCAAACATACCGAATACACCCGCGCACATTCCTAGTGGACATTCTTGAGTTCAATTATGTTAAAATGGTTCGCACGTACACGTGCTCGCCACCCGACAAAAGAATTCGGCCACGAAGTCGAAAGCGGAAAACCGAGGGGCCGCTGATACCAAAATTTAACAACCCGACCCGCTAAAGAACATATAATAGAAGGTCCGGTCGGGGCCCCACACTATATATCACAAACAGACGGCGAGGTCACAGGTTAATACCAAAATACCACGCATCCTAACTCAGAGCCTTTTAGCGGAAGTTTACAAGTCGCACGAACTCAATCCATGAATGTTCACTACTATATAAATAACACATTTATATCCAAGAACAGGAATGTATATAAACACACCGCTCACGGCCTTAAGGCCTTACAAGTTTCTCTTTACAAACATATGGCTTCATACATCGGCACGCAGGACGGCCACACATGAAATCCAAAGCTTCGCACGGCCTTCGAGGGCCTAACAGCAGCAGCAAGGGCTTCAGCCCGCTCAATCCAATTCAACATCTACACGGGCAGCACCTGCATATAGACATCCACCCCTTGGGTGACAAACAAAGCAACGGTCAGCATTCAGCTGACCAATTATAACGACCCTACCCCTTACCCGGGGCAGTGGTTCCTTCCCTGCATATATTTAAGTATTAACACAGATATACAATACACAATATCATCACAAATGTCGGCCTTCGTGCCAGACATCCCGTGCACTCAGGGCACGCTTATGGTGTACCCAAGCTCCTCAGGGTTCCATCGCCGATTCGAGGTGTTTATTTGTTGGCCGGGCATAAGCCTCCAAACCCCTGTTGGAGACCTCACGCACCCGTCCACTCAGAGGCACGCACCTCATAACAAATTGTGAGCGCTATCAGTCGACCTACCCTCATAGTATAGCAATCCTAGGGAAAACGCCCCACTGCATTGCTACCAATCGACCGCTCACCCGATCCTACCAATGAACTTATTGGGTGTCCTACCCACTCAGAGGTTCTTAACTTATTGGCTATAGGCATCAGCCGTCAAACCCCTGTTGGAGGCCTCTCGTACCCACCCACTCAGAGGTGTTCGCAATCCATCTCATATTCATCTCATAACACAGGCACGCAGTGCCACTTCAATTCCATCAATACAGCTCGTGCCGAGCATACAACCAAAGGAGCTATACAAAGCTTCCTTCTCACCATCACAATCGTTCTCACCATCTCCGTAGGTTAACCGATGTATACACGGAGTCTTCTCCGGTTCGCATCATCACCAATCCAGACATCCATCTAGATGAGCTTCACACAGCATGCATATGCCGTACTACATATTTCCGGCTCTAGATGCAGACTCAACCGCTGGAACCACTTACGCTCTTCCATCTTTTGATGGAAGATTCCACAGATATACATGCATAAATAAAGGGCTTCACCTGCCCAAGGAAGAAAGACCGTTACCCTTGACGATCGCTTCGCCGCCATGAAAGAACTAGCCGGAAGGAAATCACCGCAACGCTGAACTCGGCTCTCGATTCGGACTGCTGACGCTCCACCGGCGGTCGGAAAGCTTCTCCTTCTTCCTCCCTTGCTCTCATCTCTCTCTTCACTTTAGAAAGAGAATGGTTAATATGAGAATGAGATATTCATCTCCATTCTTGGCCTTATAAGAGCAGTGATGAACGTGGACCACAGGATCCAAATAGAAGGGATCGAACGGCCTCGATCGCTTTGAAAAGCATCTGAAAAGAGCTAACACGGCCTGTGACACGCCCGTGTCACAAGCCGTGTTCCTTGAGCTGTTCGAGAATCGACTCAATCTGGAACAGAACACGGGCTACGACACGCCCGTGTCACTCCCTAACACAACCGTGTCAACAAGTACACGGCCGTATGGATGGCCGTGTCACCTCATCAACACAAGGCTGAAACACCCGAGAAGGACACGGCTAAGGACACGGGCGTGTCCTTGGCCGTATACCCAACACGCCCCTGTGACACGCCCATGTCACAGGCCGTGTACCACACTCAACGCCACTCAACGCCACTCAACGCCACTCCACTCAACGCCGCCTGAGCAGGACATGCCCCGGGACATGCTCGTGTCCCAGGTCGTGTCACCTAGCCTGAACCCATTTTTTGGGACTTAGGATTTTTGGGGTGTTACACATGTTATGAGCGGTGTACACATATAATATTATGCATCTCATACTACATAATATTGTATGTAACGAAAAGTAAAACATGCTAATGGGCATCCATGTGATGATAGTTATGCATCTCATACTACATAACCGTCACATATTACCACCTATGATGGATCCATATACAAACACATATTATGCATCTCATACTACATAATATGCCTCGTATACTTCTTAACATGCTATGAGTTTAGTGTTCATGCTTCCTTCAAGATCTACTGATGACATATTGGTGTGTGTATTCAATGAAATGATACGATTAGAGTTTTGCTTAAGGGAAAGTTGTCTGACTGGCTTGCCAAACCAACCAACCCTCCTTCAAAACCTCCCTCTGATACCAACTGTCACAACTCGTATTTTCTCTGTATTAAATAATACGTCAGAGTAAGAGAAAATACGCGTCATGATGTAATGCCATGCAGCGGACAACTACAGACGCTCAGGCGACTCGTCCTCACATTACTTTATGTAAAAGAATTTTAAAATTAAGCTTAAAAATACCTATAAGTTCTTTGAGTTTACTGACTGTGTCCCTCGGTCGGGTGGATCACTAGTCCATATATGAGAAAATATATAAGTTTACGCAGCGGAAAATACTTAGTTTGATTCATTTGTTATCTTATATGAGAATGAAAGCCTAGCATAATGTAATGATGTGACTTCTACATTTAATACAAATAAAAAGACTTTTATAGCGCTTAAAAGTAGAGAGTTTTATGGTTAAAAGTTATGTCATGTCAATATTCCAAAATGCAGTTTTGTATACTTAAAAGTAACTATATGCATCCTAACATAAATCCTTCCCAGAGAGCAAGTATAAACAAGCAATAAGTAACAGCAGTAAAGTAACAAGTAAACTGTCATAAGAAGTCTAAGACTATGGGCGTCAACAACTGACACGAACCCATAGAGAAACAGTCATGTCTAACAAAACAACTACCTCAACACTCTGAGGTGGAAACAAACGGTCGCAGCAACTCGTTTCACTAGAAGCATAACTCTTTCAGCTAAACCTGCTACTGCTCTGGACCTGAGGCATTCAAAAGAAGAACACCTCAGAAGCAAGCTACAAGTTATGCAAAAGAGTAAAAGGAAGACCAACAAACCTCGAAGTGAATGAGGGACAACAAATCGGCTGTAACAAAAGTCAGTAGCAAAGAAATAGAAACAAAACAGTAAATCTAGCTGAGCAAGAAAAGCTAATCACGTCAACTGGACAGATCAGAGTGTCAAACATCAGAAGTTCATATATTCATCCTTCTTTATTATCCATGTTATTCATCATTTTAAATGAGACAGATTAGCTCAAAAGGAAAGAGTACTGTGCCGGGAAAAGGTCCACAACGCACACGAACCTAGCAGAAAAAGGGCACTATGCCGAGGGAGAAACCCCAACGCGCACAGACCGTCGACTAAGGTAATTTGTCGGGGATGAAGGTCCACAACGCGCACAGACTCAACCATAAGGCACTGTGCCGAGGGAGAAACCTCAACGCGCACAGACCATCAGAGTTTACTTTGATTACATTTTAATATAAGCAGAGTTTCTTTCATTCAACATAGGCTAACGAGACTAACGGTCAACATACAATAAATTGACTCTTAATGAAGCCGACACTGCAAAGGGACACTTATCAAACGGGACTTACCCGACGAGAATTCAAAGTGGGTCAACAAACGACTTAGACTGCATAAGGGCATTGCAAGGGTTAATCAAGGTGAAGTACGATCAAAACAACTCGATAAATAAAGTGACATGATAACTACATTTGTTTTCCAAATCTATGAGATACAAATTGGGAGAAATGATTCTAGGTTAGACACACTTCACAATCCAAGGCAATTAACTAGCAATTCGAAGATAAAGTTAACTTAAATGTGTCGAATCTAAGAAATATGACTACAATTTGGAAGAAAAGAGCAAGAGGGAGAGCAAGAACATCACTTGCCTCGGTTTCTACTCCAAGCGGTCTTCCAATTTACTTCACGTCGCGAATATAGCCAAAAGAAGGCGCGGAGAAGCGGATTCTACAACGATTTGGTCAAAAGAGAGGTTAGGGTCGAAAACCCTAACGAAAAACTTCCACAAAATGAGAAATACATACCACGATCGTGAAGATCTCGGCGAGAGCTTTCCGGATATATGCTCGGTTTGCGATTTCGAGCACCGTAGCTCCGACGACGCCGATCCGAAGCTTCACGAACTTAGAACTCTGTCGTCACTCTCACTCTCTGGTTCGGTCAAGACGTAAGGAAGAAGATGAAGTTTGTTCTATTTATCCTTAAATATAAGAATATTTGTATATATATAAATATATATATATAAATTCTTTTGTCTAAACAGGAAAGAGGCGGGTAATTTAAGTGTGGGCACGCGGAAAATGAAAATAGAGGCTAAAGATGTCTTCAAATTGAAAAGTGAACAACACGGAAGTTGTAGATCTCGTCGAGACAAACAAAATCTATGTTAACCATTTTTCCATATGACGCTGTTTTGATCCTCAAAATGACACCCGAAAGCAGGCTGAGACGGATTTCTCGGGACGAATATCGAATTTCTCGAGTGCAGTACATGACTTCTCGAGAAGGGGACAGGGATTTCTCGAGAAGAAACCTAAAGTTCTCGAGTACTATGACCGGATTTCCCGAGAAGGTAGATGAGTTCTCGAGTGCTGAAACAGGATTTCCCAAGAAGGTAGATGAGTTCTCGAGAGCTGATACAGGAATTCCCGAGAAGTTTTATTTTGTTTCTCGAGTACTAGTACAGGTGATCCCGAGATGAAACAAAAATAAATTGCATGAGCAGTGTTTCTTTTGTCCTCATGAATAGTGAATTTTACAAAAATACCTTGATCAAACTTTAGGAATGAATAGTACTTTTCATTTTTGAATAGTGCTTTAATATTAAAATAATCATATTTTTTTATATATTTTGAACAAGGAAATACAAGTTCAAACGGAGGCCCAAACGCGCGCCGAATTAAACGAAATTTTCATCGTAGGCGAACACTGATGCTACGAATCCATCGGTGAAGACGGAACCAAAATCCGGCGTGCCGTTCTCGAGATATAAATTTTCAAAGTCTACGGCGAACATAAATTCTACGAAACTTCGGAAATTCGTCGAGGCTTGAATATCGCTCGGATCGCGACGAAATTTGACGAGCACGTCAAAAATTAATTAATTTAATTTCCTAACGTGAAATTTTTTATTTTCGACAATAATTCACGAATTTGGCTGGCTCGACCGAACAGACGCGAAAACGCACTAATGGCGACGCGCCGTCAACTCCACGTTAACGTAATGCCCCCTACGTCCATATGATGTCACCAAGAAGATTAAATAATTGTCAGAAAAACAGAGGCGTTACACGCGTAGGCAGCCCGATCCGTAAGACATAGTCCTCAAATAGGAACGAATGTGAAGCACTTGTGTAAAATAGTGCTCTTGCTGGATAGTCCCGTATAAGTACAAAGCCTGTGACCACATCGGCCTGGTTGATGGCCTCTTGTTGCCCAAGGTTGTACACCCTTGGTTGGGCTAGAGTATACTGGAATGCAGTGGACTCCACCGCTATTTTCCCCTTTTCAGCATACGACGCTCCTGCCTTCTTGTCAACCCTTGGCGGACCAACCCGACATTCATGGGCAAAATGCCCTGGCTTGCTACACATATAACATGTACGAGGCCCTTGCCCAGAAGTTGCTCCAGACGCAACTGTAGAAGGATCCTATCTAGAGGACTTGGCCTTCTTAAACCATCTCCTGCGGAATCCAGACTTTTCAGGGCGCGACACCTTGAACTCAGGCTTTGTCACAGCCAAGTCCCTCTTGCCCTGCACCCTCTTCATGACTTTCTCCAACGAACGAGCCGTATCAACTAGTGATTGAAACCCTTGGCTCACCGAACTCGAGAGCAGCAATCTCAGCTCATCTCGCAGTCCCTCATAGAATCTACCATTCTTACGCTCTTCTTCAGCAAAGATAGATCCCGTATATCGTCCCAATCCTGTAAACTCATGTAATTAGTCATCAACTCTACTTTCTCCTTGAGTTAGACGTTGAAACTCAGTTTCCATTGCAATTCTCCGCGACATCGGTAGATGTTTTGCCAAAAACAACCACGAGAACTCCTCAATTGAGATCTCCGTTAGTCATCTGCCTGCCAAGTGATGCAACTCCATTTCATCCCACCAAAGCCGAGCCTCTCCTTCCAACAGGAAAGTGGCTAGGGTGACTTTCTGTCCCTCCGGCCTCTGACCCGATTGCCACCAGAATCCTCTTAACACTTGCAAGCCAATCCTCAGCCTGCGTTGGGGAACCCGCACCTGCAAACATAAGAGGACTAAAACTCATGAACCACTTAAGTTGTTGTTCAGCTGTTCGCGCATCATTTAAAGCCTCCATCGGCTTTTGCATTACACCAGAATGCACAGACATCATTGCAGGCCGCGCCTGCCCAACCTACTGCGCATTCATAACCGCAAGCACTATCTCAGTAATGAAGCGTACTATTTCGACAGATGGAGGAGGTGTGGGAGCCACAGCTAGTGCCGCACTCTCAACAGAACGTTGGGGTTAAGACTGCCCCGCACCACTTCTAGTCACCTATAAGTGTAAGAAACACAATTGAGCAACCAATTAGAGCGACAAACACGACTAATAGGAACACACATGTCACTCAAACAAGTGTATTTTCATTCCTAAGTGGACATTCTTGAGTTCATTTATGTTATAAGTGGCAGTACATACACGTGTCGGCCACCCTGCAAAAGAATTCGATCATGAATTCGGAGGAGGATGACCAAGACAATCTGATACCAAATTGTAACACCTCCATTTGTCACATGAAATATAATAGAGGGTCCGGCCGGGGCCCCACACCATATTCCACAAACATGCAGTGGGGTTACTGTAACACCCCAAATATCCCCAAGACAAAATGGAGATTTTGTAGGCTGACACGGCCTGGGACACGGGCGTGTCCCAGGGCGTGTCTTGCTCGGGATCGTTTACTCAACAATGTGCGCGATAAATGTTGAGGGAGGGGCTGACAC
The DNA here is from genome assembly GCA_039513925.1 of Platanthera zijinensis. NCBI lineage: Eukaryota > Viridiplantae > Streptophyta > Magnoliopsida > Asparagales > Orchidaceae > Platanthera > Platanthera zijinensis. The sequence goes on from CM077094.1 coordinate 39,888,307, forward strand.
GCTCGGCGACACGGGCGTGTCGGGGGGCGTGTCCAGCCAGGTGTTGTGTGTGTTGGCCAGCGACTTGCAGGCGGCAAGGTCGGGCGGCGTGTCGTTTGACACGGCCTGGGACACGGGCGTGTCCCAGGGCGTGTCCGGGGAGTGTCCGACACGTGTCCATCCTGGGCGTGTCGAGGTGTCGACCTGGCGGTTGGCGGTCATCAAGCGGCGACACGGCCTGGAACACGGGCGTGTTCCAGGGCGTGTCCAGGCTTGGTCGACGAGCGTGGGGCAGCGGTCGACGTCGGCGATAGTCGAGCTTGAGGGACACGGCCATGGACACGGGCGCGTGCCTTGGCCGTGTACTTCTCTGGTCGTTTTGGCAATTGTGTAAGGCCGTGTTACAGGGGTGACACGGGCGTGTCGATTGACTGACACGGGCGTGTCAGGTCCGACACGGGCGTGTCCAAGCCCGTGTTCTGGTATCTTTTGAGTCGGTTGCTAACCGACTGGGGGTACACGGCCTGTGATACGGGCGTGTCACAGGGCGTGTCAGGCCTGTTGAAATGTTTTTCAGAGCAGATCTCGGCCGTTCGTTTCCTTCTATTTGGATCTTGTGGTCCAAAGCCTTTCCAGCTTCTATATGACCGTGGATTGAGATGAAATCTCATTCTCACTTAGCCATTCTCTTTCTAAAGAGAAGAAAGAGAGGAGAGCTTGGAGGAGGAGGAGGAGGAGCTTTCCGGCCGCCGGTGGAGCTTCGTTGGTCCGAATCGAGAGCCGAGTTCGGCGTTGCGGGGGCAAGGCCGCTGCGGTGATTTCCATCCGGCTAGTTCTTCTATGGCGCCGAAGCGATCGTCAAGGGTAACGGTCTTTCTTCCTTGGGCAGGTGAAGCCCTTTGTTTATGCATGTGCATGGGATCCTCCATCAAGAGATGGAAAAGCATAAGCGATTCCAGCAGTTGAGTCTGCATCTAGAGCCGGAAGTATGTAGTACGGCATAGGCATGCTGTGTGAAGCCCATCCAGACGTATGTCGGGATTGGTGATGTTTATATTGCGAACCGGAGAAGACTCCGTGTATTCATCGTTTAGCCTGCGGAGATGGTGAGGACGATGTGCTTGGTGTGAAGGATGCTTTGCATAGCTCCTTTGGTTGCATGCTTGTTAAGAGCTGGTTGTTGGAGTGCGAACACCTCTGAGTGGGTGGGCGTGTGAGGTCTTCAACAGGGGTTTGGAGGCTTATGCCCATTCCACCAAGTGGCGATGTTAAGATCGGATGAGCGGTCGATTGGTAGCAAAGCAGCAGGGCGAATTCCCTAGGCTTGTTACACTACGGGGGTAGGTCGACTGGTAGTGCTCACGGGTTTTGGTGAGGTGCGTACCTCTGAGTGAGACGGGTGTGTGAGATCTTCAACATGGGTTTGGAGGCTTATGCCCGCCTACCAAGTACAAACCTAAATGTGCCCTGAGTGCACGGAGCGCCTGGCATTGAGGCCGGCGTTTGTGATGTTATGTGTGATATATATATTGTGATTGTTATACATGCAGGGAAGGAACCACTGCCCCGGGTAAGGGGTAGAGTCGTTATAATTGGTCAGCGGAATGCTGACCGTTGCTTTGTTTATCACCCATGGGGTGGACGTCCATATGCAGGTGTTGCGGGCTGATTGGATGGAGCGGGTGGAAGCCCATGCTGCTGGTAGGCCCTTGAAGGCCATGCGAAGTGTTGGATTTCATGTGTGGCCGGTCTGCGTGTCGATGTATGAACTTATATATTTGTAAAGAGAAACCTGTAAGGCCTTAAGGCCGTGTGCGGTGTATTCGTGTAAACATTCCTGGTCATATATAAATGTGTTATTTATATATTTATAGTGGACATTCAGTGTTATGAGTTCTGTAACTTAAAATCTTCCGCTAGAATGTTCTGAGTTAGGATGCGTGTCTAAAGGTTTTTGATACTCTCAAGTGACTCTCTCGTCTGTCTGTGAAATATGGCGTGGGGCCCCGGCCGGACCCTCTGTTATATTCCATGTGACGAATGGGGGCGTTACAACTTTGGTATCAGAGGTTAGGGTTGAGTTGGGAGCGCATAATTGAACTCAAGAATGTCCACTAGGAATGTGTGTGTGTCTATTCGGTTTGTTTGCCGTTTTAGCATGGAGAGTAATGCTTTCTTGTTCACCTATAGGTGACAAGGAGTGGAGCTGGGCAGTCTGAGCCCCAGCGTTCGGATGAGAGTGCGGCACCAGCTGAGGTGCCTACACCTCCCCCTTCTGCGGAAACGGTGCGCTTAGTTGCGGAGGTGATCTTTGTCATGCTTCAAGCACAACCATTCGGGCAAGCGAGGCCTGCTGTGGCGCCAGTACAGGTTGGTGCGAGGCAAGAGCATGTTGAGGTTCCGGTTGCTGTGCAAGCAGCGGACGAGCAACTGAAGCAATTTATGGAGTTTAATCCGCCTACGTTTGTCGGGACAATGTCTCCAACAGAGGCAGAGGATTGGCTCTCCAGAGTAAAGCGAATCCTGACTGCGCTCAGGATTAGTGAGGAGCAGAAAGTCTCGTTAGCCACTTTCCTACTAGAAGGAGAAGCGAGGCTTTGGTGGGATGAGATCGAGTTGCACCAGTTGAGAGGTAGAGACCTGGGCGACATATCGATGGACGAATTCTCCAGATTATTCTGGGCGAAATACTTGTCAATGTCGCAGAGAATTGCAATGGAAAATGAATTTCAGCGTCTGGTGCAGGGTGATAAGACCGTAGACGATTACCTGCATGAGTTTACCAGACTTGGTCGGTATGCGGGGTCGACGTTTGCGGAAGAGGCGAGAAAGACGAATCGGTTCTATGAAGGACTGCGTGATGAGCTGAGGTTGGCTCTCCCGAGTTCAGTGAACCAAGGATTTCAAGCGTTGGTACATACCGCTAGTGCGCTGGAGAAGGATTTGAAGCGGGTGCGGGAGAAGAAGAATGCGGCAGTGGAAAAGTCCGAATTCAAAGTTCCGCAATCAGAACAATCAGATTTGAGGAAACGTGATAAGAAGCGGTTCAGGCCTGCTGAACAAACTTCGAATGTTGCGTCAGGAGCTACGTTTGGGCAAGGACGGTTTGAACCGCGTACATGTTTCATTTGTGGGAAGCAAGGGCATATCGCCCGATTTTGCTGGAGTGGTACTTCAAAGGGTGAGCAAAAGACCGGTGCGTCCTATGACGAAAAGGGCAAAGCCGTGGTAGAATCATCTGCATCGCGGGCGCAACCTCGAGTCTACACTCTTGAGTTGCAGGAGTCGCAAAGTTCCAACCAAGCAGAGCAACAAATCCGTGCTTTGGACTTAATGGAAGCCGCTAAACGGATTTTGCGAGATGCGGAGAAGCCGAAATAAAGTGACGTTGCACTTTATTATCTTTTGTTATATTGTATGTATGTATTTATGTTTGTGACAAACAGTTGTGGTGGTACGATTCCATGGGGCGAGACAAGCTGCGGCCTCTGAGCTCTAAACCTGGATCGTTTTGGTTTGTATCGCAACAGCGTGGTTGTGTTGATACATGTGTGTTGCGCTAAATTTCGGGACGAAATTTCTTTAAGGAGGGGAGGATTGTAACACCCCAAATATCCCCAAGACAAAATGGAGATTTTGTAGGCTGACACGGCCTGGGACACGGGCGTGTCCTAGGGCGTGTCTTGCTCGGAATCGTTTACTCAACAATGTGCGCGATAAATGTTGAGGGAGGGGCTGACACGCCCGGCGACACGGGCGTGTCGGGGGGGGCGTGTCCAGCCAGGTGTCGTGTGTGTTGGCCAGCGACTTGCAGGCGGCAAGGTCGGGCGGCGTGTCGTTTGACACGGCCTGGGACACGAGCGTGTCCCAGGGCGTGTCCGGGGAGTGTCCGACACGTGTCCATCCTGGGCGTGTCGAGGTGTCGACCTGGAGGTTGGCGGTCGTCAAGCGGCGACACGGCCTGGAACACGGGCGTGTTCCAGGGCGTGTCCAGGCTTGGTCGACGAGCGTGGGGCAGCGGTCGACGTCGGCGATAGTCGAGCTTGAGGGACACGGCCATGGACACGGGCGTGTGCCTTGGCCGTGTACTTCTCTGGTCGTTTTGGCAATTGTGTAAGGCCGTGTTACAGGGGTGACACGGGCGTGTCGATTGACTGACACGGGCGTGTCAGGTCCGACACGGGCGTGTCCAAGCCCGTGTTCTGGTATCTTTTGAGTCGGTTGCTAACCGACTGGGGATACACGGCCTGTGACACGGGCGTGTCACAGGGCGTGTCAGGCCTATTGAAATGTTTTTCAGAGCAGATCTCGGCCGTTTGTTTCCTTCTATTTGGATCTTGTGGTCCAAAGCCTTTCCAGCTTCTATATGACCGTGGATTGAGATGAAATCTCATTCTCACTTAGCCATTCTCTTTCTAAAGAGAAGAAAGAGAGGAGAGCTTGGAGGAGGAGGAGGAGGAGCTTTCCGGCCGCCGGTGGAGCTTCGTTGGTCCGAATCGAGAGCCGAGTTCGGCGTTGCGGAGGCAAGGCCGCTGCGGTGATTTCCATCCGGCTAGTTCTTCCATGGCGCCGAAGCGATCTTCAAGGGTAACGGTCTTTCTTCCTTGGGCAGGTGAAGCCCTTTGTTTATGCATGTGCATGGGATCCTCCATCAAGAGATAGAAAAGCGTAAGCGATTCCAGCAGTTGAGTCTGCATCTAGAGCCGGAAGTATGTAGTACGCATAGGCATGCTGTGTGAAGCCCATCCAGACGTATGTCGGGATTGGTGATGTTTATATTGCGAACCGGAGAAGACTCCGTGTATTCATCGTTTAGCCTGCGGAGATGGTGAGGACGATGTGCTTGGTGTGAAGGATGCTTTGCATAGCTCCTTTGGTTGCATGCTTGTTAAGAGCTGGTTGTTGGAGTGCGGACACCTCTGAGTGGGTGGGCGTGTGAGGTCTTCAACAGGGGTTTGGAGGCTTATGCCCATTCCACCAAGTGGCGATGTTAAGATCGGATGAGCGGTCGATTGGTAGCAAAGCAGCGGGGCGAATTCCCTAGGCTTGTTACACTACGGGGGTAGGTCGACTGGTAGTGCTCACGGGTTTTGGTGAGGTGCGTACCTCTGAGTGAGACGGGTGCGTGAGGTCTTCAACAGGGGTTTGGAGGCTTATGCCTGCCTACCAAGTACAAACCTAAATGTGCCCTGAGTGCACGGAGCGCCTGGCATTGAGGCCGGCGTTTGTGATGTTATGTGTGATATATATATTGTGATTGTTATACATGCAGGGAAGGAACCACTGCCACGGGTAAGGGGTAGGGTCGTTATAATTGGTCAGCGGAATGCTGACCGTTGCTTTGTTTATCACCCATGGGGTGGACGTCCATATGCAGGTGTTGCGGGCTGATTGGATGGAGCGGGTGGAAGCCCATGCTGCTGGTAGGCCCTTGAAGGCCATGCGAAGTGTTGGATTTCATGTGTGGCCGGCCTGCGTGCCGATGTATGAACTTATATATTTGTAAAGAGAAACCTGTAAGGCCTTAAGGCCGTGTGCGGTGTATTCGTGTAAACATTCCTGGTCATATATAAATGTGTTATTTATATATTTGTAGTGGACATTCAGTGTTATGAGTTCTGTAACTTAAAATCTTCCGCTAGAATGTTCTGAGTTAGGATGCGTATCTAAAGGTTTTTGATACTCTCAAGTGGCTCTCTCGTCTGTCTGTGAAATATGGCATGGGGCCCCGGCCGGACCCTCTGTTATATTCCATGTGACGAATGGGGGCGTTACAGTTACTTATTAATATCAAGAGACTACATGAATCCTAACTTAGAGCATTCTAGCAGAAGCTTCAGGGTTACAAAGTTTGAACTCAAGAATCACAGAAATGTCCACTATAACTCAACTGAAATGTATACAAAATACACAAAAGTTAATGGCCTTATGGCCTTACATGTTTCTTCAAAAGTGTGGATTACAAACATCGGCGCGCAGGCCGACCACACATGAAAAACATAAATATAACACAACCTTCAAGGGCTAGCTTAGCAGCAAGGGATTCAACCTGCTATTTCCCACTCGGTCCAGCACCTGCACGGGAACAATCCACCATAAAGGCGGTAAACAAAGCAACGATCAGCATTCAGCTGACCAATTATAACGACCCCATCACATACCCAGGGCAGCGATATCTTCCCTACATACATTGCAATCACAATAGGTATAACACAAAGGAAAGTGCCTTTAAGCATCATTCAATATATCACAAACGTTGATATCACAATCCAACGTTCTGTGCACTCAGGGCACATTATTGGTGTGCCGAAGTATCAGGCCCCACCACCATCCTTAGTCTCAGGGATGTGTCGAGGTTTTAGGTCCCACCACCTTTCACAGACATGATGGTACATTTTTGAGCATTCCAATTTTTTACGGTGAGCACGCCTAAGACTCTCATTATGCGTACTAACAGGGCCCAGACACCAACTGTCAGACTAAACATAACGCGAGTACAGTTACAGCCTTTCCCGTTGCTCAACTCGTCAGTTTCAAGCCTGGACTGATGCAGGTAAAGCTTCAACTTTCCCGTACAGCTTCACAGTTGCAGCACGACGGCTCAACTTCACACAGAATGTAACACCTCCCCTGTAAAGACCATATAATATGGGTCCGGCCGGGGCCCCACAACATACAGACACCACAGTTTTAGTATTAAAAGATGATATGAAACTACCCAAACTCAAATCTCCAGACATACACAGCGGAAACATAAAACTAAAAGACAGAAGTTATCCACTAACAATAGAGTATCGAAATGGCCTTAAGGCCTTACACAATATAAGTCCAAAAATATAAAAGTGCCAAGCACTCCTAGGCTACCTCGGCATGCAAGCCGGACATGATCAAACAACATCAGCAAAACAAGGAAAAGAAACTAGCCAAGCACAGCAACACTTCATGAGGCTTAGGGCTTTTCGCCCGGCGCGCTAGCTCCTGCCTGCGATCCTTGCCCTGTAAGGATTTGAAGTAACGTGGGTCAGCAAAGGCTGACCTCTACTGTGTAACAAACACATCTCCTCCCGGCTGTCCCTAACGGACCCCGGGGTACCACTCCACCTGCAAGTTAACACTTCGTATACCAAAAGAGCATATATATTAAAGCGGTAAACAGGCTTGGATGTCTCATACAGCTTACATGTTCTCTATGTTTTGTACAAAGTAAAAGGGCCTACTATGCAACATGAATGCAACCCGGGTTTCACCCAAGGCACCCTAGCTCGTATGCATCTAGCACAACATCAAACATTGGGTACTTCTGTTTCCCCATTGGCTTAAAGCCGCAAACAAAAGGGAAACACCGTGTCCCCAACGGCACACAAGCCGTCACACGAAACCTTGCAATGGCCCCACCCGCACACGGGTCTTAAACCCCGGGCTTGCCCGCATAATCTGACGTCGCACGTCAGGGTTCCGTCTCACACTGACCGATTCTAAGAAGCCTTGCTGGACCCCACCCGCTCATGGCCACATTGCCCGGGCTTGCCCTCCACTCGGCATTCTCGTCAGTCTCACGCAAGGGCTAGTCTCGCCGGGACACTTTCCCCACATGACTTGCGCGTCACGGGATAGCCAGCCGACCACGGAGACCTAGCCGCACCTTTGCACAGCACAAAACAAGGTTTCCCCACCCCAATTACCACTCGCACCGTGTCTTTCCCGTGCTCCAAGGAAACCATCTACCGCACAAAGCGGAGCTAACCTCGTCCGGTTCCGACTACGAGTACTCACTCAAATACAAGGGGGAAAACGCATGCATACAACGGCGTATTGCCGCAACGGATTTTCTACCGACGCTCGCTATGCAACATCACCGGGTCGGACTATCGGTCGCGACCACGGCTTCACCCACAATGCCTAATCCGCTAACGTAGCGGATCTCTAATGCAAGCATGCCGGGATGAACATACTCAACCCGGAGGTTCCTCTTGAATCGCTACACGAATCCCTCTCATTTGAGAGATTCGGCGCTCAAAATACGAAAGGAAGGGGATGATATTCATGCATCCTAAATCCTAAAAACCGAGAGGAGAAGTGTCGTTACCTTCCGTCCCCTCTTCCTAGCCATGGAGAAGTTTTGCTCGGTTGAACGCCACCGCAACGCTCCCACCTTCGCGGATCTGAACTCCGCTCGCGAAACGGACCTCCGAAGCTTCGCCGGCGGCCGGAACTTGGCCTCCTTGCTCTCCCTTCTCTCTAGAACTTAGAAAGATAAAAGAAAATGGGGAATGAGGGTTTGGAACCCTATTCCCGGCCTTAAACCGCCCAGGGAGGCCCCCCACCATTGGATCTTCCAAGGAAAAGAACGAACGGCCACGATCGGAACCTAAATTAGAAAAATTGGGCCGAACACGGGTTGCAACACGGCCGTGTGCCTGGCCATGTTACCCATTCGCCGTCTCGATCGATTCGAAAACCAGCACACGTCTCCTGACACGGCCTTCGACACGGCCTTCGACACGGCCGTGTCTCGCTCCACACGGCCGTGTCGTGACCCGTGTCACGGCACCCGTTTTCAACATTTTCAGTCAGAGAAGTACACGGCCTCTGACACGGCCCCTGGCACGCCCGTGTCACCTGGGACACGGTCGTGTACAGACCCGTGTCATGCCCCGTGTGCAATACCTCAGAAAGTTCGACACGACCCGATGCTACACGGCCTGGGACACGGCCGTGTGCCTGGCCGTGTTCCATACCCGACGATCGTCGACCTTAACATGGTCGACGACACGGCCAGCTCGACACGGCCGACACGGCCTCCGACACGGCCGTGTCGGGACCCGTGTCACCTGCTCAAAAAACTGCCTTGGCCAAAAGCGATCCCCGTCGCTCCTACAACATTTTGGGGCGTTACAATTCCCCCCCCCCCTTAAAAGAATTTTGTCCCGAAATTTAAAACATGGAAAGAACACAAATTCTAAACGATACCTGAGGAGAAAAGCTCGGGGTACTCCTCCAGCATGGCCTGCTCTCGCTCCCATGAGAACTCCTCGCAGCCACAATTGTCCCATCGGACCTTTACGAGTCGGACCTCCTTGTTCCGCAGTTGCCGAACCTCCGAATCTTCTATCCCGATAGGACGTACTCGCGTCCTCAAGTCTTCCTCTACCGGCACCACCGCCGGTTCAATCACCGCGCTGGCCTCTAACAAGGCTTTCCTCAAAACGGAGACGTGAAAAACGTCATGCAATCCACTTAGCTCCGCGGACAACGCCAACCGGTACGCTGCCTCCCCCACTCGCTCGATGACCTTGAATGGTCCCAAAAATCTCGGACTCAGCTTCTTGAGTCGGCGAATTCGTGAAACGCCTTTGAACGACTTGATCTTAAGATACACCCAGTCGCCCACCGCGAATTCCACATGTCTGTGGCGAGCATTGAAATACTTCGACTGCCGATCTTGAGCTACCTTCATGCGCTCTTGGATGGTCCGCACTAGCTCACTAGCATCGGCTACCACTTCTTTCCCCAAAAGCTTTGTGTCTCCCGCCTCTGTCCAAGACATCGGTGTTCGACACCGCCTCCCATAAAGAGCTTCATATGGCGCCATCTTGATACTAGCTTGGTAGCTATTGTTATACGCAAACTCCACCATGAAGAGGTGATCCTCCCACTTCTTGCCGAAGTCGAGAGTGCACATCCTTAGCATATCTTCCAAAGTACGGTTCGTTCTCTCAGTTTGCCCATCGGTTTGAGGATGAAAAGCCGTACTAAACTTGAGTTTTGTGCCCAAGCTCTTCTGCACCAACCGCCAATCCTTAGACGTGAAACGTCCATCCCGGTCGCTGACTATACTCTTCGGAATCCCATGGAGTCGTACAATATTGCAGACGTACAACTCCACCAACTTTTCCACACCGTCCTCCTTCCGGTTTGGGATGAAATGTGCCACTTTGGTCAAGCGGTCTACAATCACCCAAATGGCATCATTACCCTGCTGCGATCTAGGCAACCCATGCACAAAATCCATGGAGATGTCATCAAATTTCCATTCGGGGATTGGAAGAGGCTTCAAGAACCCGCCCGGCTTCTGACACTCGTCCTTCACTAAGGCACAAGTTTGGCACCGACTCACACACAAAGCTACATCCCGCTTCATCCCAGGCCACCAATAGGACTTCTTCAAATCCAAGTACATCTTTGTACCACCCGGGTGAACGGAGTACTTAGTGAAGTGGGCCTCATACATCAACTCCTCGCGGAGCTTGCCGAACTGCGGTACACAAATCCTTCCGCCCTTCCTCAGAACCCCATCAACCATCTCCCAGGCGCTACCCTCTCCCTTAAGAGCTTCCTCCACGAAGGGTTGGAACTCCTCATCCACATGGGTCGCTTCCCGAATACGATCGCATAAGTCATTCTGCATCTCAATCCAGTTTAGCCGAGCCACGCTAGACTCGCCTCTTGCCACACATTCCAAACCAAGGGACTCCCAGTCTCGCCTTAACCGCTCATCGTGAGCTTCAATCCAACTTCCTTGCCCCGAGTATTTCCTACTCAAAGCATCCGCCACCACATTGGCTTTTCCTGGCGTGTACTGAATCGCCACCTCGTAGTCCCCAAGGAACTCGACCCACCTGCGCTGCCGCATATTTAGGTCCTTCTGATCCAGGAGATACTTCAGACTCTTGTGGTCCGTGAAGATCTCCACCTTCGCACCGTAAACGTAGTGCCTCCACAGCTTCAAAGCAAAAATTACCGCCGCCAATTCCAGATCATAGACGGGGTAATTTCTCTCATGAGGCTTCAGCTGCCTCGACCCAAAAGCTATCACACTGCCGTGCTGCACCAACACGCACCCTAAACCGCATCCGGATGCGTCGCTGAAAATCTGAAATCCTTCGGTCCCCTTTGGTAGACTTAGGATCGGTGTCATCATCAGCCTCTCCTTCAGGGTTTCAAACGCCTGACTGCACTCTTGAGTCCACACAAACTTCTGATCCTTGCGAGTTAGCGAAGTGAGGGGTAGAGCTACCCGCGAAAAGTTTTCCACAAACCTTCGGTAGTACCCGGCTAGTCCAAGAAAGCTCCGGACTTCCGCCACAGTCCTCAAAACTGGCCAATCTTTGATGGCTTCCACTTTCGTTGGATCTACCGCCACCCCATCCCCACTAATCACATGGCCTAAAAACGCCACCTTCTCCAACCAAAACTCGCACTTGGAGAACTTCGCATAGAGCTGGTTCTCTCTCAATACTTGCAACACTGTCCTCAAGTGCACCTCGTGCTCCGCTTCCGACTTGGAATACACCAAAATGTCATCAATAAAAACGACGACGAACCTGTCCAAGTATTCGCGAAACACTCGGTTCATCAAGTTCATGAACACGGACGGCGCGTTCGTCAACCCGAACGGCATCACCGAGAACTCAAAATGACCATATCTCGTACCAAACGCTGTCTTGGGTATGTCTTCATCACGAATCCGCAACTGATAATACCCGGACTTCAGGTCCAACTTGGAGTACACCACTGACCCCACCAACTGGTCAAAAAGGTCGTCTATCCGAGGAATCAGATACTTGTTTTTGATTGTCAATTTGTTCAACTCTCGGTAGTCTATGCACAAACGCATACTACCATCCTTTTTCTTTACGAATAACACCGGCGCACTCCACGGTGAAGAGCTGGGTCTGATATACCCTTGCTCCAAAAGCTCCTGCAACTGAACCTTGAGCTCGGCCAACTCCTTTGGTGCCATCCTAAATGGTGGACGCGACACCGGTCTAGCCTCGGGCACTAACTCGATGGAGAAATCAATCTCCCGCCGAGGAGGTGCTCCTGGTAGCTCCTCGGGAAAAACATCTCCAAACTCCGCCACCACGGGCACTTCCCCAAGAGACAGCCTGGAAAGGCTAACCTCCAACAACGCTACTAGAGCTACACCTCCCTGGTTAACAGCTCGCACTAGCTGAAGTGTCGAAACTAGGGAACAAGCCACTCCATGCAGGCCTTCAAACTTGACTTCCGCTTGCCCCACGCCCCTCATGGTTACCACCTTGGACAAGCAGTCGATACTGGCACGCTGCTCCGCTAGCCAGTCCATCCCCAAGATCACATCGAACTCGGACAATGGCAAGATCGCCGCTACCAACACGAAGTCGACCCCCTCAAGACTCCAACAAATCCGGCCTCTAGCCCTGGTAGTCATAGACGACCCATTGGGCATGCGCACCTTCAACTCTGAGTCCGTTGAGAAGGACTCAACTCCAATCCTCCGGATGAAACTTTCCGCAAGGAAGGAGTGCAACGCTCCCGTATCGAAAAGTACCCTAGCGGGGTACCCTGATACCACTACAAAGCCTACACACATGCAACAAACATAAAAAGGCTTGAAAGGAAGAAATCTAAGGTGCAGGTTGAATTCTCGTACCTGTCACCACATCGGGTTGACGGATTGCTTCCTGCTGCCCAAGGTTGTAGGCCCTTGGCTGCACTGGTTGAAACCGGGAAGCACTCGACTCCGCCATCTTCCCTTTCTCTGCGGCACTGGGACCGGAGCGCGCAGTCTGCTCCTGCCTTGGCTCTTGCTCAGCGCCCCCTTGGGTACAAAATCTTGCTATGTGACCTGGCTTGCCACAACTGTAACACGCCTGCAGTCCCTTGGAGCGTGACCCTCCGGACGTCTAATTACTTTTCTTGCCCGACTTAAACAGGGGAGGCTTCTTCTTCCATCGGCTCCCTTCAGCCTTTCCATGGGACTGAGCCGACTTCTTCTCTTCCCCCTGCTTGGGTATGAAACCCTTTCGGCGCTGGGATCGCTCCATATCGCTCTCCAAAATTCGGGCCGCCTCCACCAATTCGTTGAAGCCCGTACGCTTCATCGATATGAGGGGTTGTCTTAGATTTTCCCTCAATCCATGGTAGAAGAGATTGTCCCTCTCTTCATCATCCGCCATGGTCGTCCCCGCATAACGACCCAATCGAGTAAATTCCTGAACATACTCATCCACTGTCTTGTCTCGCTGCACAAGATGTAGAAACTGCCTCTGGAGGGCTAACCTTGTTGATGCGGGAATGTACTTCTTCAGAAAGGCATTCCCAAACTCCTCGATGGACGGTGTGCGTCCTGGGAACTGCCGACCACTGTGCCTCACCCACCATAACTTGGCATCTCCCTCCAACATAAAGGCTGCGAACTCTGCCTTTTTCTCATCTGGCGCCTCTGCCGCCCTCAGAAGCTCCTGAATCCTAGCCCACCAATCCTCTGCATCTGTAGGCGTGCCGATTCCCTTGAAGGTTGGAGGGTGGAAACTCAAAAAGTACTTCATTTGCCGGTCCCCATGCCCGACAACCACTCTCTCGGCCTGCGGCTCCGCCCGCCTGGCCTCCTCAACCTGCACGGTCGCTGCCGTGACCGGGGTAGCAGGAGTTGCTACCTGAGCAACGGGAGCTGCTACCTGTGCTGTCGCTGCAGCTTGGGCCGCCACCATCGCTTCTGCAAGCATACGACAGAAGTCGGCCGGTGTGACCCCCATCCCTAGGGGACCTTGCGCAGTCGCACTACTTGCCGAGAGCTCTTCTCTTGGCCTCGAGGTCCCAGCCTCGTTGCTTGCACTCTAAACACAAGCAAGAAAACACAAATCAGTCTCTAATCGCAAGACTCGAACACCAGGACACTCATGGTCCTGCGATACTCCTATGTGGATAACTTCTTATACGCGACTCGACTTATACTTTCGACCGCGAAACTTCTCACTGGAATGCGAACCTCCCTCTGATACCAAATTGTAACACCTCCCCTGTAAAGACCATATAATATGGGTCCGGTCGGGGCCCCACAACATACAGACACCATAGCTTTAGTATTAAAAGATGATATGAAACTACCCAAACTCAAATCTCCAGACATTCACAGCGGAAACATAAAACTAAAAGACAGAAGTTATCCACTAACAATAGAGTATCGAAATGGCCTTAAGGCCTTACACAATATAAGTCCAAAAATATAAAAGTGCCAAGCACTCCTAGGCTACCTCGGCATGCAAGCCGGACATGATCAAACAACATCAGCAAAACAAGGAAAAGAAACTAGCCAAGCACAGCAACACTTCATGAGGCTTAGGGCTTTTCGCCCGGCGCGCTAGCTCCTGCCTGCGATCCTTGCCCTGTAAGGATTTGAAGTAACGTGGGTCAGCAAAGGCTGACCTCTACTGTGTAACAAACACATCTCCTCCCGGCCGTCCCTAACGGACCCCGGGGTACCACTCCACCTGCAAGTTAACACTTCGTATACCAAAAGAGCATATATATTAAAGCGGTAAACAGGCTTGGATGTCTCATACAGCATACATGTTCTCTATGTTTTGTACAAAGTAAAAGGGCCTACTATGCAACATGAATGCAACCCGGGTTTCACCCAAGGAACCCTAGCTCGTATGCATCTAGCACAACATCAAACATTGGGTACTTCTGTTTCCCCATTGGCTTAAAGCCGCAAACAAAAGGGAAACACCGTGTCCCCAACGGCACACAGGCCGTCACACGAAACCTTGCAATGGCCCCACCCGCACACGGGTCTTAAACCCCGGGCTTGCCCGCATAATCTGATGTCGCACGTCAGGGTTCCGTCTCATACTGACCGATTCTAAGAAGCCTTGCTGGACCCCACCCGCTCATGGCCACATTGCCCGGGCTTGCCCTCCGCTCGACATTCTCGTCAGTCTCACACAAGGGCTAGTCTCGTCGGGACACTTTCCCCACATGACTTGCGCGTCACGGGATAGCCAGCCGACCACGGAGACCTAGCCGCACCTTTGCACAGCACAAAACAAGGTTTCCCCACCCCAATTACCACTCGCACCGTGTCTTTCCCGTGCTCCAAGGAAACCATCTACCGCACAAAGCGGAGCTAACCTCGTCAGGTTCCGACTACGAGTACTCACTCAAATACAAGGGGGAAAACGCATGCATACAACGGCGTATTGCCGCAACGGATTTTCTACCGACGCTCGCTATGCAACATCACCGGGTCGGACTATCGGTCGCGACCACGGCTTCACCCACAATGCCTAATCCGCTAACGGAGCGGATCTCTAATGCAAGCATGCCGGGATGAACATACTCAACCCGGAGGTTCCTCTTGAACCGCTACACGAATCCCTCTCATTTGAGAGATTCGGCGCTCAAAATACGAAAGGAAGGGGATGCTATTCATGCATCCTAAATCCTAAAAACCGAGAGGAGAAGTGTCGTTACCTTCCGTCCCCTCTTCCTAGACATGGAGAAGATTTGCTCGGTTGAACGCCACCGCAACGCTCCCACCTTCGTGGATCTGAACTCCGCTCGCGAAACGGACCTCCAAAGCTTCGCCGGCGGCCGGAACTTGGCCTCCTTGCTCTCCCTTCTCTCTAGAACTTAGAGAGATAAAAGAAAATGGGGAATGAGGGTTTGGAACCCTATTCCCGGCCTTAAACCGCCCAGGGAGGCCCCCCACAGTTGGATCTTCCAAGGAAAAGAACGAACGGCCACGATCGTAACCTAAATTAGAAAAACTAGGCCGAACACGGGTTGCAACATGGCCGTGTGCCTGGCCGTGTTACCCATTCGCCGTCTCGATCGATTCGAAAACCAGCACACGGCTCCTAACACGGCCTTCGACACGGCCTTCGACACGGCCGTGTCTCGCTCCACACGGCCGTGTCGTGACCCGTGTCACGGCACCCGTTTTCAACATTTTCAGTCAGAGAAGTACACGGCCTCTGACACGGCCCCTGACACGCCCGTGTCACCTGGGACACGGCCGTGTACAGACCCGTGTCATGCCCCGTGTGCAATACCTCAGAAAGTTCGACACGACCCGATGCTACACGGCCTGGGACACGGCCGTGTGCCTGGCCGTGTTCCATACCCGACGATCGTCGACCTTAACATGGTCGACGACACGACCAGCTCGACACGGCCGACACGGCCTCCGACACGGTCGTGTCGGGACCCGTGTCACCTGCTCAAAAAACTGCCTTGGCCAAAAGCGATCCCCGTCGCTCCTACAACATTTTGGGGCGTTACACAGAATGTCACTAACATCCATTAGAGCTGAACACAAAGTTCATAGCCCATAGTTAACTGGAGGCTATCGCCGACGATAACCACTATCGCCCGGCGTTAACGACAGAATGTTTCATCCATCTCCAAACTCAACCAATTTTGGGAATACAACATCTAGAAAACCCTGCAGTAACCTACAGTGCCAGAACCACTGGTCTTATACAACACACAACATAAATAGCTCATCAGAGCTATCGCCAAACTGCGATATTCACTATCGCCCGACGATAGTAAACTTCCATCCAAAACCATGGATTTCTTTGGGTATTTTCCTGGGCATTTTCCCCTAGTACTTCCTGTTACTAACAATTCACAAGCATAACCCACAGACCCCATATCCTACTCATTTTATACGCGGAGTCTTCTCCGGTTCACAAAATAAGCATCACCAATCCAGACCAACCTGTCCAGATGGGCTTCACACAGTATGCCTATTTCATACTGCATATTTCCGGATCTAAATGCAATTGTAAGTGGGTATAACAAAATCAACCCAACAGAATCACTTATAAATTTCAACCTTTTGGTGGAGGATTCTATGCACATGCAAATTAAAGACTTCACTTGTCCAAGCAAGAGATCTTTGCCCTTGTAGTTCGCTTGGGAGCCATGATGAAGCTTTTCTATGCGGATGGAAGTGAGCTCCTCACTTTCCCCTTCGCGACAGTAACCTCGGATCCTGCTTTTGATGAGGGAATCTCCTTCAGCACCTTCACGAAGCTTAGCCAAAAAACTTAGCTCAAGCGCCTTAGTTCTTTTCTCAAGAACACTCAAAGGAGGAGATGAAATGAAGAGAGTGTGTGAGAAGGAAATAATGATCTCCTCTTCCTACACTCCTCTGCATATGTGGCCTCGGGTTTAACCCCGGTCACACGATCAATTCATCAAAACTAAGCAATGACCTGGATTTGAGTTGAAACGGTCAACATTATCATTGTCGCCAGCGATAGTGATTGTCGCCCCTCAGCGACAGCAACTTAACCGCTTGACTCCAGTCACCCACCACTCATGGACCGCTTAACAGCCACATGACACGTGTCCATCACTATCGCCAACGACATCCACTATCGCCCAGCGATAGTGATTCGTCGAACGGTGTTGAATTCATTGAGTGCCACTCGACTAAGCATTTTTAACGCTATTGCCACCTGACGATACCCACTATCGCCCGGTGATAGTGACAAAGGTTTGCTATTACACTTGGGGTGTTACATCTCATCCTTTATAACACAGGCTTACAACTAAGATCCAAAAGGATCTTATAGAGAGAATAAGGTATGATGTTTATTTGACACTAGAGAAAATATCTCTGTGTCTTTCTCCTTCTATCCTGAGAAAGATCAGTCCAGATCTCTTTTTCACAGCTCTAGGAAATAATCTTTAGGATTTGCTCAGCTTGGGCTGTGAAGTGGCAGCAGCTATGGTTATCCTTTGTTGCTCCTCCTTTCTTGTTGTTGATGATGAAGACGACAACAGCTAATAGGAAGAACTTTTAGGTCGATTGATTTGAACTTCTGCTTCTTATCTCAGCAACAATGGCGAGGAAGACGATGAAGATCTGTCGCTTTTCGAAAAGACAAAGCCCTAAAAGTTAAGTTGATTTCCCCGATCTCATTACTATTATCTTCCACCGTGCACGGCTTTCTTGACCTATGGTCCCAGCTTTAATTGCTGGTATATAGCCTTCCTTTTACAGAATATATTATACAGTTGGCCGCCGTCGCCATTAGTGGTGAATTTCAGCTTTCCCGTAGTGAATTTGAATTTCATTGATTTTTGTTGACTTTGGCTGACGTCAGCATCTGTGGACTTAGCCAAATTTTCAGTTTCAATCCAGGTGTTGAGTGCGTTGAGTGATCTGGCTTCACCCAGCGCATCTGGACTTAGCTAAATTCTCTACACCATCAGGTGTTGAGTGCGTTGAGTGAACTGACTTCACTCAATGCATTTGGACTTACCCAAATCCTCTGCACCATCAGGTGTTGAGTGCGTTGAGTGAACTGACTTCACTCAATGCATCTGGACTTAGCCAAATTCTCTGTCTTGCTTAGGCATTGAGAGCATTGAGTGAATGACCTACACTTAACGCTTTTTGACTTGGCCAAACTTTCTGCGCTGTCAGGCGTTGAGTGATCCTTCATCACTCAACGCCCCTGGACTTAGCTGCTTCACTGATTTTTTTGTTTTCATGCTGAGGCGTTGAGTGAACTGGCTTCACTCAACGCTTATGTACGTAGCCGCAATTCTGAAATCTGCCAGCTTGCTGAGGTGTTGAGTGCGTTGAGTGAACTGGCTTCACTCAACGCTTCTGGACTTTGTCGATTTCTGTCTTCTTTCTTCTTAGGCTTTGACTACAGCAACATAACTCAATGTTTCTGCTCAACTGGCGTTGAGTAAACTAGATTCACTCAACGCCTGTGGACTTAGCCGCAATATTGTCTCTACAACCTGCTGGGCTTTGATCGTCCTGTCTTTAATCAACACTTTTGTTGTCTAGCGTTGAGTGAACTGGCTTTACTCAACGTTTGTGGACTTAGGCGCAATATTGTCTCTACAACTAGCTGGGCTTTGACTATCCACACCTTACTCAGTGCTTTTTTGTATCTGGCTTTGAGTGAAATGGCTTCACTCAACGCATGTGGACTTAGGCGATTTTCAGCTTTTCCAACATCCTTCTTTGATATCTGGCGTTAAGTGAACTAACTTCACTTAACGCCTGTGGACTTAGACAGATTTCTGTCTCTCCACTCCTCTACCTTGTGACCACCTGTCACAACCACTTGGAATACCTGTACAACCTACATGCATGAACTTAAATATACATTAAATACAACTATGTGTATACCAGTGACTTGTTTGACTTATACAAATCTGGAACATTGTGAGCAATGAACCTAATATTTTGCATGAGCGCCTGCAGTTATCCCCTACACGGCATGACATCATGACAAGCGTTTTCCCTTACTCTGATATATCGTTTTAATGTGGAGAAAATGCGGGTTGTGATAAAACCTCCAATCACGCGTCGACACGTGACCGCGCCATAACTGTTCTGCTATCGCCGCGCAGGATCCCACTACCGCCGCGCAGTAGGCGATGCGTTGCATCAACACGCTGTTTACGATTAACAGTCACTACCGTCACGCGGTATCACTACCGCCGTGCGGTAGCTCTTAGAGAGGAACTCCAAATAAATCGGCCACGCTACCGCCGTCGTTAACAGCACCACCGGGCGGTAGCTCACTGAGAGCTTTGTCGATTAATTCGACCATGTTACCACCGCGTGGTATCAACCTACCGCCAGGCAGTATCTCACAGAGAGCACCTGCAACAATTCCACAATGCTTCCACCGACGCTAAACCTACCGCCAGGAGGTAGCTCATAGAACTAATCTCTTGGCTACGAGAAACTTGGGGCGTTACATGCCGGAAGCCACCTCGATCTTCGAAGCTGCCCTTGAATATTATTTTCAAGCCCTTCAAAGATCGCTCGAAGATCTTCATCGTCCTTTCACAGCTTTCGTCCGTCTTCACGCTCCTCTGCACATTCAACACGGTACGCGCTCCTTTCGCCGCAACAAGCAACCCGCGCACTACGCTCTCAACACTCAACATCCACCTTCCAACAACAAGCTCTCTTTGTACCAGCTAACAAGCACATGTAGAAGTTCGCCCACTCTCCAGAGCACGTGCGTGCTCCGCTGTGGACGAGAGAAAATACTCAGTCTCGTGAGCGAGTGACTTGTCACCCTCCGAACGTCTCTTTCTCCTGCAAATTATAACAATGAGCGGTATGTCGCCCTTGTATTCTCTTGAAAGCCCTGTAACAACACCCAAGACTAGTGAAAGTTTAGTTGGCACTGATCCGACCACGTGGTTTTTCACTATATTCACGGGTTTTCCATGTAAAAAATTATCTTGCCAGCTCTCACTCTTTTCTGTGACTGATTTGCGTGCTTGACCGCTCTGCAGGCTAAAATAGTTCAATTAGTTCGGTCTGCCAAGAGCCTCGAGTAAGCTGCAAAAGGCCTACAAATATAATTACCCTAAATCATTTGCGATAATATCCATCCCCCAGAAATCCGGCCGGGCAAATCCTGGTTCAGATTGGCGAGGGCACCCAACAAAGCTTTAATTCGAGACTGATGAGCCAAATAGGTACAATCATTTCCCCATCAGTTGTGCATAGAGCTATCACTTAAAATTGAAAATAAAAAAAATAATGAGAACCGAACCAAAACAACAAAGAATCCGAAGAACCGTTCACAAATTATATGGGTTCTGGTTTGAATTTTGGAACCATGAACAACAATGATCCAAGTGCAGTTCTTTCATTTTTTTATCGAGATCGGAATCCAAATCAAACATATAAGTCTCAAGCGGTTTCATGATTTTTAGATCCTATCCGAACTGGACCGAAACAAAACCAAACCGCAACAATAGGCCATCAACGAAGCAACCTAGTGCCATCATCGAGCTCAGACAATTTTAGCCATCATCTCAGAAGTTTTTTCCACCTTCAACTCATCCGTGTGTATCTGTCTATTTTGTTTATGAACATTCTCCTTTCAACTTTCCCCCATGCCCATTGCTGCCTCCTCGCCTCACCTCCGCTCAACCTTGAAACATGCACTTTGGAAGACCAACAGACATCGATAGGCAGACTTTTTATCCTCATCCTAGACATTTTTTTTGAATATTTATTTTAAATATAATATTTGTGATTGCGTCCAATGACTCGTACTATAGAGTTATAAAATATTTAAAACTGTCACATATAGCCAATGAAAATCAGTTCAAATCACGTATAATCAGACCGAATCGTTAGTAATTGGTTTGATTTTGATTCTCATCCATGATTGACATGACGGTTCAAAAAATTAGAACAAAAATCTTTCAAACCATATAAGATTTTGATTGAAGCCATTATCTGAGCCAGAATCAGTAACGAAAACGGATTGCGTCGAAGCGGAGAAATTGGTGCGGTCTCTCGCTCTCCCTCGTCGTAAACTAGGGCAGCTTGGCGGATTGTTCCACGATTTTCATTTTCATCTGATTGTTCGGCCTTGTAGCTGCCTCTTCTCTCGTGTCCCGATTCAAGCCTGAATTCGTTCCAGTTTGATTATGTGAAGTCTTGGCGTCTCTAGATCTGCCACTTATGAGGAACTCCTCGAAGGATCTCTCCGTATTTGAGTTCAAACCGAATGAAGGGAAGGTGTCCGACAAGTTGGCCAAGTACCATTTTTTGGAAGCTTGTAAGTCCGTTTCGTGGCTGAAGCTCGAAGCCAAACTTGATATCTTAAACTTCAATGTTTATTTAATTTGTAGTGTATTACTTTCCATGATCGCAGTGTCGGATCAGACTGGATTATGCCGATTATGACTCACGATGAATTCTTTGAAACTCCTTGTTTCTATTTTTCATGTCTTAAATTTAAGTCAACTTTGAGAGTTCATTTCCGTTGATTAATAATCCCTGAGGGTGTAAACTGCAGATAAAGCTATGTAGCTGAGGAGCAGAAGTTCTTATTAATTGAATCCTAAGGAGAAATTTTCTAACACATGGAATGCGATTACTAGTAGATGATATGGAGATTTAGGCTCCGTTTGGGGGGACTTATTTTCACCGGTCAAGCGGTCATGACCGCATGAACCAGGACTTAATTAAGGTCCGGTTCATGCGGTCATGACCGCTTGACCGGTGAAAATAAGCCCCCCCAAACGGAGCCTTAGTGGGCATTAAATTGATTAGTTCCAGTTCCATTTCTCGGAAATTCAAGTGTTAGTCCGGTTTTCCTGTATTAACTTAGGTATATTATCCAAAGTTATTGATATATGACTGATGAAAGAACTTTTAAATCTAATGTTGATTGGTAGAGATGGAAAAGTGCAGTGAGAGTGCTATATAATAAGATAATGTAGTTAGATTAAGAAGTAAATTTAGCTATAGATGTAATTAAATTGACTTTCTATATAACTTTGACCCTTGAGAAACAAGGAATTCATCAGTAAAGCCTGGTAGAAAGAGAAGCGGGCGGACTCCTGGAGAAGCGGGCGGACTCCTGGAGAAGCGGGCGGACTCCTGGAGAAGCGGGCGGACTCCTGGAGAAGCGGGCGGACTCCTGGAGAAGCGGCGAACTCCCGGAGAAGCGGCAGACTCCTGGAAAAGTGGGTGGACTTCTGGAGAAGCGGACGGATTCTTGGAGAAGCAGACAGACTCCCAAAGAAGCAGGCGGACTCCTGGAGAGACGACGCAAAAAGGCTAAGGAAAATCACCTAGGATGATGATGCTTGGTCCGGGCATCCCGAGGGTGATTGCTGACTTCTGGATGAACACATTCCCACACTTTTTTAAGTTTCCAAAAAACTTTGAAAAAGTAGAACCACCCAAAGAAGTCGCAATCCATTGCTTCTTGTGTTCTTCCTGTAAGAGAGAAAATGCAAAACGGGTAATGTGCAAATAAAAACCACAAGTACCTGAGTAAAACTTGTTGCTCTTTAGGAGTGCTTGCTGATATTTTCTCCCTTGAAGAATATATATACACAATAACATTTTTCGACAATGGAGATTTGGATGTTCTTTGTGACTGCTTATCTTGGACGATCACCTCGATGACGGAGGGATCACATCTCTGCATAAATACTATAATAATATCTGAGGTTTTTGTAACCTAACATCATTGCAATCACATATCTTTATACTTCGAGAGCAGAGAATTGGGCGGCCCTGAGAGCAACGAAGGAAGGGGAGCCAAACTAGTCATGCACCATTTTGAATTTTACCTATTCCATGCGACTCCTGAATTCTATACATGCGAACACATTTTTTGAATTTTAGAAGTGTTAAGGAAGTTATAGCGTACCTTTTCCTTATCGATTTTGGGGCCTGTAATCGCGATATGAAGAACCCTCATAGAATTCTGTTCTGCATACATGATGTGTGTGATTTGAAAGAAAAACCCACAGTGGTTACCCGTGGCCACCTAAAAACATTTAGTGGCGCTCTATAGCTTCGAGGTATTAAGTGAGCCATTCAAAACCACTCTAAATAGAACATGACACGTGTTGATCGTGTGTAGTAAGTAGGGATATATTCTTTGCTCGAGTAGGATTGTCCACTTAATATTGTTGTTCAAGAAAGCTTCAGAAATATGATGATTTGACTTATAAGGCCCATCCTGTGTGGCACCTATGAGTATCTTATCGACAATTCAGCCAACACCAACATTAGACACCTTGAAGTCAGAGGTTCTACTTAGATCAACCTGTTAAAAGAAAAGGGATAGGATTGTAATACTTATGGAATAACAATCCTCACCTGCCCTGATATGATCGCGGGCTCAGGTTGGCTAACATTCTTCACCTGTCCGGATTTGTTCGTGGGCTTAGGTGGAAGAAAGTTCTTCAGCTGTCGGGTCCGTTGCCAGAGGTCATTGGTGCCAGTTGGGCATATGGCATCCGCAAGATTCTCGTCTGGATGCAGCGTTGAAAAACTCTCTTGGGGTATGAAACATCTGTTCCTCGGAGCTTGTCCTCGAAAAGAAACCAATAGCAGTAACAACGCCTCAGTCGATGCGCGGTTTGCTATCACATCTAGACCTGCCATATATGTCCATCAGGAGAGTCTTCACGAGGACAATTATAGTGGTTTAGGGTGAGGGAAGTAGATCTTACCAGCAGGAGGGTCGAAAGCTCGATCACCTCCACACGAGACGTCCGAATACGTCCGAGAGGGTCCAAGCAAGCTCCGGGGTTCTCCAGACTAGGGACCGGAAAAAATGGCCTTTATCTGCCCAGATTTGATCGTGGGCCAATGTGGAAGAACTTTCCCCATCCGTCCGAATTTGATCGTGGAGCTAAGGTGGGATAACGTTCTTAACCTGGCCGAATTTGGTCGTGGCGGAGGTAGACAAAAGATGTTCTTCACCTGCCCATATGGCCATATTTAATCATGGGCTAAGGTGGGAGAATAATCTACACTCGCTTGGATTTGATCGTGGGCTCAGGTGGGGTAACGCTCTCCGTTTGGCATTTTAGGACAATTCACAAAATCTTTTAGCGCAATAAATGGTATTAGGATTTTCAAAAACATGCTCATTGTTTGATAATCAAAAATTGTAAACTGAACAGGGAAAGACAAGCAAGCAAAAATAAAGTTACCAGTGAGCTCGTGACCTGCCGATGGGCCGTTTTGCGTGCGCCTGAGTTTGCTAGTGCGTAGCGAGAGTCCAACCTCTTTTATTCAAGAATGTCATCTCGGTATCAATTTGAGTTGGCTGAAAAAGGTTGGTGCTGTGAATTGACTTAGATGCTTCCTCTTTGGTGAAATGTCGCATAGGTTAGAGCTTGCTCATTGCGGAGTCGAACTCCCTTACTGAGGGTAATACTCTTCGACTACCCCCTGCTTTTGCTAGAGGAAGGATCCAACTCTCGAGCCATATTCTTCCGTGTTTTGCTTGTCCTTAATGTTCTCTCTATTACTCTCTGAAGAGTATGACAACTCCCTGTATCGTGGCCTTTTTTCGGTGATACTCACAATAGAGCTTCTTATTGCTACTTTTGGCCTTTGCTCCCGAAGAAGGGGATCTGTTATGTCTTAACTTGTTTCAATTGATCCGGGGAACCTCTCCAGTGTGAGGGTCCGGATTGGTATGCTCTTCTGGATGGTCATCATGCGCAAGAGATTGAGGAATGTAAGGTTGGACGAGACATGATTCCATATTCACAGATGACATAAGATGCAAAGGAGACAATGCGCGTATGTTCCGAAGAGGGGAATTAGATCTTAAACGCTTCGCATGTGAGGTGTTCTGTGAAGGAGATTAACATTGACGATGAAAATTCTTTTTCAACTTGAGAAGACTTTCTTGCAGTTCATCCACTAAGGTGTCAATATTTTCCTTGCTTTTGGTCATGGAGTCCACTTACTTTGAGAGATCAACAACCGTAACTAGTAGAAGGTTTAAGTCGCTCCTTTTGATGGGCATCTCCGGGTCATCAGAAGAGTTTTCAGAAGACTTTGTCGATATTTCAATCGAGACAACAATTGCCGAAAGAGGAAAACCGCGATAACTTCCAAATAGTGCGGATTCCGGGCAATCTGATTGCGCGAAACAAACTCGAACGAGTAAACCTAGTTTGCCAGTGGATAGATCTCTCAGAGTTCTTTCCGATATGCTTTTCCGGGCTGAAAACGGGCAACCGGATCAAATTTTAGGATTGTTTTAAGATTGTGTATTTTAGGCAAAAATCTGAAACTCCGCCAACTTGCAGATTAGAATCCACACCACAGGCGAATACTTCCTAGAATAGGCGGACACTTCATGGAGTGGACGAACACTCCTCAGAGGACTCACACAAATAGGAATGCTTCTGGGCTTTGGGCGAACACTATTGCTGTCTTTCGACTGCAGGGGCGATTTCACTAATTGCTTGATCTGAAGGCGGCGTGGTGAACTCTTGCTGCAAAATTTCTCACCCAACTTTTCACTCTCAACGACCGCTTGGGGGAGTTCGGCGGACAGATTGGAGACCTTAATCGGCTTGTTACTGACCCTGTGAGGGCTCGATGGATAGGAAACATAACACAAAAAAGAGGTTGCCGTGGAGAATGCTTCTCTTGCTACAACTATTTTATTACTCCAAAAAATGATTACAATAGTGAGCGAATACAAGAGTGAGGAAGGAAAGAAAAGGAAACCGGCGGGCACTCGAAACTAGTGACCGCACCTACGAGAGGGTAGGTTCTAGACCCAGTTTACTGTCCCCTTTGAGCACCCCTGACCCTCTATTTATACTCGAGGGTAGGCTGCTTGAACGGTTCACGAAGAGTCGTACATTCAATGCTTCATTAATCGTGACATTAAATGCGCTGCCGCCCGAGGTACACGAAAATTCGGGCGGCGGTGGGTGAGAGAAGAGGTCGCGCGGACTCCTGGAGAAGCGAGCGGTCCCATAGAGAAGCGGGCGCTCTCCTGGAGAAGCAGGCAGACTCTTGGAGAAGTGGTCGGGCTCCTGGAGAAGCGGCGGTCTCATAGAGAAGCAGACGGACTCCTGGAGAAGCAGGAAGACTCCTGGAGAAGCAAGAAGACTCTTGGAGAAGCGAGTGGACTCTTGGAGAAGTGGGTGGACTCTTGGAGAAGCGGGCAGACTCTTGGAGAAGCGGGCGGTCTCCTGGAGAAGTGGCGGACTCCTGGAGAAGAAGACAGACTCCTGGAGAAGCAAGCAGTTTCCTAGAGAAGCGGACGGACTCCTGGAGAAGTGGGCAGACTCCTGGAGAAGCAGACAGACTACTGGAGAAGCGGGCCGACTCCCGGAGAAATGGGCGGACTCCTGGAGAAGCGGGTGGACTCCTGGAGAAGCGGTCGGACTCCTGGAGAAGCGGACAGACTCTTGGAGAAGCGGACGGACTCCTGGAGAAGCAGACAGACTTCTGGAGAAGCGGACGGACTTCTGGAGAAGCAGACGGACTCCTAGAGAGACTGCGCGAAAAAGCCAAGGAAAATCTCCTAGGATGATGATGCTTGGTCCGGACATCCCAAGGGTGATTGCCGACTTTTGGGTGAACAATTACATATGATCTAGAAGCAAAGGAAGTTCCCGTACAGTAGAATGCATTCATTATTTTTCTGTGAATAGGCCAATATTTTTTAGTTTCCTAGAGAAGCGGGCGGACTCCTGGAGAAGAGGCGTACTCCTGGAGAAGATGACGGACTCCTGGAGAAGCAAGCAGTTTCCTAGAGAACACATTCTCTAAAATTAGGAATGAAAGTATCAGGGATAAGACATGAGTAGCACCAATTTCAGAGAAGATGCGAGAAGCTCGTCTAAGATGATTTGGACACGTACAAAGGAGACCATTAGAGGCACCTGTTAGGCGTTGTGAGAGTCTAGTCACTATGCATATTAGACGAGGGAGGGGTAGACCGATAAAGACTTGGAATGAAACTATAAAGAAAGACATAATGCACTTAGGCATTAGTGAGATTATGGCAAAAGATAGGGCACAATGACGACAAAGGATCAATATAGCCGACCCCACTATAGTGGGATAAAGGCTTGCGTGTTGTTGTAGGCCAATATTTTGTAGTTAGGGTTCTTTTAAAAGCAAAAAGGTGGAAATGCATTACTGAATAATGTTCATGACTGTTGTTGGGAGTTTAGCTTCCGAAAGAAACCAAATTTGAACATAATCTCCAACGTGTTTGGAAAATATAAACTAGTAGTTTTGAACTGTTGTTAACTTGTTACTAGTGAATTAAATTGTATTTCTTAGAAATATGGGGTACTGATGGCAGGATAGGCTCACATCGGAATCCACCAGGGGGATGTTAGCCCGAATCCACCGGGCTTAGCCTTCCTGCCATTATCAAGATTGCAGTCCGTACACCCTAACCAGCTCTCTGCACCAGCTACAGTGCGGTAGGTCGTTGAGGTCGGGACTCGAATACCTGACTTCCTAGATAAAGAGTTCTCCATTGAACTCCCATCACCAACTGAGCTAGGCCCGGTGGATTCTGGCTAACACCCCCTGGTGGATTCCGGGGTGGGTCTGTCTTGCATCATAAAAGTCCATTTTTATGATGCAGGAGTGCAGGACATGCCCACCTCAGAATCCACTAGGGGGCTGTTAGCCGGAATCCACTAGGGGGCTGTTTTCTGGTAACCACCAGGCCCAACCTTCCTGCCATTATCAAGACTGCAGTTCGTAAACCTCAACCAACTCCCCACATTGACCACATTGTGATAGGTTGTTGAGGTTGGGACTCAAACACCCGACCTCCTAGATAAAGAGTTTTCTACTGATGAGGTCGTGTGTTCGAGTCCCGACCTCAACAACCTATCATAATGTGGACGGTGCAAAGAGCTGGTTGGAGTGTACAGATTGCAATCTTGATAATGGAAGGAAGGTTAGGCTTGGTGGATTTCAGATAACAACCCCTTTGTGGATTCCGTGGTGGGTCTGTCCTGCATCATAAGCTCAGTTGGTGATGGGAGTTCAATGGAGAACTCTTTATCTAGGAGGTCGGGTGTTAGAGCCCCAACCTCAACAACCTACCGCACTGTGGCCGGTACAGAGAGCTGGATGGGTGTTCGGACTGTCGTGTTGATAATGGAAGGATGGCTAGGTTCGATGGATTTTGTCTAACAACCCCTTGGTGGGTTCTGTTGCGGGCCTGTCCTGCATCATAAAAGTGCACTTTTATGATGCAGGACAATAGTCCACCTGCCTGCCACCCTGAAGTCCCACCAGGGGGCCACCCTGACATCTCAGCAAGACGACTTTATCAGGGTTGCAACCCGTACACGCCAAT
The DNA here is from genome assembly GCA_039513925.1 of Platanthera zijinensis. Taxonomy (NCBI): domain Eukaryota; kingdom Viridiplantae; phylum Streptophyta; class Magnoliopsida; order Asparagales; family Orchidaceae; genus Platanthera; species Platanthera zijinensis. The sequence goes on from CM077094.1 coordinate 39,916,689, forward strand.
CAGTCTCCGAGCTGGCCACAACAAAGGTAGGTTGTTGAGGTCGGGGATCGAACACCCGATCTCCTAGATAAAGAATTTCAATTGAACTCCCATCACCAATTGCCTCACCAATTGACCTCCTAGATTATGAGTTCTCAACTGAACTCCAGCACCAACTGGTGCAGTTGGTGATGGGAGTTACATTGAAATTTTTTTATCTAGGAGGTCGGGTGTTCAATCCCCGACCTCAACAGCCTACCTTTGTTGTGGCCGGCCCGAAGACTGATTGGGGTGTACGGGCTGCAACCTTGATAAAGCCGTCTTGGTGAGATGCCAGGGCGGGCCCCCTAGTGTGACTCTAGGGTGGCAGACAGGTGGACTCCTGTCATACATCTGGTACCATTACCAATTAGCTGACATGATACATTCAACTACTGTGCATTGTGCAACAATACGCAGTGCTTACAACATCTTTTTCTTGCACTGTTTTAAGCAACGGTTTTCATATTGCCCCAGTCATCAAAGGAGATGAGAGACAAGACACTTGCCTTTATGATACAAGGTACCAACTTCTCTTGTATCAGGAAGTCAAAAAATGGATATGAAAGTTGGGACTTGGAAATACTAGAGGAAGAAGCAAAATGGAACAAGATTCACAACACAGGAAGAGCATGTTGATGTTTCTGCAGAACAGCAAGAGAAGGAAGGTTAGTGTGAAAATGGCAAGAAAAAATATTTTCCAAAGAAAGGTAAAAGCAAGAATTACATGCAGAAGCAGAAGAGGTAAAATAATAGAAGATGAGTGAGCAGAAATAAATCTCAATGGAGTACTACATTGTAGAAACAAAAGAAACATTGATTTACAACACCGCATCTGTAGGAAAATGACAAAAAGGCTAATGCGTTAACAGAAAATTGGTTGATTTGAAGATTATTTTCACGGTAGTGAAATATCGATTGTGGGATAAGGTTCATGGAGAGGATGAGAATGTGAGGGAGGAGATGATAGAATAGTTGTCTGAGAATGTTACGTAGGAACAGAAGAATAGGCAGAAGAAAGTTATTGAGCTTCTCTGTCATAGATGGAGACTGAAATAGAAACAAGGTAAATTAGAAACAATGTGTTGTGTGCGGTGGTGGTGACATAATAGAGTGAGTCGACCCGAGGAACTTGGTGGTTTTATGTAAGAAATCTATCTGGGATAAATACTAAGGGAGTTTCATTGAGCTAGCAAAACTGCTGATTAAAAATACCAGGCAGGTATGTAGTGCAGGGGAAACCAAAAAAAGGGAAAAAGAGAAGATGAATAACTTGAGGAACATAAAGAATGTACAGCATCCCTAGGAAAAAGATACTGCATTCTGAATCAGTTGAAAAAGCACGATGATGGAACATCAGGAGGAATGCAGAACCGTAGTTAAGTAAATATTAAAAATGTAAGCTTAAAACATGTTAATAAGAGTGAAGTGGAGTAGTTGTAATATGCAAAAAATGTCATTAGTATTTTTTTTAAAATATACATCAAAATGTTATGGCCACTTGTATTTATTGATAATCCAATTCATATTACCCGGAGACTGAATTTTTGTATAAAAGCATGTTGTTCCAGCAAATACAATTAAATATGCTGTGTTATTTATCTTGTTATGTCATGCTGTCATAAGAGGATTATGGAATTAGATTGACATAATATCATCATCATGATCATTATTTGCCTCATTCCAAGTCTTTGAGTTCGTCTTAATGAAATCTTGACGTTGATTAGTTCATTTTGAGTGTTCCATGAGTTGTTAATTTGTCTTATCCAAGCCATTTAAAAGAAACTCTTCTCATTTTATCTACTGTTTTTTCTTTCTGATTCTTCCAGGATGAAAATGACTTTTTTTAAACTCTGTCTTCTCCTTGTTTGAGTGTTTGATTTCCCTTTGTCAGAAGTGGAATACACTTTTTTTTTCTTGTCCTTTTAAGTTTTAGCTTAATTCTTATTTATGTATCATGTTTTAGCGACTTTTTAATAACCTAAGTGAAGTGTGGCATTTTTTTTTGTGGGTTTTTCAATGATACATAAGTAGAGAAGTAAAGTTATAACCATTTATTTGGCCGGTATAAGAAATGTTTAATGTATCTGCGTGAGTGCATACCATTTGATTTTTTTAGAATTGGAACTTTAGATTTGCAGATATTTACTGAACACAAGTTTTTTTTAATTCTTTCTAGTTGATCATTCTCCCCACTCTTTTCCCATTAAATTTAAGCAGATTTCATTGGTTATAAATTCTATTTTTTGTAGTCACATCAGGGTACCATCAGTTGAAGGATCCGGATATTTCTGACCTACCACCAAATAAGTTACATGAAGTTGATAGTCCTGAGAGGTCTACATCAGATAGGAATGTGGTTTCCACTGAGGAGATATCAGAGTTGGATGATGTTAAGGCATGCTCAACAAGTTATTATGCTCATACTAAAACATGCACTAATGATTTTAGAATCGGAAGTCTTCTCCAGGAAAACGCTCTTGTAATGGAAGCTTCTAGGATCCTTGTAGGGTCACCTTATGATGATGAAGACTCTGTGATACGATCTTCTGTATGTCTCATTCCAGTTTTAATTTGGGAACTGCATGCATCTTTTCTGCTTTGACCTGACTTGAATTTTCTGCAGGAGTTGCCTGTAAATTTAATGTCAAATGAAGAAGAAAGTTGCACATCAACATCTGAAGTTTCATCAACTACCGGGGATTGGACAGAGACTGATGGTGAGAGTTTATTCTTTGTTTTTATTGAAGTATTTGTAGTTCATTAATTGCAGTTATGTCATTTCAGGTCATCCGGATTGCCAAGTTTTCGAGCACTACGGTTCTACTTGTGAAGAGATGGTTAACATTTTTTAACTACATTTTTTTATTGTAAAGGCAACTGATGGATATCAAGTTTAATTGATTTGATTTTTTTTAAATTCAACTTCATTAATTTTCATTTCCTTAATTGCTACTATTTCATAGCTTATCGTTGTAGTAAAGCATGCCTAATACCCTGCAATGGCAACATTTTATCTGCTTTTAAAATTTTTGTGGCTGTTTTTTTGACCCAAAGCTTAACTACAATTACATGTCTTTGACGGCGTTTTAACCTGGAATATCATTTTGCGAAACTAGAGTTTGTGATAGCAAAAACTGAATTTGGCGAGACACTTTAGAAAAGAAAGGTTTTAGGTTAAGCAGGGGAAAGACGGAGTATATAGAGCTTAAATTTAGCAGTGCAAGAAGGACAGATGACTTCGTTATTAAGTTGGGTGATCAAGATATTTCCTGCAGTGAATGTTTTAAATATCTTGGATCGATAGTTCAAAAAGACGGAGGTATTGATAAAGATGTGACACAGAATCCAAGCGGGTTGGTTGAAGTGGAGAGGCGCGTCAGGGATTTTGTGTGATCGTAAAGTACCATTAAAACTTAAGGGCAAGTTCTACCGTATTGCAATTATACCAGTGATGCTCTATGGTTCCGAGTGTTGGGCATTGAATTGTGTACATGAGCAAAAAATGGGAGTTGCGGAGATGAGAATGCTTAGGTGGATTTGTGGACACATGAGACTGGATAGAATTAGGAATGAATGTATCAGGGATAAGACCGGAGTAGCACCAATTGCAGAGAAGATGCGAGAAGCTCGACTAAGATGGTTTGGACACGTACAAAGGAGACCATTAGAGGCACTTGTTAGGCGTTGCGAGAGTCTAGTCACTAAGCATGTTAAACGTGGGAGGGGTAGACCAATAAAGACTTGGAATGAAACTATAAGGAAAGACATGATGTACTTAGGTATTAGTGAGATTATGACACAAGATAGGGCACAATGGCGACAAAGGATCCATATAGACAACCCCACTATAGTGGGATAAAGGCTTTAGTGTTGTTGTTGTAGAGTTCGTGATAACATCTACCCAACACTACTTGTGTTTTTCATAACCACATTCTAATATGGCTCCAAACCACTAGTAATCCAATGATCTAGATCGCAATCCTATCGGCAAAGGAGATGAAATTGATCCTTGGATGCAATTTAGATCGATTTATCATTTCAGGATCGTAGGGTCATGATCCTAACAACCATGTCCTACATTAAAATTCAACTTCTTCCTTAATTTTCATTTCCTTCATTGTTCCTATTTCATAGCTTATCGTTGTAGTAAAGCATGTTTAATACCGTGCAATGGCGACGATTTATCAGCTTTAAAAATTTTTGTGGTTGTTTTTTGTTATGCCCCCACACCCTCTTGGGTTCTCGGGACATAAATACTCACGGCGGACCAAGGAGCGCGCGCAAGACAACGGGGCTGAACCATCCGGTTCAGTCCCCACTCAGTAAATCGGCCAGAAGAGGGGGCTGAACCACTCCGGTTCAGCCCCACTTGGGGGGGCCGACCGGCCCCTCCTTTCCCCGGGTATTTATAGCCCGGGGCTGCTTTGGGGAGGATCATTCAAGACATATCAGGTTTCTTCCTTCTCTTTCCCTCTACCCTAACCCAAGTCTCCTCTTCCTCTATAGTCTCTCTATTTTCTCTCTTCTTCTTCTTGCAAATTCATATCATTTGGTATCAGTGCATCCTTCCTGCGACCATGGTGACACGCTCAGAGGCGGAGACCGCACGATTGGCTACCCTAGAGGAGAACTACATAGGGTTGGCGGATTCGGTGGCGGCCATGGAAGGCCGCTTGAACACGTCCACAAAAAACATGGAGGAACGCATGGATGGACGTATGAAGGAGATCAAGGCGCTGCTGATGCAAACGTTGAAGGGCAAAGCGGTACCAGGCAGCGATTATGAAGCCGAGGCGTCACTAAACGCTCACCCGACTATCAACGGAGGATCGGCGGGGTCGGGACAACTCTGTCCTGGCGGGATCGGGACCGATCCGGGCCGCACGGAGCCAGCGGGCGCCGGATCAGCCCCCGCTTGGACCGGGGCGCCGCACAGCCAACCTGGCTGGTCGACAGCGGCCGAAGGGGCCGGCGGTGGCCGTCCAGGGGGCGGCTATCCCTTCTGCCACCTTGCGGCCTGGGCCGGCCAACAAGTGCCGCATCCGGGCGTGCAGGCCGGGAGCGGGTCAGGCGGACCTTCCGCCGCCCAGGAAAGGACCGCGACTGACCTATGGAGGACCCGGGAGGCTCCAACAGCACCCCTGAGACCACCGGGGGCTGTTGACGCCACTTTCGGAGGGAGAATGGGCCTTCTACCGACGCCGCAGCACGTGGGGGGGCCGATGAGGTTTGGGATCGGCGAGGCATGGCCCGAGCAGCTACACCGACAGGGATTTCAAGGCGGGGGACAACAATGGGGCGGCGGCCAAGGGGGAGTGAATTTCCATGACCCTTTCGGCCGACCACAGCACGGACCGGAGTTCAACGGGAGACATGGGGATATGCAACAACGACCCTACATGCCCCCGAAGAGAACTCACATGAATTTCCCTAAGTTCCGCGGCGGGGATGCCTTGGAATGGGTGCAAAAGGCAAAGTTATTTTTCACTTATCAGGAGATACCGGATGATCAGTGGGTGCAGTTGGCGTCTTTCCATCTGGAAGAGGACGCATATCAATGGGCTCAGTGGTTCATACGGGCCTACGGATACGCAACATGGGCGAATTTTGTGGAAGGGTTCGTGGCACGTTTTGGGCCGTTGGAGTACGAGGATGTGGAGGCCACGCTACAGAAACTCCGTCAGAAGGGTACAGTGATGGAGTACCGAGCGGACTTCGAGAAGCTAGCAAATCGGGTTAATTGGGAGGAGAAGACGCTCCTCAGTTGTTTCATATCCGGCCTGCGGGACCATTTGAGGGATGAGGTCCATGCGTATATGCCGCGCAGTCTGAGCCATGCCATCAGTCTGGCCCGCATACAGGAGGAGCGCTTTAACCGTCAGAGAAATCGGGCCCCACCAAGGGTCCCGGCCGCCCCAACAGCAGGTAGAAGGGAGCTGGCACCGACAGCTCGACCGACACTGACGCGGCTTACTTGGCCTGAGCTGCAGGCCAGGAAGGAGAAGGGATTGTGTTTTAACTGTGACGAGAAATACACACCGGGGCATCGATGCCAAAAGGTGCAGGTCTTCATGCTGCGTGAGGAGGACGAGGAGGACTGCCCGAGCCTCGAGGCCGAGGAGGAGTTGGATCTGGCTGAGTTTGGAGTTTCGATTCAAGCCATGGAGGGATGTGTGACACCCACCACTATGCGGATCAAGGGCAGGATTGGCAAGGAAAGGGTCACCATTCTCATTGATAGTGGGAGCACCCACAATTTCATCAACCCTGAGGTGGCGCTGAAGGCAGGGCACCCAGTTGACAGGAACGCGGCGTTCCAGGTGATGGTCGCGGATGACAGCAAACTGCGGTGCGAAGGGGCACTGAAGGGCGTGGAGATACATCTTACAGGATATGCGTGCCGCACCGACGTCTACCTCCTTTCGATTAAGGGGTCTGATATGGTACTTGGGGTACAGTGGCTCCGCCAACTGAGGCGGGTGACCACGGACTGGGACCGCATGACACTGGAGTTCACGCAGCAGGGGACGGATTACTGTTTGCACGGTATCCGATCCTCCCCTCTCAAGGAGATCTCCCTACGGAGCCTGCAGAGACTGGAGGAGCAGGGTAGTATGATGTCCATGATACTCGGGGTGGCGGCAGAGGGGGCCGACACCCAGGTGGCGTCGGACCCGATACAACTTCTTTTAGCACAGTTCGAGGACGTCTTTCAGGAGCCGCTCACTCTTCCTCCATCGCGTTTCCGGGATCACCAGATACAACTGAAGACAGGGACGGACCCTACCAATATCCGCCCTTACCGCTACCCGTACGTTCAGAAGGCAGAGATCGAGCGCAGCGTACGGGAGATGCTAGCGACAGACATTATTCGGCCCAGCACCAGCGCGTTCTCTTCTCCGATCATCTTGGTCAAGAAGAAGGACGGCTCCTGACGATTCTGCGTCGATTACCGGGGGCTGAATAGCTCCACCATCAAGGACAAGTTTCCCATTCCTATGATTGAGGAGTTGCTGGATGAGCTGCATAGAGCGAGTCTGTTCACCAAACTGGACCTCCGGTCCGGTTACCATCAAATTCGAATGAAGGAGGAGGATGTCCACAAAACGGCGTTCCGCACCCACGACGGTCAATACGAGTTCTTGGTGATGCCGTTCGGGTTGGCCAACGCTCCCTCCACCTTCCAGGCTGTGATGAACGAGATCTTTCGACCACTTCTTCGCCGGTATGTCCTGGTATTTTTTGATGATATACTAATTTATAGCAGGACTTGGGACGACCATTTGGAGCACGTGCGATATGTCCTCACCATACTGCGGGAGCACCAGTTATTCGCCAAAAGGTCCAAGTGTTCTTTCGGACAGAGTCAGGTCGAGTATCTGGGGCACCTTGTGTCCGCCCGAGGGGTCCAGGCAGACCCACAGAAGATTGCGAGTATGGTGTCGTGGCCCCAACCCACGACGGTGCGAACCTTGCGTGGCTTCCTCGGGCTGACGGGGTACTACCGCCGTTTTGTAAAGGACTACGACAAGATTGCTCGACCTCTGACACAGCTGTTGCAGAAGGATGCGTTCCAGTGGAGCATCGAGGCAGATGAGGCCTTCCGGGCTTTAAAGCAGGCCATGACTACTACACCGGTGTTGGCGCTGCCGGATTTTACCAAGCAGTTTGTGGTGGAGACTGATGCTTCGGGCGTCGGCCTCGGGGCAGTCCTGATGCAGGAGGGCCGCCCGCTCGCTTACTTTAGCAAGGCCTTGACACCACGGACGTTGGGGCTTTCAACGTACGAGAAGGAGATGTTGGCAATTATACATGCGGTCGAGATGTGGCGACCCTATCTTCTGGGACAACACTTCCAGGTCCGTATGGACCACTAGAGCTTGAAGCACTTCCTAGAGCAGCGCTTGGCGTCTCCACTGCAGCAGAAGTGGTTGACCAAGCTGATGGGGTATGATTACTAAATTGTGTACAAGCAGGGCAGAGAGAATGTGGTTGCCGACGCACTTTCCCGCCTACCTGAGAGCTCTCTCTCTCATGTGTCGGGGCTGGTGATCACCACCTTGGACGAGATACAGGCAGCGGTTCTCCAGGACCCCGAGCTACGCACCATTGTTGAGGCACTACAGCAGGGTCAAGCTACGGAGCCGGGCTACCATCTTCAGGGCCAGCGGCTGTACTTTCAGGGCAGAGTAGCCATTCCCTCCGCGTCGCCATGGGGGACGGCGATGATGCAGGAGTTTCACGCCTCGCCCACAGGAGGCCATGTAGGGATTCTACGGACACTTCAGCGGCTCTGAGCAAATGTCTTCTGGAAGGGGATGCATCGCGATGCCCAGCAATTTGTACGGGAGTGTGAGATTTGCCAGCGGCAGAAGTACGAGACCACATCACCGGCTGGGCTTCTCACACCGCTCGAGATCCCGCACCAGGTTTGGGACACCATTTCCATGGATTTCATTGACAGGTTGCCCAAGTCCCAAGGTAAGTCCGTCATACTGGTGGTGGTAGACAAGCTTTCCAAGTATGGTCATTTCCTACCATTGAGCCATCCGTACACTGGGGAGACAGTTGCAGAGTTATTTGCGCGGAGATTGTGCGCCTCCATGACATTCCACGTTCCATCATTTCCGACAGGGATTCGGTCTTTATCAGCAGTTTTTGGAAGGAGCTCTTTCGGCTCCAGGGCACTACGCTACGCATGAGCACAACCCACCATCCCCAGACGGACGGACAGACAGAGGCCCTCAACAGGGGGGTGGAGACCTACTTACGGTGTTTTGTGATGGACGAGCCGCGCACGTGGACCCGTTGGTTGCATTGGGCGGAGTACTGTTACAACACGTCCTTCCACACAGCCAGCAAGATCACCCCCTTCGAGGTGGTATACGGCCGCCCTCCCCCTACTTTGAGTTCTTATGAGCCCTCCAGCACCGTCCTCCCAGCCGTGGAGCGGACACTTCAGGACCGGGATCGCACTTTAGCCTTACTACGGGACAATCTGCGGGTCGCTCAGGACCGCACGAAGGCACAGACAGACAAGCACCGTACGGAGCGGGAGTTTGCAGTGGGCGATGAGGTTTTCCTCAAGCTCCAACCTTACCTCTAGATGTCAGTCTCTCGGAGGATGAATCAGAAACTCGCCCCACGTTACTATGGGCCATTCCGCATTCTGCGTCGTGTGGGACCAGTGGCCTACACCTTGGATCTTCCAGCGGGGTCTCGCATCCACCCGACATTCCATGTCTCTGTTTTGAAGAAAAAGCTCGGGGCTTCCGTTCGGGCCAGCCCTTTCCTTCCCGAGGCGACCAGCACGGGTGAGTTGCGGCCGTCACCAGAAGCCATTTTGCTAACCAAATGGAAGAAGTCGGGCACGGAATATCGACCAGCGGTACTCGTCAAATGGAAGCAGATGGACACAGTGCACAACTCATGGGTTGACTTGTTGAAGTTCCGCGAGCGGTTTCCGGACTTCCACCTTGAGGACAAGCTGGTGCTTGCTGGGGAGGGGAATGTTATGCCCCCACACCCGCTTGGGTTCTCGGGACATAAATACTCACGGCGGACCAAGGAGCGCGCGCAAGACAACGGGGCTGAACCATCCGGTTCAGCTCCCACTCAGTAAATCGGCCAGAAGAGGGGGCTGAACCACTTCGGTTCAGCCCCACTTGGGGGGGCCGGACGGCCCCCTCCTTTCCCCGGGTATTTATAGCCCGGGGCTGCTTTGGGGAGGATCATTCAAGACATATTAGGTTTCTTCCTTCTCTTTCCCTCTACCCTAACCCTAGTCTCCTTCTTCTCTAGTCTCTCTATTTTCTCTCTTCTTCTTCTTGCAAGTTCATATCATTTTTTTTGACCCAAAGCTTACCTACAATTGCATGTCCTTTGCAGTGTTTTAACCTGAAATTTCATTTTGTAAAACTAGAGTTCGTGACAACATCTACCGAACTACCTACGTTTTTCATAACCACATTCTGTTATGCCCCCAAACCACCAGTTATCTAATGATCCAGATTGCAATCCTATCGACAAAGGAGATGAAATCGATCCTGAATGCGATTTGGATCAATTTATCATTTCTGGGTTGTAGGATCATGATCCTGACAATCATGACGTGCATTAAAATTCTACTTCTTCCTTAATTTTCATTTCCTTCATTGCTACTATTTCATAGCTTATCATTGTAGTAAAGCATGCTTAATACCCTGCAATGGTGGCGATTTATCTGCTTTTGAAACTTTGTGGCTGTTTTTTGCCCAAAGCTTAACTACAATTACATGACTTTGTGGCGTTTTAACCTGGAATATCATTTTGTGAAACTAGAATTTGTGACAGCATCTACCCAAACATTACCTGCATTTTTCATAACCACATTCTGTTATGGCCCCAAACCACCAGTTATCCATTATTGGTTATTATGCATATTTATTTAGTATCATTATTTAGCGTCATCATGCGTTTATGTTAGATGTCACTGTCATGAGTCAGTTTATTACATGAGTTTATATTATGCATTTTATTGTTATATAATAAAAGCACGTGTTAGCACATATTAGGCCTAAGCCACTGTGCAATCTTATTTAAAGACTGCTAGGGTCATGAAGGGAGCTTCCGAGAATTAAGTGTATTTCCTTTGCCTTTGTTATGAAATTATGGCAGCTCTTTTTCTTTCCTGAGCTCACTCTGCTTAGGCAGTTGCGTTTCTGGCTCCTTAGTATCCTCTTTCATCATCTCCACCTACGACCACCTCTCTGATGACGTTAACATTGTGCTATGTGTTTTTCCGTAACAACTTGGTAGTGGAGCCTTTCGGTTCGTCTCCGCCCTTCTGCAACCCATTTACCCAGACTTCTGTTGTTGACAACTTGCATAATCGAAGCCTAGGGCTATTCCCACGGTCATCAAAGATGTATGACTGGTTGCGTCATTCATTGACACAAAAACAAGATCCAGTGCTATGGGAGTTCATCCTCTCCGAGTCCCTTTAACATAGTTCCACGACAATGTCGAACGACTCCGGCTCTTGATCCTTGTTGGGTAGCCATGAACAGGCTGGTTGCAACTGTTGACAGTCCTTGCTGAAGCCTGCCTTGTGCATTGTTTTCAAAACCTTCCCAACACGTCATCACCCCTGCCAAAGTTCACACCTCTGCGAGCATACTCACATTGCTATTGTCTTCTTCTTGAGCCCCTCCCTCTCCCAGTGGCGCAATCCTCTGCACTCTTGCCATGCCTTCATCATCATTATCTACCTACACTCTTGCTGAACACCCAGACTGTTGGCCTATTGCAGTGGTCACGAGTTTCTATTATCATGCATAACTTTCATCGAGCCGCCCACTCCTTGAGCCATGGGCAACAATCCACACAAACCCATCACCATGATGTGTATTAATTAATTCAACATGTAGATGAGCTCCGACGAGAAAAATGTCCTTCGTTCAATGCTACTGAAGTTATTGGAGATGTCAGTGTCTCACCTAGTTGTGATTTCGTGACTCATCACTAACATTAACAAACTCACAATGTTTGAACAATTCAGGGACCTAATCTCACTGAGCAACCGCCGTTCCAACCATAGCACGAAGAAACTTCACCAATCTCCATAGTTCTCGTTGCCCTACCATCACCTCCGGTTTTTCTCTACCACATAATTTACTCATCGGGCACCTTCATAGCTAAGTTCGACGGTGACGCCATAACAATCTGCGTAACCGCCAATCCGCTCATCCATCCAACACTCTCAGTTACCCCTCCTCCGGACAGTTAGACACTTCTCCATCCTGCCCCACAGTAGACCTTCTTAACCGGCCTTGTACAAAGGAGCCCGCCACTACTTCAATCACTTAACGATCACACTCCAGTCTCTTCCTGGATACATCGGCACACAAGCTATGCACCTTCTACAACATCACCACATTTGCGACTTCCGCAAGCATGATGAAGATTTGCAACTCAATGTAGCCTCCGCTACAACGGCGCGCTACAAGGAGCTTTTTTGATCGGAAATTAAGGAGCCAGATGATAAAGCTGTCTGTGCCTCATTCGAGCTTGAGGGAAAGCTCAATTTGAAGGATGGTGAGATGTTATAGTGATAAGAAGGAGGAAGGGGGAGGGAGATCTAGAGAGAAGAAGACTAAGGAGATTTAGGGTTAGAAGAGGAGGGAGAAGAATACCTTGATAATCAATTGCATAACCCTCCCACGAGAGCAGCCCCGGGTAAATATACCCGGGCCATAGAGGGGCCGACCGGCCCCTCCAGTTGGGGCTGAACCCATTTGGATCAGCCCCGGCCGACCGGTTCACTGGTTGGGGGCTGAACCGGTTGGTTCAGCCCCGTTGTCGCCGCACCCTTGCACCGCCAAACATAATGACGCCCCGTGAAGCGTAGCGGGGGCGTAACATTCTCCTCCCCATCAAGGACTAGCTTGTCCCCAAGGTGGTAGTCGGGGTAGAGCTCCTTGAAGTCCAGGAAATCCACCCAAGAATTGTGCGCCGTCGACAAATTCTTCCACTTGACTAAGAGTTCCGGTCGATACTCCGTGCCCCGGTTCTTCCATTTAAACATTAACACATCCTCCGACAGTGGCCGAAGTTCGCCCGCAGCAGTAACCTTAGGCAGGAGAGTACTCGGTTGTACATTGGCACCCATTTTCCGCTTGAGCAAGGTCACATGAAAGGTTGGATGAATGCGAGATCCCTCCGGCAAAGCTAACTTGTAAGCCACCGGCCCCACCCTGCTGAGTATACGAAAGGGGCCGTAATATCGAGGAGAAAGCTTCTGATTGCTCCGACAAGCAACTGATAACTGTCTGTAAGGATGGAGCTTGAGGAAAACTTCATCTCCCACCGCGAACTCCCGTTCCTTGCGGTGTTTGTCTGCCTGCATCTTCATACGGTCCTGAGCTACGCGAAGGTTCTCTCGGAGGGTTGCTAACATACTATCCCGATCACGAAGAGCTCGATCAACCGCCGGCAGGGCGGTGCTGCCCGGCTCATAGCTACTCAAGGTCGGGGGAGGGCGCCCATAAACAATCTCAAACGGCGTCATCCGGCTGACAGAGTGATATGAGGTGTTGTAGCAATATTCGTCCCAATGTAACCACTCCGGCCAAGTCCGAGGCTCATCCATAACAAAACAACGTAAATATGTCTCGACACCCCTGTTGAGAACCTCCGTCTTACCATCCGACTGAGGGTGATGTGCCTTGCTGAATTGTAAACATGTACCCTGTAACCGGAGAAGTTCCCGCCAAAAACTGCTCACAAAAGTAGGATCCCGGTCAGAAATAATGGCACGAGGAAGGCCATGTAATCTGACAATCTCCCGAGCAAAAAGTGCGGCGACCGACTCGCCCGTGTACGGATGACTGAGAGCCAGGAAATGACCGAACTTGGAGAGTTTATCCACCACCACCAAAATCACCGATTTCCCTTTGGACTTAGGCAGACAATGAAGTCCATGGAAACCGTGTCCCAAATCTGCTGTGGAATCGCCAGAGGAACCAACAGCCCGGCCGGGGGCGAAGTCTCGTACTTCTGACGCTGGCAGATCTCACACTGTCGGACGAACTGCTGTATGTCCCGACGCATGCCGACCCAAAAGACATTCGCTCGTGCCCTCTGAAGGGTCCAGAGCACTCCCGCATGGCTACCCGTTGGGGAAGAGTGAAACTCGTGCATCTTAACCGTTTTCCATGCGGAGTCGGCGGGCACAACCACTCTGCCCTGATAGTACAACCGACCGTTCTGAAGATGATAACCGGGAGCCACCGTCTCTCTGTTGGGTTTCTCTATGAGCTGGCACAACAGTTGTGCACGCAGCGGAAATAGTAAAATCAAGAACAACCCAAAAGAGATTTGGGATCAGGCCATGAATGTTGAATCAAGAAGTTAAGAAATAACTAGGTAAAATTACCTTGGCGGCGTTGAGTCACAACTCAACGAAGATGCTCCAATGTATGAGTTCTTGTCGGCGGCGAGTTCCACGTAGAATAACGTCTACGTCTCTGTAGAAATCCACACGAGCGGGAGATCACCGATCTTTGTCGCACGAAAAACGGGAAGGGAGATCGACTGCACCTTGCACTTCCACGGACTGCTAGGTCCACTCTAGGAAGACAAGCACCGACGACTGTCGTCAGAGAGGAGGCCGGCGGAGCGAGCGATCGACGGAACACTTCCGTCGGGCGAATCAGCGGAACACTTCCGTCGGACGAATCGGCGGGGTTCTCATTTTACCGCTCAAACCTAAGTCCTTATTTATACCCGAAGGATAAACTGACCTAGGAAAAATCGCTATCCGCAGACCCCAGAAAATTAGGGTTTCTGGAAATAATTCGTCGGGAATCAGCATTCGTCGGTAATCGAACAGTTCGATTCTCGACGATTCTCGACGACTCTCGACGAACCATAGTCGACGATTCTCGACGAACCACAGCCGACGATTCTCGACGATCGATACTCGACGATTTTCGACGATCGATACTCGACGATTCTCGATGATCGATACTCGACGATCGATACTCGTCGATTCTCGACGATCACCTTGGCAACATTTGCCGGACCCCATTCTCTATGGTGATTGGTAATCTTTACCAACACAGTCAATCTTCCAACTTCTCCACATGCTCTTATGTGCGACCCTGCAGGCTCATATCGCGTTGGCAGTGAGATTACATGTTTGACCACTTCTAGATCACCATGGTAACTCCAACAGTCTCCCACTTGATCTTGAAAGTATCAAACCAAAAACCTCACAAACAATGAGCGGCATCTAGCAATGCATCATTGCTACCCAAGCAATAAGAGTTCATAACTCATAAGCCTTTATGAACAATGTTCCAGCGTTGTCTTTGTCCCTTTGTCCCTTACATCCGGAAAGAACTAGAGGCATGGTCCGTGTCACCCTCATAATAGCTCAATCCAAGTATCTTGATCTAGAACGGACTTCCAGAGAATGGTGAGTCCAATATCACATATTGACTCAACCAAACATGACCATGCATTTCTCAGTCCAGTTCCATCAAGGGGCCATAGATACAACTCCTGTCATATAGGAGGACAAATCCCATATCTGCTCACATACAAACACCCAAATGATTCGTAACGTGCCCAACAACCACCCTTATCATCAACCTTTCCCAAGGAAGATTTTAGATGACATCAAAGCACGCTCTTCCGCACTTGATGAATGCTGTGACTTCAGGTCAAAGGACGACAACACCATTGTCAATTGAGACCTACTCGTGACACGTTTAGATAACAATCCACAAAGTAGTCTCAGGTTGGGTCTGTCCAGTACAACTTGTTCATTAATAAGTACCCACGTGATGACTTGATATCACAATATCATGACCTGTGAGAACTGGTCATCAGTCAACGCACATGCTAGTCTTAATGTATCATCATCACCCTTAATTTATATGATGATACAACGACCAGGGACCTTTCAAGAATGAAGCTTCAAATAAATCATAGGCTATCACATTCAAGTCACGTACTTGATGTCCTATGGAAGCGAACATTCTAAGGGTATTTATTATGTTAACATTTAACTATCTCATAGAGAAATCATAATAAAAGAACTTGCCATTAATTGTAAAAGAAAAATTCTGGTACACAATTCATCATATGAATAAATAACAAATAGCCAACAGAATATATGTTTACACGCAACCCACAAGACTCTCACTAGAGTTGATCATTTAGGTATCGTATACCCATTGATCTAGTATGACCATCATGCTTTCTCTGCGCGAGAGGCTTTGTCAGTGGATCCGCAATATTCTCCTCAGTCGGCACTCTGCAAATGTTCACATCTCCTCGTTCGACAATCTCACGAATAAGATGGAACCGCCGAAGTATGTGCTTTGAGCGCTGATGGGATCTAGGTTCCTTAGATTGTGCAATTGCACCATTGTTATCACAGTAGAGAACTACGGGACCAACAATGCTAGGAACTACATCAAGCTCGCCGATGAATTTCCTAATCCATACAGTCTCCTTCGCTGCGTTAGCTGCAGCGATATACTCGGCATCTGTTGTAGAATCAGCAACTGTCTCTTGCTTGGAACTCTTCCAGCTCACAGCTCCTCCATTAAGGCAAAACACAAACCCTGACTGAGACTTTGAATCGTCCCTATCAGTTTGGAAGCTAGCATCCGTGTAACCACTTACAACGAGCTCTTCCTCTCCACCATACACCAAGAACACATCCTTTGTCCTTCTCAAGTACTTCAGGGTATTCTTGACTGCAATCCAGTGACACTCACCGGGGTCTGACTGATACCTGCTAGTCATGCTCAAAGCAAAGGAGACATCGGGTCGAGTACATAACATTGCATACATGATTGATCCAATTACCGAAGCATATGGAATCAACTTCATGCGGTCCTTATCTTCACAAGATTTTGGACACTGGTCCTTAGAGAGATTCACACCATGAGACATGGGTAAAAATCCTTTCTTGGACTCAAGCATGTTGAACCGCTTCAACACTTTCTCGATGTATGTACTCTGGGTCAAACCCAACAACTTCTTTGATCTATCTCTATAGATCTTAATACCGAGTATATAAGTCGCTTCACCCAAGTCCTTCATAGAAAAGCAGTTCCCTAGGTTGTTCTTAACAACTTTCAGGGTAGGAATGCCATTCCCAATCAACAGTATGTCATCTACATACAATATCAGGAAGACAACAATGCTCCCACTGATTCGCTTGTAAACACAAGGCTCATCTTCTTTCTTGATGAAACCAAACTCTTTGATTTTCTCATCAAAACGAAGATTCCAACTTCGAGAGGCCTGCTTCAGTCCATAGATGGACCTATTCAGCTTGCATATTTTAGTGGCTTCATTTGGGGATACAAAACCCTCGGGTTGTGTCATGTACACTTCCTCAAGGAGGTTTCCATTAAGGAAAGCCATTTTGACATCCATCTGTCAGATCTCGTAGTCATAATACGCAGCAATAGCAAGCAATATCCTTATGGACTTTACCATGACAACAGGGGAAAAGGTCTCATCATAGTCAATACCATGAATTTGCTTAAAACCCTTAGCCACCAGTCGCCATTTGAATGTCTGTACACTCCCATCCATGTCGGTCTTCTTCTTGAAGACCCATTTGCACCCTATGGGTCGTACCCCTTCAGGTGGTTCCACCAAGTTCCAAACTTGGTTTGCGTACATGGAGTCCATTTCAGATTTCATAGCCTCAAGCCATTTGTCGGAGTCTGGTCCATTCATAGCCTCTTGGTAGGTTGCCGGTTCATCATCATGATCCATAAGCAACACATTACCTATTTGAGACACAAGAAATCCATATCTCTCAGGCTAAAATCTTGGTCTACCAGATCTACGTAGGACTTGTGTTTCTTGAGCAGGTTCTCTAGCTACAACATCTTGTAGTCCTATCTCAGAATCCAATTCCGGTTCATTCACTACTTGTGGTTCTTGAACTTCTTCAAGTTCTACCTTTTCAGTCTTTTTTGATAAGAATTCTCTCTCCAAGAAGACGCCAGTTCTTGCGACAAACACTTTGGCCTCGGACGGTAGGTAAAAGTAATACCCTTTCGTTTCCTTAGGATATCCCACCAGATAGCATTTATCCGATTTGGGTTCCAGCTTGTCAGACATTTGACGTCTCACGTATGCCTCACAGCCCCAAATTTTAATGAATGACATACTAAGACGCTTCCCAGTCCATATCTCATATGGGGTCTTCAGAACTGTTTTCGTTGGAGCACGATTCAGTGTCATTGCAGCAGTCTCTAAAGCAAAACCCCAAAAGGAAACAGACAAGTCTGCATGACTCATCATCGAACGTACCATGTCTAACAGAGTACGATTTCTCCTCTCAGACACACCGTTATGTTGTGGTGTTCTAGGTGGAGTGAGCCGTGATACAATACCACACTCTTTCAGATGATCACGGAACTCATGACTCAGGTATTCGCCACCTCGATCAGATCGGAATGCTTTAACCCTTTTACCCAACTGGTTTTCTACTTCATTCTTGAACTTTTTGAACTTTTCTAAGGTCTCGGATTTGCACTTCATAAGATAATCATATCCGTATCTACTGAAATCATCAGTAAATGTAACGAAGTAGAAATACCCACCTCTAGCCATGAAGCTCATGGGTCCGCATACATCACTATGTACAACACCCAAGAGATCCTCAACCCTCTCAGTATAACCAGTGAAAGGGGCTTTAGTCATCTTGCATAACAAACAAGATTCGCATCACTCAAATGATTCATAATCAAATGAGTCTAAAAGTCCATCTTTATGGAGTTTAGATATGCGCTTCTCGTTTATATGACCCAAACGACAATGCCAGAGATATGTAGGGTTTGAGTCATTTGTTCTTAGTCTTTTATTATTTTCTACATTATAGATCAGATGGTCCAAGTTCAAAACATAAAGACCATTAAACAATTGGGCTACCACATAACAAACATCATTCTTAAATATAGAACAACAGTTGTTTTTAATTATGAAAGAAAATCCAATCATGTCCAAGCATGAAATGGATATAATGTTTCTAGTTATGGCCGGAATAAAATAACAATTATCTAATTCTATTACAAGCCCACTGGGCAAAGAAAGACGGTAAACCCCTACGGCTACAACAACAACTCTTGCTCCATTGCCGACACGCAGGTCCACCTCCCCTTTACTCAACAATCTTCTCCTTTCCAGTTCCTGCACATTTGTACAAATGTGTGAACCACATCCGGTATCCAATACCCAAGATAAAGGAGCAGAAAGGTTTATCTCTATAACGTAAATATTTGAAGCGGAAGTCATACCTCCCTTCATTTTCTGCAGACCCTCAATGTAAGAAGGACAGTTTCTCCTCCAATGACCAGCCTTGCCACAGTGGTGGCATTTCCCTTCCTTTATCGTGCTCTTCTTTTTCTTCAGTGCAGAAGACTTGGGCTCAAGATATGACTTAGGTCCCACCTTCATCTTCTTAGAGCCCTTGGCCTTGGCCTTGCCCTTATGCACCATCAGTATGGGGCTGGCAGGCTTGGCCTTCTTCATGTTGATCTCGGCAGTTCTTAACATGCCTAGGAGCTCGGGCAGTGTCTTGTCTATTTCATTCATGTTGTAGTTCAAGACAAACTGCTCATAACTGTTCGGCAACGATTGCAGGATCAGATCTGTGGCCAACTCTTGACCTAGAGGAAAACTCAGTCTTTCAAGGTTCTCTATATACCCAATCATCTTGAGTACGTGAGTCCCTACTGAGTCTCGAACTCCCATCTTGCACTGAAATAACGCTTTTGTGACGTCAAACCTCTCTTGACGAGCTTGCCCTTGAAACATTTTCTTGAGATGCTCGTCAATCTCCTTGCACCCCATGTTCTCATGTTGCCTCTGAAGCTCAGAGTTCATGGTGGCAAGCATAAGACATTCGACGTCTAAAGCGTCATCAGTATACTTCTTATAAGTATCTTTATCAGCACGGGAAGAATTCCCGGTCGGCACCTCGGGGCTTCTTCTTCCAAGACATAGAGCTTTCGCTCTTGCCTGAGAACAATTCTCAGGTTCCTGTATCAGTCCATGTAGTTAGTCCTACTGAGCTTATCCTTCTCAAGGATGGCTCTCAGAGACAGAGTGGAGTGTGAACCACTTGCCATGAAATTCTAGAAGAATTCATGCAGAATAATATCAGTACCAAAATTTCAAAATACAATTTATTTTTAATTTGGACTTCAATTAAAACTCCCACTATTTTTATTCGAAATGATGACCCTCACTATCAATTCGGAGAGTTCATGCGAGCTACTCTCTTAGTGGACAAGATCCGTATTTCACCAACACAATGAGTCAGCTTTGACTTTTATCTCACGATGTGGTTATTTAGGTAGGCAACGCTTGCCAATTGCATCCTCATGCAATTCTTGTATGGTTGGTGAATAACTCCTTATTCGCATCCATTATATGGTGCATGCCAACCCTATGCCTCTAGGCACTCAACCTTTGAGGTCACCTAGTTAAGTTAGACCCGATGTCGACAGTGGGATATCACAATTATCCGCTCGCACCCTTACCAAGATAGATTAATGCACCTTGCTTTAGCAAGCCCACACTTCATCGATCGAGGCAGGAAGAGTGTCATCCATCGGAAGGCATCCGAACACTTAATATTTGATGAAGGGAATTTTTTGATAATAGGTTAACAATTAACCATGATCAATGGTGCAAGCCCACTCTTTCTTTCTTTTTCCTTTCCCTCTTGTAAAAGGGTTTTTCAAAACTCTCTTCAAAAGTTCTGAGACTGGTTTCTGAGACCTTGTCAAAACTCAGTGGTGGCAAGACACCTTATCAAAAAATCTAGTTTTGGTTTTTGAGCATCTTATCAAAATCTCATTGGTGTCAAGGACACCTGATCAACTATTCCTGCATTGGATTCCTACTTAGAGTGGTAGAAGAGTGGATGTGTAAGACCCTTTTTTTTTCTTTTTCAACCACCGGGGTCTTAGGCCCAGAACCGCCGCTTTGCGGTGACTCCTTCACGTCCTGAAGGATCATCACCACAAGGCGCCGATTCTGCCGGCCAATTCGATCACAGAAAAGTAGCACAATATAACAGTAAGAGCAATGCAGTCCACAATAGTAATATCACATATATATAATAAAGCTCCACGAAGGGAGTGTCCACAGAAACATCAGAGTGCAGCATAATGTAAAACTAAAAATAAGGGCATAAGCCCTGTACATCAGAGTCCTCACTACAATATCACTCATGCGGAAGCAAACACTAGAAACTACTCAGGGTCGAGACTCACGGTGCCGGCTGTGTGAACTCCGGAGCTAGACTGCCCCATCTCTAGGCGCACCGATCTCTGGGGCTGCTCCTCCATGCTGGGCTCCACGATCCCCTAAATGATGCGGTTCGAAAACCGTTAGTCATAAAGACTAAGCCCTATCATCCCCTACCCCTTCCCCCATGGCTCCTAGGTACCGAGCGGAGAGGAAGAAAGGGAAGGACATGTAGGTAGAGATTAAACATGAAACAGATGGCAGCGGAAACTAATCTAGCAAGTTGTGTTAGGTGAGCAGTTAATAAATTGTAATAATAGGTCTAGCAGTAAGAAAAGCAATTATATGAATTTAAACCTTCACTTATGCGAGAACACATAAGCAAAAGAGATCTTTTGCAAGGCTCCCATCGTATAGAGTGTCCCATACCACTTATACGTTGGGGTGTCGGTTATCAAACAGCAATGGTTGTTATATATTGAAATTAACCTTTGATTTATAAACTTGCCCACACAAGCTTATAGACCAAGGGGTCGTTTTGCAGGTCCTAATGTATAAGCGTCCCATACCACTTATACTTTAGGTGTCAGGGTTAAATGAATCGATTATGCTATGACATGCTAGTGGGTATGATGAAACATGCAGTGCAACTCACACACCCGACTCTGTGCACACAGACCTTTAGTTCCCCCTTTCAGAGCCGTTACCTCCCAGGATACCTCCGTAGTGGCAGACGGAAGCGGTGGGTTGGGCCTCGCCCACCTCCAAAACCAGTAAAAGCACCACTGGTCTGACCTATCGTACGCCTCAACGCTTGGTGCACTAAGCGGACGCCTGCGTACTCTTGCCGGCTGGCGCACCGGACTTCAGTTGGCGGAGTGCTAATCACCCCGCTGAGTCAACGATATCGGTGTCGGTGCAATCGAACTCCCCGATATCGAAAGACCCACCACCTTAACTTTTCCTATTTTATGCACATGCAAGTTTAATCGTAAGCACACAAAAACCGAGCCGAAGCTCCCCGGACCAAAACGTCCGTCTCCCAACCAACCGAGCCGAAGCTCCCCGGACCATCCCGTCCGTCTCCAAACCAACCGAGCCGAAGCTCCCCGGACCATCCCGTCCGTCTCTAAACCAACCGAGCCGAAGCTCCCCGGACCCAAACGTCCGTTTCCAAATCACCCGAGCCGAAGCTCTCATCAATCTTCCTGTGCCAACAGTGTTTGTGAAAAGTGCAATCCTAGTTACTAAGTTACTCTTGCCAGTTTATTATTACAGTTTACGTTAGCCCAGGACTGCCCCCGGTATACCCCGTGAAGGGCTCTCAAGGGGCACTAGGAACCAAGACGGCGGCATTACGGCCCGAAGTTCCCTTTCGCAAGGCACTTAATATTATTGGTTTATTTCCCTTAACCCATTCTTTTCTCACATTACGATAGACTATCCTAGGGTGATTTTTAAACCTTCCACTCTTCGGGGAAGACGATCTTTCGCCAAACCCGAGCACCTCTTAACTCTAGCTATCACTACTACTCTCTACTCTTCATATTTTCCTATTGTAATTTCCTCCACAAATGTCCACCCAGACAAAATGTTTAACTCCAAAAACTTCCTCAGATCAAGTCCTATTGCATTTCTCAAATTGCTATATGCAGACCGACCTAGGCTACATGTCGAACCGGTTATGCAATGATCCATTACTCATCCAAATGCCCTAAATTATTTACTGGAGACTTACCATGATATGAATGTCCTAAATCCAAAAAAATGGAAATTTTCCTAATTTACTTGGCATTTAATTAAATTCCTCGAAAATCCCAAGGTCTATCGGTTTGAACATGAACTACCCTAATTATTCATGCAAGATGTCCAGCAAATTTATGATAAATAGTAGGTTATCTCAGAAGGTTAAATCCTAAGTATCATAATTTTTCAATCATCAAAATGGCATGAAAGCTATTTTAGAAATAATCTCTAACTTCTATTATTTATGAAGCAAGTACAGAAAATATTCTTCCAAAAATTATAAATAATTCATGACATGCAGATAAAGACCTAAAATTAGCACTGGCCAAGTTTCATAATTTTCCAGCAAGTATTTTATCCATAATTAATTTTTAAACATAAAAGCCCTTTCTATCATCTGTGAATAAGGTACTAGATTTACTCAACATAAAATTCTATAAAAATCCAGGGATCATTGTGCTACTAATCAAGATCTAAATCCAGAATTTCAACTGATTATAATTAATTTAAAACCTCCAAATAATTGAAACAATAAATCGGGCAATTATTCCTTTAACACATGAAGTATAATATTTATCAATCATAAAATTCCAGGAAAATTATCATAAGTCTAAAACATCCTAAAACTCCCTCCTCCCGAGTTTCACAATTTTTGGATTAGATTTAGTGCTTAAAATAACTAAATTACATTTTTATCCTAATCCGACATCTCAACTTTCGAGGTACCTAATTACCTCCAATTCCTTCACTATTTCAACCAGAGGGTTTTCATCATATCATCCCCCTCTCCTCCAAATTTCAAGGGCATACAAGAGCTTTTGCTCCTATGTCCTTCACAAACCTCAAACTCCCACCCGTTGGATTTGAGCCAATCTCTTAGGGTAAAATCCACCCTAAGCCACACCATGTTACCCAAGAGGGTGGACATAGACTCCACAAATCAGTGGCCAACAACTTCAGCCTCTTTTGAGGAGATTTGTCCACTCCAACTCCAATCGTACTTTTCCCCAAAGTACCCCTCACCAAGACCTATCTAGGACTTGATACTTCCCTATTCAAAACTCGACCAATCGAGTTGAAATTTTGTACAGATCTTAATATTGATGCCAGGGACCACCACCCAAAATTTGGGGGAGTTTGGACTTAATTTCATCTCCTAATTAATTTTATATTGATTATTAAATTTTTACAAAAACTTTAGGCAAAAGTTCTCCAAAAATTCTCATTTTTGGACAGCCTCTCGATATACATATTATAGACCTCCAGTCCAAATTTCAAATCATTTGGACATGTTATGAACCGTGGGCAACCATTTCAATTTCTGGTTAGCCTAGAACTTGATCCCACCAAAATGAGTGCTGTGGTCAAACCACTCACCCAAATTGAATAAAATCAATTTTAAATTAAAGTAGACCCCGAGGGCTACAACTTTTGTGACTGGTCATTTTTCCTAAATCGGCCTCTAAGTGCTTCGTTTTGCAGCCTCAAAAATACATTCAAATAACCTATTTTTCCATTATGTACTATATAATAATCTATGTATTATATATTAAATCCACTGTTCATCTTCTTCATGAACCCGAACAGACACAGGAAAACATTTTTCCTGTAAGCATTCCGTGGTCCGTCGCCGGCCGTTCGGTCACTTCCCTGGCCAGCCACCACCACCACCACCTCCGTTGAGGCGATGGCTATCGGTCGGCGGTGGTTTGGCCGCCGGAGGTGGCGGTTTCCGGCGAACTCAAAATACCCTTTTTCATGGTTTTTCCATGAAAACGAGAGACGGCTCCGGCTCCGTTGAGCGCGAACCTCCTTTCTAAGAATCCTAAGATCTACCCATGAAAGAGAAGGAGCAGAGGAGGACCTTGTTCGCGGTTTGAAGGCGAGAAGAACGTCGGGGTGCCATGGCGCGGTGGTGGCGTTTGCTGAACTTCTCCTACAGCAAGAACAAAGGTCTGTTCCGATTACTTGAGCGTGTAACCTTCTCCTCTTGTCCAGGTGGGCTTTTATAAATCAGGAAGTGGGAAGGTGAATGGGTAAAACCATTATGGCCATGAAGTTTCCCCCCCCTTGACGTTTCGGTTACAGTGAAGGGATAAGAAACGGTGGAAACTGAACAGGTGTGTCCAGCTGGCGGTTTTCTATTGGACCACCTTTTCCTCATTTATTATATAATTATAGAAGGAAAACGGCCGGAAGTTACTCCTGGTGTAACTTCCCACACCAGCATTTATTACCACGCGTGTTGGAATAATTTCGGGCCTGAACCGTCGTTTCGGCCAATGTCACGGGCGTGACACATAGGTCACGGGCGTGACAGGCCCGGATAGCCAATTCTGGGTTCGACGATCGTCGAACTGAGATCGACGATCGTCGATGGAAGGTCACGGGCGTGACACCTCGGGTCACGGGCGTGACAGACCCAAACGGCAGATTGTGGGTCGACGATCGTCGAATTGAGATCGACGATCGTCGAAGGCTGGTCACGCCCTAGGTCACGGGCGTGACCTCTAGGTCACGGGCGTGACATGCCCGAACGGCAAATTTCGAGGTCGACGATCGTCGAATTGAGTTCGACGATCGTCGAAGGCTGGTCACGCCCTAGGTCACGGGCGTGACACTCATGTCACGGGCGTGACATGCCCGGGCCGCAAGGTCGACGATCGTCCCACGGCGATCGACGATCGTCGATGGGGTCACGCCCATAGTCACGGGCGTGACATCTTGGTCACGGGCGTGACATGCCCAGACAGCACGTTCGACGATCGTCTCGTGGAGATCGACGATCGTCGAAGTAGTCACGCCCAGGTCACGGGCGTGACGGGTCGGTCACGGGCGTGACTAACCCGTGACCCGAAATATTGATCGCTTTATTTCATTTTTATGTGTTTCCTGGGGTTCCGTCACAACTAATCGACTCCTAGGGGTCTAGCCGGAAATAGGATGTTACAGGATGTACCCAGGTTGTTGGGGAACCACTATAGATCCTTGTGTCATCTGGTTGCTGTGTGTTTGTCTTTGCTGTGTGCTGTGTGATTCTTTATTTCTTGCTTTAGTTTTTACTTCACTGCAAGCACCTTACACATATACATAAATTTAAGTCTTCCACTGCTGTACTATTTTAATTGTGAATTATTTTAAAAATACTCTATTCACCCCCCTCTAGAGTTAAGGTAGATCTTTTCCTCACTTTCAGTATCGCTATTCGCAGACCACCCAAAATAGGGTTTCAGAATCATTCGCCGAGAATCAACACAGGTTCGGTGAGAATCAGTCAGCGGGAATCAGAAGACAGATTCGACGAGAATCCAACAGACAGTTTCGGCGAGAATCAGCAGACAGATTCGGCGAGAATCCAAAAGCCAGATTCGGCGAGAATCAACAGACAGATTCAGCGAGAATCCAACAGCCAGATTCGACGAGAATCCAACAGATTGATTCTCGACGACTTTGCCTTTGTCGGCGAGTCATACTCGACGACCCCCATCGACTCTCGACGACTTTGCCTTAGTCGGCGAGTCATACTCGACGACTCCCGTCGACTCTCGATGACTTTGCCTTAGTCGGCGAGTCATACTCGACGACTCTCGACGAAAATCCTTTGACAACGTTTGCCCGACCCCATTCTGTGTGGTGATTGGTAACCCTTACCAACACAGTCAATCTTCCAACTTCTCCACATGCTCTTATGTGCGACCCTGCAGGCTCATATCGCGTTGGCAGTGAGATTACATGTTTGACCACTTCTAGATCACCATGGTAACTCCAACAGTCTCCCACTTGATCTTGAAAGTATCAAACCAAAAACCTCACAAACAATGAGCGACATCTAGCAATGCATCATTGCTACCCAAGCAATAAGAGTTCATAACTCAAAAGCCTTATGAACAATGTCCCAGCGTTGTCTTTGTCCCTTACATCCGGAAAGAACTAGAGGCATGGACCGTGTCACTCTTATAATAGCTCAATCCAAGTTTCTAGATCTAGAACGGACTTCTAGAGAATGGTGAGTCTAATATCACATATTGACTCAACCAAGCATGACCATGCATTTCTCAGTCCAGTTCCATCAAGGGGCCCATGGATGTAACTCCTGTCATATAGGAGGACAAATCCCATATCTGCTCACACACAAACACCCAAATGATTCGTAACGTGCCCAACAACCACCCTTATCATCAACCTTTCTCAAGGAAGACTTTAGATGACATTAAAGCACGCTCTTCCTCACTTGATGAATGTTGTGACTTCAGGTCAAAGGACCACAACACCATTGTCAATTGAGACCTACTCGTGACACGTTTAGATAACAATCCACAGAGTAGTCTATGGTTGGGTCTGTCCAGTACAACTTGTTCATTAACAAGTACCCACGTGATGACTTGATATCACAATATCATGACCTATGAGAACTGGTCATCAGTCAACACACGTGCTAGTCTTAATGTATCATCATCACCCTTAGTTTCTATGATGATACTACGACCAGGGACCTTTTAAGAATGAAGCTTCAAATAAATCATAGGCTCTCACATTCAAGTCACGTACTTGATGTCCTATGGAAGCGAACATTCTAAGGGTATTTATTATGTTAACATTTAACTATCGCATAGAGAAACCATAATAAAAGAACATGCCATTAATTGTAAAAGAAAAATCTAGGTACATAATTCATCATATGAATAAACAATAAACAGCCAACAGAATATATGTTTACATGCAACCCACAAGACTCTCACTAGAGTTGATCATTTAGGTATCGTATACCCATTGATCTAGTGGATCCGCAATATTCTCCTCAGTCAGCACTCTGCAAATGTTCACATCTCCTCGTTCGACAATCTCACGAATAAGATGGAACCGCCGAAGTATGTGCTTGGAGCGCTGATGAGATCTAGGTTCCTTAGATTGTTCAATTGCAGCATTGTTATCACAGTAGAGAACTACAGGACCAACAATGCTAGGAACTACATCAAGCTCGCCGATGAATTTCCTAATCCATACAGCCTCCTTCGCTGCGTTAGCTGCAGCGATATACTCGGCCTTTATTGTAGAATCAACAACTGTCTCTTGCTTGGAACTCTTTCAGCTTACAGCTCCTCCATTAAGGCAAAACACAAAACCTGACCGAGACTTTGAGTCGTCCCTATCAGTTTGGAAGCTAGCATCCGTGTAACCATTTACAACGAGCTCTTCCTCTCCACCATACACCAAGAACACATCCTTTGTCCTTCTCAAGTACTTCAGGATATTCTTGACTGCAATCCAGTGACACTTACCGGGGTCTGACTAATACCTGCTAGTCATGCTCAAAGCAAAGGAGACATCGGGTCGAGTACATAACATTGCATACATGATTGTTCCAATTGCCGAAGCATATGGAATCAACTTCATGCGGTCCTTATCTTCACAAGATTTTGGACACTGGTCCTTAGAGAGATTCACACCATGAGACATGGGTAAAAATCCTTTCTTGGACTCAAGCATGTTGAACCGCTTCAACACCTTCTCGATGTATGTACTCTGAATCAAACCCAGCAACTTCTTCGATCTATCTCTATAGATCTTAATACCGAGTATATAAGTCGCTTCACCCAAGTCCTTCATACAAAAGCAGTTCCCTAGGTTGTTCTTAACAACTTTCAAGGTAGGAATGTCATTCCCAATCACAGTATGTCATCCACATACAATATCAGGAAGACAACAATGCTCCCACTGATTCGCTTGTAAACACAAGGCTCATCTTCATTCTTGATGAAACCAAACTCTTTGATTTTCTCATCAAAACGAAGATTTCAACTTCGAGAGACCTGCTTCAGTCCATAGATGGACCTATTCAGCTTGCATATTTTAGTGATTTCATTTGGGGATACAAAACCCTCGGGTTGTGTCATGTACACTTCCTCAAGGAGGTTTCCATTAAGGAAAGCCGTTTTGACATCCATCTGCCAGATCTCGTAGTTATAATACGCAGCAATAGCAAGCAATATCCTTATGGACTTTACCATGACAACAGGGGAAAAGGTTTCATCATAGTCAATACCATGAATTTGCTTGAAACCCTTAGCCACCAGTCGCCCTTTGAATATCTGTACATTCCCATCCATGTCGGTCTTCTTCTTGAAGACCCATTTGCACCCTATGGGTTATACCCCTTCAGGTGGTTCCACCAAGTTCCAAACTTGGTTTGCATACATGGAGTCCATTTTGGATTTCATAGCCTCAAGCCATTTGTCGGAGTCCGGTCCATTCATAGTCTCTTGGTAGGTTGCTGGTTCATCATCATGATCCATAAGCAACACATTACCTATTTGAGACATGAGAAATCCATATCTCTCAGGCTCAAACCTCGGTCTACAAGATCTACGTAGGACTTGTGTTTCTTGAGCAGGTTCTCTAGCTACAACATCTTGTAGTCCTGTCTCAGAATCCAACTCCGGTTCATTCACTACCTGTGGTTCTTGAACTTCTTCAAGTTCTACATTTTCAGTCTTTCTTGATATGAATTTTCTTTCCAAGAAGACGCCAGTCCTTGCGACAAACACTTTGCCCTCGAACGGTAGGTAAAAGTAATACCCTTTCGTTTCCTTAGGATATCCCACCAGATAACATTTATCTGATTTGGGTTCCAGCTTGTCAGACATTTGACGTCGCACGTATGCCTCACAGCCCCAAATTTTAATGAACGACATACCAGGACACTTCCCAGTCCATATCTCATATGGTGTCTTCAGAACCATTTTTGTTGGAGCGCGATTCAGTGTCATTGCAGCAGTCTCTAAAGCAAAACCCCAAAAGGAAACATGCAAGTCTGCATGACTCATCATCGAACGTACCATGTCTAACAAAGTACGATTTCTCCTCTAAGACACACCATTATGTTGTGGTGTTCTAGGTGGAGTGAGCTGTGATACAATACCACACTCTTTCAGATGATCACGAAACTCATGACTCAGGTATTCGCCACCTCGATCAGATCGGAGTGCTTTAACCCTTTTACCCCTGGTTTTCTACTTCATTCTTGAACTCTTTGAAATTTTCAAAGGTCTCAGATTTGCACTTCATAAGATACACATATCCGTATCTACTGAAATCATCAGTAAATGTAACGAAGTAGAAATACCCACCTCTAGTCATGGAGCTCATGGGTCCGCATACATCACTATGTACAACACCCAAGAGATCCTCAGCCCTCTCAGTATAACCAGTGAAAGGGGCTTTAGTTATCTTGCCTAACAAACAAGATTCGCATCGCTCAAATGTTTCATAATCAAATGAGTCTAAAAGTCCATCTTTATGGAGCTTAGATATGCGCTTCTCGTTTATATGGCCCAAACGACAATGCCAGAGATATGTAGGGTTTGAGTCATTTGTTCTTAGTCTTTTATTATTTTCTACATTATAGATCAGATGGTCCAAGTTCAAAACATAAAGATCATTAAACAATTGGGCTACAGCATAACAAACATCATTCTTAAATATAGAACAACAGTTGTTCTTAATTATAAAAGAAAATCCAATCATGTCCAAGCATGAAATGGATATAATGTTTCTAGTTATGGTCGGAACAAAATTACAATTATCTAATTCTATTACAAGCCCACTGAGCAAAGAAAGACGGTAAATCCCTACGGCTACAACAACAACTCTTGCTCCATTGTCGACACGCAGGTCCACCTCCCCTTTACTCAGCAATCTTCTCCTTTCCAGTTCCTGCACATTTATACAAATGTGTGAACCATATCCGGTATCCAATACCCAAGATGAAGGAGCAGAAAGGTTTATCTCTATAACGTAAATATTTGAAGCGGAAGTCATACCTCCCTTCATTTTCTGCAGACCCTCAATGTAAGAAGGACAGTTCCTCCTCCAATGACCAGCCTTGCCACAGTAGTGACATTTCCCTTCCTTTACCGTGCTCTTCTTTTTCTTCAGTGCAGAAGACTTGGGCTCAAGATATGACTTAGGTCCCACCTTCATCTTCTTAGAGCCCTTGGCCTTGGCCTTGCCCTTATGCACCATCAGTATGGGGCTGGCAGGCTTGGCCTTCTTCATGTTGATCTCGACAGTTCTTAACATGCCTAGGAGCTCGGGCAGTGTCTTGTCTATTTCATTCATGTTGTAGTTCAAGACAAACTGCTCATAACTGTCCGGCAACGATTGCAGGATCAGATCTGTGGCCAACTCTTGACCTAGAGGAAAACCCAGCCTTTCAATGTTCTCTATATACCCAATCATCTTGAGTACGTGAGTCCCTACTGAGTCTCGAACTCCCATCTTGCACTGAAATAACGCTTTTGTGACGTCAAACCTCTCTTGACGAGCTTGCCCTTGAAACATTTTCTTGAGATGCTCGTCAATCTCCTTGCACCTCATGTTCTCATGTTGCCTCTGAAGCTCAGAGTTCATGGTGGCAAACATAAAGCATTCGACGTCTAAAGCGTCATCAGTATACTTCTTATAAGTATCTTTATCAGCACGGGAAGAATTCCCGGTCGGCACCTCGGGGGCTTCTTCTTCCAAGACATAGAGCTTTCGCTCTTGCCTGAGAACAATTCTCAGGTTCCTGTACCAGTCCATGTAGTTAGTCCCACTGAGCTTATCCTTCTCAAAGATGGCTCTCAGAGACAGAGTGAAGTGTGAACCACTTGCCATGGAATTCTACAAGAATTCATGCAGAATAATATCAGCACCAAAATTTCAAAATACAATTTATTTTTAATTTGGACTTCAATTAAAACTCTCACTATTTTATTCGAAATGATGTCCCTCACTATCAATTCGGAGAGTTCATGCGAGCTACTCTCTTAGTGGACAAGATCCGTATTTCACCAACACAATGAGTCAACTTTGGCTTTTCTCTCACGATGTGGTTATTTAGGTAGGCAACGCTTGCCAATTGCATCCTCATGCAATTCTTGTATGGTTGGTGAATAACTCCTTATTCGCATCCATCATATGGTGCATGCCAACCCTATGCCTCTAGGCACTCAACCTTTGAGGTCACCTAATTAAGTTAGACCCGATGTCGACAGTGGGATATCACAATTATCCGCTTGCACCCTTACCAAGATAGATTAATGCACCTTGCTTTGGCAAGCCCACACTTCATCGATCGAGGCAGGAAGAGTGTCATCCATCGGAAGGCATCCGAACACTTAATATTTGATGAAGGGATTTTTTTAAAATAGGCTAACAATTAACCATGATCAACATTTGATCAACGTGCACATCCAAAGAAAAACACTTTTAAAATCCACATGCATCCCTTATGTGCACAACATGGCACTATCAACATTTGATAGAAGGAAGGGCTAAATCTGAACATTCGGGCTCTTCCAAATTTTCAGATTTACATGCATTGGACAAAGACAAAGGCAACTCGACTTAAAGCAGTAGACAAGCTCGTCTCTCATTGATGGATTCAAAATCCAAAACAATACACAGGTTCATTAACCACTCGAGGGACGGTTACTGCTAAGGAGACAACAATTTCTAACAATTAGAAATTATCACGAAATCCCAGACGTTCCTGGCGGGGTTCCAAGGGGCCGCGCCCTGACGGGGTTTTAGGGGCAGAGCCCATAACGGGGTCCAAGGGGCAGCGCCCCTGGCGGTGGTAACCTAACTTCAATTACAACAATCAAGGCCGGAACCTGCCTCTGATACCACTGTTGGGTTTCTCTATGAGGTGGCACAACAGTTGTGCACGCAGCGGAAATAGTAAAATCAAGAATAACCCAAAAGAGATTTGGGATCAGGCCATCAATGTTGAATCAAGAAGTTAAGAAATAACTAGGTAAAATTACCTTGGCGGCGTTGAGTCACAACTCAACGAAGATGCTCCAATGTATGAGTTCTTGTCGTCGGCGAGTTCCACGTAGAATAACGTCTACGTCTCTGCAGAAATCCACACGAGCGGGAGATCGCCGATCTTCGTCGCACGAAAAACGGGAAGGGAGATCGACTGCACCTTGCACTTCCACGGACTGCTAGGTCCGCTCCAGGAAGATAAGCACCGGCGACTGTCGTCGGAGAGGAGGCCGACGGAGCGAGCGATCGGCGGAACACTTCCGTCGGGCGAATCGGCGGAACACTTCCGTCGGGCGAATCGGCGGAACACTTCCGTCGGGCGAATCGGCGGGGTTCTCATTTTACCGCTCAAACCTAAGTCCTTATTTATACCCGAAGAATAAACTGACCTAGGAAAAATCGCTATCCGCAGACCACAGAAAATTAGGGTTTCTGGAAATAATTCGTCGGGAATCAGCATTCGTCGGGAATCGAACAGTTCGATTCTCGACGATTCTCGACGACTCTCGACGATTCTCGACGAACCATAGTCGACGATTCTCAACGAACCACAACCGACGATTCTCGACGATCGATACTCGACGATTTTCGACGATCGATACTCGACGATTCTCGACGATCGATACTCGTCGATTCTCGACGATCACCTTGGCAACATTTGCCGGATCCCATTCTCTATGGTGATTGGTAACCTTTACCAACACAGTCAATCTTCCAACTTCTCCACATGCTCTTATGTGCGACCCTGCAGGCTCATATCGCGTTGGCAGTGAGATTACATGTTTGACCACTTCTAGATCACCATGGTAACTCCAACACTCTCCCCGCTGCAAAGCCTCCACCAAGGGACGTAAAGTAGCCGTACGCATGACCTCCTCCTGAATATCATCTAATGAATCCACCAACGGCCCAGAAATGTGAGTGAGATTACCCTCCGGTAGGCGAGAAAGAGCATCCGCTACCACGTTATCCTTACCCCGTCGATACTCAATCTCGTAATCATAGCCGAGAAGCTTAGTAACCCACTTCTGCTGTAGAGGAGAAGAGACCCGTTGGTCCAAGAAATGTTTCAAGCTTTGGTGGTCGGTGCGGATCTTAAAATGCCGACCCAATAAATATGGCCGCCACATCGCCACAGCATGAATGATAGCCAACATCTCCTTCTCATAGGTGGAGAGACCCAAGGCGCGGGGGGCCAACACCTTGCTGTAGAAAGCTAACGGCCGCCCTTCCTGCATCAGAACTGCCCCTATGCCAACACCAGAAGCATCCGTCTCCAACACAAATGCCTTCGTGAAATCCGGTAATGCAAGAACCAGAGTGGTGGTCATGGCCTGCTTAAGAGGCTGAAAAGCTGCCTCCGCTTCCTCAGTCCAAGAAAAGGAATCCTTCTGCAGCAGCTGAGTTAAGGGAAGAGCTATCTTCCCATAATCTCGTATGAATCGCCTGTAGTACCCTGTAAGCCCCAGAAATCCCCGCAAAGCACGGACTGTGACGGGCCGCGGCCATGACTGCATACTCTGAATCTTCCTTGGGTCGGCCCTGACGCCTTGGCCGGAGACCAAGTGTCCGAAGTACTCCACCTCCTCCTGACCGAAGGAGCATTTGGAACGGTTGGCGTAAAGCCGGTGACGACGTAGTATGGCCAAAACCTGCTCAACATGGCCCACATGGTCCTCCCAATTGGCGCTGTAGATCAGAATGTCATCAAAGAAGATCAGCACGAATTTCCGCAGGAGCTCGCGGAAGGTCTCATTCATGTTCGCCTGAAAAGTGGCGGGACCGCCAATCAGCCCATTGGCCATGACTAAGAACTCGTAATGGCCATCATGAGTCCGGAAGACCGTCTTATGGATGTCCTCCTGTGCCATCAGAATCTGGTAATAGCCTGAACGTAGATCGAGCTTGGTGAACCGTCGTGCGCCATGTAGTTCGTCTAGTAACTCTTCCACTACAGGAATCAGAAAGCTGTCCTTTACCGTGGCGCTGTTCAGGGCCCGGTAACACAAAATCTCCATGAACCATCTTTCTTCTTTACCAAGATGACGGGGGCTGAAAATGAACTCGTACTCGGCCGAATGATGTCCGCCTCCAACATCTCGCGGACACTACGCTCAATCTCTGCCTTCTGAATATGTGGGTCGCTGTATGGCCGAATATTAGGGGGCTCTGCGCCCGCCTTAAGCTGAATATTATGATCTCTGAATCGAGGTGGTGGTAATGTGCGTGGTTCCTGAAAAACATCAGAATATTCCATCAGAAGAGACTGTAACTGAATTAGTACCTCCGAATGTGTCGTGTCAGCCGTTTGGACTTCCTTAAGGACGGTCATCATCCTTCCTCCCTCGCCCAAGCGCTGCATGCTCCGAAGAGAAATCTCCTTCATTGGCGAAGAGATGATACCCTTCAAACAGAACTGCCTTCCCGCTGTGGAGGAACTCCATAGTCATGTGCTCCCAGTCGAACGTTACCCTCCGCAACTGACGTAGCCACTGTACTCCCAAGACCATATCCGAGCCCCGGATGGGTAACAGGTAGACGTCGGTACACCCGCTATAGCCCTGCATCCGTAGCTCCACACCCTTCAGCACCCCCTCGCATTGCAGCTTGCTGCCATCCGCCACCATAACATGGAAGGCAGCCTCCTTATCGATCACATGACCCACTCGTTGTGCCACCTCTGGATGAATGAAATTGTGGGTGCTCCCACTGTCCACCAAAACAGTCACCTTCTCGCGGGCAATCAGTCCCGCGGGCAATCCGTCCCACGAGCCGCATAGTAAGCGGAGGAGGGGCGCACTCCTCGAGAGCGTATATGGAAACTCCGAACTTGGTCAAGGCCAAGTCCACCTCTAACTCCTCGTCCGGAGCCGGCTCGTCTTCCACATCCTCATGCAACATAAAAACTTGTATCTTTTCGCACTTGTGGCCCGACACGAATTTCTCATCGCAGTTAAAACATAATCCTTTTTCCTTCCGAGCGGCCAGCTCACTCCACGAAAGCCGTGTCACTGTTGGCTTGCTACCAGTTGGTGGATCCTGCCGTGCTACTGCTGCTGCGGCCGCCGACGGCTTACCCGTGGCCCGGGTTCTCTGCCTGTTGAACCGCTCCTCCTGAATGCGGGCTAAACTGATGGCGTGGTTCAAGCTGCGTGACATATAAGCATGAACCTCATCGCGCAATTGCTCCTTCAGCCCCGACACAAAACAACTCAGCAGTGTCCTCTCCTCCCAATGTACCCGGTTGGCCAACTTCTCGAACTCTGTCCGGTACTCAGTTACTGTCCCCTTCTGTCGTAATTTCTGCAGTAGCGCCTCAAAATCTTCGTACCCTGGGGGCCCGAACCGGGCGGTGAACCCTTCCACAAAATCAGTCTATGACACGTAATCTCTACCTCTTAGGAACCACTGAGTCCACTGAAATGCGTCGTCCTCCAGATGGAACGACGCTAATTGCACCCACTGCGCCTCCGGGACCTCCTGGTAACTGAAGAACAATTCCACCTTCTGAACCCATTTCAGAGCATCCCCCCTTTGAACTTGGAGAAGTTCATTCGTGTCAACTTGGGTGACATGTACGCGCGAGGCCCCGCTTGCCCTTGCCAGCCTTGCCCGTGCCAGCCTTGCCCGTGCCATGCCTGACGTCCCGAACCCATATGACCCTCGTACGCTCCTGGGTGGCCCTGAGGTGGCTGAACCGGATGAGGAACATGTTGACCGGCCCACGGAACGTGGCCTCCGTACCCCACGGGAGGAACGCCGCCCCGCGGGTTAGGAAGAAGGCCCCCCGTACCTCCTGGAGCCCTCACAGCTGCTCCCGGCCCCCCATCAGCCCGCTGCCATGGCTGTCAGCCCCAATCCCGAAGAACAGAGCCGCTGGAACCCCCGCCTGGACGCCAGGAAGGCGCGCCTTCTCCCTGTGCGGCCGAACCAGGCGGAAAGCCTTCCGCTGCCGCCGTCCATGCTCCCGCAGGAACCCTTGCCTGGACGCCGTCGCCGGAGGTACCGCAGGGTCGGGAAGACCCCACGCCAGCCCCGCCGGCCGCCGCTGCCATTCCGGTGCCCGCACGGACCAGATCGGGCGTTCCCGACATATCGGCGGACCGATCGGGTCTTCCACCGCTCGATCCTTCTTCGCACGGGCCTTTCCCCTTCAACAGCGCCTTGAGTTCCTCCATACGAGCGTCCAGATGCTCCTCCAGTCGCTGCGAAGACGCGCACATCTCTTCCTCGATCGCGGCTACCGAATCCGCCAAACCATCGTAGTTTTCCTCCAAAGTTTCCAAACGGGAAAGCTCTTCTTGTGTCCGCGTGGTCACCATCGCCGGAGAACCAAACCTCTGATACCAAATGATAGGAAGGAGGAAGGGGGAGGGAGATCTAGAGAGAAGAAGACTAAGGAGATTTAGGGTTAGAAGAGGAGGGAGAAGAATACCTTGATAATCAATTGCATAACCCTCCCACGAGAGCAGCCCCGGGTAAATATACCCGGGCCATAGAGGGGCCGGCCGGCCCCTCCAGTTGGGGCTGAACCCATTTGGTTCAGCCCCGGCCGGGCGGTTCACTGGTTGGGGGCTGAACCGGTTGGTTCAGCCCCGTTGGTCGCCGCTCCCTTGCACCGCCGAACATAATGACGCCCCGTGAAGCGTAGCGGGGGCTTAACATATAGTCTCACACGACCAATTATCCATTATCAGTTATTGCACATATTTATTTAATGTCGTCATGTTTCTTTGTTAGACGTCATTGTCATGAGTCATTATTATGTGAGTTTATGTTATGTGTTTAATTATTATATAATAAGTTCAAGTGTTAGAACTTATTACGCATATGCCATTATGTAATCTTATTTAAAGACCACTTGGATCTTGAATGGAGCATCTAAGAATTAACTATTAAGTCTATTTCCCTTGTCTTTGTTATGTGATTGGGATAGCTCTCTCTCTCGACCACATCTTGCTTTGCCAGCTGAGGTTCTGGCTTTATAGTATCCTCCTCTTGCCAACTCTCCGTCTACGTTACTGACATGTTACGAGTTTGCCCGTAACACATTCTCAACCGCCACCACTCTCACATTTATGACCTTTATCTTCTTTTTGCTGTTTCATGTGATTTGACATGCAGTTTTGATATGATTTCTCCTGAACATAATTTTTCATGAAAAGATTGTTATCAACTTGGTCTGTTTATTTGATTTTTTTTATTTTCTTGACTTGCAGGATGACAACAAAAGCACAGTTGTTGTTTGCCCCGATTATGTTACTTACAGGGATTCACTTTTTCTTGAATCTCAGTTAACATTCAGTTCCGAGTGCATTAAAATCGTGTGTTTTGATGCAAATATACCTAATGAAAAGCTCGTTTTAGTTTGTGACATTGCAGATATAATGTGTATTGGCTGTCGGCGGAGTAAAAGTGTGGGTTATGTTGCTCTACTTCTATTGAATCATTTTTGATACTTTAGCATTGAAAGTTTTATTAACTGGGTTATCTCTTGTTTCAGGTTGGAGCTCTGTTGTTTAAATTTTGGATAAGAAATGATGCTGGGCGTGGTAATAACCAAAAAACTTCTTTACCAAATGTTATCTGTTTCTTTTGTATTTGGTGCTTTCTTTAATATGATATGGCGTCTCCAAAGTTTCTTCAAGCTGTATAAATGTAAACTACCGATGCTTATAGTTCCTGGTTGTTTCTGCTGTTCATTTTGTAAAAAATTCTATAACCAACCTATACTTATTTGGTTTCTCAATTCATATGGTTGATTGTGATTCCAATAAATACAGATCGATCAATACATTTGCTCATTCTTATTTGAGTTTCTTGATGCGAAGGTGAAAAATTTCACAATTGTGATAGGAATTGCAAACTTATTTCAATGTTTCAGGATTTTTCATTTTTGTTTTGCATTTAATTCAAGTGGAGACTTGGAGTTTGTATGTGTTTAACTTTAGTTTCTCACTGTCCATTCTATTTGGGAGGTATATTTTCTTCCTACATCATCATCATCATCGTTGATGGACTTGCTTCAAATGTTTGCTATTGATTTTGTGGATCATCTATGGATGTGGATGGAGGCACTAAGCTCGAAACCGCATCGACAGCGTGGCAAGTCTACTCCAAGAGAAAGAGGGCCACATCAAAGTCACCAATGTGATTGATAAAGACCTAGGCGGGGTGTTATCTTACAAGTTATCTTTTAATTTAGTTGTATTTTTGATTTCATGAATATTTACGCTTTTTCCCGGTGGGGGATTCTAATACCCCAACAATCTTGTATTATGCATGTTTTGGATGATTGGATGAAAAACTTTTGGAGTGTAGGGTTGGCCAAAAGTCTCTCTTGGATTTTCTCTCTTCATCCCTCCTGTTCCTCTTTCCATAAAATCGATCCCACTATAGTGGTATAAAGGCTCGAGTGTTGTTGTTATCCCTCTTGTTCTTCTCGGATTGAAGCGGTGAAACCCTAAGGGGTAACGTTGGTCCGATCTGTCGACCCTGTCCGCTACTTTCATAACCATCGGGACTTCCTCGCACGCTCAACGACCACCCTTCCCCTCCCAAGCCTTTCATCACGGAATGCGATGCCTCGGGGACAGGCGTTGGCACTGTGCTCTTGCAGACCGAGCACCCTATAGGTTACTTTAGTCGCTACTTCTCTATGACCATCTATTCCTGCTCCGCTTATGAAAACGAGTTGATGATACTCATTTTGGCAATTCAGCACTGACGCCCTTATTGAGGCGGCACTTCATCGTGTGTACAGATCTTCACAGCTTACGATACCTGCTCAGCCAGAAGATGACCACCCTATCCCAATAGTTTTAGGTGGTGAAGTTGTTGGGTTATTCTTTTCCGTCGAATTTCGTTCAGGTAGGTCCAACATGGCGGCGATTGCCTTATCACGTCAGACGACTTTGTATGAACTAATGGCCATCTCCAGCCCAATTTGGTAGGAGTTGGGCACCTTACAGAGTGAGGTGGAGGCCGACTCGATTCTACGACCTATCGTGGACAGCTTGTGGGTGGATGCCACAGCTTGCCCCTCATTAACTCTTGTGGGAGGACGATTGTTCTATCGAGGCAGGTTGGTCCTCTCTTCCGTGTCGGCCAGCATTCCACACTTCTTCGTAGAGTTCCACACTATGC
The DNA here is from genome assembly GCA_039513925.1 of Platanthera zijinensis. NCBI lineage: Eukaryota > Viridiplantae > Streptophyta > Magnoliopsida > Asparagales > Orchidaceae > Platanthera > Platanthera zijinensis. The sequence goes on from CM077094.1 coordinate 39,956,190, forward strand.
CGTCAACAGGCCTTACGGGGTCGCGTTCCGCACTTATCGCCGCCTTGTGGCCGCTCTATTTTCCAGGGATGATGCGACATGTGGAGGAATATGTCGCGGCCTGCTTGGTCTGCCAACATTCTAAAATATGTGACCACTTTCCGTGGGTCTTCTGCATCTCTTACCCATTCCCAAACTCATATGGGATGATTTGACGATGGAATTCATTACACGCCTTTTGCGCTCTTTTGGATACGACTGCATCTTTGTCGAAGGATGACACTCATTTTGGCAGTTTTTATGAGGAACTTCTGGAAAGAGTTGTTCAAACTCCAGGGATGCAACTACAAATAAGATCCTACCATCCTTAGATGGACGAGCAATTCAAGGTACTGACTACTGAATCGATGCTTGGAGACTTGCCTGTTCCATTTTACTTCAGACTGCCCACATGATTGAAGCAAATTCTTGGTGTGGGCCGAGTTTTTCCACAACACCTTTTTTCACTATTCCGCAAGTATTACACCATTCTGAGCTGTTTACGCCTGGCCCCCGCCCACCATGATGCAACATCTGCCAGGCGAAGGCCATATCAGTGCGGTGCACACTCAACTCTTGGATAGAGATGAGATACCGAGGTCTTGAAGATCTATCTTCGCACCACACAACAAAAGATGCTCCACCAGGCGAATAAACAACGCCGAGACGTCTAGTTCCATGCGGGGGATGCGATTTTTGTCAAGCTCTGCCCTTACCGTCAAACTTCGGTGGCGAATTGCCTCCATCCCAAGGTGTCTGCCTACTTCTACGACCCATTTACAGTGCTTGCTCGCATCAGCAAAGTGGCCTACCTCCTTTTCCACAGTTGGATTCATCCGTTCTTCCACGTCTCCTTGCTCAAACGGGTGGTGGACGATCACCCCGTCGAGGGGACCTTGCCTACAAACATCGCAACGGACGGCTCCACTATCTACCTGTCATTTTGGACTGCAAAACCGTCACTGTGAATGATTGTGTTTGAGAGCAGGTGTTGGTGGTGTGGCGACAACTTCCTTTTGATACGACTTGGTGGGACCGCGACGACTTCCATAGCCATTTCCCTGAGTTTTTTCTTAAGGACAATACAAATCTTCTATATGGGGGTATTATTACGAATGCGGGCAGTGGCATAAAGCTCGATGGGGAATCGACAATGTGGCGAGTCTACTCCAGGAGGAAGAGGCGCGCGATGAAGACGCCAATGTGATTGTTAAAGACCATGCGGGATGTTATCTTCCAAGTTATATTTTAATCAAGTTCTAATTTTGATTTCTTGAATATTTACGCTTTTGTCCAATGGGGGGTTCTAATACCCCAACCGTCTTCTATTAAGCATGTTTTGGATGATTTAGATGAAAAGCTTTGGAGCCTAGGGCTGGCCAAGAGTCTCTCTTCGATTTTCTCTCTTCCTCCTGCTTGTTCTTCTCGGATTGGAGTGGTGAAACCTTAAGGGATAACAACATCATTTTTCATTCATTTCCATTGAATGCTTGCTTGTAGAAACCTAAAGTCCACCCCTTATCTTTAATCCTTAGCCAATAGTTTTCACTTATATCACACATAATTGAGATATCAAGGAATTTTTTGGTCTTTTTTCAGTTAGCTTGCTTTGTAGATATTACTCATATTGTTCCTCAAGTATTATCATTCCTTAGTTTATCACTTCTGGTCAGACTGTTAAGTTCGTTTTGACCAATCTCCCTCTGATACCACTTGATAGTTTGTTGTTAGTTATATCTAACTCACCTAAAGGGGGGGGGGTGAATAGGTGGCGTGCACTTTAATTACTTCTTTTCTGATTTCAGCAGATATTTAAATATAAAGCACATACACAACATGTACACAATTATTTATTGTGGTTCCTCAAGGTCTGGGTACCTCCACATTCCCTCTACACCTATCTAACAATGAGCTAGACTAGGCAATCTCCTCCAAAACTCAGCACAAAGAGCTTACAACACAAATCCCTCAAGATTTCTCAGGTCTCCTCCAAGACCCTACCTCAGACACACATGCCCTACACTTAGAATTATCAAGAAGCCCTACCTTAGGAACACAACCCTACCTCAGAGTACTCCAACTCCTACAACTCAGAAACACTCCTGGTTTCCTACCTTAGACTTATCTCCAAGTCCTACCTCAGATTTACACAGAAATTTTACAGCTCAGGCTGAGAGTACAACCCTACAACTCAGGCACAAAGACCCTACACTTAGATCTAAAATTAGATCATACAAAAAGATGTTTGTTTGAAATACAACCGAAGACCTAATTATATAAACCTTTAGTCTTCTTGATCTTCTTTTATTCTTGCTTTGATGGCAAGTAGCTAGATGAAGTCCCTGAAAAGTATTGGTCTTCAGGTAGAGTTGTTCCAGAGAATCTCCTTCCTTGATCTTCTTTGACAATATGATCACACTGGAGTCAGAAGATTGACTCCTACTTTGTTCTTCTGAAGGCTTTTAGCAAGAACTAGCTTTCTTTCTCTAGACCATAGTGCGCCGTTTCTTGGTTTCACTATTTGAGCTGCGACACTCTTCTATTGCCCTAGCATGTCCCCTTTATACCTTTGACTTCTGCAACGGTCTTGAGGAGTGTTTTGTCATTGGCATGGGCAAGTATAGAATAGTTTATCCTCACTTTATCCACTTCCGCCAAATTTGGATCCCGCCAATTTTGGATCCCGCCAATCTGTACGGGCTCAACGACATTATTTGAATCTTCTCGATGGTAACGCTGAGTAGAACCTTCATTCTCAGCTTTATCTGCCTTGACACTGAATTCAACGGCTTCTCCACGGTATCGTTGAGAATAGACTCTATTTTCAACGGAATAGTTCTGGCGCCTGTCCTGGATGTTCACGGTATAGTGGATACTAATATACCTTGTCAGCGGTATGGTGGAGATCCATAATCCGTCTCAACGGTATACCTCTCCTTTGCTCTAAAGCTGTTTTAGAGTCAATAACAATTTACCTACATACACATAAAGTCGACATATTGTCAAATACAATATGCTCTTAGCATTGGAAGTGATGTCTCTTCAAATCTTCTTCAAATTTTGGAAGATTGAGGGCAATATTCCCCACAGTAACCATCTTTGAAGCCGACCTATATGTTTTGGAGGAGAGCCTATAGGCGCGCTTGCTGTGTGTGAAACGACCGATGATGAGATCCAGTGAGATAGATACACGATTATTTGCGCTAGAGGAATAAAATCTTAAATCCATGACAATTGTCGCACACTTGATCTTGAGTAGTAGAACGCTAAATATGTTGAGGTGGATGCCCATCTCCACTCCTTCGAGGATATGCATGAGGTGGTGAATTTGATGTTGCGGAGGTTCGAGGGATCTTCGACCTTGAGATTCATTGAAGCGAGGATACTCTTGAAAGCCCTGGAGAAGGACGCTATACAAGTCTCGATGTTGAGGATTAGACCCCTCGTCTTGTATTCACCCTTCACCTCAGAGGCCATTACCCTTGAATCTATCCCCTTGTCTTGTATTTACCTTTCACTTGGGATGCCATTACCCTTGAATCTTTCAACACCTACATGTATTTTTATTCCAAATTTCTTTGGCCAACTAATTTTTTGTGATTAAGTGCACTTTTTATGTAACACCATGATCTACTGTAAGTGCGCTGCAGACCAGTGACCCCAACCCATCTCCAATGATCTGATTGTCCGCAGTCGCTAATTCCAGTGGCGGGTTGTTGAGGTTAGATCTTGAACCACAAATCTCCTTTTGATGAGGAAAACTCAAGTTAAGCGGGCAGCGCAGAGACTTCCCAGGAGGTCACCCATTCCGCTACTACTTTCGCTCAATTGGTGATGAGGAGTGGAAAAACTTCATAGTTAAGCATGCTTGAGTGAGAGTAGTAGCAGGATGAGTGACCTCCTGGGAAGTCCCTGCGCTGTCCGCTTAACTTGAGTTTTTCTCATCAGAAGGAAGTCTGCAGTTTGAGACCCAACCTCAATAATCTGCTATTAGAATTAACAGCCGCGACCAATCAGATCTGTGGAGATGGGTTGGGATCACTAGTCTGCATGCATGTAAAGTACCCACAATAGACCGAGTCGTTACAGGTGTAACCAACATCCACCAGGTAGTACTTACCTAGTCCATCAATATAATATCTTTTATAATTAATGAACAAAATATTATTAAATTTTTTTATTGAATATTAATGGTGAAAGAAAAGAAGAGATAGATCTTAAGTTTACACTAGATATATATATATGTTATATATATATATATATGTTATATAAAGGAGTAAACACAACACATAAAAGTAAAGAAAGCAAAGCAAACAATCCAGAAGACACAAGGATTATAGTGGTTCCCCAATAACCTGAGTACATCCACTTTTCTACCACCCTGGTAGGAATCTACTACAGGTTTTTGATCAGGTGTCCTGTCACCAAAATATCTATTTTCTAAGGAAGATATAACAACCCTTTGAGCTTTTGATCAGGTGCTCAAAAACCAACATAGGTTTTTGATCAGGTGCCCTGCCACCAAAGAGTTTACTTTTGAAGGGAGTAATAACCCTGTACACAGGTGAAAGGGAAAAGTAAATAGATGTTGTCTTCTCTGTCTCAAAGCTCTGAGAAGACTTTAGTAGAATTGAAGATGTTGTCAAAGCTCCCCCTGAGATGAATGAGTCTGTTCGGGAGAGGAAGCTTTGCTCAGGGTGTAGGCCTTCAAATGATGTTGCTCTTCAGAAGCTTCTTGGACTGATTTTGATTAGTTGTCCCTTGGAATCCTGAAGCAAATGATGAAGAACTCTGTGTGTATGAGAACTGTGTTGTTCTTCACTGATTCACTGATTTGTTGTTGTTGTTTCTCTTTCTTCTCTCTCACTGCTTCTTCTTCTTCTGCCTGAACTGCATAAATATCTTTATATATTGTCTGAACATTTGAATTTACTTTGACTGTAATGGCTAAATCATTCCCGAGAATGGTAGTTGTTTCGGGAATCAATTAACATTAAATCTTGATTTAATCCATAATTAATGAAGCCTCCAAATGGCTATATTCATAAGAGTATATAGCATTAAATCTGATAGCTATAATCGCCTTTAATTAAGCATTAATTAATTCGGCCAGCTGTAAATAATTCTGCATATATACTGCAAAGAAATCGTCAAACTGAATTTTAAAGCTTTCTTCAAACTGAGCTCGGAGTTCGTTGAGCTGAGCTCAGAGATGGGGAACTGCATAATCGTTGAACTGAGTTTTAAAGCTTTCTTTGAGCTGAGTTCAGAGTTCGTTGAACTGAGCTCTGAGTTCGTTGAACTGAGCTCAGAGAATTTCTTTGAGCTGAATTTCTGAACTTCAAATCTGAACTTCTCTGGAATTTTTCTGAAGGAGCAAATCTGGAAATAATCCTATGATCCATGACTATACATTTTGGGTCAATCTAATCATCCTAATAGTGATCCTTGCCCAAATTAGAACTAGGGTTCTAACAATTTCCTCCTATTTGGGTGAAGACACTTTTAAAAAAATAAAACACGGCAAAATAATCTGCTTGAATTATAAATTTTTCGGCAGATGTACAAAGGTGCTTTGAGAAATAAAGAAAGACAACAGAGATATTAGAACATAATTAAAAACTAAGGAGCAGCTGCAAGAAAATCTGTTAAGGATGTCAGCTGCACTTTTGCTTATCTTTAACTGAATCTATTTCAGCATGGCTGAATCCATTTTTGATTCTCTGAATAATTGAACCTGCTGACTGCTGTAACCTCTGCATTGACTGAGACTAAAGACTTTTGGTTACAATCAAATACCACTGTTCCTCTGTGGTAAGATAGGTCTTTTCCTGAAAAGAGAGGTTAGGAGTTCTGGACCCAGATTACCTTGGGTCCTGGTTCTCTTTTATAATAATTAGAAATAAAAGAACATTCAGGTTAACTTTTATAACCTAGAGGATGAAATTTTCTGGGTGGAATTTTCCATTGAGAAAAGGGGTTAACAAATTTGTGTCTTTGATTATTGTTCTGATAGGAATCAAAATTCCTATTTTGATAGTTTGAGTTCGACGATTTTTGTTGAGTTCGTCGATCTGAGTTCGACGAAAAGTATTGATTTCGTCGATCCCGGTTCACAGAATGATAATAGTCATAATCTGTGTTCCACGATCGCCGATCTCTGTTTGACGAAACATGTTGTTTTCGTTGAGCACCTTTTGTTGAGAAAACATACCCAAACTCTGGGTTCAGAGATTGACGATCGCCGTTCGACGTATAATACTGCTTTCGTCGAGCTCGGTTCAATGAAAATTTTTTAACATGATTTTTCTGAAAATTCTTAACTTTTTTGGGTTTGTCATTATTATGCAAAACTTCAGTTAGTTTGTCTAAATCTTTTAGCTTATTTTTGCCTTTAACTGATTCAAAATAATTAATCTGTTCAAGAACAGTTTTCAAATTTTCTTTAAGCTTTATATTTTCTGAAGAAAAATTAATTTTTCTCTGAGAAGTTTTATTTCCTTCTCAGATTGGATCAAATCTTTACAAATATTTTTAAAATCTTCTTTAAAATGATCGTAAGAAAAATCGAAGGAAGAGATTACCCGATCCTCTTCTGATTCAGATTCTGCTTCAGAGTCTGATTGTTCATCTGAGTTGCTGCAAGAGACATTTATTGCCATTAGGCAAAATTCTCTTGCTCTTGACTCTTCTTCATCTTCAGTTGTACATGATGAAGTTTCAGAGTTAGAGTCACTCCAAGTGTCAGCATCAAATATTCTCTTTTTAGTTGATCCAACAACCATTGCTGAGAGGGAGTCCCAAATATCCTTTGCTGAAGAGCATTCAGAAACTTCCTGAAAAATGTCATCAGACATTGATTGAGCAAGAATGTTTATTGCTTTTGCATCAACAATCTTTAGCCTTTTCTGGGCATCTGTCCATTGAGCTGATGAAACAACATTGGTACTTGTTGTCTGTGGTTGAGTTGGACCTGACAAAATGGAATTAAAAATATCTTCATCAATGGAGTTCATATAAAGCCTAATCCTTTCTTTCCAAAGTGCAAACTTATTTAGATTGCATATAGGAGGTCTGGTGCTTGAAAACTCTTCATTTTGTGCCATGATAAACTCTTAAGAAATATAAGATCTATCAGATCGTTTTGGTTCAGGTGTTAGCCTGTACAACCAAAGATACGATCTATGATACCAATTGAAAGAAAAAAAGAGATAGATCTTAAGTTTACACTAGATATATATATATATATGTTATATAAAGGAGTAAGCACAACACATAAAAGTAAAGAAAGCAAAGCAAGCAATCCAGAAGACACAAGGATTATAGTGGTTCCCCAATAACCTGGGTACATCCACTCTTCTACCACCCTGATAGGAATCCACTACAGATTTTTAATCAGTGTCCTTAGAGCTGACCTACTATGAACCACTAAGGTAGTTCTTCAATTAGAAAGAAAAAATTTTTGGAACCGTCGTGTCAAGATAGATCGATCACTATCGGTTCGGTCCGGTTCCATGCGGTTCGTTCGGTCCAACTTAGGTCAGCTTATGGAATGAAATAGATAGTAAAACTCAAAACAACATCGAAATAGAAATATATGTTGCGCACTTCTTTACGGTCTTTTCCGCAATGAAAGTATCAATTGTCTTCCTATGCGTATAGAGCACAAGTTGGCTTGCACGTCTCATCGACAAAGTAAAATCGCCTACAATTAGTTGTCTTTCATGATTACTAATAAATACATCTTCTATATTTTTAAATAAAATATTTCAAAAAAATATGTAAGTAAAATTTAAAATATAATATATAACTGTATAAAAATAAAAAAATGCACTGCAAAAATTGACTCTAAACCACACCATGTCAAACCATGTCATACAGATTTTATGCGGTGAAGTTTTGTTCGGTCCAAAATCGACCACCTTTATATTGCGGTGGTTTGCAGCAGTTTCCTTGTGATAGTAAGAATACATATTATAAATAAATTATAAAATAATAACAATATAATAATAATAATAAACGGGTTGGGTTCAGTTCTACTTCGTCCGGTTCGGATCGGGTCTAAACATCTTGAAACGCTTGAGAGTTGTACCCTGATAGGAACGGTTCCAAAATTCAAACCGGAACGATTACAGATTTTTAATCAGTGTCCTGCCACCAAAATATCTATTTTTTAAGGGAGATATAACAACCCTTTGAGCTTTTGATCAGGTGCCCAAAAACCAACACAGGTTTTTGATCAGGTGCCCTGCCACCAAAGAATTTACTTTTGAAGGGAGTAATAACCCTGTACACAGGTGAAAGGGAAAAGTAAAGAGATGTTGTCTTCTCTGTCTCAAAGCTCTGAGAAGACTTTAGTGGAATTGAAGATGTTGTCAAAGCTCCCCCTGAGATGAATGGTCTGTTCAGGAGAGGAAGCTTTGCTCAGGGTGTAGGCCTTCAAATGATGTTGCTCTTCAGAAGCTTCTTGGACTGATTTTGATTAGTTGTCCCTTGGAAGCCTGAAGCAAATGATGAAGAACTCTGTGTGTATGAGAGCTGTGTTGTTCTTCATTGATTCACTGATTTGTTATTGTTGTTTCTCTTTCTTCTCTCTCACTGCTTCTTCTCCTGCCTGAACTACATAAATATCTCTATATATTGTTTGAACATTTGAATTTACTTTGACTGCAATGGCTAAATCATTCCCGAGAATGGTAGTTGCTTCGGGAATCAATTAACATTAAATCCTGATTTAATCCATAATTAATGCAGTCTCCAAACGGCTATATTCATAAGAATATAAATCATTAAATCTGATAGCTATAATCGCCTTTAATTAAGCCTTAATTAATTCGGCCAGCTGTAAATGATTCTGCCTGCATACTGCAAAGAAATCGTCAAACTGAATTTTAAAGCTTTCTTCAAACTGAGCTCGGAGTTCGTTGAGCTCAGCTCAGAGTTCGTTGAGCTGAGCTCAGAGATTGTGAACTGCATAATCGTTGAATTGAGTTTTAAAGCTTTCTTTGAGCTGAGCTCAGAGTTCGTTGAACTGAGCTTAGAGTTCGTTGAACTGAGCTCAGATTTGAGCTGAATTTCTGAACTTCAAATCTGAGCTTCTTTGGAATTTTTCTGAAGGAGCAAACCTGGAAATAATCCTATGACCCATGACTATACATTTTGGGTCAATCTAATCATCTTAATAGTGATCCTTGCCCAAATCAGAACTAGGGTTCCAACAAATGGCTTACTAGTTGGCACTTCAGAACGACCTGACCTTTCTATTGCATCGCGCGACACTCTTGAATCTGAAGACGAGCCTTCCCAACCAGGTAAAACTTATAAAAATTTAATCTGATTGACACAAACACATAAAACATTCGTCGTTATTGCTTTCTTCTGATTTCTATATCTGCCATGATCTTTTGTGGGCACAACCACTTGTATATGCGTACCATCTATGCACCAATATAGTCATCGAACCATCTCCATCTATTGTTCAATGTAGACTCTGACAACTTGATATAGTCTCTACCTAACTTCATCACTGCCCTGAACACGATATTGAAGTGTCTGCTAACAATATCCGTGGATCGGAGACACGTACATCCAATATCACGAAATTTCATGTTGTGCTATAATGCATAGAAATAATCCAACCGGTTCCTTCACCAACACATATTTGGTTTTGTGGACTAGGCCTCTAGCAGATAATATGTGGCATAGCTCGCCAAATGCTTGTTTACCCATACGTAAAAGGCTGAAGCAGTTGATTTCTGGACCCTCATGTATGCGCCTTAGCAATGAGGACCGTGATGCAATATTCATGTCATGGTCTATGAGTTCCAGAGGAATATATTCTAACAATGCCCATGTAGCACCGAGTGCTATGGGATACCCGCATTTCATAATATATTCTTTTATTAGTTTCGCTCAACTCGGCTGGATCCATCTAACATAAACCAATGTAATAAAATATAACTACATGAAATAAAATCAAACTTGTATGAAATTTTGAGCAATACAAAATCAATGTTTGTATATACATTTATGAGCAATTATAAAAGTGAAGGATACTCCCATCAAACAATTCTTTTGAGCTAAAAATAACAATTTTTTTGAGACGGCCAGCCTTAGATTTTAAAATTAGCCTTTTATCAAGCTGTGTAACAGGCTTGTATGTCTGCATTGATTTTAGATCAGTATATTAGATCCTCAAAAGAGAGATTTCATCCATGACAAGTTCCAGCCATTGCAAGTTAATTTGAGTTAACATTACTATATGATGTCTGCATAAAATAAATTCTGACAAATCAAAATTTTTTAACAGAATGAATAGACAAAAAATAAATGCAAGGTAATTCGCAATGCAGTGGATAGAGTGGATGCAAAATTGCAAATCTATTTAAATTATCCCCTGCATTAGTTTCTGCCTCCAGTCCATCTTATCAAGTTCAAACAAATTTCAAGCACTCAGTATCTGGACATATGAATGGTAGATATTGATTTTTAATCAAAATAATGCTTAAAACTTAATGACATGTCTAGCACAAAAATCAGATAGATCAAATATGCATTTGATAAACCAGCTATTTCAGATAGCTCAAACAAAATGTAGGATGGGTTACTCAAACTGAATCATAATATTTTACAAGTAAAAGCTGCTGTAAAAAAATATGCTGCACTACAACAGCTTCAGAAGATTACCAGTGGGGAGGAAGATGGCGACGGACGATAGCTTGGCGACGGCGATGGACAACAACAGAGGCGTCAACCTACACAATGTTATGCCGCCGCATCCGCTACAATTTCAAGGGCAGACATACACTCGACGACTAAAAGAACGGAGGCCAAACAACGGGGCTGAACCATCCGGTTCAGCCCCCAACCTATGAAGGCGCCAAGGGGGGGACTGAACCGACCCGGTTCAGTCCCCAAGTGGGGGGGCCGGCCGGCCCCCTTGAGCCCCAGGTATTAATAAACCCGGGGCTCCCTTTGGATGACATGGACTATTATTTTCAAGGTATTTCCTCTCCCTCTCTCCCTAACCCTAATTCCTCTCCTTTTCCTCTCTAAATTTCCCCTAGATCTCTCTTCTACTTGCAAAGTCTTATCATTTGGTATCAGAGCAACATCCTGCGACGATGGTGACTCGCTCAGAAGCCGAAACCGCGCGGCTTGCATCCCTCGAGGAGAACTATGTAGGGTTGTCAGACACGATGACGGCGCTCGAAGAACAAGTGAAATCCTCCCAAAAAACCCTAGAGGATCGCTTGGATGCGCGCATGGAGGAGATCAAAACCCTACTTGCACAAAATCTGAAAGGAAAAAATCCCGTGGTGGAAGGATTTGAAACGGAGGCATCCTACCATCCTCTTGCGCAGAGTGGAACTGGAATCAGAAGCGGAGTGCAGCAGGGAGCCGGATCGGGGTCTACAGGAGGCGGCTTCTCGATTGCGGGATCGGCGGAAGCCGATCTTACGCGAATTAGCGCGTACGCCAACCGCGCGGCGGGATCGACCCAGGAGGGATACGGGGGCCCTGGAGGGAACGTCGGAGGGCCGACGGAGGCCGGCTACCGCCGCCCAGGCGGCTGGAGGCCGCCGGAAGGCCTGTCGGCACCGTGCGGGCCGTTCGGCGCCCAGTCCGCCTGGAACGGACTCGGAACACAGGCTGGCCCCTCTTGGCGGGGTCCGGGGCAAGGAGTGGCCCCTTTTCGACCAACTGGAGCGAATGCGGTCCCAATCGGAGGAGTGGCGGGCATCCTACCGATACCTCCGCTCTACGGAGGACCGGCGGACTACGGAAATGGCAACCCATGGGGTGGAGGGCAACACAGAGGCTACGACATGGACCGGGAGCGGCCCGGGCCCTCAGCGGCCCCAGCGCAACCTTACCAACCAGCACATGCAAAACCCCGACCATACATGCAGCCCAAATTGACACGTATGAACTTCCCTAAGTTCAAGGGCGGCGACGCCTTAGAGTGGATCCAAAAGGCTGAGCTTTTCTTCAAGTACCAAGAGATTCCGGAGGGGCAGTGAGTCCAGTTGGCGTCTTTCCACCTGGAGGAGGACGCCTTCCAGTGGACCAAGTGGTTTCTGAGGGGACGCAATTACGCACCATGGGAGGAGTTTGTGGAGTCCTTCTCGGCTCGTTTCGGGCCTTTAGAGTATGAAGATGTGGAGGCTATGTTACAAAAGCTGCGACAGAAAGGATCAGTCACAGAGTACCAGACAGAATTCGAACGGTTGGCCAATCGGGTCAATTGGGAAGAGAGGACAATGCTGAGTTGTTTCGTATCCGGACTGAAGGACCATTTGAGAGACGAGGTCCACGCGTACATGCCACGCAGTCTGAGTCATGCCATCAGCCTAGCCAGGATACAGGAGGAGCGGTACAGTCGGCAGAAGACTCGGACGACCGGACGGGCACCCACAGTGACAGACGTAACCAGGAAGGAACCACCGGCTGGGGGCCGTCCCACTGTGACGAAGTTGACATGGCAGGAGCTGCAGGCCAGAAAGAACAAGGGGTTGTGCTTCAAGTGTGATGAGAAATTCGTTCCGGGGCATCGGTGTCAGAAGGTCCAAGTCTTCATGCTGCGGAACGAAGACGGCGAAGAAGACACTACTGGTGACTCAGTTGAGGATGATCTGGATCTTACGGAATTTGGAATATCTCTTCAGGCGATGGCAGGGTGCACAACTCCCCTCACTTTACGGATCGCAGGGGCAATTGGCCAGGAGCGGGTGACTATACTAGTTGATAGTGGGAGCACCCACAATTTCATTGACCCCGAGGTGGCTCTCAAGACAGGGCTTCCAATTGATCGGGAGGCCGCCTTCCAGGTCATGGTTGCGGATGGGAGCAAGTTGCGATGCGAAGGGGTCCTGAAGGGGGCCGAGCTGCGGATGCCGGGGTACATCTGCCACACCGACGTCTACCTTCTCTCCATTCGAGGCTCGGATATGGTCTTGGGAGTGCAGTGGCTCCGGCAGTTACGGAGGGTGACCACAAATTGGGACAGGATGACGTTGGAGTTTACTCAGCAGGGCAAAGACCACTGTTTGCAAGGCATCAGGACATCTCCACTCAAGGAGATCTCATTCAGGGGTCTGCAGAGACTGGAGGAGCAAGGCGGGACAGTAGCCATGATTCTGGGGGTGATACCCGTGGGATCGGAGGCTAGCGCGGAGCCAGAGCAGATACAATCACTTCTGGGACAGTACGATGATGTTTTCCAGGAGCCACGCTCCCTTCCACCGTCCCGCTTCCGGGACCATCAGATCCAGTTGAAGGTTGGGACGGACCCCACCAACATCCGGCCTTACCGCTACCCCCATATTCAGAAAATTGAGATAGAGCGCAGCGTGCGCGAGATGCTGACTTCCGGTATTATACGTCCCAGTACTAGCACTTTCTCTTCCCCGATCATACTGGTGAAGAAGAAAGACGGTTCGTGGAGATTTTGCGTGGATTACCGGGGGCTTAACAGTTCCACCATCAAGGACAAATTTCCCATTCCTATGATCGAGGAGTTGCTGGATGAGCTACACGGAGCACACTTATTCACCAAATTGGATCTCCGGTCCGGTTACCATCAGATTCGCATGAAGGAGGAAGACGTCCACAAGACGGCCTTCCGTACCCACGATGGTCACTATGAGTTCTTGGTGATGCCATTTGGGTTAGCCAACGCACCCTCGACCTTCCAGGCAGTCATGAATGAGATATTCCGCCCTCTTCTTCGAAGGTATGTGCTAGTTTTCTTTGACGATATACTTATCTACAGCAGGAGTTGGGAGGATCACTTGGAGCACGTCCGCACCGTCCTCACCATATTGCGAGATCACAAGCTGTACGCCAAGCGGTCCAAGTGCTCATTTGGACAGCCGGAGGTTGAGTACTTGGGACACCTGGTGTCCGCACACGGGGTACAAGCTGACCCAAAGAAGATCGCGATCATGGTAGATTGGCCACCCCCCATAACGGTCCGGGCTTTGAGGGGTTTCCTCGGGCTGACAGGGTACTATCGGCGGTTCGTGAAGGACTATGGCAAGATAGCCCGCCCCCTCACTCAGTTGTTGCAGAAAGACGCTTTTCACTGGAGTTCAGAGGCAGAGGTCGCCTTCCAGTCTCTGAAGGCGGCTATGACTACTACCCCGGTTGTGGCGCTTCCAGATTTCTCCAAGACGTTCGTAGTGGAGGCCGATGCTTCGGGGGTCGGTATTGGAGCTGTGTTGATACAGGAGGGCCGACCCTTGGCCTACTTCAGCAAGGCGTTGGCACCCCGGACACTGGGCCTTTCGACGTATGAGAAGGAGATGTTAGCCATTCTGCATGCGGTCGCCTTGTGGCGGCCTTATCTCTTGGGACGACACTTCCAGATCCGTACAGATCACCAGAGCCTGAAACATTTTCTGGAGCAGAGATTAGCCTCACCGTTGCAGCAGAAGTGGCTGACAAAGTTGCTGGGATACGATTATGAGATTGTGTATAAGCAGGGGAAGGAAAATGTGGTGGCTGATGCACTCTCCCGCCTACCAGAGAGTTCCTTGTCCCATATTTCAGGACCAGTGATTGAGTCACTGGAAGAGATACAGGCAGAAGTTCAGCAGGATCCGGATCTGCGAGCCATCATTGAAGCTCTGCGACAGGGGGAGCCTACTGAGGCCGGCTATCACTTGCAGGGAGACAGACTTTACCATCAGGGCCGGCTAGTCCTCCCTGCCACGTCGGCCTGGCGGACGGTCATGATGCAGGAGTTTCACGCCTCACCCACCGGCGGACACGCCGGCATCCTGCGTACATTACAACGGGTCCGGGCGAATGTTTTTTGGAAAGGGATGCGACGAGATGTTCAGCGGTTTGTACGTGAATGCGAGATCTGCCAGCGACAGAAGTACGAGACTACCTCTCCCGCCGGGCTACTGACACCGTTGGAGATCCCCCGTCAGATTTGGGACACTGTCTCTATGGATTTCATTGACGGCCTGCCCAAGTCTCAGGGCAAATCCGTCATCTTGGTCGTGGTTGACAAGTTGTCCAAATACGGGCACTTCATCGCTATGAGCCATCCGTACACGGGAGCAACAGTTGCTGATGTTTTTGCCAAGGAGATTGTGAGACTTCACGGAATTCCAAGCGCTATCATATCAGACAGGGACCCCGTCTTTGTGGGCAATTTCTGGCAGGAGCTGTTTCGGCTACAGGGGACTTCCCTCCGCATGAGCACGGCCCATCACCCTCAGACAGACGGGCAGACGGAGGTCCTCAACCGTGGGGTTGAAACCTATTTGCGGTGTTTTGTCATGGACGAGCCACGCTCCTGGATTCGGTGGCTCCATTGGGCGGAGTACTGCTACAATACTTCTTTCCATACGGCCAGCAAGCTCACTCCTTTTGAGGTGGTCTACGGCCGCCCCCCGCCTACCTTGAGTTCTTATGAGCCAGCCAGCACCGCTCTGCCCGTGGTCGACCGGATGTTACTGGATCGCGACCGGACTTTATCGCTACTCCGGGAGAACTTACGCATCGCCCAAGATCGCATGAAGATTCAAGCCGACAAACATCGTACCGAGCGGGAGTTTGCGGTCGGCGATGAGGTCTTCCTTAAACTCCAACCATATCGGCAACTATCGGTCTCTCGGCGGACCAACCAAAAGCTGGCACCGAAATACTATGGCCCGTTTCGCATCCTCTGCCGGGTGGGGCCCGTGGCTTATACTCTTGCTCTTCCGGAGGGTTCTCGCATCCATCCAACGTTCCATGTATCCTCACTGAAGACGAAGCTCGGGAACTCCACTCCGATCAGCCCTACTCTTCCAGAGACTACTAGCGGCGGCGAATTGCGGCCTTCGCCGGAGGAGATTCTGTTGACCAAATGGAAGCGGCGGGGTGCCGAGTACCGGCTCGAGCTACTCGTCAAGTGGGCGCACATGACCGCCGAACATAATTCTTGGGTTGACTTCTTGGAGTTTCGCGAGGCGTTTTCGGATTTCCCACTTGAGGACAAGTTGGCGCTTGAAGGGGGAGGGAATGTTATGCCGCCGCATCCGCTACAATTTCAAGGGCAGACATACACTCGGCGACTAAAAGAACGGAGGCCAAACAACGGGGCTGAACCATCCAGTTCAGCCCCCAACCTATGAAGGCGCCAAGGGGGGACTGAACCGACCCGGTTCAGTCCCCAAGTGGGGGGGCCGGCCGGCCCCCTTGAGCCCCAGGTATTAATAAACCCGGGGCTCCCTTTGGATGGCATGGACTATTATTTTCAAGGTATTTCCTCTCCCTCTCTCCCTAACCCTAATTCCTCTCCTTTTCCTCTCTAAATCTCCCCCTAGATCTCTCTTCTACTTGCAAAGTCTTATCACACAACATAGAGGAAAATGAAGATCTCCAATAAACCTGCTTCACTTCACAAGATTAACAACGAGGAGGAAAACAGAGAGGTAGATGGAGATGTAGATGGAGAGGGAGATGGAGAGGAAGGTGTAGAGGTAGATGGAGAGGAAGATGGAGAGGAATATGGAGAGGAAGAAGATAACACAAGGAACTTACCACCGGTGGGAAGCTCCGACAAGATTGGCGTGGCAAGTGGAGGGAGGCGATCTCGTCACAGTCGCTGCGGCTACTTGCGGTCCAAACCCGTTGATTTAGGTAAGAATTGGGGAAAGCTTAAAATGATAACCCTAGGTTTTATCCAATTCCAATTCTACCCTCAAAACATGTCATCCGAACAACGGTGTTGTTTTATTTAAATCCAAAACCAAAACTTGGGTCCATTTCCTTCAAACCAAACAGACCCTTAGGGTACGATTACACTGCCATCTCAACTTGTCCTATGTTTTTTTGGATTTGACTTGTTGCATATAGGAGAAAATTACTTGAGAATTATGAGAGGTTATACAAATTGACTGCTGCCTCATTATTTTCATGGACAATAATCATATGATCTTTTATTTTGTTAACTTGTAGTTGTGAGAAAGTGATTTTTTATCCTGTTTTAACATTTAAAATGAGATGTACTATTCATCATTCCAGTCATTACTTTCCTGTTTGCCTTCATGAAGAGAAGTTTTTGACACTTAATTTCATATAGCTGATATATGAATCTTCTTGCAAATATTCTTCTAGATCCTGAGAAATTTGTAGCTTCTGTAACTGACATGTTCTGGTCCGAGAAAGAACTGAAGATCAAGTCTTTGGCAGCAAGATATGAAGATATATGGGATACTCTTCCTGAGTAAGCTTTGATATTCAACTGACAAGGAATTTTTTATTTTCTTTATGTGATTAAGCAAAGCTGTTCGTTTTCATGGAATTTATTCAAATATATGCATATTATATATTTTTCTCAAATGTTCAAGGAACACTATAGCACATCAAAATATATTCAAATGCTCCTCATCGCTAATTAACAAAGTTAGAATGAATCGTCAGCTCATTTTCACTTGGTCTTTTGTTTCTAGTCAAAATTTGTAACTTAAATGGATATTATACCTTATTTTATCCATTTTAATGCAATTTTCATTTCATATGATTATATTTGATGATCATTATAACTTTTGGCATATTTTATTTAGTGAATGCAATTTTTTTTTTGGTAGGAATATTATCTTTTATTCGCATGATTTGATCTCAAAAAGAAGCATAAAACCTTTTCTAGGGTCCTGATTTGTTGACTGATCTGTAAGCAATGCGCGTGACTGTTTTTGTAAAGCTTTGATTTACTGGTTACCATCATAACAAGGGCGATTAAGCATTTGATGCTTTTGTTAAATGGTTGCTAGTTGCTTCTGGACCAATCATCTTCATTTCTATCACCCTTGATCTTATTCTGTACTTCATAATTTATCTTTTGTCAAAGAGGTACTTCCTTTTCTTCATAATAAGAAGAGCAAGTGTACACTTCAATTTGTATCATGGTATTGGAGCCCTAAATCTAGCTGTGTTATTTCTCTTCTCTAACACGATGTCTGTCTTGCTCGAACACACATGGACAACCGCGGGATCGTTCTAGCTCAGTTTTTTTCACTCAACGAGATCAATTGAAGCGTAACTATCGATCTCTTCCATTGCTTCATCTATGTGTCCATCTCCCTCTCCCACGAGATTGTCAGTCCGACCATGTTCACGTTGATCTCTCGTGTTGCTCGTTCGACACAAGCTTCACAGTTCACCTTCCTGTTCGATAAACACAAGCATCTCAATTGACCTTTCATGTAACTCAATCAACCAATTCACCGATCTCTCTTATTAGATCGTTGATCTCTGCATCTGCATCTCTAAAATAGTCAATTTATGCTGTTGATTCCTCTTATTACGTCATTTTGGTACGATGTGTGCTATTTCGTTTGGACAATGAACATCTATTTTCTTCCTCTAATTCAGCTCTTTAATCTCTCCGAAATTATGTGCTATGTTGGGCATTATCACCACCACAGTTTCCCGTTTCACATCATATTAGAAGGTCCAAACTATCTTATTTGAACACTTGCGTTTAAGAGTCACATAAAAGAGTCGACGTCTTTGGGGACACATCGATGACATGGCTCCTTTGCTTTATCTTGCCTCCCCAGACAAGACAACAACCAATGACTTCCATAGTCAACTTGACACTTGGACTTATGATGAGAATCAAGCGATCGATGCCAACTAGAGACTTATGGTGCCACAATTCCTATGTTGATTCATCTGAGACAGAATTTCACTGAGACCTACAATGTCTTTGTTTTCCAGTTTTTACAAACCATTATGTGTATTTGTCAGGGAGATCACATTGTTTGATAGTTTCAATCCTGCATGATGAATCTATGGAGTTAGCTCACTGTCATGGATCCTACTTTCGAGCCATGTGTCGTAGGCTTATTGTTCTATCAATACCTTACTTTATGTGATTGTAGATGCATGCTATAATTTCTCATGCATCTACTTTACGAGTTTCAATTTTTTTCTGAATTCTCTAATAGTGTTACCGGTTTCGTATCTGGTCACAACCATGAACGAACTCACAACTTAGAAGAATCGTCACATTTCTTTTGAGGCACAATCTCTGGCTATTTAGTGCTTATCCTGCACCAACTATGGTACAATCACGACTTGTTACTTGGCTTCGACAACCTCTTTTCAGTCAAAAGTTTTGCATTTGGCACAAGCAACTTGACACTCACAATATTTATGAGTGCCAAGTCCTTACTCAATATGAGGCTCATAAGGCTACATCTTACTGGTCTTATTTTTGTCCTAAGCTAAGACAATCTACTATAGAAAATGCCACACCTTCTATCGGGTAGACTTAACCAGTCTTCACTCTGAATCGTGTCCACCAGTTCATGAGCAGTTGCAACTTGTAGATGGCTTGGCAAATGGTTAATTTTGCGAGCTCCTCCTTTAATTCCTTTGCCGGTATATCTTATTCCTCTGGATTCCTGACTCTGGAGATTCAATCATATGATAATTGATACCTCTTGTTTTAGTAGAATTGTCCTTGTTCAATCATCTACCTCCATTTAGACATCTGATTAGCTTCTTTTGCCGATTGATGAGAGTGACCATCTTATTATCATCCTCGACTTCACTATCCTGGGTTTCTATCATGTATCTTGTCTGACTATGAGTCTTTTGTCAGTTTCTCATTTGTTTGACATGAGTTATACCATCTCCATAAGGATCCTCATATGGGGAAGATTGATGGGATCCGTTGTAGACATGATAGTATCAACTATGTGAATCGTGTCTTTTTTCCACTACCCTTTGTAATGCCACCATAAATTTCCATGGTTTTACTACTTTCTCTTCTAGTTGCGACTTATATCACAGAAGATTAGTGCATATATCCCGGTCTTTGTTGTCTGTAGGTGTACTTGAGAACTCTTATACAAAGTCCCTTACACCTTGTATTGGTTGTATCCATGGTTGTCGTGCTACAAGTTCCTTTCTTATTAAACAATCTGCATATGTTTCTCCTTTTTACAGGGATATATGTAATTTCTAAGAAATCATCCTTTTAAATATATTGTGCTTGCAAGAATGATTGACACTCTATTCCTCTACAAAATCAATCTACTCCCCTTAGATTTAGGGGGAGTATATGTATAATTAGCAAGATTTCATATGTCGGATGTCGGGTTCATGTTGGTTTTGAGTTTTGCGGGGATATATCAACGGTATTTTACAATGCCGGATTTTATATGTAAATAAATTTATTCATATATATGCATTTTTGTAAGTATGTACAATTATGCATATAATGAGTGATTATAAATTACACAAAAAACACATATACACTTAATGTATGTTCATAAATTACATAAATAATAAGCTTCAACAACAGTAAACGACATAAAAAGCACCAAATTAGAGCAAGAAGAGAAAGTCGTCAAAGCCGGGCTTAGAGGAATGCACAAAATTAGGCACACGACAACATATTATTGCTCGGGAGTTTAAAAGAAATGAAAAATATATATTATTAATGCTATCACTAGTACATTGGTCGCGAGATATTACCCGATATATCGGGCGGTATTTCCAAAAATGGCATTTTTTTGTTTAAAATGTCAATTTCGTGGTGTTTTTTTCTTAAAACCTTTGTGTTGGCCGATATGTCAGACATGCCGACGTACATGCCGTCCGACATCTACAACACTGATAATTAGTTTCACGTGTTTCTTATTTTTAGGGGAAACTTTCTTAGTTCTCTTGCCTTCATGCTCATCAACGAAACTAGGTTGCTGAGCTTCGTTGTTGTCACATTCTTGATGTTAATAAATCCCTTCTTTTGTCGGCTCTGTCGAGTTTTGGGTAGAAGCTATTCACACTAGTGCTCTTGATCAATAGGATCCCAACCTCTATTTTTAATGGTATGCCTCTTTACCAAGGATTGCATAGTCATGTTCTTAATTACTCTCTTCTCAGAATTTTTTAGTTGCACTTGCTTCCTTTAATTATCTTTGAGTTAGCATGATAAGTTGTCCTCTAGATTTGTTGTGTTTTTCTTTGCTATATCTCTTAGCATAAGAGATATAAATGTTATGATCCAGTTCCAAATATTTTTGTTCATTTTGTCATGTTATTTTTTTGTAGTGCACATCTTATTATGCTTTTCCTAGACCTCCTGTTCTCTTATCTTTCTTCTAAACATTTTTTTTAACAATGAGACACCCGCTTCAGTTATTTCACAGGCTCTATATTCTTCATTTAACCCAAGCACGCTACCTGATTCCATAATTTTCTTTAATCTTCCAATAACTCTCTCACCCATTTGTCGTAATGTTTATCAACACTTCACTACAATTCCCATTGCTCCACCTGCTTCTATGGATCTTATTTCTTCCATTGCTCCACCTCTGTCTGCCTGATCATTTGACCTTAGTCATCATTATGGACTCTATGAAGCAAATTCGTTGTAAATTGATGTAATGTAGAGAATGGTGTAGCGATTTTGTAGGCATAGAAACGGCACACAAAAAATAATTATTGTGGAAAAATTTGTTATAAATAATCCATCAGTCCGCCTTCAATGTTGCATTATGTGTAAGCTAAGAGAGTAACTGATAGGGATTACGGATCGAGGGCAGGACGATACTTATCGGAGCTCGCACGAGTTTAAACATGCATGAGCTAGGAGGTATAGATAAGATCATCGTATGGACAATTCGAGCTGGTAGTCGGATTCAAATCGGCCAAGTCATATTTTTTATTGCTTTTTTATAATTTTAATTTCATATAAAATTATTGGATTTATGATCAACCTTCGTCGCTGAGGACGCGTGATACCATCACATGTCAGTTATCTTTTTCGTTCTTATTTTATTTTCTATTATATCACGTATGCTTTTATTTAGCCCTCTTGTTTGAATTTTGGCTCTTTGGTTTGACCACCCGGTGAGACCCTGAATAAATGGTCCTATAATTTAATGTAGTGAGGACGAGAAAAGCAATCCAAAATTATTTAAAGATACATAGATTAAGTAGGGCAAATTTAAATTCAAAAGGAACCCAAATTTGAAAGTGAGGGTAAGATCTATCTCAACTCTAGAGGGGGGTGAATAGAGTTTACTTAAAATATTTTTGAATTATTAAAATAGCACAAATTAAAATTCTATTTAAGCTATAGTGTAAAGTGCTAACAGAAACTTAAAAACTAAAAAGAAAAGGACACAGCACACAGCAGACAACTCACACAAGCAGAACCAGAAGAAACAAGGAAATATAGTGGTTCCCCAAAACTGGGTACATCCACTCTTCTACCACCCTTGGTAGGAATCCACTCAGGACAGAGTTGATCAGGTGTCCTGACACCAATGAGCTTTTGATAAGGTGCTCAAAAACCAAAGCTAGATTTTTTGATAAGGTGTCTTGCCACCACTGAGTTTTGACAAGGCTCTCAGAACCAGACAGAACTTTTGAAGGGAGTTCAAGAACCCTTTTACAGCAGGAAAAGAAAAAGTAAAAGTTGAGTTTGTCTTCTCTGTTCTCAGTCAAATGAGAGAAGCACAAGTGGATTGAAGATGTCAAAGCTCCCCCTGAGATGTAGAGAGGTTCAGGCAGAGAAGCTTTGCAGAAGGGTGATAGGTCTTCAGAACTTTGATCTCCAGCAAAAGATTGTGATGAGATGTCTGGAGATGATGAGATTGTAAACACTTTTCAGTCAGTAAGAAGAATTTTGAAGTTGCAGTTCTGTTATTCTTCTGCTATCAGTATTCTCTATTCTGTGTTCACTCTTCTTGTCAATCTGTGTATATGTTCTCTAGACTGAGAGGCAGAAGAGATGAATAATAATTTCTAAGATTCTCTTGTCCAAAAATAACCGTTGGTCAGTCATAAATGTTTTCCATAAATGGTCTTGTCTTTTAGAGGAAAGTCCAGCAAACATTCTCTGAATAATTCCTTGAAACTTGTTCCAAACGGCTGGGAGATCTTCTGCCATAAATGCTGATAATATTCAAAAACATTCCAAAGAACAGCAGCATTTGAAATCCTGAAAGCGTCGATCTCTCCAAAGAGAACGTCGATCTGAGCTCGAAGATCGTCGAACTGAGCTCAGAGATGAACCGAGATAAGCAGACAGAAATCGTCGATCTGAGCTCGAAGATCGTCGAACCGAGCTCAGCGACCTGAGAAACTGCTGAAGGAGGCATCGTCGAACTGAGCTAGACGATAGTCGAGGGGAGTTAGACGATTAAGCAAAAGCTAGCTAAAAGCAGATAGTCGATCTGAGCTCGAAGATCGTCGACCGGAGTTCGACGATTTGTTGAAGTTGAGCTCAGAGAGCGTCGAACTGAGTTCGACGATTCGTCGACCTCAGCTCGACGATAATTGCTTTAGACTTAGCTCTTCATCCTTGATCTTGGAGTGGTCTTGGGGGGCAGCTTCAAAACTAAGTTCTAGGCCCTAGACTCATTCTAATGTTGACCTTCTCAACTATACAACTAGGTCAACTAGGATCCTAAGACAAGCATAGTGATCCTTATCCAAATTAGTAATAGGGTGTTCCAACAATCTCCCCCTATTTGGATTAGGATTACTATTTACAGACAATCATAAAGAGCATTTAATACTACAGAAGTTAAATACAAAAAGCAGAGAAACAGCAATGCATATCACAGATAAATAGCTGCAGATATCCAAGGGTAGATGATATGTTTGCTTACACAGATCACTTCTTTTCAGTTCCCTTTTTAAATAAGATTTCTCTGTTAGGGTTTAGGGCTTCTTTCTTGGACCTTCTGTCATCTTCTGCACCTAGAGAGGTTTGAGATCTTGGCCTTGGAACTACAGCCTCTGGGTGCAGCTTCATGTACTCTTCTGGATTGAAAAATTTCTTTGAAGCATACTTTTCCAGTTCTTTCTTTCTTTGTTCTGATAAGGTTGTAATATTGGATATTTCTTTGCCTTGTTCTCTAGCCTTCTTAATCTGATCAAGAGCAGCCAACTCTTTCATCCTAGCAGTCCAGGCCACAGGATTGTTCTCAGGATCCTCATATGGAACAGCAGGTTCATATTTGTTGAGGGATTCAGGAGCAGGAGATGTCCTTGGAGCAACTGTGTCCTTCAATTTGTAAGGGTAAGGGCCTGAAGTAGAGTCAGAATGGCCTTGTCCTTCCCTTTGATAGGGTCTCTGTCCTCTTTGATTTCCTCTATAATTACCCCTTCTGGGTTGATATCCTCTTTGATGTTGACCTTTTTGGTAATACTTAGAATAGGATTGAGAGGAACTTTGTCTAGGAGCTGAAGCATGAGGAGCTGAGCCTGATCCAGAGTCTGGAGGAGGAGGAGGAGGAGGCTGATGTTGAGATGATCCTTTTTCATATTTGTCAAACTTTCTTTTCTTTCTTATGGCCTTTAGTTGGTTCTTGGAAAATTGCATCCATGGTTCAGTGATGGGGCAGTTATGCAGAATGTAATATGGAATGTCATTGGAGTCTTTAGCTTTGGCAGGAGGAACTGACATCATTGCTTTACTTCTGGCTTTCCTCTTTTTGGCAATTGTGCTGGCAGAATCATCAGAATCAGTTCTGTACTGATCACTTTCAGAACTCTGAGGTTGATCATATAAAGCATCAATTCTTCTTAGATATTCTTCTTGAGCTTTGAGCTTTGCAGCAGCAGCAGCAGCAGCAGGGATAGCAGAAACAGCATCATCAGTTTCAACAACAATTTCCTCAGCATTAGGTGCTGGAATCATTTCAATGTCAGCAGCAACAGCAGTATCAACAAAAGGAGGCACAGTGGCCTTAGTAGCAGCAACAGATACATCCACAGCCTTCCATGACTTGATATAGGAAGCAATCTGGCTGGGATTACAGACAGGTACAGGCACAATGGCCTTGGTCAGATCTTCAGCATAAATTGGAGGCAGACATCTGAGATAGGCTGTATCAAATCTGGATAGTAACCTCTGCAGTTTAAGTGCAAAAGCACATCCTGAGCTTGCTGAGAGAGTAGAGGCTGGAGCTGGAGCTGGCACAATCACTTCTTCATAAGGCATCTCCCCCTGCCTTGGTTCAGAGAGAGGTGAACCAAGGCACCCAGTAGAAGGGATTGCCTGGGAGGAGGAAAAAGAATCAAGCTTGGTGGACAGCTCCTGGACTTGCTTCAGGAGTGGAGTCAGGGAGGACTCCAGCAGAGAGACCAGCTTGGGAGCTAGCAACTCATAGAGCCTGTCAGCCAGGCTGGAAAGATCTACATGCCCAAGTGAGGCTTGAGCAGAGGTAGTAGTCAAGGTGGATGGAGGGATGGTGACTGTAGCTGAAAAGGTGGAGGTAGGTGGAGTGGGGATTGTTGGTTCAGAAGATGGAATGATGGGGATAGAGAAGGTTGAGGAGAAGAGCGGGAGAGTAAAGGAGGGTATGAAGGAGGGTTGAGAGAGGATGTCAGTGAGCATTTGATGGAGGGAAGATGTCTCAGAAGGAGAAGAGGGAGAGTCATCCATGAGGGAATCCTCTAAAAGAGAGTAGGATGGAGAGGTAAGGGTTTGGTAAGAGAAGAGAGGGAGGAATACCTCAGAGGTAGATGCTGGAGGAGATGAGGCTGGTGAAGAGATGGTAATAGGGGATGACATTGGTGAGGAAATGGTAATTGGGGATGAAAGGATTATGGTGGAGACTGGTTGAGAGGAGGTGAGGGCTTGAGTATATGAGGCTTGGGTGGATATGGCTTGGGGAGAAGAAGAAGCAGGCATCTCTTCTACTAGAGGAGTGACCAAAGTGGTCCTTGTGCCTGAGTGAAGTGTTGCAGCAGCCCTGGAGGGGTTTATGATCTGCCTGTCCCATTTACTGAAGAGGGCACAGGACAGCCTCTTGGATGCATTGATGAATAATCCAGAGGAGGTCAAAAGGTCAGGGCACCTTGAGTGCAGAAAGACCCCCAAGATTCTTCCAAAGCAGACTGCAGACTTGTTGATTTTCTTCTTAATCAGGGTGAAGAAGATGGAGCCCCAGTCGAGGTGCTTCTTATCCAGTAAGGCTCCCATCAGGCAGAACTGATACCTGGAGATTGTGTCATGAGCCGAGTGCTTGGCCAACAGCACCTTCCCTACTACATCAGCCAGGAACTGAAATTCTATAGCCAGATTCTTTTTCAGCAGCTTATTAGGGTTAAGGACATTATGACCCATCCTATCTAACATGGAGGCATACTCCTCTCCAGACAGATCAATGGAGTCTTCTCCAGTACTGAGTTGAAAGACTTCAGTTAATAAAGCCGGGGATAGAATTACCTGGGTCCCCTTAATGGTGCCGACAACAGTATTTTCAGACTCATCTGCTGCGGTATAACACCATTCCTTAATCTCCTCTGCTGCTATCTTCATCCTGGTAGTCATTATCTGGGTTAGCTGTTGTTCTCTGAATAGATTCAGAACATCCTTGAAGCGCTGGTCGCTTCCATCGAATGAGTTTATGTCTATGTCGAAACCGGCATCGAACTTCATCTTGGCAATAGCAGCACTCGAATCCGCCATGTGTACCTGCAACAGAAAACCAAAAACGACCAAGCGTAGAAAATTTGGAGGGAAAAGGAAGAAAGTTGCAGAGTATGAAAGCGTAAAAAGGAGAACGACGGCTGGAAAATGAATTTATATTAGGGTTCGACGGCGAAAAAGAAAATCGTTGAGCTCCGCTCGACGAAGCGTCGATCTCAGCTCGACGATTTAGGCTATAGAGGGAATCTGAAGAGTCTTCAACAAATCGGTGAACTTCGTTCGACGATGTTGAGAAACGTCGAGCTCAGCTCGACGACCTCTGAACAGAAGAAGAAAGGATTCTAGATCTAGCGCAGGCTCTGAACTCAGATCGACGATAGCAAAAGCGTCGATCTCTGGTCGACGATTTTTGGAAAATCGTTGATCTCCGTTCGACGATTTTTGAGAAAACGTCGAGCGCAGTTCAGAGTCTAAACTCATTCAAAAGACAGAATTTTTTTTAGCCTAGTCTTGGTCTGTTTTAGCTTTTCAAAAACTGGGATTTTAATTAAGACTTCCTCCATCTATCATGCCTAACTGATTTAGGAAGAACCTGTGTTTCTTTTCATCCAAGGGCTTGGTGAAAATATCTCCCCTTTGCAAATCAGTAGGAATATATTGAAGTTCAATTTTGTTCTTCTCTACATTATCCCTTAGGAAATGATGCCTAATTTCTATGTGTTTTGTCCTACTATGGAGGACTGGATTTTGGGCTATAGAAATAGCACTAGTATTATCACAGAAAATTTTTGACTTCTCTAGGTTGTAGCCATAGTCTAGAAGCTGATTTTGTATCCACAATATTTGTGAGCAGCAACTGCCAGCAGCCATATACTCAGCTTCAGCAGTTGAAGTTGACACAGATGTTTGCTTCTTACAAAACCAGGAGACAAGTCTGTCACCAAGGAACTGGCATGTTCCACTGGTGCTTTTCCTGTCTATTCTGCATCCAGCATAATCAGCATCTGAGAATCCAGTTAAGTCAAATGCTGAATCTTTTGGGTACCAGAGTCCTAGATTTGGACAACTTTTAACATACCTAAGAATCCTCTTAACTAAGATTAAGTGTGACTCTCTAGGGCTAACTTGGAATCTAGCACAAAGACATGTGGCAAACATTATATCAGGCCTACTGGCTGTAAGGTACAGTAAAGAGCCAATGATTGCTCTATATGTTGTCTGATCAACAGGTTTCCCATGTTCATCAGCATCTATTACAGCATTTGAGGGCATGGGTGTTTTCATACTTGATGCATCAGACATACCAAATTTCTTAACCAATTCTTTTGCATACTTGGTTTGAGAAATAAATATGCCTTCAGCATGTTGCTTGACTTGCAGTCCTAAGAAGAAGGACAGCTCACCCATGCTACTCATTTCAAACTTAGAATGCATAAGCTTGGAAAACTTTTTGCACAGGTTTGAATCAGTGGAGCCAAATATAATATCATCCACATAAATTTGCACTAGTAGGGTATGGGACTTATGGGTTCTAATAAAAAGAGTTTGGTCTACTCTCCCCCTAGTAAAATCATTTTCCAGAAGAAAGCATGCTAGGGTCTCATACCATGCTCTAGGAGCTTGCTTGAGACCATATAATGCTTTATGCAATTTGAAAACATAATCAGGGTGAGTTAGAGAGATAAAACCTGGAGGTTGTCTAACATAGACTTCCTCTTTGATGTCCCCATTGAGAAAAGCACTCTTCACATCCATCTGATAGACCTTGAAGCCTTTGTGAGCAGCATAAGCTAGA
This sequence comes from Platanthera zijinensis, assembly GCA_039513925.1. Lineage (NCBI taxonomy): Eukaryota > Viridiplantae > Streptophyta > Magnoliopsida > Asparagales > Orchidaceae > Platanthera > Platanthera zijinensis. Next base: position 39,984,410 of record CM077094.1, read on the forward strand.
AATATTCTGATGGCCTCTAACCTTGCAACTGGTGCAAAGGTCTGGTCATAGTCTATTCCTTCTTGTTGAGAGTACCCTTGAGCAACTAGCCTTGCCTTGTTTCTGACTATAACTCCTTGATCATCCAGCTTGTTCCTGAATACCCACTTTGTTCCAACAATGGGATGATCTTTTGGCTTAGGCACTAGTTCCCAAACCTGATTTCTTTCAAATTGATGCAGCTCCTCTTGCATTGCAATGATCCAGTGTGGATCTTGCTCTGCATCTTGAATGGATTGAGGCTCAATTTGAGATAGGAAGCAAGTGTGCATTAGGCTCTGGTTGACCTGATTTCTGGTTTGCACACCAGCTGAGATGTCTCCAATGACTTGGGAAGTTGGATGATCTCTTATTGTTACTAAATCAACAGGAGGTGTTGATTGTTCACCAGCCTGTGTTGTTGTTTCCTCTAGTGGAACAGCAACTGGTTCTTCAAGGTGATTTTCTTTTAGATGTTGAACTTCTTCTTCATCATCACTGCTGTCATTCTTTTCAGTAACTTGCAGTTTGTTCAAGTCTTCAGCTAAAGAATGTACCTGCAAAGGTTCTATGGTAGAAGCATTCTTCTCCTTGAAAGACATGTTAGTTTCATCAAAAACAACATGAACAGACTCTTCAATTTTACAAGAAGATTTGTTATAAACCCTATAAGCCTTGCTGATCATGGAGTATCCCAGAAACACTCCTTCATCAGCTTTAGCTTGGAATTTTGCTAGATATTTCTTGTCATTATTATGAATATAACAAATACAACCAAAAACTTTAAAATAGTTTACTTTAGGTTTCTTCCCTTTGAGCAATTCATAGGGAGTCTTGCCCTTCCGTTTATGTATCAGGCTTCTGTTCAACACATAGTTGGAGGTGTTCACTGCCTCAGCCCAAAAGGATAGAGGTAGGTGAGCATCTGACAACAATGTAGTAGCAGATTCAATTAGGGTTCTATTTTTCCTTTCAGCTACCCCATTTTGTTGAGGAGTTCTAGGAGCTGAGAAAGTGTGCCTGATCCCTTCACTTTGACAGAACTCTTGCATGAGAAGAGAATCAAACTCTGTCCCATGATCACTTCTGATCAGGGCAATGTGAGTGTTGAACTCAATCTGAATGCATTTGAGAAAATCTGTCAAACACTTGAAGTTATCAGACTTCTTCCTCAGAAAGAATACCCAAGTGAATCTTGAGAAGTCATCTACAACCACTAAAGTATAGGACTTCCCTCCTAGGCTTTGTACAGATGTGGGTCCAAAGAGATCCATGTGCAACAAATACAAAATCCTAGGTGAATCACTCTTATTAAGTGACTTAAAGCTATTTTTAGTTTGCTTGCCTAATTGACATGCCTTGCAAAGTTCTTCCTTCTTGTAGGGACCAGAAGGTAGTCCTCTAACAAGGTTGTCTTTGGATAGCCTAGCAATGGTTCTAAGGTTAATGTGCCCTAGTCTCTTATGCCATAAAATATTTGGTTTTGAAATGGAATTAAACAGGCAAATATCTACTACAGGTGAAAGAAAATTAACTAGGTAAATGTTACCTCTTCTGTTACCTGTCAACACAGTTGTGTTGTCCACTGACTGGACTTTGCATATGGCTTTGTTGAAGGTCACTTGATATCCTTCATCACACAGTTGACTGATACTTATCAAGTTGTGCTTTAGTCCTTCAACATATGCCACCTTCTTGAATGTGACTGGGCCAATTTTGACTGCACCATATCCTTTTGTAGTTCCAAAGCTTGAGTCTCCAAAAATTACTTTGGGTCCTAGCTTGGCTTTGAAGGAAGTGAAATTGTCCTTGTCCCCTGTCATGTGCTTTGAGCACCCACTATCCAGATACCATTGATGGTTTGATGCTGGATAGGTCTTCACCTGCACAAAAACAGCTTATTTGTTTTTGACCCAGTTAACCTTGGGCCTAGGTTGATAACCTTTAAATTCTGAAATAAAGGACATCTCAGGTTGACTCTTATAACCTTCAGGATGGTATCTCCTAGGAGGTACTATCCATTCAGTATAGGGGTTGAATCCATGAGATGTGCAACTTCTAGGATTGAATTTGACTGAGCCATTGAAAATGTGTTCACAATTCTGAACTCTGTTCGACGATCGTCGATCTGAGGTCGACGATCGTCGATCTGAGGTCGACGATCTTGGGTCAGATCGTCGATCTCTGTTCGAAGATCGATAGTGCTTGAGTTCAGAGTTTGGGTGTCGTCGAGCTGAGGTCGACGATCTGTGCTTAGATCGTCGAGCTCTGTTCGACGATCGTCGAGCTCTGCTCGACGCATTTTGTTGAACTGAAATTTTCTCTGGCAGGTCAGCATTCTTCCTAGCCACCTCTACTATTTCCTTTCCTTTGTCAGAGACAAATTTGATTGGAGTTGTTAACACTATAGGTTGGCTGGGGGAGGCACCCAAACCCAGTGTACTATTGAATCTAGAGTTCACTGTGCTTGTGATGTCCATAAGTCTGATACTCCTCCCATTTAGAGATTCTTCAAACTTTTTGGCCTTTGATAGTTCACTTTTCAGTGAAGCTATCTCCTCCCTACAGCATTCTAACTCCTCAGAGAGCTTGAGGTTCTTTGAGTTTAGGATACTATGCTCAGACAATTGATTCCTGAGAGATATTATCTCCTTCTCAGATTTTAATAGGTCTAGGCATAGTGTCTTAAATTCACTTTTGAAATCTTCAGAATGAAAATCAAAAGAATTGATTACCTGATCTTCATCTGGGTGAGTGTCTGAATCTGATTCTGATTCTTCATCAGAGTTTTGTTGTGATGCATTGATAGCCATCATGCAGAACTCCTTTTCATCTGCATCATCCTCATCATCACTGGAACTGGATGATGCTTCAGATTCCTCTTCAGTCTCACTCCAGGTCTCAGCAACAAAGCCTTTCCTTGTATGTTTGTTTTTGCTGAAGGAGGCTTTGTCTGAGTTGTTCTTCTTGTGATCCTTTCCTTTTCTTCTTTCTCTTCTATCTCTCTTGTCCTTATTCTTGTTCTCTGGACAGTCAGGCACAATGTGTCCTGGTTTCCTGCAACCAAAGCATATGATTTCTGTAGTGTTGTTTGATTTATCATACCTTGGTTTATCATGATCCTTGTATGGCCTTTTTCTGAAATCTTTTCTGGCCATTTTGTAGAATCTCTTAGCCAGTAGACTTATGAGCTCATCATTTCCTGTGGCTTTATCTTCAGGCTCCTCTTCTGCAGCCCTGAAGGCTATGGTCTTTTCTTTCCTTGTGGCTGGAGAGGCAGCCTTCTGTTCTTCTTCTCTATTTTTAATGAGCAGCTCATAGGATTTGAGCTTGCCCAGGAGAGCTTCAGTGGTAATCTCATTCAGACTTCTGGCATCTTTGATTGGCCAGATTCTTGAATCCCAAGTGCTGGGAAAGCACATCAGGATTTTATCATTTAGTTCAGTTAAAGAGATTTCCTTGTCCAAGGTCTTTAGCTCATTGACAATCTGACTTAGTCTATTGTACATGTCAGCCACTGATTCACCTTCTCCTTTCTTGAAGTTCTCATATTGACTTATCAGATGAGACCTTCTATCCTTTCTTTCATCAGCAGATCCTGAGACAATTTCAGAGAGTTTGTCCCAGGTTTCTTTGGCTGAGTTGCATTCAGCTACCTTTTGAAAAATGTCATCAGACATGGTTTGGGCTAAGATGTTCATAGCCTTAGCATCTGCAATCTTCCACTTCTTTATATCTGCATCTGTTCCAGAAGGAGGTGGAACAGCACTTGTACTTGAGCTTGCTGGTGGAGTTGGACACACTGTCAAGACAGAATTAAAGATATCCTCATCAATAGAATTCATATACAATCTAATCCTTGCCTTCCAGAGTGCAAACTTGGAAAGGTTGCACACTGGTGGTCTGGTGCTTGCATAATCTTTGTTCTGTGCCATGTCTTTAAATAAATAAATAGATGTGTAGAAAATAATCCTCTACAGAGATTGATCTTATCAGGAATCTTTTGGTTCAGGTGTTAGCCTGTATGAACAACCAACCTCCCTCTGATACCAATTGAAAGTGAGGGTAAGATCTATCTCAACTCTAGAGGGGGGTGAATAGAGTTTACTTAAAATATTTTTGAATTATTAAAATAGCACAAATTAAAATTCTATTTAAGCTATAGTGTAAAGTGCTAACAGAAACTTAAAAACTAAAAAGAAAAGGACACAGCACACAGCAGACAACTCACACAAGCAGAACCAGAAGAAACAAGGAAATATAGTGGTTCCCCAAAACTGGGTACATCCACTCTTCTACCACCCTTGGTAGGAATCCACTCAGGACAGAGTTGATCAGGTGTCCTGACACCAATGAGCTTTTGATAAGGTGCTCAAAAACCAAAGCTAGATTTTTTGATAAGGTGTCTTGCCACCACTGAGTTTTGACAAGGCTCTCAGAACCAGACAGAACTTTTGAAGGGAGTTCAAGAACCCTTTTACAGCAGGAAAAGAAAAAGTAAAAGTTGAGTTTGTCTTCTCTGTTCTCAGTCAAATGAGAGAAGCACAAGTGGATTGAAGATGTCAAAGCTCCCCCTGAGATGTAGAGAGGTTCAGGCAGAGAAGCTTTGCAGAAGGGTGATAGGTCTTCAGAACTTTGATCTCCAGCAAAAGATTGTGATGAGATGTCTGGAGATGATGAGATTGTAAACACTTTTCAGTCAGTAAGAAGAATTTTGAAGTTGCAGTTCTGTTATTCTTCTGCTATCAGTATTCTCTATTCTGTGTTCACTCTTCTTGTCAATCTGTGTATATGTTCTCTAGACTGAGAGGCAGAAGAGATGAATAATAATTTCTAAGATTCTCTTGTCCAAAAATAACCGTTGGTCAGTCATAAATGTTTTCCATAAATGGTCTTGTCTTTTAGAGGAAAGTCCAGCAAACATTCTCTGAATAATTCCTTGAAACTTGTTCCAAACGGCTGGGAGATCTTCTGCCATAAATGCTGATAATATTCAAAAACATTCCAAAGAACAGCAGCATTTGAAATCCTGAAAGCGTCGATCTCTCCAAAGAGAACGTCGATCTGAGCTCGAAGATCGTCGAACTGAGCTCAGAGATGAACCGAGATAAGCAGACAGAAATCGTCGATCTGAGCTCGAAGATCGTCGAACCGAGCTCAGCGACCTGAGAAACAGCTGAAGGAGGCATCGTCGAACTGAGCTAGACGATAGTCGAGGGGAGTTAGACGATTAAGCAAAAGCTAGCTAAAAGCAGATAGTCGATCTGAGCTCGAAGATCGTCGACCGGAGTTCGACGATTTGTTGAAGTTGAGCTCAGAGAGCGTCGAACTGAGTTCGACGATTCGTCGACCTCAGCTCGACGATAATTGCTTTAGACTTAGCTCTTCATCCTTGATCTTGGAGTGGTCTTGGGGGGCAGCTTCAAAACTAAGTTCTAGGCCCTAGACTCATTCTAATGTTGACCTTCTCAACTATACAACTAGGTCAACTAGGATCCTAAGACAAGCATAGTGATCCTTATCCAAATTAGTAATAGGGTGTTCCAACAAAATTATTCACCATAAAGGGAAGACTACAATCGAAGGTCCATTTTTTGGCAAAAGATAAATGTGGCCATAGATAAATCAAGTAATTATTCCATAGAAAGAATTTGGTAAATGGCCCACTATTCAAAAGTTGGAAACATAGTAATTGGATAGATTTATTCTTGCCCAATTATTAATACAAGCCACTGTGGAGGAAAAAGGGTATCCGGGTACACAGAGGAACGATTATTCCGTTCCCTCTGTAATACCGGAACAACTCTCCTTCGCCTGTTCTAATCCCTCTCACTGCCGACGTGTTCGAAGCCGCCAGCAACCGCCAACGTTGCGCCAGAGTCCGACAAAGAACCAGTGGAAGCCTTCCTCGTTAGTTCCCAGCGCCGCGCCTTCGTCAGGGGCTGTTAATCGCGCACCTCCGGGACACACCGACGGATTTCCTCCAGCACCACCGAGTGTTCCTCGCCAATTTACGCACTAGGCCGCCGTCGACTCTGATTCTCTATTCCGGCGACCCACCCAAGGCGCCACCGCCTGTTGACGTTGACTTCAACATCTTCCTCCGTCAATCTTCGAATAGGAGGGAACCTCTGCGTGAACGAATCTGAGACCAGGCCACTGTTCCTCTCTGCATATCCTTTACACTATCCTTGTCCCTCATTATTAGCTTATTTTATGCAATCTACTAAATAATTATATGCTTGCCTCGAACGTTCTTGCTCCCTTTCTTTATCGTTATTCATAAATTATTCCTTGTGTTATTTACTTGCAGAAATACTGATCTCGCCAAGAGTTAACTTGGTGAAACACGCAGGAAATCATTTTCAAATGAAGATTAACAACTTAACGAAGTTCAACGATTGAAAGTTATTTGCGCGCGTAAATTCGATTTGGCCCACTTGGCCTTTTTCATGGTAAAACCAATCGCATAAAATTTCATATTTTCAAAACCCTAGGATCGGTTTATATCAGTTTGGTATCAGAGCAGGTTCGATTCGCTTCTATTGCTAATCAAACGATCCGGTTTTCAAAAAAAAAAATTAAAAAATCAATAGAAAAAAGTTTTATTAAAGTTTTTTTTAATTTAAGTTTTTATGTACACAAAAATATTCATCAATTTTTTTAACTTAATTTTTTTTAAAAAAAAGTCTTTTCCTACCCACTCAGATATTCTCTTGTTTAAAAAAAAAGAATTTTAAAATATTATTTTTAAAATATTCTTAGAAAAGTAAAATCAACTTATTTTAAAATGTCAAAGCGATTCAATCATTTAGAGAATAACGTAGGAGATTTGGCTTAACGTATGAGCGACTTATTGAAAACGGTCTACAATCTCACCACCAACATAGGTAGTCTCGGCCACATAGTGAACGGATTACACACCTCAGTCAACACCATAGAAGCCACCTTGCACTTAAATCGAGCACCTGCCCAGTGGTCGAAGTAGATCCTGACCCTAAACCACTAGAGCTTGCACAACTTGAACCACGTAATCAACCTCATTGGGATGTATGAGTCAAATTAGATGTTGATGATTTTGAGGGACATTTAAAACTCGAGGGTTGCTTAGATTGGTGTGATAGGATGAACCTTTTTCTGGCTTGGAAGCAATTGCCCCAAGCTGGGCAAGTTGAGTATGCCATGCTTAGACTGAAAGAGTCCACTTTATTTTAGTGGGGACAACTAGAGCGCTCTTGATTTAATTTAGGTATGTCCCCAATCACCATATAAGAAAAATTTAAAATACAACTTCAGAAACAGTACGTTTCTCCCGATTATTTGCAGATACTCTATCATAGGTTTCACAACCTACGACAAGACCAATTATCGGTGGATGAGTATACGAACGAGTTCTTAGTACCGTAGTCTCGCCTCGACCTCCGAGAGGATGATAACATGACTGTGTCCCGTTATCTGAATGAGTTACGTTATTCTATTATAGACCAGTTAGAGTTTTTTGATTATAAGGACTTATGTGAGATTTCAAGTTGCGCACGGAGAGTGGAGTCCTTATAGAAGCTGACATCTGGAGCTAGGTCCACTTATAGATCTGCAACGAGCGTCACCACTACCACCACTAATAGAATCTCGGATTCCCCTCACCCTCCCATCATTGTCGGGACTCCGACCCTATCCACTACTTCCTCAAAGGGAAAGAAGATTATTGGGGCTAAGCCCAACACTTGAGTATTCTGATGTTTCAAGTGCATGGAGCCGGGGCACAAATCTTCTGAGTGCCCGTGATGCCACTTTGTTGCCGTTATTGATTCCACTGATGGACGAGAGCCTGAGTATGAAGCTTACGTCAACGAGTCTCACCCCGAGCCCGAGTCTGAGCACGAGTATGAGGATGTCATTGAAGTGGAAGGTGAACAAGCTGAGCACTTAGTCCGCTTCTTACGTTATAACCTGATTACCCCTAGCGTGTCTGCTAAGGATGACCACATGAGACACAATTTTTCGCACCACTGCATGTATTTAGGGACAATTTTGTTCCATTATCATAGATAGCGACAGTATAGAGAACTTCGTTTCCCAACGCTTGGTCGACATATTGGGGCTTGAGATGCACCCATTAAAACAACCTTACAGCCTATCCGGAGTCAATAGTCATTTGACTTTGGCCGTTACTCATTACTGCCTGGTTGAGTTTTCTATAGTGGGTACATATTTGGACATAGTGTTATGTCATGTCGCCGCCATGGATGTTTGCCATATTCTTTTAGGGAGATCTTGGCAATACAATCGACATGTCTTGCACGACGACACGATGAATTCTTATTCCTTCGAGCTCAATCGACACAAAATTGTTCTTCCACAGAAGAACTGCCTTATTCCAAGGGCCCATGAGAGGACCTCTACGCCTTCTAGGTCACTTTCCATTGACTCCACCACACTACTGCTTATTGCACTCCCGCCTGAACCCCCACCCCATGAGGTAAGTCGTGATCCAGTCGTGCCACTCACTCCACATGACCTTGGTTTGATTCCACCTGTATCAATTTTCAAAGTGTCACATACTCGAGTCCACACACCTCACCTTGTCGACTTCATATTTGGAGATCGTGTTTATATTTCACCATGCTATCATTGGGAAATAGACAACCTTGTTAAGTTGCATCCATGTCTTAAATATTTTATATTATGGGGTCGGAAGGGAACCACACTTGAGTTTAAAAGCGCTTATTACTCTATACCAAGGTCGTTAATATGAGTTTGGGGATCTTTCTAAGGTGTTTAACTTGGGAGACTCAAACGCAATGAGATCTTGTATTTTCACACGCAAAATTCACATTTGATAATTCTAAGCATTGTCCCCTACTAAATCTCCTTCTGAGATTATCTGTGGGTTCTTTATACCCTGCCTACTTAGCCGCTATCCCCTCCCTTTTCATGAATGTATTTCATTCGATGTGCAAGCTCATATTAATTATTTAACAAGTTTGCATAAAATTATTGCTAATAATTTGCGAGCAACCTTTGAACATTATAAATACTTGGTCGGTCGTTATAGCCGTGTGTTGTACTTTTCAAAGGGAGATTTAGTGTTTGCTTACTGCAGGGGGCTTAGTCCATTTCAAATTCGAAAGCGCATCGAGCCACATGTCAAGGCCCCAGACATGCCATTAGATTTATCCCCAGTGACAACGCCTGATCTCTCTGTTGCCAATATTTGCAAACTCTCGCCGGGGTTGAGCTCTGTCAACCACGGGGGAATTGATGCAACCTTCGTTGCTTCTGAGGACGTGTGATACCATCACGTTCAGTTATCTTTTTTGTTCTTATTTTATTTTTTATTATATCATGTATGCTTTTATTCAGCCCTCTCATTTGAATTTCGGCTCATCGGTTTGACCACCCGATGAGATCCCGAATAAATGGTACGATAATTTAAGGTAGTGAGGTCGAGAAATGCAAACCAAAATTATTTAAAGATACATAATTAAGCAGGGCAAATTTAAATTCAAAAGGAACCCAAATTATTCACCATAAAGGGAAGTCAATAATCAAAAGTCCATTATTTGGCAAAAGATAAATTAGGCCAGAGACAAATCAAGCAATTATTCCATAGAAAAAATTTGGTAACCGGCCCACTTTTCAGAATTTGGAAACATAGTAATTGACAAGATTTGTTCTTGCCCAATTATTTATACAAGCCACTGTGGAGAAAAAGGGTAGCCAGGTACACAGAGGAATGAGTATCACGTTCCCTTTGTAATACTGGAACAACTCTCCTTCACCTGTTTTAATCTCTCTCACTCCCGACGTGTTCGAAGCCGCCATCAACTGCCAACGTTCTGCCAGAGTTTGACGAAGCACCGGTGGAAGCCTTCCTCGCCAGTTTCCAGCGCTGCACCTTTGTAAGGGGCTTTCAGTCACGTGCCTCCGGGACACACCGACGGAATTCCTCCAGCACCATCAAGCGTTCTTATCCAATCTCCGGACTAGGTCGCCGTCGACTCCGATTCTCTACTCCGGCGACCCACCCAAAGGCGCTACTGCCGGTTGATGTTGACTTCAACATCTTCCTCCGTTAATCTGCGAACAGGAGGGAACCTCTGCGTGAACGAATCTGAGAACCAGGCCACTGTTCCTCTCTACATATCCTTTACCATATCCTTGCCCCTAATTATTAGCTTATTTTATGCAATCTACTAAGTAATTTTAGGATTGCCTCAAACGTTCTTGCTATCTTTCTTCATCGTTGTTCATAAATTATTGCTTGTGATATTTACTTGTGGAAATACTAATCTCGCCAAGAGTTAACTCGGTGAAACACGTGGGAAATCATTTTCAAATGAAGATTAACAACTTAACGAAGTTCAACGATTGAAAGTTATTTGCACGTGTAAATTCAATTTGGCCCACTCGGCCTTTTTCAAGCTAAAACCAATCGCATAAAATTTCATATTTTCAAAACCCTAGAATCGGTTTACATCAATTTATGTTCCAGATGATTTTGGACATTCATAGTGGCTTTACAGTCTATTAATAAGGGCTAGGGGCACTGGTTTTTTAGAAATCACATAATTTAGAGAGAATTTCTTTCTCGAGAGTGCCGATTCCGTGGACCTTCGGTGTCGAAGTCATGGTAATAATTACTTTTACTAACCATCCCACCACCATAACTACGCACCACTCAATAGCCACCTAATAACCTCCTCAAAACTTCTAGCAACTGCTGTTTTCCCCGTTTCCAACTATAATTATCTCTTTTGCCCCACCTCCATATATCTACCAAACAACTGCCTCTTCTCAACTATTAACTGTCCATCACCACCCCCCAAAATCTCGTTCAACAATTAACTGCCATTATTCCACCTCTGTTCTGCCTTCAATCAGTAAACTTCCCATTCTCTCACACCATAACCTCGTCTTCTATTTAGCCAAATCCAGTAACCTACTTTTTTTTTCCACGTCTGTTTTCAGTTCCTGCACCCAGTAGTGCTGTTTTGTGCAATCCAAGCAGAAACCAGTCACTGCCAAGCTCCCCAGCCGCTTCCCAGTCCTGTTTCCCCCTCCAGGCCCTTTCCCCATCTCTCCTAAAACCTGCAGCCCCACTTACCACTGCTGTTGGACACCTCCAACAGGCACTGATGACACTCCAGCAGCCCCTACCACGTCCAACAGCTCCGGACGGACTGGACCACCCTCAAACAGCCCCGACCACCCTCCAACAGCTCCCCGACTCCTGAAATTAGTGCCAAACTGCATCAATCTTGCTGTCCAGCCCCATAATCTGCCTTCTCCACCCCTCCGGGAACCAATTTCTTGTGTAACTCCGTAGTTAAAGTTGATTTCACAAGTTGGTGTTTAATTAGTGAACACATCATACTATTGTGGATTATTTCATGTGTTGGCTCAAAAATTGTACTATTTTCTGGATTTATTCACTTAGTATTTAATCGACGCACTTTCAACTTGATTCAAGTTGACTTATTCATTTATCTAATGTTCAACGTTCTATAGTGAATGTTAGTGGCTAACTTTCTGGTGGAGACCAGCCCAGATCAGGCTGATGAAGTACCCGACGCTGCACCCGATTGGAACCCTACCGGCCTTAAATCATTAACATATTTTATTGCATTTTATTTTATTTTGCAATTTTTATGATTGAACAATTTTATTTCGTTGCATGCCTGCGTGCGTAGCCTTTATATTATTTTTTAAAAAGTGTTTTCTTTCCCATTACAAAATGAAAAGAAACAAAAAAGAAGAAGAATACCGGTTCGACTTCTTCTTCCCCAGTCGGCCAGCATGCACGCATCCTCCCCGATATCTTGGGCTACATGCGGTGTGGGTTTCACACTCAACCCTCGCATATATTAGCCCCACGCCGCCGCCAACAACCACCAGGGTTCCAACTGCCCGCCACAAGCCTCCTCCCCGATGGTTTCGACGTCCCCAACAATCTTTGCCAGCCACGTCAGCTTCTCCTAGCGCGTCAACCACCCACAATGGAGCGTAACTTCCAGTCGCTCGGTCCGGACTTCAACTTCTGGCCACGCCTCCACTCACGCAAGTGCCAAACGGTTACCCATTGTGAAAATCAAGGGATTTTTGTTCATTTACCGCTCTTGTTGTATTCCTATAACTTAAAACCCTATAAAAAGGGCCCGTGCTCCGATGAAATGGGAAATGAAAAAAATTTGATGGTTGGTTTTGTTGCTTCCATTGATAACTTCTTGTGTGTGAGAGAGAGAGCGAACAGTCTCCGTGATTCCCGTGTGCAATAACGGCCGACCATAGAGCTTAAGATTGAAGGTGATGAGGAGCGTCTCGCGAGAACGCCATCGACTTCAATTGTGGAAAGACATCTCTTTCTAAGGGTGGTTTTTTTTCTTCCCTCTCCTTTGCGTGAGTCTTCATTTTCTCTCTAAGATAAATTAGAATCATTTCTGGATTTTTCGATTGGATTTTATCAGCGAACGCTATGTTGAAACATCATTCAGAGGCGTAATTTTGAGTTCACAATTTTTGTTTTGCTGGGATAAAGGGAATGGAACGAAACTTGCAATTTTCTTTTCCCCGATTTTTTTCATCAAACTGTTTTTCAAGTTAATTTTTTTGAAACAAAAATGTTAAATTTATTTTTTAAAAAATATTATTAGTTTTTTTAAGTTATGCAACACCCGCTCTAATCTTCATGCATAATGAATTAAACATCGGATGTATTAGGGTTTTCTAGGAAAAATCCGACTAACGCGCAAATCCTATTCGCCATCCTGCATCAATTTGGTATCAGAGGAGGTTCCAATAATTTTCAATGTTTCGGGATCCGCCCTATGTAGATTAGGAACCCGCATAACATTTTCCTTCTTTAAAAAAAATCATCACTATTTCGCGTATTGAACAACATAATCATACATTTATTTTATTGTTTGTCTTGCATGCATTTACGTAGTGGTAGGTTAGTAAGCATGAGTTCACCCCATCATAACCTTCCCCCTGAATACTCTCAAGAGGTAAATTTGGAGATGCGTCGAATTGAACAGGGACGAACGAGTCGAGCGAACGAAGGCAATGAACCACCCCCGTGGCTTTTACCTTTCACCAACCAGATGACGACGTTAACCGAAAGCATACAACAGGTGCGTGAAGGGTTCGAAAACTTCAGTATTAGGGTTAATAGTCTTGAAGTACCCCCTCGTGCCCCATTGCCACCTCTACTTCGAGATGAACATTCCACTGGATCCCATCGTGAAGCCTCTCATAAGTACTTGGAAATACCCACACTTAGAAGGAACCCTCCTTTTGAAGACGAAGCTAGGATTCCCATAGAGAGATCTGAATTTGAACAAGACCGGGTAGGAATTCCCCAAGGCATTTTGTGACCCTCTGTGGAAACCTTTCTCAGGAACGCATGGTAATTATCAGGAGATGCCCTATTTTGACAAGGTTAAAGAAGAGCAATATTAGGACCATCGACGACATATACTTGCCATGCATCGTGAAGATCGTCATAGAGATTGACATCGACAACTGCCCCCACGACGTCGAGACAATCGTGATCCTTACAATGACGATTGTCACTATCCTCCTCGGGATAGGCGACCTGATCTCATACGACTAGTGAAGCTGGACCCTCCCCTCTATGACGGTTCTATGGATCCTAAGGTCTTCTCTGACTGGGTTATAAATATAGTAATCTATTTTGCGTGGTATCATTTGACGGATGACCAAAAGGTTCAGTTTGCTATAATGAGATTGATCGGACGTGCGAAAATCTTTTGGATCGGAGAAGAATGAAGTCTAGAAAGGAATGACCACCCTTCCGTTACCCATTAACCTCACATGAAAGCCATATTGGAGGAGCAGTATATTTTGCAGCACTATCAGACCCGTCTACGAGATGAGCTGACATCTCTACGTCAAAGATCCAAAATAGTATATGATTATCTCGCAGAACTGAAGGATCTAATGATTCGTTGCAACGTAATAAAACGCCCGCATGATACCCTATCTAAGTTTAGGTTTGGATTACGACTTGAGATTCGAGATGAGTTGATTTGGTATGACCACTACTCCCTAGCAGAGACCATATCTATCGCTATTTATATTGAGGAACATCAGAAGAGGACCTCCTGGTTTATATCTCAGACCAAAACCAATACCCTTATCAGGAGAGAAGGTCCTAAGGGTAAGGATAGTGGAACGACACCTACACCGACTCCCTCGAAAGATCAGAAATGGAAGTCGCCTATGGGGACTGTGACTCCTTCACAGATCCGATGCTATGAGGGCCAACAGATGGACCACATATCTAGAAATTTCTCCAAGAGGAAGAGTACAGTAGTTATTCACGATGTGACTGAGGAGAACGAGCCTGAAGAGGATGTTACAATCGAGAAGGACTCTCGCATCTTGAATGATTTAGTGTACAGTACCCCTAGCGATGAGGAGATAGTTCCCAACATTCTAGTGTTGAGATGTATGTTATCTACGCCACAAGAATCAACAGATTATTGGTGAACGAACATCTTCCAGGCTTACTTTAAGGCTGGGGAGAAAGTATGTTGATTAGTGGTGGATAGCGGGAGTTATATGAACTCGATAGCAGAGACTGCATAAACCCGTATGGGACTCACTGCTAAGCCACACCCATCCCCATTTTAGGTAGCTTGGGTCACCAATACCGCATTATCCGTGACCGGGAGATGTCTAGTACCCATCATCATTGGTACATACTCCGACATGATCTGGTGCGATGTTATGCCTATGGATGTGTGTCACGTTTTACTTATGCGACCTTGGTTATACGGCCGAGATGTCACTATACATGGCAAGTCCAACACCTCCTTTCTATTGAATGAAAAGAGAGTAGTGTTGACTCCGGTGCGACCCAAGTACCGACATCCCGTGCGAGCATTAATGCAAAAGAGTCTCTTCCTCCTATCGAAACGTAGAAGACTCGTTGCATCATACAAGGCATAAAGTTTCATCGAGAGAGTTTTGACAGTGGTTCCCTTGCAATATATCTTGGTTGAATGGAAAGAGAGAGTTTTGACATATCTTGGTTCCCTTGCAGATCTTGGACGACGAGATAGTGACCACTACTGATGGTGGTTTTCGGAGGTAGTTACTTCGTTGGCATGACAAACCAGAGATCGTGACCAACTAGGTCTTGGCCGAGGAGTTACAACACATAGATGCTGATCTTCTACAACACTATCGCTCAAAGCACTCACAAGTGAAGACTGAATTCAAGAGGGGGAGAGTTGGTGGAGGCCAGTCCAGATCAGGTCGACAAAGAAGTACCCGACGTCGCACCCGACCGGCCCCGAATCATTAACATATTTTATTGTATTTTATTTTATTTTGCAATTTTTTATGATTGGACAATTTTATTTTGTTGCACGTCTGCGTGCGTAGCCTTTATATCATTTTTTCAAGTCTTCTCGTTCCCATTAAAAAAGCAAAAGGTAAAAAGAAGAAGAAAATCGGTTCGACTTCTTCCCCAGCCGACCAGCACGCACGCATCCTCCCCGACATCTTCGGCTACACGCGCTGCGGGTTTCACACTCAACCCTCGCATGTCTCAGCCCCATGCCGCCGCCAGGAACCACCAGGTTCCAACCGCCCGCCACGAGCCTCCTCCCCGACGGTTTTGGCATCCCCCACGATCTCCTCCAGCCACGTTAGTTTCTCCCAGCGCGTCTACCGCCCATTATAGAGCGTAACTTCCAGTCGTTCGGTCCCATCTTCAGCTTCCGGACACGCCTCTACCCATGCAGGTGCAGAACGGTTACCCATCGCGAAAATCGAGGGATGATTTTCATTTCTTATTTGTGTTGTATTCCTGTAACTTAAAACCCCATAAAAAGGGCCTGTGTTTCAATGAAAAGGGAAATGAAAAAATTTGGTGGTTGACTTTGTTGCTTGCATTGAGAACTCCTTGTGTGTGAGAGAGAACAATCTCCGTGGTGCCCGTGTGCAATAGAGGCCGACCACGAAGCTGAAGATCGAAGGTGACGAGGAGCGTCTTGCGAGTTCGCCATCGTCTTCAATTGCGGAAAGACATCTCTTTCCGAGGGTAGTTTGTTTCTTCTCCCTCCTTTGCGTGAGTCTTCATTTTCTCTCTAGGATAAATTAGACTCTTTTTTGGATTTTCAATTGGATTTTGTTAGCGAAAGCTACGTCGAAACACCATTCGAAGGCATAATTTTGAGTTCATAATTTTCGTTTTACTATGATAGGGAAGAGAACGAAAGTCACAATTTTCTTTTCCCCGGATTTTTTTCATCAAACTGTTTTTCAAGAAGTTCATTTTTGTTTGAAGCAAAATTGTTAATTTTATGCATAAAAAATATTATTTGTTTTTTTTGTAAGTTATCCAACACCCGCTCGAATCTTCATGCAAAATGGATTAAACATCGCATGCATTAGAGTTTTCTAGGAAAAAGCCGACAAGCGCACAAACCTTACACGCCGTCCTATATCACTTTGTTAATTTCAGTGGTTGTAGTAATTGTTTATTGGATAATTGCTTGTGCATTGCATCACTCTAAATTACTATTACACACCATGGACACTTAGGCTTCGTTTGGTTTGGCGTTTCGCCGCCTCCGTTTGGAGAAAACGCCGCCGGACGACGGGTAAACAAACGGCCGCCGGTGGCGTTTGCTCCATTTGCACCCACAACAAGGAGGAAACGACCCCGACCCGCTCCATTTTGACCCCCACTTCTCCCCCTCCGATTCCAAAGTGGCGTTTCGACCCACCGAATGCACCCGCCACCGCCGAACCAAATATAGCCTTAGTCTTTAGAGTTCCTTATGACATGATTACACTCATTACAAGTGTCCTCTGTCAGGTTGGTACTCGAGCCCTTGGTTTGGGCTTAGGCTAGGATACGCAGGATTAGAGTCTACATATCATACATGACATATCATAGCAGTCGTTGGCTTCGCCTGTCACGTAAAACACAGTTCTATCCATCTTCTAGTGCTCGTGTGGAATAAATAACTAAAAGCTAAAACTCTTAAACACGTACCCACTTAAGATATAATACAGTAAATGAATATAAAAACAACTAATTAGCAGACCAGCGAAGATGAGTATCAGAAAACTGATTCCGTTTCCCCATCTACAATTGTCCTTGACTCTAACTTTGCCATTGCTGAGTGCTGACGCATTCGACGCGCCAAAACTCTCGCATGTCCCAGAGTGTAAAAAGGGTTTTATTGAGTGGCTCCCTCTCACTATTCTAGTCGCGATAAATAGTTGATATCCAAAGAATATTTTTATGATAAGAAAATTGATAATAACACAACTAATTACTTATGCATCAGTGATCCACCAAATTAATGAGTCTAATTAAAATATAATGATAATCTCAAATATTTTAGTCATGCTATATACTCAATGTTTTGAAAGGAGGCAACACAAAGTAGGATGGTCTTCGAGAAGAAGTTTGAGAAGCCTATGGGAGTAACACTGGCGGCGGAATGAAGGGTTGCGGCCAATTATCCCGGTAGAGGGGGTGTTTGATGGCAGTGGTGGTGTCGGGAATAGCGAAGGCGCTGGTCGGAGGCAAAAAAAACCACAGAGTTGTCAAAATTGAGTATTCCTGCGAATGGAAGGTAGAATCGGGCGATTTGTTTGCGGAACTAGGCGAGGAAGATAAACAGGGATCACAATGGAGGGAATCACAACTTTTGTCGAATGGAAGAGCTTGAATGGACCTGGAGTGGGCGGTTTCCCGCTTGTGATCAAGGGAGATTGTGGAAGAAGTGGTAGTAGAGACGCTGGAAGGAGAGCATGGTGGTTTCCTCCTTCAAGTTGAATTAGTCGCGGGATAACAAAGAAAGTAGTGGCAGTTTCCTTCAAAGGGATGAATGTAACTGGCGGATCGTGGAATAGGGCTGGGAAACAGTCACGAAAAAATGATAGAATTGGAATAAAATTGATAAATGAACGAAGGCTTCACACCCCGGACTCGCGGCATCGCACCACGAATGATTGCTGGACCTAGATTCTCTCACAAACTCAACAATGAATAAACTGCAACACCCATTCCCTATTTATAACAAGAGGGGGTGGTTAGGCACCAGACGTGAATGATTATGATTGAACGATACGTCCGAGGCCCTAAAACACCAAAAAAAAAAGAAAATACATAAAAATAATAACGCGACATGCCAGATGCTCTCGCGGTCTCGGATTGCTGATCCTATCATTGCCTCTTGCGCGAATACCCGCCGACGTGCGGCACGAAGTCTGATGACGATCCCCATCAACTCCCCCTGACTGAAAAGAATTCATCTTCGATGAGTGGAGATGATCGTACTGACGTCGAAGCTCGGGGGCGAGTCTATGATGCTCCGCCATGAACTCCAAGTATAAACACAAAAGGGGCGTCCGCTCCAGTGTACCGGGTAATGACAAGAGGGGTCGTCTGCGGTGGAAATGCACTCATGCGCCACAACATCGATAATGCGTTCAACTCTCGCATCTCGTGTTGGTGGATCTAGAAGAACCAGTGGGATCATAAGTGGTGCGGGAAAGTCCGTAGGTGTTTGTCCAAGGTGGTCAGGGGAAGGGTCAGACTGCTCTGGAGACTGTGTAGGTAGTGGATCCCTATACTCGAGAGGCTCAAAGTACGGTGTTAATTTTTGTGTTAAATATGTGATAAATACCAATACCCGCTAAGAGATCGACCTCATGAGCATTTGTTTCAATTTTCTTTAGAATCCTATAAGGTCCCATTCGTTTTGTTGCGGTTTCTTAGCGACTCCTTTTGGGAGCCTCTCCATGCGAAGTCGGATCATGACTTGCTAGCCTACCTTAAAATACCGTTCACGCCTATGTTCATCTGCCTGTGCTTTATATAATTCATTACTGCTAGCAAATATTTTCCGAATCATTTCATGTAGTTCATGTATGTGATGAATGAAGGACTTGACAAACTCATTAGGGTATGAATCTAAGGGAACAGGGGCAAGGTCAACAGGTTTTCTAGGTTCATATCCTGACACTATATGAAATGGACTCATGCCAGTAGACCTGTTGATGGAACTATTATATGCAAACTCCTCTACGGGTAATACAAAATCCCAAACCGAAGGGTGGTCACCAACCAAACACCATAATAAATTCCCTAAACTCCTATTGACAACCTCAGTCTGACCGTCAGTCTGTGGCTGATAGGCGGTAAAAAATTTCAAGGTCGTACCAAGGGAAGGTGGGGTAGTCACCAGATAAATGATCAAAACTAGTCGTTCTAACACCAAGTGTGCAGAGGAGGAACACACGACGATTAAGGGAGTCGTCAGGTTCGTTCTCAACACCCGCGTGGTGTTTGAGAACATAATGAAAATCCTGTAAGTATTCGAGCCACTTGACATGTCTATGTCCCAATTTGCGCTGTGAATCAAGGTAGCGCAAGGCCTGGTGATCGGAGTATAAAACAAACTCCCGTGGGAAGAGATAGTGTCTCCAATACCGAAGTGACTGCACCATAACATAAAACTCCCTATCATAATTTGAGTACTTCTGCCGAGCCTCATTCAGCTTCTCACTAAAGTAGGAAACTGGATGACCTTTTTGGCTTAGTACTCCGCCGATACCAACGCCAGATGCGTCGCATGCTACCTCAAACATCTTGGAGAAATCATGCAATCTCAACACATGTGCGATCGCCAATTTTTCCTTGATCTTATTAAAGGCGCGAGCGGCGACAGTCGTCCACTGAAAATCTCCCTTTCGTAGACAGCTCGTGATGGGGGCCATAATGATGCTTAATCCCCGGACAAACATTCTATAGAAGGTGATTAGCCTATGTAAGCTACGAGCCTCAGTGATAGTGGAGGGAATGGGAAACTCACGAATAGATCCGCCTTTGCCCGGGTCAACAGATATGCCGGACGCTGATATGATGAACCCAAGGAAGTGTACATAATCAGTCATGAAGGAACACTTCTTCAGGTTCACATATAACTTCTCCTTTCGGAGAACATCAAAGACGAGACTCAGATGGTCGTCATAAGAGCGGCTATATATCAAAATATCGTCAAAGTAGACGACCAAGAATTTGCCCATGAAGAGCAGAAAGACCCGAGTTATGACACACATAAAGGTGCTGGGGGCGTTGGACAACCCAAATGGCATGACCAATCACTCATAAAGACCATCTTTGGTCTTAAAAGCCGTTTTCACTCATCTCCTTCTGGTGGTACCCGCTGCGGAGATCGATCTTCGAAAATAATTGGGGACCAACCATCGTATCAAATAAATTGTCCAACCGGGGAATTTGAAAATGATACTTTATAGTAATTTTGTTGATGTCCCTACTATCAATATACATTCTCCAACTCCCGTCCTTCTCCGGGGTGAGGAGGGTAGGAACTGCGCATGAGCTCAGACTTTCTCGAATGAATTGCTTCTTCAGCAACTTATCAACCTGCTGCTTGAGCTCAACATGCTCATCTGGATTCATCTGGTAATGAGGTAAATTCGGGAGTGAAGCCCCCGGTATCAAATCTATGACATGCTGAATATCTTGTAACGGGGGTAACTCATCAGGTAACTCATCTGAAATAAGATCAGTATAATCATCCAGGAGTCGTCAGACTTCGGGTGGAGGCTCAGGAATCTCCGTAGGGCTCTCAGAAGCCATGGTGGCTGCAACTACGTAAAAGATACCGACGCTGACACTCTCTCTCATAAACTCGTTGTGACGCAGAATGTGCAGCGGCCTCGATAAGCCCGTACTAGTAGAGGGTATAACCTTCCCCGAGGACTTCTCCTTGGGTTGATTCAGTGTCAACGTGATCTTACGACCCTTGTCGTAGATTACATACGTGTTCAAACCTCCGAAACACGTGACATCATGATCATATAGCCAGGGTCGACCTAAAAGAATGTTGGCGACATCCATAGGGATGACATCACACTAAACACGGTTCTCAAATGAAGCGAGAGTGATCGCAACTAGACACCTCTTGTTGACCTGTATCGCAGTCTTATCGACCCAAACGACTCGATAATGATGTGAATGAGGTTCAAGAGTCACCTGTATCCGCTCTAGTGCTTGTTGGGCTACGATATTCACAAAACTCCCACTATCTATGGCTAGCTTGCAGGGACCGCCTGCACTGGCGAAATATGTATAAAAAATCATCGTACGACGCCAATCCTCATCAATACGTGGGGTATAGAGGAGACGTCGTATAACTCGTAACTCTAGAGAGCGCTCAACATCACTCTCCCAACCATCCTCAACGGTGAAAGCAACCTCCTCGTCAGCAATCTCCTCAGCATCGACACTGGGTTCGCTATCTTCAACTAACAGGTTTCTCGTAGGGCATTGGGCCGCCACGTAGCCCCTACCTGAGCAATGGTAACACTGGATGTTCCCCGACTTGGGTCCGAGGTAGATCCAGTGGCGACAGCCTTGTCCTTTGTGTCCGTGGGAACACGAGTGGGCCCTGTAGGGGTAGTAGTGGTCGGTGGTGGACTCCTAAATGTGGACCCGTCAGACTTGGAAGAAGTCTGTCGGGTACCGGTGAGTCGCAAATACTGCTCGTACTCGAGATCCATCTAATAAACTTGCTCTACTGTCTCTAATCTGCGGGAAATAAGCTCCCTACGCAACTCCGATCTTAGCCCGGTACGAAATCGGGAAGCAGTGACACTAGTCTCCTCTCGCAGATCACTCCTCACAGATAGCTCATCAAATCGAGACATGTACTCCGCTGCAGATTGTGTGCCCTGACGCAACACATAAAGCTGATTTAACAACTGATCTTGATAGGAGGCAGGAAGGTATTTCTCCTTCAATCGGCGTTTCATGTCTTTCCAACGGATAATAGGACGGTATCCGTCACGCTGGAGAGACCTCTCTAGTTTGATCCAAAATTTTTTTGCTGGACCGACCAGCTTCATTTTCACGAATCTAACACAACGTTCGTCATTCAACGTGGTTCGGGATACTCATCAAAGTAATCATCTGTTCCGTAGTCATAACGGTCCTGAGCTCTATCCCGTGGAGCTGGACATCGTGGGGGGTGGGGGGTGGGTGGGTGGGGGGGAGGTACAGGCTGACCGACCCAAATATAATCAAGAGGTCCCCTTCGGTGTGGAGCAGGCTCTAAGTGGAACAACCTCTCGTGGAGTTCGATTCCTAACACACGCATCTTGTCGTGGGAGGGCTCCTCAAAGGTAACATCAGGTGGAGTGGGAGAGTTGTCCCTGCTTTGAGAAGTGGAGTGCTCTCGCTGAATTTCTAGGGTTCCGACGTGTGTGTGAAGATCGCCCTATAGTGTCGTCAATTGATCAAATCGATCTATCATCAAGCGTTGGAACTCCGCTTGTGTCAGCTTCGAAGTGGAGTTGGTGGCCCTCTAGACGGTTTGGTCCGCTTGTGTCTGCTTGAGACATCCAAATCATATGTAGATATATGTTGAATTGTTGCAATTGAGCAAAACATTTAAGTGAAATCAAATAGCCGATTGTGAACTTTTGATGTTTGCTTGCTTTTCTACATTGATTCACTGACCACCAATGAATCCTCATTCCTCCGGCTGATCATTTTATAAGCCTTGTACTTCGCTTGAGACATCCAAACCATATGTCAATATATGTTGAATTGTTGCATTGAGCAAAACAACTGGAGACAGACGCTATGTGAGAGATGAAGAATGGCGAGTTAGGTTTAAGGGCATTCATGTTTTTGTAGTTTTGCAGGAAAGAATAATTTCATGGCTTATGATTTAAAGAGAAATTATTGATCAATATTTCATGGCTTATGATTTAAATAAATTCGAAAGCTATTTTAATAATCTAGATTTGGTAATTTTATAATTTTTATGAGCTTAGTAAATTTATAGCAAAGGGCTGTTACATCATGGGATTGCAAGGGGTCATAAACCCTGTTGGTTGAATGCCTCCTCTGACTACCCCCAGTTAATTTTGATTTAGCTCACCCAAAGCTAGCTCTAGGTAATGCCAAAACTTGTTGCTACAAATACCCTAAAAACGTTGTGGATAAACAATCGGAGATATAGACAAGCATAATAAAACTAAAGAAAAATGTTGAAGAAGATCAATGAACATAGCGCTACATTTCATCCCTTTTAATATAAAAAAGAACTTTCTGTCAAAACGTGATTTATGCAATGGAGTATGATTGAGAAAATTATGTAGTAAATTACATACATATATGTTAATCAAGGAAGCAAAATCAATATTCAATTGATGAAATATAGTTTTTGAGTACATTAAGATTAATGAGTCCCTCATCTTAGGAGCATATTTACCTATGCAAATTCATCCCGAAGGCACTAGTAAGTGAGTTACCCTTTTTAAGTTGATGAATTATAAAGGCTCAAGGAACTCGGTTGGTGATTTGCCTCTTCCAAGCTTACAAGGCATTATGTTCTAGCGCTCTAGTAGCTGTTTATGTCAAGTTAATAACGATCATACGTTTTCTATTTTACCTACTCTTTCTTTAAGTGCAAATGTGCAATATACCACATTACAGTTGATTGCAAGTACTAGCTGCGGGGTAGCTGCCCACATTGAGAGATTGCACTATACTTAAAATCCATTTAGTTTCTTGTGCTTAATTTGTATGTTTATAAACTAATTAGATGTTATGTGATTTTGAGTGTTGGGCGGTAAAATAATAATATTGGTATCTAAGTTAATGCTAAGATGAATGCAAGATGAAATTAGAAAAGATAAAATAAGGAATGATTATATTAGAAAAAACAATGATAGTGATCTCACTCAAAAAATTAGTTAATAGAAAATTAATTTAGGTTATTTGATTATGTATGATAATGTTTGAAAATGCACCAATTAGATGAGTAGATGAAATTAATGTTGAAAGATTATCCATGAGAATGAGTACACCGAAAATAGCATAGGTAAAAGTTGTTTAAGGATGATTTTTATAGGTTAGCACCTCAGAAAACACCCGGCAAAATGAATATTTATAGATCCCAGCCAAATAACTGTGTTAAGGGTAAATGTTGATGATGATTCTACTTGCATATGCAGAGTTCAATTGAACAATCTTTGACTATTGAAAGTAGATATTGATTTTCCTTACCATTTTCTTGCAGTAGCAATTGTGCCTTGGTGGATGATATGTTCAGGACTCGCATGTCTTTCTCCAAGCGGTATTTTACTGAGTGAGTTTGAAATTATTTCTAAATAAAACCATTAATTCCTTGTTTTCTATTGCTCAAGCTATTTTATTAATTTCCAAGACCATGGTTTTATATCTACTTGATGTTTCTCCTTCAAGAACTATATTCGTAGCTGTTCTATTTAATTTGTATAAATGCTACAGAAAAGGTAGTCATGTGTCATGACTGCTTATTTTTATTGCCACAAAATTATGACAGTAAAGTGACCTGTGAACAGCTTAAAGAACCATTTTTTTATACTAAAATAGTATTAAGTACTTGTACTGAAAACTTAAAAGTTGAGTTGAATACTTTTAAGTCATATGAACGCACGGTGGCTAGCGCATAGAAATCCCAATACACAATGTAATATAAATTTTCGAGACAAACTTGTAACCCTAAAAATGTTATCAGATCATGAATTAAGCATCAGTAATTGGAAATCAGTCTGAGAATCTTTAATGAGTTGATGGCACCGAACCATTTGTAAATGATGATAAAACAAGTTTTATCTTTTAATCGACAGCGTAGTGATTTGGTCAGCTAAAAGAAGAAAATTTCAAACTGTAGCAGAAACATTACTACAATAATCATCAACCTGTTGCAGTGGAATCGCTGAGCATTTACAATGCAGTTCTCTAGACGCTACATTGTAGTCATCGAACTTTCTCTAGACGCTACATTGTAGTCATGGAACGGAAGATGGTCATCTTCCTACAGTGTAATCATTGAGTGATGAACAATACAATCCATCTAGCAATGAACATTGAATTTGCTACATGAAAATCGTCTGCAATAAAATCAGCATCTAAAGTCGTCCTGCATATTAAATGTGAAGAGACATCTTTTCCTGACAGATGTTGGAGGAAAGAGTCGTTGCTGGGTTTAGCAATAGAGCTGTTATTACAACTTCTATATATAAACTAAAAGATGGAAATCTGGTAGAAGATTTATACAGAAAGTGAAATAGTGAAGGAATGCCACACCCAGAAGAGTGCTTGGCATACTAAATTATCAAATGTTTGCAAAATTCATGAAGTGATTTTAAGGGGAGTGATATTATCTAAAAAGAATTTGGTAGTTGCACACGACACACTTGTATCTAACGATTCTTAGTAATTCAGTTCTCTGGTCCGTTCATGGGTTACCTGACCCCTAGAACTGAAAACCGAACAAGGGGAGTCTTAGCAATATTAGCCTTTATGTATTCTATCCTTTGTTTAGTAGAAGGATGTAGGAGAAAGATAATTGAGTGAGTTTATTCTTCCACAAGGGGGTATTTATAACATTACAGAGGGGTGCCACGTCATCGATCCGTGTGCACCAATAATTCCAATAATAAAAACGTACAAAAAAGGATACCTAATTACTACTAATATTCTAATTAATAGTAGTATTCAACTCTCCCCCTCAAGTTGAGAATATATATTTATCATTCCCAACTTGTCAATATTATTGTTGAAGTTGTCACTGCTTAGCCCTTTAGTGAAGACATCGGCAAGTTGATCAGAAGAGTTTACGAACGGAGTGCAGATATTTCCCTTGTCAAGGTGATCCCTGATGAAGTGTCTATCAACTTCCACGTGTTTGGTTCTGTCATGTTGGACTGGATTGTGAGCAATACTGATGGCAGCCTTGTTGTCACAGTAGATAGTAATAGGATTGTCCACTTGAAGACCTATATCTCGAAGAATAGCCTTCAACCAAAGTCCCTCGCAAACACCTTGTGCCATAGCCCTATATTCTGCTTCAGCACTTGATCGTGCAACAACATTCTGCTTCTTGCTTTTCCATGAAACTAGATTACCTCCTACAAAGGTGCAATACCCAGTGGTAGACTTTCTATCATCTTGACTACCAGCCCAATCAGCATCTGTAAATACTTCAACCTTTGGTGATTGGTTGTTTTTGAACAAGATTCCACGACCTGGTGCCTTTTTTAGGTACCGTAACACCCTAAAGGCCGCCTGCTGATGACGAATGGTAGGTGAGTGCATGTACCTGCTTAGAACACCCACAGCATAGGTAATGTCAGGACGAGTATGAGATAAGTATATGAGTCGTCCAACCAAACGTTGATATTTTAAAGCATCAACTTTTTCTCCACTAGTATCTGCATCAATTCTATGATTAGCCTCAATAGGGGTGTCCGCAGGGGAACACCCAAGCATCCCAGTTTCTTCTAGAAGATCCAAAGTATACTTTCTTTGGGAGATGAAGATCCCTTGTTCAGATCTTGCAACTTCAATTCCCAAGAAATACCTCAGCTTTCCAAGATCTTTAACTTCAAATTCTCTGCTTAGTTGCTTTTTTAGGTGAATGATCTCCTCCAAGTAATCCCCAGTGATGATGATATCATCCACATATACAATAAGGATAGCGATTAGATTACCCTTCCTTTTGACGAAGAGAGTGTGATCAGCTTGGCTTTGAATGTATCCAAGTTTAAGCATGAACGTGTAGAACCGTCTGAACCATGCTCTCGGAGACTGTTTTAAGCCGTACAAGGCTTTTAGGACACGACATACCTTTTTCTCGGGCCCTTTGATAACAAGGCCAGGAGGAGTGTCCATGTAAACTTCCTCTTCCAGATCACCATTCAAAAAGGCGTTCTTGATGTCGAACTGAAGAAGATCCCATCCTCGATTCACAGCACAAGAGAAAAGAATACGGATTGTGTTCATCTTCGCAACAGGAGCAAAGGTATCTTGGTAGTCAATACCCTGAGCCTGGGTATAGCCCTGAGCCACTAAACGAGCTTTGTACCGCTCCACTATACCATCCTGGTTTTGTTTGACTGTGAAGACCCAGCGGGATCCAACGGTTCGCTTCCCAGGGGGAAGATCAACCAGTTGCCATGTGTTGTTTTTGTGCAAGGCACGCAATTCCTCTTCCATTGCCTGTTTCCATTCAGGCACCTGAATAGCCTCCTGCCATGTCTTAGGAATCATAATAGATGAAAGAGATGAGATAAAAGCTTTATGGGCTGGAGAGAGGTGAGAATAACTGATGTAGTTGGCAATAGGATATTTGGTGCTACCTTGTTTACCAAACAGCTGGGCAAGAGGAATATGAAGGTCATCCTCGGAATCTGGTGAGGAGGCAGTCACCGGCACTGGAGAAACATCCACGGACTGTCCTTGCTCGTCAGTTTTGGGGCGGCGAGAGTAAGTGTATAATATAGGTGGAGCGGAGGTGGAAACAATAGGAAGAGAAGATTCGATGGGAGCAGCGGCAGAGGAAGGAGAAGAGGTGACAACAATAGGAGAAGAGGTGACAACAATAGGAAGAGGAGACTCGATGGTCTCGTCATCGGTAGAGATCTCCCCCTGACGAGGGCCAAAGTAGGACTCCCCCTCGCGAAAGGTAACATCCACGGTGCAATAATATCGATGAGTCGGAGGATGATAACACCGATACCCTTTGGTAGTAGGGGAGTATCCAACGAAAACACACCGGAGGGAACGTGCATCCAGCTTATCGCGATGCGGAGTATGAACATGGACAAAACAAACGGAGCCAAAAATGCGTGGGGGAAGATGAGAAGTGTGAACCACGTGGTTTTGGGCAAGACGAGATAGAGGCGTATCAAAGGAGAGGGCGCGAGACGGAAGCCGATTAATGAGATGCGCGGCGGTGAGAACGGCATCACCCCAGTAGGATTTGGGAAGGTGCATTGCAAGGAGTAAACACCGAGCCACCTCCAGCAAGTGGCGATTCTTTCGCTCGGCCACCCCATTTTGGGTTGAAGTATGAACACACGTGGTTTGATGCAGGATGCCATGATTGGCAAGATAGGCGCCGAACTTACCCCGGTCATCATACTCCCCACCATTATCACTACGAAGCACACGAATAGTCCCTCCAAATTGTTGGGAGACCATTTTATGAAAATTTTGAAAACAGGGAAAAACATCACTTTTTTTGTTTCAGCAAATATAACCACGTAGTGCGGGAGTGACAATCAATAAACGTAACAAACCATTTATAACCAGATAAGGATGTTACCCTGGAGGGTCCCCAAACATCAGAATGAATAACATCAAAAGGTTGTAAACTAGGAACAGAAAGATGACGTGTTTTTTGACGAACATGCTTAGACAGCTCACAAGCATCACAAGAAAAAGAGCGAAGTACATGAGTAAAGGCAGGAAACAGTTTAGTAAGATATAAAGGGGAGGGATGACCCAAGCGTTGATGCCAGCGTCGGACATCGTGGAGAGTAGGAGCTTTGGTGGAAGATAGAGCACTGGGAGAAGCGTGGTTGAGCAAGTATAGTCCGCCAACATTTCTACCACTGCCAAGCGTCCGCCTCGTAGCCAGATCCTGAAAAACACAAACATCAGGGAAGAAAGTTACAGAGCAGTTTAAGGAAGTAGTCAAGTGACTAATAGAAAGCAAATTTCGAGGAAAAGACGGGACATGTAACACTGAGGAAAGTGATAGGTCAGGAGAACAAGATACAGTCCCTTTACCAGCAATGGCGGAGAGAGAGCCATTAGCAGCAATAACCTTATCACGACCAGAAAGAGGAGTATATGAGGTAAAACCTGAGGCAG
The DNA here is from genome assembly GCA_039513925.1 of Platanthera zijinensis. Lineage (NCBI taxonomy): Eukaryota > Viridiplantae > Streptophyta > Magnoliopsida > Asparagales > Orchidaceae > Platanthera > Platanthera zijinensis. The sequence goes on from CM077094.1 coordinate 40,013,163, forward strand.
AGCCAGTCATGTGGTCTGTCGCACCGGAGTCGATAATCCACTCAGAGGGGGTGGAAGACACAGCATGAGCACTAGTCAGACCAGAAGTGGCAACGGCAGCATGAGAGGCAACGGGAGTAGACTCTGTGTGGGAGCGTAGCATACGACGGAAGGCCTCTAACTCGGCCACAGATAAACCGCCAGCGGGTTTCCTCCAGAACCTCAGTAGAGTGCGCAGAAGACTGAAAACGGTCACCAGAAAAACGACCACCACCACGATGTCCACCCCTACCACGAGTACCAGAACCACGACCGGCTGGTGCAAGGTGTGGATGTAGTCGAAAACAGGAGTCTTTGATGTGACCTTTCTTCCCACAGTGACTGCAAACAGGAGGGGGGCCTCGAGAAATCCCGGCTAGCGCAGAGTGATCAGTAGTAGGGCCAAGAGTGCGTCGACGGTTCTCATCGCTGAGGAGCATGCCGAAGGCTTCTCGAAGAGACGGAAGAGGCTCACGGTGAAGGACATGCAGACGAACAGCGTCAAACTCCATGTTGAGCCCCATCAGAAACACATGAATGCGGAAGCGATCTTTATCTCTCTGTAGGGCTATGGCATCAGCCGTACAAGCAGCAGTAAAGGTGTTGAAGAAGTCGAGTTCCTGATAAAGGCGCTCAAACTCAGAGTAATAGGCGGCAACGGTCATGGTGCCTTGCTTGAGCTCGAGGACACGGCGAGTGAGTTCATATATTTGCATCGAACTGCCCGCCTGGGAGTAGGTGTCACGGGCGCGAGACCAGATGTCGTAGGCAGAATCCAAAAGCATATAGCTGCGGTACACCTGAGGGGACATGGAGTGAAGTAACCACGAGACTACCAAGGAGTTGTCCGCATCCCATTTTTTCCAAGAGGGATCGGCACGTGGGGGCTCCATTGTGGTACCATCAATAAGACCATACAACTGGTGACTGCGAATAGCATGTTGGGCAGCCCGGGACCATTCCAGGTAGTTCGTGCCATCTAAGGCAACGGTAGTGATCTTCAATGAGCCAGACGATCCATGACTCCGGGGAGGATCGACGGTCAAACTGGTATGTCCGCTGGACAGAGGAGGTGATATACCGGGAAGAGTACCGGACTGAGAAGCCGAGGAGACGGCTGATTGATCTTCCATTAAAAAAAAAATTATGTCGACAGAGAACACCTTCGACGAGTGTCCCTTAGATCATAACGCCGGACGGGACACAAGAGGATGCGAGCATGGCGTCTCCGGTTTCCCCCATGTAGAAAACGGCCGGAGACACGAGGGAAGGAGGCGGCAACATAGGGATCCAGCCGCTCAAGCCAGCGCTAGAAGCCGGCTGGATCCCGGCAGAGGAAGCAACCGCGGAGCCGGCGGGAAGAGGCCGACGGAGGCCTGAGGGAGAGGCGAGGCCGGCGGATCCCTGGGAGCCCGCAAAAAAAAACTGCGGGAAGAAGGCGGCGGGACAGGCGGAGTCGGCGGGCTGGCGGGATCGGCGGATCGCTACTCCAGCGGGGCCTGCGGGTCGCTACTCCAGCGGGGCCAGCGGGCCGGCGGCGGAACGGCGAGATCGGCCGGTATCCAGCGGGATAGTGCCGGAAGGGGGCGAGCGGTGCGTGCGGGCCGGCGTGCGTGAAGGCGAGTACGGGATGAGCGGGGCGTGCGGGAATGAGAAATTAGGGCGATGGACTGGCTCTGATACCAAGTAGAAGGATGTAGGAGAAAGATAATTGAGTGAGTTTATTCTTCCACAAGGGGGTATTTATAACATTACAGAGGGGTGCCACGTCATCGATCCGTGTGCACCAATAATTCCAATAATAAAAACGTACAAAAAAGGATACCTAATTACTACTAATATTCTAATTAATAGTAGTATTCAACTTGTTTGTCCTCTATATATAGAGGACCTCTTTAATGAAATTTGCTGTCTTTTTCTCTCTCGCAACATGGTATCAGAGCCGAGGCAATTTCTCGTGACCTAACTTCCCGTTCGCCTGCGCCGGCCCGCCGCTCTCCCGCTCGCGTCCTCCGCTCGCCTGCGCCAGCCCGCCGGTCTCCCGCTAACGCCAGCCCGCCGATCTCCCGTTAGAGCCAGCGCTCCGCTCCTACCGTCGGCCCGTTCGCGCGTTCCGCTCGACACCGCCATCCCGTCGCCAACCCGTCGCCGCCCAGTCGCCCGGGCCCTCTTCTGCTCTCCGCCTCTTCTAATGGCGTCGGAATAGTGCTATTGCTTCCTCCGGCGCCTCCTGCCCTTGTGATGCTTGGATGGATGGCTCCATTTGCCTCTTGATGCCCTAATTTCTTGGGTTTCCTCCCTTTCCGGATTTCTATTCCGGCTTGCTCTTTCTCTCAGGATTTCTATTCCTGTGCTATGGGATCTAGTGGAGCGGATTCTCTCTCTCCCCCTACTGGTGGTACTCCGGCCCCTCTTTCTGGTGGTCCTTCGCCGGTCTTCTACCGTGGAACCACCGATCACAATACCTCTCAGATAACTACTATCCGACTTGATGAATCCAATTATCTCTCCTGGTCCCGTTCTATTACCCTGACGCTTAAAAGTCGGCGTCTCTTTGGCTATGTCTCCGGCCACATGACGGAACCTGATAGGACTTCTCCTGAATGGCCGTAGTGGGAATCCGAGAATTCCTTGGTCATGTCTTGGCTAACCAACTCGATGTAAGAGTCCATTGCCCGCAACTATCTCTTTCTTGACAGTGCTTCTGCTATTTGGTGCCGTGCAGAGTCTACATACTCTCTCCGCGACAATGCTGCTCAGATCTTTCAGCTTCGCCGCCAGATCAGCTTACTCCGTCAGGGTGACCGTCCTCCTTCAGCGTATTACTTAGAGTTCACACAGCTTTATCAAGAGTATGGTCATTTTGATCCTCTTGTCTTTGTTAGTCCTGTTGATGAGGCGATGGTTCGGGTCAGGGATGACCGCAATCACATATTTGAGTTCCTTCATGGATTGCACCGCGACTTTGATTAGATCAATGTTCAGATTTTGGGGCGACTGCCGATCCCTTCTCTTTCTGAGGTCTATAGCATCGTGCAGCAGGAGTTTGATCATCCTCAGACCCTTCTTCCGAACCCTGTGCCATAGGGCTCTGCTCTGGCTGCTACCATCCCCTCCCTTCCTGGCACTCGTCCATCCCAGGATCCCAGGTTGAGGAGCTCAGATAAGGATCATCTCCTATGTGATTACTGTGGCAAGAGTCGCCACACTCGGGATACCTGCTTCAAGCTTCATGGGTTCCCTGCCCCGAGAAGGGGTGCCCCGCCTCGTGGAGGTCGTGGTTCTGGACGCTCCTCGGGTCGTCATGTTGTCTCCCGTGCGCTCCATCTTACTGACGCTACTGTCGATGTTTCTCCTGGTTACTCTAGTACTGATGCCTCTGCCACCCCTGGTGTTTTTACTGAGGATGAGGTGCTTGCTCTTCGACGCCTGATGCATGGTCTTTCTACGGAGCCTTCTGCCTCTTCCTCCTACGCTTATACGGGACTGCCAGGTGCTCATTCTGCTGTTTCTTCTCCATCTACTCAATGAGTCATTGACTCTGGGGCCACGGATCATATGACCGGGTCCTCTACAGGTTTTGTCTCCTATACTCCTCTTTCTGGGAGTGATAAGGTGAGCATTGCTGATGGTTCTCTTTCCTCCATTGCTGGCAAGGGAACCATCCCCTACTCCTCCCTCACCTTGTCCTTTGTTCTTCACGTGCCTTCCTTTACTCGTAATCTGCTTTCAATTAGTCATTTGACCAACTCCATGCATTGCTCTGTGACCTTTCTTCCGTCTTCTTGTGTATTTCAGGACCTGAAGACGGGGAAGGTGATTGGCTCTGGTAGCATGGTGAATGGACTCTATGTGCTTGAATCTGGCGCTGCTTCCTCTACTCTAGCTCTTCATTCCAACACTGTTCATCCTTTGTACTCCTGGCACTATCGCCTGGGACACCCTTCTCTTTCTGTTTTGAAATTGTTGTTTCCTGCAATGTCTGCTGTTTTTTTAGTCTTTTGTGTGTGATGTCTGTAGTGTCAACAAACATCATCGTACTTCATTTAAACATGTTTCGTTGCCTAGTTCTATTCCATTTGCTGTTATTCATACTGATATCTGGGGCCTCTGCTCGCTCCCTTCTATTTCCGGTTGTACGTGGTTTGTTACATTTATTGATTGTTTCTCACGCACTACATGGTTATATTTGATACGTCACAAGAGCGATGTGTTTTCTGTTTTCCGACAATTCCATGCCATGATCTCTACCCAATTTCAGTCCCACATTAATATTCTTCGCAGTGACAATGACCGTGAATACATGGATTCACAGTTTGAGCTCTACTTTGCTGATCACGACATCCTACACAAGACTACCTGTGCGTATTCCCCTGCTCAAAATGGCGTTGCTGAGCGGAAAAATCGCCATCTGTTGGAGGTTGCTCGGTGCCTATTGTCCACAATGCATCTCCCAAAATTATATTGGGGAGATGCCGTCCTCACTGCTGCATACCTCATCAATTGGATGCCCTCACGTATCCTCGGAAACTCTACTCCTCTGGATACGCTTGGTGTGCCTCCTACTCGCCTTCCTCCTAAGGTGTTTGGCTGTGTTTGTTTTGTTCACATCCATCATCCTCGTCCCTCCAAACTTGATCCTCGTGCCCTCAAGTGTGTATTTATTGGTTACTCCCATATGCAAAAGGGGTACAAGTGTTTTCACCCCCTACTAGGAAGGTGTTTGTTAGCATGGATGTCACTTTCCGTGAATCTGAATCATATTACCCTCTGCCTGCTCCCTCATCCTCAGGTGTTCCCTCCGTTTCTTTGCCCATACCTCCACCATATCCCTCACTTCAGGGGGAGCCTCTACCAGTGGAAGTGAGTCCTCCTGTTCAGGGCCCTCCTATATCCTCACCACCGACCTTGCAGGTATATACTCGGCATATAAAGAGGACAAACACACATGAGCCTGCTATGTTGCCAGAACAGTCAGTGGATCCTGACTCAGGACCTTCTGATTTACCGATTGCTCTTCGAAAAGGTATCCGGTCTTGTACCCGCCATCCTCTATCTAATTATGTATCTTATGATTCTCTGTCTACCTCCTACAAGGCCTTTGTCTCCTCTCTTGCTACTTCTTCTATCCCTGTGTCATGGCAACAGGCTCTTGAGGTCCCTATGTGGCGAGAGGCAATGGTTGAAGAAATGAAGGCTCTGGAGAAGAACCATACATGAGATCTTGTCCCTCTTCCCTATGGAAAAAAACCTGTTGTGTGCAAGTGGGTGTTCTCTGTGAAACAGAATCCACAAGGGATTGTTGAGAAATGCAAGGCACGGTTGGTTGCAAGGGGTTATACCCAAACCCATGACATTGATTATCAGGAGACGTTTGCCCCGGTTGCTAAATTGAATACCATCAGGGTATTGGTATCTGTTGCTGTTTGCAAAAATTGGGATCTTCTGCAGCTGGATGTGAAGAATGCCTTTCTCCATGGTGACTTGGAGGAGGAGGTCTATATGTCTATTCCTCCTAGCCTCACTCTGGTTGGTGCTGAAGGGAAAGTTTGTAGATTGTTAAGGGCTCTATACGGACTGAAGCAGTCCCCAAGAGCTTGGTTTGGCCGGTTCCATAAGGCGATGGTGTCGTTTGGATACTCTCAGAGCAATGCTGACCATACGTTGTTCATCAAACGTAGGCTTGGGGAAATTACAGTTCTCATTGTGTATGCTGACGACATTGTTATAACTGGTGATGATCATGAAGAAATTCAGAATCTAAAACAGAAGCTTGCCAGAGAGTTTGAGGTCAAGGACCTAGGAAAACTCAAGTATTTCTTGGGAATTGAAGTTGCAAGATCAAAGCAGGAGATCTTTCTCTCTCAGCAGAAATACACGTTAGATCTTCTTGAGAAGATGAGGATGAGTGGGTGCAGACCTGCTGATACTCCAATTGAGGCAAATCACCGATTGGGGCGTGATGATGGAGAGGAGATTGAAGATATTTCAGGGTTCCAAAGGTTAGTAGGGAGGCTGATATATTTGTCTCACACTCGTCCGGATATCTCCTATGCGGTGAGTGTCGTGAGTCAGTACATGCATGCTCCAAAGACACGACACATGGATGCGACACACAGAATTCTTCGGTATCTGAAATCTTCATCAGGAAGGGGATTTCTGTTTTCCCCGAGTTCCGACCTAAAGATTGAAGTCTATACTGATGCTGATTGGGCCGGATCTGTGGATGATAGGCGATCCACCTCTGGATATTGCTCTCTTGTTGGAGGTAACCTTGTTACTTGGAGAAGCAAGAAGCAACAGGTTGTGGCACGATCTACTGCGGAGGCTGAGTTTAGAGCTATGACCCATGGGGTCTGTGAAGGCTTATGGCTTTGGGCCTTATTGAGCGACCTTGGTCTCATGGAAGAGGGACCCATCCACCTGTATTGTGACAATAAGTCATCCATCAGTATCACTCACAATCCGGTTCAACATGACCAGACAAAACACATCGAGGTGGATCGACACTTTATCAAGGAGAATATTGAAAGAGGAATCATATGTACTCCCTTTGTGCCCTCCAACGAGCAACTTGCCGACATTCTCACCAAAGGATTGAGTGGGAATTCATTTGACCAGATTGTGAACAAGTTGGGCATGATTAACATTACTCGTCCAACTTGAGGGGGAGTGTTAGCAATATTACCCTTTATGTATTCTATCCTTTGTTTGTCCTCTATATATAGAGGACCTCTTTAATGAAATTTGCTGTCTTTTCTCTCTCGCAACAGGGAGCACTAATTTTCTTTGAACTAGACCCAAACCGAGAACCACCAGAACTAAGCTGGTTTAGGGCCAACTCTCGGTTCTTTGGTGACAAAACACATCATTTTGATACACATTTTTATCATTTCCTATAGAATACTCTACTAAACATTGACACATATTGAATATAGTCAAGTAACTATTGACCCCAAATAAACTCCAAGGCTTTTCTAGAGTGCGTCTCAATTCCTAATATGTGATGCATCTTCCGCCACATCCAAAGACGCTTGACGCCATCATGCGTCATGACTCTTTTATTATTATTATGCATTTATTTATTGTCATGTATTTCTTTTCTCACACTCATTTTTTTTTTCGACTCATTGGTTTGACCAACTGATGAGAACATGAATAAAAGGTCTGCTAATATAGGTAGTAAGGACAAAAAAGGCAAGATTATAATTATTTAAGAACGCATAAATTAAGTTGGGAGGAAAAAAATTAAATTCAACACAAGATATCCAAAGAAATCAAGTTTAGGAATTATTATTTTTGGAAGTAACTGATTTAGAAGACAATTTGAAAAATCCCTCAAATAAAGAATATCGGAAATCACTTTGGAAAGAAAGTAATCAGATTAGAACTAATTGGAAAGACATTTATGGAGCCAAGGACAATTAAGTCTCTATTAAACGAGCCTTTGCCAAAGAAGAAGACAGCTCTGGATAACATAAAAACACTCGATTGTTTCTCTATGTTGCTGACCACTGCTTGCTACTCTCGAAGCCACACCTTTCCCTCTGTTTCCACACACCCGGGACGTCGTTGATATCCAGACAAAATCTCCCGCTCGTCGCCACCGCCGTTCCCCGCCCAGTCTCCATCCATCTCGAGCCGCTTCTCTTCCGGCGATCTAGTTGCGCCAGTACTCTCTGCCGCAGAACAGGAGTCTCCGTCACCGCCGCATCCCTTAGCAACCCGATCGAGTTTGTCTTTGCTCGTAGGTCACGTCGACTACAACCCTAACTTCCGTTACCTGCCGACAACACACTGTTCTTCACCTGCGCGAAGAACTCAAGAAAGAATTGCCCTCGGTGCCGTATCCTTACCGCATCCTTGCTTTCCTTTATTATTTTAAATTTATGCAATATAACTAAATAATTAAAGCTTGCCTCTACGTTCTTACTGTTTTTAGTCTCCATTAGTTCCATAAATTATTTTTGTGAATTTTCTTGTGGACGTATTAGTCTCGTGGAAGGTTCGATTCGTAACACACGTGAAAATTCCCTTAGAGAAAATTAATGAAGTTCTTAAATTTCATAATAACGAGTTTGATTTAGCGTGCAAAACTCAATTTTGACCCGCTCAACCTACATCAGTTTTGTTTCAGAGCGCTTTTGATTCGCTCCTACGAAATACGCGATCCTTGTTTTTCAAAAAAAAGGTTTATTAAATTTTCTTTTAAGATTTACATCTTTATTAAAAATAATATTCTTTATATATCTACTTGCGGAATCTCATTTAAAAAAATAAGTTTTTTGAAATATTTAGGTTATTTTATTATAAACCATAAGAGATCTCTCTGTTTAAAAAAGTTTTAAACTTAAATTTTTAAAAAATCAATTAAAAATTATTGTATTTTTATGAAAATTTAAAACAATTAATTTAATGGAAAATCATCAGCGTTATTTAGAAAGTGGTGTTTCCGGTCTGAGCACACAAATTTAAATTTTGACTAAAACTATTGAGTCCTTGAGTATGAATGCTACCGCTAACATGCGAGATGTGGGTCAAATGATAAATGGGTTACACACGCGTGTTAACACGTTAGAGGCCAACCAGTAGTTAGGGATTACCCCACACCTAATCGAAGAGGATCCTAACCCTAGGCAACCTGAAATTGAAAACCCTAATCCATGTCAACTTGAACAAGGGCACCAAAACTTAAGGGATCCTCCCCGATGGGATTTAGGATTTAAGTTAGACGTTGGTGATTTCAAAGGGTGTTTGGAAGCTGTTGGATGTCTAGATTGGTGCGATATTATGGATCATTTTCTGGCTTGGAAGTAATTGTCCCAAACTAGGCAAGTTGAGTACACTATCCTTAGGTTAAAGGGATCCACTGTGGTTTGGTAGGGACAACTAGAACGTTCTAGGTTTAATTTAGGCATGCCCCCGATCACCATATGGACTGAATTTAAGACCTGACTACATAAGAGGTACGCTCGACCCAATTATTTGTAAACCCTTTACCATATGTCCGACAACCTACGACAAGACATACTATCGGTGGTTGAATATACGAATGAATTCCTAGTACTGCAATCTCACCTCGACCTCCGCAAGGATGATGACATGACCGCATCCCGTTATCTGAACGGGTTACGCTATTCAGTTAGAGACCAACTCGAGCTCTATGACTATAAGGACTTGGGAGAGATCTCGAGTTGCGCACGGAGAGTGGAGTCCTTACTGAAGCGGACATTCAGACTTAGGTCTACTAATTGACCCATATCAAGCATCACCACTGCACCCACTACTAAGGCCTTAGATTTCCCTCACCCTCCCATCTCTACTGGGACCCCCACTCCATCGGCTATCCCCTCCAAGGGTAAGGACATTATTGGGACTAAGCCCACCACTGTAGTATTTCGATTCTTCAAGTGTATGTAACTGAGGCACAAATCCTCTGAGTGTCCGCGACGCCACTTCGCCTCTATTATTGATTCTACTGTTGGATGAGAGCCCGAGTATGGAATTTATATTACTGAATCTCACCCTGAGCTTGAGCCCGAGCCTGAGGAAGCAATAGAAGTAGAATGAGAACAAGCTGAACATTTAGTATGTGTCTTATGTTATAGCTTGATCACCCTGAGCGAGCCTACTGAGAATGACCATAAGAGACACAGTTTTTTCCGCACTATGACACTCATTCTTGGACAATTTTGTTCCATTATCATTGGTAACTGCAGTATGAAGAACTTTATTTCTTAACGCATGGTAGAAAAATTAACACACGTGAGAATTCCCCAAGAAGAAATTAACGAATTTCTTAAAGTTCATAACGAGAAGTTTGATTTAGCACGCAAAACTCAATTTTGACTTGCTCGGCCTGCATTAATATGCCTACCATGCGTTGAGAAATGGAATTTTCTGTATTACTACTGCCGCTGATGATGAAACAAAATTTTCCTCTAACGTGTGCAGTAGTATGAAAAACATCATGTCTCTTATAATCAAGGTTGCAGATGTCGGATGTCGGGCTCATGTTGGTTGTGTTTTTTTATGTCGGATGTCAAATTGCGGGGGATGTATCAGGGATATTTCAAAATGTCGTATTGTATTATTATAATTAATTAAATATACATATTTCATAATATTTTCATTTATTAATTAGATGGTAATTATTTTAGCTAAGTAAGTGTAAACTAAAATTCATATGAGAAAATTAAACAACTAACAAGTGTTGAATCATATCTGATTGATGTCATTTGGAGTCACATTCTCACCAAATGCCCAACACGGATCACGACCTACTATGGAAGAAGTGTTAAAAATTTTGCTAGAACCTTCTGATGAATTCATTATATACAAAAAATATAAAATTTTTTGAACGAATTTTAAAAAAATCCGCAATATTTGGCTGCCATTATCCTCCATTAGCCGCAATATTTGGCCAACATGTTCGATGTTAGGGATCCGCCACCAGTTATCTTGCATTGGATTCGCCAATAGTTATCTTGCATTATTATTATTATTTAAATGTGGAGTTGGGTTATATCGAGTCGGTTGTATCGAGTCATGTTGCTGCGTTTAAGTCTTTAATATTGTTTTATGTTTGTGTTATTTACAATTATGCCATCAACGCCTATATATGGGGCCTTTGGGGTCTTGTAATGGTCATGAAAGAAATAGTGGAATTTTCCATCTCTCTAACTTTCTTTCTCTATCTAGTCCTCACCTCCTTCTTTCTAGGATTTCGTCTCTCTCTCACCCCCGTCGGCCCCTTCCCCTTACCAGATTCCTTCTGGAATTTATCCATGATCATAACAATTGGTCTGACCTGCCACGCCGCCCGCTTGTTGCCTCTAGTGTCTGCTTCGACTCCCAGATCTCCCGATTGATCCACTCCCTGTACCGATCCTCCATCCGCCGCTCGATCAGGTTTGGCCTTCGCACCAATGACCCTAATCAAGGATCCCCCACGCGATCCCTAGATTGATTCGCTACAGCACTCCGTTTTCCCCGTTACGCTTGCTCCGCTCACTCTGCAAATTGATCGCAGATTGATTTGATTCCGCCGCTCGCTTCCAAATCCGCCGCTTCTGGCTTCGTCCGATTCGCCTGCTACGCGGCTGTCGCCAATCTCGATCCACCTGCTCTGCCAGCCCTAGCGCCGCCAACCTTCCACCTCCGCTGCCCTTAGTCAGATCCGAAGCCCAGGCCTCTGTTTTTGCCAGCCTCAGCCGCTCCGTCGCTTCCAACACGCCGACCGCAACTTGTAGCAGGAAAGATGCTGACCTTTTTGTACTGATCTCACCCAAATCCTCCCCTTCCCCCGCTACAGTGCCGTTTCTGCTCGCATCCGCAGCTTCCAGCGTTGGCCTCTGCCGACTTGCGCTCCGCCCTTTCTACACCCCAATTGGATGCATCAGCTTGGGTTCTGTCGCCATCTTCATCAAATCCGCCCCCTACTGGTCGCTCCCCGTCAGATCTGCCCTTTCTACACACCAATTGGCCGACATCATCTCCAGTCTACACCCTTGGCACCATGGTCGCCTCTCCCGGGCCGCTGTTCTTGCCGTCGCCGGACACCAACTCCCGGTTGGATTTCTCTGCCCCAGCTACCCAAATCTTGGCCTCATGCGCCTCTCTCCATGCCAAAGTCTACCGTCTCCTTGCGATCGACGGACGGGTTTCTGCAACCCCCCACGAGGTTCCTTGTCCTAAGCCGCCTCCACCATGACTACCCCTTCCACCATGCGAGAGCTTTCCTGCCATGCCGCCCCCATCATTCTTCTACGGCACCACCCCCTTCTCTGCGCCGCAGTCAATTCCCCTGTCGAAAGCGCACCAGCCGCCGATGTACCACTTTTCTCCACGGTGGTTGTACCTCCATCGTTTCCTCCACCTCTCCAATCACCTGCTCTGCCGCCTCCTTCGGCCATCTCACCGCCTCCTCTCCTGTCTCTGGCTCCATCGGCCCCTGCCTTGCCGCTTCCGCCGGCCGCATCACCGCCTCTTCTGCTGCCCTGTGCCCCGCAGTTCTCGATGGATCCGTTCCTGCTGCCGGCCTTCGCGTCGTCAACATCCTTGTGGCTGCTGCTCACCACCGCTCCACCGACCTTACGGAAGCCACTGCTTTTGCCGCTCGTCTTTCCGATGGCGCCGCCGGCCCGCAGCCACTCGCCAACACCGCCGCTGCTGCTACACGCTACCTGGTCTTGTTCTGGAGAGAGGTCAAGGTACCAGATGATCCGGCCAACCGCTTGGTACACGAGCTTGAGGGCAAACTCGTTTTGAAGGACAGATGGAATGTTACGGATCCGCCACCAGTTATCTTGCATTGGATCCGCCATCAGTTATCTTGCATTATTATTATTATTTAAATGTGGAGTCGGGTTATATCGAGTCGTGTCGTAGCGTTTAAATGTTTTAATATTTGTTTTATGTTTGTATTATTTACAATTATGCCATCAACACCTATATATAGGGCCTTTGGGGTCTTGTAATGGTCATGGAAGAAATATAGTGAAATTCTCTCTCTCTAACTTCCTCTCTCTTCAGTCCTTACCTCCTCCTTTCTAGGGTTTCGTCTCTCTCTCATCCCGCCGGCCCCTTCCCCTTACCAGATTCCTTCTGGAATTTATCCGTGATCGTAACATCCTACATGTCGGCCGCAATACTGGAAAATGCCACAATTGTCAATTGTGGCGAAAACGTGTCAATTTCTCCTAAAAAAAGATATGTCGGCCGACATGTCGGCCGACATGTCGGCCGCAATCTACAGGCTTGCCTATAATCATCATTGGTTGGTTCGCTAGGGTTGATCAAGCTATAATAAAGGAAACATACCAAATGATCTATCTGTTCTCCTTCTACCTTCATCACACCCCTGACTCGGCTTAGGATCTGCTTTGGAGTCACTAAGGTAAACTCTATACCTGGCTCATGACCATCCACAAAATTATTATTGACAGCGAAGTTACATCCCGAACACTCAGATGATTTATGCGCTAACTCCATACACTTTAAGCATCAAAATACTCTTGAGTTGGACTCGGACCCACTAATCTCCTTGCTCCCAGATGGGTCAGCAACTCAACAGGTAAAATCAGGGGATCTGTGTTGTTGATTTGGGGGATGGGGATTAAGATCCTAGTAATGGGAAAGTGGTGGCATTAGATGAAGATATATCGGTGGAACTAAATCTGGATGTCTGCTTTTTAAGGACTTTACTCAACGGACCTTATTAGAGACTTATCCTAATTCACGGGTGTCATGAAGCTCTAGTTGGTACTTAATAGCATAATGCAATCCGTTCAAGTAAAATGATAAGTAAAATGATACAGTTCTCATCATCCTCACGTATGTTACGTCGAGATTGAAGGACAAAAGCTCATTGGTGTATTCGTCCACCGATGACTACTACTCCTATCTTTACTATGGAATATACAATACAGTGTTTATAGGTAATCAAGGGAGACGTAATGCTTCCTAAGCTATATATTGAACTCAACCATCCGTAATCATAGTAAAAACTCGAATGTGATCCACTCGTAGTCATAGTAAAAGCTCAACCTACTTCATCCGTCCGAGCTTCAAAGTCATAGTCGGAACTCTTTAATTGAACCTCTTCCACTCCAGAAAGCTAGTCCTGATCGCCTCACTATCTTGATCGCTGTCTGGCACATCCATAGATTGAACCATGTGGTCAATTTGACTACACTAGACTAACACATGTCCCTTCAATCTAAGAGACGTACACTCAGCTTGCCTATTCAAGGGAATCTACTTCCAAATGATGAAGTGCTCTATATCTCCGCACCAATCTTAACATCCCTCAGACTCTAGACATCCCTCAAAGTTGCCTTTGTGTAACTTGACTCCAGTGTTCCGATGGAGTTTGTTTCAGAGTTTAGGATTTGGGTGTGCCAGCTATGGATTTTCTTCAGATGCAGGATTGGGTGCTCGCCCCAAATTTACAGTGACCTCAATTTTGTTGACCATGGTGCACGACCCATTCATCACTTGTCATACATTTCCCATACTGGTACCGAGGGTCTCGACTATTTACATTAGGTCCCCCAAGCGCTGATTTATGTCATCTACGGTATTCTCTAATCGTTCTACGTGGTTTTTCATGGAAATTTTAAGTAGGTAACATTTAATATAAAATGTTTATTATGGTGTGAGGAACACGATTAACTCACAATTGGCGATTTAACTGGTCTATGTTACAACTCCGATGTAGGTTGAAAATGAAAATTTTAATATTAAATAATTTTTACGATCAAATTAAATTATGCAATGCAATTTTTAAAGCAATTATGCTAGAGTTTCATAAGATTGCGCTCAAGTATTAGCATTCAAACAAGAATGGAACATTTGATTCATCCACGAGTAAAGAAATAACAATGAGAATGTAACAAATTAGCAAATATTAGAAAAAAAGTTTATTTGGGCAAGCAAACTCTGAATTTAAAGATCAAATAAAACACATAATTTATAAATACAAGTAAACGAGCAGTAAGATATGATGGTAGGTATACCCCAATGTCTTAAGATATGTGTTGATTGCGTTCTTTTGTAGGCTCAAGGGTAGTGGGGTATTAATAAGATTGAGGGGTTCAAAAGTTGTAAAAAACAAGCTACGGAGTGATTTGGGTTGAATCAAATGGACATGGAAAGAATGTAATGGATCACGTAGAGGCTTGAAATGGTTCAGTAAGTCAGTCACTGACCCACTGTGAGGCTAGGGACAAGGTTTAAAGGAACATATGATCGGTAGCAGGGGCGGATCCAGGAATATCATTGAGCGGGAGCCATACATCGTCTTCCTCCCATAATTTTTTCTTAACACCATCTTACCGAAGCTGTTTATTCCTCATTCGGCCACCATTTTTGACTTGTTAGTAATCAAAATTCATTGGCTCGATGAGAGGAATCCAAATCCAGTAATAGTTTTGCAAAATTGTTTGGGGGGGGGGGTGGGATCCCGCCGGCCCCTAGATCCGCCCCTGGTCGGGAGGAGTTGTTGGATGACATGAAGGGGGAGAAAGAAGGCTGAGCAACGATTTTGGTTTGTGTAAGGAGATTGGGACAATGACTGGTGGTGGAGTCCTAAGCTCCAGAGCTAACTGGATGAGTCCGGATTGGCATGACAAAACTAGGGTGGGTTGTGGGCAACCGAAGCGACATCTAGAAGTGTGTGTGTGTGGGGGGGGGGGGGGCTCCGAATTTAATGTTGCAAGCTACGCTTTCCGAGTTTTAATAGGCTCAAGGGTAGTGAAGTGTAATAAGATTGATGTTGTGGGAAGTTGCAGGAAACAAACTATGAAGTGATTTGGGGTGAATCAAAATGCAGGGAAAGAATTTAATGGACTGTGTCGGATAGCGATAGCTCAAGAAGTCACTGTAAGGCTAGGAACGAGCGTGGAAGGAGCATATGGTCGGGAGGAGTTGCTGGATGGCCTAAAGGGGGAGAAAGAAGGCTGGCTGGTGTTTGTGGCTTGTGCAAAGGTAGTCGGGCAAGGACTAACGACAAATTCTAGAGTTTCAGAGCTAACCTGATGAACCCAGATTGGTGAGGGGTTGCCGTTCTACGATCGCCATACGTGTTGCTTGAGTTGTTTTTTTTTGGGTGGGGGTTTATAAAGAGAAATGGGTTAATTAAAAATGGTGATATTTTAATTAGGTTTTAAGAGTTTTAATGGAATCACAAGTCAAAGAGGGTAATTAACCTATACTCTGAGGATTCTCCAACATTACAATTCTGAAATTAAGATAAAATACTTTATTTATTAAAACTTAATTTCAGTATTATTTATAATATTATGAAGTACTTATTTTTAATTTTTTTCTTTCCCAAATTACAACTAAGTCTAATTTGATGGATCTTTTTATTGAATGTCTTATTGATGGGTCATGCCAATAAATCTTGCAAGCTTGATCGATACAATAATTCTCCATCGCGAATAACATGTGCAAATATGAAATAAAATAAAATAAAAGGGTTATTTACCGGGACCTCCTCTTGAAATTTATGTAATTGCAGTTTGCACCCCTCTAATTTTCAAAATTACAATTCCCCCTTCAATATTTACATTTCATAACATCCTTGCACAACAAGGCCCCCCTGAAGATTTACTCCAAGGGGGTACTTTTGTGCATGAGTGTTATGAAATGTAAACATTGATGAGAGGTTTTTGTAATTTCGAAAGTTAGAGGGGTGCGAGCTGTAATTACACAAACTTTGAGGGGAAGTCCTGATAAATAACCCTAAAATAAAAAGACAAATAAAAATATGAAGTACAATGATGTGCCGCAGGTTGCATCATGGACACTTTATTAATCATGTATGGGATAATTGTTTTTTGCAATGATCGATTGCATACTGAATTTAAATAATAAAAAAGATGAGGTATAAACACATTTGATGGTATACATTGCATTAAATATGGCAAACATAAAATTGGTTTGTTCTACTTAGGGACATTGACTATGGTGCCATATTATTTGTTAGTATTTTCAGAACTTGGATTGGTATGGAAGCTAAACTTTGAGAGAAATACCTTTCTAATTACTGTAGATCTATTTTGATTGAACAATTGATAAATTTTAGACATGACAATCAAACTGTTATTGAATACTTCAATCAATTAGCCCTTTACACTTCAAGATGTGTTGCAAGAAGAAATATTGGTAGTTTCATCTGGATTTGTGGATTTTTTCCATAAGATTAATGCTAACGGTAGTAGTGTTTCTTCCATCACCTTCTTTGAGATATTTGATGACACATCTCTCTTCGCCGATATGCTCTCTTTAACAATAAGGAGCTTTTTATGACCACTTCTGTCCTCTGTGTTCTTTGTATTTTTTTGTAATTGATGCAAGTTATTTTGTTTGATCTTTTGTTGTTTCTTCCGTTGTAAATCTAGGTCATGATGCCTTTCCACTTGTAGTTTCTTCTGCTGATTTTTGATATTCCATCTTTGGCATTTCTTGGTTATCGTATAGGCCATGTTGCCATACATTGTGATGATGGAGTAATTGTTCGTGGGGCACTATCAGTGAAATGCTACCAGAAGAAAATAAGATATGTAGAGATCCCTTCCCACACCCGAGAACTTTGCAGTTCTCCCCTCCACTCGTTTTTTGTTTTTGTTTTGTCCTCCGGTCCTCCCTCTTTAATGTTAAATATGAACTTACACAACTTAGGAGGATGAGTAGGGAAACAACATGCCTCCATTATCTAGTTATGCGATTATAATGACCCACCCGGGGGGGGGGGGGGCTTGAATGATAGATGTGATAAGGCGACTCAATTTATTTAAATTTCCTTGACGTGATAAGTTGGGGCACTGAGGCGTTCATGATACGTTGCTGTTCCTGACTTAAGACTGATGTTATTTAAGCCACTTATGATGATTTTGCTTGAATTGCTGAGTTGTTTAAACACAAATGCTTTATAAAGATGAGTCAACACATAGTATCTCCTCGGACCTCTCGCGTAATGAGCCATTTGTAACATGTATTTTCTCCACATGTTTATGATTATGACCCATGGCTCGTAAAAAACAGATACTACTGGTTCTTCTTGGCCTCCATAAGGCGTGGAATCAGTTAGAGCTTTCTATTGATCTTTCTTCCTATCGACTGCTAGCTTTGATCCTCGCAAATGAAAAAAAAAGTGATCTCAAAAACTATTTATTGGTTAATAAAGCAAAGGGAAGAGAAGATTACACAAGCAGTGGTGCGAGCTTAAGGAGAAAGGTGCTTAGATAGAAGTGCGACTAGAATTAATTAATGCTTGCATTTTCGGACGAGTGAGAAGCCTCTTTGAAGAGAAAAATGATAGATCATGAGATTGTCGCTAAAGAAGAAATATCTATTGACATGGTCACTGGTTGGAGTTGTTACCAGCTTCACAAAAAAGAAGACGCCTAGGCATATTCTAAAGACTGCACATGTTGTACTTTTGTAAAATCATAGAAGAATTTTTTGGGAAGATCGCAAAGATTACTGGGCATCCAGGGGCTGTTGCTAAGTTTTATGAAGGCACTGAGAGTGTTTGTACAAAATTTGTTGATGATACGGCCTATGGAGACCAGTCATATGGAGAGCTCGCTCAAAGAGACTGGCCTTCACTTTAAAGCTGTGATCGACATCTGTCTCCATGTTTGATATTCTCCTCTTCAATGTATAACACTGAATTTAACCTCGAACTCCTGTTAGACCTTTACCCATATTTATCTTCTTTTTTACTAGGAAATATGACAAATATATATAATAAAAGTTTGATGCTTCTATTACAGGTTCCGGTCTGGTATATCTTTCAGAAACCATGCTACTTGAGAATGACACATTTTTTAGTAGCCTTCTACAATAAGGATTATGAACCAGTTGCAACAATTTTTTTTTTAATCAAAATATGTCTCACTTAGCTGTCAATGCAAGTAAGTCTTATAACCATGCTAGCTTGTAATTAGGCTAGTCTTATTACTTTGTCTTCAATATATTTTGTGTTGAAATTTTTAACCAATTAAATACATCTGTAAAAGTTTTGCGTTATACCTTAAGAAACTCCTTCAGAAATTTTCCATCCCAAGGACATTCTTTATCAAACTACATGTTTATATTCACAACAACAAAATGGAGTTGCTGTGCCGCCGTCTGCCACTCCTACAATACCTCTCCCAATTCCATTAGTCATGGACCAAAAATACCGGCCTTCACCTAATCCTCTCCAGCATACTTCTTCATTTCTCTGTTTGTTTGTGTCATTGAAAACATCTCTTTGCTCCCACTGCACCACCCCCAGACCTCATCGATCTGGTACTTGCAGGTCTTGTAGTACAACCATCCTCACTACCCACACTGCCAGTCAGGCCTTCAAATGCTGATTTGCCCATTGCATTACAAAAATGTAAATGTTCTTGCACATCTCACCCAATTTGTAATTTTATTTCATATTATCATTTTGTGTCCTCTGCAAAGGAACTTTGTTACACAATTGAGTACATACTCCACTCCATGTATTAAGGATGTTTTTTCACTTCAAGTGGCACGCTGACATTCTCGAGGAATGGGTTGCACTGAACTCAATAAACACGGACTTTGGTTCCTTTACCTTCAAGTATGAAAGAGGTTGGTTATAAGTGAGTCTTTGTTGTTAAGTATAATCCTGATGGAACACTAGAACCCCTCAAGGGTAGCCTTGTTGCAATAAGGTTTACTCAAAAATTTTGGTTCGACTACATTGACACTTTTTCCCTGTAAAAAAATTATCTATCATTTGCGATCCGTTGTCCATCACAGTTTTTTGGGGATGGTATCTTCATCAGTTAGATGCAAAGAGTGCTTTTCTCGACGGTGCCCTCCCCTCAATACAGTTGTGGTATTCTATGTTTGTTTGTTGATTTTTCTAGTTGAATATTTGTTTTAATGCTCCACTCGTGAGATGTTGGTTTGTAATCTGTGTTCTCAAAACTTGGAGTCTTTGTAAGTCTCAATTTATTCTGTCGTTTACTTTCACAAGCTCTTGCATTTATACTGCAATGCAACGTGTGCTCTCAATTTTTAGAAGTTTTATTCTAGTATGATTTTCTTACATTTGCATTTATAAATCAAATACTTATTGTGAGTTACAAATTCGTCAGATTCATATGATTTCATGTAGGAGTTCATACATTTATTTCCCCATCACATAAGACTGTCCTGCATCAGATTGGTATCAGAGAGAGGTCGGGTTTAATTTAGAATACGTGAGACTAGAACCTATATTGTCTTTCACAATCTTTGTTGATGCTACCTTTGCTGGCTTGATTGATGATCGATAATCTACAAAGTGATTGTATTTTATTTTTGGGAGGAAGTCTTGTTACCTGACCCATCCAAAAACAAAAAGTTGTAGCTTGCTTATTCTTAAAAATTGAATACATAGCAATGATACATTTAGTGTCTGAATTAGTTTGGCTTATATCTCTTCTTACATAGTTTGTGTAGAAACGAGGGCAATGAAACCTTTGGGTTGTATTTCTTGTAATAACCTTCAAGTATGAGTACATATATATAGGAAGAGAGAAAGAGAGAAGTCCTAAAGAATACAATGTGGGACAAAACAGAAAGGTACAAATGGACTAATAAATGAGCCACAATTACAATGGGCTTTTACACATGGTTTTGCTATCTTCTAACACTCCCCCGCAAGATGGAGCATACAAATCGTAGGAACCAAACTTGGATAGGAACTGGTGATACAATGGCCGTGGTAGAGCCTTAGTAAAGATGTCAGCCACTTGCTCAGAGGCTGGAACATGTTCCAATTCAAGTTTCTTCAGTTGGATTTTCTCCCGGACAAAGTGACAATCAACCTCAATGTGTTTTGTTCACTCATGGAATACAAGGTTCTTTGCAATATGTATAACAGCCTGACTATCGCAGAACAGAGTTGCTGGAGAGGAGAGTTTGACACCCAAATCACAAAGAAGGCTCTCCAACCAGGTAAGTTCAGAAACGACAGCAGCCATTGCATGATACTCGGCTTCAGCAGAAGAGCGAGCAACAACCGATTGCTTCTTGCTACGCCATGTGATGAGATTTCCTCCAAAGTATGTATAGAAACCAGTGGTGGATCGTCGATCATCAATTGAGTCCGCATAATCAGCATCAATGTACGCGACAAGAGATAAAGAGAAGGATGACTTGTATATCAACCCTCGTCCTGGGGCAGCTTTCAAGTACCTGAGGTTGCGTTCGACAACCTGTAGATGAGAGCTTCTCGGTGAATGCATAAAACGACTAACCACTCCAACAACAAAAGAGATATCAGGCCTTGTAACTGTTAGGTATATTAGTTTTCCTACAAGAAGCCGATAATATTCAGGAATTGTAAGCAGAGAATCTGATTTTGTTCCATGAGCACTTAGCCTGCGGTTGACATTCATAGGTGTTACCGCATGTTTACATCCGGAATAACCAGCATCCTGAAGAAGGTCAAGACAATATTTCCGTTGAGATAAGATCAGACCATCAGGTCGACGAGCAACCTCAAGTCCAATAAAGTATCGAAGGTTTCCCAGATCTTTTGTTTGGAAGACAAAGTTTAAGTGTTGTTTGATCTGTTGTATCCCGGTGGAGTCATCGCCAGCTATCAAAATATCATCCACGTAGACCAAGAGAATGACAGTCCCTGTTGATTGATGACGAGTAAAGAGAGAGAAGTCAGGCGAGCTCCGCTGAAAGCCAATATCACGAACAATCTTGCTAAATTTTTCAAACCAAGCTCGAGGGGACTGTTTGAGACCATAGATAGCTTTACGCAGACGACACACCTGAGACTCCCCCGTGGTCTCAAACCCGGGAGGTTGGTGCATGAAAACTGTTGGAAAAGCCCATGTATAAAGGCCCAAAATAGGCCCATTGTACTCTCTCTTCTTTAGTCCCACATCTTGTATAGGATTTTTTCCTCTCTTCTCATCTCCTATATAATTGTATTCTCTCCTTGTATTTAGTTACACAATCAATACATACAAGTTTTGACTTCTCTCTACTTGGTATCAGAGCCAGGTTGGTCTTAACCTCTTCTACCCGCCGCCTTCTGGCGGCCTCTACGCGGATTGTCTCCGGTCTCCAGCGGGATCTCCAGCGGTCTCCCTTTGTGTCTACCCGCGGCTACTCCTCGCTGTCCGCAGGCTCGACGGACAGTCCGCTGTCTCTCCCCTTGGCTCCAGGTTCTCTCTTTTCTCCTCCTACCACCCCGTTTTATAGTTTCCCTCCCTTCTCTCGTGGACCCCACCCTCCATCCTCCTCGCGCGGTCTCTCGTTCTGCCCGCGCGAATTCCCCTCCTATCCGCTTGACATCTTCTACTTGCGGGCTCCTTCTCGCCGCTCGAGTTCGTCAACTCGCGGCTTCTCCTCCTACCCGCTCGGCGCCTGTTCGTGCGGTTTGCTCCTTCTCGCCGCTCGAGTTAGTCTACTCGCGGCTTCTCCTCCTATCCGCTCGGTGTCTTTTCCTTGCGGTTTGCTCCTTCTCGCCGCTCGAGTTAATCTACTCGCGGCTTCTCCTCCTATCCGCGCGGTCTCAGGTTCTTGCGGCTTGTTTCCTCTTGCCGCTCCTGATATTCTACTCGCGGCTTCTCTCTCTCCTCTCCGCTCGAATTGGTTTACTCGCGGTCTCTTCATTCTCGCCGCCTTCTCGCGGTCTAAGCCTTCCCGCTCTGGTCGTGGCCTGTATAGCCGCTGGTGTTCGCATCGTGACCGTGCGGCTTCGTTCTTCCAGCTTGTCCGCCCTTGCTTCCCTCTGCGGCCAGCTTCTCCGGCGGCCTCCTCCCTGGTCGCTGCGGTTTTTGGTCAGTTCGCTGCGGCCTTTGATCAGTTCGCTGCGGTCTCCTTCCAGGTCGGCGCGGCTTCCCTTCCCGAACCATGGGTTCCTCTGTTGACTCCACTGGCCCGGCGGCTAGTCCGCCCGCAGACCGCCCGGCTTGTCCAACCGACCTGCGCGATGAACTACGCATCACTACCATCTCTCTCTCCGGGAAGAAAAATTTTCTCCCTTGGGCGCATTCTGTGCGTCGGGTTCTCCAGGCCAAGGGTCTCCTGTCTTACCTCACCCAGGCTTCCCCGGATCCCCCTACGGACGAGTGGCTCCGCAACGATGGTCGTGTGCAGACTTGGCTTCTCAACTCCTTGGATGGTGAGCCATATCAGATGGCCATGTATCACGAGACGGCCAAGTCTATCTGGGATGAGCTGCACTCTCTCTACTCCGGCAAGGACAGCCTTCAGCACCTCTACGACATCATCACCGATCTCGTTTCTCTCGACACCGGTGGCGCCCCGGACATGACGTCCTTTGTTGCTCGGGCTAAGACTCTGGCCGAGGCCTGGATTCTGCATCAGCCTTCTACCACGGATCATGCTGCCCAGCGCGCTCAGAAGGAGGCGGTTTGCATTGCTATTATGATGGCCCGTCTTCCGCCTCACCTTCAGTCTATCCGGGCTCAGGTTCTGGCCTCTTCCACCGTTCCTTCCCTGTCTGAGATCTGTTCCATGCTCCTCCGCATGACGCCTCCTCCGGATACTCCTGCACCGACTTCCTCGGCTTTTGTTCAACAGGCTTCTCCGCCCCTGCTTCCCTCGCCTCCCTCTGCTCGTGGTGGCCGCTCTGGCTCTCGGGGCCGCGGACGTGGTGGAAGGGGGCGGCCGAAGTGTTCATACTGCGACAAGGACGGTCACTTTGAAGCAACCTGCTACCGCAAGAATGGCTATCCTCCTCGCCCGACGGCTTCGGTGGCCGCAGATGCCTCCTCTCCTGCCTCTCCGGACCTTGAAGCCGTCCGGCTCCAGCTCCAGCACCTCCAGGGCCTGCTCAACCCGCCTCCTGCTTCCCTGGCCTCCACCTTCGTCTCCCAAGCAGGTATGGCTTGTCTCTCCACTGGTTCGTCCTGGATCATGGACTCCGGTGCCACTCATCACATTACGTCCAAGCAGCCTGCCACATACTTGGACTCTCCTCACCCGCGGTCTATCACCGTGGCAAATGGCGCTCTTATTCCCGTCTCCGGATCGACGGACATCTCTCTCAGCCCGTCGTTTCCTCTCCGCTCGGCTCTTCATGTTCCGAGTTCCCCCTTCAATTTACTTTCTGTTGGTCGCCTTACTGCTGATCTGGATTGCTCCGTGACATTCACTTCGTCTTCTTTTGTCATACAGGATCGCCGGACGCAGACTACCATTGGTAAAGGCGGATTGCGGAACGGGCTCTACCTTCTTGACACGCCTCCTACCATACTCTCCTCCGTCTCCTCCACCGAGTGGCATCGCCGTCTTGGCCACGCTCCTCTACCAGTTCTCCAGCGGGCTCTCCCTGATATATCTCTCCATCCGTTTCACTGTGAGTCTTGTATCCTCGGCAAGCAGCCGCGTTCATCTTATCCTGCTCATTGTACCCGGAGCTCTGCTCCGTTTGATTTGTTGCATTCTGATGTATGGGGACCCTATAAACATACTAGTATATCTGGTTTCCGGTACTTTATTACTTTCATTGATGATTATTCTCGCCTGACGTGGCTATACTTACTTCGTGATCGCTCCGAGATTCCTCGCATTTTTCGTGCATTTATCGTTGAAACTCGTACCCAATTTCAAACCACTATCAAAACTGTGCGTACGGATAATGCTCGTGAGTACGTTGGCCACGACTTCACTACTTTATGCTCTGAATTCGGGATTCTCCACCAAACATCTTGTGCCTACACGCCTCAACAAAACGGCGTTGCCGAACGTAAAAACCGTCACTTACTTGATGTAGCTCGCTCCCTTATGCTTCAAATGCATGTGCCCAAGCATTACTGGAACTTTGCGGTCTCCACGGCTTGTTTTCTCATCAACCGTCTCCCTTCCTCCGTTCTCCACTATGCTACTCCGTTCAGCCTGTTGTTTCCTTCAACTCCACCCTTCCCTCTACCACCCCGTATCTTTGGTAGCACTTGTTACGTCCACCATCTGGGCCCGCCCTCGGACAAACTGGATCCCCGGGCGGCTAAACACATCTTTGTGGGCTATTCTCGTACTCAGAAGGGGTATCTCTGTTATTCTCCTGCTACTCGAAAGCTCTCTGTCTCTGCGGATGTCACCTTCCGCGAGACTCAACCTTTTTTTTCGGATTCTCTCCCTCTTCCTTTCCCTTCGGCTCCTTCACCTCCCTCCATCCCACGACCAGTTCTCCCCGTTACGACGCCGTTGCTACCGGTTCCACCGGCTCTACCTCCTGTACCACCCGCACCTCCCATCATCTGGGTCTATACTCGTCGCCCCCCTTGCTCTATGGCCCCACTGCAGTCCGCCTCCACCACGGTCACTCCGCGCCAGGACGATCAGGTACAGACATCCACCGCTCATCCTCTGGCTCATTACGTTTCTCTCCATCGCCTCTCTCCCCCTCTTCACACTTTTGCTACTTCTCTTTCCTCGGTTTCTGTTCCTAATTCTGTGCAGGAGGCGCTCCAACATCCTGGCTGGCGGGCTGCCATGGAGGAGGAAATGGCTGCTCTCTGGACTAACCGGACCTGGACTCTCGTCCCTCTCCCTCCCGGTCAGAAACCCGTTGGGTGTAAATGGGTGTTTGTTATTAAACATGCTGCTGACGGCACTATTGACCGCCTAAAGGCCCGCCTTGTGGCTCGTGGCTTTACCCAGCAGCAGGGCCTCGACTACGAGGAGACTTTTTCCCCGGTGGCCAAACTCAACACAGTCCGGGTTCTCCTCTCTGTTGCGGTACACCGCCAGTGGCCCTTACTCCAACTGGATGTCAAGAATGCGTTTCTGAACGGTGATCTCCAGGAAACCGTCTATATGCAACAACCTCCCGGGTTTGAGACCACGGGGGAGTCTCAAGTCTGCCATCTTCGAAAGGCTCTTTATGGTCTCAAACAGTCTCCCCGGGCATGGTTTGACAAGTTCAGTAAGGCCCTCCGGGAGATTGGTTTTACTCGAAGCTCCGCCGACTTCTCGCTCTTCACTCGCCACCGATCTACAGGGACCGTCCTTCTACTCGTCTATGTGGATGACATCATTATTACTGGGAACGACTCGAATGGGATACTGGCGGTCAAACTTCATCTGAGCACAGTTTTTCAAACGAAAGATCTGGGTCCCCTTCGATACTTCTTGGGCCTAGAAGTCGCCAGACGGTCAGATGGGTTGATCCTCTCTCAGCGAAAGTACTGCACTGACCTTCTTCATGACGCGGGTTACTCAGGATGTAAGCCAATTGACACCCCAATGGATGTCAATCACAAGTTATGCGCGCAGGCCTCTGACTCCGATACCCTACTAGATAATCCAGAGTATTACCGTCGCCTAGTTGGGAAATTGATATACCTCACAGTAACCAGACCAGATATCTCCTTCGCTGTTGGTATCGTCAGTCGATATATGCATTCCCCCAGGAGCTCTCATCTTCAGGCGGTTGAACGCATTCTCAGATACCTAAAAAAGGCTCCTGGACAAGGACTGGTGTACAAAGTATCTTCTTCTACTCCGACTCTGGTAGCCTACTCGGATGCTGACTATGCTGGGTCCCTCGATGATCGAAGGTCCACCAGTGGCTTCTGCACGTATTTTGGAGGACATCTGATCACCTGGCGGAGCAAGAAACAAGCGGTCGTTGCTCGATCATCAGCCGAGGCAGAATACCGGGCTATGGCATCAGTGGTGTCGGAACTAACGTGGCTTGAAAGTCTTCTCACCGATCTGGGTGTAAAGCTTCCTTCACCAGCTCTTCTCCTCTGTGACAGTCAAGCTGCTATACACATCGCCAAGAACCCAGTCTTTCACGAGAGAACTAAACATATTGAAGTCGACTGTCATTTTATCCGGGAAAAGGTTCAACTAAAGAAGATCGATCTCAGACATGTTCCGGGTACTGAACAAGTTGCGGATGTCCTCACAAAGGCCTTGTCTAGTACCCTCTTCTATCAATGTCTGTCCAAGCTTGGCGCATACGATTTGTATGCTCCAGCTTGCGGGGGAGTGTTGGAAAAGCCCATGTATAAAGGCCCAAAATAGGCCCATTGTACTCTCTCTTCTTTAGTCCCACATCTTGTATAGGATTTTTTCCTCTCTTCTCATCTCCTATATAATTGTATTCTCTCCTTGTATTTAGTTACACAATCAATACATACAAGTTTTGATTTCTCTCTACTAAAACGTATCATGAAGATCACCATTAAGAAAGGCATTTTTAATGTCCAGCTCATGTAGGGGCCAGTTGCGGTGAACAACAAGAGAAATAAGGACCCAAACAGAGGTTAGTTTGGCGACAGGGGAGAAGGTCTCCTCGTAGTCCAAACCCTGTTGCTGAGTGAACCCACGAGCCACAAGACGAGCTTTGAGGCGGTCGATTGTCCTATCCGGAGCATGTTTAATGACAAAGATCCATTTACAGCTAACGCAGGAATGAGCGGAAGGAAGAGCTACCAGATCCCAAGTGTGATTAGTCCAAAGGCCTGACATCTTAGCCTCCATTGCCGCACGCCACCCAGGGTGTTGAAGAGCCTCCTGCACATTGTTAGGAAGAGAAATAGAGGAAAGAGCAAGAGCAAATTTGAGCAGAGGAGGAGAGAACCGATGTAACGAAATGTAGTTTGCGAGTGGGTGAGCTGTAGAAGCGGAGGCGGGATCAGCTGCCCGCGAGATAGTACTGGTAGACAGTAGCTGTGGTTGGGCTCTGGAGGTCAGACTACGGCGAGTGTAGATACGGATGAGAGGTGGTTTGGGTGGTGGTGGTGCCGCGTGGGGTGTTGGAAGAAGAGGAGGTAGATAAGTTGTGACTGGGATTGCAGGTCGAGGCACGGGTTGCACACGTGGAGGTACTGAAGTGGATGAGTGAAAGGGTTGGTCTTCCAGGAAAGTAATATAAGCTGAAACAATCACTTTCCGGTCGACTGGAGAGTAACATACATACCCTTTTTGAGTGCAAGAGTACCCTACGAATATACATTTGGTTGCACGAGGTGCAAATTTATCCGTAGGTGGACCAAGATTATGGGCATAACATGCACATCCAAACACCTGAGGTGCGAGAGGAAACAGAGATCGAGAGGGAAAGAGGAGGCTAAACGGAGTGGCGAAGTGGAGAACGGAGGAAGACAGACGGTTGATGAGATGACATGCTGTCGACACTGCAAAGTTACAGTATTTAATGAGTGCCTGCATTTGAAACATTAAGGATCGAGCAACATCAAGAAGATGACGATTTTTGCGTTCAGCCACACCATTTTGCTGAGGAGTGTAAGCACAAGATGTTTGATGTATAATTCCAAACTCAGCACAAATTGTGGGGAATGTTCGGCTCGTATATTCCCGCGCATTATCAGTTTGAATGATTTTAAGCGGAGAAGAGAACTGAGTACCGAAGTTCAGTAACGAACGTATGAAATATAGAAGTGAGTTCGGTACTATCCCGCATTAAATATAATCATGTGACACGAGAGTAATCATCAATAAATGTTACAAAGTAGCGGTACCCAAATACATTACAGACTTTATACAGGCCCCAAATATCAGAATGGACAATAGATAAATGAGTAGTACTCAGATGACAAACAGGACTAAAGGAAACTCGATGTTGTTTACCAAAGATACAAGATTCACAAGTAAACTCATTCAAGGAGATATCCAGAAGAGCTTGCTTGAGAATCTGGAGGGGAGCATGCCTGAGACGACGATGCCACTTAACCGAGGAGATGATAGAAAGAGTAGATGGAAGAACATCAAGAAGATAGAGCCCATGCGACAGCCGCCCGCTACCAATAATATTCCGCGTTTGCCAATCCTGCACAACAAAGGACGATGGTGAGAATGTAACCTGACAATCAAGATCCTGCGTAAGTCGGATAACAAAAAGAAATTAAACGGGGAGCCCGGAACATGCAAAACCGAGGTTAAGGAGAGGTTGGGTGTGAGATGGATATCGGCAGCTCCTGAGACAGGGATGGATTCACCATTGGCCACAGTGATGAACTTGGGATGAGGAGATGACATGTATTGCGACGGCTTTTGGAAGTAATGTGTTGGGTGGCACCAGAGTCCACGATCCAGTGGGAACTCTGAGATAGACAGTATATACCTTCATTGGCGATGAAAGCCATGGAGCCCGAGGAGCAAACAATCACCCCTTGGAGGTGCTGAAGCTGGGTGTGAGAGAGCATCAATGTTAGTCTGAGCGGTTGAAGAATCTGAAGTAGAAGCAGAGTGCGGAGACTCGGCCTTAGTAGAGGCAGCAAGGTGGGACGGCAGACCATGCTTACGATAACAGGTGGCCTCCAGATGATTATCCTGACCGCAGAAAGTGCATTTAAGGGAGGATTTTCCAGCACATCCTCGTCCCCGAGACGGATGGCGACCCCCACGGGCTGAAGGACCACAATTAGAGTGATGTGGTGAAGGTAGCTGTAGAAGAGCTGGAGAGGGAGGCATAGGAGCCTCGGGCGGCGGGGTGACCTTCAGAAGCATTGAGCAGACATTTGAGAGAGAGGGAGTAGTGGCGGAGGAGAGGATCTGAGCTCGAACACTATGCAGATGAGAAGGGACCCTTGCCATCATCATGGCAATCCCGACAACCTCTTTTTGTGCCCGTTGGGCAACCAGATCTGTAATAGGAGGTTGGTGTTGTATCCAAGCCTCAACAAGGGTCTTGGCCTTGGCAACGAAGGAAGTCATACCGCCTGACATCCCGGGATCAAGGGATTGAAGATCAGTGATAATATCAAACAAATGTTAGAGGCTGTTTTGGCCAGAATAGAAGGAATGAAGTTCCTCTCACATGGACTTAGCCGTGTCATGATACATGACCATCCTGTAAGGCTCGGTATCCATAGAGTTGAGAAGCCAGGATTGTACACGACCGTCATCACGAAGCCATTCATCAGTGGGAGGGGCAGGAGTAGCCCAGGTCAAGTGATGAAGAAGTCCTTTCGTCTGGAGCACCCAACGTACTGAATGTACCCATTCCACAAAGTTTCGTTTGCCATTGAGAGATATGGTGGTAATCCATAGTTCATCCCGAAGATCAGTAGTAGAAGGAGCAGCCCGAGGTGGCATAGGCGAAGCCGCAGCGGACTCGCCAGAGGCAGAATTGAAACCCATGAAACCGCAGTAAGGAGATCAACAAGGACAAGCCGCCAGAAGAAGTCTAGCCGTAGCGGGAAGACGAGCCGCAGCAGGAAGACAGAAGCTGCAGCAAGGAGTAGCCCGAAGGAGAGAAGTTCTAGCCGCAGCGGTCTAATAGCAGCAGAGGCCAGAAGAAACAGAAGGCTGGAGAACAGGCACTTGACCGGACGGTTAGAGGTAGACCGCAACCCAAAACCCGGAGCGGTTAGAGAAGAGAAGCCCCTGTACTAGAGAACAGGAGAAGCCGCACGGTCTTGGTGTCAAAACACCAGCGACAAGAGGCCGCGACCTAGATGCGGAGCCCGCGGCGGGTAGAGAAGCCGCAACGAACAAGCAAAGAAGAACCCGCGCGAGAAGACGCAGCGACAGGGGAAACCGTAGCGGGAAGGGAAGCCGCAGGGGGTGGGGGAAACCGCAGCGTCTAAGCAAAGAAGACCGCACGGTCACAGTGAGCACACCAGCGGCAAGGAGAGGTTCCGCGACCAAGATGCGGTTCAGGTAGCGATTAGGGAAGCCGCAACGAAAAAAAAAGTGAAGTCGCAGCGACTAAGAGACGAAGTCGCGCAAGAAGAGAGGAGAGAGCGAGAAGGCGGGTAGACAGAGAGACCGCTGCGGATAGAAAAGAAGCGGGTAACCGGGAAGAAATCACGCGGTTAGAGGAAGAGGGCCCCACCTGACCGAGAAATTTATAAAAGGGAGGGGGGGGTGCCAAGAGGAGAAGAAGAAGTGGAAGCCACGAGAGAAAGAGAGAGTGAGAGGAGCGGCTAGAAAAACTTAACTGCGCGGGAAGTCGCGGTTAGAAAGGGAGGAGGCCGCAAGACGCTGCGGTTAAGCAGGAGAACAAGCCGCCCGGTAATCAGGAGAAGCGGCCGGTTAGAAAAGTACAGGCCGGACCGTATCCCTTTGATACCATGTAGAAAAGAGGGCAATGAAACCCCTGGGCTGTATTTCTTGTATTAACCTTCAAGTATGAGTACATATATATAGGAAGAGAGAAAGAGAAGTCCCAAAGAATACAATGTTGGACAAAACAGAAAGATACAAATGGGCTAATAAATGAGCCACAATTACAATGAGATTTTACACATGGTTTGGCTATCTTCTAACCGTTTGGAATTACCAATACATCTCATTAGACTACTGTCTAGTATGAGATTAAGGTTGCAATTCACATTACTGAAAATTCTGTATTCAATGAAATTACTACACACATTGGAATAGATTGCCATCTACAAAATCAATGTTCCTCTTGCATGATTACACATTCTCTGCATCTCTTTCACTCTTAGGCTTAAGGAGCAACCAGGTTGCTAGATTACATTGAAAAAAAATTCACATATGACCCTATATAAAAGTGTGGTTCTATTTTTAACATGTTTATGATTCCATCTATTTTTGTGTTTGTTACTTGTTTGTAGGATAATATGAAAAATACAAAATTGATTTAATTATTTTGAAATCCTATTGACCATGGAAATGACTTATGATTTGGAAAATCGTGCATTCACTGACATATAAATAAGTAAATAATGATCGGTAAATTTAAATATGCTAGGCTGTGAATTATACTAATTAATCATGATTACAAAGTACATCTTCTTTATAAGTTATATTATTCCATTATGAATTAGAAACAAAAAGTGACTATTAAAATTATATTCTTTAAAATATGTTTTTCTTGCGGTTTTTTATTTTTGTAAATATTCACGTGAAAAATTGAAATAGAAAATAATTATTATTCTAAACAAAACTAAAAAATTACAAGAAACTTCCCTCTTTGTACAAAGTAGAGGAGGAAGAATCCATATTTGAAGATGTTAAACTAAATACGCGAAAGAGAGAACTATACAATAAGACCTCTTTTGGTTTTTTTCAGAAATTGACTAACATTTCCCCTCATGCTGGAGCATATATATCTCATCATGCTAAGGTTGGTACAAATATTTGAAAAAGATGAAAAATTCAGTTTAGAGAAAATATCGGCCAACTCTTTATTTGAAATTACCAACTCAGTGCATAGTCGTTTGTTCATAACCTCTTCTCTAGTTATGTGATAATATACTTCTATTTGTTTTGTTCTTTCATAGAGCACACATATTTTAGAAATGTTGATGACACCTTTATTTTTTCAAAACACCGATATATGATAGTTGTAAGTTTAAGTTTCACTAAAATTTTTTAGGGTCCGTTGGTTTCAAAGACATTGATATTGAAGTATTGACTTTGAGAATATGAATACCATTTCTCTTGTTTGGACCAACAATTTTAAAGTGGAATTGACTTTCTGATAGAAAGTCGTTGGTATTCACCATAGCTTAAAAACCCATAGAACCAATATCTATCTCCAGTGGAGGATATTGAGATCACCAACTCTGGTTTTCCAAAAGGAGAGCATTTTTTCGGCCTGAACTTGATTTTTTTCGGCCAGACGCATTTTTTCGCCGGGATGCTAATTTTTTGCCCGGATACGTATTTTATTCGCCTGTGCGCGATTTTTTCAACCAGACGCAAATTTTTTGCCTTGACGCGTTTTTTCGCCCGGACGAGTTTTTTCGCCCGAATGCGATATTTCTGCCCGAACGTGATTTTTTTGCCTGGGTCGAATTATTAGCCCGGACTCAATTTTTTCGCCCAGACGTGATTTTTTTCGCCCGAACACAAATTTTTCTCCAAAACGTAATTTTTCCGCCCGGGCATGATTTTTTTCGCTCGGACGCGATTTGTTTCGCCCAGACGCGATTTTTGTACCCTGACACAATATTTTTCCCACGGAAGCGATTTTTTGGCTCCAAAACGATTTTTTTGCTCAGAAGCAATTTTTTTACCCGCACACGATGTTTTCTCCTGGACACGAGTTTTTCTCCCGGATGCCATTTTTTTACCAGACGCGATTTTTTCTCCTGAATGCGATTTTTTTGCCCAGGCGTGATTATTTTTTCTCCCGAACGCGATTTTTTTCCCGGATGCGATTTTTTTGCCAAATGCGATTTTGTCGCCGGGCGTGATTTTTTTTCCTGGACATGATTTTTTTGGCCTGACGCATTTTTTTTGGTCAGTTGCATTTTTTTCGCCTGGACGCGATTTTTTTGCCCGGGCGCGTTTTTTTCGTCCGGAAACGTTTTTTCAATCTGACGCATTTTTTTCGCCCGGATGCATTTTTTTCGCCCGAACGAGTTTTTTTCTCCCGGACATCACTTTTTCTCCTGGACGTCACTTTTTTGCCCGGGCATGATTTTTTTTCCCGGACGCGGTTTGTTCCCTCGGATGCGATTTTTTCGTCTGGACGCGATTTTTTCGCCCGGACGTGATTTTTCAGCCCGAAAGCGATTTTCCTTCCCGGACCTGATTTTTCCACCCGGTCACGATTTATTTTTCGAACACTAATTTTCCATTTTGAAGCGATTTTTACGCCCAGACGTTTTTTCGTCCGAACGCAGTTTTTTCCCCGTCCGGGTGAAAATATTGCGACCGGGCGAAAAATTTGCATCCGGTCAAAAAATTCGTGTCTGGATGAAAGAATCGCTTCCGGGCGTAAAATAGAATACGGGCAAAAAATTTGTGTCTGGGTGAAAAAATTACGTCTAGGCGAAAAAATTGCGTCCGGGTGAAAAAGCGTGTTTAGGCAAAAAAATCACGCTGGGGAAAAATTTTGCGTTCGGGCGAAAAAAATTGCGTCCGGGCAAAAAAAACATCCGGACCAAAAAATATCGTTCGAGTGAAAAAAACGCGTCCGAGCGAAAAAATCGCCCTCGGACGAAAAAATCACATCTAGGAAAAAATTTACGCCCGGTCGAAAATTTCTCCTCCGGGAAAAAAATTTCACCTTCGGGCCAAAAAAATCGAGTTACAGTGAAAAATCGCTTCCGGGCGAAAAAATCGCGTCTGGGCGAAAAAATCGAGTCCGGGCTAAAATTTCTCATTCGGGGAAGAAAAAATCGAGTCCTGACGAAAATATCGCGTCAGACAAAAATCACGCCCGAGCGAAAATTTCACGTCTGGGCAAAAATGTTGCGTTCGGGCCGAAAAATGTAGGCCGAGTGAAATAATTACGCCTTGACGAAAAAATCACGTTCGACTGAAAAAAATCACGTACAGGCAAAAAATTCACGATCAGACAAAAAAATCTTGATTGTGATTTTTAATTGTGATTAAGAGCATTGATCAATGTTAATTTTTATGACAAAAAGTCTTTCTACAAACGAACAGTGAAAAGTGATCAATGTCAATTCGTATGACAGAAAGTCACCATGCCGTCAAACAAAAGAATTGGTTTTAAACCCATGTCATTTCCCTTGTGTATTGATATTGAATTGAAAGCCATTACTTCAGTGTCAATGTCATTGAAACGAACAGACCCTTAGTTATCTCACCACTTCAACTCATAAGTGGTCTGAGTTATACTTCTATTTTACTTCTACATTTGACCCGCACACCACTACATATTTCTTACGTCTTCAGGTTGCATGATTACCTCCGACATGCATGCACTATTTTACTTCTACATTTAACCTGTACAGCACTACTATTTTCTATTATTTAGCTTACATATGAATAAGCTTCAATACATACATGAATCTTTCTTTTAAATAATATTTCTTTACCAGGAGATCCTTTGATACATACATTCTAATATTTTTGATGCAGCTTCAAGATTACGCTCTCTGTGAGTCTGTAAAAACTGACTGATATTTTTCAACAACGAAAGTGAGTTTAGGCTTTAAAACAAGAGTACTTACATTAGCCTTACATATCGTATCTGAAACATTTTAGAGTTTGACAAAACATATGTCAGAGGTGTTGGACGTGCAAATTAAATATAATAAATTTAAGACAAAGAAAAAATATTGCTAAAAATTCGGTTATGGAACTTGAAAAGGAAAAAAGAGTTTTCTTTCAATATAGTAGTTATGGACCAACTAGTTGATGACCCTTATGTTTATCTTAGTATCTTATGGGAAGTTGTCTTCACGTTTAGGGATAAGTGGAAATAATGTACTTAGAGAATTAAAAGTTTGTGCGCTCCCAAATAAAATATCTTAGTGGTGGAAAGAGGAAGTGCAAGACAAAGTGAAGGCAAATAGTGCTAGCTATAAAACACTATATGCTTGTAGGAATGCTGAAAACTTGATGACATATAAAGTCGTCAAGAAAGAAGCTAAACATACAATAAATAAAACAAGTAATCAAGGTTTTGAAGAATTTTATAAGCGACCAAGTATAAAAAATGGAGAGCGTGACATATATAAAATTGCTTGAGCTCAAGAGATGAAGACAAGAGATTTAAGCCAAGTTAAATGCTTAAATAATGAAACATATACAGTTTTGATGGATTTTATGACTATTACAGAGCGATGTAAAAGATATTTTTATCAACTCTATAATGAAACAAAAGATAATGAATTGGACTTCGAAGAAATAAGTAAATCAAAGGAGTATACGAACATAATTTTTTATCGTAAAATTTAAGTATTAGGGGTAAATGATGCTCTAAAGAAGTTGAAAAATGGAAATATGATTGGTGTAGATGATATACCCATTAAAGTTTGGAAATGTTTAGGGAAAAAATAATTTGTGCTTTACATGTTTCTTCAATAAGATACTTAAGTCCAAAAGGATGCTAGACCAATAAAGATAAAATATTTTGGTATCTTTATATAAAAACACAGGAGATATACCAATAAAGATAAAATATTTTGGTATCTTTATATAAAAACACAGGAGATATACCAAATTGTGTTAATTACAGAAGAATTAAATTAATGTGTCATACCATGAAATTATGAGAATGAGTAATAAAAAGAAGAGTAAGACGTGATACTAACATCTCGGAGAATCAATTTGGATTCATCTCTTGAGAAGACTCATTGACAACTATTGAGAAAGAAAACAAGATTTGTATATGTTAATTATCGATCTTGAGAAGGCTTATGAGAGGGTTCCAACATAAATCTTATGGAGTCTTATGAAAGAAAAGTATACATGTATCATACATTAACATAATCAAAGATATGCATACAAATTCACTGACAAGGGTGAGGGCATTTGGAGGATTAACATTGAAATTTCCTATCATTGTTGACTTACATCAAGGCTCAACTTTAAGCCCATATCTCATTACCCTTATCTTAGTTGAGCTCACCATACATATCCAACAAGCAGTACCTTGGTGTTTATTGTTTGCGGATGATATCATTTTGGTCGATGACACGCGCGAGAGTGTAAACTGGACACTTGAATCTTGATCAGCCACTTTAAAAGAGAGTGTAAACTCAACACTTGATTCTTGATAAGACACTTTAAAAGAGAAGGGTTTTAGGTTGAGCAGGGCAAATACAGAGTATATGAAACTTAAATTTAGCAGTGCAAGAAGGACGAATGACTTTGTTATGAAGTTGGGTGATCAAGATATTTCCCGCATTGAGTGCTTTAAATATCTTGGATCAATTGTTCAAAAAGATAGAAGTCTTGATAAATATGTGATACTTAAAATCCAAGTAAGTTGGTTGAAGTGGAGAGGCGAGTCAGGGATCTTGCATGATCATAAAGTACCATTAAAACTTAAAGGCAAGTTTTACCGTACTGCAATTAGATCAACGATGTTCTATAGTTCTGAGTGTTGGACAGTGAATTTTGTTTATGAGCAAAAAGTGAAAGTTGCGGAGATGAGAATGCTTAGGTGGATGTGTGGACACACGAACTGGATAAAATTAGGAATTAATGTATTAGAGATAAGACATGAGTGCCATCAATTGCATAGAAAATGCGAGAAGCTCGATTAAGATGGTTTGGACACATACAAAGGAGACCATTAGAGGCACCTGTTAGGCGTTGTGAGAGTTTAGTCACTAGACATGTTAAACAAGGGAGGGGTTGACCAATAAAGACTTGGGATAAAACTATAAGGAAAGACATGACATGCTTAGGCATTATTGTGATTATGACTAAAGATAGGGCACAATGGCGACCTAGGATCCATATAGCTGAACCCCACTATTGTGGGATAAAGGCTCGATTGTTGTTGTTTGTATAAAAAAATTATTGGATACTCACGATTACTTTCAGATATTACCGGATACGACTGAATATGTTTGAAAACACCCAAAATTTTTTGTGCTTTGCAATGACAATATGGGGAAAGCTATGTAGCACCATTACTTCCTTGAGGGCCACACACCCTTACCGAATACGTATCCGGTACTGGCACGTAGCCGATACTTGGTGGATACATCCGTTACTTTAGTATCTAGATACACTTGGATTTGCTAGATCGTTCTACATATTGTGATAGAGTATTTTTTTCTGAAGTAAACAAAGGATTTTTGTGTGTTTTTTAGAAAAGAAAAATTTGTGAACCATAAATGCAACTAGTGGCGTTTAATTATTATAGTAACAAAATGTGTTTTATATTTAAATATCTTTTTTGTTAAAACTATAAAGAAGTTTAAATTTTTTTTTTGTTTTTTTACTATATACATGTGCATATATATAAACACATGAACATGCATATACTTGTATATGTGCATGTATATACATGGACATATTGCACTTATATTTATATAAGTTAATGTTAATTACGCTGCACCCAAATATGCCCGTATTTATTTTTTATATTTTCATGTATCACCGTACCAGATACGTATCGTACCGGGTACATGTACCCGTACCGGTGCTTCATAGGGGGAAAGTCATGTGAAGGAAAAAGTGGCGAGTGATAAGTGGTGGGGTTCAATTGATTACATAGTTCTATTCATGGTACTTATTTTGGATATTATATGTTTTTTGTTACTATAAATTATCATTTAACATATGATATTCGAGATATTATGATGAGAAAAATGAAGAAGACGTCAATGTCACACATATTTTCATATTAATTTTTCTTATATTTAAATAATTAAATTTTTTAAAAATGTATCCCGTATTCTATGTTTTTCGATAATCACGTTTCTTGTATCTATATCTGTATCGTATCCTTTAACCCACCCTCGTCTCCATGCAACATAGATATCAGGTCTGGAAGTCTGATTACAGTGTGATAAATGAGTTTATTGATCGGACGTCTGTAACATGTGATATCTTTTAGAGGAAGAGATTTCTCATCCCAAAGTATGTCAGTGCTCATAAACATTGAATTCCAAGCAGACTTCGTACCAGGGAGATCTGTTTCTTCAAAAAGATCTAGGTGATACTTTTGTTGGGAAAAAAACTATTTTATTACCGTGTCTCGAAATTTTAATTCCTAAGAAACATTTGAGAGTACCCATATTTTTTTGTAGTAAAATATGCTCAGAAATGTTTCTTTGTTAATTGTTAATTCTATGTTACAAAATCATCTCTGATCAGAAGAATCACATCCACATGTACAACAAGAATAACTAACTCTCGGTCGGTCTTTCGTATGAAGAGAGAATGATCTGCATCACTTTTGGAAAAATCAATGGTAGAAACGAGTTGACTGAACTTGTAAATTCATGCTTTGTGATTTTGTTTAAGACCATAGATGACCTTATGCCACTTACACTCTCGAGAGTCCCTTTTGAGAAACATAATATGGAGATTGCTTCATATAAAATTACTTTATGCAGATTTCCATATAAGAAGACATTGTTGAAATCTAGCTGAAACATTTGCTAATTTTTGTTGTCGTCAATGGAGAAGAGTACCCTAATGTTGATAGGCAACTAGAGAGAATGTTTTGACGAAATCAACACTATATGTTTGGGTGAATCCCTGGCAATCAAGAGCTTTGTATCTGTCCACAATGTCGTGATCGAGAAATTTGATGACAAAGGCCCATTTCAACCAACAATATCCACTCATGGTGTGTTAGGAACAAGAGTCCAAGTATTCAGGGATATCAATGCGGAGATCTCCTCGTCCATTGATGCTTTTCGACAAGGTATACAAAGAACTTCATGGTACGTATAATGACGGTTGTGGTAGATATTGTGACGCAGGACGAATCTCTAGGCGGAGGAAAGATCTGTGACCTAACCCTACATGCTATGCAAAACCAGACGGATTTAATCACAGATTGAATAATAAATAATAACATCCCACACAGATAATTCAAAACAAGGCATAATATTTTATTTGGGCAAAACAAGCTTAGACTTTCCTCTGCGTGGAGGGCCAAAACAACAGCGCACAGTGAATAAATTCTGCAAATCATGATAATTATCTAACAATCCAACACAATACAAAGTATCCAAACTAATATAGTGATCCGACCCAATATAAAAGTGCTGAAAATAATAAACCAATACAACAAAATCTCACCAAATTGTGGGCTGACCAATGCACTGAAGATTTCAGATCCGGATGCCTGGAACGACGATCAAATGTTGTACCGACGACGAAAAAAGAGGGAGGTGGCTGTCCTCGACGGTGAAGGGTGAGATCGGGCTAGAAATATATAGATCCGGCCTCGTAAGGGTAGATCTGGGCGAGGGGTGAATGGATCCGATGTTTGGTGGCCGATCCGGGTTTAGGAATGAGGTATGAGTGGAGGAAATGACGGATCGGGGGCTGAAATTATCAGATTTGGACTGATCTTGAGAATAGGGGTTGTGGGAAGTTGATCCACGAAAGAGAGGATGGAAGCCAAGGGTGGGAAGATTAGGGTTCCATAGGGGCTGCAGGAGAGAGGAATTGGAGGGCGGCGACTTTGCTGGGAGGAGGGGAGGCGGTAGGTGCCTTTGTGCAGGGATGAAGAAGGGTGGTCGATGGCCGGGCTGCTGGGAGGGAGAGGGGAGACAGACGACTGGTTTGCTGGGAGGAAAAAAGGGGCGACCTGCAGCAGGTTCAGCAGGGAAGGCAGGGGCCAACGACTGTTTCGGGGGGGGGGGGGGCTCAGGGCTGAGCAAACTTTATAGATGAACAGTTCATTTCATTTATGAACAGTGGAATGAATTAGAAATAGGAATTCTGGACAGCAAGGTGCGATAGAATTGGGGGGCTGGTAGGTGGCTGTAAGGGGGAATTGGTGGGGGGAGAAAGTGGCCTAGGGTTAGGGCAAACCTTGGGGAGGAAGATATACACCTAGGAGTCGTCACCTAAGGTTCCACGAAGTTGGCACCGTGGCTTGATCGCTGGAATCCGGGATTTCTTTTCATCAAATTTTGCAATGCCTAGAACTATCACCTCCATTTATAATAAAACAAAGATTAGAGCATCCCCCATCAATGACTATGATTGGCCGGAGGTGGGGCCACCCAAATACATCAAAATAAATTTGAACATATTATACTAATATATGAATCCGGACGCATCCGCGGAGTCCGATCGTCGATTTGGTCATGCCATACTTGGAATGTCGCTAATTGGCCCCGAACGGAC
Source organism: Platanthera zijinensis (assembly GCA_039513925.1). NCBI lineage: Eukaryota > Viridiplantae > Streptophyta > Magnoliopsida > Asparagales > Orchidaceae > Platanthera > Platanthera zijinensis. The sequence goes on from CM077094.1 coordinate 40,053,162, forward strand.
CCTAAAAACTCGTTATCCACTGCAAGTGCTCGTATATGCTCCGCATCATTCTCTCCGGCTTGAAAGAATTCATCTCCTGATGAATAGAGATCAGAATTCTCTCGTTGCATGCCAGACAAAACTCGAAGAAGTCCACCAAAGGTCGCCCAAGTGTCGTCGCTGGAAAAATGTCCTCGCCAATTAACTCCCCCTGACTGAAAAAGCTTTCATCTCCGGTGAATGGAGACGGCTGTGCTGAAGTTGAAGTCCAGGGGCGAATCGATCAAGCTCTGCATTAAGTACCCAAGTGTCATCAATGTCTGTAGTAGGAATGTAATGGCGGCGTCGGGCCTCCGTGATGCTCTCAACGCTCAACTCACGAGTGGTGGATCCCGATGTGGTCGACGGTGCCGAAGGTAGAACCAAAGAAGATGAGTCCCCAGGTGGGTAGGTGTCAGGAGTGGGTGAGTAGTGGTGGCCATCGAACGTGGGTGGGCTATGAAGGTGGTAAGACAACTGGAGTGGAGGTGTGGGCGGCTTGAAGTCCCCACTGTTCGGGTTCACATACTCGCAAGGCTCGTAGTATGACGTCAGATTTTTAACATTAAATAACAGGTGGATACCCATACTTGCTGGGATATCAAGATCGTAGGTGTTTGCTTTGATCTGTCTCATGACTATATAGGGATCCATTCGCCGAATGCTCACGCCTTTAGCAAGCCTCGCATAGAGCCTCACAACGCAGAGTCTTACCATCACCTGGTCGCCTTTATGAAGTACATGCTCTTGCTAGTGAACATCCGTATGTGATTTACAAAATTTATTATCATCAGGGATTTTTCGTCGGACCGACTCATGCCACATATGCAAACGACGGACAAACAACTCAACAGACACATGCAAATGGTGAAGAATGATTCATCAAACTCATGCAAATGAAATATGACTGACACAACTGCTCTCTATGAAAAAATCTAATAATGGCCTGGAAATCTATTGAGGGAGGTGACCTATCAGGAGGCTCTTTCGGTGGAGTGTAGAAAAACTCATCTCGTGTGAGACGTGTGCTCAGATGACCGTGAGAGACAATTATACTCAAATACGAGCTTGTAAGGAGCCAAATATCTCTCGGGGAGCGTATCACATCAGGGGGCTCACCAGGAAACGTGTACGAAATGTCTTCGCGAATGAGACGACCATCGGAGTGAAAATCCTGTACATATACTAGAAGGCGTGACTCTATAAGGTAGTGAACATCCCCAAAAATAAAGAACTCGTCTGGTGGGATAGCAGGTGATGCATCCCAAAACTCAGCGAGAGTGCAATGTGTCAGCAGGTGGTGCCCTATGTATTAGATGCTTGTCACAATATCCATCCTCTAGGGCGGGGTTAGGGATGATAATGGAAGAGGCGTCTATAAATCGATACTCATACATGCAGGACTCACCTGAATCTCATCCTCACCAGGATGTGGGGGCTCATTAGGCGGCTCAACAAGGGGGTCGTCGTAGTACTCGTCACCTGGGTCATGATGTCACAACCTGCACTTTCTCGACGAATAAATCGTATCAGAGCAAGAGGAAATACGTGCTGTGATGCCACGTAGTGCAGGGGATAACTGCACACGTTCAGACAAAACTCCAGACTTTAGATTTTTTAGAAAAACCATAGCTTATTATGAAAGAAAGCCAGTTATATTTAATGGCTGTATCCCTTGGCACAGTGGATCAGCTAGTACACGATAAAAAAAAAAATTCATTCGCAGCGAAAAATACTTTAATTAAGTTGTTTTGACATCCTAAAGGAGCATAAGTGTCCCCGAGTGACTACTCATGGTATGCATGACTCTAAGGTTGGTGTAGGATATATAAAAAGATAGTCTTTACGCTTAAGGAAAAATAGTGCTTTAGTTTTGTAAACATGATGTGCATGAGATACATGTAGTAATATGTAGGGTTTTAAAAATACCTAACATGCATCCTAGCATAAAACCTTCCCAGAAACAAGTGAACAACCTCAAATAGGCGAAAGTAGCAGTTTTAGTTCATACCCAGCAACATAAGTAAGCCACCAGCGGGCGTCAACAACCTGACACGAACCCCTTGGTGAGTATGCATGTCTATACAGAAAGGAAGAAAAACTACCTCACCAGATGAGGAACAACAACCTCAGCTACCCAGGAGGCCACAAGCAAGATCCACAAGAGCACTAGCCGTCTAATTGGCTACAACCTGAACCTGAGGCATTAAAAAAAACATCTCAGCAAGTAAAAGGAAATCAAAGGAAGTGGAGCATTAGATTCATGAGCAATAAAAGAAGGGGTTTACCAGCCCTGCAACAAAACGTTATCAGTAGAAAAAGACATGACAGTAAGAAGAAACACTGTCCAAAGAGCAGTAAAAGTACACCAAGTGTGAACATAAATAGCAACATGCTCTGCTAAGCCCCTACAGCAGCACCAAGGCATACCTATGCCAAAAGAAATAGCCACTAAAAAGGAAAGAAACTAACAGTCCTAATCTTTGTGAATTATTGGCTGTGGTGAAAACCTTGGGTCGGAGTGGGCGACACAGCCCTCACCAACAACCAGACCCAAAAACACTCCAGGGTGAAAACAACCGGTGCCAGCTACAGGGTCTACATACCTAACCATACCAGCCAAACACGGCCTAGGTGGTGGTGGCCACAACTCAGCACACACGATTCACCCCTTACAGAGCCCACAAAACCACACCACCTGCCATAATCCACGAGTCGGCATGCAAAAACTAGCCGAACACCCAACACCCCCCCTAAGGAAGAAGCCATACTAACAGTCCTAAAGGAAAACACCCCCCCAAGGCAAAAGCGTCGAGTTCACTCGACGCGGCGTTGAGTGGGTTACTCAACACCAAGCACTAACCACGGCGTTGAGTGGGGTCACCCACTCAACGCAAGGAGCATAGCCGCAAAAAGCCTAGCCATGGCGTTGAGTGGGTTCACCACACTCAACGCCAAATAGCTTCGGCGTTAAGTGAGGTCCACCCACTCAACGCCAAGTAACCTAACCGCAGCAACAGGTTTTGGCGTTGAGTGAGCCTACCACACTTAACGCCAAACAGCCACGGCATTGAGTGAGGTTGACTCACTCAACGCCAAATGACTTAACCACAAAAACAGGTTTTGGCGTTTAGTGAGTCCACCACACTCAACGCCAAAACAGCCACGACGTTGAGTGAGGTCGACTCACTCAACGCCAAATGACTTAGCCGCAAAAACAGGCTTTGGCGTTGAGTGAGTCCACCACACTCAACGCCAAAACAGCCACGACGTTGAGTGAGGTCGACTCACTCAACGCCAAATGGCTTAGCCACAAAAACGACCATGGCGTTGAGTGAGTGCACCACACTCAACGCCAGAAGCCTAACAGTCTAGGCGTTGAGTGAGGTACACTCACTCAACGCTTTTGACTTAGCCGCAAAAACGACCATGGCGTTGAGTGAGTGCACCACACTCAACGCCAGAAGCCTAACAGTCTAGGCGTTGAGTGAGGTACACTCACTCAACGTTTTTGACTTAGCCTACTATTCAGAAAACCTGAAGCTATCCCGACCCTAGCCCACTCAACGCTTACTAACCAGAGAGTTGGAAAATTATTTTCAACTCTCTCTATCACTCCTCCTACCCAATACACCGCAGCCTAAGCTTAAGTCTACCACTAAACTAAGCTAAGCTTTAACTCCAGCAAGCTACCAACACACCAAACCAAGAATCAAGAGGAAAGAAGGAAAAAAAAAGAAACTAAATAGGCTCGATCTGGACATTTCCTAAAGCCGAATAAAAATGGCAGAAGCAAGGAACTGTTGCTGCTAACAAGGAAAAGAAGGAAAAAAAACAATTTAGCAAGGGCAAGGAGCCACTTGCCTCAACTCCGTTAAAGTGAAGCAACATCACCTCCAAATCGACTCCGGCGGCAAGAAAAATCGGCCACCTGCACCTCCAGCTACCTAAAGAGGAAAACCTGGAGCTTTAGAGAAGAAGAAACCACCGGAACCCTAGCTCCCATAGACAGCCCAAAAAGCTAAATTACATACGTAGGAAGCAAGATCTCGGCGAGAGCAGCTCAAATCTGCTGTTACCCGAGCGAAACAAGCCCTAAATCCACAGCTATCCGACGGTCAAAGCTGCAGCTCCTCCGCCTCCCGCTTGCTTCCTTCCACTGGAAGCTAACAAGCTGAAGCTAACTCGGGAAATGAGGAAGAAGAGAACAGCTGGAGCCTTATAATAAGACCTCCACTCACTTATCTAAAGCTAAATAAAATAATCTTATAACACTCAGATTCGGCCACTGCATGCCTCTCCTAAAACCGCCGCCTTTAGCTAAGCATATAAAATATTATACATATAAAAATATATGCATATACAAACATATAAATCTAAGCTTATAAAATCAGCCACTAAAATAGCTATCGACACCCAAGCCTAACACAACGTATATATATACATGCATATACATATATACCTGGCTAAACAAACTAGCCTAAAAATAGGGCACCAGCCCTACCAAGCTCAGCCACCCAAGGCCATGCACAGCAATAACAACTACCACTAGCTAATCAAGCAAACGTCGAAACGACGCGAAAATAAACGATCTCGGATTTCGACAAAACTCGCATCATAGCTAAACACCCAAGCTACAAAAACAATGACGAAGTCGAAAGCAACATCCGACGATCAAACACTCGGGCTAACACCTCCCAAGCCAAAGTACAAGCATTCCCTGAGAGGCTCAGCCGAGTCACCAAAACAGACTCCGGCTAGCTGGAGAATCTTGCAAACAAGCTATAAACAGGCCACTCAAGGAACCTAAAGAGCTAAGACCATGCTCTAACAACGACAAAAGGCCAGAAACGCGTCATCGTAACGCAAAACAACGATCAAACAAAACACAGAAAAACCGGGGGCGTTACACATGATCCTCCAAATGAGTACCGTCGTGAGGGGTAGTATCCCCGTGAATGAGTGACATAACTACTAAGAGATCAACACCAGGTTCTGGACCCTCGGTCGTGATATGACTCAGGGCAATGACAATGGGAGAGCGACATAGACCTTTACTCAAGAATGGATCTGTCGGCACGGTGTCATGACATGAGCCTAGTGTAGGGGTGTTAATCAACCCAGGACATGTCAAAAGGGGAGGTGTGGGTAAGGGACACAATACTATTTACTCAATATGCCGTTCTGGCTTAGGGCTGAGCATATTATTCGAAACTCGAAAATCGTTCGAAAATCGTTCGAAAATTGAGTCGAATCGGAATCAGTTAAAATTGATTCGACTCAATTTGACTCGATTCAATTTGACTCGAATCTGATTTCGAGTCGATTTCGAGCCAGCCCTGAATCGCTCTAAATATGATTCGAATCAACTCGAATTAATTAAAAAAATTATGTATTTATTAATATATTCTTATTTTAAGATTAAAAATAACAAAATTTAAATCTAAATAAAAAGAATGAAGACTTTAAGTGCTTCATTTGCTAAATTTATAGGTTGCACAATTTTATTTTGAACAAACTAGGAATAAAACGAAAAATTGCTAAATTTCGAGCCGACTTGATTCGATTTCGAGCCGACTAGATTCGTTTTTGAGCCGACACTATTCGATTTCGAGCCGACTCGATTTGATTTCGAGCCGACTCGGAATCGAGCCATTTCGAGTCGAGCCGACTCGAATCGAAATCAATTTCGATTTCGAGTCGAAAATTTCGATTTCGAGCCGAGCCAAAATCGCTCGAACTCGACTCGATATTAGCCCTATTCTGGCTCACTCTCGACCGGGGTCACTAGAGTAGCGTCAGAAGAAAAGATAGGTCACTCGCTGGGCTAAGCACCTCACTGGGGCGAGAGCAATCCACATCAAGTGTCACTTCAGCCATGTCTGATGAAACAATGAATGACAAAGTGGTGTCCTCAGTGTGGGAGGAGTTTGTACTGCGGAGGTCAAGGTGAGGGTCTAATCGACCAGCTCTGGAGGATCTCATAGACTGTTCGTAACGAATGACGAGCTGATATGTCGACTCGAGGGACTTCGAGCTATAATAAATCACCTTAGTACGAATGTCTGATCGAAGCCCAGACCAAAATCTGGAAGTGGTCATGGCTGGGTCCTCTCGGATATCGCTCCTCACAACTAACTCATCAAAGCGATCCCTGTACTCAGCGACAGACATAGATCCTTGCTAACTGAAAATAATTGGTCGAGCAAGCTTCTCAGATACGACAAAGGAAGATACCTCTGACACAATGTACGCTTCACGTCCACTCAACTAGTGATGCGATGTAGACGGTCTCACTCACGGGTCCTCTCAACGCTAGACCAATATGCCCTCGCCTGATCTAAAAGTGTAAGTTTTGCAAACTTGATGCGACGCTCACCGAATAACTTAAATGATCGAGATAATACTCCATATCCAAGAGCCAATAACCGAAAGATTCGGGACTCAATGAGCCGTCAAAGGGAGGGGCAGCAGTACGAAACTGACTCTGAAGATCTCTCTCGGAACGACGATACTCATAATAATCATCCTTAAGATAATCGAGTCGTGTCGAATGATCAACACGATCCGCTCGCTTGTACGGATAAGAACAACGACAATCATCATGTTGATCGCCTGCAACATAGTGGGGGGTCATGTCGATGGGTTAACACGATCTCTGAAAGTGGTGTGCTGCAATCGCGAATAATCATCGTAGTGTCATGAGGATCGCCTTAAAGGGGATCTATGAGGGCAGGTGTAAGTGTACTCGGAACCTCCAAATTGAGGAGGGGAATAGTGGTGATACCTAGACATGTCAAAAAAAAACCTATAAACTCTACGACTGCGTATCAAAATGAGTGCACAACCCGGGCTCTGATACCAATTGACGCAAGACGAATCTATAAGCGGCGAAAAGATCGGTGACCTAACCCTACATGCTATGCAAAACCCGACGGAATAAATCACAGATTGAATAATAAATATAACATCCCATGCAGATAATTCAAAACAAGACATAATATTTTATTTGGGCAAAACTAGCGTAGGCTTTCCTCCACGTGGAGGGCCAAAGGAAGAGTGCGCGACAAATAAATCCTGCAAATCACGATAATTATCTAATAATCTACCACAATAAAAGACATCCAAACTAATATAGTGATTCAACCCAATATAAAAGTGTTGAAAATAATAAACCAATACAACAAAATTTCACCAAATAGTGAGCTGACCAAGACACTGAAGATTTCAGATCCGGATGCGTGAAACGACGATCAAATGTGGGACCGACGACGAAAAAAGAGGGAGGTGGCTGACCTCGACGGTGAAGGGTGGGATCGGGCTGAAAATAGATAGATCCGGCCTTGTAAGGGTAGATCCGAGCGAGGGGTGAATGGATCCGATGTTCGGTGGCGAATCCGAGCTTAGGAATGAGGTATGGGTGGAGGGAATGACAGATCGGGGGCTGAAATTCCCAAATCTGGACTGATCTTGAGAATATGGGTTTTGGGAAGTGGATCCATGGAAGAGAGGATGGAAGCCAAGGGTGGGAAGATTAGGGTTTTATAGGGGCTGCAGGAGAGAGAGGAATTGGAGGGCGGAGGGCGGCGGCTTTGCTGGGCGGAGGGGAGGCGGTAGGTGCCTTTGTGTAGGGAGGAAGGAGGGTGGCCGGTGGCTGGGCTGCTGGGAGGGAGAGGGGAGGCAGACAACGGGTTTGCTGGGAGGAAAAAGGGGGCGGCCTACAACAGGTTTAACATGGAAGACAGGGGCCGACGGCTGTTTCGGTGGGCTCAGGGCTTTGCAAACATTATAGACGAACAATTCATTTCATTTATGAACAGTGTGATGAAATAGAAATAAGAGTTTTGGATAGCAAGGTGCGATGGAATTGGGGGGCTGGTAGGTGGCTGTAAGGGGGAATTGGAGGGGGAGTAAGTGGCCTAGGGTTAGGGTAAATCTTGGGGAGGAAGATAAACACTTAGGAGTCGTCACCTAGTGTTCCACGGAGTCGGCACCGTGGCTTGATCGCTGGAATCCGGGATTTTTTTCACCAAATTCTGCAATGCCTAGATCAACCCCCTATCACCTCTATTTATAATAAAACAAGGATTAGAGCATCCCCCATCAACGACTATGATTGGCCGGAGGTAGGGCCACCCAAATACATCAAAATAAATGCAAATATAATATACTAATATATGAAATTGATTCGCAACACGAATCCGGTCGCATTCGCGGAGTCTGATAGTCGATCCGGGCACGCCATATATGGAAAGTCGCCAATTGGGCCCGAACGAGCCCCAAAACTCGTCATCCACTGCAAGTGCTCGTCTATGCTCTGCATCATATTGTCAAGGTAAATTGGTTGGAAGAAGGACTAAGATTTGCATAAGACACAATTTTAGTAATTAAATATTGTGTACTCATTTGTACCCCTTCCTGCAGAGCAATTAGAATATTCTACTTTGAGTCTGTTGATGTGAAGGGGTCGTTTGAAGAGGAGAATTGGTTTGAGAATTGACATCGCGGATCCTGGAGTGGATGGAGCTATGAGAGCGAGGATATCATGATGCCGATCATAATGATAAGGAAAATGTATGAGAGGAGGATAAGGTATATGTCTAGGAGATGGTGCAGGATTTGTGATATGAGGTAGAGCAACATGAATGATAAGATGGGAGCACACCTACGAAGCACGGATACGCCAAAAATAGAGCTGTTCCCGTACCGGGTACGTTTCCGGTACGGATCCCGGCGCTGCTCCCGTCTCCCGTCGTGCTGCTCCCGTCGCCGCTCGCCGCTCCCGGCGCTGCTCCTGTTGCCGCTCGCCGCTCCCGTCGCTGCTCCCGTCGCCGCTCGCAGCTCCCGTCGCCGCTCGCCGCTCCCGTCGCCGCTCGCCGCTCCCGTCGCCGCTCGCCGCTCCCGTCGCTGCTCCCGTCGCCGCTGCTCTCGACCAGCAGGTAGCTCAGAGCAGAATTTAGCCCAGATTTCACCCTGAAATCTGGGCTAAATTCTGCCCAGATTTCTAGTGAAATTTGGGCGGGCTAAATTCTGCCCAGATTTCTGGTGAAATTTGGGCAGAATTCTGCCCAAATTTCACCCAGAAATCTGGGCAGAATTATGAAATCTGGGCAAAAATCTGCCCAGATTTCACTGTCCAATTCTTGTAATAAATGTTCTTAGCTTATGTTTTTGTAATGAATGTTCTTGTACTTTTTTTATTACGGCAGTTATGTCCCAATCACACACTCCCATTAGTGTCACTGGTTCAACGTCTACATCAGTAACGAGTAGATTTATTTCTGATGACGCAAACAAGGATGAAAATGCCCCACTCTGGGCTTATGTGTCTCTTATCCATAGTAGAGAAGTTGGTGGGGGAAACAGAAAGTGGAAATGTAATTTTTGTGAGGTTGATTTTAGCGGCTCGTATTCTAGAGTAAAAGTCACTTGCTAAAAATATCCGGGACCGGGATTAGGGTATGTGCAAAGGTGATGTTGAGAGCAGTTTATCTTTGGGAAAGCTCTGGATTAGGGTTTGCTTAATATGGTTGGATGTCCCGAATGGACTACGTATAGAGCAGATGATGTTGAGAAAGCTCTGGAAGTTAAAAATATCATATATAATGACAAATGGTGGGATGATGTGGAGAAGATCCTTGATATAACAAGACCCATATACGATATGCAATTAATGATGTCCTCGTTGATCGGTGGACCAAGAGTTGCACACCACTACATTGCAATTTAGATGAGCTAGAAATTGAAGATGCTTTGATCTCCAACAATACGGAGGAAGATGAAGAAAATGAGTGATGAGCATCTTTAAATTTTAAATGTTTATGTTTATGTTTAAGAACTTCAATTTTAAATGTTTACATTTATGTTTATGAACTTCATGTTTATGTTTATGTTGGCAATTGCTTAAGAACTTATCCAGAAATTCATAGATGTTTTGGCAAATGTTTATGTTTATGTTTATGTTCAAGAACTTCATGTTAAATTTTAAATGTTCATGTTATATAATTGCATTTGTGATATATAAATATATAATTATTATATTTAATACAACGTATCCTGCCGTACCCGTATCAGTGTTTTTTAAAATTTGCCGTACCGCCGTACCGGATACGTATCGTACCCGGTACCCGTACCCGTACCGGTGCTTCCTTGGAGCACACAAAGGTAGGGGAGGAGAGGTGGTAGAGATAAGATGTGGGATCTCAAATGTAAGGGAACTGTCGTCCTTGTAAAAATAGAGGGTCGAATCGAAAAAAATGACATTAGCAGAGACATTGACATTTGGAGATAAGATCAAAACAACGACATCCCTTTTGTGTTGGAAAATATCGCACAAAAATACACTTTGTGGTGCGGTGAGAGAGTTTGTCTCGATCATACAGACGCAGGTATGTGAATGAAAGCAATGCAACCAAATACACAAGGAAAATGAGTGCTATTCTGATGAAGAAGAGAAAATAATGTCTTTACCTTGAAGAGTAGAAGATGATATATGATTAATGAGAAAATAAGAAATGAGAATCGCATGAACCTAGTAGAATCAGTGAACATTCATTTGAGATTGGAGTGCTCATGCAATATTAAGGAGATGATAAATTTTATTTTTCTCCACCCCATCATTTGGAACATGCACAAAACTGGTCTGATGAATAAGGCTTAATGGTAAAAAAGGAAGAGAATTGGTTTCTCATATATTCTTTCACCTTATCTGTCTATAACATTTTTAGGGCAAAACCAAATTAAGTGTGATTTTCATTAGAAAATTTATAGAAAATAAAAAAGAGTTCAGATCGTTCGGTTAAGAATACACTCATGCACATGAAATAATCATCGTTAAAAGTATCATAATACAACATCCTCCACCAACAGACTTAGAGGGACTCAGGCCCAGATGTCTAAATCACCAAGGTCAAAAACATGTGCATAACTCTTACAAAAGTTAGCAGGCTAACTAGTATGATAATGCTTGCCATATTGGCATGCTTCACATTCTATAGTTAACTCGACTAAAAAGACGGCAGAAGTTGGTGAAAGAGATGAAATCGAGGATGATCAAGACAATGATGCTACTAAAGCACAAAAGTCATTACAGAATGCTAAGAAATTGGGATGATCGTCCAGGTAATAGAGGCCCATCATTCAATCCCAGTAGCAATCATCTTCTTCAATTGATAGTACTGAAAATAACAATTAGTTCGTCAGAGTGAAACAAAGCAATGCAATTGTTTTGAAAGTGCACTAACGAATAATAGATGGCAAAGAAAATTCGGAACGTATAAATTGTTGTTCAATTGAAGAAGAGAGGTTGTAGTAACAACTTCTGTTCCACAAACTGTAGCAGGAGCACCATCAGCCAAAAATACCGATGCTAACTGTCTATTCTTCTCGAGGTGAGAAAAGGCAAGGGAATTCCCAATTATATGATTGGTGGCACCCGAGTTGATGAGCTATTTTTCCCGAGTAGCAACATACATGCTTCGTGAAGTTGCAATGCAGGTAGATTGTTTGGAAGCACTAATCAGAGCCTCAATATATTCCGAAAAGAACCATCCGCCAAATTCAAATGGTGGTGTAGAGGTGGTATGAGAAGAAGGCTCATAATAAGTTGCATTGACTAGGTCTCCCTCAATGTGAGTTGTGAGTAAAAAGTGCTGTTTACGCAACGTCCTCCACTGCGGTACACATGACTATGTTGCGCTCTCGATCAACAACATGAGCGTAATTCTCTAGCATGAAGGTAATGCTATCAGAGGTTCACGCAAGAGGTTTGTCACAACAGAGATACGAGTTGCAGTAGCATTCAAGTTGTGAGTGTCAGGTTCTCTCAAGATTTGATGATGTATCGCAAGAATCATGAAGACGTAGAAAATAATAGACAACAAGTAGCTCCTAAAATATTTCTGTTGAGTTGCAAGGTTAACCAAGAAAGGATGATGTTGGAAAAGTTCTGCTCTTAGCGACTGAATTTCCTGATACGCAATATCGGGAGAGGGAGTTGGTTGAGCAAAGAAATCCTAATAGATGGTCTAGATACGAGATATTTTCGCAACTTTGGTATAAAGAGCTGCAAAATGATCCCAAGTAGCCTTTGTAGTCTCATCTTAATGGATGATAGGCAAACAATCATCCAAAAGATTGTTGGGAAGCCACATGTGTATAAGGGCATCATTGATGTCCCATCCAGCATTGTTGGAAGATGTAGGGCATCATTGACGTCCCATCCACCATAGTTGGAGATGTAAGTTCTGGAGGGGTATCAGTGGGACGATATCTCTTGCATAGATAGTGTAGAGGTAAGGTGAATGAGAAACTCTAATCGAAAGAGTTAGGTCCGGTAATACAGTAAAATTGGAAGTTGTCCCAAGATTTCTAGATGCATTATAAATGAGTGGGTTAGGAACAACGATAGTTGAAGCCGGTGGGAGTGAGGGTGTCCCCATAATTTAGTATAAGTGAATGCAAGAATTTGGTAGGAACAGAAAAATTGCAAAGGACTGCCAGCCAACGCCGGTTGGACTCATGGAAGTTGCCTTTTACTGTTTTGGGTGGCTGGAAGTGAGGGAGACTGTAGTAGTTAACTGGAAACAATCTTGTTCTTCAGGAAGGGTTGACGTATGCAACTGAGAGAGGGAAGATGAACTCAAGTAAAATTTTCTCTTCCGAAACCAAAGATGGGCCACAATCAACAATTTTCTTTAGGAAACATGGGCTCTTTGACATCCGCTACATTGGAACCGCATAGAGATGTCTCCTCACCTAGGAAGGATCGACTATCTAGAAGTCACAAGCACAAGCGGTTATACAACGGTTTTATGCAATTTTTCATCCGTTGTAGGAGAGAATCGTGGACGGTGAAGTTATTTTACTCGATAGAAGCGATAAAGTCCACAAATAATTGAAAAATTAATTAAACATAGGCTTAAACACCTATTCCACGACTTCGACATCGTAGTGATCACAAAATTAGGAAATCTCACAAAATTTTGTGTAACACTCTAACCAAGTTTGACAGGAATCAGCAGTCCGGCCGGGTCCGCCATTATAAGTAAACTAAGAGATAGTATATAAACTGGTATAAAGCTGGTAAAAGAAACAAAGATGCTGAAAAGAAATACTTACTGCGGAAAGATGAAGTAAAACTATAGGTAAAAGTGTACCTTGTCAAGCAACATCCACAGAGCCAACTAATAGGGAAAAATAATACTGAGGAACTGAAATACTAACAAACTGAATTAACTGAACCATCACAGTGAGTAAAGTACATCAAATACAAATGTCTGAAAATAAAAACAAAGTACAACAACAGTAGTACAACTGAATAAACTGACGACTGAAGACTGAGCCGCCTATCCTAAGCGGATCCCCTGACCAGAGCCCCCTGTAAAAATAAGTTTCAAATGGGTCAGGCCCACTGAAGAGTAAGAAAACTACTCCCTCCAGCAACACTTAAATGAAAAGAAATATTTTTAAGTGATTAATACATGAATTAAGTTATGCATCATTCCCTAAAATAAACTTTGGTACTTAAGTTCATGATCTGGCATGAAACGACTTATAGTGTGATTTGTAACACTAATCTCTGAATTTTCTAAGTCGTGGTCCTGAAGATTTGGAATCACGATTTTTATGAGTATCCACTCGATTCAACATTTCCTTGCTAACACTTGTCGCTAAGGGCGACTAGACACCACTAATAACTATGGTCTAAGTGGCAAATCTGATGGTGCCCTAAACTGAGTGTCCCTCAAGTCGGTCTCTAACTCCTATCTTAGGAGTGTCATATCTGTAAGAAGGGTCATCTACCCTGAGTTTGCAATTATGTAGTGGCTTACTGACCCTGAAATATACGGTGGGGTGTACCCACCAGCTACACGGGGTGAACATTCCTCGCTACTTTCTGAATAGGTTTATACTAGAGTTCACTGAAGTAATTACGGAGTAGCGCTCTAGTCAAGTATACTGGACTTAGGATCTTTCAAGACATTGCGTCGTCTGATCACTCTAAGTGTTCACCTACCCCGCTATCTCAGTTCTATCTACAGGAACTTGGAATTTCTATATGCGTACTCAAACTTGATTTAGCATGAAAAGAGGTCTACAATGCTGAACTAAAAGGAGTCAATTTTCTTACAGTTGCGTTTCGACGCTCGTACACGTGACGCGGTGCCATGGTGCTCCTTCCCAACAGATCTGACTACTAAGGACTTCCTAGAACTTTGCCCCAAATGCCACCAAATTCTGAAATCCAATGCAATCCTAAGTTAAGCACTTTTCCCTTTTAGGGTTTTCGGTAAAAGAATTCAAAATGACTAGGTTAATAATATGAACAACAAAATGGTGGCTTACCTTGCCCTAAACAGCGATTTAGCCCCAAACAACGACCAATTTCTGAATATGGGAGACCGAATACTTCGTTTTCTAAATTAGGGCAAGAGAAAGTGGAGGAATAAACAAATTTGGTTTCCCATTAAAACGATTTCCGCTACAAAAGGAGATCACTAGGAATGAAACTCACCGAAACCAAGAACAACGAAAAGAGGGTTTCCTCCTCCGGCTAGGGTTGAAAGTAGAACCTCCGCCCTGGGAAGTGAAGAGGGAGGAACGCCCGACTCTGTGGAGGAAGGGGAAGCAGCCGACGTCTCGTTTCGGCGAGGAGGAAGGCCGACGAGGGATTAACCTAGCGTCGACAAAGCGGTTTCCGGGGTCGGCGTGGAGAATAAGCGGAAGGTTGCGGGAGAAATGAAAGTCACGGAATGTATAGAGGTGCGGCTTTCTCCATGGCAATAAAAGGAGTGCGGTTATTAGAACCGTCACACCGGTTTGAACCGTGCGACTCAATGTTATTATTACTTTTTTTTATATGCTTGCCACTTAAGGGGAATCAAAATAAAAAAAAATAAAAAAAATATCATGGATGTTACAAAATCTTCCCTCTTAACAAAATTTTCGTTCTTGAAAATTATAAACATACCTGAAACAAAGAGGAATGCATAATCTATATTGCTACGGAGTTCGTCCTCTCTTTCCCAAGTATACTCTGGTCGACCACAATTCATCCAAAGGACCTTAATCATACGAATCTCTCTGTTCCTGAGCTTCTGAATACTTGAGTCCACAATCCTGACTGGCAAAATACTAATATTCAGATTGGTCTCAATTGGCGCATCCTTGGTACTGATCACCTGCTTGGGGTCTCTGACTGCTCTCCTCAAATAGGAGACATGAAATACATCATGTAACCCACTCATGTATTCAGGTAGGGACAACCTGTATGCAACCTCACCTATGTACTCTAGCACCTCAAAATGAGCCACAAATCTGGGACTCAACTTCTTCATCCGCCTGATCTTAGAGACTCCCTTGACTGGTCTCCCCTTCAAATAAACGCGATCCTCAACCTTGAATTCCACTGCTCTATGTCTCTGATCGTTGTACTTGGCTTGTCTGTCCTGAGCAATCCTCATGCGCTCCTGAATGAGTCTGACTCTGTCTGTGGTCTTGTCTATCCATGATTCTTTGCTAGGCTCTCTCTTCGCATTCTGCCCAACATAAAGGTGTTCGACAACGCCTGCCATACAAGGCCTCGAATGATGCCATGCCGATACTCTGCTGGAAACTATTATTATATGAGAATTCTACTAAGGTAACATACTTCTCCCATTTTCCCCTAGAATCCAAGATACACATGCGAATCATATCTTCCATAGTTCTATTTGTACGCTCTGTCTGCCCATCAGTCTGGGGGTGAAAAGCTGTGCTGAACTTCAACTGAGTACCCAGGCGCTCCTGAGCGTATCTCCAATCCCTGGCAGTAAATCTACCATCTCTATCTGACACAATAGACTTTGGCACGCCATGAAGCCGAACTATCACATCCACGTACAACTGAACCAACTTTGGACCCTGGTCGGTTCTCTTGTTGGGAATAAAATGTGCAACCTTGGACAGTCGATCGACTATCACCCAAATCGAGTCATTTCCATTCTGGGACCTAGGGAGGCCATGCACAAAATCCATAGAGATGTCTTCGAAATTCCACTCTGGGATAGGTAGAGGCTGCAGCTTGCCTCCAGGTCTCTGACACTCTGCCTTAACCAACAAGCAAGTCTCGCACCTTCCTACAAAGTCTGCGACATCTCCCTTAAGTTCTGGCCACCAAACTGACTTCTTGAGGTCTGCATACATCTTTGTGCTGCCTGGATGAATGGAGTATCTGGAATTGTGAGCTTTATAAAGTACGTCCTCTCGAAGATGGCTAGTATCCGGGATGCACACCCTACCATCAAACAATAGTAAATCCTCCCGAATACTGAATTTCCTCTTCTGACCTGTCTTAGGCAGAGCCCAAATTTCTGACATCTTTGGATCCAGAGGTAGAGCAGTCCTGATTTTATCCTTGATATCACATGTAATTTCTATCCAACCCAAACTTACAGGCCTAAAGCTAGAGCGTGACACTATACGGATCTCTAATCTCTCTAACTCTTGCACCAGCCCCTTCTGCTGAGTAAGGAGAGAGTAACTCGATCCTCTACGATTAAGTGCATCAGCCACAATATTCGCCTTACCAGGGTGGTACTGAATGGTCACATCATAGTCAGCCAAAAACTCGAGCCACCTACACTGCCTCATGTTGAGCGCCTGCTGCTCAAAAATGTACTTGAGACTCTTATGATCTGTGAAGGTCTCACACCGTACACCGTAGAGGTAGTGCCTCCAAATCTTCAAAGCGTGGATGATAGCGGTCAACTCCAAGTCGTGCACTGGATAATTTCTCTCGTGGTTCTTCAATTGTCTGGACGCAAAAGCTATAATTTTTCCATGCTTCATGAGAACACATCCCAGACCCTGGCCTGAAGCATCACTGTAAATCTGAAAGCCATCTACGCCCGAAGGAAGACTTAGTACTGGTGCATCTGATAACCTGGTCTTCAACTGCTCGAAAGCTGACTCGCACTCCGATGTCCAACTAAAAGCTCTCCCCTTCCTTGTAAGCGTAGTCAAAGGAAGGGCTATCTTCAAAAAATCCTGAATAAACCTCCGGTAGTATCCTGCAAAGCCGAGAGAACTTCGGATCTCTGCTACCGACTTCGGCCTTGGCCAATCTCTGATCGCCTCAATCTTCTTTGGATCAACCGCAAGTCCCTCCTTACTAATCACGTGACCCAAGAATGCCACTTCTGGAAGCCAGAACTCGCACTTAGCAAACTTAACATATAACTGATTCTGCCTAAGGGTGCCCAAAATGGCCCAAAGGTGCGCGACATGCTCTTCTTTGCTCATCAAATACACTAGGATATCATCAATAAAGACAATAACAAATCGATCCAAGAACTCCCTGAATACCCTGTTCATCAAATTCATAAATGCAGACGGAGCATTGGTCAACCCAAATGGCATGACTTCAATCTCAAAGTTCCCGTATCTAGTGTTAAATGTTTTCTTCTGGATGTCTTGCTCTCGAATTCTCAACTGATGGTATCCCGACCTCAGATCTAACTTGGAATACGTGCAAGAACCCTCGAGTTGATCGAACAAGTCATCTATCCTTGGAAGAGGATACTTGTTCTTAATAGTAAGTTTATTCAACTCTCTGTAGTCAATGCACAATCTCAAACTGCCGTCGTTTTTCTTCACAAAAAGGACTGAAGCCCTCCATGACGACGTACTAGATCTGATGAATCCCAGATCAAGTAACTCCTGCAATTGAATCTTTAACTCAGCCAACTCTCTTGGAGCCATGCGATAAGGAGCCTTGGCCACTGGTGCAGATCCAGGAATAAGGTCAATCTGAAAATCAATCTCTCTGGAGTGAGGAGCACCAGGTAGCTCCTCTGGGAACACATCTGGAAACTCACACACCACTGGTACTTCTTGCAAAATGGCTTTGGCTTCCGCATGCAATAATACTAAAAAGGCGGGACACCCTTTACTGACATGCCTCCTAGCTTTTACCGAAGAGATGATCAGCTTGGAGACTCCTTTCAAACCTCGGAAGGTAATCAGAGATTGATCAGGTCCCTCTAGCTGAATCTCTTTACTTCTGCAATCTATCTTGGCATTCACGTCGGTAACCAATCCATGCCCAAAATCAGATCAAACTCGATAATAGGTAAAAGGGACGTCTCCAACACAATTTCTACTTCTCCGAAAAGAGCTGGCGCCTTACACTTGCAACTGGTTTGCAGCACTGAACCGTTAGGCATCATAACATCTAACGGAATCTGGTCGCTGAGGGCTTCTATGCCAAGCTTGCGAGCAAAAGATTCCACTATGAACAAATGTGATGCACCCGTATCAAAGAGGACCTTAGACGGCACACCATTAATTATGAGGATACCTAAATGCAAGTGTATATTATTATCTCATTTTAAGAGTTGCTGGGAGGAAAAATAGATATTAGGACAAACTATTTACTGAAGTTCCAAACCTGTCACAACATCCTCCTGCTCCTTGGCCTCCTGCTGGCCAAGACCATAAGCTCGGGGCTGAACTAAACCACAACCTGCAGTTGACTTCGGACCAGCCACCAGCACAGCCTTCCCTTTATCGATCCCACTTGAACCACCACGCTCGTAATTCGACTGGAATTCAAGTTACTGTACACAATTTAAATTTTCCAAAGAGAAATCCTGAATAAGAGAAAATTACCCAGCGTATGATCATATTACCTGATTATCCGCATACTCGGGGCAATTACGAGCAATGTGTCCAGCTTTCTGACACTTGAAGAAGACACCTGATGAAGCCA
This sequence comes from Platanthera zijinensis, assembly GCA_039513925.1. Classification (NCBI taxonomy): domain Eukaryota; kingdom Viridiplantae; phylum Streptophyta; class Magnoliopsida; order Asparagales; family Orchidaceae; genus Platanthera; species Platanthera zijinensis. The sequence continues at coordinate 40,071,931 of CM077094.1, forward strand.
AACATTCTCCATAATGGTGGCGATTGCATTTGGAACAAAGGGGATAGTCTCTGGGCTTTCCCCCAGAATGATTGCCCTGCTTGTAATCCGACTTCCGCTTTTTGTTCCAACGGTCCTTTGTCTGATTCTTATCCTGCTGAATCGGTGGTCCACCTTAAGGCCGCTTGGCGCGGAAACTATCGCGCCTCTGCACACGCTGTTGATCCGCTTCTAACCTTCGTGCCGTATCCACCAAACTCCTGTAATCGGCGTTGACCATGGTCATCAACGGCTGCCTCAATGAGTCTCGTAGGCCATCCACAAAGCGGCTGCACCTCTTAGCCTCATCTCCCTGCATTGCGCCCGCATAGCGAGAAAGGTGTGTAAGTTCTCGCTCATATTTGGGCACTGACTTATCCCCTTGGAAGTGCCTGAGATACTTCTCTTGGAGACCGCGTCGAGCAGAAGGGGGCACGAACCAGCTCGCAAGAGCCCTAGCGAAATCGTCCCAAGTAAACATATCTGCTGTACGACCTGGCAAGGAAAAAGGTCACACTACGCCACACTATAAATTAATACTTTCTTAACCAAGATAGAATTTAACTAGGAGTCTTACCTGTAGGGTCATCAGCTAAATACTTATCCCACCAAACCTTCGCCTCACCCCGAAGAAGGAAAGCTGCTAGCGGAACCTTTTTATTCTCAGGACACGCCATGACATTCAGCAAATCTCTAGTGTTTGCAATCCAGTCGTCGGTATCCATCGGGGTGCCATCTACACTATAGTTGGAAGGGTGGAGGTCTCTAAAATCCCTCAAGTAACGGTCCAGACCGACCTCCACAGCTACAGGTGCAGAGGCTGGTGCTGGAGCGGGATCCGGAATCCCTGCAACCAGCCCTCTCTAAAACTCCAATAATGCAACCTCTACTGCCTTGGCAATCTGGGCTGCCAAATCAGTAGGTTCTACTGCTGCTGGTACGGGTGGCGCAGGGGGCGCATTAGCATCACCCATGGCTGAATCAGGAGCCGTACTCTGACGTGAGGGTTCCCCTGGTTCGCTGTCTCAAGGTGCCTAGAGGACAAAGAAGATAGGATTAGTAGTCTTGGATAATACAACAGAGAATTACAATACCAAAAGTATTTTTCATATACTAGTACCGCTAAAAGTTGGATAAACTCGATGACGCCTCTATCGAGAGTCTGACTCTAGCGCAAACCTATGGCTCTGTGAATTTACTGGGTCCAGGGATCCTAAACCTGCATCTGATACCAATTTGTAACACTCTAATCAAGTTTGACAGGAATCAGCAGTCCGGCCGGATCCGCGATTACAAGTAAACTAAGAGAGTATATAAACTGGTATAAAACTGGTAAAAGAAACAAAGATGCTAAAAAGAAATACTTACAGCGGAAAGGTGAAGTAAAATTATGGGTAAAAGTGTACCTTGTCAAACAACATCCACATAGGCAACTAATAGGGAAAAATAATACTGAGGAACTGAAATACCAACAAACTGAATTAACTGAACCATCACAGTGTGTAAAGTACATCAAATACAAATGTCTGAAAATAAAAGCAAAGTACAACAACAGTAGTACAACTGAATAAACTGACGACTGAAGACTGAGCCGCCTATCCTAAGCGGATCCCCTGAACTGAGCCCCCTGTAAAAACAAGTTTCAAATGGGTCTGGCCCACTGAAGAATAAGAAAACTACTCCCTCCAGCAACACTTAAATGAAAAGAAATATTTTTAAGTGATTAATACATGAATTAAGTTATGCATCATTCCCTAAAATAAACCTTGGTACTTGGGTTCATGATCTGACATGAAACGACTTATAGTGTGATCTGTCACACTAATCTCTGAATTTTCTTAGTCGTGGTTCCGGAAGATTTGGAATCACGATTTTTATGAGTATCCACTCGATTCAACATTTCCTTGCTAACACTTGTCGCTAAGGGAGACTAGACACCACTAATAACTGTGGTCTAAGTGGCAAACCTGATGGTGCCCTAAACTGAGTGTCCCTCAAGTGGGTCTCTAACTCCTATCTGAGGAGTGTCATATCTGTAACTAGGGTCATCTACCCTGAGTTTGCAATTATGTAGTGGCTTACTGGCCCTGAAATATACGGTGGGGTATACCCACCAGCTACACGGGGTGAACATTCCTCGCTACTTTCTGAATAGTTTATACTAGAGTTCACTGAAGTAATTACGGAGTAGCGCTCTAGTCAAGTATACTGGACTTTGGATCTTTCAAGACATTGCATCGTCTGATCACTCTATGTGTTCACCTACCCCGCTATCTCAGTTCTATCTACAGGAACTTGGAATTTCTATATGCGTACTCAAACTTGATTTAGCATGAAAAGTAGTCTACAATGCTTAATTAAAAGGAGTCAATTTTCTTACAGTGGCGTTTCGACGCTCGTACACGCGATGCGGTGCTATGTTGCTCCTTCCCAACAGATCTGACTACTAAGGACTTCCCAGAACTTTGCCCCAAATACCACCAAAATCTGAAATCCATGGCAATCCTAAGTTAAACACTTTTCCCTTTTAGGGTTTTCGGTAAAAGAACCCAAAATGACTAGGTTAATAATATGAACAACAAAATGGTGGCTTACCTTGCCCTAAACAGCTATTTAGCCCCAAACAACGACCAATTTCTGAATATGGGAGACCGAATACTTCGTTTTCTAAATTACGACAAGAGAAAGTTGAGGAATAAACAAATTTGGTTTCCCATTAAAACGATTTCCGCTACAAAAGGAGATCACTAGGAATGAAACTCATCAAAACCAAGAACAACGAAAAGAGGGTTTCCTCCTCCGGCTAGGGTTTAAAGTAGAACCTCCTCCGCCCTGGGAAGTGAAGAGGGAGGAACGCCCGACTCTGTGGAGGAAGGGGAAGCAGCCGACGTCGGGTTTCAGCGAGGAGGAAGGCCGATGAGGGCTTAACCTAGCGTCGACGGAACAGTTTCCGAGGTCGGCGTGGAGAATAAGCGGAAGGTTGCGGGAGAAATGAAAGTCACGGAATGTATAGAGCTGCGACTTTCTCCATGGCAATAAAAGGAGTGTGGTTATTAGAACCGTCAGACTGGTTTGAACCGTGTGTCTCAATGTTATTATTACTGTTTTTTATATGCTTGCCACTTAAGGGGAATCAAAATAAAATAAAATAAAAAAAATATCATGGATGCTACATTTTTCAATACCCACAAATGAACTCCACACACACACGCACACACACACAGATATATATATATATAGGATATAGTCACACATTGGAAACTTTGATTAGGCGCCGCAATACAGAAAATAACATATAAAAATAATGTGAGAAAAATAAAACTAATATATAAAAAATATCTCGTCGATGCTCTGAACGCGACGAGGGCTCGGATCGTCCATATGACGACCCTAATCCCTCCTACGAGTGTAAACCAGAACGGGCACCGATGCGGGTTGGCCTGCCCGTAGACTATGATCCCCATCAATTTCCCTCGACTAGAGAACATTCATTATTGTATACGCTTTATAATTTTCATTACTCATTGCAATTTTTTGTCAGACTGCTTTATGCTGTTAATGCAAAGAATATGCAAATAACTTGGCAGATTTGCTAGGTCGGGTTTTAAGTGGGAGCGACATACGATCAATAGCCTTCCTGGGCTCATAGTCAAAGACAACATGAAATGGACTAAACTTTGTGGATCTATTGATAATGCTATTATATGCAATCTCCGCTATGAATAATATCAAATCCTAACTAGACGGATGGTCACCCACCAGGCGCCGTAAAAGATTTCCTAAATTTCAAAAAATTACTTAGTCTTTCTGTCTGTGAATGGTAGGCGGTTGAGAGTTGAAGGGTAGTACCAGTAATACGCTATAATGGCTTTCGTAAATAATTCATGAAACTAACATCACAGTTAGATATGTTGTAGGTAGCCCGTGTAGTTGAAAACATTCTTGACAAATAAAACTACAACGCAGGATGCATCGACAGTCTTGCTGCAAGGAATAAAATGAGCCATCTTTGAAAAACGATCCATCACCACAAATATGTAATCGTGCTTTCTAAGTGTTTGCGGAAGTCCAAGCAGGAAGTCCATACTAATATCCACCCAATGCTGACGGGGAATTGGTAGGGGAGTATATAAGCCAATTTTATGTCATCTGCCTTTGGCTGTCTGACATTTGTGACAATGAAGAACAATACGGGCAACACATTTCTTTAGTCTAGGACAGAAAAAATGATCCTCTACTAGGCTAATCGTTTTATTTCTCCCAAAATACATGCAACGCCCCTAGTGTGCATCTCCGATGTCAAATAATCACGTAAAGAAGTGTATGGGATACACAAACGAGACCTATAAAATTATACTCATCCATTAAGTGAAATTCGTCATGAATTTTTGGCGGATATTTAGATAGATCACTAAAATCAAAGCATATGGGATAATCATATATGAAATGCTCAAAGCCCACTTCTTATGCATGGATCATATGCAGTAGGCTAACTCTCATACTGAGGGCATCTTCAGGTTTGTTCTCAACGTCAAACTTGTGTTTGAGAACATAATAGAACTTTTGCATGTACTCCACCCAGTTAGCATGATGGTGTCCTCATTTCTTCTACGAGTCAAGGTATCACAAGGCTTGATGATCAAAGTTCAATATAAATTTTTTTGATAAGAGTTAATGTCGCCCACGACGTAAGGCTTGGATGATCACATAGAACTCACAATCATAATTAAAATATTCTTTCAGGCCTCATTTAACTTCTCACCAAAGTAGGCGACATGCTGTCCTTCCTGACTTGAGCACGCGTAGTGCAAAAGTGCATGTCTCCGTGAACTTGATTGGGATGCCTCGGATTAGTCCACATTACCTGCAGTGAATAAGATCTTGGTGGTTAAATATTGAAGCTCGCCTTCCCATTGTAAGATGCCTTTTGAGGACAAAATCGAGCTTGCTAAGGACCAAAGAGGACAATACCTCACGGTGAGGAAATAGGTTGTTGCAATTAATACGCCACTAATGCCTATGCCCGACGCATCACAAGCCACCTCAAAAGTTTACTGAAGTTGGGCAATAAAAGAACTGAGGTTGAGGATAACTTTAATCTCTTTGAACGCTTTAGCGGAGGCTTTGGTCCATACATCATAACCCTTACGTAGATAACTTGTAAAAGATGCCATAATAGTGTTGAAATCACTAACTAACCTTCGATAGAAGGTTGCTAAGTCCTTGAAAACTACGTACTTCATGAATGTTCACGGGAGTCGACTATTCATGGATTGTTTTAACTTTGCCATGGCTTAATATAATTACCTGCGGTAGACATGATGCATCTTAGAAATTGTACAGACATGGATAAAAATGTCCATTTCTTCATATCGATATACAAGTGTTCCTTTTGGAGGACTTCACATACAAGTCTAATGTGAAGAAGATGATTATTATGCGTATGACTGTAGATATGAATATCATCAAAATAAACCACCAAGAATTTGCCCATATAGAGCCGAAGGACTTCATAATCCTTATAAAAGTGCTAGGAGTATTTGATTATCCGAATGGCATTACTAACTATTCATACTAACCATCTTTTTTTTGAAGGTCGTTTCCACTTATCTCACTCATATACTCTAATCCGGTAGTACTCCATATGTAAATCAATTTTAGTGAAGGACTTGGGCATCAACCACAATGTCTAATAAATCATCCACTTGAGTAATGTGTAAACAACAATTTACCGTAATTTTATTAATGGAGAGGCTGTCAATGCACACATACAAACTCCCGCCCTTCTTAAGAGTAAGTAGGGTTGGAAGTGCACATGGATGCTTCAAGTACTAAGTCAATGCCGTGTTGAATGTCTCTCAGGAGAGATAACTCATCCAGAAGTTCATCTAGTGTAATATCAAAGAACTCATCTAGAATGCAATGAACATCTGGGCGGACCTCTAAAGTCTCTGTGAGACTTTTAGTTGCCTGTATGGTGGCCACTACGAATGTGATTCATGACTGACGATTCTGTTGTAGAAAAGTACCTTTCCTCGTGATATGTATAACCGAACGGGCCTTGATACTGGTCGGCCCGCCCGTGTACTCTCATCCCAATGACTAGGCGAGGTTGGGTTTGAATTATATAGGGTTATTCTGGTCTAGGGCTTCTTGTGCAAAGTAAGCCCTATATGAATTTAGTTTTTGGTCCAATGCACTTCTAATTTAGCCCAACCGAATGTTTTTCTTTTCCGCCTTGTTGTTTCTGTTTGCCTCAAAAGAAGGAAAAAATAAAAAAAAACAAAAAAAAACAAAAAACTGGAATACTTGGTTAGAAGACCGAGTGACACCGCTTGTTCTATTTCTGAACGGGAGACTCTTAGACAGTCTTGAAGTGTGCCCATACATGAATCTTTTGTTCTTGAAGTACTTTCTAATTTCTCCTTCTAACATGTTAACATCCCGCTGTATCTCTTATTGTTTATTATTGGCTTTCATGAATACTTTCTTTGCTGACTTTTAGTTTTGTTACAATATGGGTTATTTGTGTTTTTAGTTACAACTTTTGTAATATCACTTTTTATCCTGATCCGCCTCCATATATTGAAGCGATGTGTGCTCCTAGCAAGTAATGAAGCCTAATTTTATTTCCCACAACATGATATCAGAGCCACGACTTCTGGTGCTGTAGCCGCCGCTCCCCGTGTCGTTCGTCGCTCGACTTCCGTCGCTACGCTTGCTTCACGGCTTCCGTCGATCCATCGTCTCTTTCGCTAACAGCCGCGAGTTTGTGTCATTTGTCGCTGCGCTTTCTTCGCGTCGTTCGTCGCTGCGCTTCCTCTCGCCACTTCCAGTCGCCGGTTTCTATTCCGAATGCGCCTCTTCCAGCAACGCTTCCTCCCGTAACTCCTCTTCCAGCAGCCTCTTCCAACACCTCTTCCTGCAACGCCTCTCCCAGCGGCTCTTCAAAGATCTTCCAGGGTTTGTAGTCCCTATCCTTCCAGCGCCGGACATGCAGTGATGCTTTTGCTTCCTTCCGTCGCCTCTTGCCTTTCCAGTCATTGGATGAAGTGGATTTCTATTCTTCTCCTCTTCTGCACTGGTATTTGTTCGGAGTAATCAACCGCTCCTTGCTTCCCTAAGTAGTGTGTGGTCTCCAAATTTCTCTTCTTGAGCCACCATGTCAAGCATCAGTGATTCTACTGCTCCCTCCTCGCCGGCCCTTCCTCCCGCATGTTCTTTTTATGGGAGTCATGATCACAATATTACGCATATTGCTACCATTCGTTTAGATGATTCTAATTATCTCTTGTGGTCTCGTTCTATCACCCTGACACTTAAGAGCCGTCGTCTCTTTGGTTATGTCACTGGTCAAACTAAGGAATCAGTGAAGACCGCTCCTGATTGGACTCAATGAGATTCAAAATTTTTTTAGTCATGTCTTGACTAACGAATTCCATGCAAGAGTCCATCGCTCGCAACTATTTATTTCTGGATACTGCAGTTGATATTTGGCGGCGCCCGGAGGCTATGTATTCTCGAAAGGGTAATGCTTCTCAGATCTTCCAGTTGAGATGGAAGATATCCTTACCGTCTGGGTGATCATCCTCCATCTGTCTACTATTTGGAGTTTACTCAGTTGTATCAGAAATACGATCATTTTTATCCCCTCACTTTTGTTAGCCCTGTTGATGAGGCCATGGTTTGTGCTCCGGAGGATTGCAATCGTATCTTTGAGTTTCTTCATGGTCTTCATCAAGATTTTTATCAGATCGGTGTTCAGATTTTGGGGCTTTCGCTGTTACCGTCTCTATCTGAAGTTTACAGTATTGTTCAATAGGAGTTTGATCGTCGCTAGACTTTACTTCATGACCCAGTTCCTGAGAGTTCTGCTCTTGCTGCTGTTACCTCTTTTTTGCTAGGGGCTCGTACAGCCCGTGATTTTAAGCTTAAGGAGAGTGATAAAGGTCACCTCCTCTGTGACTATTGTGGGAAGACCCGTTATACCAGAGACACCTGCTTCAGACTCCATGGTTTTCTTCCACCGAGAGGTGGTGCTCCTCGGGGTGGCCGTGGTTTTGGACGCTTCCTTGGTCGACATACCCCGCTTCGTTTTGCCAATCTCATTGATGCTGCTATGAATACTTCTCCTACTCTGTCTGGTGCTGATCCTTCTGTCCTACCTGGTGGTTTTTTGCCTGATGAAGTTCTTGCACTTCGCCGTATGATGCAAGGTCTTTCTACGGAGTCTTCTGCCTTGTCTTCGTACACCCACACTGGGTATCCTGGTGCTCACTCTGCTACTGCCCAATCTTTCACTCAGTGGATCATTGATTCTAGAGCCACAAATCATATGACTGACTCCGCCCCAGGTTTCATATCCTATACTCCTCTCTCTGGTCGTGATAAGGTGAGCATTACTGATGAGTCCCTATCTTCTATTGCTGGGAAGGGATCCATCTCCTGTTCCTATCTGACCTTATCATCGGTTTTGCATGTATCAAACTTCATAGGAAATTTACTCTCTATTAACAATTTGACTAATTCCACGAACTGTTTTGTAACCTTTCATCCTTCCTCTTATGTTTTTCACGACCTGAAGACGGAGACGGTGATTGGCTCTGGTAGTCTGGTCAATGGTCTGTATGTGCTCGACTCCAGTCCAGTGACACCTCCTCTGGCCCTTCAACCCAACACCTCCGACTTATATTCTTGGCATTGACGCTTAGGCCACCCATCTATTCCTATTATGAAGTTATTGTTTCCTGTTATGCCTGCTGCTTTCTTTAATTCCTTTGTATGTGATGTCTGTACCGTTAATAAACATTGCCGTACTACATTTAATCGTTTTGTTTCCAAGCTCTATTTCTTTCACTGTGATTCATTCTGATGTTTGGAGACCTTGTCCTGTATCTTTTATTTCTAACTGTGTTTGATTTGTCATTTTTTTGATTGTTTTTTCTCACACTACATTGTTATATTTACTCTGGGAAAAGTGATGTATTTACTACCTTCAAACTTTTTTATTACTTGTTCTCCACTCAGTTTCATGCCAATATTCAAATTCTTCTCAGTGATAATGACCGTGAATATTTGGATTCGGAGTTTGTTCAATATCTAGCTGATATGACATTATTCATCAAACTACTTGTGCTTATTCCCCTACTCAAACTAGTATTGCGGAGCATAAGAATTGTCATCTTCTAGAGGTGGCTCACTGTCTTTTGTCCACCATGAATCTTCCCAAATACTACTGGGGGGATGCTATCCTTACCGCGACATATCTTTTTAATTGCATTCCCTCGCGTATTCTTGGGATGCCACTCTCCTTGGCACTCTACGAGCCCCTTCCTCTTAGCTATCTCTTAAGGTGTTTGGATGTGTCTGCTTTGTTCACATCCATCACCCTCCTCCCACCAAACTTGATCCACGCGCACTACGGTGTGTGTTTATTGGCTACTCTCCTACTCAAAAGGGATACAAGTGTTTTCATCCTGCTACAAAGAAGGTTTTTGTCACCATGGATGTCACGTTCCGTGAATTTGAGGCTTATTATCCTGCCCCGAGTGACCCCCCTTCTTTACCCTCTCCTTCTGTCCCTCTGCTCGTTCCTCCACCTTTTCCCTCACTTCAGGGGGAGCTTATACCATTGGAAGTGAGTGATTTTCCTGTCCTTAATTCTATTCCTCCTACTCCTAACCTTGCAGGTGTACACTCGGCGAAAAAAGTGGCCCACCAGCACACTTGACCCGAATGTGCAACCAGATCAGTCATTGGACCCAAACTCACAGACTTCAGAGCATCCCATTGCTCTCAGAAAAGGTATCCGATCCTGTACTCAACATCTTCTTTTTAATTATGTTTCTTACGACTCATTTTCTACTTCCCATAAGACCTTTGTGTCTTACCTTGCTTCCTTATCCCTACCAGCATCTTGACAGAGTGCTCTGATGATTCCTATGTAGAAAGAGGCGATGTTTTAGGAAATGTCTACTCTTGAAAAGAACAACACATAAAATTTAGTGCATCTTCCCCAAGGAAAATACCGGTTGGATGCAAATGGGTGTTCTCTGTTAAATAAAACTCTCAAGATGTTGTTGAAAGGTGTAAGACAAGACTGGTGGCAAGAGGGTATACCCAAACCCTTGAGATTGACTATAAGGAAACATTTACCCCTATAACAAAGATGTACACTATCAAAGTCCTTTTATCCTGGGCTACCTGCAAAGGATGAGACCTTTGACAAGTTGATGTTAAAAACGTTTTCCTTCATGGGAATCTGGATGAGGAATTTTACATGTCTCTCCCCACCATGCCTTACTCTTAAAAGTTCAGTGAGAAACATTTGTAAGTTAAAGAAGTCCTATATGGGCTGAAACAGTCTCCAAGAGCTTGGTTTGTGAGATTTCACAAAGCCATGTTGTCATTTGGGTATCACCAGGGAACCACCGATCTTACACTGTACATCAAGCGTAAGACCGATAAACCTACAACTCTCATTGTTTATGTTGATTATATTGTTTTAACAGATGACGTTGTGGAAGAAATCAATCTTCTAAAACAAAAATAGGTTTCTGAGTTCGAGGTCAAGGATCTGGGTGCACTCAAATATTTCTTGGGTATTGAAGTGGCAAGGTCCAAGGATGCAATTTTTATTTCCCCGAGGAAGTATTCTCTGAACCTGCTTGAGAAGACTGAGATGAGTGGCTGTAGACCAGACGATACCCCAATTTAAGCGAACCACAGAATGAGTCGTGATGATGGAAAGGGGATTGAAAATATACCTGAATTTCAGAGGCTTGTAGTGAGGCTGATCTATCTTGCTCATACTCGTCCAAATATTGCTTACGCTGTAAGTGTTGTCAGCTAGTTTATGTATGCTCTGAAGACTCGTCATTTGGATGCTGCCCACAGAATTCTCAGGTATCTTAAGTCCTCACCTTTGAGTGAGATCTTTTTTTCCCTATGTTCAGCTCTAAAAATTGATGTGTACACCGATGCTGATTGGGCTGGATCAATCGACGATCGGCGATCTACCTCGAGGTATTGTTCTCTTGTTGGTGAGAATCTTGTTATTTGGAGGAGTAAAAAACAATGTATCTTGGCAAGGTCTAGCGTCGAAACAGAGTTTCGTGCTATGGCTCATGGTGTCTGTGAAGGTTTTTGGTTATGTTCTTTGCTAAGTGATCTGAGACTCTCTGAAGCTGAACCCATTCGGCTGTATTGTGATAACAAAGCTGCTATCAGTATCGCCTACAACCCTGTCCAGCACGATCGTACTAAACATATTGAAGAGAATCGTCATTTCATCAAAAAGAACATTGAAAAGGGGGTTGCATGTACTCCCTTTGTTCTGTCAGATAGACAACTTGCTGATATACTCACGAAAAGCCTGAGTGGAAGTACCTTTGGAAGATTTGTCGATAAGTTGAGCATGATAACATCTCACGTCCAAATTGAGGGGGAGTGTTACAGTATGGGTTATTTGTGTTTTTAGTTACAACTTTTGTAATATCACCTTTTATCCTAATCCGCCTCCATATATAGAAGGGATGTGTTCTCCTAGCAAGTAATGAAGCCTAATTTTATTTCCCGTAACAAGTTTTAATTATTCCTTCATAGCTATTTGCATATTTTATACTTTTATTTACATTGCTTATGATATCTTCATGTTTTTTTTGCAAATGCCTTCTTTGATATTTTTTACTTGGGGAATGCTGGGAAGCGATCATGATGTTATGCAAGTTCTATACCCCATTCTGTTTCCTGGGCGATAATATCTGATCAATTTTGAAAATTTCAGAGTTATGGAGCAATTTGAGGATGTCATATACCCCAAGGGAGATCCTGATGCTGTTTCCATTAGTAAAAGAGATATCGAGCTATTGGACCCTGATACATTTATTAATGATACAATTATTGATTTCTACATCAAGTGAGTACTTTTTAATGCTTGTGAACAAACTTTGTGTAGATTTTCCTTTGTTTCTTATTGAAAATTCTGTTTGCTAATAATACTAATTGGCAAGTCTTGTACCTGTAGTTATGAATGAAAATTGAAAGTATGTAAGGTGTAATTTATTTATTGAGCTTGCTGCATATATGGACAACTAATTTTAACTTTGTTGTTATATGATTATGGAAAAGTGGAAGTTTCTATTCCTTCAACCAGATTTCAGATCTGGTAATGCGCTATAGTTTGGTTGGGGATGTTACTCAAGCTTAAATGGAATTTTACGTTTCTATGAAAAGCTATTGGAGATATCAATGAACATGTTTTTCTTTCCCGAGGCTTGTTGAGCAAGATCTACTATAGTGTTAAAGGAAAAATGAATTTCAATATATGAAAAAGGATGTTTTAACAATAATGCATCTGTTAAATAAGATGATTGATATTAGCACTGTTGGAGTTACCATGGTGTTCTAGAAGTGATCAAACATGTAATCTCACTGTCAACGCGATATGAGCCTGCAGGGTCGCACATAAGAGCAGTGGAGAAGTTGGAATATTGACTGTGTTGGTAAAGGTTACCAATCACCATAAAGTATGGGGGTCCGGCAATCGTTGCCAAGAAAGTTCATTGAGAATGGTTAGTCGAGAGTCGTCGAGTTTGACTCGACGACTAAGACTGTTTCGACGAGAGTCGTCGAGTTTGACTCGACGACTAAGGTTGTTTCGGCGAGAGTCGTCGAGTATGACTCGACGACTGTGGCTGGGTCGACGAATATCGTCGACCGCCGTTCGACGATTGTCGTCGAACGCGGCTCGACGATTGTCGTCGAACGCGGCTCGACGATTGTCGTCGACCGCCGCTCGACGATTGTCGTCACACGCGGGTCGACGAATGTCGTCGACCTCCGTTCGACGAATATCGTCGATCGCCGTTCGACGATTGTCGCCGACCGCCGATCGACGAGAATCGTCGAGAGCCGTCGAGTATGACTCAACGACTAAGGCTGATTCGTCGAGAGTTGTCCTTGATTCTCATCGATTCTGGATCTGATTCTCGCCGAACCTGGAACTCATTCTCAACGAATGATTCTGTGACCCTATACTGTGTGGTCTGCGGATAGCGATGCTTTTAGGTCTGTTTATACTTTTAGTATAAATAGGGACTTAGGGTTTTGCGAACATGATGCGTTTTTGCGGCCGAATAGAACCCGACGGAAAGAGATCCGCTGTTCTACCGATTCGCAGAATACCGAATCCCGCCGGCCCGAAGCGTTCCGCCGCCGTCGCTCCGCCGACCTCCTCCTCTCCGACGATAGTCGCCGGTGTTGCGCTTCCTAGAGCGGGCCTAGCAGTCCGTGGAAGTGTAAGGTGCGGTCGATCTCTTTCCGATCATCCGTGTGACGGAGGTTTGGAGTTCTCCCGCTCGTGTGGATTTCTGCAGAGACGTAGATATTATTCTACGTGGAACTCGCCACCGACAAGGAATCTCATTTGGAGCATCTTCGTTGAGTTGTGACTCAACGCCATCAAGGTAATTTTTGCCTAATGTTTGTTAACTTCTTGATTCAACATTCATGGCCCGATCCAATCTCTTTTGGGTTGTTCTAGATTTTATTACTTCCGCTGCGTGCACAAGTGTTGTGCCAACCTTATAGAGAAACCCAACAGTGGTATCAGAGCCAGGTTCGGCCATGTTTGTTGTATTGGAAGTTAGGTTATTCCAGTACGTGTAAACCTAGGGATTTAGAAGTGTACTAAATGTCTAGATTTAATCTTGGCACCCCGCCGGGAACGTCTGTAATCTTGTAGTAATTTCTAATCGTTAGGAATTACTGTCTCCTTAGCAGTAACCATCCCTCGATTTTGTTTTGGATTTTGAATCCAACAAGGAGAGATGAGTTTGTCTACTGTTTTAAGTTGAGTTGCCTTTGTCCCTTGTCCAATGCATGTAAACCTGAAGATTTGGAAGTCTCCAGATGTTCAGATTTATCCCTTTTCTTCTATCAAATGTTGATAGTGTTCCTTTTGCACATAAGGGATGCATGGAGATTTTAGTGAAGTGTTTTTCTTTGGATGTGCACATTGATCAAATGTTGATCATGGTTAATTGTTGACCTATTATCAAAAATTTCCTTAATCAAATATTAAGTGTTCGGATGCCTTCCGATGGATGACACTCTTCCTGCCTCGATCGATGAAGTGTGAGCTTGCCAAAGCAAGGTGCATTAATCTATCTTGGTAAGGGTGCGAGCGGATAATTGTGATATCCCACTGTCGACATCGGGTCAAGCTTAACTAGGTGACCTCAAAGGTTGAGTGCCTAGAGGCATAGGGTTGACATGCACCATATGATGGATGCGAATAAGGAGTTATTCACCAACCATACAAGAATTGCATGAGGATGCAATTGACAAGCGTTGCTTACCTAAATAACCACATTGTGAGAGGAAAGCCAAAGCTGACTCATTGTATTGGTGAAATACGGATCTTGTCCACTAAGAGAGTAGCTCGCATGAACTCTCTGAATTGATAGTGAGGGCTATTATTTCGAATACAATAGTGAGAGTTTTAGTTGAAGTCTAAACTAAGAAAAATAATTAGATTTTGAAATTTTGGTGCTGATTTTATTCTGCATAAATTCTTGTAGAATTCCATGGCAAGTGGTTCGCACTCCACTCTGTCTCTGAGAGCCATCCTTGAGAAGGATAACTCAGTGAGACTAATTATATGGACTGGTATAGGAACCTGAGAATTGTTCTCAGGCAAGAGCGAAAACTCTACGTCTTGGAAGAAGAAGCTCCCGAGGTGCCGACCGGGAATTCTTCCCGTGCTGATAAGGATGCTTACAAGAAGTATACTGATGACGCCTTGGACGTCGAATGCCTTATGCTTGCCACCATGAACTCTGAGCTACAGAAGCAACATGAGAACATGGGGTGCAAGGAGATTGACGAGCATCTCAAGAAAATGTTTCAAGGGCAAACTCGTCAAGAGAGGTTTGACGTCACCAAAGCGTTGTTTCAGTGCAAGATGGGAGTTCGAGACTCAGTAGGGACTCACGTACTCAAGATGATTGGGTATATAGAGAACCTTGAAAGACTGGGTTTTCCTCTGGGTCAAGAGTTGACCACAGATCTGATCCTGCAATCGTTGCCCGACAGTTACGAGCAGTTTGTCTTGAACTACAACATGAATGAGATAGACAAGACACTGCCCGAGCTCCTAGGCATGTTGAGAACTGGCGAGATCAATATGAAGAAGGCCAAGCTTACCAGCCCCATACTGATGGTGCATAAGGGCAAGGGCAAGGCCAAGGGCTTCAAGAAGACGAAGGTGGGACCTAAGTCACATCTTGAGCCCAAGTCTTCTGCACTGATGAAGAAGAAGAGCACGGTGAAAGAGGGGAAATGCCACCACTGTGGCAAGGCTGGTCATTGGAGGAGGAACTGTCCTTCGTACATTGAGAGTCTGCAGAAAATGAAGGGAGGTATGACTTCCGCTTCAAGTATTTACGTTATAGAGATAAACCTTTCTGCTCCTTCATCTTGGGTATTGGATACCGGATGTGGTTCTCACATTTGTACAAATGTGCAGGAACTGAGAAGGAGAAGATTGCTGAGTAAAGGGGAGGTGGACCTTCGTGTCGGCAATAGAGCAAGAGTTGCTGCTGTGGTCGTTGGGGTTTACCGTCTTTCTTTGCCCAGTGGGCTTGTAATAGAACTAGATAACTGTTATTTTGTTCCGGCAATAACTAGAAACATTATATCCATTTCATGCTTGGACGTGATTGGATTTTCTTTTATGATTAAGAACAACTGTTGTTTTATATTTAAGAATGATGTTTGTTATGCCGTAGCCCAATTGTTTTATGGTCTTTATGTTTTGAACTTGGACCATCAGATCTATAATGTAGAAAATAATAAAAGACTAAGAACAAATGACTCAAACCCTACATATCTCTGGCATTGTCGTTTGGGCCATATAAACGAGAAGCGCTTATCCAAGCTCCATAAAGATGGATTTTTGGACTCATTTGATTATGAATCATTTGAGCGATGCGAATCTTGTTTGTTAGGCAAGATGACTAAGACCCCTTTCACTGGTTATACTGAGAGGGCTGAGGATCTCTTGGGTGTTGTACATAGTGATGTATGCGGACCCATGAGTTCCATGGCTAGAGGTGGATATTTTTACTTCGTTACATTTACTGATGATTTCAGTAGATACGGATATGTGTATCTTATGAAGTGCAAATCCGAGACCTTTGAAAAGATCAAAGAGTTCAAGAATGAAGTAGAAAACCAGTTGGGTAAAAGGGTTAAAGCACTCCGATCTGATCGAGGTGGCGAATACCTGAGTTATGAGTTCCGTGATCATCTGAAAGAGTGTGGTATTGTATCACAGCTCACTCCACCTAGAACACCACAGCATAATGGTGTTTTCTTAGAGGAAAAATCGTACTTTGTTAGACATGGTACGTTCGATGATGAGCCATGCAGATTTGCCTGTTTCCTTTTGGGGTTTTGCTTTAGAGACTGCAGTAATGACACTGAATCGCGCTCCAACGAAAACGGTTCTGAAGACACCATATGAGATATGGACTGGGAAGCGTCCTAATATGTCGTTCATTAAAATTTGGGGCTGTGAGGCATACGTGCGACGTCAAATGCCTGACAAGCAGAAACCCAAATCGGATAAATGTTATCTGGTGAGATATCTTAAGGAAACGAAAAGGTATTACTTTTACCTACTGTCCGAGGGCAAAGTGTTTGTCGCAAGGACTGTCGTCTTCTTGGAGAAAGAGTTCTTATCAAGAAAGACTGAAAAGGTAGAACTTGAAGAAGTTCAAGAACCACAAGTAGTGAATGAACCGGAATTTTATTCTGAGACAGGACTACAAGATGTTGTAGGTAGAGAACCTGCTCAAGAAACACAAGTCCTACGTAGATCTGGTAGACCGAGGTTTGAGCCTGAGAGATATGTATTTCTCATGTCTCAAATAGGTAATGTGTTGCTTATGGATCATGATGAAGAACCAGCAACCTACCAAGAGTCTATGAATGGACTAGACTCCGACAAATGGCTTGAGGCTATGAAATCCGAGATGGACTCCATGTATGCAAACCAAGTTTGGAACTTGGTGGAACTACCTGAAGGGGTACGACCCATAGGGTGCAAATGGGTCTTCAAGAAGAAGACCGACATGGATGGAAATGTACAGACATTCAAAGGGCGACTGATGGCTAAGGGTTTCAAGCAAATTTATGGTATTGACTATGATGAGACCTTTTCCCCTGTTTCCATGGTAAAGTCCATAAGGATATTGCTTGCTATTGCTGCGTATTATGACTACGAGATCTGACAGATGGATGTCAAAACGGCTTTCCTTAATGGAAACCTCTTTGAGGAAGTGTACATGACACAACCCGAGAGTTTTGTATCCCAAAATGAAGCCACTAAAATATGCAAGCTGAATCAGTCCATCTATGGACTGAAACAGGCCTCTCGAAGTTGGAATCTTCGTTTTGATGAGAAAATCAAAGAGTTTGGTTTCATCAAGAATGAAGATGAGCCTTGTGTTTACAAGCGAATCAGTGGGAGCATTGTTGTCTTTCTGATATTGTATGTAGATGACATACTTTTGATTGGGAATGACATTTCTACCCTGAAAGTTGTTAAAAACAACCTAGGGAACTGCTTTTCTATGAAGGACTTGAGTGAAGCGACTTACATACTCGGTATTAAGATCTATAGAGATAGATCGAAGAAGTTGCTGAGTTTGACCCAGAGTATATACATTGAAAAGGTGTTGAAGCGGTTCAACATGCTTGAGTCCAAGAAAGGATTTTTACCCATGTCTCATGGTGTGAATCTCTCTAAGGACCAGTGTCCAAAATCTTGTGAAGATAAGGATCGCATGAAGTTGATTTCATATGCTTCGGCAATTGGATCAATCATGTATGCAATGTTATGTACTCGACCCGATGTCTCCTTTGCTTTGAGCATGACTAGCAGGTATCAGTCAGACCCCGGTGAATGTCACTGGATTGCAGTCAAGAATATCCTAAAGTACTTGAGAAGAACTAAGGATGTGTTCTTGGTGTATGGTTGAGAGGAAGAGCTCGTTGTCAGTGCTTACACGGATGCTAGCTTCTAAAATGATAGAGACGATTCAAAGTCTCAGTCAGGGTTTGTGTTTTGCCTTAATGGAGGAGCTGTGAGCTGGAAGTGTTACAAGCAAGAGACAGTTGCTGATTCTACAACAGAGACCGAGTATATCGCTGCGGCTAACACAGCGAAGGAGGCTGTATGGATTAGGAAATTCATCGGCGAGCTTGATGTAGTTCCTAGCATTGTTGGTCCCGTAGTTCTCTACTGTGATAACAATGGTGCAATTGCACAATCTAAGGAACCTCGATCCCATCAGCGCTCCAAGCACATACTTTGGCGGTTCCATCTTATTTGTGAGATTGTCGAACGAGGAGATGTGAACATTTGCAGAGTGCCGACTGAGGAGAATATTGCGGATCCACTGACAAAGCCTCTCGCACAGAGAAAACATGATGGTCATACTAGATCAATGGGTATGCGATACCTAAGTGATCAACTCTAGTGGGAGTCTTGTGGGTTGCATGTAAACGTATATTCTATTGGCTGTTTATTGTTCATTCATATGATGAATTGTGTACCAAATATTTCATTTTACAATTAATGACAAGTTCTTTTATTGTGATTTTTCTATGTGATAGTTAAATTGTTACATAATAAATATCCTTAGAGTGTTCGCTTCCATAGGACATCAAGTACGTGACTTGAATGTGAGAGCCTATGATTTATTTGAAGCTTCATTCTTAAAAGGTCCCTGGTCGTTGTATCGTCATAGAAACTAAGGGTGATGATGATACCTTAAGACTGGCACGTGCGTTGACTGATGACCAGTTCTCACAGGTCATGATATTGTGATATCAAGTCATCACGTGGGTACTTGTTAATGAACAAGTTGTACTGGACAGACCCATCCTGAGACTACTTTGTGGATTGTTATCTAATCGTGTCATAAGTAGGTCTCTATTGGCAATGGTGTTGTGGTCCTTTGACCTGACGTCACAGCATTCATCAAGTGAGGAAGAGCGTGCTTTGATGCCATCTAAAGTCTTTCTTGAGAAAGGTTGATGATAAGAGTGGTTGTTGGGTACGTTACGAATCATTTGGGTGTTTGTGTGTAAGCAAATATGGGATTTGTCCTCCTATATGACAGGAGTTGCATCCATGGGCCCCTTGATGGAACTGGACTGAGAAATGCATGACCATGCTTGGTTGAGTCAGTATGTGATATTGAGCTCACCATTCTCTGGAAGTCCGTTCTAGATCAAGAAACTTGGATTGAGCTATTATGAGGGTGACACGGTCCATGCCTCTAGTTCTTTCCGGATGTAAGGGACAAAGGGACAAAGACAACGCTGGAACATTGGTCATGAAGACTTATGAGTTATGAACTCTTATTGCTTGGGGAGCAATGATGCATTGATAGATGCCGCTCATTGTTTGTGAGGTTTTTGGTTTGATACTTTCAAGATCAAGTGAGAGACTGTTGGAGTTACTATGGTGATCTAGAACTGGTCAAACATGTAATCTCACTGCCAACGCGATATGAGCCTGCAGGGTCGCACATAAGAGCAGTGGAGAAGTTGGAAGATTGACTGTGTTGGTAAATGTTACCAATCACCATAAAGTATGGGGGTCCGGCAATCGTTGCCAAGAAAGTTCATTGAGAATGGTTAGTCGAGAGTCGTCGAGTTTGACTCGACGACTAAGACTGTTTCGACGAGAGTCGTCGAGTTTGACTCGACGACTAAGGTTGTTTCGGCGAGAGTCGTCGAGTATGACTCGACGACTGTGGCTGGGTCGACGAATATCGTCGACCGCCGTTCGACGATTGTCGTCGAACGCGGCTCGACGATTATCGTCGACCGCCGCTCGACGATTGTCGTCAAATGCGGGTCGACGAATGTCGTCGACCGCCGTTCGACGAATATCGTCGATCGCCGTTCGACGATTGTCGTCGACCGCCGATCGACGAGAATCATCGAGAGCCGTCGAGTATGACTCGACGACTAAGGCTGATTCGTCGAGAGTTGTCCTTGATTCTCGTCGATTCTGGATCTGATTCTCGCCGAACCTGGAACTCATTCTCAACGAATGATTCTGTGACCCTATACTGTGTGGTCTGCGGATAGCGATACTTTTAGGTCTGTTTATACTTTTAGTATAAATAGGGACTTAGGGTTTTGCGAACATGATGCGTTTTTGCGGCCGAATAGAACCCGACGGAAAGAGATCCGCTGTTCTACCGATTCGCAGAATCCCGAATCCCGCCGGCCGGAAGCGTTCCGCCGCCGCATTCGCTCCGCCGACCTCCTCTCCGACGATAGTCGCCGGTGTTGCGCTTCCTGGAGCGGGCCTAGCAGTCCGTGGAAGTGTAAGGTGCGGTCGATCTCTTTCCGATCATCCGTGTGACGGAGGTTTGAAGTTCTCCCGCTCGTGTGGATTTCTGCAGAGACGTAGATATTATTCTACGTGGAACTCGCCACCGACAAGGAATCTCATTTGGAGCATCTTCGTTGAGTTGTGACTCAACGCCATCAAGGTATTTTTTGCCTAATATTTGTTAACTTCTTGATTCAACATTCATGGCCCGATCCAATCTCTTTTGGGTTGTTCTAGATTTTATTACTTCCGCTGCGTGCACAAGTGTTGTGCCAACCTTATAGAGAAACCCAACAAGCACACCTTAGCTGGACATACACAACCCATTGATATATGCAACCCCTAAACTAATATTTGTACACCTTTTTGATATTTGCAGCAAAAAAGTCATATTTAGATCTCTAAAAGCAATCTAGGTGTGGATGCAAGAATTTTTTCATCTATGATTACTGTTATTGACTATTTGCTACAATAATTTGAATTCGATGCAAGAGTTTTAAATGACAGTATAGATTGTTTCACTGTGTTACAATTTTTGTACTGATTGGTTCAGTCCACTCCAGATTTATTGCTAATCTACCAGCTGATTATCATATGAACATCCAAGTTCCATGAAAAATACAAAACTTCGAAAACTTTCTCCTACCCCAATCATTGTCTTGATACCACTTGTTATGAGCATTATTGTATTAATAGTCTTTTAAGAGTCTATGGGTTTAGTTCCACATCAACTTTTACTTTTATGTCCATTTATGTCTTATTTAATGCCCGCTTGTGGATGAATAATATGCACCGTATATTTTCTTTCTTATATTCCAACATGGTATCATTGGGGGGTTTTATTTCCTCCTTGATCTGCTTCATCAGGTTCTACTCCCGTGAGCCTTAGGGTTCAACGTCGACTTCGACGATATATCTTGCCGTTGCAGATCTCGTCGGGTTCGGTCACTCGCCAGTTTCTGCATTTCTCTGCATCTTACTGGAGCTTCCGTTCCGTTGCCTCCTGCGATGATTTCGTGATCGCTGGCCTCGATGATTTCTGCCGAAGATCCCGTTGCTGCTCCCGTCTGCCGTTCGTTCCACTGCTCCCGTAGACAACGTTTTCCTCTCGCCCACTGCTGCTGCTTCTGTCGAGTGAGTCTTCATCCGCTCGCCCGCGTATTCTTCTCGCCCAATTTGCTTGCCGCATATGCCAATGAATGTATCTGCGTACCCGCAGTTCTTTGGCGCCTTCATGAGTGGCCTCAATGATTTCCTGCTGTCCTTTTCTTTCTACAATCTTTCCCTACTCAGCTGTGTCCCAGGGCAGTTCCCTGTTGCTGATCTGGAGCTTCCACGCCTCTATGGAGTTGATCCCATCCCTGACATTCCCTTCCGGCCTTCCTGTCAAAGATCTCATGCAGCTCCAACCGTTGCCTCTTATTTCTGTGGACTCCAACAAATGCCTATGGTATTTCTATCGATTCCATCCGTTTCTACCCCTTCCGGGGTGTTGATTTGTCGCCGACGATGAAGCTACGCGATAGTTTGGTCATTTTTATGTGTTTTAAAGCGTCTTTGTTTGGTTGTTAGTGTTTTCTTTAGTTTGATATTGTTATGCCTACATGCTCGCGTGTCCCACATGAGGGGGCTGTCTGGGGCGACGGCAACTCGGATGGTATTTCCCGACTCTCGCCTTAGTCACCCACGAGCCTCTGGGCTTGTCTTTTGTCTCCCTTTTTTCCTATTGATTGTTACGTGTTGTGGTACGATCGTTGTTGGTTGTCCTAATTTCAGTGGGTTGTGTCATGTGAGACCTGTCGTGTGGGTGTCTTATGGGACCATACTTTGTGCGTATTATCTCTAGTTACCCATTTGATGATTAGCCTCAAATCTTCCGTTACCTTCCACATGTTGTGTATGTAGATGATGTTTATTGACCTGATTCCAGCGATTCCATGTCGTGAGTGGGACCTGCGTCGTGTGTGTGTCTGCGTCATATTTGGCTATGCCCCCAGTTTGACTCTCCGGTTTGGAATTTCTCCCGGTGACTTGTCTAATGTTTTGTCTGATTGTATCAGTGAGTGTTGAAGTTATGAGTATTATTGCATTTGTTGAGTCTTTTAAGAGTCTATGAGTTTAGTCCCACATCTCTTGTTTACTTTTGTGTGTCCATCTATATCTTTTTTAATGTACCTTTGTGGATGAATAATATGCACTGTATATTTCCTTTCTTATATTCCAACAGATAGAAACGTCACGGCTACTCGCAAAGGTGTTTGGCTTGCATCTAAAGGAGACGGTGTCCTGGCTCAACATGGGGATGCGCCTCCCCCCTCTAATTCATGTTTCACGCATCTTCTCGCCACTATCTCCTTCTCTATCCCGAGTTTTTGCCGAAAATGGAAGCATAACAGAGTGTTCATGTTTCTTCCTCACCGAGCATCTCCTTGTCTGTGACCGCTCAGTTTTCTCATGAAATGCCTATGAGTTTTAGGGTTTAGAGAGAAAAATTAGGGAAAATGTTTAACTAGATCCACTTGCGCCTAGAGGTGGAGGCCCTGACATGGAGGAAGGGCATCGAGAGTGGCGTGCGAGGCTTCGGCTAGGTCGAACGGCGGGTGGGGGGGGGGGGTGCAGTTAGAAAGTGATATGGTTTTCTAATTTTCATGTTGAGCCTTATTGGTGGTGTGCGAATAGCCGGTTTGGTGTTCTTATATCAATCGCCTTAAATAAAGCCCCTGTGGAATGACAGAACAAACATAAACTAATATAAATTTATATCCCTACGATCCGTAAGGAACTCACCCAGAGTTAGTCTCTATTTAACATGCAACATGCAGTGAGTTTGATGGAGCATTTTGTTTCCTCAGAGCTCACCCCTAATTTTTATCCCTTAATTCTAAGCCCTATGTTACATTTTCGATTCTTTTATTTATTTTTTTAGCAATTCAATTTGTCTCAATCAATTGGGTAGCCCGGTGCACAAAGCAACCCCCACAACGAGGGTCCGGGGAAGTGTCCCAACACAAGGGCGAAATGTAGGCAAACCTTACCCCGTTTTTTTGCAAGAGGCTACTTCCAGGACTCGAATCTACGAGCTCAAGTTTACACGACAACACCTTAACCGACGCGCCAAGGATCCCCTTCCAATTTGGCTCAAACAACTAATTAAAAAATCCTAGAGATGTGGAATCGAACCTAGATAAAATTAAAGCAAATTAAAGCCTAACCATTAAAACATAAACCATATATGTTATTGTTACGAAGATAGAATTGTATTATTTTTAGAAATAAGGCGCCCTCTCCTATATATAGGAGAGTTGCATACAAGGGTAGAAAAGGAAAGAAGTGCATAAGCCGTAAAGTGTAACATAAAATGTAAACTGTTATGTGTGCGCCTAACTTATTATTGTCTTTGTATTTTAATTTGAATGACATTAGGTAAATGGTATGTGAGTCCCATTCTTTATATAAGGAGGTGGTTTGGGAGTTTAGGATTATCCTTTGATGTTTTAGGATTTGAGATCTCTCATTTTGGGATGGACTTCTAGGAAGAACCAGCCTTCAGAGGTTAGGCACTAACATACCTCATGATTGTATTGAAGTTGATCACATCTATTGCAAGTAATTTCTATTTTGTAGCATTGATCCGACCTAAACTCCCCGCTTGTTTAGCACGTGTTGCTGTGTTTCATTCTGCCACCTTCTCTTCGTCGACATCGGTTGACCAGATCCAGTCCGTTCCGCAACGACCGCCCGCTTCCTTCTTGATCCCGTCCGACAACAACAAATCAACGATCGTCCGCTTCCTTCTCGATTTCGTCCACTGCAACAAATCAATGATTGTCCGCTTCCTTCCCGATCCCGTCCTACAACAACAAATCCAGACGACCTCGCCGACGCTGGGGGCATCTGCACTGACCGACAACAACAAATCCAGAAGGTTACCTTCCTCTCCGATCTCGTCACCCGCCAGATCCAGCTCTTCGTCCCCCGCACGCCACCGATCCTGATACCGATACAGATCCCGATACCGCACACCCTCCCCGCTTCCGATACCGCAAGCCGCAAAATCCAGCTCTTCGTCTACCTCGTCGTCGGATCCAGACCTAACTGATGCCCGTGACATCTGCACCGACCAGCTTTCTTCTTCCTGGTTGTCCTCATCGCCAGATCCAGCCAGCTCCCACACTCTCTCTTGACCCTCCATCTCTTGTTCCCTCTCCTTATGCCAAAGGGTCATTAATCGATGGAATCCCGCGTGGAGGCCCTCGCACATGCCATCACCACCATCAACTCTCGTCTCGAGACCCAAGCCGAGCTTTTCACTTCGATTATGACCATGCTCCACAACTTGCAACCCAGCCACAATTCCGTCCCTCCCTTCGCCTCTACTTTGGGATTCCCCAACACATTGACCCTCGAAGAACTCGCTATGGTGGGATTTCCTCCTCCACAACTTCGAACCCCCAACATTCCCACAATCAACGGGACTGACCCCCTCGGTTGGATTGCCCGCGCCGAGTAGTATTTTGACATTCACTGGAATCTTGAGACGCAGTAGGTCTCCGCAACTCTTATCGACATAGAAGGGTCCGCCCTTCATTAGATTCGCTGGCTCCTCTAGTCCTCTCCCGACATTGCCTGGACAACTCTCACCGAGGTACTCATTCAATAGTATGATCAACGCTACACCGACACCATGATCAAGCTCCTATGCGGGGTCCGTCAGACCTGCTCCATTGACTCGTATGTTGATGCCTTTATCGGGTTGGTCACCCATATTCTGGGTCTTCGACCCGACCATTACTTGAGCTACTTCATGCATGGCTTACAACCTCATATCCGAGCCTTCCTCCACACCCTCCAACTATTAACCATCAACCAAGTCATGGACCACCCCCCACTAGTGCAGGAAGGATTCTTGGCGACATCTGGGGATCCTCCTCCCCCATCGTTTCCTTCCAAAACTCCATACCAACCATATTTTACTTCCCCGTTTAAACCTCCACTCTTGCCACCTCCTCTACGTCGCCCAACTATTATGGCCACACACAACAACCGTCATATCCCCACTCACCCACTCACCGCCTTTCCAACCAAGAGACAAGTACTTGTAAAGTAAGGGCCTGTGCTACCGTTGTAAGCAACCCTACTCACTTACTCATGATTGTCCTGTCAAGGAGTTCCGGGCCCTCATCGGGGATGACTTGGACGAGATCGGCA
Source organism: Platanthera zijinensis (assembly GCA_039513925.1). Classification (NCBI taxonomy): domain Eukaryota; kingdom Viridiplantae; phylum Streptophyta; class Magnoliopsida; order Asparagales; family Orchidaceae; genus Platanthera; species Platanthera zijinensis. The sequence goes on from CM077094.1 coordinate 40,097,579, forward strand.
TGGCTGACTTTGACACCCTTATGGTCACGAATGTTCCGTCGTATGGAACTTCTGGCACCTCTTCGGTAGTCCACTAGCGGGCATATCACTACTAGATGACGGGCGACGCCTCGACCTTGGGGTCAAGGTCGATTTTCTTGCAGGATATATTGTTACGCTTGCATGTAACATATTATTGTCTTTTGTATTTTAATTTCAATGACACTAGGTAAACGGTATGTGAGCCCAACTCTCTATATAAGGAAGTGGCGTGGGAGTTTAAGATTATCCTTTGATGTTTTAGGATTTGAGATCACTCATCTTGGGAGAGGGACCTCTAGGAGGAACCAACCTCCAGAGGTTTGACACGAGTATACATCGTGATTGCATTGAAGTTGATCCCATCTATTGCAAGTATTTTATATCTGGTAACATAAACATTCTAACACTCCTGCTCAAGTTGGATTGATATTGTTGTTCATACCCAACTTGCCAATAATTTTTCCAAATACTTTTCCACTCAGACCCTTGATGAGAACATCAACAAGTTGTCCTTCAGAGGGTACACAAAAAGTACAAATTGTTTCGTTCTCAATGTTATACTTAATAAAATGTCGATTAACTTCAATATTTTTTGTTCGATCATGTTGAACATGATTATGGGTGGTGCTGATGACAACCTTGTTGTCACAGAATAATTTAAGAGGCCCCTCCACACTTTGCTTTATGTCTCTCATCAGAGAGCGGAGCCGTAACCCTTTACAGATTCTGTGAACCATTGCCTGGAACTTAGCTTCAGCACTAGATCAAATAATGACTTGTTGTTTCTTATTCCTCCAGGTGACCAGTCTTCCATCAATTATAGTACAATACCCTGAGGTAGAACATTTGTCCTCAGTAAATTGAGCTCAATCTCCATCAATATACATTTCTACCCTTAACTTATTGATTGGGGTGCATAATATGCCCCTTCCTAGTTAGCCTTTAAGGTATGTTTGCTACTCTCCCAACGATTGCAAAATTGTTGTTTCTGCTGATGTCACCTTTCTCGAGTATCAATCTTTTCACTCATCTCCTCCCGCTCCTCCTACCCCTCCTTTTTCCCCACATCCTATTGCCCATGTTACGTCTCGATTTCCACTTCTTCTTCCATCCCGACTCCAGTACACCCCAAACCACCTCTTCATGTGTACACCCGTCGTCCTTCCTAATCTGATACCCTACATCAGTTACCCTCTACCTGTGATATCTCGCGGCCTGTCGATCCGGCATTGACCTCTACAGCTCTTCGCTTGACAATTATGTATCCTTACATCGCCTCTCCCCGTTTTTTCTCAAATTTGTTCTTTCTTTATCCTCAAATTCTATACCTAACTCTTTGCAGGATACTCTCCATCATCCTCGATGGCGTGCGACCATGGATGAGGAAATGACTGCCCTATGTGCTAACCATACTTGAGATCTTGTCCTTCTTCCTCCAGGACAGACTTGTGTGAGATGTAAGTGGGTTTTTGCGATCAAGCATGCTTCAGAAGGGAGAGTTGAACGCCTAATTGCTCGGCTTGTGGATCGAGTGTTTACTCAACAACAAGGCCTTGATTATGATGAGACATTCGCACCAGTCGCAAAGTTAAATATTGTTCGTGTCCTGATCTCCTTAGTTGCTCATCGCCAGTGGCCCTTATATCAGTTGGATGTCAAGAATGTATTTCTCAATAGCGACCTTCTAGAGACTGTCTATATGCACCAACCTCCCGAGTTTAAGATTATGAGGAGTCTCGTATTTGTCACCTTAAGAAATTTGTTTATGGTCTCAAACAGTCTCCTTGAACATGGTTTGATAGGTTTAGTAAGGTTGTCCGTGATGTTGGATTCACTCAAAGCTCAGCTGACTTCTCTCTCTTTTCTCCTCATCAACTAACCAACACAGTAATTCTCTTTGTTTATGTTGATGATATTCTGATTATTAGTAATGACTTCAAAGGAATACAAATGATTAAACAACACTTGAACTTGGTTTTTCAAACTAAAGATGCGAGAAATCTTCAGTATTTCCTTGGAGTTGAGGTAGCGAGACGTCTGGATGGCCTTATCCTATCTCAGCAGAAGTACTGTCTTGACCTTTTTCAGGATGCATGTCTGCTGACACTTATGGATGTCAACCACAAGCTCTGGGCTCTTGACTCTGACTCCGATTAGCTACTTCCGAACCCTGAGTATTATCGCCGTCTTGTAGGAAAGTTGATATATCTTATTGTTACAAGATCTGATATCTCTTTTGCTCTTGTATTGTTAGTCGATTTATGCATGCTACACGGAACTCTCATGTCTAGGCCATAGAGCGCATCCTCAGATACTTGAAGAATGCTCACGTACAAGGGCTTGTATACAGACCATCTTCCTCTTTATCTCTGATTGCTTACTCTGATGCTGACTATGCTGTCTCTCTGGATGATCGACATTACACAATTTTTTTGTACTTACTTTGGAGGACACCTTATTGATGCAACACAAATCTATAGGTGGCGGAGGACCGATGCCCTAAACCAAAATACAATGCAAGTGATCACACAATGAACTCAATGGACCTATGAAAAACCCTATAGTGATTGGAATGCATACACATGATCAAAATAAATGTCAATATAAATGCAGTTGCACATGCAACTGATTGTCCGATGTATTATGTAATAAACACTTAACTAAAATAAAACATCAGTATATGCAATAAGTTCACAGAAATTATATTCTGATAAAACAAAGTGGCTATTTACAAACAATTGAGGTGCAACTAATTTAAGCACACACCGAATACGTCCCGCAAATCAAACTATGGATATTAGTAACAAAACACATAAGAGAATCTCAAATCCCACAACAATAATGCACAACCGAAGTGTTCAACAAAGAGAAATAAATAACATCCATACCTAGATTTACTCATGCATATTGCGGCGTGATTAGGGATGGAAGGCCGTCGGTGGCACCGTCCTCGGGTTGATGAATATCTCTATGAAGGGGCTGCGGGAGTTGGATGATGGTAGATCTGCGGCTTTATTGTGAGATGAAGGGCTGTGGGTTGGGAAGCTGGATGGATGGGGGCTGTAAGTTGACATATATGAGTAAGGAAGATGTTGGGAGGCGGTAGGATTGGGGAAAATGGGTTGCCAGGACTGGGGAGGTGTAACAGGTCTTGCGGCAGAGGATGGAGGAGGTTGACGAGATGGGAAGACCGGAATGAGCCTTACGGTGGGCTGCAGGTCAATGGACAGGACAAGAAATACCAGGAAGGCGGCTGGAAGACTGTGGAGGGCAGCTGGTTATCTGGGACCGAAGAGGAGAGGGGAGACGTGGTGGTTTGAGAGATTCGACGGGAGGCAGCAAGGCCGCAACGCGCACACAGAAGAGGAACCGCTCGGAGTCCACCGAGAATGGCCTGCCGGTTACACCAAGGCAACTATCGATCCCTAATTTTAGTCACACACACATGTATATATAGGGGAGAGGGAAAATGAATATTAGGGCACCCTGATCGGACAGGTAATATTCTTCGGGCAGATCGGGTGCCAAATATAACATGAAATAAATAAAGTAATATATCAAAATGACTCGGAAGTCAGAACAACCATCCGGGCGCATCCGCGGACTCAGATCACCCAAATAGGTTGTTGAGACCGAGTGGTCTGTCGGTTGAGACCGGACGGTCGGTGGTCTAGCGGTCTGGCGGCTTGTCCCAGCAGTTTGGTAGCCGGGTTGGAGACCGGGCGGTCTGGCGGTTTGTCTGGTGGTCTGAGCGGTCTGGCGACTTGACTATGCCGGCTTGGGGATATTGGCTGTCTGTCTTCCTCATTGTTGTGGCCGTGCGGTTAGTCTAACCGTGCGGCTTGTGCGGCTTATGCGGCTTGAAGACCGGAATGAGCCTTACGGTGGGCTGCAGGTCAATGGACAGGACAAGAAATACCAGGAAGGCGGCTGGAAGACTGTGGAGGGCAGCTGGTTATCTGGGACCGAAGAGGAGAGGGGAGACGTGGTGGTTTGAGAGATTCGACGGGAGGCAGCAAGGCCGCAACGCGCACACAGAAGAGGAACCGCTCGGAGTCCACCGAGAATGGCCTGCCGGTTACACCAAGGCAACTATCGATCCCTAATTTTAGTCATACACACATGTATATATAGGGGAGAGGGAAAATGAATATTAGGGCACCCTGATCGGACAGGTAATATTCTTCGGGCAGATCGGGTGCCAAATATAACATGAAATAAATAAAGTAATATATCAAAATGACTCGGAAGTCAGAACAACCATCCGGGCGCATCCGCGGGCTCAGATCACCTAAATAGGTTGTTGAGACCGAGCGGTCTGTCGGTTGAGACCGGACGGTCTGGTGGTCTAGCGGTCTGGCGGCTTGTCCCAGCAGTTTGGTAGCCGGGTTGGAGACCGGGCGGTCTGGCGGTTTGTCTGGTGGTCTGAGCGGTCTGGCGACTTGACTATGCCGGCTTGGGGATATTGGCTGCCTGTCTTCCTCATTGTTGTGGCCGTGCGGTTAGTCTAACCGTGCGGCTTGTGCGGCTTATGCGGCTTGTATAGTTTCATGTTCTTGTAATTATTAGTCCCATATTGCTTATTTGTAATCTCTCTTCTCTCCTCCATTGTATAAAAGGGAGGTCATACCTTTGTAATGGATACCTTTTTTGGATAATAAAATTTCTGTTAATCCACTTCCGGTTTGTTCTTATTCGTTTCTAACATGGTATCAGAGGACTCGATCGTTTCCACCTGATTCAGCTTGCCTCTATCCGCACGGTTTGTTCTGTCTTGTCCGCGCGGCTTGCCCTTCTCCTCCTGTTCTTTGAGCCCTCTCTCTCCGCTCGATCTGTTCGAGCGGCTTGTTCCTGCTCTCGCGACCTGTTCTCGCGACCTGTTCTCGCGACCTGTTTCTTCTCTTGTCGCGCTCTGTTCGCGCTTGTTCCTGTTCACGCGACCTGTTCGCGCGCCCTGGTGCTGCCTCTCTGTGTGTGCGGCCTTTCTGCTCTCCCTCCTTGTCTGTTCGCGACCTTTTTTTTTCTTGCGGTCTCCTCTTCTTCCCGCGATCTCCTTTAGTCGCGCGGTTTCCTCTCTTTCGCATGAACTCTGTTTGTTCGCGCGGCTTGCCTTGCTTCGTGCGATCTCCTTTGTTCGCACGACTTCTTCCCCTTTGCCTTGCTCTGCATCTTGGTCGTGGCCTTCCTTGCCGCTGGTGTGCTGTCACCGTGACCGCTGCAGAATCTTCTCCTTGTCCGCTGCGGCCTTCTTGCTGCACGTCCTGCTTGCTGTTCGCGCGACTTGTTCTTTCTAGCCGTACGACTTCTTTTCCTCTGCTTCTTGGTTCCAGCCTTCCTTGCCGCACGTCTTCCTGCTGTCCGCGCGGCTTGTTGTTTCTTCTCGCGCGATTTCTTTTTCTCCCTTCATAGCTTTCACATCCTCCTCAAAGTCGTCCGCCTCGCTGGTCACGTATTCTGGTCGTGCCCACGTTGTTACTCTAGGAAAATGGTTGATCGACACCGGTGCTACCAATCATATGACCGACAATCCCCAGTGTTTTTCTCTCCTAGAAACACATGATCGGTTGCCCCCGATTATTCTCGCTGACGGCTCTCCTTTACCGGTCAATGGGACAGGAGTGGTTCATATCACTCCATCTCTTCGCTTGGCGGATACTCTCTACGTGCCCAAGTTCCCGTGCAACTTATTATCTGTTACCTCTCTATGCAAGCAATTACAGTGTTCTGTCACATTTACTTCTACTTCTTGTTCTTTTCAGGATCTGTACTCCCAACGAACGATTGCTACTAGGACTGAGAGTGGCGGTCTATACTTCCTTGATAACGTTTCCGCTTTGTCCACCTTCTCTTACACCTCCACAGATCTTTTCCAATGGCATCTTCGCCTTGATCATTCTCCTCCACGCCTCCTTCGTCAGCTTCTGCCCCAACTTCCTCCAGAAAGTCCTCCCCTCAACTATGAGGCCTGTCAGCTTGGCAAACATCACTGCTCCTCCTTCCCCCCAAAGCAAGTTCGTGGATCTACCCGTCTGTTTGATCTCATCCACTCCGATGTTTGGGGTCCTTCTCCTACCCTCACCGTTGGTCGGGGTAGTTCATATTTTGTCACGTTTATTGATGATTTCTCTCGCTGTACGTGGGTGTATCTGTTAAAAGATCGCTCCGAATTTTTCTCTGTATGAACGTCCTTCTATCTTATTATTAAAACTCAGTTTAATGTTTCTATTAAAGTCATTCGATTTGATAATGCCCAAGAATATATCAGTCATGACTTTTCTACCTTCTGCATGCAAAATGAGATTATTCATCAAACTAGTTGTGTCTATACTTCACAGCAAAATAGTGTGGCCGAACGCAAAAACCGCCACCTCCTTGTTGTCGCGCGCACTCTGCTAACTCAAATGCAGGTTCCTCGCTCCTATTGGGGCTATGCTGTTCTCATCTCCTGCTATATTATCAATCACCTTCCCTCCATCGTTCTCCACGGCAAAACCCCCTTTTCCATTCTCTATCCTGGGAAGGATCCGCTTCTTCTCACTCTACGTGTCTTTGGGTGCACAACCTTTGTGCACTCTCCCTCTGCCACCCGTGACAAACTCTCCCCACGGGCCACCAAGTGTGTCTTTCTGGGATACTCTACCACTCAGAAAGGCTATTGTTGTTTTGACCCGGTTACCCGCAAACAGTTTGTCTCTGCGGACGTAACCTTCTTTGAAAATGCATCCTACTTCTCTTCCGACTCCTCTTCCTCTCCTGATATTCCTCCTCCTACCACCCTTTCCGTTCCCTCTACCCCTACCGAGATTACGCCACCTCCTCCCTCTCCACCATCTCCTACACTGTGTCCACCTACCGAGATATCTCCTTCCTCTCCGCGGTCGCCTATCTCTACTCCCGGGCCAGCTCTCTCCTCCACGGATGCCTCGGAAATTGAGGAACATGCCGACCTGGATATTCCCATTGTTCTTCGCAAAGGGGTGCGGACGTGTACTCAACACCCGCTAGCTGCTGTTGTTTCATATAATCATTTAACTCCTTCTCGTAGGAACTTTGCCTTGACTATCTCTGCCACTGCCACTCCCCGCACTTACCAGGAGGATCTTACTATTCCTCATTGGAAGACCGCCATGGATGAGGAAATTACTACCCTCACTGAAAGGGGTACATGGACCCTTGTTCCTCCCCCTTTGAGCACTGATGTGGTTGGCTGTCGATCGGTATTCGTTGTGAAATTCTGCCCGGACGGCAGCGTGGATCGATACAAGGCCCGCTTAGTCGCCAAAGGCTTCACTCAGACGTATGAGGTTGATTACTTTGACACCTTTTCTCCCGTTGCTCGTCTCAGCACCATTCGGGTTCTTCTCTCTGTTGCTGTCAACAGGGATTGACCCATTTCTCAGCTGGATGTCAAGAATGCCTTTCTCTATGGTGACCTTCAGGAAGCCGTATACATGAAGCAACCTCCTTGGTATGTTGCTCAGGGGGAAACACGAGTATGTCATCTGAAGAAGGCCATCTATGGCCTAAAGTAAAGCCCTCGGGCTTGGTTTGACATGTTCAACGACATTGTTGCGGCCATTGGTTTTGCACGAAGTTCAGCCGATCACTCCTTATTCATTCGCAAAACCTCCTCTGGTATGGTGGTTCTTGCTGTATATGTGGATGATATTCTTCTGACTGGCGACGACCAGGCTGGGGTAGCTTTGATAAAGAAACACCTCCGGCAACACCTGGTCACTAAGGATATGAGCTCTCTCAAATACTTTCTGGGGATTGAGATTTCTCGGAAACCCAACTCTTTAGTTCTCTCCCAACGGAAGTATGCTCTTGATTTGCTAAAAGAGGCAGGATTGACTGGTGCTAAACCTGCCAGATGTCCCATGACTATTGGGGAAGACAAAACTTGGACAAATGACTCGCCTCCTCTATATGATTCTTCAAGGTATCGGCGTCTGGTGGGAAAACTAATTTATCTCACAGTGACCAGACCCGACATCTCCTATGCTGTACGCAAGGTTAGCCAATTCATGCAAGCTCCTTGGGAGTGTCATCTACAGTCTGCCCTGAGGATATTGGAGTATGTTAAAGCAGCTCCAGGGAAAGGACTTCTTTTTCAGAAGAATGGTCACTTGAGGGTTGAAACGTACTCAGATTCAAGCTATGCTGATGATAAAGGAGACCACAATTCAACATCGGGTTTTTTCACATTTGTTGGAGGAAATCTTGTGAGATGGAAGAGCAAGAAACAGTCTGTAATCTCCAGGTTTAGTGCAGAGGCGGAATATCGTAGTATGACATCGACCACATGTGAGTTAAAGTGGTTACGGGCTCTCATGCTTGACCTAGGAGAGGTCTACAACTATCCTCTTCCTATGTTTTGCGACAACAATGCCGCTATATACATTTCCAAAAATCCTATTTTTCATGAGAGAACAAAACACATAGAGGTCGACTGTCACTTTATTCGAGAAGAGATTTTGAAGAAACAGATTTGTACTCCATTCGTCACTTCTGACAACGAGTTGACAGATGTCTTCACCAAGCCGGTGTCCGCTTCTTTGTTTCACATTTGCGACAAGCTGGGCATGATTGATATCTATGCTCCAGCTTGAGGGAGAGTGTTAAGACCGAGCGGTCTGTCGGTTGAGACCGGGCGGTCTGGTCGTCTAGCGGTCTGGCGGCTTGTCCCAGCAGTTTGGTAGCCGGGTTAGAGACCGGGAGGTCTCGCGGTTTGTCTGGTGGTCTGAGCGGTCTGGCGACTTGACTATGCCGGCTTGGGGATATTGGCCGACTGTCTTCCTCATTGTTGTGGCCGTGCGGTTAGTCTAACCGTGCGGCTTTTGCGGCTTGTATAGTTTCATGTTCTTGTAATTATTAGTCCCACATTGCTTATTTGTAATCTCTCTTCTCTCCTCCATTCTATAAAAGTGAGGTCATACCTTTGTAATAGATACCTTTTTTGGATAATAAAATTTCTGTTAATCCACTTCCGGTTTGTTCTTGTTCGTTTCTAACATTGGTCACCGATCACCACCTCCTGCGGGAATAAACACACGTGTGCCGCCGATCTCCATCAATTCCCCCCGATTTGAAAGCACTCATCTCCGGTGAGTGCAGATGGTGATACTCTCGACATAAGTCCGGGGCGAATCTCTCGAGCTCCTCAGCAAAAATCCAAGTGTCGTCAGAAACTGGGCGGGTGAGCCAATGAACCAGGTACCGCATAACCATATGACCGCCCATCGTAGCGAATTCGTGACCAATGACCTGTTGTGCATCTCTTGTAGGCGTAGGCTACTGTCGAAGCAATGTATCTCCGTCTAAAAGTGGTGCTAGTGGAACTGTCGGTGGGGTGACGTGGTCCTCCAAGCGGTGCTCGACCGTCCGCGATCGCCTGGGCAAAGTAGGATAGAAAGGATAGAGATGGATGGGGCAAACTGTGGCTCATGAGTAGCTGTGGATAGTTGATCCACATACACTCGCTCCTCGTAGTAAGGAGTTAAACCCTCTATATTGAATACCTAGTGGATTCCCATTGCGGGAGGAGTATCTTCCTCATAACTGTTTGTACCAATCCGTCGAATGACTGTGTAGGGACCCATTCAACAAGTTTTTATTTTTTTTGCTATTCTCGTTTGAAACCTCACAAATCGTGTGTGAATCGCAATTTGCTCCCTAATTTCAAATATTTGGCACCTCTTGTGTTGGTCTGGTAGGCTTTTATAATAATCATTGTTTATTTCAAACTTAGAAGGATAAAATTGTAATTTTATATTGTAGGGTAGGAGCCCTACTAAATTTAGGTTTAGGATACCCTACTATTGTAGGTGTAGGAGCCCGACTAAAATTGAAACAGACGGTCCTGATTTGTTCTTGTGATCGAACGGCTGAGATGTTCTGATCTAATCAAATTGGACGGTTCATATCTATTTGATGGACGTCCGTGTTACACCGTGAATTCTGATTGGCGTCCGATAAATCTTTGTATATATAGTATTTATATTTATATATATATACACACACATAGGAATAATTACCAAAACTTCCCATGGAAGATAGCATAATTACATATTGCACACTTCTTATCATGGAAATTACAAAAACATCCCCTCAATGTTACAAAACATAAAATTTACCTCCCCTAAAGTATACATTTCGTAACATCCATGCACAAAATACCCCCCTTGGAAATGTACTCCGAGGGGGGGGGGGGGGTATTTTTGTGCTTGAATGTTATGAAATGTGTATTTCAGGGGAGGTACATGTTATGTTTTGTAACATTGAGGGGGAGTTTTTTGTAATTTCCATAATAAGAGGGGTGCAACCTGTAATTTTTCAAAGTTAGAGGGGAGGTTCCGGTAAATGCCCCTATATACATATTTATAAATTACAAATATTGAGATATATATTATTGATATAAGAATTCTCATTTCGACCACAATTTACAAACTTTTCACCTAGACGCAGGAATCAGGTCAAAAATTTAACTTGGCTCACATAATGGGCTTGATTATTTGAATTAGGTCCCCTTCCTTTGCATGATAAACCCTAAATCTAATTTTCTTTGTGAAGAACTTGCAATCATCTGATTCTTTCACAAAGAATTTAGTTTCTCTCTATGAATCACATCTGTCACTTTGGCGAGGAATTTGACGAAGAATCTTGATCCTCTCTCTCAAAAAATTGATCCTCTCTCAAAGATTTTCGCATCAGCTGGCTGCGTCAAACTCATACCGTCCCGCCTCTGTCTCTGTCGGTTCTTTTAGACGTTAGATCTATGCTGGCTTGAGTCTATGCTTGCTCTTCCGGCATCCGTTCTTCCTTTCTTTTGTGGGGACGTTTTCTTCCCCCATTTCAATGCGTGATTGCGATCTCCGGTTGGTTCCGCTGTTAGGATAAGTGAGATTCCTTTTTCAGCAGCCCGTGATTTCTATTCTACGGTCGCTATGCCCGAGAGTGTTGATTCTCCAAATATCTTCTCCGATAGGAGTGATCCGCCTGGTTCTATGCCTTCTACTGGCTCTATCCATTTCTCCCATGATCAATGGAATCCTCAAATCACCACCATTAAGTTGGTTGGAACCAATTATCTCCCTTGGTCTCGTTCCATTACTCTTGCTCTTAAAAGCCGCCTCTAGTTTGGATATGTTATTGGTACCACCAGGGCATCAACACCAACATCCCCAGATTGGTCTCAATGAGAATCTGAGAATTTCTTAGTGATGTCGTGGCTAACCAACTCCATGTAGGAATTGATTGCCCGCAGCTATTTATTTCTGGAAAATGCTTTCGACATTTTACAGTGGGTAGAGATTGCTTATTCCTGCCTAGGGAATGCCGATCAGTTCTTTCAATTGAGATGACGAATATTCCTTTTGTGCCAAGGGAACCGTCCTCCTGCGGGCTACTGCTTGGAGTTTACCCTGCTTGACCACGAGTATGCCCACTTCGACTCGCTTACTTTTGTCTCCCCTGAGGATGAAGTGCTGGTTCGTGCAAGGGAGGAACGCAACTAGATATTTGATCCCATTAGTGTTCAGATTCTTGGGCGATCTCTTCCTTACCTAAGGTGTACAGTTTGGTGCAACAAGAATTTGATCATAAGCAGATTCTTCTACTTGATACTGTTGCAGAAGGCTCTGCCCTGACCACTCAGTTTAGTCCCGGTGGCCGATCTATATGTGACACTAGGTCCAAGTCTATGAACAAGGATCATTTGATGTGTGGTTATTGTGGGAAGGCCCGCCATACTAGGGACAGAGCGCCACAGGTCAAGTGAAGGAACGTTGGATACCTCTTGTAGGATAAAGCGCATACCCAACTTATCCATAAGCTCGAACTTAAGGAAAGGGCACTATGTTTTTCCCTTAAGGAATTAGTAAAGCGCCACATGTCAAGTGACAGAATGTTGGACTCAAGACCTTGGGAGACAGAATGCAGGAGCCATGTGAAGACAAGAGAATTTTCATAGTCCCAACGCTTCCACGTAGAATTGTCCTTAGGTGGTTCCACGACCGTCCCATCTATGTATCTGAACATCTGATGACTGCGAATCACCCGTTGAGCAGCACGAGACTATTTGACGTAGTTTGTTCCATCCAAAGGCACAGTGGTGATCTTCAAAGAGCTAGTGTGGTCAGGAGTCCTCTGAGAGTCACTCATCTGGGGCGTTATAACACTTGACAAGGAGACAGAAGAATCATAAATGCCTCCAGGAAACATTGATAATAAAATGAAGAAACACTATAGAAAAATCAGGAGAAACAAGGAGCATCTGGAGTCGATCGAACAAAGCAGGGCAATCGATCGAAAAATCAGGGCAGAACAACGCAGGAGGGTAGGACATCGCTCTTGGAGTCGAACAACAACAGGAGAGGATGACAAAGAGGAAGAAGCTGCCAATCCAACAAAGCTATCGATCAAGGAGCCGTCGACAAACGGAAGGAGCAAACAATCAAATCGAGCCGTTGATCGACGGCAGAGCAGCGGGCATCACAAGGAGGAGAGGGAGTCTCCTTCAGCGAGCGCATCAATGCAGTTAGGAGCCGCATGGGCTCTTCATTAGATCCCGCAAGACTGCAGGAAAAGAAGAATGCTGGGAAGCGGGATGGAGGCGGACACAGTGAGCGAGCGACACGACAAAAGCTGCAAGGGATTAGTGCTTCCTCTGATTCCAAGTAGAAGAGAGAAATGATAATAATTAATTAAGAAGGATGCTCTTTACTCATATACTAGAGTAAGAGGAGCCTGAAGTCATATATACCTCTGTCAGGTAATAATAAAACGACTTGAAACGGCTAAACTGTATTAATTACAACTGTTTTCGAGTGTTTTATGTGAAAGCATGCTGGTTGATATGTTTTTTTTCTAATTGTCAAATTTGTTCTTAAGATCATGTCGGTTATTTCTGGACTAGTTCTTATGGAAATTGTAAATTTTGGGAGGCTTATTAATCCTTTTAATTGATAATTTTCCTCTTCCAGGTACCTTCAAGTTAAGGTTCAACCTATGGAAAAGTTGCGATTCCACTTTTTCAACTGTTTCTTCTTTCGTAAGCTGGCTGATCTTGACAAGGATCCAGAAAGTATATCTGAAGGGAGGGCGGCATATCAGCGGGTTCGGAAATGGACACGGAAGTTAAATATATTTGAAAAGGACTACTTATTTATACCTGTTAACTTTAGGTAAGATGATAATTCAGCATGATTCTTTTTTTGTTTCTCTAGCTTTTACTGTTTCAGTAAAAAATTATTATTGAAATGACAGTCTTCACTGGAGCTTGCTTGTTATTTGCCATCCTGGTGAAATAATCACTTTTGAAGGTGAAGTTTCCTTTTTATAAGATTTAATCCTAATCTTCCCTTTGCTATTTCTTTTCTCATATGATATACTTTTTCTAGATGATGATCTAATGAATTCTCCTAAAGTTCCTTGCATTTTGCATATGGATTCGTTAAAAGGAAATCATAAAGGTCTTGGAGATCTCATCCGGAGGTAAGTCTAGCTGTATACTCCAGAAGTTAAACTGGAGTCTTTAAAACCTTGTTGCAGTCTCTCCATGCAAACTTTTTCCACTATTTTCCCTTCATTGAAGGTGTGATAGAATTGGCTCGATAATTAAGATACACTTTAAATTTAATTGTTTAATAAGTATTTTATTGTTAGTGTTAAATATTGCAGTTACATTTTGAATGTTTGCTTTGGCGTTAATATTTGTGGGTGTGATTGGAATCTGACATTTGTTCCTTGGAGCGCATTGGATTGGTGGCTTACCATCTCCAGCTACCTATGCACTATCATTTTGATCTCAATTCCATGTCTCTCAGCTGAAACGGATCATCCTTGATCATACCGTGGAGGAACATGCCCACGGACATCTCCACGGACTATGTTGTCCTACGAGATTGAGTTCATTCTTGATTCCTTCCAGGTTAGCCTGGATGTCCATGTGGTTTGTCTAAGTCTTTATTCAATGAAAAGGGTTACCTCCTGCTGGTGCAACTTGGAGGAGTGTGGAGGATCTACTAGCATGGAGACACGACCCATGAGGGAGGGCGAGAAAGCCCCTATCTCCATGGGTTTATTCAAGGAAAATGGAGACCGAAGACCCATAAGTGGAAGAAACTTTACTGGACTGTCCAGGGGATTTAAGTATTATGGTTTTGGGGTTTGATTTTTTGAATCCCATTTATAAGGGACTGTTGGTTCCTGTGTTGAGATATCTGACTTTTCTGAGTCAGAGGCGTGCGAGTTGCGTTGGGCGTGAGAAGATGTTTCTCTTGTATGTACCTTGTTTCCTAGGAATATCCATTTTCTTATCCCTTCGTGTCATGCTTGTAACAATCATCCTCAGCACCTATGTTGCACCGACACCGACACGCGACACGCGATACGACATGACACGACTTGTGACTCCTAAATTTTCAAAAAATATCATATTTCGACACGCTGGGATACGCATATTAATTTTTTTTTTTTATAATTATGAAAATCCTAAAACATTTAACAAAAAATTTAAAATGAACAAATAACAAATATTCAAATAAATTAAGACATGTTTAAATATTTCTCATCAAATATTCAAATGCAAAACTTAACCAAAGGTCAAAAAATGATAGAACATTAACACATTACCTCTTCTTATAGTTTTTTCACCTCAAATAGACCACTCCTTAAGACTTTTACACATTTTCCAATTCCTTTTCCTCAAATGATTAACAAATGTGCTTTCACTCTTGTATATGAACTTATAAAACCTTTTTCACAAAAATTGCACTTCCAAGACAATGGCCACCCGCCTCACCGTGAGTAGCTAGCTTAGGGACACACGCGTCCGATTGAGCGGGACACGCGTGTCCGATTGAGCGGGACACGCGTGTCCGATTGAGCGGGACGCACGAGTCACGCACGAGCCAGCGTGTTGGACTTCCGACACGAGTGTTGGAGAGTGTTGGAGAGTGTCGGAGAGTCGGACGAGTGTCGGAGAGTCCGACACCGACACGCTGGGCATTTTTGAAGTGTCGGTGCTTCATAGCTCAGCACAAAAGCTTACAAAGATGACTTTCTGGTACAAGGTTACTTTAAAGATACAATCATGTTGTGAATTTACACGTGTAGGCACATAGGTATTGCATGCCTATTTTCTGTTAGGATGCCAGCACCTATCATCCTTTGACATTGCCTTCAATTCTTTTATTTGTATTCAGGTTGTTTAGGTCTCTTTAATTTTCTTTAAGGCTTTGGTTAGCAACAAATTTAGGCTCTGTTTGGGACAGCTCTGGCGGCTGGAGAAGCTCTTTCCCAGCCGCCAGAGCTGTTATTGCCGCTGTTTGGGAGAGCTTTTTAATGAAATCGCGGTTCGAAGAGCCGCTCCCAGAGCTCTTTTCCGTAAGCCCCTCCCCCCTGCGTTCAGCTCTCTTAAAATCACGTTTTATTTCTCCCCGATCCCGCGTCGCTCCCCGATCCCGCAGCCCTCCTTCTCCCGAACGGCGACATTGCGACATCGCGTCGCTCCCCGATCCCGCGTCCTTCTCCCGAACCGCGACATCACGACAGCAGATCGACGGAAATTCTTCCCGATCGGCCGCGACTCCTCCTTCTCCCGATCGGCTTTTTTCTTCTCCAGCCCTAGCATCAGCGACAGCAGAGATCGACGACCAGCCCTAGCATCGGTCGTCTTCTCCAGCTCTAGATTCCATCGGCCCGGCTTCGCCCTCTCTCCAGCCCTAGCTTCCGTCGGACAACAGAGATCGACTCCAGTTGGTTATCAGCCCTAGCTTTCGGACTCCAGAGATCGAGCCCTCTTCCGTCGGACAGCAGAAATCCAGCTTGAACACTGGATTTGGATTCCGACCCTCTCTTCCTCGTCCCTCTTCAATCGGTGGTAATTTTTCCTCTTAAATCATGAAGTTTTGGGGTTTGGATTTATATGTTTGATTTTTTTTGGTTTTGTAGGGATGTCTGTGTGTGATTGTGTATGTGTTTTGTGTATGAATGTGTGTGTGTATATGGATGTGTGTATGTGTGTGTGTATGGATGTTTGTATGTGTGTGTGTATGGATGTGTGTATGTGTGTGTGTATGTGTGTGTGTGTGTGTTTTGTGGATGTGTGTATGTGCATATTTGTGTGTGTGTGTTTTATTGTGAATGTGTGTGTGTATATTGTGTGTGTGTGTTTTTTGATTGTGTGTTTTTGATTTTGATTGCGTGTGTTTTATTGTGTATGTGTGTGTGTGTGTATATGGATGGATGAGTGTGTGTGTGTGTGTTTTGTGGATGTGTGTATGTGTATATTTGTGTGTTTTTTTTATTGTGAATGCGTGTATATTGTGTGTGTTTTTTGATTGTGTGTGTGCGTTTTTTGATTTTGATTGTGTGTTTTATTGTGTATGTGTGTGTGTATATGGATGGATGTGTGTATGTGTGTGTGTGTGTTTTGTGGATGTGTGTATGTGTATATTTGTGTGTGTGTTTTTTATTGTGAATGTGTGTATATTGTGTGTGTGTGTGTGTTTGATTTTGATTGTGTGTGTTTTATTGTGTATGTGTGTGTGTATATGGATGGATGTGTGTATGTGTGTGTGTGTGTGTTTTGTGGATGTGTGTATATGTATATTTGTGTGTGTGTTTTTTATTGTGAATGTGTGTATATTGTGTGTGTGTGTTTTTGATTGTGTGTGTGTGTGTGTTTGATTTTTATTGTGTGTTTTATTGTGTATGTGTGTGTGTGTATGGATGGATGTGTGTATGTGTGTGTGTGTTTTGTGGATGTGTGTATGTGTATATTTGTGTGTGTTTTTTTTATTGTGAATTTGTGTATATTGTGTGTGTTTTTTTTGATTGCGTGTGTGTGTGTTTTTGATTTTTATTGTGTGTGTTTTATTGTGTATGTGTGTGTGTGTGTATGGATGGATGTGTGTAAGTGTGTGTGTGTGTTTTGTGGATGTGTGTATGTGTATATTTGTGTGTGTTTTTTTATTGTGAATGTGTGTATATTGTGTGTTTTTTTGATTGTGTGTGTGTGTGTGTTTTTGATTTTGATTGTGTGTGTGTATTTTTGATTTTATATGTTTGATTGTGTGTTTTTGATTGTGTATGTGTATGTGTGTGTATTTATGTGTGTGTGTGTGTTTTATTGTGCATGCGTGTTCATGTGATTTTTGTGTTTGTGCATGTGTGTGTGTTTTTTGATTGTGTATGTGTGTGTTTTGTGGATGTGTGTATGTGTATATTTGTGTGTGTTTTTTTATTGTGAATGTGTGTATATTGTGTGTGTGTTTTTTGATTGTGTGTGTGTGTGTTTTTGATTTTGATTGTGTGTGTGTTTTTGATTTTGATTGTTTTTCTGTTTGTGTGTTTTTAATTTTATATGTTTGATTGTGTGTTTTTGATTGTGTATGTGTATGTGTGTGTGTATTTATGTGTGTGTTTTATTGTGCATGCGTGTTCATGTGATTTTTGTGTTTGTGCATGTGTGTGTGTGTTTTTTGATTGCGTATGTGTGTGTTTTTTTTTGTTTGTGTATATGTGTGTGTTTTTTATTTTGTGGATGTGTGTGTGTGGTTTATGTTATCTTAATATTGTTATTTTAATTAGTAATTGTTAGGCTAGGAATTTGATTAGTAATTGTTATTTTAATTAGGGTTTAGGGTATATCATAATGGTAAAACCAAATGAAGGAGGAATCATAGCGAGTTGGGAGTCAGGTGAAGTGATGCTATTTTGTGATCTCTGCATAAAAGAGATTGGTTTGGGGAATCAGCCCACCACCCATTTTAACAAAGAAGGGTGGAAAAATTGCTGCATCAAAGGAATGGTGGGCAGTGAAGATTAAGGTCAGAACAAATTCATGTTTGCTTTCATAAAATTAGTTTTTATTTTGACAGATTCTAATATTGATATATTGATTATAACAGGTTGTTCCAGCGGCGAAAAAATTTCGATGTGGAGATATTGCACCTGAGTTGGAAGAGAAACTGAACACTATGTTTAGTCAGGTTGTCGCAACTGAAGTATTGCCGTGTAGTTATGTCATCAATCGAGAGGATGAATTATCATGTTCGAGACACACGCCCATGCATGACATCTACCGAAACAGGTGCAAAATGGATCAAAGAGTTACTAGAAGGACATTCAGATAGGATTCATGATGCATTTAGGATGTCGAAACGCATTTTCATAGATTTACTTCATAAACTGGAAGCAGATCATGAACTTCAAGGATCACAGCGGACGTCTTCAAGAGAAGTCCTAGAGATTACATTGTATATCTTAGCACAACGAGGTTCCGTTAGATTAACGAAAGAACGATTGCAGCACTTGACCGAAACAATTAGTAGATATTTTTCGAAAGGGCTTAGATCTCTTTTGTTACTCTCAATTGATGTTATAAAACCTATTGATCGTCAGTTCAGAGATATTCCGGCTGAGATAAGGTATGATCCTTGTTACATGCCATTCTTCAAGGATTGCGTTGGTGCCATTGACGGTACACATGTTGATGCGAGGATACCCGTAGAAGATCAAGTACGATACATAGGACATCATGGCACGACGACGCAAAATGTAATGACAGTATGTGATTTTAACATGTATTTTACATTTGCCCTGGCTTGATAGGAGGGATCTGCTCATGATAGTCGCATCTTCGCGCGCGCATTGGCAGACAATAGATTGCATTTTCCGCATCCTTCACAAGGTATACTAATCAATATGTTTACATTCATTCAAATTTTTCGTATTTCATAATGTTTACCTGTTTAACAAACCAAATAAATACAGGTAAATATTGCTTAGTGGATGTTGGATACCCATTAAAGATGGGTTATTTGAAGCCAAATCCAGAAACAAGATATCACTTGACAGACTTTGCCCGTGGGAGTCGGCCTGTACAAGGAAGGCAAGAACATTTCAATAAGGCGCATTCGTTTCTTCGCAGTGTGATCGAGCGAACGTTTGGAGTGGAAAAAAAGTGGCACATTTTGAGCAAAATGCCACAGTACAACTTCAAGAAACAACGTTCCATAGTGCTAGCGACAATGGCTTTACATAACTTCATTCAGAGTTATCCGTCTCGCTGGGACCCTGAGTTTAATGCTTGTGATGCCGATGAGTCTTCTTTCGTTCCCTCAGAGGATGAAGACCCTGCGGCAGAGGATGATATTGAAGGCGATATTTGTGATGCTGCTGGAGCTGAACATATGTCTACAGTACGAGATAGTATTGCCGAAGAAATATACAGTGCGTGGAGGTAAAAATTTGATCCATCTTTTACTAAAAATGTAAAGGATTTAAATTATCAAAAGTTTGATTCATATCAATTTATTTTCGAACAGGTGATCCGAAGGATTGAAAAAAGCAGTCGCCGGATGTTGGAAGGCCTTTTTTTTTCTATTTTCTAGAACTATGTAAAAGACTCCTGTTATCAGTTATTTTTATATATTTTAGTTTTTAAAAAAATAGCTTCCAAAAGTTGTTTCTCCAAACAGCTAAAAATAAAAAATCGCTTTTCAAAGCGCACTTCTGCACAGAACACCCAAACACTCTGCAGCTTTTCAAAACTGCTCCCCAAAGATCTATTTTAAAACAGCTCTATCCGGACAACAGCTTTTCAATCCGCCAGAGCTGTCCCAAACAGAGCCTTAGAAGAATATACTATTTCCTGAATGTTTGAAGACATTGCTATTAAAAGGCCGACATCATAAATTTTCTGTAGTACTATTAATCTATGACACAATCAAATATATGTATACAAATTCAGTGACAAGGGTGAGGACTTCTGGAGGATTAACACAGGAATTCCCTATCACTGTTGGCTTACATCAAAGTACAGGTTTAAGCCCTTATCTCTTTACCCTTATCCTAGATGAGCTCACCAGACATCCAACAAACAATACCTTGGTGTTTATTGTTTGCGGATGATATCGTTTTGGTTGATGAGACGCGCGAGGGTGTAAACGCAAAACTTGAATCTCGGCGAGACACTTTAGAAAAGAAGGGTTTTAGGTTGAGCAGAGCAATGACGGAGTATATGGAGCTTAAATTTAGTAGTACAAGAAGGACAAATGACTTCGTTATTAAGTTGGGTGATCAAAATATTTCCCGTAGTGAGTGTTTTAAATATCTTGGATCGATAGTTCAAAAAGACGGAGGTATTGATAAAGATGTGATACATAGAATCCAAGCGGGTTGGTTGAAGTGGAGAGGCGCGTCACGGATCTTATGTGATCGTAAAGTACAAGTAAAACTTAATGGCAAGTTTTACCTTACTGCAATTAGACCCGCAATGCTCTATGGTTCTGAGTGTGGCTGTGAATTGTGTACATGAGCAAAAAATGGGAGTTGCGGAGATGAGAATGCTTAGGTGGATGTGTGGACACACGAGATTGGATAAAATTAGGAATGAAAGTATCAGGGATAAGACAGGAGTAGCACCAATTGCAGAGAAGATGCAAGAAGCTCGTCTAAGATGGTTTGAACACGTACAAAGGAGACCATTAGAGGCACCTGTTAGGCCTTGTGAGAGGCTAGTCACTAGGCATATTAAATGAGGGAGGGGTAGACCAATAAAGACTTGGAATGAAACTGTAAGGAAAGCCACGATTTACTTAGGCATTAGTGAGATTATGACAAAAGATACGGCACAAAGGTGACAAAGGATCCATATAGCCGACCCCACTATTGTGGGATAAAGGCTTAAGTGTTCTTGCACTATTAATCTATGACAACAAAACTCTTGTTGAAATAAGTGGAAAGCAGAACAGTTGAGATGATTTAGAACATGAGTGCAATGGGAGTAGTAGAAGAAAGACAGATGTGACATTCAGTTTGTGTTTGTGATATACTAATCAGTGGTAAAAACATATACTAAATGATTAAATGACTTAAACGTGTTATATTTTTGTTATGTAGTGTTAAGAAAATAAAATCATTATTATTATAATATGAGGACTCCTCTTATATATAGGGGAGTAATACTATAATATAATTAACATTAATTTTAACACCCCCTCAAGTTGGGCATGTTATATTTCTCATACCCAATTTTTCTATAAAGCCACGAAAACATTCTTCACTAGACTCTTTGTGAGAATATCAGTAATTGTACCTCCGAAGGAAAAAAGGAAATCCAAATAATCTTCTTCTCAATATTCTCTTTGATGAAGTGTTGGGCCACCTCAATATGTTAGGTGCAATTCTGCTGAACAAGATTGTGGGAAATATTGATTGTACGTTTGTTGTCACAATACAACCGTATAGGACTAGCCACACTTACACACAAATCATGCATAAGAAAGCATAACCACAATCCCTCACATATGCCATTTTCCATAGATCTAATTTTGGCTTATGCACTAGAACTTGAGGCAATGAGTTTTTTTTTTTACTTTTCCAAGTAACCAGGATCCCACTAACGGAGAAGCAATACCCAGATGTAGATCGTCTGTCTTCAGCAGATCCACCCAATCCACGTCAGTATAAATTTCAAATTTCAATTCTGTATTACTAGTGAACATGATGCCTCTTCCTAGTGTGATTTTCAAATACCTCAAAATTCCTAGTGGTGGAAACTGCAAGTAGCTGCTTATTAACGGTCAAGGGAACAGAGAAACAGCCAAAGCCGCAGACTGCGACAACACCGGACTTCTCCCGCCACGACAAATGCCACTCTTGCGGCAGGCTTTCCTTTGATTAAACAAGTGCGGTTACAAGGAGAAGGGAAAAGTGAAAAGAGCTGCGCAAGCAGCAGACCACAAGGCCTGAGAATCGAGTCCGCAGCCTTTAACAAGGGGGCTCATGGATTTGAGTCAGCGTGCTTTGGGTGTGCCACTCCCCCAATTTATAGGTTCGGGGGCCTGCTCAAGCGGGCTGGGCTAAAATAACTGCCTGCCCAGGGTACATGAGAACCGGGCAGTGTTGACGGGATACAAAGGAAAAGAAAAAGAGAAGCCGCGAGTCCACCTAGAAGGGGGCGGACTGAGCCTTTCGACCTGGAGCCTTTATCCGATTGGAGGGTCTGGGAAGCAGCCTACCTGGGCGGGCTGGAACCTCTGTCCTCCATTGAAGAAAGCGACCTGCGCAATCCGCTATGCTAGGAAGCGACCTGCGGGGCATGAAAAATGTCGAGACTGAGCTAGATGCCTATGCAGCCTGAGGCATAAGATCACAACGACCTTGGCCCTGAGCTGAGAAGAGGTTGCGGATTCCAGGGTTAACATCGAGATGTCTCGTCTTTGTGGAATGCATATAATGGCTAATGCCTTCTACAACATAAGATATGTCAGGGCAAGTATATGATGGATAGATTAACCGTCCCAGTAGACTTTGGTAACCAACATCTTCAATCGGATCCCCATCATCCCTTCCAAGACTATGGCGGGCTTCTATAGAGGTATCAACGAGTCTTGACCCACTCATTCCAGACTGTTCCACTAAATCAAGGATATATTTCTAGAAAATACTTAAGTTTTCCTAGATCTTTATTATGGGTTCTCCCGTAACAGTTGTAGCGTAGTCGGAGGATGGCTGAAGGTGGGGACGACAACGATGAAGGATACAATGGAGTCAGAAGTGGGGTGTGTTCGGGAGGTGAGAGCTATCACAGTCTTATTAAGGGAATAAGGAATAAATAACTTCTTGCTCGATCCTTTGTACAAACACGCATACCATTAAATAGACCTTCAAGACATAAGACTCATAATTACTAACTCTTAACTCACCATGACACTCCCACCCATTACTTAAATAATAACGGACAACGATAATAAATGACAATAATAAAGGAAAATAATAATGGACAGTAATAAAGACAAGACAACACGCGATGCCCGTAATATCACTCTTGCCATTCAAAATGAGCTTGACTTCAACCTTAAGGGAGATTGGAATAGGCACCGACATCACCTAATTCCCTCGTCATCAGAGTCCTCCACGGCCAGATAAGTGAGCTTCCCACAGCGATTCACGGGTATAATGCTCATCACAATTAAAACATAACCCCCTTTGCGCACCGATCAACCATTTCCGTACGAGATAGACAACAGATAGTTGGGGTGTGGGTACCCGCAGAGTGTCCATCCCGAGTCCTTGCGTCCAGAAGTATATAAGCACCCTGATCTAGCCGAAGTCGTCGTTCACATAATCTGGCTAACTTCATAGCAGCCACAAAGTTCCATGGAGCCTCAAATTCAATGTCCAGTCGCAGCCATTCGCAAAGCTCGACGATGAAGATTGTGACCTGCATCTCTGGGGAGATCATAGTGTGCATAGGAAGAAACTATTTTAGATCAGCGTCCACAGATCCTGTCTGTCGTTTTGTCGTGAGTGTGCCGAGAGGGTTGTTGCAGATTGGACCGAATTGTATGTTGGAGAGCCTCTTGAAGGGCTCCCATGTTAGATCTGGTTGTCCGACGTACAAACGTGCAAGCCATAACTAAGCTGAGTCCAAAAGGTGTAATAATGCCAAATGAATCCTTTCTTCTGCCGACGTTTGTTGGTGTCCAAAGAATTGCTCGCACCATGTAAGCCAACTTATGGGATCCATCTTCCCATCGTAAGTGGAAAATTCCAACGTAGTGTGACAGGGAAGGATGCGAACTTCTTGTCGTACACAAGGTGTCGACAGAGTGTGGAGGCATGGGTATTAGAGGCCCCTGGTTGCCACTGGTCTGGTATTTTGTCGTCACTTCAATAAATTGGACAACTGTTGTGCGACTATCGAGACCAGTCTGAATGGTTCCAAGAGTTTCTTAGTGTTGTCTGTCTGCGTCGGCTTGGTTCGCGACGAATTTCTTCATCTGTGCAATAAGTTAAGTCATATGGTCTAGGGTACCCCCCATGTTAAGAGTGGAGCCAGCGGACGACAGGTCGGGTCGAGTCCCTCAAAGTTGTTGTAATATTTGATTTTCCATGAGAGCCGCGACGCTTTCCTACGATGATCCCAAAAATAAATGATATTGTTGGATTTATGTGGTGAAAAGGAAGGCCCCGACTCCAAAATAATATAACTGCGGGGATCCACAACAATTGATTAATCAATTATGCAGGCATCTGTCGATTAAATACGGATAGAATCAAGGCTTGCGTGCGTTCATCGGAAACGATATAAAGGAGCAGATGGAAAAGGAAGGCACTGGGATCGAGGGCTCTGCACGCATGACAGGATGTGAGGCATTGATGCAGGGACCGATAACAGAGAGGTCTCTCGAGGATAGCGGGGCTCGAGCTGGAGTAATTTGCGTGGCTTCGATCTTCACAACTAGGCTTGGACGGTGCAGGAAAAGAGAGCGTGCATGTGAAGAAGAAGAGGTTCGACGCATGATCTGACGACTCGTTAGGCTCGCATGACAGAAAGAAGATGAGGTCAATCCGCGAATTAAGGCATCCTAGTGATTTCCCGCTGAAAATTGCAGGAGACAGAGCAAGTGTGTCATCTATGTTTTTAAAAGTCTCGCAGGACAGAAAGTTCATCCTCATGGAATTGTTCCATGCTTGTCGAGGTCATATGGGTCGAAATCGTGATTTACTACTTAGTCTGGAAGTCTGTCTTAAGGAACAAGGAAAGACCTGCTTTGCTGTAGATGAGGAGAGATGTGACTGGATTGGGCAAAACAGTGGAGGACTGGAAAATATGATACCAGGTTGTATTGGGCTTCTCCCGTAACAACGGTAGCGTCGCCGAAGGATGTTCGAGGCGGGAATGGCGACGAAGAAGGATACAATGGAAGCTAGAAACACGCCTGCCTATGAGGGATGTGCTCAGCTACCGCAATCGCATCAAGGGGATGAAAAGTAAATAATTTCTTACTTGATCCTTCATACAAATACACATGCCTTTAAATAATCTTATAAGACACAAGTCTCATAATTGCTAACTTGTAACTACTAACCTTGACACTCCCAAACACTATTTAAATAAGCCAGTACATAAATAATAACAAAAAACAATAATACTATATGTTACTAACTCTAACACTATATAATAATAAAGACAAGACAACATGCAAAGCCCGTAACAATCATTGACTTCAAACTCCTTCGCCAAATTCTTCTGTAAAACTTTCACTTCGCCAAATTCTTCTGTAAAACTTTCACTTCTTCAACATCATCTCTTGTTTTGACGATGTTATCAATATAGACAATGAGTCCCGTTAACATGATGTCCCTCTTTTTAATAAATGTTACGACCTGTCTCAACGAAAGTCAAAGTGCGCTTTAGGGCGAGTCTTGATGCCACAGGCATGGACGGAAAGAAACCATGTCTGCTAAGGCGGAAGCAGAGAATACTGAAAATAGTTTTAAAGTAATTAATTTGAAGAAAAATAGTTATTTTTATGCGGAAGCTTTAAAATATGGTAGTAAAAAGAGAAATACACATGTATTTTTAATAAAACCCATAGTACAAGGCACTGATACAGATTTCATACAATGTGGATTCCCACGAATATGAACATGCAACATATCTTATTACAATACATAATTTATATAGCCTAGCAGTTGTTCATGATTTACTGATAATTATTATTACATAAAAAAATATCTGACAGTAACAAAAATGAAATGTAATCATAAAACCTGGAACTTGATGCTGATCGGGCTCGAGGAACTCACTGTTAAGTCACGAACGCTAAAGCAATTCCAAAACAAGAAGGAAAAGCCTCAAAATATTGAAAAAATAGAGTGAGCAAAGTAAAGTACATAACCAGTAAACGAAGCAAAAACGTGTATATACCAGATTCTCATGTAACAAAACTATTCGAGACAAACAAGTAAATGAGCTAAACAAGACAAGTTAGTTATTTAGACTACTCCGGAGTATAACATAGACAGATCAAAAAATGTAATTCGCTGAAATCAGTGAAATGTGTAAGTGTTTCTATTTGATGCACGTGATTCTAATGTGAGTTTAAATGCAAGGCTTAACAAAATAATTGTGCTTGCTATGACCATTTGTTGGTTTCCATTGCCAGTCAAAGCGTCACATCAATTTAACAATATCTTTCAATGATTGCTTATGACATTAATGATTTTAAAGATTTATGATTTAGGAGATTCCTAACATATCAAGACATACTATTAATTAATCGATGCAGCATACTACTAATTAATCGATGCAGATATACAAGAATGAAGTCCATAAACATGAAAAGTGAGAATCAAGTAAAGGAACAATATTTACTCGAGTTTTAGACCGACATAAAAAACAAGATTTGATGTAACCGAAAACTAGGAAATGAGTTTGAACCTTGCGGGTTCGAGAGATTAAGTTTCATTAACAGGAAGGTTTTTCAAGTAAAACACAGGAATAAGTTTGATATGAATCGATTCTGAGACATCAATGACTCATCTAGATTAATTCGTTGTAAGACACGATTATATCCCAAATAATATATGTACGTTACGAGCATGATATAAAATATCGATCATATATTTGCTAACCAGAATTTGTTATAATTATTATCTTGACACTTGCTGTTCGTGCTCAACGATCTACCATTCTTTGAATTATACCACAAATAAGAGATTCATTCATCTAAGTGAAATCTTATCTATATATTTAAATCATTCATGATCACCAACTCATGTCACTCCAAACATTTTAAATCTCAAACTATTAGTATATCATGTTAGGCATTCAAGTTCTAAATTCAATTGACGAATCATATATTCAATAACTGAGTCGTAAAATCATAAGAACAGACATTCATTTAAGTTCATTGATTGCAAGAGAGAGAGAGAGAGATCTCTACTTGCCTAAAGGCGAGGCTGAAACTTGCGGCGACGACTAAGCGACGTAAGAAAAAACAAAAATCATATTTGGACCTGTTCAAGAACGATAAAAGAGACAACATAATTCACTACGCTAACAAAAACAATGTTTCATTATAAAAATTAGATCAAGAGCGGGCTAAAAGATTTACTTCCCTCATGAGTGAGGGGAGAAGAGATTACCACGCGTAAACGGAGAATTGGCAGCGCTCGGCTAGGAGAATCCCTAAATCGGAGAGGGCTTTTGAGTGATCCTACCAAATGAATTGAGGAGCGGCTCTGGAAATTACAAATACGACGAGATTAGATGATTGTGAGAGAGACAAAAACTTGGATTCACAAAAATATACGCAAATTGGGGCACAAATAAATCATTAGAGGTTATGACAAATCTGAATATAGAGAAATAGAGGGAGATTCTTACCATTAGGAATCAAATCAGAGCCCACAGAATAAAGGAAGAAAACCCTAGACATTTATTGAAATCCACGGCCAAATCGACGAAGAAGTGGGAGGAGGTTATTGCCGGCCACTAGGAGGAAATGGCTGCCAGAGAGAGGAGGTGGCTGTCGGCCCCCTAGAGCAGGTGAAGGCGTCGGGGTTGGAGCTGTGGGCTGTGCGCTTGTGGGAGACGGGGGGGGGGGGGGAGTCGGGATCAGGAGAACAACGTTGGAGGAAAACGCGGCTTGCGGGAGTCGGGTTTTGCGGATAGCCCTAAGCTGACGAGACTTAAAATAAGAGGGGCTGGCTCGGCTTAGAAGAATAGAGAGGAAATCATGGTATTTTTACAAAATTGCCATTAAACATCTTATTACAAATTTTCGGGTTGTTACATTCTCCCCAACTTAGAAAGTTTCGTCCCGAAATTTTCAAGAATTCTTTGAACTGGGTCTCTGATAGCAAAGATTAAAACGTTATTCATTTTAACAAGGTTTGCAAATCAAGGCATGAAAGCTAACTATTAATAAAAAGAAACATGGATGAGAACAAGCGCAAGGACTTACCAAGATCAAAAGAAATTTTACGGATACTTATTATGCATGCCATATGCAAGTTCTCAAACGTACTCCTCAGACTTTTCAGGCATTCAAGGGACTCTTACCATATGAATGATTCTTTTTCGAAGCTTGAGTACTGATTATTCCACAATCTTAGAAGGTTTGACTAGATAAGGAAGATCGGCTTCAGGAAACAAATGAATTGATTCAATTAGCTCGAAATTGAGGGATAAGACTTGAGAATCCGAGAGTTAAAAGAACTTTACACAAAACAAAGATTGAACATCAAAGAGGAAAATAAACTGAATGACGATTGAGTATCGACATAAGTGAGTCAAATTGGAGTTGGAGAATTACAAGACAGCGCTGAAGTAACTCAACAGAGTAGTTAACAAGAAGACTCTCATTTCTCGCTGACACTTACGAGCTAACTAGAAGGGACACTAGAGGACCGAATAATGATTGATAGATAAGCAAAACAGAAAAGACTGAATACGAATATCAGGGACTTTAGAGATTCTAACACGTTTCCTACTGCCAGGTATATAAATCATGTAATAATTACAGTATTTTCATTTGACAATTTTAGGTAATGATCATGCAAGTGCAACAATAAGATCATGTGCGCTGTCAAGCAGATAATAAATTCATGCGAGTACAGTCATTATTGTTATTCTTAGCTTAACACTTGTGCAATGATTTATGATATGAATGCAAATGAATGGATACACATGCCATGTTAAGCGCCCATTTCACTTAATATGTCATGCATATTACGATTCTAATACCAACGCACTTGAAAATATTAAAACGCCCATACAATTTATTATTCGCAAGCGGTGTATATCATAGTGGAAATTCATATGCACAAAAATGTTAAGTTTGCTCATAACCCCTTAACATTCATGTGCATACTACTCATGTTTATGATTGAGTATGTGCGCGTTTCAGCCGCGAACAATAGATAATGATAAGCTGAGTGAAAAATGATGCATGCATATATATACTTATATAGTAGTATGCAAAATATATAAGATTTTTAAAATGCTTTATCTTTAGAAGCTAATCTCGCTCTGATACCAACTATCACGACCCGTCTCAACGAAAGTCAGTGCGCTTCAGGGCGAGTCATGATGACACATGCATGGACGGAAAGAAACCATTCCTGCGAAGGCGGAAGCAAAGAATACTAAAAATAATTTTAAAGTAATTAATTTGAAGAAAAATAGTTATTTTTATGCGAAAATTTTAAAATATGGTCGTAAAAAGTGAAATGCACATGCATTTTTTAATAAAACCCATAGTACAAGACACTGATACAGATTTATGCAATGAGAATTCCCACGAATATGAACATGCAACATATCTTATTACAGTACATAATTTATATAGCCTAGGAGTTGTCCATGATTTACTGATCATTATTATTACATAAAAGAAATGTCTGGCAGCAAAGAAAATAAAATGTAAACATAGAACCTGTAACTTAATGCTGATCGGGCTCGATGACCTGGTGGCGCTATTACGAACGCTAAGACAATTCCAAAATAAGAAGAAAAAGCCTCAGAACATTGAAATAAATAGAGTGAGCAAAGTAAAGTACATAACCAGTAAAAGAAGCGGATACGTGTGAATACCAGATTGTCATGAAACAAAACTATTCGAGACAAGCAAGTAAATGAGCTAAACATGACAAGTTAGTTATTTAGACTACTCCGGAGTATAACATAGACAGATCAAGAAATGTCATTCACATAAATCAGTGAAAGGTGTAAGTGTTTCTATTTGATGCACATGATTTTAATATGAGTCTAAATGCTAGGTTTATCAAAATAATTGTGCTTGCTATGACTATTTGTTAGTTTCCGTTGCCAGTTAAGCGGAAACTCGAGTCAAATCGTCACATTAATTTAACACTACCTTTCAGTGAGTGCTTATGACATTAATGATTTTAAGGATTCATGATTTAGGAGATTTCTAACATATCAAGACATGCTACTAATTAATCGATGCATATGTACGAGAATGGAGTCCATAAACATGGACAGTGGGAATCAAGTAAAGAAACAATATTTACTCGAGTCTTAGAACTAGACCGATATAAGAAACAAGATTTGATGATACCAAAAACTAGGAAATGAGTTTGAACCTTGCGGGTTCGAGAGATTAAGTTTCATTAACTAGAAGGTTTTTCAAGTAAAACGTAGGGATAAGTTTGATATGAATCGATTCTGAGACATCAAAGACTATCTTGATTAATTCATTCTAAGATACGATTATCTCCCAAGTAAAATATGTACGTTACGAGCATGATATAAAAACACCGATCATAAATTTGCTAACCAGAATTTATTATAATTATTATCATGACACTTGCTGCTCGTGCTCAACAATCTACCATTCTTTGAATTATACCACAAATAAAAGATTCATTCATCTAAGTGAAACCTCTTCTATATATGTAAATCATTCATGATCACCAACTCATGTTACTCCAAACATTTTAAATCTCAAACTATTAATATGTCATGTTAGGCATTCAAGTTCTAAATTCAAATGACGAATCATATATTCAATAGCGAAGTTATAAAATCATAAGAACAGACATTTATTTAAGTTCAATGATTGCAAAAGAGAGAGAGAGAGATCTCTACTTGCCTAAAGGCGAGACTGAAACTGGCGGCGACGGCAAAGAGGCGCAAGCAAAAACAAAAACCCTATTTGGACCTGTTCAAAAACGACAAAAGAGACAACAGAATTCACTATGCTAACACAAGCAATGATTCATTGCAAAAATTAGATCAAGAGCGGAGTAAGAGATTTACCTCCCTCATGAGTGAGGGGAGAAGAGATTACCACGCGGAAACGGAGAATTGACAGCGCTCGGCTCGGAGAAACCTTAAATCGGAGAGGGATTTTGAGTGATCCTACCAAATGAATTGGGGAGCGACTCTGGAAATCACAAATACGACAAGATTAGATGATTGCGAGAGAGGAAAAAACTTGGATACACAAAAATATACGCAAATTGGGGCACAAATAAATCATTGGAGGTTATGACAAATCTGAATATAGAGAAATAGAGGGAGATTCTTACCAATAGGAACCAAATCGGAGCCCACAAAATAGAGGAAGAAAAATCTAAGCATTTCTTGAAATCCACGGCCAAATCGACAAAGAAGAGGGAGGAGGTTGTTGCCGGCCACTAGGAGGAATTGGCTGTCGGGGAGAGGAGGTGGCTGCTGGCCCCCTGGAGTAGGTGAAGGCGTCGGGGTTTGAGCTGCGGGCTGTGCGCTTGCGGGAGACGAGGTGGAGGCAGGATCGAAAGAACAACGCTGGAGGAAAATGCGGCTTGTGGCTTGCCTGTCGGGTTTTGCGAAAGCCCTAGGCCGACGGGAGTTAAATGAGAGGGGTTGGCTCAGTTTAGAAGAATAGGGAGGAAATCATGGTATTTTATAAAATCGCAATTAGACATCTTATTACAATTTTTCGGGTTGTTACAATAAACAAAGTATGACCATTGTAACTTTGTCTGTATCCAAGAGAGATCATGACTTCGTTAAAACGACCAAACCAAGTCCTCAGAGATTGCTTCAGATCATAAAGAGTTTTTTTTAATTTGCATGCTTTCCCTTCAAAAACTTGAGAAAAACCAGGGGGAGAGACATATATGTCTCTTCTTCTAAGTTTCCATGAAAAACCGGTGCATACTTTCCCTTCAAAAACACACATTCTTCACGTCCAATTGGGTAAGATTTCACCCTTTGCATGCAACACAAGATATCAAGACTCTTATAGAATTCTTTTTTGCTACATGGGCAAAACTTTCTTGATAAGCAATCCCCATGATTTGAGTATATTCCTGTGCCACCAGTCTCGCTATGAAATTGCCTGCATGTTTTTTATCAAAAGCATATGTTTCCTCAATTATTGAATTTTCCACTTTTTTGATGCCTAGGAACCTCCTTCCTTGAGGATGGAATAGAAATAGGCACAAGAAAATATACAAAGGCTCCATGTGAAGGAGTTAGAGTGTCATGAGAAGCATAATGAGACAATGGATACTAGGTGCAAGATCTGATATCTTTACTAAGGGAAATAAGAGGTTCACATGAATCTGTTGATGGATTTAGCACTGAAATTGGAAGCATGAGTTTAGTTTGTTTGTTAGGACCTTTATGCCGCCTGGTGTACACCCGCTATTCCTGTTCTTTATGAGGAATTTCTCTCAGATTGACAGTCTTATCACGAGTATGAGTATGTGAGGAATGAAGTGTAGAGGTGGGATAAATAAGGATTTTTTTGGGAGCTCACTTCTTCCGTAGGTACATACTCCCCCTGAAGTAAGGCCACATAATAAGGCTCATATTCGCATAATGTAATATCCCTTGTGACCAAGATCCTCTTGGCCGAAGGGTGATAATATTTATACCCTTTCTATGTAGGAGAGTAGCCAAGGAGCACACCTTTGAGAGCACGAAGGTCAAGTTTAGACCGACGTGAAGAATGTATGTGAGTAAAGCACACATCCAAAGTTTTTTGGTTGGAGAGTTATTTGGGTAACCTTTAAGGTGATAAGTTTTTTGGTTGGAGAGTAATTGGGGTAACCTTTAAGGTGATAAGAGGGGTTAGGTGCCTCAATTCCAGAGAGGGAAAGCAGGTGATGAGGTAGGCAATCGTGACAACGACGTCACCCCAATAGAATTTATGGAGATTCATGGTGAATAGTAAGCACCGAGCAACTTCTAAGAGGTAAACGCCGAACAAAAAATTTTAAATACATGTAAGAAATAGTAGGAAATAAATGTTACATGGTAGGAATAGAGGGATAAACAAGACTACGATGCCAGGTGAGTGACATGGAGATCTGCGTAGTATAGAGAGCTTGCGGTGATGGAGACCCACAAAAGGAGGTAAACATGTACAAACCATCCTATATGCTACCAGTGCCAATCACCATTCCCATCTTCAGATTCTTAAAACACAATGAGAAGAAAAAATGGTAACTGTGCATTGAAGAGAATTAGTCAAATGACTAATAAAAAGCAAACTATAAATAATATTTGGAACATGAAGTATATAGATAAAATAAGAAAAAACAAGAGATATATCCTTTTCCAGCAATGGAGTAAAAAGAGCCATGGAGAATGCTCACTTTATCTTTTTCAGAGAGGGGAATAAGATGCAATATCGGTAGCTGATCTAGTCATTTGATTAGTGGCTTTTGCGTCAATAATCCAATGATTAGAAGGGTGACTAGTAGCAGAGTGGGCACCTGGTGTACCTTTGTGGGCAATGACAAATGAGGAAATGGAGGCATTGACAGTCACATGAGTATGACCATGTATCAACCGATGAAGAGCCTGCATCTCTAAGAGGACAGTTGAGGAGTGGGAGTAGTGTAGAAATGTCCAGGAGAATTAATCTCATGAACCTTGGTCAGCTGAGCTGAGTGATATGATGTAGAGTTTCTCCTTAGAGTTCTACCATGACCAGAACCACCACGTGATATAGATCCGTCTCAAGGAGGAGGAAAGCCATGCAGGCTGACACCGTACCCCGAGTATGACGAGGCCTGCCACAGTAATCACAAGTTAGGTGATCCTTATCCATAGGCTTTGACTTTAAATCACGAGAAACCTAGTCTCCAAAAATTGGGTTGATGAGCCACTAATATTGATCCCTCGGTAACAGTGGCGGTGTTCCAAGACTGCTTGCAGTCAATTACGATGCCATAAACATCAGGAAGTGAAGGAATAGGAACACGTCCCAACATTTGGTCTGTAATATTATCAAAATCTCTATGGAGCCCATGTAGGAACTCAAACACATGATTACGATCCTCACAAGCCCTGATTAAGAGCTCATCTGTATTACAGACTATGACAAAAGAGTCAAAATGGCCGTACTTCTGATACAACTGAGTAAACTCAAGATTGTAAGCAGATGAGGAGTGGTCACCCTGTCAAAGAATAATGATCTTGTAGTGTATGCGGTAAATCTGGGCCGCATTTCCTTTGCATGAGTAAGTGGACTGAGCATATTTCTATATTTCAGCAGTAGTGTACAGGAAGGTAATTCAGAACAATGGGCTCCTGCAGGGAATTCATAGGTCATGACGTAACAAAAGAGTTTTCTGACTCCCATTGAAGCCAATTTGTAGAGTTCCTGGTTGGTTTCCTGGTGGCGTCATTGATATAACAAAAGTGACGTTGACTCTTTAAGGCCAGAGTAATAGAGCAAGACCAGGTCAAATGGTTTGTGTTATTCAATCTGATTGTAGTGATATGAGAGAAATAGTGATATGATAGAAATTGGGATCCTGACCAGCCCGGATAGATCCAGTGGGGGGTCACACAATTACTATAATCAAGCACCTCTGACATATATATTTTTCAACAAAATCCTTCCAGGAGAATGATGGAGAGCTGCGTAGAACAAGTCTTCAAAGAGCTGAGGGCAAATAAAACATCAATTTTGACTTAGGGGCCTTCTTTTTGTTGAAAAGAAAATACCTAGGGCTGATTTTGGAGAGCATGCAACCGTTTGAATTTTCTAAAAAGCCATTATGATAAGAAAGATCAAAGCAAAACATCCCCAAGATTTGGAGTCAATTGAACCGCTGAAAGTTGGCCGGAAGAAGCATCCCGTCAACCAACGCCGATTGGCTGACGAGAACTGTTGCACGAACCGATCGGTGCAGCTACTGTGGAAGCGAGGGGAAATAGTGAGAGGTAGGTCGAAACGGATAGAGGAAGGCAACAACGAAGAGAGGAAGGTGGACAAGAGGTCTTTGGCGGTGGTCGGTCGGAGGCTGCGAGCTAAGGTCAAACACGGTTAAGGGTAATATGATGACTCCTTTTATATATAGAGGAGTAATACATGGATATAATTAATATTAATTCTAATATGTAGAAAAATGGAACTATAACTAATGCTATAATTTCTAAATGTAAGTTTTAGTGATTACACGGAGTTACCAATTTGATATCGAGAATATATGTATTATATGAGGAAATAATAATTTAATTACAACTAAGACATCAATGGAATATGTATCTGAGCATTGGACAGTAAGAAGTTAAAAATATGGGAATTTTAAGATAGATGTATGCAATATTTAATAAAAGTTATAGGATCTGATCTTTGGGCCTGTAATGTGCAATAACGGTAAAGCTGGCAGCAATAGTGCAAGCATGTTAAAACTAATTTCAGTAGAAGTTGTGTAAAAATTTGCAAAAATAGGTTACACCTCAGGCAATATTAGAAATGGAGGAATGAAGAATGAGGTTCCAGTAAATCAAAACCAAATAATTTGATTAAGTTTAATGATGATAATGATTAATTTATTTTGTTAAAAGTCATGCAGACAATTATGCAAGAATGAAAGTTGCCATGCAATGCCTTCATGACACAAACCGAATGCAAGCAAACTTTGTAATATATAAATTTTTCCCTATATTATTTATTTATTTTCATTAATATAATTGTTATTGTGTCTTGGGGTCTTGGCTTGGGGGACAGTTACCTTTTGGAGGAGTGGAAAGGGAGACATTCAGAGTGTTCTGATGATGTTACATCAAGATTTTCAAATCTTAGATTTGTCCATCTCGAGGTTTGACTTCTTTCAATTAGTTTCATAAATTTTTTATTTTCAAGAAAAATAAATTACTCTGCTTTCATCACAATCAATAATGGCTAGATTAAATTTCTACATCACAATCAATAATGGCTAGATTAAATTTCTACATTAATCTCATTGTTAAATGGAAATAAGTCTCTATATATAACTTATATTATTATGTTTATTCAGCTTTAGGTTTCATGCTTTTAGTGTATTAGATGGGTTCTCATTCTTTTAATGTACGAGTCTTTGACTCATTTGCATAGAATGATAAGACCTTAAATTACACAAGTTTTGGTAACGTGGGTAAATTATTGTTTAAAACTAAAATGACAGCTTTGCAATACTTTTATGTTAAAAGATTTTGTTTATTTTGTGTGTAGGTTGTTGCATGCTGCATGGTATTGCAATTGCATATTGCATTTCATTTTTATTTAAGAAAATAACATAAACCAATACTGCATCTTGCATCAAGGTAGAATTAGTATGTGAAAACTGGCAAATTTTTCTAGAAGAGAACTTGCATATAATAAGGAAATACTTGTAGAGAAAGCTCCAAACCTTGTATATACTTCTTGAATTGATAATTACAAGTATGAATACATTTATATAGGAGAAGAAGAAAGAGAGAAATCCCAAACCAAGATGTGGGACTAAAACATATAGAGAGAGAAGAGAGAAGAATGGGTCCCTAGATGGGCCATAAAGTAGGCTTTTCTAACACTCCCCCGCAAGCTGGAGCGTACAAGTCGTAGGCACCAAGCTTGGATAAAAACTGGTAGTATAGCGGCCAGGAGAGAGCTTTAGTCAGGATGTCAGCAACTTGGCTTGCAGCAGGAACATGCTCCAAATCTATCTTCTTTGCCTGTACCTTTTCTCGGATAAAGTGACAGCCAACTTCAATATGCTTTGTGCGTTCGTGAAAGACTGGATTCTTGGCAATATGGATTGCCGCTTGACTATCACAAAATAGGGTCGCTGGTGATGAGAGACGAACACCCAAGTCTCTCAGAAGGCTCTCAAGCCAAATTAACTCGGAAACAACAGCAGCCATAGCGCGGTACTCAGCTTCAGCAGAAGAGCGAGCAACCACATTCTGTTTCTTGCTACGCCAGGTTATGAGATGTCCACCGAAGTAGGCACAAAAACCTATTGTGGAACGCCTATCATCAATGGACCCGACATAGTCAGCGTCAGAGTACGCGACAAGGGATAGAGATGTGGATGGCTTGTACACAAGCCCTTGTCCTGGAGCGATCTTGAGATATCGAAGAATGCGCTCGACAGCTTGAAGGAGAGATGTCCGAGGAGCATGCATAAAACGACTTACGACTCCCATAACAAAAGAGATATCGGTCGAGTGACCGTAAGGTAGATCAGCTTCCTAACCAAGCGTCTATAGTATTCTGGATTTGTAAGGAGCTTGTCGGAGTCAGAGCTGTGGTCTGAGAGTTCTTGATTTGCACCCATAGGAGTATCCACAGGTTTGTATCCAGAATAACCGGCATCATGAAGGAGGTCCATACAATACTTCCGTTGGGTTAACACAAGATCATCAGGGCGTCGTGCAACCTCAAGCCCAAGGAAATACCGAAGGTTGCCAAGATCTTTGGTCTGAAAAGTGCAGTTTAACTGCTTCTTGATATGTTGTATCCCTGTAATATCGTCGCCAGTAATGAGGATATCGTCAACATAGACAAGTAGGATCACAGTTCCGGTTGACTGGTGTCGGGTGAAGAGAGAAAAATCAGCCGAGCTCCGAATAAAGCCACTATCATAGACAACCTTGCTGAATTTTTCAAACCAAGCGCGCGGGGACTGTTTGAGACCATAAATAGATTTCCGAAGATGACAGACCCGAGACTCCCCCGTGGTCTCAAACCTGGGAGGTTGGTGCATGTA
Organism: Platanthera zijinensis; assembly: GCA_039513925.1. NCBI lineage: Eukaryota > Viridiplantae > Streptophyta > Magnoliopsida > Asparagales > Orchidaceae > Platanthera > Platanthera zijinensis. The sequence goes on from CM077094.1 coordinate 40,134,890, forward strand.
AACAGTCTTCTGCAGATCTCCGTTGAGAAATGCGTTCTTAATATCCAGCTGATAAAGTGGCCAATGACGATGAACAACCAGGGAGAGAAGAACGCGGACCGTGTTCAATTTTGCCACCGGAGAAAATGTTTCCTTATAATCAAGGCCATGTTGCTGAGTAAAACCCCGGGCCACGAGGCTGGCCTTTAGACGCTCAACGGTGCCATCCGCCACATGTTTAATAACAGAGATCCACTTGCAGCTAACACAGGATTGACCTGCAGGAAGAGGAACCAGATCCCAGGTTCAGTTAGCCGAGAGAGCCCGCATTTCATCTTCCATGGCCGCCCGCCATCCGGGGTGGTGAAGTGCCTCCTGTACAGAATTAGGGGTGGAGATAGAGGATAAAGAGAGAGCACTCTGACGGAGTTCCGGAGAGAGGCGGTGAAGAGAGACAAAGTTGGCCATCGAGTGGGCAGTGGAAGCAGTTGTCGGATCCGCAGGTTGCAAAGCATCATTAGAGCGGGGCAGCTCTCGTAAGGTAGTATACGTGGGAGGACGTCGAGTGTACACACGAATGACTGGTGGTGTAGGTGGTTTAGGTGGGATGGGTGGTGGAAGTAGAGGTGGAATGGTGGAATTTACGGGAATAACAGGTCGCGGGAGAGGTGGTGGAAGCGAAGGGTCAATAGGTTGAGAGTAATACGGCTGATCTTCGAGGAAGGTGACATCAGCAGAAGTAACCACCTTGCGATCCGTGGGAGAAAAACAAACGTAGCCCTTCTGAGTTCGAGAATAGCCCACAAACATATATTTAGTGGCACGAGGAGCAAGTTTGTCAGTGGACGGGCCAAGATGATGAACAAAACATAAGCAACCAAATACGCGTGGGGTGATGGAGAATGGAGGATGGGAGGGAAAAAGGAGATTGAAGGGAACCGCAAAATTGAGGATAGATGAAGGCATGCGGTTAATAAGAATGCAAGCGGTTGAAACCGCAAATTTCCAAGATTGTTTTGGAACATTCATCTGAATCATAAGGGAGCGGGTGACCTCGAGGAGGTGTTGATTCTTGCGTTCAGCAACACCATTTTGTTGGTGGGTATAGACACAGGAGGTCTGATGGATGATCCCAAACTCCGCACAGAGGTGAGAGAAGGTATGACTAGTGTATTCACGGGCATTATCGGTGCGGAGGGTTTTAATGGTTGTGGAGAACTAGTTGCGAGTTTCAATGAAAAAGGTACGGAATATACCAGACAATTCAGAGCGGTCACGAAGGAGATACAGCCAGGTCACCCGAGAGTAGTCATCGACAAATGTGACAAAGTAACGGTATCCAAAAACACTTGTAATTTTGTAAGGGCCCCAAATATCGGAGTGAACAAGATCAAAGGGAGCAGGACGCCGAGAAGGATGTGGTGAGAACGTAGAGCGATGATGTTTCCCATAGATACAGGACTTACACGTGAACTCGTGGAAGGACACGTCTGGGAAAGATTTTTTGAGGATGTTTAGAGGAGCATGATCCAGACGTAGATGACAGTTAACTGAGCTAATAGACGACAACACCGTTGGGGGAGACGGATTAAGGATATAGAGACCATTTGACAGATGCCCTTTTCCAATGATGGTTTGCGTCTTGCGATCCTGCACAACACACGAGTTAGAAGAAAAAATAACAGCACAATCGAGGTCAGCAGTGAGTCGACCAATAGAGAGAAGGTTGAACGGAGAGTCCGGAACATGAAGAGGAGAGCGAAGAGTAATGGAGGGAGTGAGGTTAATATCTACCGCACCAGAGACGGGAAGTGTGTCCCCACTAGCAACAGTAATGAACTGGGGATGCACGTAGTTCAAATATTGTGGTGGTTTCCGTGATGTAATGTGGTGAGAGGCCCCAGAATCCAAAATCCAGGATGAGCTGTGAGCAAGAAAGGAGGTACCACCATCAGAAATAGACACCACGGAGCCCGGAGGACAGCTGATCATTTTGCAAGGAATAGTCCGCAACGGTCACGGTGACAACGCACCAGCGGCAAGAAACGGCCGCGACCAGCGCGGTAAGAACAGAGTCCGCATCGGCTAGAAACAAGCAGGCTGCACGGTTAGGAGAAGACCGCAATAGATGCAAACACTTGGCGAATAAGGAACCAGACCGGGCGGATAGAGAAAGACCAGGCCGCAGCAAGAAGAAGCCGGCGACAACAAGAACCAGGCCGCAATGGGAAGGACCAGACCGCAGCGAAAACGAGCAGTCGACAGCGAGAAGCAGGTCCCACCAAGAAGAGGCAGAGCGGGAGGCCGCAGCGAGAAGAGGATCAGTCCGCGCGGGCACACCAGCGATTAGGCAGATCGCGACCAAAATGCGGAAAGGGAAATCCGCACGGTCAGGTGGACAGCCGCGGATAGAGAAAGAGAGGAGAACTCGCACCGGTAAGGAAAGGTCACAGCGGGAAGCAAGATACTGCGAGTTAGGAACTCGAGCGGTCAGGAGACGAGACAGCGAGTAAAAACAACTCAAAGCAGTAAGAGGAAGGGCCCGCAGCGGACAGGAAGAGAGACCGCGGCGGGTATACAGAAAGGTTGTCCGCGCGGGTAGAGTAAGCGACGAGTCGAGGCCGTGAGAAGAGGAGGCAGGTCGCGGCTAGAGTCCAGAAACAACCACGCGAGCAGGCGAGTGGAGAGGAACTCGCGGCGGACAAGAGAAGAGCCTGCTGCGGGGAAGGAGAAGTCCGCGAATAGAGAAGCTCGAGCGAACAAAAGAAGAAGAGACTGCGCGGTTAAAAGGAGGGTCTGCAGCGGATAAGGAGAGGAGCTCGCAGCGGAGAAGAGGAGACCGCGAGGTTGAAGAACTCAAGCAGCAAGGAGACCGCAGCGGACAAGAGGAGAGTCCGCGGCGGATAAGAGAGGTGGGTCCCACGGGTCAGAGCAGAAGATGGCTATAAGAAGCCTGAGGAGGGTGGAACCACGGAGAGGGAGAGGAGAAGAGGATGCAAAAAGTGCAGGCCGCAAAAGTCGCGCGGATAAGGGAAGAGCGGACAGACCCGCAGTCCGTACAAGAGGAGCCCGCGGAGACAGACGGGTAGGCTGGTAGGCGGGAGAACGCAGATCAAGCTGCGGACAGGAGGGAGGGCGGGCTGGGCGGTCAGAAAAGGGGAAACCGCAGGCGTCAAACCGGTCCCTCTGATACCATGTAGAGAAAGCTCCAAACCTTGTATATACTTCTTGAATTGATAATTATAAGTATGAATACATTTATATAGGAGAAGAAGAAAGAGAGAAATCCCAAACCAAGATGTGGAACTAAAACATGTAGAGAGAGAAGAGAGAAGAATGGCCCCTAGATGGGCCCTAAAGTAGGCTTTTCTAACAGTACTAAAAAAAAGCAAACCTTTCAAATAAGATGATCCTGTAGGTGAAACTCCTCCAATACCTAGATTTGGATATAGGCGTTTAATTATAGAATAATTTTATGAGTTAAATAGCTTATTGTTAAGGCCCGCATATAAGGCCCATTTTTCTCTTCTTGTATTTAGTCCCACACCTATAATTTTGTATTTAAAATCTCTTCTTTTGTGCATATATAGATGTGGTGTAATTGAGAACGTGAAGACTAATGAAATAATATTTGATTTTCCATTCAACTTGGTATTAGAGCCTTGGATAAATTCCCGAGGACATCACATAGCTTATTGTTTTTGTACTACTTCCAGTCGAGCATCTCTTGTGCCGATCGTTGTCGCTCCCGCTCCCAACTTCGTTCCCGGTCGCTCCCGCTCCCAACTTCGTTCCCGGTCGCTCCCGCTCCCAACTTCGTTTCTGTCGCCGCTCTTCGGCTTAGCCCCTGTTGCTGCTCCTCAGCTTTGACGAAGAAGACGATCTTCTTTCTAGACTTCCGAGACCGTCGACATGTTTGTTCTGCCTTGCACGTGCTGTACCAGCTTGATCCCGCGAGCCCTTGATTGCTTCGGTTCCGCAATGTGTTTCTTGATCGCTTGCACATGCTTCTCTCAGCTCGATACCGCGAGATCGCTCCTGTTGTTATCTGCGAGATCGATCCAACGATCTTTTCCTGGCTTGTGCTGTCTTCCCCCGAGCTCCTCTTAGCTCGATTCTATGAGCTCGCTCCTGCTATCCTCTGTGAGATTGATGCCGCAAGGCCTTCCTAGCTTGATCTCGTGAGGCCATCCAAGATTGATCCTGCGAGGTTTTTGTTGCTTCACTCGCGCGAGTTCTTTCCATCTTGATTGCGCGCGCTCTTCTCATCTCCATCCCTTGAGCTAGCTCCTGCTGTCATTCAACCTTTGTTTTTATGGCAGATTTTTCGACTTCGAGCAATCACTCTGACGTTCAACCGTCTGGTGTTCATACTTTTGGTGTTCAGTCCTCGACATTTGAGCAATCAACACACATTTATGGCTCTTCTAGCTCCTTCAAGATTACTACTGTTTCTTTGGACGGTCAGTCTCAACATGCAATCCACAACCATCAACTATATGGCTACATTGATTAGACCGTGGTGTAACCTGCTGTCACTGACCCTTCATGGAGAAAGTGGGATGCTGATAACTCTTTGGTGGCCTCGCGGATTCTCCACTCTATGCCTCCTTTGGTCTTTCACAGTTACATGCTTTGGACTCTTCCCTTGAAATCTGGACTCGGGCACGCGAGACATTCTCAAATTGGTAGCTCTACTCAGGTGTATGAGCTTACTCACTGCCTTCTCAGTCTTCGACAGGGATCTGTTGGCTTTTGGTCATATTTTTTTTTGAATTTGAACATCTCTATGAGGAGCTTGACTACAACAATTTCACTCCCACATGCACTGTAGTTGCTCGTGCATTGAAAACAAAGGAGGACAGATACTACCTCCATGTATTCCTTATTGGTCTCAATATTTGACATGGTTCTCATACACGTCCTAAACAATAATCTACTTCCCTCCATGTGAGAAGCTTTCAGCATGATCTTGGGTGATAAAGATCGTCGCCGCTCTCTCCAGTCTTATAGGGTTTTGTATCGTTCCGCTCTTATAGGAAATAGCTAGGGTCCGCTATCCACTTGTCCCTTGGCTAAGATTTCTGCTCACTGTGGGAAGTCGTGACATGTTCGGGAATCCTGTTACCGCCTCCATCCTCACCTTGCTCCTGCCCGCAGGACTACTGGTGGAGATGGACAGGGTGGTTCTCGTCCGCATACTTCCCAACCTGCTGCTCATACCGCTAATGCTTGTCCTGTGAAGCTTTCTTCTGATGCTTTTTCAGCTGATGATCTTGATTCTCTGTGTCGCCTCCTTTGGCCTCCTAGCACCTCCTATACCGTTGCTTTTTCCACCTTTGGGGGTCCTTGTTGAAACCGAAAAATCGGTCTCGAGGAGTTCACCCTTGGGGAAGGGGTGATCGCGCACTTACTTCTCCCCTGCGAACTTGATAGCCAAAAACTTAGGACAAAGAACAGACCCAAGGCTCCGACACGTAGGTCCCACCACACACCCGAAAGTTCTTAAAGCGCTTCCCCTCCTTAGCCAGGTGTTGAAGCTAAGGTACCTCAGAAAGCGCTAGAAGACTGGACACAAGTATGCATGCCTTTCTGAGGTACCCCTTGGGTCCTATTTATAGATTTCTGAAAACGGTCTGCAAACAGCCAACCTCCGCGGCTCTGGAGGGCTAGGGGCAGACCAATCGTGGCGACATACATCACTTCAAAAGCCTGGGCGAGCTGTCTCTTGGAGCTCCTGCTCGCAAATGGCGGATGGGGCTCGCACTCGCCTACCCCTCGGCCTAGGGTGAGTATGAGCTCGGCGCCCAGCTCGCGTGATGCCCCAGCCCTCATTCGTAGGGCTCAACTCTACGAACTCCGAGCTCGGCCCGACGAATGCCGAACTCGGTCTGACCCCTGCCGAGTTCGGACTCGACAAGCTGGGTTTTGGCGTGCATACTCTCCTGCCGAGCTTGCCTGGGGCTTGGTGGCGGTCTGAACCGGACGGTCTGGCTTCTGTCGACCCACTCGCCGGATACGGAGTTTTACACAATCCCCTCTCTTTGCGAGGTTGGGGCAAGCTCGGAAAGAAACATCCAACCCCACAGAATTCGGCGAGTGCGACTGGAGCCAGAAAAGACTCATGCGGAGGGGCCCACCGCCGACTATATATACATGCACCTGCATACCCGGCTGACCTTTTCCATTCCCCTTACTTTAGCCTTGTCAAGATGCCGCTTCCCAAGGAGGTCTTAGAGCGAGTGGCGCGTTCTCAAGCGGAGGCTGCAGCTCGCGTCGCGGGCTTGACCGATCTCAACGCCCCACCTCGCAGCCTTGCCGAGTTCAGTTCGGCCAAAAAGGCGAAGCCCCTTCCGAAGGACGCCGAACCCATCTACAACGAATTCAGGACAACCCTAAATAACGGGGCCGGTTCCTCCACTCAGCCGACTCCGGAACCCCAGGGTAAGGAAGTCATCGTCCTTTCCGCCGACCAGGCCAGTCGAGGTCATAGCGGCGAGACATCCGCACCTCAGGCCAAGGACCCTCTCGACAGCCTGCAGAACTAGGCGTCCGACGCACCTCTGTGGGCCTCGGTTCCTAGCTTCGGGACCACGGGGTTGGATTCGCAGAAGCCGAGGTCGCCGACTCGCTTTTCTTCTCAGCAGCCTCTCGCTTCTGCACCTGTGGGGGGAGGTACTGAGGTCATCCCCACCCCCGGCTTTACCCGCCTCTCTCCAGAGGCTCCCCGATATGGCCGTGGCAAGATTCTAGGCAATCCCCCTTCTCGCGTCGTCCTGGAGGAGCGGCGTGTGCATGGTAGGTTTTTAACTTCCTCGAATCCTGTTCGGTTTTGGTGATACTCGCCCCTTTTACTCAACCCTGCAACTGTTCGCGCAGACATCACCATGGATTTTGAGGCGGACGAGTCCGCGGGCCAGATTCGATACTCGCCTCTTCCTTCTCCACGTACTCTGGACGCCTTCCTGGATTCCGAGCTGGAGGGCCCTGAACGGTAGAGGCGATAACAGCTGGTTCTCAAAGAAGCTGGTACGCGAGTTCCACGAGGTGCGGAGGGACAGCCACAGGCTGCAACGGGAGTGCGCGGCTTGCGGACATGGCGGGAGTCAGCTTGGCGTTTGAGGTTCCACGCTTCTGGACGAGATCAACGAGAGCCTACAGACCGTCCACCGGAACCTGGGGTGACTCCGCGAGCTCCGCGCGCGGCAACCCGCGGCGGCAGGGTCGCGAGACCGGGGTAGCTAGAGACGGCCCCCCTGATGGGCTTACCGGTACTCGCCGTTGTTCTCCCCTGGTCCGCGCGCGTCGGGGGTTTTTATTCCTGCTTTGAGCTTTGTTATGGATTTGTAATAATTTGGACAATTTTTCGATTATTGTTAATATGTTAAATCATAGCAATCAGCGTCCCATCGATCCCATCTCTCCATAGTGCAGGGTTAATTCGCGGCGCCCGACGAGCTGGAGGCGGCGAGCAGGGGAAGGCGAGCTGGACTGGCCAGCCGGTTCAATCCCAAATTTCCCCCTCTATAATTAGGCCTCCCCACCAACCCCTGTCACACCTTTATTGCCTTCGTACTTTTTCCTTTTGCTTACACTTCTTCTAGTGCTCGCGCTCTCGGTCTCAGCAAGCATGGGTAAGGTAAACCCTGATTCTGACGGGCGGACCAAGTGTGCTCGGCACTTCGCTGAGCACTGCTTCTTCGAGGGTAACACAACCGCGGAGGAGCTCGCCGAGTGCGTGGCTGACTACGTTCCCTCTGGCTTCACTGCTCGCCTCCTGACCGAGCATGAGGCCATCAACTCCTTCTATCCGGGCGAACTCGCCTTCCCCATCTTGCATTTCGAGATGGGGTTGCGCCTGCCTCTCTGGCCGGAAATCCGCCAGATGCTGAAGTATTACGACGCGGTGCCCGCGCAGCTGAACCCGAACGCCATCGCTATGATGGTCGCGTTCATCTGCTACCTCCGCCGCGAGCGGATAGAGTTTAACTTGACAGTCTTCCGAAAGTTGTTCTCCTACAAAGCCACCCCCGACGGGGTCGCCTTCCTCGGCGGCTCCTCAATAAAAGTTCGCGAGGTCGCAAACAAGCACCACAACTGGATGACCAAGATCGTCTTCATCAAGGGAGATCTCGGCAACATCCCCTTCTCCCCCCAACAGATGGTCGAGGAGGTATACCGCCCCCCTCGGTGTCTGGTAATGACGCCAAGCTCCATAAATTTTTTCCCACAAGGATTTCGAGGTTGCCCACCTCCGCCGAGGCCTCGACTCTCTCCTGCCCATCCGCCCTGGTGAAGGTATGCCTCGATTCCCCTCTGCTTTCGCTGGGCTCGACAGAAATGATATCAAAATCTGACTTTAAGTTTTTCTTATAGGGGAGCGACTCATCCCCGAGAACCCGCCTTTTGCGGACTCGGGGCTCTACTCCGACCCGCTCCAACTCGCTCGGGAGGCCGCGCTGGCTTGCCGAGACGATCAGGTGCCGTCCCAGCCCTCCTCCAGTAAGAGGCAGTTGGTCATCGGGGGGTCGGACTCGCCTCGCCGGCCCCCGGATCACAAGAAAAAGAAGGCCAAGGTCGTCTCCAGGAGGGAGAGGCAGTCCCCCAAATACATGGACTCGCCTGCGACCTCTCCCGACGCCTCGCCGGAGAGCCCGCTGAAAGAAACATCGGGGAAGGATCGAAGGGGGCGCGGGCCTCCCGCCCCAGAGGTTGCTGAGGGGGTTGCGTCCCGTGAGCTGGGCCTGCCTAAGGAACACCCCCTTTTCGGCATGGGGGAGAAGTGCAAGGACTCGGCTGGCGAGCCGATGGGTAAGTGGGATGAGCTGACCCATCGGGTCTCCGTCTCCACTCGCCACCCTTCTTGGGGTGCTCACCGACCTCCCACCGGCCACGCCTACGTACTCGGCTTCGACTTTTATGGTTGTTATGGTGCCAAGACCTACAAGAACGTGACCCCTCGCCAGCTGGGTCACGAGGGTCTGCGGGCCCACCTGCAGTCCTTCGAACTGCACCACATGATGGTGCGCCGCGACTTCAACCTTAGCTGGCTCCTGTTGAAGGCCGAACAGGAGCACGACGTTGCAAAGGACAAGGCCGCTGATGCGGAGAGGCGATACGGCATCGCCGAGGATCTACTCGCGCGAACTACAGGCGGGCATGTAAGCGTCGACCTCCTCTTGCCGTTCTTACTTAAATACTTTTTGCAGCAGTACTCAGTCTTCGATCTACACGATGTCAGGTCCGCGCGCGAGTTGCAGAACCGCGCCACCGGGTTGGAGGAGGAGGTTGCCCAGCTGCAGGCTCGCCTTGCGGAGCAAGAAGCTCGCTCCGACGAGCGGGAGACTCGCGCCGCAGAATAGGAGGCTCGCGCCAGCTAGCTGGAGGCCGAGGCGGGGAAGCTAATGGAGCAGAACCGGGGGCTTCACGACGAGCTCCTCCGGCAGGCAGAGCTTATCCTTCCCGAGAGTGGCGGTGTGCCCCCATACCCCTATCAGAGGCCGCAGATCTTCGGCGAAAAGGAGGTCACGGAGTAGCTGCGAGTTAATTCGATCGAGTCTGCCGAGTGCCTTCTGGACGTCATGAGGGGCACGGGGGTACTGGCAGAAGGCTGCGAAGAAGTCGTTGTTCGTGACCTTATGCCAGACCTGTTCCCGCCGAGTCCGCTCGGCGAGAAAGAGGATTGCTTCGCCTCGCTTTTCGGGGAGATGGGCAAGAGCAAGGGGCGTGAAGGCGAGGAAGGCCGTACATCTGGGGAGGAGGGGGAGAGCTGAGCATAATTTGTAATTTCTTCCCCCCTGCCCCCTCTTTTTTTTGTAACCTCGCGAAAGCGAGCTCTGATTTTGTAACAGACGTTAAAGAATGAAAAACAACCTTTGTGAAATTTTTCATATCTTCTTTTCTCTTGGACTTGTTTGCAGTGATGCATTCTCCTGTGAATTTTCCACCTTGGGTGACCTTACCGAGTTCGTTCTTGTTGATAGGCTGCCGAGTTATGACGCGTGTTTCCGTTGGACCCGGAGCACCTGTAGTCGTTAGGTCCGTGGGCGCTTGACTCGCCCGCGAGCACCCAGCTTGCCGCAAGCGTCCAACTCGCCTGCGAGTGCTTAACCCGCTTGTGAGTCGGATGGCGGGTGTTGAACATCCTCCGGGCTCAGCCCTAGGGTCATAACGACGTCCATCGAGACCCCAGCCCTGCCAGCTAGGTGGGAGCCTGACAGTTGGAGAATCGAGACCTAACCCCGGAGCGAGAATACTTAGAAACATCTGCCACTTCCGGGTGCTACCACCGGGCCAATCAGCTTGGTGGGAGCCTGACGGAGGGTGTTGAACATCCTCCGGGCTCAGCCCCAGGGTCATAACGACGTCCATCGAGACCCCAGCCCTGCCAGCTGAGTGGGAGCCTGACAGCGGGAGAATCGAGACCTAACTTCAGAGCGAGAATACTTAGAATATTTGCCACTCCCGGGTGCTACCACCAGGCCAATCAGCTTGGTGGGAGCCTGACGGCGGGTGTTGAACATCCTCCGGGCTCAGCCACAGGGTCATAACGACGTCCATCGAGACCCCAACCCTGCCAGCTAAGTGGGAGCCTGACTGCGGGAGAATCGAGACCTAACCCCAGAGCGAGAATACTTACAATATTTGCCGCTCCCGGGTGCTACCACCGTGCCAATCAGCTTGGTGGGAGCCTGACGACGGGTGTTGAACATCCTCCGGGCTCAGCCCCAGGGTCATAACGACGTCCATTGAGACCCCAGCCCTGCCAGCTAGGTGGGAGCCTGACAGCGGGAGAATCGAGACCTAACCTCAGAGCGAGAATACATAGAATGTTTGCCACTCCCGGGTTCTACCACCGGGCCAATCAGCTTGGTGGGAGCCTAACGGCGGGTGTTGAACATCCTCCAGGCTCAGCCTCAGGATCATAACGACGTCCATCGAGACCCCAGCCCTGCCAACTAAGTAGGAGCCTGACAACGGGAGAATCGAGACCTAACCCCAAAACGAGAATACTTAAAATATTTGCCACTCCCGGGTGCTACCACCGAGCCAATTAGCTTGGTGGGAGTCTGACCCCGGGTGTTGAACATCCTTCGGGCTCAGCCCCAGGGTCATAACGACGTCCATCGAGACCCCAACCCTGCCAGCTAAGTGGGAGCCTGACAGCGGGAGAATCGAGACCTAACCCCAGAGCGAGAATACTTGGAATATTTTCCACTCCCGAGTGCTACCACCGGGCCAATCAGCTTGGTGGGAGCCTGACGACGGGTTTTGAACATCCTCCGGGCTCAGCCCCAGGATCATAACGACGTCCATCGAGACCCCAGCCCTGCCAACTAAGTGGGAGCCTGACAGCGGGAGAATCAAGACCTAACCCCAGAGCGAGAATACTTAGAAACATTTGAGGTTATCATCAAAATGCGAGATCAAGAGAATGAGGCAATCTTTATTCATGAAAAAGGCTCATACAGAATTCAGGGATAGGAGCGCTTCAGGTCGTCGCCGCTCCAGGTATGGTTTAGAGTCTCGACCTCCACATTTTGGAGACGGTATCCCCCCGATCTTAGTGCTTCCTTTACAATATAAGGACCTTCCCAGTTCGGATGGAGCTTTCCTACGGCGGCCGACCTCCCTGCCGCATCAACCTTCTTTAGGAGCAGATCTCCTTCGGTAAATTTTTTGACCCGGACATGTTTGTCGAAGTACTTGGTCATCCTGCGTTTGACTCACTCCTGCTGGATAGCCAACAGATCACGCAGCTCCTCCACTAGGTCTAGGGAGAGACGCAGCTCCTCTTCGTTCCCGGCTATCCACTCTTCCCGGCCTTCCCGGGATTCCGCCACTCGAGGCGTTCGGACCTCAAACTCTATCGGAAGCACGACCTCACAACCATGAGAAAGCTTGAAGGGAGTCTCACCCGTGGCCGTGTTTGTGGTAGTTCGCAAGACCCAGAGGACTGAAGGGAGTTGCTCGACCCAGCTCCTCTTCAAGTTTTCCACCTTTTTTAGGAGGTTGACGATGATCTTATTTGCCGCCTCCACCTGCCCGTTGCTCCTAGGGTGGTGAACTTAAACAAACCTGAGATCAATTCCGAGCTGCTCACAGAAGTTGGTGAACTCGGCGCTAGCAAACTGCGACCCGTTGTCCGTGATGATGGCCTGGGGCAATCCGTGCCGGCAGATGATCTCCCCCCACACAAAGTTCCTGATGACCTGAGAGGTTACCTTGGCCAACGCCTTGACTTCCAGCCATTTTGAAAAGTAATCGATCATCACCAACAGGAACCTCCTCTGCCCGCTGGCCTGAGGGAAAGGCCCTACCAGGTCCAATCCCCATATTGCAAAGGGCCAGGGGCCTGTGATACTCCTGAGTCGCTGAGCTGGTTGTAGTTGGAGGGGAGCGAACAGTTGATATTTGTGACACTTTTTTGTGAAGTCGGCAGCATAATGGCTCAGGGTAGGCCAAAAGTACCCCTATCTGATGATCCTTCCTTCCAGGGTCCGACCTCCAGAGTGACTACCGCACTCCTCGGAATGGACCTCGTCCAAAATCCTCGGTACCTCCCTCTCGGCCACACAACCAGCCAACAACCCTGAGAGAGTCTTTCGATACAATTGCCCGTCGCGTATGAGATAGTACACCGATTTATGCTTGAGTCTCTTCTTATCCGTCCCTCCCGGGAACTCCCCTGTGGATAGGAATGCTGTGAATGGGTCCATCCACGAGGGGTGTTGGTCTACCTCCATCAGCTCCCCCTCTTGGATGGATGGACGGAACAGGTCCGTGATGGCACCCCCACCCGGGGACCATTCTTGGCTAGCTGATCCACCCGTTCATTTTCTTCCCGGGGCACATGCCGGATGGAGAAGGTTTGGAACACCCCAATGATCCCCTTGATTTTGGTTAAGTACGATTGCAGGGTGAGCTCCCTCACTTCAAACTCCTCGTTGATCTGGGAAGCCACCACCATGAGTCAGTGAGGACCTCCACATCATGCACCCCCAATTCCCTGGCCAGGCATAGACCAGCGATCACAGCTTCGTACTCGGCCTGATTGTTGGTGATGGGAAAATGCGCTACCACTGTCTGTTCGATCCTTGTCCCCTGGGGGCTTTCCAAGATGACCCCAACCCCCAAGAAATTTCTTCCCAAAGCACCGTCCACCATGACCTTTCAAGGAACGAGGCAAGTGAGCTCCTCTTCCGCCACCTCGACCGCATAGTCGGCTAGAAAGTCGGACATCACCTGCGCCTTGATCGAGAGACGTGGGACGAAGGAGATGTCAAATTCGCTCAGTTCCACCGACCACTTGGCCAACCTCCCTGAATGTTCCACCCCCTCAAAGATGTTGCGAAGGGGGTGGTCAGTCACCACCCGGATAGAGTGTGCCTGGAAATAGGGTCGGAGCCTTCGGGCCGAGATGACCAGAGCGAAGGCCAGCTTCTCCAAGATGGGATAACGGAGTTCTTCTTTCCTCAAGACCCTGTTGACGTAGTAAATGGGTAGTTATTTCTTACCCTCTTCCCTGACCAACACGGAACTCAGGGCCTCGGCCCCAACCCCTAGATACAGGGACATGTCCTCCCCCTCCTTTAGCCCTTGGAGGAGTGGGGCCTGGGTGAGCTGCCTCTTCAAGGCCTGAAATGCCTCCTCGCATTCCTTAGTCCATTCAAATTTTTTGCCTCCCCTCAACATCTTGAAGAAGGGGGAGCACTTTTCCCCTGCCCGGGAGAGGAACCTACTAAGCCCGGCCAACCTTCCTGTTAGCCGCTGGACTTCCTTTGCATTCCGAGGCAACCCCAGCTCCATGATGGCCCTCACCTTGTCAGGGTTGGGTTCCACTCCTCCAGGTGTAAGGAGATGGCCTAGAAACTTGCCCTTGCTTGCCCTGAAGACACTTCAGGGGTTTCAACCGCATCTTATACTTGCGTAGGGTGGCGAAGGTTTCCTCCAAGTCCCGGAGGTGGGAGTCAACATCTCGACTCTTGATCATGAGGTCATCCACATATACCTCCAGATTCCTCCCCCTTTCGCTCGGAAGACCTTGTCCATCATCTTTTGATAGGTGGCTCCTGCATTCTTTAGGCCAAAGAGCATCATTTTGTAGCAGTAGCACCCGTCCCCGGCGATGAAAGAGACATCCTTGATGTCGGGAGGGTGCATCCTGATCTGGTGGTAACCTGAAAACGCATCTAGAAAACTCATTACAGGAAAACCGATGGCTGAGTCAACCAGCGCGTCGATCCGAGACAAGGGGTAACAATCCTTGGGACATGATTTATTAAGCAAATAAAAATCTACACACATGCGCCACCGGCCGTCTCCTTTTTTAACAATTACTACATTGGAGACCCAACCAAGGTATTGTATTTCGGATACAAAGCCAGCTTTGAGAAGCTTGGTTACCTCCTCCCTGATCGGCTCGGCCAGCTTGTCCGCGGTGGACCTCTTATTTTGCTGGATGGGGCGAGCTCTCGGGTCCATGTGTAGGCGATGACAGGCCACATCAGCATCGATCCCTGGCATCTCCGCGACGCTCCACGCGAAGATGTCCACGTTCTTTTTGATGCACTCCAGCATCCTGCCCTGGGCCTCCGGGGTCAGCCCTCCGCTGACGCGGACCTTCTCCACCCTGCCTCCTAGGGTGAGAACCTCCATCTCCACCACCTCCACTGCTGCCTCCAGACGGGACTGTTCCCCCCATTCTTCATCGTCCTCCCTTCCTGGGACAAGGACTTCTTCCTCGGCCTCTCCCACGACCATCGCTCTGGCCGACTCCCGGACTTCCTTCGCCTCCTCCTCCCGAGCGCGGTCCTCCTCTACCTCCATCCCCTCTACCTCCTTCTCCGCCTCCTCCATCCTCCGCTCCATCTCCACGGCCCCCTCCTGCCAAGAGATGGAGTTTACCTCCGTTACATAGCATTCCCTCGCCGCCTTGGGATTGCTACGGACTCGGACCTGGATCCCCTCCGCGTTGAATTTGAGGCACTGATGGAAGGACGAGGGGACGCAGCGGAAAGCGCTGATGAGGGGTCGTCCGAAAATGGCGTTGTAGCTGCTGCGGGCGTCCACGATGACGAACCTGCAGTTCCTGGACTTCCCCCCAGGCTGATATGGAGCCCTACTCCCCCTTCCACTTCCTTCCTCTCCCCGGAGAATCCGAAAAGAGGTCCATCGTAGGCCAGCACCCTCTTCGCCTCCACCTTCATTGCGTCGAACGGGTTTTTGAAGATGACGTTGACGGAGCTCCCGTTGTCGACGAGGATCCGGGAGACCGTGAAATTTTCGATGGCTGTCTGAATGACCAGCGCATCGTAGAAAGGGTCCTCGTGACCCGACATGTCCTCCATTGAAAAAGTGATCCTCTCATCCGGGGTCGGAGTCTGAGATGTTGAGCCGACGCTCCTTCGATACATGGCGTGGAGGCTCGCCTTGCGGGAAGCCTCGACCCCTACCCCCCCGTGGATCACTCTGATCCCTCCCCGGGTTCCGACATCGTCCCGGTCTTCGCATTTGTCCTCCTCCACCCAAGGCCGGACCTCTTCAATCCGCACACCCTGCTGGTCCTCCAGCTGCCACTGCTCCCTGTTTCCTCTCATCTCGAGAAACTTCGGGCACGTGGATGTGATGTGCCCCTCCTCCTGATGGAAGTTGCAATAGGGTAGGTCCACCCTGACCTCCCTCCTTCTTGGCTGTCCTCTCCTCCTTCCCCCCAGGGCAATTGCCATAGCCTCCTCCTGATCGGGTAGAGGGGGCTCTGACCCTGCCTCCCTCCCTGAGGGCGAAACTGACCGTGGCCTCCCTGGCGATTATCCCCTCCATGATAACCTCTCCGTGGACCTTGGTCCTGCCACTCCGGCCTCCACCCCAGCCAGTTGGTCGGCTCCTGGCGCCCCCACCTGGGTTGCTGCTGCTGCGGCTGTTCCCTCTGCCGGGGCTCAGCCCTCCTTTCCTCCTGAGCTCGGCCACCCCTTGGCCTCTCCTCCTCTGTTGCCCACCTGGCCAACTTCCGGGCAAACTCCGGGTGTGCCGCCTCCATATCGGCCTCTCTTGCCGCCCTCTCCATGAGTGACTTGAAAGACACTGGAGGCGCCCTCTTCAGCTCCATGGCGAAGAACCCGGGCTGGGGACCCAGGGTGACGACTACCATCATGGTGTGCCCTGGCATCTCCTGCACATGAGACAGTTCCTCCTGGAACCTGTCCATGTAGCTACCCAGAGTCTCGCTTGCCCCCTGCTTGATGCGGAACAATGACTCCGCCTCCTTCTTCCTCTTCCTAGACGTGGTGAACCTCAGCATGAACCCCCGGACGCAGGTCCTCAAAACAGTAAATGGAGCTGGCTGGGAGCTGGTGGAACCACTCTCTCGCCTTCTCCTTGAGGGTGATGACGAAGAGTCGACACTTAAATCCATCCGACATTTGTCGGATCGAGACCACGTCCTCGAACCATTGGACGTGCGGGACCGGGTCTCCCTTCCCGGTGTAGTAGGACATCTCTGGCTCCCGGAACCCCTCTGGAACTGGGGCAGAAGAAACGAGCTCGCTGAAAGGGCTTCCACCCATGGTCGGGCGAGCTGGAAGCTCTTCCCTTGCTGTCTCGCCGAAATGGTACTCGCCTGCCGAGCCGGGGAATAGGACTCGCCCCCGCAGCTCGCGCTCACCTCCAGCAACCTCCTTCCCAGCTCGCCAGATAGGCGCGTCGTCGCCCAAGGCCGGGACGGAGACTACAGGAACTGCTGGTGAAACGCTCTCGGCCCGCATGCCGAGTGCGACTCTGACGAGCCGAGTACTTCCTCTCTGAGCTCTGCCGACATCCCCACCGTTGCAGGAGGGGATGACGAGTTGCCCCCGCCTGAACCTTGTCCTTCATCTCCAGCCATCGAACTTGCAGAAGATTTTTTTGTTGATCACGCTCCACGCTCACCGCACCAAAATGTTGAAACCGAAAAATCGGTCTCGAGGAGTTCACCCTTGGGGAAGGGGTGATCGCGCATTTACTTCTCCCCTGCGAACTTGATAGCCAAAAACTTAGGACAAAGAACAGACCCCAGGCTCCGGCACGGAGGTCCCACCACACACCCGAAAGTTCTTAGAGCGCTTCCCCTCTTTAGCCAGGTGATGAAGCTAAGGTATCTCAGAAAGCGCTAGAAGATTGGGCACAAGTAAGCATGCCTTTCTGAGGTACCCCTTGAGTCCTATTTATAGATTTCAGAAGACGGTCTGCAAACAGCCAACCTCCGCGGCTCTGGAGGGCTAGGGGCAGACCAATCGTGACGACATACATCACTTCAAAAGCCTGGGCGAGCTATCTCCTGGAGCTCCTGCTCGCAAATGGCGGATGGGGCTCGCACTCGCCTACCCCTCGGCCTAGGGCGAGTACGAGCTCGGCGCCCAGCTCGCGTGATTCCCCAACCCTCATTCGTCGGGCTCAGCTCCACGAACTCCGAGCTCGTCCCGACGAATGCCGTACTCGGTCCGACCCCTGCCGAGTTCGGACTCGGCAAGCTGGGTTTGGCGTGCATACTCTCCTGTCGAGCTCGCCTGGGGCTTGGGGGCGGTCTGAACCGGCTGGTCTGGCTTCTATCGACCCACTCGCCGCATACGTGGTTGTACGGTCCTAGTGCGCAATCTACACTTGCTGTCCCGTCAGAGTGGATCTTCATCTCTGTTGCTGCTGATCATATGACGGCGGTGTCATCAGGTTTTACCTCATACACCCCTCTCTTTGGACATGATAAATTCATTACAACTAATAACTCTCTTTCATGTATCACTGGCGAAGGGACTATCTTTTGTTCCCCTGGCGTGCCCCTCTCTTTTGTTTTGCATTTTCCTACATTTCCTTATAATTTAATCTCTATTAGTCGCTTAACCAAATCCTTAAACAGCTTCATAACTTTTCTCCTAGATGGTTGTCTATTTTAGGATCTGGCAATGAAGTTTTGTATTTGCAGTGGTAGGAACTCCAGGGGCTTGTACATCTTAGACCATCCTCCTACTTAAGCTCTCTCCAGTACCTCTGCTCCCACTCTTGTTATTGTTCGTCATTGACATCAACGTCTTGGGCATAAGTCCCCCAGTTATCTTCTTAAGATGTTTCCGGTGTTTTCCAAATGCTTGGACAAATTTGTTTGTGATGTTTGTAGTTTTTCTAAACATATACGACATAATCCACACAATGTATCTTCTCCTATTACAATTCCTTTTGATATTACATGGATTATGGGCTGCACAGAAGTGGATACCGTAGGAGTGTATTTGTACCTTCCAGAGTACAAATTAGCAAAAGGAATTGTGATCTGCACTTAGTTTGGTCACCGATGGTTTCACATTTATTGACTGTTTCTCTTGTACTATTTGGGTGTACTTATTAAAAAAGAAGAGTGATGTGTTTAACTGTTTTCAAATTTTTCATAAGATGGTTGACACGAAGTTTGGCTATAAAATTTGTGTCCTCCGTAGTGACAATGGAGGGGAATATGGTGATCATTGTATATTTGGTACTTATTTTGTTGACCATTGGATATTCCATCAAATCACTTGCGTTCACACTTCTACCCAAAATGGTATTACTGAACGCAAAATAAACACCTTCTAGAAGTCACCTGGTGCCTCCTCATCACTATGGCTCTTCCCAAATCTTTTTGGGGTGAAGCGGTCCTAATTGCGACGTGCCTCATTAATCTCCTTCCCTCTAGTACCTTACAATACGTCTCATCTCTATCTCGATTATCCACCAAATGTGTAGTTCACACATCTCATTTACCTTCCTGTTTGTTCGACTCTGTATGTTATGTCCACATTCGTAACACACTCAAGATAAATTAGATTCTCGCACCCTTTAGTGTGTCTTTGTTGGCTACTTCTCCACTATGATGGGCTATCACTGGTATCATCTTGCCTTTCACCATTTCTTCTGTACCATGGATGTAACGTTCTGTGAAGGGGAAATATTCTTTGCCTTACGTCAGAGGGATCAGGACACCGAACTTGACGACATTCTATCTTTTACCCTTGCCTTCCTTCCGAATATTTCAACTACTCCTTCTGAACCATACTATGATAGGGACTTCATCAACCTCTCATACATTGGAAATGTAAGTCGACCTCTTCTACTTACCCAATTGCTAATTATTTCTCATATCACAATTTGACCGAGGTGCATAGAGCCTTCATCTCTTCTCTTGCCTCAGCTCGTATTCCTAACACTTGACAGGAAGCAATAAATAAAGCAGAATGGAGAAAGGAAATAGAAGAAGAGATGTCTGCATTAGAGAAGAACCATGCCTGAAATCTATCACACCTCCCGTCAGGAAAGGAACTTGTTGGCTCTAAATGTGTATTCTCTGCCAAACATAATCAAGAAGGTGACGTTGAGAGATACAAAACACGCCTTGTCACTGAGGGATATATTCAAACCCATAGTGTGGATTATGAGACATTGTTGTCAGTTGCAAAAATGGAATATATTCACGTTATTTTATCATGTGTTGCATGCCTTGGTTGGAATCTCCAGCAAATGGGTGTTAAAATGCCTTTTTACATGACGATCTTGAAGAAGAGGTATACACAGTTTCTGTCGGGTTTCTTAAAGCAAGAGACAGTGGGAAAGTCCGTCAATTCCAGAAATCCCTCTACGAATTTAATCAATCTCCCAAGCTTGGTTTGGAAAATTTTAAAAAGCCATGACCCTTTTGGGATACAAACAGGGTCAGATCATATCCTCTTTGTTGAGAGGAATGCATAAAAGATGGTTGTTCTCATCGTCTATGTCGATGATCTCATCATCAAGGAAAATGATTTGAAAGAAATCACGAGGTTGAAAACACGCTTATGCAAAGAATTTGAAGTCAAAGACCTAGGAAAGTTAAAATATGCCTTAGGATTTGAAGTTGCACGGCTTGCCCGTCGAATCTTCAATTTTCAAAAAAATTTGTCTTAGATCTACTAGAGGAAACAAAGATACTTGGTGTGCTCAAGTAGATACCACGCATTGATGCAAACTATAAAATTGATGGAGACAAGGATGGTGAGAAAATGAACTCCTGTAGTTATCAAAGATTGGTGGGAAGGTTAATCTACCTCATACACTCGCCCTGATATCTCACATGTTGTTGTGATCCTTTGCAGATACATGCATTCTCCCTGAGTAAGACATCAAGAAGCCGCTATGAGAGTGCTACGGTACTTAAGTAATCTTCTGGTCGAGGACTCATGTTCTTTCAGAGCGAGCATTTGAATGTTGAAGTCTATAAAGATGCTGATTGGGTTGTAAGCCAAGACGGCCGAAAGTCAACCACTTGATATTGCTCCTTTGTTGGAGGAAACCTCCTGAACCAGTGAAGTAAGAATCAAATTGTATTAACAAGGTTCAGTGCAAAAATGAAAAACTGAAGAAGGATATACAAGGTTGGTCCATTGTTCTCTACATGGTATCAGAGGGAACCTGTCCGGCCTGTTTCTAACCGATCGGCTCTCTTCTTCCCTATCCGCTCGGTCTATCCCTTTGACCAGACGGCTTGGTAATTCGGCTTACCTCTTTGCGGTTTCTCTCTTCTCTAACCGCCTCTTTTTTCTCTCCCGTTGATCCACCTCCTCTCCTCTCCACCACCTTTTATAGCCTTCCTCTCTCTCACTCGTAGACCCCACCTCTGTCCGGTTAGTTTTCTTCTAACTGCTTCTGCGTTCGCTATCCACTGCGGCCTCTCCTTTTTCTACTCGGTGCGGACTGCTGCTAACCGCCTGGGCCTTGCTCTTGTTGCGGTCTTCTCTTTACCGCTGCGGCCTGTTATTACCCGCTCCGCCCTCGATCTTGCTGTGGTCTTCTGCTATCCGCTCGGTCTGCTGCTGCCTGCGACCTGTTTTAATCGTACGGTCTGTTCTTACCGGTTTGGTGGCCGGTCTGACCGTCTCGATTTGCCGACTTCTTCTCTCCGTTGCGACTAGCTTTCGCCTATCCTCTAGTTGCTGCCTCTGGCGACCTCTTCTAGTCGCTGCTTGCTTCCTCTACTCGCGACGGCTACTTCAACTCGCTGCTGCTTCTTCTTCTCTCCGAGGCTTCTTATCTCCGCGGTGGCTACTTCTCCGTTGCGACTAGCTTTCGCCATCCTCTAGTCGCTGCCGTCGGCGACCTCTTCTAGTTGCTGCCTGCTTCCTCTACCTGCGACGCTACTTCAACTCGTTGCGGCTTCTTCTCCCGTCCGAGGATTCTTCTCTCCGCGGCTTTATCTCCTCACCGACCTCAGCACTGGTATTGTGCCTAGCCGCCCAAAAATATGGCTTCCGATTCCACCACTGCTGCGGATTCTACTCCTCTCCGTGATTGTCCTTGTACTGCTCCTCCTGAGCTTCGGGATGAGCTGCGTATTACCACTATTTCTCTTCGTGACAAACAAAACTTTGTGGAATGGGTACACTCTGTTCGGCGTGTGCTACAAACTAAAGGTCTCCTTCATCATCTCACCAAGACTCCTCCCACTGAACCCACTGATGAGTGGATCCGTGACGATGGACGGGTTCAATCATGACTTCTCAATTCTATGGACACCGAGCCTTATTGTATGGCTATGTTCCATGAGACCGCTTACGCTATGTGGACTGATCTTCAGTCTCTCTACTCTGGGAAGGACAGTCTTCAGCACTTGTTTGACATTATTACTGATCTCCAGTCCCTGGACGCTGGAGTTACTGGACTTTACCTCCTTTGTTTCGAAGGCTAAAACACTTGTTGAGGCTTGGATCCAGCATCAGCCTCCCACCACGGACTTGGTAACTCAACGACAGCAGGAGGCAGTGGGGATTGCTATGATGATGATCCTTGTTCCCTAACATCTTTATAGTGTCCGCACTCATGCTCTATCATCCACTGTTACTCCCTCCCTCTCAGATGTGTGCTCGATGCTCCTAAAGGTTACTCCACCTTCGGATGTTCCGCCTTCTTCTCCCACTCTCCTTCAGCAGCCCTGGCCACTCTCGCTCCATCTAATCGTGGTCCACCGGCTCGTGGTGGTCGCCAGTCTCGGGGACGCGATCGAGGTGGTCATATCTCTTTAAGTTCACTTATTGCGGCAGGGATGGCCATCTGGAGGCCACCTGCTACTGCAAACATGGCCGCCCCCTCATCTTACTGCAACGGTTGCTCCCTCACCTCCCTCCGCAACCAGTGATGATATTGCTGCATTACGTGCTCAACTCCAATAGCTTCAAGGAGTGGTTAGTTGCTCTTCTGGATCTGTGGCCTCAATCTCCAATGAAGGTATATCTTGTCTCTCACACAGCTTTCACTGGATTGTTTACTCGGGTGCTACACATGATCTCTCTCCACATCAGCCGCCTCAATATTTAGATACTACTTACCTTAAGAACATCACTGTGGCTAATGGTGACACGATCCCGGTTTCTGGAGCTGCTCATCTTTTTCTTACTCCTCTCTCCTTATCCTCAGTTCTTCATGTTCCGAGCTCTCCTTTCAATCTCCTTTCTGTTAGCCGTCTTACACAAGATATTTTTTCCTGCGTTACTTTCTCACCCTCTTCATTTGTTGTGCAGGATCCACTAACACGGACTATACTTGGTAGAGGGCGTCTGTCTAACGGGCTGTATCTTCTCGATGTTCCTGCTGCTTCTCTCACCATTGTCTCCACCACTGATTGACATCGTCACCTTGGGCATGCTCATCTTCCAATTCTCAAGAAAGCTCTTCCTACTGTTTCTCTTCAAGAGTTTTTTTGTGAATCTTGTATTTTCGGGAAGCAACACTGTGTATCTTTTCCTTCTTCATGTACTCGGAGCGATGCTCTTTTATCCTTAGTTCATTCTGATATCTGAGGGTCCTATAAGGTCCCTAGTGTTTTTAAGTACCGATATTTTGTTACATTTATCGATGATTACTCGCGAGTTACCTGGTTGTATTTACTTTGTAACCGAACCGAACTCAGTACATTCCGTACGTTTTTTTACAGAAACTCGCACTCAGTTTTCAACTTGTGTAAAAACAATTCGGACAGACAATGCTAGAGAGTACACTGGTCGCACCTTCTCCAATCTCTGCGCTGAGTTTGGTATTCTACATCAGAATTCGTGTGCCTATACCCCTCAACAGAATGACATAGCGGAACAGAAAAATCGCCACCTCCTTTATGTGGCTAGATCTCTCATGATCCAAATGCAGGTTCCTCCTCTTTATTGGAACTTTGCGGTTTCTACAGCTTGCCACCTCATCAATCACATGCCGTCATCCGTCCTCAACTTTGTGGCACCCATCACTCTCCTTTATCCATTCACGACTCTCTTCTCTCTCACACCTCGTGTGTTTGGGTGTACCTGCTATGTCCACCACCTTGGTCCTTCAACTGACAAGCTAGCCCCTCGGGCCACTAAGACTATGTTTGTTGAGTACTCCCACACTCAGAAGGGGTATGTCTACTTTGATCCTACCACTGGTAAGATGATTGTTTGCTGATGTCTCCTTCCATGAAAACCAACCATATCACACCAGTCCTTCTGATCCCCTTCTTCCTCCTCTACCTCGGCCCACCGTACCCGTAACATCTCCCCTTCCACCACTTCTCCCTACCCCCTCTACACCACCAGTCCAAATCTCCTAACATTCCAATCCCCCCAACACCAGCAGTCCTCTCCAAACCTCCTGTCATTCAAGTGTACACTCATCGTCCTCCACGTCCAGATGCCCTGCAACAGCTTCCCTCTACCGGTGTGATATCGCGGCCAGTTGATCCGACATCCTCCTCGACAGCACATCCCATGGCCAACTATGTCTCTTTACATCGGCTCTCTCCACCTCTTCTTACCTTTGCTCTCTCTCCTCTATTTCTATACCTAACTCTGTGCAGGAAGCCCTCCGACATCCGCGGTGGCGTGCTGCCATGGATAAAGAAATGACGGCTCTGTGGGGTAATCACACTTGGGATCTTGTGCCTCTTCCTCCTGGTCACAGTTGCGTTAGCTGCAAGTGGATCTTTACTATCAAACATGCCGCGAATGGGACTGTTGATCGCTTAAAGGATTGGCTTGTGGCTCGGGGTTTTACCAAACAGTATGGCCTTGATTATAAGGAAACTTTCTCCCTAGTCGCAAAATTGAATTCGGTCCGGGTTCTTCTCTCCTTAGCTGTTCATCGCTAGTGGCCCCTCCATCAGTTGGATGTCAAGAATGCTTTCTTGAATGACGATCTTCTTGAAACAATGTACATGCATCAACCGCCTGGGTTTGAGACCACGGGGGAGTCTCGGGTATGTTTACTTTGCAAGTCTATTTATGGTCTCAAACAGTCTCCACGGGTGTGGTTTGAAAAATTCAGCAAGGCCGTTCGCGAGGTTGTCTTCAAACAAAGCTCGACAGATTCCTCTCTCTTCACTCGTCACTAATCAACTGAGACTATAATACTTCTGGTTTATGTGGACGATATTCTAATCACTGGTGACGACTCAGCTGTGATACACCATGTGAAGCAACATTTAAACTCTTATCTTTCAAATCAAAGATCTGGGAAATCTTCGCTATTTTCTTGGACTAGAAGTAGCACGACGACCTGATGAACTCGTCTTATCCCAGCGTAAGTATTGCATTAACCTTCTGCAAGATGCTGGCCTTTCGGGTTGCAAACCTGCGGAAACCCCGATGGAAGTCAACATGTGTGCTCAGGGATCTGTGAATGATTCTCTACCTTCGAATCCGGAATACTATCGTCGTCTTGTGAGAAAACTGATATACCTAATAGTTACAAGACCCGACATATCATTTGCGGTTGGTGTGGTCAGCCGGTTTATACATAACCCACGGGTCTCTCACCTCCAGGCAGTGGAACGCATCCTCAGGAATTTTAAGACTTCTCCTGGGCAAGGACTTGTGTATAAGCCATCTTCCTCCCTTTCTTTTATTTCATACTCGGATGCGGATTATGCGGGCTTGTTGGATGATCGACGTTCCACTACTGGGTTCTGTACATACTTTAGGAAATCTTATCACATGGCGGAGTAAGAAGCAGATGGTGGTTGCTCGCTCGTCTGCTGAGGCTGAGTACCGTGCGATGGCGGCTGTCACATCCGAAATAACCTGGCTTGTAAGTCATCTAATGGACTTGGGAGTTAAAGTGTCCTCACCTTCAACGTTGTTCTGTGACAGTCAAGCTGCAATACTGATGCATCCCGCAAAGCACCCTAGTGCATAAAAGTACTTTCTGTATTTTATTATTGTTTTTTTTTTTCTGCGCATTTTATTTCGTGTATTCGTCTTTTTTTAAATGCTCGTTCGTTGACTCCGTGGTTTGACCGGCCATTGAGACCCTGAATAAAATGGTCTGGTATTATTAGTAGTAGGACAATAACGACAAGCCCAAGCCTTTTAAGTAAACATAAATTTAAAATTCAAATTTTAAATTATAGACAATCAAGAAACATATTCTGGGGATCTCGCTCAAAATTAGAAAGGCGGATCTTATTCTTAAAATGCAAAATTATGCTTTGGATTCTAAAATAAAAGGCTCATCCCAAAACCAAGAGGGCAACCCGGAAAAAGACAAAGAACAAAATAAATTCGTTCTCTGCCAACACCGGTCACGCCGCACGCCCGCCTGCCGCCAGTTTGACGCTTGTCTCCGCGCCAGAAGAGTCCCGCTCGTTGTCTTTCTTCCTAGCCGCTCCAGGCCTCACCTCAAGGCCGCCTCTCGACTCTTCCCGCACCGCTACAGGCGCCATCGCCCGCAAAATTCCACCGGGCGACGCCGCCTCTGTTGACAGAAGATTTGCCGGGCGCTGTCGACCTTGGAAAGCCTCTTTTTCGGCATCCCGGCTCCGTTCAACACCGTTGACCGTCAACCTTATCTACGGTTGCTGAACCCGACAGCTACGGTTCATTTCCAGCGTATTCCGCCTGTGCTATGGATTCAAAGGGGACACAGTTCCACTGCCAGTCATTTGGGTATACTCGCTGCTCCTTGCATTTAGTATACATTTATGCTTTACTTAAAATAATTTGGCCTTGCCGTTGCATTCTTCTATTAATATTACCGCTATTTCATAATTTATTGTTTGCAAATCAACTTGTGGTCGTGTAGATTTTGCGGAGGACTTGGAAGCCTAAAACGCGTAGGAGTTCAACTCGACGAAATTAACGAACTTCTCAAGGCTCAGAGTGACGACGTTGAAATCACCCATGCGAAAATTTGATTTGGCCGCTCGCCCTCGTGTTCTTTTTTTAAAAAAATTCAAACCCTAACTTTTTATTAAAAGTATTTTTTCTTTAACCTAAAATTAATTTTTTTTCCAAACCCTAAATTTGAGACTACATCAGTTGGGTATCAGAGGCAACTTGGTTCGCTCCTATCGCGAATCCAACGATCCGTATTTAAATTTGTTTTTTAAAATTTTAATTCATTCTAAACTTTTAATTTATCTTCTTTCTTAAATATTAAAAAAAATATTTTTCCTTCATAAAAAAAAATCATTTTTCTCCCGCTCGGGAACACTTTTTTCAAAAAAAAAAAGAAAATCTTATCAACCAAAAAATATTTTGAATTTTTCGATGGAAAAGCGGGTCGATCAATTAGAGAATTGCATAGGAGATTTGGCTCGACGCATGAGCGATTTGATAATGACAGTCGAAACTCTCACCACCGGTATGGGTAGTGTCACACATATCATGAACAGGTTGCGCACTTCGGTTAATAATATCGAAGCAACCTTGCACGTCAACCGAACACCTACCCCGTTGGTCGAAAATGACCCTGACCATAGGCCTCGGGAACTCGCACACCCCGATCTGGAAGCACATAACGAACCACGTCACCAACCCCGTTGGGATGTTGGAATCAAGCTGGACGTGAGTGATTTCGAGGGGCGAATAGAGCCCGAGAGTTGCCTAGAGTAGTGTGAAAAGATGGATCGTTTCCTGGCTTGGAAGCAATTTCCCCAAGCTAGGCAAGTTAAGTACGCTACGCTTAGATTTAAAGGATCCACGTTAGTTTGATGGGGATAATTAGAACGGTCTAAGTTCAATTTAGGTATGCCCCCAATCACAACATGGAACGACTTCAAAACTCAACTGCGTAAGAGATACGTTCCGTCTGATTACATGCAAACCCTGTATCATTGGTTCCATAATCTACGTCAGGACAAATTATCTGTCGATGAGTACACAAACGAGTTCCTAGTCCTGCAGTCTCGCCTCGACGTCTGAGAGGACGATGACATGACCGTTTCCCATTATTTGAACGGGCTACGCTACTCCATTCGAGATCAGTTGGAACTCCTTGATTACAAGGATTTAGGAGAGGTTACGAGTCGCGCATGTAGAGTAGAGGCACTGCAGAAACGAATATCTGGAAATAAGTCTACTGACAAGTCCAACCCGACTCACACTTTCACCCCTGCCGGGTCTTCTCGACCGGTAGTATCCACGAGCACTCAAGCACTCCCTGCTCCTCCCAACAAGGGCAAGGAGATTACAGGCACTAGACCTCAACCTGGGACATTTAGGTGTTTTAAGTGTATGAAACCGGGCCATAAGTCTTCTGAGTGTCCGAGACGCCACTTCGTCGCCATCATCGATTCTGAGAGTGGATCAGAAACTGAGTATTGGGTCTTTCTTAGTGACTCCTAGACTGACCCGATCCCTGAGACTGAGTTAGAGAGTGAGTACGAAGTTGAGGGAGAACAACCTGAGCAATTAGTGTGTGTTCTCCAACATAGTCTCCTAACTCCCAGAACTCCTACTGACGACGACTGGTTGAGGAAAATTATCTTTCGTACCACCGCCCACATACAGTGACAGTTCTGCTCTATCATTATAGACATCGGTAGTATGAAGAAATTTGTTTCTCAACGCATGATGGATAAACTGAAATTAAAAACGCTACCCTTAGGGAAACCTTACAGTCTGTCATGGATCACTAGTAGCACTACCATTCCTATCACGTACCAGTGTCTCGTAGAGTTTTTCATAGACAGTATGTATCAGGACGCTGTATGATGTCATGTAGCTACTATCGAGGTATGTCACATCCTGCTAGGACGACCCTGACAGTACGATAGACACGTAGTTCATGATGGTGTAAAGAACTCTCACTCCTTCGAGCGCTATGGTCGCAAGATCGTTCTTCTCCCCCAGAAGAATGACCTTGTTCCCAAAGCCCTAGAGAGGACTTCACCCCCTTCTACCACTGTCTCCGCGATATCCTTCTCCTCCGCCACCATGTTACTGACTGAGTCCCAATTCCAGGAGGAGATGAAGGATAGCGAGGTCGTCTATATGTTATCTGGTATCGACACCACCCCCGCTACATTAGACATCCCTAGTACGGTGCGTCCCCTTATCGATTAGTTCTCTGAGATCATGCCGGAGGAGCTTCTCGATCAGCTACCCCCGATGAGAGACATACAACACTGCATAGACCTCGTCCCATGCGTTAGCTTACCTCATTTGCCCCACTATCGCATGAGTCCGAAAGAACATGAGGAATTACATAGGCAGGTGACCGATCTGATTTCGAAGGGTCACGTTAGAGAGAGTATGAGTCTGTGCGCCGTACCCGCACTCCTAGTTCCTATGAAAGATAGGACATGACGCATGTATGTAGACTGTCGAGCGATAAATAAGATTACGATCAAATATCGCTTCCCGATTCCCCGATTGGATGACATGCTAGATATGCTTAGTGGATCCCGTGTATTTTCAAAGATTGACTTAAAAAGTGGATACCGCCAAATTAGAATTCGACCTGAGGACGAATGGAAGACTGCATTTAAAACTAAGGAAGGATTATACGAGTGGATGGTGATGCCTTTTGGGCTCTCCAATGCTCTCAACACATTTATGCGAGTGATGAATCAAGTGCTTAGGCCACTCATAGGAGTTTGCGTAGTGATGTACTTTGACGATATTTTTATTTATAGCCTTGACCAAGATCAACACATGATTCATCTTTGGCAAGTCTTAGAGATCATACGAAAAAGTAAGCTATATATAAACTTGAAAAAATGCACATTTTTGACTGATAGCCTGACCTTCTTAGGATATATTGTTTCTTCTGAGGACATTAGAGTTGATAGAGAGAAGGTCAAGACGATAGAATCATGGCCTAGCTTTAGGACGATTACTGAGGCTCGAGGATTTCATGGGCTAACATCTTTTTATTGCCGGTTTATTCGAAACTTTAGTACCCTGATAGCACCTGTGAATGATTGCCTGAAAAGGGATTGTTTATTTTGACTGAGGAAGCCGAGCCAGCGTTTCTTTTGGTTAAGGAGAGACTTACGAGTGCACCTGTGTTAGCGCTGTCTGATTTTGAGAAAATTTTTGAGGTTGACTGTGACGTATCGATCGTAGGCATTGACGCAGTTTTGAGTGAGCAGGGTCGTCTCATCGCATTCTTTAGTGAGAAATTAAACGAGGCGACGACTAGATATTCCACCTACAACATAGAGTTTTACGCTTTCGTTCAGGCTCTCCGATATTGGGGACACTACCTAATTCCGCGCGAGTTTTTGCTCAACACTGATCATGAGGCTCCGAAGCATCTGAACTCCCAGAAGGAGATCAGACGTCATGCCAAGTGGGTTGCTTACCTGCAGGAGTTCACGTTTCACTTAAAGCACAAACCCAGTGTCACAAATCGAGTTGCTGACGCACTTAGTCGACGCACTCATCTGCTAGTCACGCTACAGCTGCGCATCGCTGACTTAGACTCACAGCTAGACTTATACTCCACTGATCCTTTTTCCGCGACATTTTAATTTCATATCAGCATAGTGGGACAGATCCCACCACACAGTACGTCGTGAGTGA
Source organism: Platanthera zijinensis (assembly GCA_039513925.1). NCBI lineage: Eukaryota > Viridiplantae > Streptophyta > Magnoliopsida > Asparagales > Orchidaceae > Platanthera > Platanthera zijinensis. The sequence goes on from CM077094.1 coordinate 40,164,673, forward strand.
GGGTTATTTGTTTAGGGGCACTCACCTTTTCATTTGCGAAGGACCACTTCGAGAGACACTACTTAGAGAGCTCCACTCGTCTGGGTTAGGTGGACATGTAGGCCAGTCTAAATTATTAGATCTCGCCAGCGCGCGTTATTATTGGCCAAATATGAAGCGTGATGTAACCAAATTCATTAGGCACTGCACCACCTGTCAGCTGTATAAGGGGCACGCACAAAACCAAATTCATTAGGCACTGCACCACCTGATGTAGGGTAGGCTATGGAGTGCACCACCTAGACTCTTTATGCAACACAACGATCGGTTCACGCGACAAATTATTAGAGCAATGGAGATTAATAACGCCACAAGCAAATAACTGCAACAAGAATTAATTTTAATATTGGACGAATTTCTTAGTTGGCTTTCCTCCGCTCGGAGGGCCAAAAGCGAAGCGCGCGGCGAAGAGATCCACCTGCAGGTTAATAATCAATCGATACCAAAATACCCCAAACAAGCTCCAAGCAAATACGAGATTATCCAATATTAATATCAAGAAAATAGTACAACCAAATCACAAAACAACTCGAGACTAGGGGCTGATTTCGGGCAATGGAAGTGAAAGGTTCAGGCGGCGTAGATCGGGTGCCGGGTAGTGGAACCGGAGGTGGAGATAACGGTTGGGGTTGTTTTGGTGGTGGGTGGAGGGATCGGGAAGGAAGACGGGTGGATCCGGATGAATTCGCGCGGATCCGGACTCGGGTGGGCGGATCCGGTAATAGATGGCCGGATCCGGGTTAGGGAGAGTGGATCGGGCGACGGGAGGGTAGATCGGGGTCACTAGAACCCGGATCGTAGGGATTAGTGGTAGAGGGGGTTAACAGGCGGTGGATCCGCGGATTTAGGATAGGGGAGGGGGATTGGCGGGCTGGTAGGAGGCGGAAAGGGGGCTGGGTGGCTGGCCGGAGTGAGGCGGAGGCGGGAGGTGAGTCGACCGCCCAGATCTGGGCGGGAACGGGCCGGCGGCTGTCCGGTTTCAGGCGGAGAGTAGGTGGGGGTTGGCGGGTTGGACGGGGAGGAGGAGGAAGGGGCTCGGCCGGCCGAACCTGGGCGGAAAACGGGGGGGGGGGGGGCTTGCGGGTTGTACTAGGGTGGAGGAAGAGAGGGAGAGGAGGAGGAGGACTTACCCCAAGGCGTCGGCACCAAGGGTCCACGGCGTCGGCACCAAGGGAAGACCACCGGAAGTAGGGAAGATGAACTCTCCAACTTCAGCAATAAGAAACCTAAAATCAGCCTCCTAATCCTATTTATAAGAAACAAGCATTAGGGCATCCCATCGAACGGCTATGATTGGCCGGTGGGTTCGCCCTTAAATAAACCAAACACATGTCCAAAAAAATACATAAATATATAATTTAGATTCGCGGCGACGTGCCGGACGCATCCGCGGCGTCGGATCGGCGATCCGATCACGCCTTCCGGCGGGAATAAATGAACGTGGGTCCCGCTCCATCATGCGCACGATCTGATGGACTCCCATCAGCTTCCTCGCACTCAGAGGAAGGCGTATTCTATCTTTGTAGTCGTAGACCGATTTTCGAAGATGATACATTTCATTCCGTGTAGAAAAACATCTAGTGCCGTACACGTCGCCGAGCTTTTTTTTTAAGAAATCGTTAGACTGCACGGAATTCCTTGGTCGATCACTTCTGATAGAGACACTCGTTTTATGGGGTGTTTTTAGAAGACACTATGGGCCCGACTAGGTACCAAACTCGAATTTAGCAGCGCATGTCACCCTCAGACCGATGGGCAGATTGAGGTCGTTAATTGGAGTTTGGGGGACCTACTTAGGTGTTTGACGAGGGAGAATTCGAAGCAGTGGGATCTTATATTGCCACAAGCTGAATTTGCATTCAATAATTCTACTAATCGCTCCACAGCTAAATCTCCTTTCGAGATTATTTACGGATTCCCTATATCGCATCTACTTGATCGTCACTCCCTCCCGAACCATGAACGTATATCATTTGATGCGCAAACCCATGTTGATTTTTTAAAGGAACTGCATAAATCTATTATTAATAAACTGCGAGCAACTTCTGAAAAAAATAAATCCATGGCCGATCGTCATCGCCGGGAGTTATACTTTTCAGAAGGAGATATGATGTTTGCTTATTTCAGGAAGCAGAGATTCACTCCGGGTACTTACCACAAATTACAGCAGAAGAAGTTTGCCATGTCCGGAAGCGCATCAGTGAGAATGCATATCTCCTAGACTTGCCCGCTGAATTCGGTACCTCTCCTATATTTAACGTGGCAGATCTGACGCCTTTCTATGGAGAGCCACCTAGTTCCAGCCCGAGACCTCCGATGACAGCACCAGAGATCACACCAGACTTACCTCCAGTACAGACGCCCAACACTGAGGAAATAGATCAGGTTCTTGATGTTCGAGAGTTTCGTACTCGCCATGGGACGTACCAGCGCTACTTGGTCTCCTGGCGGGGACGGGACATCACAGACTGTTCATGGATCAGCACCGACGAGCTACGACACCACCGCCCAGATCTCTCTATTGCTAGTCTTTGCGAACTCTCGCCGGGGTCGTGCCCTTTCAACTCCGGGGGAATTGATGCATCCCGCAAAGCACCCTAGTGCATCAAAGTACTTTCTGTATTTTATTATTGTTTTTTTTCTGCGCATTTTATTTCGTGTATTCGTCTTTTTTTAAATGCTCGTTCGTTGGCTCCGTGGTTTGACCGGCCATTGAGACCCTGAATAAAATGGTCTGAATTATTAGTAGTTATTAATAGTAGGACAATAACGGCAAGCCCAAGCCTTTTAAGTAAACATAAATTTAAAATTCAAATTTTAAATTAAAGACAATCATGAAACATATTATGGGGATCTCGCTCTACAAAATTAGAAAGGCGGATATTATTCTTAAAATGCAAAATTATGCTTTACCTTTTAAAATAAGAAGGCTCATCCCAAAACCAGGAGGGCAACCCGGAAAAAGACAGAGAACGAAATAAATTCGTTCTCTGCTAACACCGGCCACACCACACGCCCGCCTGCTGCCAGTTTGACGCTCGTCTCCGCGCCAGAAGAGTCCCGCCCGTCGTCTTTCTTCCCGGCTGCTCCAGGCATCACCTCGGGTCCGCCTCCCGATTCTTCCCGCACCGCTATAGGCGCCATCGCCCGCGAAATTCCACCGGGCGACGCCGCCTCTGTTGACAGAAGATCCGCCGGGCGCCGTTGACCTCAGAAAGCCTCTTTTCCGGCGTCCCGACTCCGTTCAGCACCGTCGACCGTTGATCGTCGACCTTATCTCCGGTTGCTGAACCCGACGGCTACGGTCCATTTCTAGCGTATTCCGCCTGTGTGTGATGGATTTGAAGGGGACACAGTTCCATTGACAGTCATTTGGGTATACTCGCTGCTCCTTGCATTTAGAATAAATTTATGCTTTACTTAAAATAATTTGGGCTTGTCGTTGCGTTCTTCTACTACTATTACCGCTATTTCATAATTTATTGTTTGCAAATCGGCTTGTGGTCGTGTAGATTTCGCGGAGGACTTGGAACCCTAAAACGCGCAGGAGTTCCACTCGACGAAATTAACGAGCTTCTCAAGGCTCAGAGCGACTACGTCGAAATCACTAATGCAAAAATTTGATTTGGCCGCTCGACCCTCGTGTTCTTTTAACGCCAAAAAAATTCAAACTCTAACTTTTTATTAAAAGTATTTTTTCTTTAACCCAAAATTAATTTTTTTTCCCAACCCTAAATTTGAGACTACATCAAATACACTGCAAAGAATCCTATGTTTCATGAGAGGACTAAACATAGTGAGGTTGATTGTCACTTCGTTCTAGAAAAGGTTCAATCAAAGGAGCTAAAGCTTGAACATGTTCCTGCCTCTGGGCAAGTTGCTGATGTCCTTACCAAGGCATTGCCTCGCAAGTTGTATTACCAGTTCTTGTCCAAGCTTGGTGCCTACGACTTGTACGCTCCAGCTTGGGTGGGAGTGTTAGATGATATAGGGTAAAATGATGTAAAGGCTCATTTATAAGCCAATTTCTCTTTTCTCCTTTAGTCCCACATCTTTTGTATAAGATTCTTTCTCCTTCTCTTCTCCTATATATATTTGTATTCTCTCTTGTATTTTACAACTGAAGAAGGATATACAAGTTTGCTCCATTGTTCTCTACAAAATGAATGAAGATGAATGCTTCTGAGCTAGGGACAATGATGGAGATCAACCACACATCTTTTAGTCGATTTTCATTATTGACAACTTTTGAGTCATCAGATGAATGTTCAAAGACAACTCATGATGTGCTTTATCGCCATTCTCTTTTTTTTTGTCGTGGTGCATTGCTTTGGCTTGGTTTCTCTTTTTCAACCGTGCCGTGGATTATATTTATTTACTTATGAATTGTAAAAGATCACTGTGAAGGCCCATTGTAAAGGCACATTTGTTGGTCCATGTATTCTCGGGTGTATAGATTAGTTTCACTTCTTTGTTTTGTGTTAGGATAACACTCCTCTAGCTTATGAATAAGTGTGGCCATATATTTGTAAAAGATGATGTTTGAAGTAATAAAGTGATTTATATATTTTATTTATTTCTCTCTACTCGGTATGAGAAGCATGTGAATCTTCGGAACCGATTCGACAATTGAGCTCGCGCTCTCGACAATTGAGTTACTCTTGACAATTGTGTTCCTCTCGATAATTGAGTTTCTCTCTACCCCTCTTCTCTTGTGGTGTGCGCAATTTGTTCAGTTGAGTACTCGCTCCACCTCCGCAGGGTACTTGCCGATTTTTTCTACTCTTTGTTGCTTATGCTCCCACAAGACTGGATAAAATTAGGAATGAATGTATCAAGGATAAGATAGGAGTAGCACCAATTGCAAAGAAGATGCGAGAAGCTCGACTAAGCTGGTTTGGACACGTACAAACGAGACCATTAGAGACACCTGTTAGGCGTTGTGAGAGTCTAGTCACTAGGCGTGTTAAATGAGGGAGGGGTAGACCAATAAAGACTTGGAGTGAAACTATAAGGGAAGACCTGATGTACTTAGGCACTAGTGAAATAATGACAAAAGATTGGGCACAATGGAGGCAAAGGATCCATATAGCCAACCCTACTATAATGGGATAAAGACTTGAGTGTTGTTGTTGTTGTTTATGCTTCCAGAACCCTCTGATTTGCGGGCTTGTCACGGTACTGCTCGCTGAACTAGCTAGCTCCTTTGACCGCATATTTGATTGCTGTTTTGACCGACTGTTCTGCTTGAGTACTCGTCAGTGTCTCTACCCCGAGAACTCGTAGTCATTTTTATCCGGAGAGCTTGCAACATCTTTTGCGCTCGGACTCACATTTTTTTCTTCTGGATTAAGTCCTCATCGACATTTCTACTTGAGTGCTTGCATATTCTTCTGCTTCCGTATTCGTGGGCGTCCTTACTGGAAAACTGCACACCTTCAACGAGAGCTCGCAATTCCACCCTCTTCAATAATCACCGGCGTCTCTGCACCAACGGTCAAACATTCGAAAAGTAGCTCGTTTATTCCCCTGTTCCCGTATTCTTAGGTGTTACTTGAGAACTTGCAAACATTTAGTTGAGAGCTCGCGTGCCCCCTTGCTTTAGTTGCTAGCATCTCAGCCCCATCATTCGTACGTCTTGGACGGAGAGCTCTCCTCCCCCCTGCGTAAGTACTCGTTGGTGTTCTTTCTTGAGTACTCGCAAGTCTTCGTGCCGAGGACTCCGAAGGCTCGCTGTTGTATCTACACGGAGTGCTCACTATATCGTTTACTGAGGATTTGTTGCTTCCTCTACCAGCGGACTCGCTGCCGTCTTCCGAGTACTCATTGACTTTACTACCTTAAGTTGATCCAATGGGAACGAATGTTGCGTCCACAACCAACATCCCGACAACCTCCAATGTTCACAATGAATTGCGCATTTCCACCATTTCTCTCTCGGGGAAGAACTTTGTTGAATGGGTACACTCGTTGTGTCATGTCCTTCAAACTACGGGGCTACTTCACCACCTCTCTTGTACTCCACCCATTGAGCTTACTGAGCAATGACTCTGGGATGACGGCTGGGTTCAATCCTAGATTCTGAATTCCATGGAATGTGAGCCATATCGAAAGACTATGTATCACGAGACTATCAAAGCAATGCGGGACAAACTTTAGTCTATGTATTCTTGGAAGGATATCCTTGAACATTGGTTCGGTATTTGTATGGACCTGCAGACTTCGCTCCTGGTTGTGATGGGGACTTTACTTTGCTGCAAAGTATACGACCCATTGTTTTGGCATGAATCCAATACCAACCACTGTCGTTGGATTTTGCAACACAAAGGGTTTTGAAGGAAGCTGTTGGCATAACCCTGGTGATGGCACGCAGCCCCCTCACCATTACATCATCCGTGCCGCAATATTATCCTCAATCAGAATTTCTTCTCTGTCTGATGTCTGCTCCATGCTTTTGAAGGTGACGACGCCCACTTATGTCTCGCTCACACCATTCCATGGCCTCCTTCCACACCATTTTGATACTCGCCCTTCACTCCATGGATCTCGTGGAGGTCGCTCTGGGTCTTAGGGCAGTGGACACGACTAAAAAACTCGTTCCAAGGGGTCAACCACTCACATGTGTATTCATTGTGGCAGACCAAATCATACTAAGGTAACTTGTTTCCGAAAACATGGGTTCCCACTGCTTCTACCGTCCAGCCCTCAACACTATGCATCTCCTGCTGTGGAAATTTACTACTATCTTCTAATCCGAGGGTTGGTTACTCTGACGTTCGGCTCTGTTGCCTCCATATCCAACGGAGGTATATCATGTTTCTCCCACTTTCCTATTTGGACAGGAAACTCTGAAGCCACAAATCACAATACTTCACAGAAGCCACAAATCACATTACTTCACAAAAGCTTCTTGTTACTCGGATTTTACTTGTCCTAAGTTTATAACAGTGGCTAATGGAGTGACCACCCCAGTTTGCAACTATGGCAATACTCCTCTCGCTCTGACTTTCTTACTCTGACCTGTTCTTTATGTTCCTGACACTCAATTTAATCTTCTTTCTGTCAGTCTTCTTACTCGGTATAAAGACAGGTATTGATAAAGATGTGACACATAGAATCCAAGTGGGTTGGTTGAAGTGAATAGGTGCGTTAGGGATCCTATGTGATCGTAAAGTACCATTAATATTTAAGGGCAAGTTTTACCGTGCTGCAATTAGACCAGCGATGCTCTATGGTTCTGAGTGTTGGGTAGTGAGTTATGCACATGAGCAAAAAATGGGAGTTGCGGAGATGAGATTGCTTAGGTGGATGTATTGACACACGAGACTGAATAAAATTAGGAATGAATGTATCAGGGATAAGACAGGAGTAGCATCAATTGCAGAGAAGATGCACGAAGCTCGAGTAAGATGGTTTGGACACATACAAAAGAGACCATTAGAGACCCCTTTTAGGCGTTGCGAGAGTCTAGTCACTAGACATGTTAAACGAGGGATTTGTAGACCAATAAAGACTTGGAATGAAACTATAAGGAAATACATGATGTACTTAGGCATTAGTGAGATTATGATAAAAGATAGGGCACAATGGAGACAAAGGATCCATATAGCTGACCCCACTATTGTGGGATTAAGACTTTAGTGTTGTTGTTTTTCCTTTGTAATGCATGATTGACGGACTCAATGTATCATTGGTAGAAGACGATTGTCAAATGGGCTATACACTATAGATCTCCCCCCACTGTTCTCTCCTCCCCCAGCTTTGTTGATTGGTATCAACATCTTTTTCATGCTCCTCTCCCTATCTTGAAGAAAGCTTCCCCTAATGTTACCCTTTTCGATTTTACATGTGAGTCATATATCTTTGGGGAAGAACATCGCTCTTCTTTCCACCCTCATTGTACTCAGAGCTTTGCTATCATTGATTTAGTACATTCTGATATTTGGGGTACGTATAAGACTGTTAGTTTATCTGGTTATCGATATTTTCTTATTTTATTGATAATCATTCTCATATGACATGATTATACCTACCGCGTGATCGCTCTGAAATACTGCGTGCATTTCATTCCTTCATCGCTGGGATCCATTCCCAATTCTCACGCTCCATTAAAATACTGCGAACCGATAATGTGCGTGAATATACAAGTCATGATTTTCAGGACACCTGCACCATGTTCAGTATTGTCCACCAAACCTCATGCGCAAGGCATACACTACAACCAAATGGTGTGGCCGAGCGGAACAATCGCTACCTCATTGAGATTCCTGCTCTATTATGTTTCAAATGTAGGTACCCAAGATCTATTGACACTTTGCGTTCTCCACTTCTTGCTATCTCATTAATCGCACGTTCTTCTCAATTCTCAACTTCGTGACACACTTCTCCATTCTCTTTCTATCCATGCCCCCTCTCCATTAATGCGTGTATTCAATATCGTTTGCTTTGTCCATCATCTTGTCCCTTCCAAAGACCAATTATCTCTTCACACTCTCAAGTACATGTTCATTGGATACTCTCGAACCCAAAATGGTTATGCCCGTTACTCTCCCATCAATCAAAAGATGATTACCTCCGCTGGTGTTACTTTTGTTGTGAATCAACCGTTCTACTCCTCGCTTTCAGTGATGATGTATCCTCTGATATCCCACATCCTTACATACCCATCTTCTGTCGTACACCGACCATGCTGCCAACATCACCTCTCCCGTTATAGGCATCTCCTCCTCCTCTTTATGTTTACACGCGTCATCGTCCTCCTCAGTCTGATGACCTGCGACTGGTGCCCCTTACTACTGATACTCTATGACTGGCTGATCTAACTACAGTTTCTACCGCTCACCTTCTCTTATTATGTCTCCTTGCACTGCTTATCTCGCGAGCTTCACAGGTTTTCGACGTCCTTTTCTTCTGTTTCCACCCCATCTTCTTTGTAAGAAGCTCTTCAACATCTGGGGTGGCGGGCCGCGATGGATGAAGAAATGGTTGTCCTCTGGGCCAATGAGACTTGGGATCCTGTCCTCTTCTATGTGGCAATACCAGGTGGGATGTAAATAAGTCTCTACTGTGAATCATCGTCCTAATGGAACCGTTGAGCGACTCAAAGCTCGTCTTGTGGCTCGCACGTTCACATTCTCTTTGACCGTCCATCGTCATTGACAGTTACATCAACTCGACATCAAAAATGTCTTTTTTTTCGACGTTCTCACTGAGGCTGTTTACATGCAAGAGACTCCTAGTTATGAAATCACGGGAGTCCCTTGTAAATCATCTTAAGAAAGCTCTAAATTTCCTCAAACCGTCGCATCGAACTTTGTTTGATAAATTCAGTAATGTCGTTCACGACTATTGTTTCACTCAGAGTTTGACCGACTTCTCCCTATTTATTCGCCGTCTTCCGACAGGCACGGTTATACTTCTTATCTATGTTGACATTCTCATCATGTGTGATGATCTAAACGGGATCTCTCTGGTCAAAAAGCACCTGAACTTACATTTTCAAACCAAAGTTTTGGGGCGCCTCCGATATTTCTCAGTATCGAGGCAGCGCGCCGACCTGATGACCTCGTCTTATCTCAACGGAAGTACTGTCTCGGTCTTCTTCATGTTACTGGCTACTCTGGGTGCAGGCTTGCTGTCACACCAATGAATGGAAACCACAAGCTTTGTGCTCATGCATCCAACTTTGATCTCCTTCTTCCAAAGCCACAATACTATCGTCTCCTTGTTGGCAAGCTGATCTACTTGACTGCCACATGACCCGATATATCTTTTGTTGCTGGGGTGGCCAACCGCTTCTTGCATGCTCTCCTCGAATGTCTCACCTTTAGGAGATCGAGCGAATCCTTTGGTACCTAAAGAATGCTCCGGGACATGGGCTTGTGTATAAGATCTCCTCCCTATCATTAATTTCCTACCCTATTGCAAACTTTGCCGGTTCTATAGATGATCGTTGGTCTATGAGTGGTTACTACACATATTTTGGAGGACACTTTGTAACCCAGCGAAGCAAGAAACAAATGATGGTGGAACACTCCCCTGTGGAAGCTGAGTATCGTTCAATGAAATTTGTTGTGTCGAAACTCACATGGCTGGAGAGCCTGCTTACTGACCTTGTTCTAAAACTTCCCTCTCCAGCCACTCTATTGTGATAGTCAAGGTGCTATTTACATCGCCGAGAATCCTGTCTTGCATTAACGTACCAAACAAATCGAGGTGGATTGTCATTTTATCCGGGAGAAAGTGCAGCTTCATAAACTTTATTTATGACATACCTGTTGCCAATCAAATCTCTGATATCCTTACCAAGGTCTTGCATTGTTAACTTGTTGGCCCATGTATTTCCTCTTGTATAGATTAGACCCTTATCTTAGTTTTGTGTTATGGTAACACTCCTCCGACTTATAAATAAGTGTGCACTTGTAGTTGTAGAGGATGATGTGTTATGTAATAATGTGATTTATACTTTGTATTTATTTCTCTCTACATGAATCAACCATCAGTTCACCATTTCATAAATTTTTTCCTCCTTATATACTCCTCTTACCCTTACCATATGGGCTGTTTCCTAGAAAAATAATTATTCGACTGGGGCCTCTTTTGTTAGAAAACATTAGTTATATTGATAGCAAAAAATTTGATATAACAAATTAACAATATTATTTAAATAGTCATCTTCTGTGGATTAGAAAAAAATTCATACATAGTTTTTTTTGGTTCGAGTCATAAGTTATAGTTTTATATTCCTCTTTTTGTATACATTTCAAGAGTTCTCATCTGATTTTCTCTCGTGTAATGTAGTTACCGCAACAGGAAAACTCGTCAGATTGTGGTCTTTTTCTGTTGCATTATGTGGAGTTATTCTTGGAGGAAGCTCCCTTGGCTTTCAATCCGACTAAGATCACCAAGTCATCAAATTTTGTGAGTTCTTGTGTTTTATGTTTAGTTATGATCAGCAAATTTGATGCTTGGTAATATGCAGAAATACTTCATTTTCTTTTCTTCAATAACTGTAATGATGAAAGATACTTAATCATGTTTATTTGTTCTGCTGTATTATTTTTGCTGATAGATTTTTTTTTATTTGATTGTAAAATTCATCACCTACTTAATTAAATTTCAGACAATTAGGTTTTGAATCTTTCACTTTTATGTGGCCAAGAGGTCAACTGCTTGTGGTTAGCACGATGAGTTCCAAGCATATGGAGGAACTAATCCTAGATTTCTTTGTTTGTTTTCTTTTTAATTTTTGATTTTAGGTAGGGTTTCATACTCTATTTGATAAGTAGAAACCATACCAGATGATTTCTGTATTTGAATGTACAAGATATGTGATTAAGTTATGCCACAGAAGGAAGGCATGTTTTCTGGTACCTTAGAATACATCTCCAGGAATCTCACTCTCAAACCAGAATCTCATTTTATGACCTTTGGCTTGCATCTCAAGTAACAATTTTTTGGATTAATGCTAATTTGCAGCATAGCTGAAAACATATTCTGATCAGCAATTTGAGAGCCTTGTGCGTTAATGAAATTTTACACTCATCTCATGCACCTGCACTTTTAAACTGATATTCACATCTACATATTGTAGTAATATTAGTAGTTTTCGTGTTCTTATTTGTAACTCATTTATTTTAGTCTCATGTTATATGTATATCATATGTTAGTGAGAATTCTCTGTATGCATGAGGCTTATTCTTACCCCTAATTAATTGAGGTTCTTCCCAAATTCTCTATATGGTAACGGAGCTAGTTGTCCGTGAGTTAGGCATCAGAGGTACTCTCTGGCATTCATGTTGTTAGGAGGATCTTCTCGTCGACCCCCTAGCTGCAGTCTGCTTCAGTCAAGTACACTTCTCCTTGTCAAGAACAATCTTCACCCGGCGTTTGTCGACAACTCGTGTCGTTTGACATAGCTTCATCTTCAAATGAATGCAATGTCCTTTTCGATGGTTTAGGGTGTCGAACAAACTCAACGTCCGTGACCATCTCTCAATTTATGTGAGTATTCAACCTCCATCTGATTTATGTTCGTCTGATCTCAGTTGAAAGGAAGAAGTGCCGGTCAATATGGTCAGATCTCAGCCATTATGAAGAAACGTCTTTCAATCCAGTTGGGTTCCTGTAGCTAGATTTGCATACTGTCACTGCAGTATGACTGCCTTATAAGCTGAGAGTTAAGCTCTCGTTGATGGTCTTGTACTATGCCAAAACATCATTATTAACAACATAATACTCATTTTGTCTCTGTAGTAGCATTGCCAACAGGAAATTCAGCCACTAAAAAATTTGGAAAACTGGTCAGGAGATTCTTTAAATTCTAAAAAATATGGAGTTTAACATTGCAGATATATTCAGAGTGATGAACTGGGTAGCCGATGCAATGGATACTTTGCTTATGAGAATAATTGCAGCTGTGGTTTCAAGTCCAATATTTTTCCTAGAATTCTTAAAGCTTTTGTCATTCAAGATAGAGTTAGGGTTCCTTACATTAGAAGTATTGTAAAGCACTGTCATTCCTCTGATCTTCTTGATCATGATTATCTTTTTAAGCTCGCTCATCATAAAATTTGGTGGTATGGAATATCTCCCTCACCGCTTGCATCCACTTTTTTTATTTTATAATAAAATTGATTAAATGTTGGTGGTGATGGCCTTGTGATGGGGACCAACGATGCGAACCCGCGGTGGAGCATGAGTTTTGGGCTCATTCGTGCCCGATTGGCCTCCTTCCAAAATCTGCATCTCCGGATTGGTGATTCTTCTCAGCGGATGTGTCTAGATTTTTGTTTACTTGCATTTTCATATATTATATTGTATTTTTCATTCTTTTATTTAATGCAATCGGGCCTGTTATATTAGCGACCAATCATTGTTTTTGATTTAAGGGATTCCCTATGGTAGTCTATTATAAATATGAGTAAGGGGGCAGTCACCATGGTCATTGCTGATTTTAGAGAAGTTGATTTCTCTAAATCCTGCGATCCGCTCACAGTTACGACTCCGTGTGGCCCTAGGTGACGATTCCGAGGTTTGTTCTTGTATTCTCTCTTTTACCTGCTGCCCCTTTTCAGGTCAAAGCCTCCCCCAAAAAACATCCATCATAACCCACTGAAAGCTTCCTCCACCGAATCCTGCCTCACAACCTCCTAAATCTTCTTCACATTTCCCCACCAATACCCGTTCAGAAACTCCACACCTTAACCTCCACCAACAGTACCTACAACTCTATCCCCAAAATCCCATGATTCATTCCCCAAATGCCCGAACTCATCTCCCTTGAAGCCCATGAATTCCCTCCCAGAAACCCCCTCCATTGCCTATACCAAAAGCCCTCACTTCTCTCCCATAACTTCTTCCCAAAACCTATTTCCTCCCTGCAAGATCCCCAACTAGCGGCCCGCTGTTTTCCCCACTGTCTTCCCCACAAAATCCGCACCGTACCTTTTTTCCCCTCCAGAAAACTCACGCTCTCGAGCCAGCCCAAACTTCAACCCATCCCCACCAACGACAACTCGATTACAACCCCCGATCCTTCATTTTCCATCTCCGGATAGCCACCAACTCGCCTTGAATCACCGGATCTCCACCAACTCGCCTTGAATCACCGGATCTCCACCCAACGAGAACCTCCCTTTATGTTGTGAGTGTTTTATTGTTGTATGGATTTTCGTTTTCGGTATTAAATACATGGTATTGCGAGTTTATGCTCTTCTGAATCTATAGCATTGTGGAATTATGTTATAAATTATTTTGTGATTTGCAGGAATCATTCATCGCATGCTCTCTTTTTGGCCCTTCGCGTAGTGGAAAGCCACAACATGCTTTGCTTAAAGAAATAATTGTGAATCACTTGGCTTATTGCTTGATATTCATCTTTTATTACTCAGTGTTCATTTCTCCATTGGATCTTGTGTTCTGCGCGCAGTAAATTTTTTTTTGTAAAGTGGTTTCCCCGATCCTTCACCTAGGGCTACATGCTAGTGTTTACACACATAATCGACCCCATATCAATTGGTATTTCATTCATTGGATTGTGCGCATGGTTTAACATGCTAAGGCTAGTATTTATGGTCATCACATATGTTGCATGATTATTTGAATTGCGTTTGGGGTTAGGATTTCACGCTTACACCACCTATAGATTCGTTGTGCATCAATTTATATCAGAGCGAGGTTGCTTGTACTATTTTGATACAGAATCATTGAGTCTATAGGTTCTCCCACAATTAGTACTAGGGATCATTTGGCATGACTTTATGGTGGTAGAGATGAGTATCGTTTGAATCATCATTGTTACATCTCACCGTTATTTGAGGAATTGAGGTCTATATATGCTTGACCCCATAGAGCCCCTCTAGAGAGATCCTCATACCATTAGGTAAATTATCCTCGCCTGCCTCTGCACGTTTCTAGGGATCACATCTACTCTTACGCGTGATGTGATTATTTTAGGGACGACTACTTAAATGAATATCAAGAGTCCTTTATAGGTCACCATCATCTAGATAACTTACCGTATAAAGATCATCCCAGTATACTGAAAATGGAGATGCTGTGAGCCGAATTTCAGTGACTGCTTCTTGAACCTTTTGATCGCTTTGATGCGCAATTTGTACGTCTGAAAACCAATCTTAGTTATCAATGGTTTGAGGCGAATCAAAGTTTAAAGTGGTTTTAAATAGTTGGAGCAAGGCGCAGTCTCGCGCCTGATGAGGGAAAGAAGCAACTATATTCATTTTAAATAATCAACATCAAACATCAATTCATCTTTGTCATACGATTCTATATCCATTCTGCTCATTAATCATTATTTACTATCATTTATATCTCTTAAAAAAAATCAATGTGGTTAATTGCATCATTTATAAGTCTCTATGCTCGATTATGTTTCACAAATGTCATGTAATGCAAAAACTATTGATTTCTTATGTTTTTTCTTTTTTTATTATGAAAAACAAAAGTTTAAAACTGAAATCTTATGTAGGTGCATCTTTTATGCTCCAAATGTGCAAAAAGGGCGCAAACCTCTGAGCCTTATGAGCTTTGAGCCTTAGACGCGCTTTTTACAACATATGAACCAATAGGATAAGGGCTCCAGATTTAGGTCATGCTACCAATGCATCTAGTAGTTCTCACTCTAGCACGAGGGGCCCAACATTTGAATTTGATATATCTATTCTTGATGGGACTCGTTGCCTACTTGATTTTGAAGTTGAATCTGATCATGACCTTATGTTATAGGTGGAGAGCAACATTAGTGTGACTAGTGGGTATGGTCACTGGAGTGACGACGAGCGGTCCAGTGACACAGTGAGCGTATATCCATCCCCTACACCCTATTTAGACCTTATTACTCTTTCAGCTAGAGACCCATTACTCAACACTACCTATTGAGCCACTCTTGAGTATACACTCTTCATACTATTCTCTTGTCATTATATCGAGCCATATCAAGGCCGAGAGCCTAATGCTGACGTCGTAGTGACCGCCTCAGCCATTTATGAGGACACTACCTCATTCGGTGATACTCATTTGAATGATCATCCAACTGTTATTGAATTCATTGTTGAACCTCTTGATGAGCCACACTCCCTTATGAGGGTCAAGGGTCTACCATTGTCTTTGTTGTGAGTGTACCACTTATTTCCATGGACACTATCGTTAGTGATGGTTTTCTTTTGGAGGATCATCCTTTCATTATTTACCCCTCGAGAAAAACCTTTGTTGAGTAGCTGAGTAACCCATTTCACGAGTCTCTCTTCCGAGGAAGCACTCACCTTAGCATGGATGGCTTGTGCCTTCACACAAGCGAGCTTCACGTTCACGTTGGCGGGCTTTGCCATTTTAGAGGTACCCGACACACCCCCGCATTGCATTCTCTTGTATCCATTTGCATCATTCATTTGGGTGATTGCATCATTCACGGTGAATTTTTCTATCTACCATCATTTGTGGCTACTGATGGCTCACAACCTTTAGAAGGTATGTGACATCTCATAGTTCTGCAACTCAGTACCGATGTCTCAACTCTCAAGTTTTCATTTAGGTATTTGTCGCACCCTCGATGAGTATTTCTACATTCCACCTAAAGAGCCTCCTGATGTTGGGTCCATGTTACCTGAGTTTGAAATGTCAGATTGCAGGCATATATCGAGTATATATACATTTTCTTATAAATATACAATTGTATACATAATGTGTTTATAAATTAAACATTAAATTTGTAATAATATGCTTATATTGATGTAATGAACAAACAAATCACAATTTTGTATATGAATAATTAAATATTAATGCAAGCTACTTTCCTAAACTTTTATGATCTTGCGGATTAATGACATTTGTTCAATAATTCCATGACACAACATAAGATAGAAACTCATTCATAAACATGAAAAAATAGAAGAGAGAAATCTAGTCATAAATATTTTAACAATGTGAAGCCCTATAATTGCTATCAGGTGCTCTGATCAAACAACATGCAACATAATTTTCACGAAATTAGAAACCCAATATGCAATGAAGAAGATAGAAATTAGAACCCAAGAAGATGCAGTTTTTAAAAACTAAACTCGCACAACTATCGGTGGAGAAGCATGGAAGAAAACAGAACCAGAACTTAGCTATGAGAGTTGAAACTCTAAAAATGATTCACCATTACATAAAGTGTCTTACATAATAAATACTAGAGCAAGAAAATACCCAAAAGACCATACTATCCCTCAGTTGGGGAATAACAATAAATGACGCGATTTGTAAATAATAATAAGTATCTATCAACTCTCCCCCTCAAGTCGGACAGATGATGTCAGTCATTCCAAGTTTTTTGATGTCATCAATAAACACATCACTTCCCAAGCTTTTGGTGAACAAATCCGCCAGTTGATCTTTTTAATGGACAAATGACGTGACCACAGTTTTTTTTTCCAAGTGATCTTTGATAAAGTGTCGATCAACCTCAACATGCTTTGTCCTGTCATGTTGAACTGGATTATGAGCTATACTAATCGCTGCCTTGTTGTCGCAAAACAAGGAAAAAAGAGAAGTCACGGGAAACCCCAAGTCATGTAGAATGGTATACAACCATAAGCTCTCACACACGCCTTGTGACATTGCACAGTATTCTGCCTCAGTGCTCGATCTGTACCATATTCTGTTTCTTACTACGTCATGTCACAAGGTTTCCTCGAACGAAGAAACAGTAACCTTGGTTGGATTTTTGATCATCGTGACATCCTGCCCAATCAACATCAATGAAATAGTCGAAGAAGATGAAATATGGCCTTTGCCAACAACGGGAGGCAATACCATTTGCATAAATGACTTTGTCCTTACCAGACAAAGGAGTCTAAGTGAGAAAACCTAAAGATGAGCCAAAAATATGGTGGGTGGCACCTAAATCGATCACCCACTCGGAAGATGAGGCAGTGGACCCAGCAACACTCAGCATAACTATGGAAGTAAGAGAAGCAGGAGCTCTCGGGGACAGATCAGGCTGAGAGTGAAGCAGGCAGCGAAAAACATCCAATTCATAAGTCATGAGCTGCCAAGAAACAACAAGGGATGTCTCGTCGTAGATTTCTGTAGAGTAAGCAGTATTATGAGGCTTGGGGCCACCTTAGCAATGGCCCCCACGACCTGGTACCCAACCACGTCCATGACCACAAGGGGAAAAATGGGGCGGAGTTTGTAGCATACCTCCTGAGTGTTTCCTTTGTGATCACAATAATAGCAAGTAGGAGCAGACAAACCAGGACTGAGAGCAGGACTACGACCAACGCTAATAAGAGTAGAGTGATCAGGAGGAGCATTAACACTGATGGACTTTCGACTATCTTCATCACTAAGGACCATGCTGAAGGCCTCCCAAAGAGATGGGAGTGGGGAACGGTGAAGGATATGTGTCAAAACCATATTGAACTCCATGTTTAGTCCCATCAAGAAGACATGGAGATGAAAGAGGTCCTCTCGTTGTTGTAACTGAACAGCATCCGCAGTGCATCCTGGAGTGAAATGCGCAAAATAATCCAATTCTTGATACAGGTGCTAGAACTCCAAAAAGAAGGACGACACCGTCATAGAGCCTTGCCGCAGTTCCAAAATGCGGCGAGTAAGTTCATAAACCTATGTAGAACTGCTTATTTGCGAGTATGTCTTACGGGCACGGGTCCAGATCTCGAAAGTGGAGTCCATTAGCATGTAACTCCGACAGACCTTCAGAGATATAGAGTGAAGAAGTTAGGAAACAACCAAAGAGTTTTCGGAGTCCCACCGCTTACAGGAGGGATCAGTTTTCGGAGGCTCCTTAACTGTTATATCAATATAACCAAACATTTGATGGTTGAGAATGACATGTTGAGCATGCCTCGACCATTCGAGATTGTTTAAGTCATCTAATGGGACCGTGGTAATCTTCAGGGAGTTGGAGTGTCCATGAGACCGCTGAGGGTCACTAATCTGAGGCTAAATCACACCCGGCGATGAGGCTGAAAAGTCACTCATATCGACCGGCACCAAAGCAAGCGAGTAAAGAGACAGCTCCGGGAAGCCAGAAAGCAGGGATTAGGAGCATGGCAACAACAAAAAACATGTTGGAGGCAGAACACAGTAGCAACAAGAACTGAAACCGGAAACGGGAGGAAAGGCACTACACAGTTGCATGTGAGATTGCGGGATCGAGCAGCCATAGCAGGAGAGGTTACAAGATCAAGAGGCAACTGGAGGGAGTCGAACTGGAAGCAGATGCCAACGTCAACCCCAGAAGCAGAGTGATGCATAATCGACAACATTTGCAGGGGGCGGCGGTGTCGACCCCTTCAGCAGCCGGTGGTGGTTTCCAAACGCCTGGAGACCACATCGGAAGAGCGGAAAACGCAGCAAAACCACCGATCGAGAGCAGTAAGGCAAATGAAGAGAGGAGTGGAACGAGGAGACGCGGGTGGATAGCTTGCGGCTAGGTTTTTTTTGCGGGGGCTCTGATACCAAGTTGAAACTCTAAAAATGATTCACCATTACATGAAGAATGTCTTACATAATAAATACTAGAGCAAGAAAATACCCAAAAGACCATACTACCCCTAGTTGGGGAATAACAATAATGACAACTTGTAAATAATAATAAGTATCTCTTTCCTATGAGTGCCTCAGAGACACATAATGAAAGCAGTAGCAAAAGAATGAGTCGTCAAATCTAGGGCACAATAAAAAGGTGTTAAAGCTCGGGCACAAGAAAGTTGCTTCAAAGCTAGAGCATAAGAAAAAAGGCGTCAAAGCTAGAACACAAGGAAGAGACGTCAAAGCTTGAGCACAAGAAAGAATTTTTAATACTCAAACCAATATATTGAATGCGAGCTATCGTCCGATATATCTAGTAAAATCTATATATCAGACAATATTTTCAAAAACAATATTTTTACTTAAAATATCGATGTTGTAGCGTTTTCTCCCCAAAACTTTTATGCCGGCGGTCGACATCTACAACACCGACAGTTTCACATATTTGAATTATGTTAGATTGCCTTCTGATAGGTGATTGTCATCTAGATATTACACCTTTTTTAGATCATCATCTCTTAGAGGAAGAAGAAGCAATTAACAGTAAACAGCTCCAATGCAGAATCATATTAAATATCTCTACCTCAAGGTCATATTTTGCCAATATATCTTTCATGTGATAATCTGACTGCTAATTAGATTTCAATTAATTTTATTCTCTAGAGAAGGTTCGGGATGTTTACCTCTCTAACTGTGCTTGTTTCTTCAACTGGGCAGCTCATCGTTCTTCTCTCTAAGCTTGGTTGACCTATCATATTGTGGAATTTTTTGTTAAACTTGTGTTATGGGCCTAGCCCGTAACGTAATCGGAGGTGGTGGTGGAGACGGACATTCAAGTGGAACAGGGCTCAACCCGTGGAGAATGCGTGAGGAGAGGAAGAAGGGGAGCCTTGATTAACACTAACCATAGAAATGAGATAAGGTGAAGAGAGAGGAACTTAGAGAGTGATAAAAAAAACTTGGTTTAATTCATTTATTCATCATACATGACCCATGGTTCCTTATATATAGGACTTGCAATGACTTGTGCGTAAATACCCAATATAAAGAAATGCATGAAACACTAAATCATTAAGACTCTAATTACTCATAACTACGACTCGATATGACTTGACTCATACAATTCGAATCCAATACCTAAAGAATCATAATAATATAGCTAATGGATAATGACGATGTGAGACCCCTAGTATTCCACCCATCCTTCAAATAGAGCTTATCCTCAAGCTCAAATGAGACTTCACAACATGGTCATCCAACTCTTTGATTTCCCGCCAAAACAATCGCGGCCGCACGTCGCTGTAGCGGAGGTTGCATTGAGCGACAGGGCATCTTCATGCTGACAGATGTTAAAAGACTGCAAGGCACTGGCTTGGCAGAGGCTGTTGCTGAGGGGTAATAGTCAGACATATCTGGAGACGATGTAATTGTGCTAGGTGAATGGGCGAGGGTGATGAAATATCG
Source organism: Platanthera zijinensis (assembly GCA_039513925.1). Taxonomy (NCBI): domain Eukaryota; kingdom Viridiplantae; phylum Streptophyta; class Magnoliopsida; order Asparagales; family Orchidaceae; genus Platanthera; species Platanthera zijinensis. Next base: position 40,185,235 of record CM077094.1, read on the forward strand.
GGCTTTTTGTGAGCTCTGGAGAATGAATGCGACGGTAGAACTGGTTGGCTAACAGTTGTGAGAAGGAATGACTGTAGAGGGACCGACAAAGTAGGGGCGAGCGGAGGCTGTGGGATGGAGATCGCAGGGTCCGATGACGGCAACATAAATTATAGCGGTACCATCAGGGGCGTAGAGGTGATGATATCCACTGTGAGAACTTCAGGGAGAGAACAACTTGAGTTGATGGTGGGGCGATGAGAACTGATGAGTGCGGCAAAACAACTTCGACTCGGGGGTGGGGTGGATGATTGTCTACTCTGGTGGATTCCAAAGTAGACTGTCGGTACATCGAATGGAGGATAAGTTACTCAGCGGGGCTCATCGCCTTATTGAAAGAACTAAATAAATTAACTACAATATTGAAATAATTAATTGCAGCTGTGTTGGAGGCGTGAGGCGTGCCGCTCGATAAAATCAGGAAAGGTGATGCCCATCACAATGCAGGAAAGGAAGGAAAGGAAATGACAGAACACAGCTCGAGTGCAAGCTTGGCATGGGGAAGCGAGCATGGAACGTAACCGTCATCTGGGCTCGATAACGATGGGAAAAATGCGGTGAGATGTGCATCCATGCTGCTGTGTCGAAGCCTAAAGAAGGGGATGTCGACTTGAGGCATATTGGGGAGCCAGAGCGGAGCCGAGAGAAGACGGTTGTCTCTAGTCGATGGGGGGCTGCGAGATCTGAAAAAGACTAACACTCGATGTTGTCGAGAAGTCGCAGCTGCATGGATCTAGAACGAGAAGACGATCATTGGATCTAGCACCAGAAGACGATCGTTGGAGGGCCCTCGATGCCGTGCACGATGGATGGTTACAAAGATGGATGCACCCCTCTCGTGTTACGCGCCATGCATCTAGCATGGTAACTTCTTCTGCAGACTATGAGGGGGAGGGGCTTCGACTGCTTGTACAGCAAGGACAAAGTATTGGATGTGGCCGCGACTGAGGGGGTTTGATTGGATCTGATACCAAAGTTATTATGCCCGTAACGTCGTCGGAGGTGATGGCCGATCCGAAGATAAAAGGGGATCCGAGCTCAACTTGTTGAGAATGTGATGGTTGAGGAAGAAAAGGAGCTTTGCTCAACCCTAAACCTAGAAATAATATTAGGACAAATGGAACTAGGGAGATGAACTTAGAGAGAGATTAAGAAGCTTGTATTTATTCATGTTAGATTATATTCTTATTTGTGTTTATTAGTTGTAACACCTCTCTATATATAGAGGTGTCCTTGTATTGCAATGAATTAATCCATTTTTCACGGTCAACATGGTATCAGAGCCGCGCGTGCCCTAATTCGCCCTCCCGCTTGCCGCCCGTCCGTCGCTCGTCCGTCGCTCGTCGCTCCCGCACCCGCTCTTCCGTCACTCGTCGCTCCCGCTCTTACGCATTCGCTCCACCCTCTCCGCAAGCCGCAAGCCGTTCCGCACCCGCTCCAGCTACTCTCGGCGTTCGCTCCCGACCGCACGCCTCTCCGCTCGACCTCCGATTTTTCTTCTGGCGCCGGAATGATCGTGCAGTGAGTTTCTGCTTCTTTCGGCGCCATTTTCTTCCCGTAATGGCTTCTTTGTGGATGGATCCATTCCTCCTCTCCGTCCATCTCTTTATGCCCTAATCCTAGGGCTGTTTCTCTCTCCGGATTTCTCTTCCGGTCTTTTTTCCTCTCCCTCAGGATTTCTATTCCTTAGCTATGGAGACTAATGGCGCAGATTCTCCCTCTCTCTCAACCGGAGTCACTCCGGCTCCTTCCGGTGTCTCTTCTCCGGCTATTACCTATCGTGGAACCACCAAACATACTACCTCTCAAATCACTACCATCCGCCTTGATGACGACAATTACCTCTCGTGGTCCCGGTCTATCACCCTTGCTCTCAAAAGCCGGCGCCTCTATGGCTATGTCACGGGCAAAATGAAGGAACCAGATAGGAATTCCCCCGAATGGCAGCAGTGGGAGTCCGAGAATTCCTTGGTTATGTCTTGGCTTATCAACTCTATGTAGGAGTCCATTGCCCGCAACTACCTCTTCCTCGACAATGCTACTTATATTCGGCGTCGTGCTGAGGCTACTTACTCTCGTCGGGGCAATGCTGCCCAGATATTTCAGTTGCGCCGTAGGATCAACTTACTTCGACAGGGTGACCGTTCCCCTTCTGTGTACTACTTGGAGTTCACACAACTTTATCAAGAGTATGATCATTTTGATTCTCTTGTCTTTGTAAGCCCCATCGATGAGGCAATGGTTCGGGCCCAGGATGACCGTAATCGCATATTTGAATTCCTTCATGGATTACATCGTGACTTTGACCAGATCAGCGTTCAGATCCTTGGCCGACCGCAGATACCTTCTCTTCCTGAGGTCTACAGCATTGTACAACAAGAGTTTGATCGTCGTCAGACACTTCTCCTTGACTCTGTGCCGGAGGGCTCTGCTTTGGCTGCTACCACCATGGTATCCACTCCCTCTCTTCTTGGTACTAGGCCATACCGGGATTTCAAGTTGAAGGGTTCAGATAAGGATCATCTCCTGTGTGACTATTGTGGCAAGTGTCGCCATACTCGGGACACCTGCTTCAAGCTGCATGGATTTCCTACTCCAAGAGGGGGTGCTCCACCTCGTGGAGGCCGTGGTTCTGGCCGCTTCTCAGGTCGACATGCTGCTCTGCCCCGTGCAGCCCATCTTGCTGATGCTCCTACAGATACCTCCCCTGGATGCTTTGGTACTGATACTGCTGCTACCCCTGGTGGCTTTACTGCGGATGAAATGTTGGCTCTCCGACGCATGATGCAGGGAATGTCTACTGAGCCATCGTCCTCTTACGCTCATACAGGACTGCCAGGTGCCCACTCAGCCGTTTCTTCGTCTTCTACTCAATGGGTCATTGACTCTGGGGCTACGGATCATATGACCGGGTCATCCACAAGTTTTGTTTCCTATACCCCTCTGTCTGGGCGTGATAAGGTGAGTATTGCTGATGGTTCTCTTGCCCCTATTTTTGGCAAGGGTACCATCCCATACTCCTCTCTCACCCTGTCCTCGGTTCTTCATGTACCCACCTTTACTCGTAATCTTCTTTCAATCAGTCATTTAACTAACTCCATGCATTGCTCTGTGACATTCCTTCCCTCCTCTTGTCTTTCAGGACCTGACGACGGGGAAGGTGATTGGCTCTGGTAGTATGGTGGACGGTCTCTATGTTCTTGATCCTGGCACTGCTTCTCCTACCATGGCTCTTCATTCCAGCACTACCCATCCTTTGTACCCCTGGCATTGTCGCCTGGGCCACCCTCCTATCTCTCTTATGAAATTATTATTTCCTGCTATGTCTAATGCTGTTTTTGAGACTTTTGTCTGTGATGTCTGTAGTCTAAACAAACATCATCGTACTTCATTTAAGCATGCTTCGCTACCTAGTTCTATTCCATTTGCTGTTATTCATAGTGATATATGGGGTCCTTGTCGTGTTCCTTCCATTTCTGGGTGTGCATGGTTTGTTACTTTTATTGATTGTTTCTCTCGTACTACCTGGCTGTACTTGATACATCGTAAAAGTGATGTATTCTCTGTTTTTCGGCGTTTTCATAGCATGGTTTCCTGTCAATTTCAATCTAAAATAAAAGTTCTTCGTAGTGACAATGGACGCAAATACATTGATTCGCGGTTTGAAAACAATCTTGCTGATCACGACATCCTCCACCAGACTACATGTGCTTATTCTCCAGCCCAAAATGGGGTGGCTGAGCGGAAGAATCGCCACCTCCTGGAGGTTGCTTGCTGTCTGTTGTCCACCATGCATCTCCCAAAATTTTATTGGGGAGATGCTGTCATGACTGCGACATACCTTATCAATCGAATGCCAACGCGTGTCCTTGGGCATTCCACTCCCCTTCAAACCCTCCGGGTGCGCCCTACACAGCTTCCTCCTAAAGTGTTTGGTTGTGTTTGCTTTGTTCACATCCACCAACCCCGCCGCTCTAAACTGGATCCTCGTGCTCTCAAGTGTGTCTTTATCGGTTACTCACCTACACAAAAAGGGTACAAGTGTTTTCATCCTCCTACCAGGAAAGTGTATGTTAGTATGGATGTCACATTCCGTGAATCCGAGTCCTACTATCCTATCACTGACTCTCCGTCTTCAGGTGATTCCTGTCTTCGGGGGTTTCTCTGCCCGTTCCTCCACCATATCCCTCACTTCAGGGGGAGACTCTACCAGTGGAAGTGAGTCCTCCAATACCAGTGGATGAGAGCCCCTCTCCTATACCTTCATCTTCCTCCATACCTTCACCACCCCCGATCCTGCAGGTATATACCCGGCGTGTCATGCGGCCAAGCACACAAGCCCCCACTATGCTACCGGAACAGTCAGTGGATCCTAACGACTCTAGTGCCTATTGTTTCTGCCCAGGCATCGATCAATCCGCCTACCGATGACCCTAATAGCTTCTACCTGCTCGAATTCTGCGGCTGTTTCCCCTTCTCGAGCCAGTCGACTCACCCACACCTACCTCTGCCTAGCCTTCCATCCTTCTCATGTCGTTATGTTGCTCCCACCACCACTCGAGTACCCAACCAACACCACCTGGCCTTCCAACCATTTTCCTCCACTTCCACTATCTCCGGCTAGCCCCCACGCACCTTATGCGACCATGGAAGAGAATGGTCTTACAATCACGCACATTATGGCGGCCATGCAACACCTGATGGCTATTCAGGTTCAATAATAAGCCTCGCGCGTAGCTCTGACTGCCCGCATAGTTGACTAGCCTCTGCATGGTCCCTCCCAACAATCACCCCAACCCAACACCGAGTTCTAATCAGTGTGAGCCGTCATTCGTCGTGCCCTCCGATCCCAATCTACCTCGATCCATAAGAGGCAATGTTCAACGTTTCATGAAGTTGGATTTTCTCTTGTTTGATGACAAGCAATTTTCTGGCTTGGCCCATGCGTTGTGCGCACTTCTTCGCCAACTAGCTCACTTCGTTGGAGGATTGGATCAGGTTGCCTTCCTTCCACCTCTTGGATTCAGCTTAATTATGGCATGGCCAACTATCGTGGGATACCCCTATTTTAAATTGGGCAACCTTCTAGCACTCTTACAATCTGTTATTCGGCCCACCTCCCCGAAACAATCCCTTGGGCGATGTTACGGTTGCATATGCCGACGGAACACGCACGCGCCGACAAGATGTCGTCGCAGGTCCGCATGCGGAGGAATACGACGACGGGTCTGTCTACGGAAGTAGAGACCGAAGACGCGACGCCGACCTGACCTTTTTATTTATTTCGCATTCTGTTATTCTTATTATGTTGTGCACGCATTTATTTATTTTTAATTTTGTTGTTACTTCTTATTATGTCACACTCCGTGCTTATAAGGGGTGGAGTTGTACTTATTTTTATTTTTTCTTGGGTTAATGGAAAATTAGGGTTGCTCCCTAAAGATTTCGTCTCGTTCCCTCCTGCTTCATCTTCCTCACCTCCGCCGGCCCTCCCCCTTGTCGGATTCCTCTCGGGAACGTATCAATTTGGTCCGACGTGCCTCATCGCTCATCTTCTCGCCGCCGGTGCTCGTGATTGCGCGTGTCTCCACTTCCATTTCTGCAACTTTCCGTTCGGCGCTGACCCGCGATTTCCCACTGCAGGGCCGATCCTGTTTCCGTCAACCGCACGCCTATTGTGCCGATCCTGTACTATAATACCTATTCGGCGTCTTCCTGTCTACCGCGCCAATCCCGTTCTTCCGCCAACCGCACGCCATCCCGTCACCCCGATCCGCCTGGCCATCGCTCTGAGCCACGAATCGTGAAACACGTTCCTTCCGCTAGTCCGCCGATCGGCGATTCCTGCGTCCAATCTGACGACGAAATGCCCAAAGCTCTCTGTTTCCGCCGCGTGCACCAGATCCGGCCACTCCCGACTGCCGCCCTATGTTTCCAGGCCATGACTCCCACCACTCGCTCCTCCGGTTACCCCGCTCCAGATACGGCCACCGAAGCCCTAAGCCTTCACTTGGAGGCTCAAGAGAAACTTGTCGCCTCCGTGCACGCCTCGTTCCTCTCCCTCCACTCCAAGATTGACTCCCTGCTAGCGTCCACCGCCACCATCTCCACCGCGTCTGGCTCCGGCCCACCCACGTACTCGTCTCTCTCCTAGGTGTCGGACCGCCGTCCATTTCTTCAGAGACAACTCCTTCGCCGATTCCGGGCCAGTCTGCCCTCTCCCACGACATTCCCTCCGTCACCATTGACCCGATGGGGTGGATCGTCAAAGCGAAGCAATATTTCGACCTCAACTACACATTGGAGCATGACAAGGTATCTACGACGGTGCTTGTCCTAGACGGCTCGACCCTCCACTGGGCTTGGTGGCTCCGCCAATCCAACCCGTGCCTCCGCCAATCCAACCCGTGCCTTTCCTGGCCCGAGCTTAAGAAGGAGATGATCTTGCTGTATTACACTCCTCCGGCTCCCCTGCTATCGAGCATCTTTGCGTCCTCTAAACGGTCGGCCTGGACGACTATGTCGATCAGTTCGTCGCCCTGGTCTCCCACGTTCCCGGGCTTCCGCCCGATCATTACCTCGGCTTCTTCATGCAGGGTCTACTGCCACATATCCGCTCCCGTCTCCGCACACATCACCCTCACACAGTCTCTGATGCCATGGACTTGGCTCGTCTAGTGGAAGCCGACCTCTCCCCCGGCCTCCTGCTCCTAAGACCGACCATCACCAGCCCCGACCGCCTTGGCGATCTCCAGCCACGACTCTTCCACTGGGGCCTCCGCCTTGGGGAAACCGACCGGGCCAACGACCCCCTCAACGCCTCTCGAACAGTGGTTGCAAGGACCTTCGCAGCAGTGGTCTCTGTTTTCGCTGCCGCAAACCGTACTCCCCCAACCATGAGTGCGCTGTGAGGAGTTCCACGCCATCATCTGCGACGTCTATCTTGAGGTTACTCTGGATGACTTTGAGGCCATAGAGCTCTCCACGGGGGATACACCTCTCGACTCCACCGCAACATATCCCACCGGTTGCAGCTATCTTACGCCTCGACCGACGTGATCTCCGACCAGCAGACCATGAAGCTCTCGAGCACACTACGGGATCACCCGATCATCTTCATGGTGGACAGCGGCGCAAGCAACAACCTCATCTCTGAGCACCTGGTGCAACAACTTTGTCTTCCCTTGGTTCCCTTCCCGGATGTTATGGTCTGTATGGGAGATGAGCGTCACCGACCGAATCAGGGTTGTTGCACTGCCGTCTCTCTCTCTATGAGGCCCTATTTCGTGACCGCGGACTTCTACACATTCGGCTTAGGTGGCCTCGACGCCATTTTGGGAGTGGCTTAGTTTCGCACGCTCGGCGAGATATGCTTCAACTGGGAGACTATGTCCATGTAGTTCCTACACGAGGTACAACCATATCGCATTGACGGTGACTCCGCCCTCCTACGCTTTCCGATCTTCCTTTGTACGATCCAGCGGCCTACGGACATCAACATCTCTGTGGGGTTGTGGGCCCTCTCGGGCCTGTCCGTTGTACCTCTTCCTTCTCCGACGGACCAACAAGAGCTTTCTATTGCGCTCGCCGACGACACCCATCCTCTGACAGGATTGCCACCAGCCCAGCTCTCTCTGGTCCGGAAGAAAGACGGTAGCTGGCATCGAACTATCCAGCCAAGCTACTTGGTTGCTTCTACCACCTTCAGGGGGACTCGGGCACGTAGGAGGTCCCAGTTACAGAGTCTTACCATCTGAAGTCTGAAACCATGAGGCTGCCCTAGGATCACTTCTTCCGCCACCGCTCTGATTACTGCCTTTAGGAGAAGGCATATTTTTCACACCATGACATTGTTACAATTGCGCATGCCGACGAGACACATGCACACAGACGAGATGTCGTGGCTGGTCCACGAAGGAAGATGACGACGTGTCCGTCTGCGGAAGGAGAGACCGAAGATGCGGCGCCGACCTGACCTTCTTTTTATTTCGCATTCTATTATTCTTTTTATGTTGTGTACGCATTTATTTATTTCTCATATTGTTGTTATTTCTTGTTACATGACACCCCATGCCTATAAAGTTTGGAGTTGTGCTTCTTTTGAATTATTCTTGGATGAATGGAAAATTAGGGTTGCTACCTAAAGATTTTGTCTCGTTTCCTCCTACCCCTTCCTTGCCTTCGCCGACCCTCCCACTTGCCGGATTCCTCTCGGGATTCTATTAGACGACCTCATCAATCTCAAGCAATCTAGACCCATAGATGATCACTTACGGTCCGTTCGGCCCCCTGGATTTGGAATTGCAGAATTGGAATTCATCTAATTCCAATTCCTGTGAGAAATGGAATTGGTCTGAATTCCAATGCAGTTGTTCGGCTGCAGGATGGATTTCTAGAATTGGAATTGGTTGGTTTACAATTTCTTTTTTTCTCATGCCTGCAGGACCGAGCGACATGATAATTTCAAGTTGGAGTCTTGTGTCACTCGGGATGAAGATATTGTAACAAAACCAAGTGATGGAGAGAATTATTCCTTTTACAATCTTTAAGAAAATATATAAATTGGCAAAAAAATAACACAACACCAAAGAAATCAACTTCAAGTAGTGTACAAACAATTAATTATGATCGGACAACGACGACGAGATCGGGCGGTGATGACGAGATCGGGTGACGACAACGAGATCAGTCGACGATGGCGAGATCAGGGCCGTGATCAGGTGGTGACGACGAGATCGGGCAGTGGCGACGACGAGATCGGGCAGTGGCGGCGGCGAGATCGGGCGGCTGCAGCGAGATCGGGCGGTGGCGGCGAGATCGGGTGGCTGCGGCGAGATCGAGCGGTGGTTGCGGCGAGATCGCTCGGCGGCGGCGGCGGCGAGATCGTGCGGCGGCGGAGGCGAGATCGGGCGACGGCGGCGAGATCGGGCGGTGGTGGCAGTATCGGGAGTGAGCAGTGGCGAGATAGGGAGGAGGCGGTGAGATCGGGCGGCGGCGGCGAGATTAGGCGGCGGAGGCGAGATCGGGTGACGGCGGCGAGATCGGACGACGACGACGAGATCGGGCGGCGGTAGCGAGATCGGGCGACGACGGCGAGATCGGGCGACGACGATGAGATCGGGCAACAACGGGCATAGTAAAAAACTGAATTTCATGAAATATCTGTCTTTACCCCTAAGAATTGGTCATAGTACAAAATTGAATTCCATGGAATTGGACCAATTCCAATTCCAAGGGAATTCCTAACATCCGAACACTGGAATTGGAATTCTGTTGCCCCAATTCCAATTCCCAATTCCAATTCCAGGGGGCCGAACGGACCGTTAGAGAACTTCAAGATATTGCTTCCTCGCATCCCCTCTATCTTGCCAGAATATCAGGTGCCTATCTTTATTGCCAACTTGCACAATTTTCGGCTCCTCGATGTCGAATTCCAAGCCCACAAGATCTTTGCACAACCTTGAGCCTCGTTCGTATGTGTTAGGAATGTGACCTCGTGGACAACCCGTATGACAGTCGCTTTGGTGGGACTGGGGGCAGTCCGTGAGAGGGCACCCCTACTCCCAGTTTCAGCAGTCTGTCTACACTACTTAAGGGTAAAGAATTCAACGACAGCCCAGCCGTCAATTGTCTCTCAAGAGCAGAGATAATAGAACGTTGCACTATGAATTTATTTTAATTGTGATAAACCATATTCAGCTGGGAACATGTGCAGGTGTCTTTTTTGGCTAGAGTTGGATGATCCCTCTGTTGAAGATGGCGAGGATGCCAGATTACCTTGACCCTTGTCCCTCAAGATTGAGGACAAGCTTGATCTGAATTGGGGAGAGGTTGTTATCGACCGACGTAGGGAGTGATGATGCCTATCTGGGACGATGTGTATCTTCTTTTGAATTGTATCTTTACTTTTCCGCATTATTGTCTTTTCACGCATTTTGTTTACTTTTGCATCATGTACCCCCATTTAGGGGACTTTTTGTAATTTTGTAAAAACTTTCCCTCTCACTATATATATATTTGTATATATATTTATGTATATGTATATATATATAAATATATGAGAAGGGCGTGCTCTTAGGGGTGTCCAAAAAAACCGGGCTCACCGGGCCGCCCCGGCCCGGCCCGGTGAAAAGCCCGGTAGGCCTGGTCCTGGGCCAAGCCCGGCTCGGGCCCAGGCCGGGCCATGGGGCCCTTCCGGGCCCCAGTATAAGGCCAATGCCCGGCCCGGTGCCTGGGCCGGGCCGGGCAAAGCCCGGGCCTGGAAAAGCCCGGGCTAAGCCCGGACTAGCTGGAACCAACGGCAAGAGCCGTTGGTTGCCAGCCCAGCACCAACGACTCTAAGAGTCGTTGGTATAGCAGCCACTTGGGCTGCTATTTGCACCCCAAGTGGCATTTTTTTAAAAAATAATTTCTTTAAATTTTTTTTTAACCCCCCCCCCTCCTTTCTTCCTTTCACCCCCACCCTCTCTCTCTGATCTCTATTTCTCGCGAACATGTCGTCAACGCAGACGTCGTTTTCCTCATCCGTCGCTCACGAAGTGGTGGAGCACAAGCGTACGGCGGCAGTTTGGGAATATTTCGACTTAGTACAAGTCGGCGCGGAGCAAAAGGCGAGGTGCAAACAGTGCTCGAAATTACTTTCGACCGCTTGCAACTCGACACTCGCAAGACACGTTAAGTCTTGCGCAGCCAAACAAGCTCATCCCGAGTCGACCCAGGCGTAATTATCGGCATCCGGACAAATCTGGACGTACGATCAAGGTCGGCAGCGAGAGATGCAGGTGAAGAACATCATCAGACGCAGGTTTCCGTTCAGGCACTACGACAACAAAGAAGAGACCGAGTACATTCACCAAGGGCTACAACCCAAATATCACCAAGTAAGTCGATCTTCTATTAGACGCGACGCGCTTAAATATTACTTAGAGGCAAAACAAACTTTAATAAAAATTTTTGAAAAATTTGAGGGTCGAGTGAGTTTAACAAGCGACGTTTGGACAAGTAGTATAAAATTAGGATTATCATATATGTCTATAACGTGTCACTGGGTCGATCCCGTTTCCTGGGATCTAAATAAACGAATAATTTGTTTTGAAAGTTTCGAAGTCCCGCACACCGGTGAGGCGATTTATCAAATAATTTCAAAATGTGTGCGCGAATTTAAAATAAAAGATAAAATTATGAGTATTTCTTTCGATAACGCCACAAATAATACCACCTCAATTGAGTGGTTAAAACGTGATTTGAAACCTATGTTAAACGGCGCCTTTTTTCATACTCGTTGCGCGTGTCATGTTTTAAATTTAGTAGTACATGATAGTTTGTCATATATGGAACCATACATTAATAAAATACGTTTAATGTTACAATTTATTTATAGTTCTAAACAACGACGTCAAGATTTTAAAAAATTCGTAACCGGTCAAGGTCACAAATTTTTGAAACTTCTATTTGACATGTCAATTAGATGGAACTCTACATATATAATATTAAAACGAGCGATTCGCCAAAAAACACTATTAATGGAATTTTATACTTTGTTAGGTCAACATGAATTAACCGAGTCCGATTGGGCAATTTTAGAAAATTACATGTATTTGTTAGAAGTTTTTTATACTGCGACAAATAGTTTATCGGGCGTATATTATCCTACTAGCCCGCTAGTTATTGAAAATATTGTTAATATTTCAAAAAAATTAAATTATTTTAAACAACACGCCGGATGGATCGAATTAATAAAAATAATCGAAACAAAAATTTTAAAATATTATAGAGAAATCTCAGTTATGTTTTCATGCGCCGCCGCTTTGAATCCTCTTTTCTGCGTAGACGGCGTAGAAAATTTTATTGAAGAAATAAATAACAATATAGACGTAGATCTAAATGATTCAGATTTAGATAATCTGAGTCTTTTAAATTTTAACACTATTTTTACTGAATGTTATAATTATTACGATACTTTATATGGGTCGCGACCCCGAGAAGATGTGTCGCAACCCAAAACATCTAGTAGTTTTAAAAATAAAATGTTAGAGTTAGCCTCTAGGAAAAAAGCGCGCACAACATCTAGTAGTTTAAATGAATTAGGGTTGTACACGAAAACACAATTTCGTGATTTTATATCCACGGACGAATTAGAAAATTTCGATATTTTAAAATGCTGGAAAGGTAAAGTAAATACCTATCCTATTATTGCCTATATGACCCGAGATTTACTAGCGATCCAAGCTAGCACGGTAGCTTTAGAGTCTGTTTTTTCTCTTAGTGACAGAGTTTTAAACGAGCGGAGAAGTCGGCTAAGCGAAGAATCGCTCGAGATCTGCATATGCTACAAGGACCACCCGGACGCGATGAAGAGAAAGCAGCATATTTTAGCGATCGAGGATAGCTCGTCGGACATGGAAGACGAGATGGACGCGATCAATTTAAACTAGGGCCACTATGCAACTTTTTGTATTTTTTGATTTGTAATTTTGTAATTTTTAATAATTTAGAATATTTGTCATTTGACATTTGTAATTTTTAAAAATTTAGAATTTCCTAATTTTTGTATATTTACAGTGTAAATTTTACACATTCCTAAATTTGTATAATTTCATTACATTAATTATTAATAATTTTTTTTTTCAATATTAGGTTGTGTTTTTTATTTTTTTAATGGTAATTTGTAATTGTAAATAATAGTTTATACTTTATAGTTTATAGTTATGATTTTTTTTATTTTTTATATAAAATTAATTATTTAAATAAATAAATAAAATTTTAAAATAATAACCGGGCCCGGGCTAAGTTCGGGCCCGGCCCGGGCTAAGCTCGGGCCCGGCCCGGGCCGGCCTGGGGGGCCTTACCAGGCCCCCCCGGGGGCATTGCCCGGCCCGGCCCTATTACTGCTTAGGCCCGGCCCGGTTACTGCTTAGGCCCGACCCGGGCCCGGTTCGGAAAAGCCCGGGCCCTGCAGGCCCGGGCCCGTCGGGCTTTATGTGCACCCCTACGTGCTCTGTTTGGGATGCTGAATTAAAACCTAATATTTTCCTCTTTAAGATTCTCAAGCTAGGAGTAGGTTTGAGAAAGGTTCCCCTCTCTCCACTCTTGGTCGAGCTCGGCTTGTTGGATCTACTGACGCTCTTAGAGGGAGAGGTGTGTGAATAAGGGTTTCAAGAAATAAACTCTTTATAAAAATATTGTTTCAACTTATAATGATTTCAGAAATATAAAATTAAAAACTTTATGTTTTCTTTTCACATATGATAATATGGAAGAGTACTTTAGGTATGATGATAAAGATGGAGTTCAATCTCTGTTCACCATTGCCGGCAGTAGAAGCTATTGTGTGACGTTAGTTCGTAGAGATTGAATCTTTCATTGTATCTAATCAATATATTTAATCATAAGCATAACATAAAATTTCAATGCATTTAATCATGATGAATTATTACAATAATAATCTTCTAACGCTGAGATCAAGACTATAATGTTCACTCTTGTGTTTTCTATACTAACTCTTTGACCTAAGAACCGGTTGACCCTAGCCTATCTCCCCAGATCGGCATCAAGCTGAGCCTTATACCTACTCCTTAGGTCTAGTTGCCTTATGTACAAGGCAAATTTTCTTCCTTAAGTCTCACACGGAGCTAGTCACCAACATGGGCGATTTCTCCCTAAATCACTCACGGACCTAATCGCCAACCACCAGACGAATTTCTCTTCCAATACAAAAGGGTCACAAAAAATGTTACAAAAGATATGAGATTTGGAATATGTTAGAGAACTCCTTATGAAGAATTTCTAAAGGAGAAGACGCATGCGCGAGAGAAACCGCCGTTGTTGATTCCTGTGTCCTTCGCATAGAATGATTGTTGATGCACTTCTCATTCAAATTCTTCTTTTGATCTTAGTGTTTGCTCAAGGGAGTGCTCTGGACGTCTGGGATGAGGATACTCACAAAAAGGTTTGGAGTTGTAGCTTTGATTGTTGTTGAAAAGAACAAGCGGAGCGGCTCTATTTATAACACAGTGAGCTAGCGCCGGCGGTAGGTGTTAACGTCGGGCTGTAGCCAAAATTATCACGACCTGTCCCGACAGAAGTTAGAGTGCGCTTCGGGAGGGCTGTGATGGCACAGAAATACACAGAAAGAAAACCATGTCTACTAAGACGGATGCAGAGAAATACTAAAAATAGTTTGAAATTAATTATTTTTGGAGAAAATAGGTTTTTTTATGCTGAAGCTTTTAGAGTTTTAAAACAGTGAGAATTTTAAATGCACATGTATTTTGTAAAATTCATGTTTTACAGGCTACTACTATAGTTTTCATACAATTATGATTCAACAGAGGGTGCACATGCATTAATATCAAATTCTAATACATAGTATTTAATAGCCTAGCAGTTTTTCATATATTACTGTTCAAAATTATCACATAAAGAAAACATCTGACAATAAAAGAAATGAATCAAAACATCTAACCTGTCACAGCTAGAAGATCAATCATCGAAAAACAGAAGTTTGATGCAGATCGGGTTCAGGAACCTGGCGGTGCTGATACGAAAGCTAAGGAAATTCCAAAACACACAAAAAACCTCAGAACATTGAAATAAATAGGAGCACAGTAAAAATACAAAACAGTAATAAAAGCAGAAAAGTATGAGTACCAGTTTCTCATAAAGCAAAACTATTCGAGACAAGCAAACCAAAGAGCTAAACAGAACTAGTTAGTTTAATAGACTACTCCGGAGAATAGCCTAAAATTATTCATGTAATATGTTGTAAGTCGTGATCGATGAACGGTGTAGGTGCTATAGTGGGCGCACATGGGTCACGATCAGATCTGCGTGCAAGTTTTATCGGAAAGGTAATCCTGCTTGCCGTGACCATGGCGGCAGACGGATGTCCAGCTTGACGCTACAGTTCAAGGATTTGCTTATAAATACGGATTTGTTTTCGAGTTTCATACTTAGGTGATTATTAATCACATCAAGACCTGATATAAACTTAGCGATTCACCTGTACAATATTAGAGTTCATGAACGCGTCAAGAGAGGAATTGAGCTACAGAGCAACATTCGCTCGAGTCTTAGAACATACCTAAGAGACCAAACAGACATCAGAAACTAGACGGACATCAGAAACCGGATTCGACGACACAAGGAATCAAACAGTGAGTTTGAATCTTACGGGTTCGAGGGGATTAACGTCATAATAACCAGAAGATTTTTCGAGTAAAACGCAGAGGTAAGCTGACATGTATTGGATCGAGGAAGTCAAGCAATCATTTAGGTTAAATCATACTTGAACTCAAGTATTTTCCACGTAAAAAGTGCGTTACGAGCATGATACATCAAAACATTAATCATATACCTGTTAACCAGAATTCATTACAGTTATTATTGTTGCAATGTTGCTCGTGATTAACGTTCTGTTATTCTTCAAATTATTCCTCAAAAGAGACAGAATCCATCAATTTACATATTCAATTAACTATCGTTCACTAACTCGTCTCTCAATTATCCAAATATCATCATTTACACTCATGACTCGCGTTATTCCTATCGCGGGAATCTCAAACGGATAATAAGTGTATTTAGGGATTCGAGATCTAAATTATTTGACGACACAAGAAATCAAAAACGAATTCAGACAAATATAAGATGAGATAAGGTAATTAAGTTCAATGTTTGCAAGAGAGAGAGAGAGAGATCTCTACTTGCCTGAAAGAAGCTGCAATTGGCGGCGACGGCTAAGTGGCGCAAGCAAAATTGGCACTCAAGCGAACCTGTTCAAGAACGACGAAAACGCTATAACAAATTACCACTACTCTAACACAGACATTTAATCCGCTACAAAAATTGAAACAAGGCGGCTAAGAGATATACTGCCCTCATGAGTGAGGGGAGAGGAGATTCCACGCGAAGATGGAGACTTGATGGAGAATAGGTTACGAAAACTCTAAATCGGAGAGGGATTTGGAGGAATTCCATCACTTGAGTCGAGGAGCTGCGCTGGAAATCACAAACATATCCTAGTTAGACAATTACGATAGGGCACAAATATGAAACACAACAAACAAGCAATTTGGGGCGTAGAAATCACCAAATAAAATCAATAAAGTCCAAATCGAGGGAAAAGAGGAGGTTCTTACCCAAAGAGACCGAGATTGGACTCAAAAATCCAAGGAGAGGCGGATCCAAGCAAACCCTAGACGTTCCTCACCGCAAATCTCGGCCCAAAAGGAGAGGAAGCAGCTGTCAGAGGAAGAGGAGGCGAGCTCTGAAGTTGCTTCCCCTTATGAGAAAGTAGGTGGCTGCCTACAAAAGCAAGGGGGAAGATCGCTGTTGTCGGCCTGAGGGATAAGAAACAGAGGCTGCCAGATCTAGAGGAGATGGAGAAGCAGTCAGCGGCCACGACAGGAGAAGCAGGAGACTGTCGACCCTATATAGAGGGGGAGAAGATGTCGAGGAAGAGGAGGCGGCCACGACAGGAGAAGCAGGAGACTGTCGACCCAATGTAGAAGGGGAGAAGACGTCGAGGAAGAGGAGGCGTCGTTGAGCAAGGAGGAAATCGGGAGCGGAAACGACACGACTGCGGGAATCGGGGCTGGAGCCGAGAGCCCTAGACGACGCCTTGCGGTTTGCGGGATGCGGGAGAGGCGCTGGAGGAAACATCAGCTCGGAGCGGGAATTGGAAGAGGGGGGGGGGGCTCGGGTTTTAGGTTAGGTTTATTATTATTATAATGACTAAAATAGGGTTGTTACATTCTCCCCTACTTAGAAAGTTTCGTCCCGAAACTTTCTGAGAATCTCTTAATGGGGTCAAAACAACGAAAATTCAGACGATTTTCATTCCAACATGGTTTGTAGATCTGGCATAGAAGTTAGCTATGAATACAAAGAAACAGAGAGGAGAACAAGCGCGGAGACTTACTATAATCAAGCGAAAAGTTACAGATATTTGCAACGCGGATCAGATTCAAGTTCTCAAGAGAACTCTTCAGACTTAGCGGGTTCTGCTAGATACAAAAGATTAGCTTCAATGGGCACACAAATATCTTGGATTAGCTCTAAATTGAAAGGCAAGACACGAGAATTCGAGAGCGAAGAGATCTCGCACGAAGTAAAGATAGAATATCAACAGGGAAAAGAAGCTGAATGACGATTGAATATCGACGGAAGCGAGTCGCCCTAGGGATGGAAGAGCACAAAACCACGCTGAAGTAATTCAGCAGAGCAATTAACAATAAGACTCTCATTCCTCGCTGATACTTAGGAGCTATTTAGAAAGAGATACAAGAGAACCAGAAAAAATTATTAGTCAAGCAGATAGTAAATCCATGTATGTACAATTATTATTGTTGTTCTTGGCTTAACACTTGTGCAATGATTTATGATATGAATACAAATGAATGGATAAACATGTCATGTTAAGCGCCCATATCACTTAGCATGTCATGCATATTACGACTCTAATGTCAGCGCACTTGAAAATATTAAACCGTCCATACAATTTAATATTCGCAAGCGGTGTATATCCTAGTGGAAATTCATATGCACAAAAATGTTAAGTTTGCCCATAACCCCTTAACATTCGTGTGCATACTACTCATGCTTATGAGTAAGTGTGTGCGTATTTCAGCCGCGAACAACAGATATTGACAAGCTGAGTGAAACAATGATATATGCTTATATATTTTTATACGATGCAATTTCAAAATATGTGAAGTTTAAAAAATTCTTTTATCTTAGAAGCTAACCTCTCTAACCTCCCTCTGATACCAACTGTCACGACCCGTCCCGACAGAAGTCAGAGTGCGATTCGGGCGGGCCGTGATGCCACAGGTATGGGCGGAAAGAAAAACCATGTCTACTAAGGCGGATGCAGAGAAATACTAAAAATATTTTGAAAGTAGTTATTTTTGGAGAAAACAGGTTGTTTTTTTATGCGGAAGCTTTTAGAGTTTTAAAACAGTGAGAATTTTAAATGCACATGTATTTTGTAAAATTCATGTTTTACAGACTACTACTATAGTTTTCATGCAATTATGATTCAACAGAGGGTGCACATGCATTAATATCAAATTATACTATATATTATTTAATAGCCTAGCAGTTGTTCATGTATTACTGTTCAAAATTATCACATAAAGAAAACATCTGACAGTAAAAGAAATGAATCAAAACATCAAACCTGACACGGCTAGAAGATCGATCATCGGAAAGCAGAAACTTGATGCAGATTGGGTTCAGGAACCTGGCGGCGCTGATACGAAAGTTAAGGCAATTCCAAAATACAACGGAAAAGCCTCAGAACATTGAAATAAACAGGAGCACAGTAAAAGTACAAAACAGTAATAGAAGCAAAAAACTATGAGTACCAGTTTTTCATGAAGCAAAACTATTCGAGACAAGCAAACAAAAGAATTAAACAGAACCTGTTAGTTTAATAGACTACTCCGGAGAATTGTCTAAAATTATTCATGTAATATGTTGTAAGCCGTGATCGATGAAGGATGTAGGTGTTATAACGGGCGCATATGGGTCACGATCAGATCTGCGTGCAAGTCTTGTCGGAAAGGTAATCCTGCTTGTCGTGACTATGACGGCAGACGGATGCCCAGCTTGACGCTACAGTTCAAGGATTTTCTTACAACTACGGATTTGTTTTCGAGTTTCATATTTAGGTGATTATATATCACATCAAGACCTGATACAAACTTAGCGATTCAGATGTACAATATTAGAGTTCATGAACGCGTCAAGAGAGGAATTGGGCTACGGAGCAACATTCGCTCGAGTCTTAGAACATACCTAAGAGACCAAACAGACATCAGAAACCTGGCGGACATCAGAAACCAGATTCGACGACAGAAAAGGAATCAAACAGTGAGTTTTGAATCTTGCGGGTTCGAGGGGATTAACGTCATAATAACCGGAAGATTTTTCGAGTAAAACGCAGAGGTAAGCTGACATGTATTGGATCGAGGAAGTCAATTAATCATCTAGGTTAAATCATCCTTGAACTCAAGTATTTTCCACGTAAAAAGTGCTTTACGAGCATGATACATCAAAACATCAATCATATACATGCTAACCAAAATTCATTATAGTTATTATCGTGGCAATGTTGCTCGTGATTAACGTTCTGCTATTCTTCAAATTATTCCTCAAAAGAGACAGAATCCATCAATTTACATATTCAATTAACTATCGTTCACTAACTCGTCTCCCAATTATCCAAATATCATCATTTACACCTTTCTTTTCTAAGAATCTCCATAAGATATCTCTTGGAACTCTATCATAAGCCTTCTCAAGATCAATAAACAACATATGCAAACCTTGTTTATTTCTCGATAGTTATCAATGAGTCTCCTCAAGAGATGTATAGCTTTCATGGTTGACCTCCCTGACATGAATCCAAGTTGATTCTCCGAGATGTTTATCTCTCGTCTTAATCTTCTTTCTATTACTCGTTCTCATAGTTTCATGGTATGACTCATCAATTTAATTCCACTGTAATTAACACAGTTTTGTATATCTCATTTATTCTTATACAAAAGTATCAAGTTACTTTCTCTCCATTGGTCTAACATTCTCTTTGACTTCGGTATATTGAAAAAATATGTAAGTCATAAAATTTCTTCATTTCCTAGATATTTCCATACTTTGATGAGTATATCGTTTGGCCCAACAGCCTTTTCATTTTTAATTTTTTTTAGAACATCTTTTACCTCTGATATTTGAATTTTACGATAAAATATTATGTTTTTATACTCATCTGATTTACTTAACTATTCTAAGTTTAATTCTTTTTTCTTTTTTTCATTATAGGGTTGATAAAATTATCTTTTCCATCGCTCTTTAATATCCACATCATCCGTCAAAACTATATCTAGCCCAAGCCCGAATGAAAAATGACGAGGGTTGTGTTATGTAGACGACCATTGTATAATTTAGTCATGCTTATGAATATGGATCATTTGAGAGAAAATAAATAATACGACGGTTAAATTGATTTTTAGTGCTACCACCTGCTTTAGCTTTTACTGCCCGATGCTAACAAACAAAGATGTGTTATTGCATTTAGAAAATATGATTTTTGATAATTTTTCATTCCTATTTTTCTTGATTAATATTTTCCATGATGTAGGACACTATCTGCCACAAAAAGTTTTGAAAAATAATGAAAAAGTTATGGTTATAAGATTTTTGGCCTAAAGTGTCCAAAAAACTAATTTTCAATCTCTTGTTTTCTCCCAATTCATGAAAGCTCAAAAAGATTAAATATGCAAAACACATGATATGAGATTTAAAAATGAATATGTTCCAACAAACTAAATATGCATTAAATGTATCATCATAAAGAGTGTATGCAATATATATAATATATAAATGCTCAAGACCAAACTTCCCCAAATACACATTTGCACAATAACACGGTAATAAGAGGATATGTATGAGGAGCTGCACACATGTCGTAGATTGGGATGTGAGTCCCACATGCATACACGAGAGATCGTTTAATCTAACACTTTCCCTTCAAAGCCTCGTAAGACCCACTGAAAGCCTTCTTGGTCTAGGACAAGACATGACTTACATGATAACACCTCTAATGCCCACAATCTTACTATTGTGAGACATATAACTTGGGTGAATGATCATGGACATACAAAACATTTAATCCCTACCAATTCATAAACTATGGTTTTATTGCATGATGAATTTTTGAAATGATTATTGTAATGATGATAGCTGTTTTTAAAGCCATTTAGAATGTTTTATTCATGCATTCAACCACATATATATCATGATTTTCACATTTCTTTATTCTACTTTTTAATGTAGTGTGACATATAAATGAGATAACTAGCATAAACACTACATTTAACATATATTAAGAGGTGATGCTAGAATGATGAGGATGACAAGGCACAATATTATGTGATAAGTTTCAATATATATAATTGATTAGATGATAATGTTGCATGTATTCAAAACAGAGTTCCAATCTAATTTTTTATATACCTAAAATGAAGTGATTGGTCTATTTGATTTGTTTTGATAGGTACATGATTGATTCTAAAATCTAGATAAGAATGAGATACATGCAATCAGAAGATATAATGCATTCACATAATGATCATTAACTAAAATACATAATAAATTATGAAATCTATAATATCTATTCCAATTATATTCATTGATTGAATTAATAGATCTTTTGATTTTACATGGTAATTCTATATGATTTTTTGAGAACTTAAATAAATCATCTTTTACTTCATCACATGAAAAATTATGACACATGATTAGAGATTGGCACATATGAGATATCAAGTGTTCATAATCAGGAGATTAATAATTCATGGTGAATTAATGATGTATGAGAAGTACTATATGAATATTCATATTCATCGTTTTAATTTATTATAATGAACTCTTATAAGGTGAATATGACATCTGTACTATATTAAAAGGGGAAAACACTCTTTTGTTAAACATTCACTTTCCAAATTTATCCCTCCTATATTAATAAAATTTCAATTTTTTAAATTTAGGTGTTTTTTCTTTTATTTTCAAAAATGTGTTATTATATAAACAAAATCCTCTGCCGACACTAAAAAATGCGCTCTCCCTGCCACTCGCAAACTCCTGTGCACTCCAGAAAAATGAGCAATGAGCGGAGCATATCACTTGGGGGTTTACGAGCGGCGGGAGCGGAGGGTGAATGACTGTTTTAAGAAATAAATTCTTAATAAAAATATTCTTTCAATTTAAAGTGATTTCAAAAATATAAAATAGAAAACTTTACTTTTTCTTTTCACAAATGGTAATATGGAAGAGTACTTTTAGTATGATGAAAATGAAGTTCAATCTCTGTTCACTGCCGCGTGACATTAGCTCGCAGTGATTGAAACTTTCAATGTATTTAATCATAAGCATGAGAGAAACTTTCAATGTATTTAACCAAGATGAATGATTACAATAATAATATTCGAACACTGAGATCAAGGCGATAATGTTTACTTTTGTCTTTGATAGTTTATTGTTAGTGGTAGTCTAACTCACCTAGCGGGGAGGGGGGGGTGAATAGGTGGCTATGTACTATTTTACTACTTATCAAGATTTTGCAGCTTATAAGAAGAGTAAAGCACACCAAACAAACACAGATCAACCCACAAATGTTTATAGTGGTTCCCCAAGTTCTGGGTACATGCATTTTTCCTCTACACCTATCTAGCAATGAGTTAGACTAGACAAACTCCTCCAAAAACTCAGCTCCTTGAGCTTACAACTCAGATCTCTCAGGATCTCTTACATCTCCTCCAAGATCCTACCTCAGACACAAACACTACAGCTCAGAGTAGTCCAACTCCTACAACTCAGAAACACTCCTAGTTTCCTATCTCAGTCTTATCTCCAAGTCTTACCTCAAATTTATCTACAAGTCTTACAACTGAGGTGAGAGTACAACCCTACAACTTAGGCACAAAGGCCTTATAGCTCAGATCTAAAAATATATCCTATAAAAAATAGAGTGAATATTTTACAAAGATACTTTAGATCTTTAAGCTTCAGTTTTTCTGCTATTTTTGTTGTGATGACAAGTATCTGGAGCTAGCCCCTTAACCGATTGATCTTCAAGTAGAACATGTTAGGACTTTCTCCTTCTTGATCTTCTTCTCCAGCAGCTGGAAGAAGATCAAATTATGAGACAGATTATTGACTCTCCTTTGTGAAAAAACTTGCTTGACTCTCCTTTGTTCTTCTAAGCAACGACTCTTGGTCGGATACTTAGGATACTGTTCCATTACCCTAGCACATTTCCTTTTATACATTTGACTTCTGCAACGGTCTTGGAATGCGTCTTGTCATCGGCATGGACATGAATAAAATAGTCTATCCTTACTTTATGCGCCAACGCCAATTTTGAATCTTGCCACACTGTACGGGCTCAACAGTAATATTTATCCCGGTTCATCGATAACGTTGAGTATAATATTCTTTCTCAGCAGTATCGGCCTTGGTGCTAAGAACTATTTCATTTAGCTTCTGCTCCACGATATCGTTGAGTATAATATTATTTCTAAGCGATAACGACCTTGGCGCTGAGAATTTCTTCATTCAGCTTTTGCTCCACGATATCGTTGAGTAGAGACTTCATTCTCAACGGCATGTCAACGATACAACGGACACTACTATACCTACTCAGCGGTATAATCCATGTTTGCTCTAAACTTGTTTTAAAGTCAACAGTAAAGTGTCCTGCATAAACATGAAGTAGATATGTCATCAAATACATTATGCTCTTAGCATTGTAGGTGATGTTTCTTCAAACGTAAAAATATTGAGAAAAATATTCCTAACAATCTCCCCCTATTTGAAGAAGGTAGAACACATATCAATGCTAAGGTGCATTAACCATAAAATCATAATATGACATTAAAATCATGCTATAGCAGATAAATCTTGTCATCACAAAAACATTTAGAGCTACTTTAGAAACATGTTATCACAGATATATAATAGTAAAACATATTGAACAAAAAAAAATGTCATAGCAATCTCAGTGTATATATATATATATATCAGCCGCAGTCTTAATTGAAAAACATAAGTCCATTACAATTAATCACAGAAATTTTTAACAGAAAATTTAAGGCTATTGATGTTTGTCAATTGTTGCATCTGAACTTGATCCTTCACCCTGAACAACTGTTATTCTTTCCACAATTCTGGCCTTGTTCTTCTTCATCTTTAAATACATAAAAAGTTTGAGATTGTATTTGGAAGGCATCCTCTTTGGATTGTTTCTCTTTACCAAGTTCTCTTTAATGATCCTTTCCCTAAGAGAGTTCCTCTTCAGATGCTTTATCCATTCTTTTGAAGGATACACACTGTTAATGTTCTTTAAAAGCTGTCCATGGTTGATCCAGGAATTGATTATGATATTTCTTGAATCATCACTCCAATACTCAAAGTCTGGATCATTAGCTTGTTCAGTTCTTCTCTGGGCCCTGAATTTTCATGAAGCATCAGACCTCTCTTTCTTCTTTTAGCAAGCTGTTCATCCTGAGCTGCTCTTTCCTGACCTTGGAAATCAAAATCTGAAGGCCTATTCTTGTCCAGCAGCGATAAATTGAGAGCAATCCTTGTTCCTTGGAGAACTTTTAGGGCTTGCTCAACATTGAACTTCTCCCCCTTTCTGGCTTCTTCAACAATTTTATTATCCGGGTGAGAGGTGTTTGTCTCAAACTTGCTAGAAAAAGTCTGAAAAATATTTTCATTATCTTCCAGAAGAATTTCTCTTGACTCTTCAGTCAGCTGCGTAGCTTAAACTTGAGTTTGATACACATAGTCCTCATTGTGATCTACAGCTTGTCTGATAACCTCATCAGTCTGACTTACCCAGTTTTTCACACTAGTTATGTCTTGAGCAAACTCTTTGAGACTTGCATCCATTGATCTGAGAATGCTTACATTCTGTTTGACTGTGCTGGCAGACAGGTCAAATCACTTAGTGATCTCTCTATTGAGGTGAGCAGTGTCACCTTTCAGAAAATCCAGATCATTCATGATATCTGTTTTAACCTTTTGAACTTCAGTTAAGATTTCAGATTTCATATTCTTAACTGACTCATTTATGTATGACTTCAAGGTTGATGCTTGCTTATCCAGTAGAGCTTTTATTGATGTGAGGATGGAACTATCAGAAGTACTGGTGGATGGTTCAATGTGTGTTACTTGATGTGGCATTTTAGCAGCCTCTTGACCCACACTTATCCCCAGGTGCTCTTGATCAGCCAACGACTTCTAATATCCTGATGACTTTTTTAATCTCTTCAGAAGCATGTTGAAATCCTTGTCGAACTACATAATAACTTCGTGAAGGGTTTTCTCTGCTTTTGGCACAATGAGATTTGATTTCTTAGTCAATGATGGCGCCGAGATGGACGGAACGACTCGACGACATTCTGGGGTTTAGGTTTTATGTTTTCAACTAAACCTTTACTTTATATATATATTATTTTAATATATTTATAATAGGATTTTAAATCAAAATCGAAGCGCCACACAAATAGAATGATCATTAAAATGATCTAATGGCTGAAAATGATTGAAAAATTAATATAGCAGTCCGTCTCGACGGTATCGTTGAGACAGAGAGATATATCGTTGATCATTTTCTCAATTATCTCCACGGTATAGCTGAGACTTTCTCAGCTAATTTCCACAGTATAGCTATGACTTTCTCAGCTAATCTCCACAGCCCTGCTAGGCTTAAATTTCCATCAAAAATGGTAGAAACGGATGAAATAGAGTCAATTGATTCATTCAAAGGTTATCTTCCTAACATCTAGCAGCTGACTGAATTAAGTTATCAGAACATGGTTTTAGCAATTAATAAAATTAAATGCAGATAACTGGAATGATGAAGTATAATAACTGAAATGTTGTAAGAAAGATAATCTATTCTATGTTAAACCTTCCTAACTCAATTTTGAAAAAAATGAACTTTGTCTCATTCAGTGACTTAGTAAAGATATCTGCCACTTGTTTGTCTGTGGGGACAAATTCAAGACAGATATCCTTATTCTCAACATGTTCTTTAATAAAATGATATCTTATTTTTATGTGCTTAGTCCTACTATGTGATATATGGTTCTTAGCAATAGAAATAACACTAGATGAGTCACAAAACTCAGGAGTTTTACTTACCTAGAGGTTGTAGTCCTGTAGTTTATGATGAATCCATAAAAGTTATGTACAACATCCTACTGAGATGTACTCTGGCTCAGCCTTAGTTGTCAAGGCGTGCGCTTAGGCGCGCCTGAGGCGCTGGGCGCACCGGGCGTAGCCCGCCACGCCTCAGCACGGCTGAGGAGGGCAATGTGCCCCAGGTGCGCCTGGGCGCGCGCCTTACAGGCTCCCAGGCGCGCCTGGGCCTTTCAAGGTGTTTTAAAAAAAATTGAGATGAGCAATAACATGATCTTAGACGCACCCGAGGAACTCCTAGGCGCACTTGGACGCCTAATTCGCTGAAATTGAGCAAATTGGGCGCCCAATTCGCTGAAATTGAGCGAATTTGGCGGCCCAATTTGCTCAATTTCAGCGAATTCGCCCCAATTCGATGATTTTCAGCGCAATTCGCTCAATTTCAGCGCATTTGGCGCCCAATTCGCTCTATTTCAGCTAATTGGGCGCCCAATTCGCTATTGAGCGAATTGGGCGCCCAATTCGCTCAATTTCTTCGAATTGGGCGCCCAATTCGCTCAATTTCAGCGAATTGGGCGCCCAATCGCTCAATTTTCTTTTTCCCCATTTTTGCGCCTCACGTGCCTCAGGCGCGCGCCTGCGCCTAGGCTCCAGGGTCCCTTTGCGCTTCGGTGCGCCTTGCGCCTTTGATAGCTAAGGACTCAGTTGTGGATATACACACATTGGTCTGCTTCTTGCTGCTCCAGGATATCTATCTTCTTCCTAGAAATTGACAAGTTTCACTTGTGCTCTTCCTATCTTCTTTGCAACCTGTAAAGTCTGCATTTGAATACCCAATTAGTTTAAAGTCTTTGTTCCTAGGGTATCACAGACCAAGATGTTGGCTGCCCTAAAGGTATCTCAAAATCCTTTTTGCAGTCGAGTAGTGAGATTCCTTAGGGCATTCCTGGTACCTAGCACAAACACATTTTGCATGCATGATATCAGGTCTACTTGCTGTCAAATATAATAAGGATCCAATAATATAGCTGTATATGGATTCATCAAAAGGTTTTCCCTTCTCATCCTTGTCCGGAGATATATTTGATCCCATAGGAGTTTTCATGATGGAAGCTGATTACATCCCAAATTTTCTAATTAGTTTTTAGTGTGCTTAGTCTGAGAGATGAAAATTTCATCATCAGATTGTTTCACTTATAGACCTAAAAAGTACTTTAGATTTTCTATACTGCTTATTTCAAACTCTCCCTATATATGGTTGACAAAACTCTTGCAAAGGTTGTCATCAGTAGATTCAAATATTATGTCATCAACATAAATTTGGACTAAGAGACTTTTACACTTTTTTTCCCTTTAGGAACAATGTGCTATCTATCTTTTCTCTTAAAAACTTGTTTTTAATGTGAAAGTTAGATGTGGTTTCATACAAAGCTCTAGGGGCTTGTTTTAACCCATACAAAACTTTTCTAAGAAAATAAACATGAGAGGTTAGGGTTGGATGCACAAAACTTGAGGGTTGCTCTACATATACCCCTCCTCCAGATTTCCATTTAGGAATGTTGATTTTACATCTATCTGATAGTTCTTGAAACCTTTAAAGACAATATAGGCAAGGAACATCCTTATTGCCTCTATCCTTGCAACTGGAGCAAAAGTTTGCTCAAAATCTATGCCCCGCTCTTGCATGTAACCCTTGACTACTAATCTGGCTTTGTTTTTGACTACTACACCATTCTCTTTCATCTTGTTTCTGAAAATCCACTTGGTGCCAATGATGTTGTGTCTTTGTGGCTTTGACACCAACTTCCAGACCTTATATCTTTTGAATTGGTGTAGTTCTTCTTGCATTGCACTGATCCAGAAAGGGTCTTTGTTGACATCTTCAAATTTCTTTGGCTCCACCTGAGACAGGGAGCTCAAAAAGATGGTTTCATTGTGAATTCTGCTTCTAGTGGTGACTACTTGACTGACATCTCTAATTATGAGAGTGTTGAGATGATCTCTCATATTTCTAGTAACAGCAGACAATCTGTCAGCATCAGGATGACCTATTGGAATGTCTCCAGATATCTCTTCTTCTTCAGCAGCTTGCTGAATTCCATCAGCTGGCTGAATTTCTTCACAAAGCAATTCAATTTGAGAAGAATTTTTGTTTGAGCTTGGCTTGTCTTGAATAGACTAATCTTGTATATTAAGCTCAGAACCTGCATTGTTAGTAACACTAGACCTGCCCTTGTATAACAGACTAGACTCATCAAAAATGACATGCATAGATTTTTCTACAATTTGGGTTTCCCTATTTAATATTCTATATGCTCTACTTTGAGAGCTATATCTAACAATGATTTCCACACAACGTTTCTCAGCAAATTTAGTTAACTGAGTTTTTCTATTGTTTAAAATATAGCATTTGCAACCAAATATTCTAAATAAGATATGATTGATTTTTTGCCTTTCAACAGTTCATAGAGAGTTTTACTATGGACTTTGTTGATAGAAGCCCTATTCAGAACATGACATGTAGTATTGATTGTCTCATCCCCAAAATTTTCTGATAGTGAGGAATCACTAAGCATGGTTCTGCCAGCCTTAATCAAAGTCCTATTTTTTTCAGCCACCCTATTTTGTTATGGACTTGTAGGAGAAGAGAATTCTTGGGTGATACCAAGTTCTTGACAGAACCTTGTCATGACTCCAGACTGAAATTCTATACTATGATTACTTCTTAGTTTGACCACAGAACATTCCATCTCATTTTGAATTATCTTAACAAATGTAACGAAGACATCCAAGGTATCTGACTTCTTCCTAAGGAAGAATACCCATGTATATCTAGAGTGATCATCAACAATCACACAGGTATACAACTTCCCTCATAAACTCTGAATTGACAAAAGGACCAAACAGATCAATATGCAATAGATAGCGACATCTCTTAGAGTCTTTGGGAGCTAAGCTCTTAAAGGTGACCCTTGTTTGCTTGCCTATCTTGCAGACTGGCATACAGGACAGAGATCCCCTTTATCACATTTTAAATTAGGAGAATCTCTAACTAAATTCTCAGATAAAAACTTGTTAATCGTCTTATAATTAATGTGAGCAAGTCTTTTGTGACATTGAACACAACGTGACTCCTTCTCATTAGTTACTAGACAAACAAGAGTAGAAAAATTATTACAAACGAAATGTAAGCAATAAATATTTCCACTCCTTGTGTCTGAGAGAATAGTCTCTAAATCATTTAACTTTTTAATCAGACACTTATCATTATGAAATTCAATGACATAACCTAAGTCGCATAGTTAACTTATACTTACAAGGTTGTGTTGCAATCCTTTAATATAAGCTACTCTTGTGATAGAGATTATGCCATTGGAGATCATACCATATCCCTTGGTGACTCCTCTGCCAGAGCCTCCAAAGATGACCTTTGGTCTATTCTTCACAGGAGAATAATCCTTTAGAAGACTTCTAGTTCCTGTCATGTGCCTTAAGCACCCACTGTCCAAGTCCCAAATTTGTTTTAAGTTTGTACTTGAACTATCCCGCAAGATAAATCCATTTTACCTTAGGAGTCCAATAATCTTGGGTCCTAGGTTCTTATTAGCAGTAAAAAGAATATTTCTGCCTACAACTGCCTTAGTTGGAAAGCTTCTCTTTGCATTAAGCACATTGGAGTTGTGCCAACAATCAATGACAAAGTGTCCCACCTTATCATAACACCAACACTCATGGATGTTGTACCTTCTCTTCTGAACATTTCTTGATGTAGATGGTGCATCTGAAAGCTTATGTTCAACAGAGAAAACAACATCATTTTTTCTTATTCCTCTCAGCTTAGTGCCTGACAGTTTACTCGACGGTAATCAATCTTACTCGACGGTAATCAATTTTACTCGACGGTAATCAATCTTACTCGACGGTAATCAATCTTACTCGACGGTAAAGAATCTTACTCGACGGTAATCAATCTTACTCGACTGTAATCAATCTTAGTCGACGGTACCGGCTTGACAAAAACAGATGACATTTGATATGGCCTTGTCAGGGTGGATCATAGTCTTGCCACTAGCCAAATTCTTTGCTGAAAGGGATTGAGAAGATGCTACTTTCTTACCCTTGAGTGTAGGGGTTGGAGTACCAAACACAAATATTTCATAATGAGGCATTTGGATTTTCTCATGGGGGGCTTTCAAAGCACTCATTCCCATACCTTTTCTCCCTCCGTAGTTAGGTACATTTTTGCCCTTACTATAAGAACTTCCATTTTCTAGTGACCATATATACTATCATGGTCATACCTGTTGGAAGGAAGTAAGACCTTCTGAAAGGTGGTCTGAGGCTTAACAACAACCTTGCCTTTACCTTTATTCCAACTAGCTGCTGCCCTTCTATTGAAGCCCAATTCCCTCCTATTGTTTTGGGAGGAGTCAATGATAGACAACACTGAATGTGTTTTGGAGAATTGGGTCACTAACTTCCTCTCCTTGAGGAGATCATTTTCAAGCTTCTTAATAAGTTTTTCATTTTGAATTTTTATTTCAGTATGCTTGTCAATTATCTGCTTGAACTCAATTGAATTATAGGCAATTTGATGGAACACCTCCATCTTTTCCTCCAACTCAGCCTTAAGAGGTCTAAGAACCTTAAGCTCTTCAGCTTGCTTCCTAGTAAACTTCTGCTTTTACCCAAGGACTCAAGGAGGGCACCATACATGTCAATCAATTGATTGACCTCAAACTCAGAATCTTAACCATTCTCATCACGAGATGGAGAAGATGCTTCAGCTTCTGGGCCTATCTTATACTCTGAATTTGAAGAAGGCATGTTAAAAATTATTACCTCATCAGGATCAATTCATCTCGAGTTTCTTCTTCGGTCATGATCATTAAGCCACAACATCCATCTTCTTCTTTATCTTCCTCATTATCACTGTCTGAATGTGACAGAGGAGCTCTAATTCCTATTCTTGTCGCATGATAGTTATCAATTTTAGTAGTAGCATAAAGCCCAATGTAGGATTCTTCTTCATCTTCAGATTCAGAAGAGTCTGAGTTACTTTGACTCCAGTTCTTCTCCTGCTTAACAAGGAAAATCTTTTCAAACTTCTTGCTCTTATGGTGATACTTCCTGACACCATCATTCTTCTTCTCTTTTCTCTTTACTAAGCAGTCATCAATTACATGCCTAGGCTTATTGCAATAATAACAAACAATGCTAGTAGAAATATGTTTACTAGATTCAGGAGCATACCTGACCCCATTGGGGATTTTCTGATCTTTATCAGATCTTCTGAAGTCCTTGTAGTTTGAAGAGGAGGAAGGTTTGTTCTTCCATTGCTTCCTCTTCATCATCTTCTTAAATTGCGTTGAGAAGGCAACAAATTCCTCATCTGACATATCAACATCTGGTGTGCTGGGTTCAGAAGATTCTGACTCAGCAACTTTCCTGGGAGGAGAAGGGATTCTCTTCTTGTTCTTCCTTGACCCTTCAGCCTTGAGGGCCATTATCTTCTCCTTCTGGTGTGACATGGCAGCAGTCTCCTCCTTCCTTGCATTTAACTACATCTCATATGAGAGCAGCTTTCCAAATAGTGTGTAGGGAGGAATGTTGGCCAAGTTCCCCATCTCACTGATGGTACAAATCTTGTTGTCCTAGTCTCTAGCTATGTTGTTAAAGGCGCGCCTCAGACGCGTCTCGGGTGCGCCTAAGGCTCGAGGCTCTACAAGCTCAGAGGCTTACGCCTTTTTCGTGCCTTAGAAGCATAAAAGACACGTCTGAGTGTGATTTTTGTTGCAAGCCTTTTTTTCAATAGAAAAAAGAAATAATATAAGAACTCAATAATTTTTGCATAATTTAGTGTTTGTAAAACATAATCGAGTGTTACGACTTAAATATGATATAAGTGACCACATTAATTCTATATCTTAAGAGAGATAAATGATAATAGTGAATGATTAATGAGTAAAATAGTTGAAAAATCTGATCAAGAAGATGGACTAATGTTTGATGCTGATTTTTTAAAATGAATGTGATTGCGCGTTGCCTTCGTCAGGCGAGCGTCTGCGCCTTGCGCCTAGGATCCAAGACCCCTTTGCGACTTAGTGCTTCTTGCGCCTTTAATAACTATGGTCTTTAGTTAGATATCTTATGAACTTATCATTAAACTCCTAATTTATGAAGACTCTGTCATAGTTCTTTAGCTCATTGACTATCTTGAAGAACTTTTTATAGCATTCAGTTATGCTATCTTTACTGCTCTGTCTAAAGACTACATATTCTTAATTAACAAGAGATTTCCTTTCATCCCTTACTTCTTTTGTTCCTTCCATATACATAATAAGTGTATCCTGCCTCTCTTTTGCTGTCTGGCAGTGGATCATGTTCTGGATTGTGAAATCATTAATTCCACCGACTATGATATTTTTTGCTCTTTTATCCATTATAGACAGCACAATCTCATCCTTGTTCATGCCAGCATATTTCTTAGGAACCTGCATATTTGGATCAATGCTGGAGGCCTTCATGGGAATGAATGACCTCTATTCTACTGCGATGTAGATAGGGGTGGAAATAGGCCAGGCCAGGCCAGACCTTATTGAAAACAGGCCAGACCTACATTAGTCTTTTTGGGCCTGAGCCTGACCTACTAGCCTGATGTAGGCCAAAATATAGGTCTGACCTGGCCTATTTTGCAAAACGGGTAGGCCTGGCCTTGCCTGTAGGTCTACTTAGGCCTACTTAATAATTCATTTTTAATATACTATTAGTAATTAAGTAATTAGGGATATTTAAGTTTATATAATAAATTAATTTTATTTATTATTTAAAAATAATGTAGGCCGGCCTGCAGGCTTACAGGTCAGGCTTTAATAAAAGAGGTCTGAGCCTGTTTTAATAACAGGCCCAATTATAGGCCTATATTTATGATAAGTAGAAAATAGGCCAGGCCAGGCCGATGGCAGGCCAGGTCGCAGGCCCCTGATAGGCCGCTTGGCCTATTTCCACCCCTAGATGTAGATCTTAGGGTCTGAAGCTTCCATGAATAGCTTCACCATTTACTTACATATGCCAAAGTTCTCTTTTCTGCATATGAGCAACTTCATAGAGCTCATCTCCTTATGAGACTCACTGGAGGTCATGGTGAATGGTTAGACTACCTCTATAGGATCTGGTCAGACTGTTATGTCTAGTTTTGACCAACCTACCTCTGATACCACTTGATAGTTTATTGTTACTGGTAGTCTAACTCACCTAGAGGGGGTTAAGTTTGTGGTTATGTACTATTTTACTACTTATCAAGATTTGCAGTTCATAAGAAAAGTAAAGCACACAAAGCAAACACAGATTAGCGCACAGATGTTTATAGTGGTTTCCTAAGGCCTGAGTACATCCACTTTCTCTCTACACCTATCTAGCAAAGAGGTAGACTAGGCAAACTCCTCCAAAAACTCAACTTCATGAGCTTACAACTCAGATCCCTCAGGATCTCTCAGATCTCCTCCAAGATCTTACCTCAGGTATACAGGCACTACAACTTCAAGTACTCCAACTCTTACAACTCAGAAACACTCCTGGTTTTCTATCTCAGACTTATCTCCAAGTCCTACCTCAGACTTATCTCCAAGTTTTATACATTATCGGTGACATTTCTTGGTCATATGGATAGTGAAGAGGGTATTGTAGTAGATTCAGCAAAGATAATGGCTCTTAGAGAGTTTTTTATACATAAAATTGCGCGGAAATTCAAAGCTTTTTGGGACTTGCCATGTAACGTCCCATTTCGTAATAGACCCCTCGCGCGCGTTTTGAGTCAAGAAAGCTGACTCAAGCTTGGGGTGCACTGGTAACAGGCGTCGAGTGATACTCGACTAATAAGGCAAATTTCACTTAGAAGAGTTCTGGACTCAACTAGACGTTGAGTGTGTTGAGTGGTATCAACGTCATTCCAGTTTAACTTAGAAAATTGCTTTGGATCCACCAGGCGTTGAGTGCGTTGAGTGTTCTCAATGTCATTCTAGTTTGACTTAACAATTGTCCTGGATTCAGAAAACGTCGAGTGCGTTGACTGGAAGTACAACCTTACAACTCAGGCACAACGACCTTATAGCTCAGATCTAAAAATAGATCCTACAGAAAATAGAGTGGATATTTTACAACAAAAAATTTAAGATAATTTAGATCATGAAGCTTCAATTTTTCTATTGTTCTTGCTATGATGGTAAGTATCTGGAGCTAGCCTCTGAATAGATTGATCTTCAAGTAGAACAGATTAGGACTTTCTCCTTCTTGATCTTCTTCTCCAGCAGCTGGAATAAGATCCAACTATGAGTCAGATTATTGACTCTCCTTTGTTCTTCTGAAAGTTATCAGGTAGAACTGGCTTGCTTCCAATACGCCTCTTTAGGTTTTGCGATTGTTACCACAACGACGCTTGGTCGGATACTTGGGTACTGTTTCATTGCCCTAGCAAATCCCCTTTTATACCTTTGACTTCTACAACGGTCCTGGAATGCGTCTTGTCATCAGCATGGACAAGAATAGAATAATCTATCCTTACTGCATGCGCCAACGCCAATTTTGAATCCCGCCACGCTGTACTGGCTCAACAATTATATTTATCTCGCTTCATCCATAATGTTCAGTATAATCTTCTTTCTCAGCGGTATCGGCCTTGGCGCTGAGAACTGCTTCATTCAGCTTATGCTCCACGATATCATTGAGTATAATATTCTTTCTCAGCGGTATCGTCCTTGGCGCTGAGAACTGCTTCATTCAGCTTATGCTCCACGATATCATTGAGTATAATATTCTTTCTCAGCGGTATCGGCCTTAGCGCTGAGAACTGCTTCATTCAGCTTCTGCTCCACGATATCGGTGAGTAGAGACTTAATTCTCAATGGTATGTCAACGGTACAGTGGACACTGCTATACCTACTCAGCGGTATAGTCCATCTTTGCTCTAAACCTATTTTAGAGTCAACAGTAAAGTGTCCTGCATAAACATGAAGTAAATATGCCATCAAATACATTATGCTTTTAGCATTGTAGGTGATGTTTCTTCAAATCTAGTAATATTGAGAGCAATATTCCCAATAGTGTTTTCTATACTAACTCTTCTCCATAAGATTCGATTGGCCCTAGCTTATCTTCCCCCGATTTGCCTCAAGCAGCTCCCTAGACCTACTCCCTAGATCTAATCGTCTTGCCCGTAAGACGAATTTTCTTCCCTAAGTCTCACACAAACCTAATCGCCAAGACGGGTGAATTCTCCTAAGTCGCTCACGGACTTACCAACCACCGGGCGAATTTCTCTACCAATAAAAAAAAGGTAACCAAATGGAAAAGTTATAAAAGATATGAGATTTGTAATATGCTAGAGAACTCCCTATGAAGAACTTCTGAAGGAGAAGACGAAGACGCAAGAGAAATCGCCGTTGTTGATGCCTGTATCCTTCGCGTAGAATGATCGTTGATGCGCTTCTTCAAGTTCTTTTGATCTCCGTGTTTGCTCAAGAGAGTGCTCTGGACCTCTGGGATGAGGTCTCTCATGAAAAGGATTAGAGTTGTAGCTTTGGTCGTTGATGAAAAGAACAAGCAGGGCGGCTCTATTTATAGAACTGTGAGCTAGCACCGGCTATAGGTCTTACCGCCGGGCGGTAGCCAAAATGGAATGAGATCTGTGGCGCATCCGTCTAGGAATGGTATGCGCGTTCCTTATTTTACGCAACCACTACCCCACAACGATTGGGTTACTGTGCCGTGTTAGATCCATATGCGCTTCTGCCGTTGGATTGATTTCTTACTCCATTTGGCTCCTTAATCAGCCGTTGATTGTCGGACATGCCTTAAGTTACCGCCGCGCGTTCGCGTTAACGTCGTGCGCTAACTTCTTGCTAAAGATTGACTTCGCTCCCGCCAATCATTTTGTTCAAATGCAGTTTGTCAGCCGTCCCTCAATATTCAACACTATTGCCGGCGGTAGGTTATGCCGCCCCACGGTAGCTCTCAGTTCAGGGCACAGTCTTCATTCAGCATAGCATTTCATGTACGCATTCAGAGTTGTATTGTACTGTAGATCTTGCAAACTATAAACACAAGACAAGCATTATCAAATATATAATGATATTTGTTATTCTTAAAACAAGAGATAGAATGCGTGTTCCAACATGACTCCCGTTGTTTCTTCTAGTATTGAGAAGGCTAGGATAAGGAAGGGTTGAGACGATCCTCTCCGAGACTTCTCCCTCTGAAGACTGCACTCGCGCTCTCAATCGGAAACCCGCAACATCTTGTTCTTTGTGATACTCCCTGTCAATCCGGAATTATACAAGAACTTTGTTACTAGCTTGTTGGGCTATTTATTTTATAAGTTATATCATATAATTTGTTGTTCGGGTTCATTATATTCTTTTGTATTTTTAAAGGTTTAGTGACTATAATTTTGTATTTTCTTTTATATATAATGAAATCCATCTATGTAAACTTAACACGCCACAATTTCTTACACTATCTGTGAAATGCATATAACTATTTTTTGTATGTTTGATAGTTAAGCCTAAAGTCCATCCTTTAGAAAGTCAATTCATGTTTGAAATTTCCTAGCTTGTCTCATTTCAAGATGCTTATCTTGCTTTCTAGTATTTCAGATATTGTGAATTTGAAATATATCTGAATCCTTAATTATATGTGAACTCTTAGCAGCTCAGTGCAGATTGGTTTCCACCTTCGGAGGCTTCTTTCAAACGGTTTCATATTCGTGGGCTAATCTATGAACTTTTAAGAGATTCATCTCAGAAGTCAATTCCCACTTCAAGCAACGAGGATTTCCCCTGCTTTGCTAATGATGCTGATCAAGCTGTAGAGTTTCTTTCTGCACAGGAAAGCCCATCAAAGGGTGTTAGTGGTAATTATGTTTTCTCTATAGTTCATGTAGGAGATCAATTAAACTTTCAACTGCATGTTCTTTTTTGTTCAGTACATGTAATAAACAAATGCAGGGTCAACTTTGATTCTTCCATCTACAGCCCAGGATGTTTCTTTTGAACAGACATCTCATTTTAACTCTAGTGAAGAGACATGTCATTTGGAGGTAATTCGCTGTTCAAAATCATTTGGTTTACTAATTCTTCCTTGTCACCATTCTTTCTTAATGCTTTTACCTGCGTGAACTGAATATTTAAACCTTGTGACATTATTAGTGTGGTAAATTTCTCATTTGCTGAAGATGCATTGAGTAATTCATTCAATTCAGTGGCATTGTAGCATTTTTTAGTCATTAACTACAACAATGATAGTTTAAATTCCGGTTTAGACTAAATTAGTCCATATGGAGCCTTTTTTTCGAACGTGCAGATTTTTTAGGGGAAAAGGAATTTTATATTCACTAATATACACGTGAATTGATTTATATTCCACTCCTGTGTGATTCAGTATTTAATAAGTAGTTGTGGAGTGGAGATTACATCAAGGTTCTAATATTTAAGTCTGCGTTTTGCATTGATTATAGAAATTGGTGAGAAAACTTCTTCATTTGATACACCAGGTTATTCTTAAAATGATCTAGGCTATGCTTTTTTCATGTATTTCAGGCTTTATTTCTTATCTTTGCTCTGCAGGCAAAATGACTTTGCCTAATTCATAATAAGATGCAAAATCGTCGATTTCAAATAAGCTTACGTCAAATTGTATTGGAAATACGACTTTGTGCTCGGCGATTTCCTCTGAAAGAATGAAGGAACTCTTTTTATTAAAAACATTGAGCAGACATCGCTCATTATATTGACGTAATAATGTTGCACATCGATTTCCACTCGACGTTTAAATAGTGTGAGGAAGGCGGAATTTGAACTGAAGCCACTTACAAGATATGCACTTAGCGTTCGCCGACCTGATGCATGCTTGCCGACTGAGCGTTCGCCGACTGAGCGTTCACCGACTAGAGGCTCAATTGTTGACCTTGTTGGGGTCCAGCCCCTAAAGGGTCGGTGGACTCAGGAAAAATAAAAATCAGACTGGGTCTGGAGTTGTGCTGGAAGCAGGACGAAGCTTACCGTCTCTTGGCGTTGAGTGAAGCAGCAGCAGCTTTGGCGTCGAGTGTTTTGGCGTAGAGTGTGCTGTTTGGCGTCGAGTGTTCTGCAGCTTGGCGTCGAGTGTTCTGCAGCTTGGCGTCGAGTGTTTGGCGTCAAGTGATGGCTGACGGAACCTGTTCCGTGAAGTCTTGATTTTTCTGTCGTCTGATGGTTTAGGGCTTGATCTAAGGGCTGAGATAGTCTCGCCCTTTACCCTAATTAAGCCACGACGTATTCCAGACAGGAGATTGCAGTTATTCGGTCGTCACAAGGAGTTCTCCGCTCTCCGTTTTCTGAAGAAGATCGGCCTTTCGCCATTGTTGCTGTCAAAAAAGTTCTTCAGGAAGAAGAACATGAGTTTTTCTCAGATTAGTGCCTTGTCTCCATTGTAAGGGTATTTTTTGCTCTTTTTTTCTCGTCTTCGTTTTCTCTAGGAGTTTGAAGAGAGATCTTGAGTTTTGTGATCTTTTTCTTGGAGAGAGAATCTACTGTAATCTGAGAAGGGTATTCAATCTGTAAATCTGGTGGAGATCTAGGTTGGGCAAACCTAGTATCTTGATGTTGTAATCCTTATTGCTCTAATAGTGGATTTTGAGTGCCCCGCCCTGTGGTTTTTTCCCTTATTGATTTGGAGAGGGGTTTCCACGTAAATCATTGTGTTCTCTGGTTGTTTTTTTCTGTGTTTGCTGCGTTTATTTTCTTCTCTATGCCCGGTTACGCAAGCGCAGTGAGATCCTTGTTTCCCAACAAAGTGGTATCAGAGCTAGGTTATCTGATTGGTCGTTTCGTTTTAGATTTGAGTCAACGGTAGGTGACGATATTGGTCCGCTCCCTACCTTCCTAAATGACTAAATCTGATCCGTGAATTAATCAAACTTGTCTCGGATCATCGACATGTTAGAGAAGATGGAGCAGAGCACATGAATGATTAGCATGAATGGAAAGAACTGGAGCATTTAGAAGCTGCGGATGGAGGATCTTTTATATTGTAAAGATCTCCATACTCCATTGTTGGGGAGGCCGGCTACTATGCTGGATGACGAAGGGTGGAAAAGGATTGATCGGAAGGCAGTGAGATTCATTCGGCAATGGCTAGACGATTCTGTCTTCCACCATGTATCCACAGAATCATCTGATCAAGCTTTGTGGAGAAAGCTGGAAGCGCTGTACGAGCGTAAGACAGTGGGCAACAAAGCCTTCTTGATCAGGAAGCTTGTGAACTTGAAGTGTAAAGAAGGTTCTCTGATGACTGAACATCTAAACATTGCTCAAAGCATCATAAAACAGTTGGAGGCCATGAAGATTACCTTAAGAGACGAGCTGCAAGCATTGATGGTTCTTAGTTCTTTGCTAGAGAGTTGAGAAACTCTTGTGGTGTCATTGAGCAATTCGGCGTCGGATGGCGTGGTGTCAATGGAGATGATGACGAGTTGTCTTTTGAACGAGGAGCTAAGGAGGAAGGACTCTGGAGTCTCTACATCAAATGCTCTCCTTATTGAGGGAAGATACAGGTTGATAAAGAAGGAAGGTAAGCCACGGGCTAACTCCAGAAGCAAGTCCAGTCCCAAGTCCAAGAATTAGATCGAGTGCTATTATTGCAAGAAGAAGGGTTACTTTAAGAAAGACTACTTCAAGTTGCAAAGAGATCTGAAAGGGAAGTTAAAGGAGACTGAAGAATCAAGTGAGGATGCAGGTGTAGTCTCGATTGCGGAGGATAATCTATTATGCTTACATTGCAGTGGGCCTGCTTGCCAGAAATTTGTTGACACAGATTGGGTAGTGAATGGTGTAGCATCCTACCATTACACTCCTCATCAACGTTGTAGATGTTAGATGTCGGGTTCATGTCAGTTTGGATTTGAAATGCCGTATGTCGGATTGCATGAGATATGTCAGGGATATTTCACAATATTGGATTTTAACTTATATGCCCGGGAATACACTATAACAGATTTACACTATAGAGAAGCCCATGTAATTATGCAAAGTTAGAGAGGAGTTTTTTTTAGCTATTGCAAAAATCACTACAGTAGAAGTTAACAAAATAATGTTAACATATGTTAGAAGTGCACTGGAGAAACAAAAATCACTGCAGATTTACACAAGGAAATGTATAAATTTAGCTATTGCAAGAAAGAAACCCAACTATAGCAGAAGTAGTAGACTTGATCAATATTACTCCAAATATAACTAGCTATTGCAGAAACAAGAAGAATCCTAATTATAAAATAAGTTATGAATTGATCAATATAACTTCAAAATCCAAATAAAACTTTCAACCGTGGCAGAAACAAGAAGAAAGAAGAAGAAAGAAGAAGGGGGCTTACAATGGAGTGAAGTAGTAGAAACCCTAAATCCCGGCGTCGACTCCTCGCGTCCTCGCCTGCGATGCCGATTTGTAGAAAGTCCGGCGTCGTCTCTACTCCTCGACTGTGATTCCGATACGTTGCCTCGTCGCCGGAGGAGCTGTCGATTGTCGACTGTCGACCACTCCGTTGATACGTTGCCTCGTCCCGTAAAATTTAGGGCAAAGCGTGAAACGAATGCATGAAATTGTCCCGTGAACTTTGTTTATATATATATTAAATAAAATTACCGAAATATCGGTTAGAGATATATCGAGATATTTCGCCGTTTATTTAAAAACGTTATTTTTGTCAAACAAATTGATTTCATTGAGGTTTGCACTCAAAACCTTTATGTCGGCCGACATCTGCAACACTTCTCCTCATAGAGATTACTTCTACTTCTATGCTGCTGGAGATCGTGGCACTATCCGGATGGCAAATGTCGGTGTGTCGAAGATTGTTGGTAGTGGAGATGTCCACTTGGAGACTGATCTGGAAAGGGTTGGCCTCAAGGATGTCAGGCATATCCCTGACTTGAGGATGAACCCCATTTCTGTTGGCAGACTGGATGATGGAGGTTTCACGAGCATTGAAGGTGGAGGTGCCTGTAGGCTAGTAAAAAGGTCATTGGTGGTTGCTCGGGGCTAGAAGTGCTGCAGTCTTTACCGAGCAAAGGCCAAGATCTGCAACCCTAGTGTGAATGCATTTGAAGACAATTCCATAGAGTTGTGACATCGTAGACTTGATCACATTAGCAAGAAGAACTTGAAGATCTTGATGAAAAACAAGGTTCTTCCAGAGTTGTCAGGGGAGCTTCCTAACATGTATGTTCACTGCTTGGCTGGCAAATAGAGACGAGTTTCTTTCGCACATGCTGAACTGAAGAGGAAGACGGAGCTGCTGAGCTTGATACACACTGATGTGTGTGGTCCAATCGAGCCTAATTCTGTGGGCGGAGTAGCCTACTTTGTCATATTCATAGACGATCACTCAAGAAAGGTATGGGCTTATTTTTTGAAGCAGAAGAGTGAAGTTTTGACAAATTTCATAGAGTTCAGGGCGAAGGCAGAGAAGATGACCGGTAAGTTGATCAAGCAGCTACGATTTGACAATGTGGGCGAGTACATTGGAGCCTTTGATGCCTACTGCAGAGAGCATGACATCGTGCATGAGAAGATAATTTTGAGGACGCCTCAACAGAATGGGTTGGCAGAGAGGATGAACCAGACGATTGTTG
The DNA here is from genome assembly GCA_039513925.1 of Platanthera zijinensis. Classification (NCBI taxonomy): domain Eukaryota; kingdom Viridiplantae; phylum Streptophyta; class Magnoliopsida; order Asparagales; family Orchidaceae; genus Platanthera; species Platanthera zijinensis. The sequence continues at coordinate 40,226,637 of CM077094.1, forward strand.
GGAAGGTCAAGTGTATGATCTCTCAGTCAGGTGTTGACAAGCAGTTCTGGGCAGAGGCCATACGGACTGCTGTGAATTTGATTAATTTGTCCCCCTCAGCACCTTTGGATGGAGATATCCCAGAGCCTGTTTGGTCCGGGAAGGAAGTGTCTTACAGACACGTGCATGAGTTTTGTTGCAGGGCACATGTTCTTGTCCCCAAGGAGGAGAGATCGAACCTTGAAGAGAAGTCTCGGGAGTGCTTCTTGCTTGGGTTCCCATCTGAGGAGTTTTGTTATAGACTCTGGGACCTAGAGTGGAAGAGTATCATCAGAAGCAGGGATGTGGTCTTTGTAGAAGACCAGGTTGTTGGTGAGCAGGAGCTTGCTAAGCCGCAGGTTCCACCGACTATGGAGTGTTCTAATGTAGTTCCTGCGTCAGGGTATGTTAGTGCTGATGAAGGGCATGCCGAGGAGGAAGCTGTGTAGATTTCATATCAGGACTAGATTCTTGATGGAGGGGGAGATTTGCCTGTAGATGTTCCACCAGTTATGGAGGTATCCCTCAGGAGATCTAACAAAGTTCGGAGGCCGAGCACCAGATATCCACCACAAGACTATGTCTTGCTTACTAATGGTGGAGAGCCTGAGTCTTTTGAGGAGGCTCAGAGATCTGAAGACAGAGTGTCTTGGGTTGTAGCTATGGAGGAGTTAGACCCGCTTCAGAAGAATGAGACCTATGAGTTGGTCCGGCTACCAAAAGGAAAGAGAGCATTGATGAATAAGCGGGTGTTCAAGTTGAAGGAAGATGAACATCTTTCCCAGCCTAGGTACAAGACAAGGTTAGTAGTCAAAGGGTTCAGTCAAAAGTACGGGGTGGACATTGACGAGATATTTTCACCAGTGGTGAAAATGTTTTCTATCAGACTATTATTGGGTTTGGCTGCCTCCAGTGATTATGAGATTGAGCAGATAGATATCAAGTTGGCATTCTTGCATGGAGATTTAGAGGAAGAGCTGTATATGGAGCAGCCTGAAGATTTTGAGGCCAAAGGCAAGGAGCATTTAGTCAGTCGGCTTAGAAAGAGTCTTTATTGGTTGAAGCAGACACCCAGCCAGTGGTACAAGAAGTTTGACTCTTTTATGCTGAAGAGCAAGTTCTAGAGGACTAGGGCTGATCACTGTGTTTATGTGAAAAGACTGAGAAGACCCTTACTATTTTGCTGATGTATGTTGATGATATGCTGATTGTCGGTGATGACAAATCAAACATTGTTAAGATGAAAAAAGGAGCTCAGTGATTCCTTTGAGATGAAGGACTTGGGACCAACAAGGAAGATCTTGGGGATGAAGATCACCAAAGACAGGAGATCAGGTCAGTTGTAGTTATCTCAGGCTGAGTATGTGGAGAAAGTGCTGAAGCAGTTCATGATGGAGAAGGCCAAGCCGGTAGCTACTTCGTTGGGTGGACACTTCAAGCTATCATGCTCTCAGTGTTTTTCATCTGAGATGAAAATGGAGGAGATGAGCCAAGTACCCTATGCATCTGCAGTGGGGAGTTTGATGTATGCTATGGTCTGCACGAGACTAGACATAGCTTATGCAGTGGGGGTAGTGAGAAAATACATGGCGAACCCGGGGAGGATTCACTGGGATGCTGTGAAGTGGATACTCCAATATCTCAGAGGTACCTCAGGCTACTATTTGCAGTGTGGTGGAGAGTCTCCGACTCTTGTTGGGTACTCTGATTCAGACATGGATGGAGATGTTGACTCCAGGAGGTCTACTTTGGGGTTTGCTAGTACTTATGCAGGGGGAACAGTGTCGTGACAGTCGAGGTTGCAGAAGTGCGTGGCAATGTCGACGACAGAGGCAGAATACATTGCTCTGATAGAGGCTTCAAAGGAGATCTTGTGGATAAAAAAGTTCATGCTTGAACTTGGACTCCAGCAAGAGGTGTTCATTGTTTTTAGTGATGGTTAGAGCGACATTTTTCTGGGCAAGAACCCTGCCTACCACTCCAAGACAAAACACATTGATGTAAGGCATCACTGGATTCAAGATGCTGTCGAGGAGAAGCTGCTGAAGGTGAATAAGGTCCACACAGATGAAAATCATTTGGACATGACGACGAAGGTCATGTCGAGAGAGAAGTTGGAGTTCTGCCGCTCGCTGATCGGCATGGTTACTGTCTGAAGATGTCAGGTATGGGAAATTTTCTTTATGGTCTGGAGGGGGAGTTTGTTGGGGTCCAGCCCCTAAAAAGTCGGTGGACTCAGGAAAAATAAAAATCAGACCAAGTCTGGAGTTGTACTGGAAGCAGGACGAAGCTTAATGTCTCTTGGCGTCGAGTGAAGGAGCAGCAGCTTTGGCGTCAGATGTTTTGGCGTTGAGTGTGTTGTTTGGTGTCGAGTGTGTTGTTTGGCATAGAGTGTTCTGCAGCTTGGCGTCGAGTGTTCTGTAGCTTGGTGTCGAGTGTTTGGCATCGAGTGATGGATGACGGAACCTGTTCCGTGAAGTCTTGATTTTTTTTGCCGTCTGATGGTTTTGGGATTGATCTAAGAGCTGAGATAGCCTCACTCTTTACCCTAAATAGGCCACGACTTATTCCATGCATGAGTTTTTCTCAGATCAGTGTCATGTCTCCGTTGTATGAGTATTTTATGCTCTTTTTTTCTCGTCTTCGTTTTCTCTAGGAGTTTGAAGAGAGATCTGGAGTTTTGTGATCTTTTTCTTCGAGTGAGAATCTACTGTAATCTGAGAGGTGGATTCAATCTGTGAATCCGGGGGGATCTAGGTTGGGAAAACCTAGTGTCTTGATGTTGTAGGGTGCGTACAAAATGTAGCACATCAGGGGGCTCACCAGGAGGTGTGTACGAAAAGTCATCACGGATAAGACGACCACCCGAGTGAAAGTCGTGTACACCGACTAGAAGACGTGACTCTCGAGTGTGGTGCGTGTTCCCGAAAAGAAAGAGCTCGTCTGGTGGGTCAGTAGGTGGTGCGTCCCAACACTCATTGATGGTGCAATGCACTATAAGGTATGCCCTCAAAATATGTGTATGCTCAAGCGTACTCAAGGAAGGCCCTACATACGTTATGCTCCACGCAAGATCAATTCTCCGGGACAAGGCTATAGATGATTGCAAAAGAGACGCCAATAACTCAAAACTCATAGACAAGCGTCTCACCTGAGTCGCATCCTCACCAGGATGTGGCGGCTCATCGGGAGGCTCAACAACGGGGTCATCGTAAAACTCGTCACTAGGGTCATGATCCTCCATGTGAGTACCATCGTGAGGGGTAGTGTCCCCGTGAATGGGTGACATAGTCACTACGAGATCAACACCAGCTCTGGGCTCTCAATCGTGATGTGATTCCGGGTAATGACAATAGGAGAGCGACATAGACCTACACTCATGAAGGGATCCGTGGGTGTGGTGTCAGGAAATGAGTATGTGGTTGAGGTGCTAACTAACCCGTTGTATGACAGAGGAGGAGGTGTGGGCGAGGGACACAACACTACAGACTCAGTAGGTCGCTCAGGCTCTCTCTTAGTCGGGGTCACAAGATCCTGCTCAGAAACAAGATATAGGTCATTCATTGGGCCAAGCACCTCACTGGGGAGAGAGTAATCCGCATCAGGTATCACTTCTGTCGTGCCTGACAGGATAGTGGTAGGCGTCGTGGTGGCCTTAGTATGAGAGGGACTCGTACTGCAGAGGTCAAGGTGAGAATCCCATCGATCAGCTCTTGCGGATCTTAATGACCGTTCATAACGAAAGGCGAGCTGATATGTCTGCTCGAGGGACTCCGAGCTATGATAAACTACCTTTGTACGAATGTCAGATTGAAGCCCAGACCGAAATATGGTAGTGGTCATGGCTGGGTCCTCTCGGATATCACTCCTCACAACTAACTCATCAAAGCGATCCTTGCTGAAGGGAAAATAATTGGTCGAGCAAGCGACTCCAATACGACGAAGACAGATATCTCTGACACAATATATGCTTCATGCCCGCCCAACTAGTGATGCGACGAAGACGGTCTCGCTCGCGGGTCCTCTCAACGCTAGCCCAATAAGCACTCGCCTGATTTAAAAGTCTAAGTTTCGCAATCATGGCGCGACGCTCACTGAATAACTCAAAATGATCTAAATAATACTCCATATCCACGAGCAAATAGCTGAAAGACTCGGGACTCGATGAGCCGTCAAAGGAAGGAGAAGCAGTACGAAACTGATTCTCAAGATTTCTCTCGGAACGACTATCCTCATAATAATCATTCTTAAGGTAACCGAGTCGTATCAAAGGATCAACATGATCTGTTTTCGTGTACGGATAAGCACGACAACAATCATCATACTGATCGTCTCTAGCATAGTGGGGTCGTGTCGGTGGGTCAACACGGTCTCTGAAAGTGGTGCACTGCGATCGAGAAGGATCGTCGTAATAATGTGAGGATCTCCCTAACAGGGCTCTGTGAGAGCGGGTGCAAGTGGACTCAAGACCTCCAAAGTGAGGTGGGGACAAGTGGTGATACCTAGACATAATGAAAAACCTATAGAATCTACAATTGTGTATCGAAAAGTGTGTGCAACCTGACTTTGATACCAATTGAGGCAGGACGAATCTATAGGCGGCGGGAAATCTGTGACCTAACCCTACATACTATGCAAATGTCCGACGGTTAGATCACAAATTAAATAATAAATTAAAATCATCACACGCAGACAATTCCACAGCAAGGCAAAATAAATAAAATAAGCGAAACATGCTTAGGCTTTCCTCCGCATGGTGGGCCAAAGCACGAGCGTGCGGCGAATAAACTCTTCATGCAGTTAGAGATTAATCCGAAGCAAAATACTATAATGAACAGAAAATCCCAACAACATGTAATAATCCAAAATCATAACAATGTTTACAACCGAACAAACCAATACAAAACACAATACAAATATTAGGGCTACTGTAAATAGAATAAATCTGAATATTGGAGGGCTCAAAGAGGGATTCTGGTGGTTGGTGGAACTAGATCGGGTAAGGGGAAGGTTGGTCGAGGGTTGGGAGGGCTGGATCGGGGCGGGAGGTTGCTGGATCTGGGCTAGAATGCCCAGATCTGTGCAAAACCGAAAGTGGGGGGGGGGGGGTCTGTTTGAGGTTGCTTCACAGAATTGGGAGGGTGGCAGCAAGCAGGGGAGGTTGGGCTGAAGGGATCTGAGCTAGATTTGCCCAGGCCCGGCTGACTACAGCGGGCAGGAGGGGTGGGAGGTGGTGGCAGGTCCTGAAGGGAGGGAGGGGAAGCTTCTTCCCAGGTTCTGGAGGTTGTTGGGGGGCTGTCGGCCTTAGGGGTGAGGGCGGCGGCCTGCTGGACAGAGGAAGGGAGGGTGACGTCCTGTTGGGAGGAGAGGAGGGGCAGCGACGGCTGATTATTTGGTGGGGGGAGGAAACTTTACAAATGAATAGTAAATTTCATTTTCAAATAGTGAACAGGAAGAAAGGCTGACCTGTAGGTTGCTGGGAGGAGTTTGGCCAGCGGTGGGAGGGGATTTCTGAGGGGGGGAAATGGTGGCTGACCAACAAGAGAATGGTGGAGGTGGAGGGAAAAATCAAAAGATACAAACTTACCCAAGGAGTCGTCACCAAGGGGGAATCCACGGAGTCGGCACCGCGGAGGAGATCACCAGAATTAAGAAAGAAGAGTCTCCACACATTCAGCAATGAGCCATGACGGCAGCCCTAAACCACCTATTTATAAGAAATAAAAATTAGGGCACCCGGAATCAACGGCTATGATTGGTCGTTGGTCTTGAGGCCAAAACTACATGAAATAAAATCCGAAAAGTGCGAAGCTATATATGAAATTTATTCGCAATGCGAATCCGGACGCATCCACGGAGTCGGATCGTCGATCCGGGCACGCCATGTATGGTAAGTCTCCAAATCAGCCCCAAATGGGCACAAAGCTCGTGCTCGTCTCTGCGCCGCGTCAAAAAGTTCATCAGAATAAGTATTTCTGGAATGAATCTTGGAAGAAACCTTTTTTTTTGTTCTTTCAGTGGCAGAAAACTTGAAAGAATATTGTAACTTGAGCATTGTTGAATACTTGCACAGAAAACTTAGAAGGTGCAAGCGTGTCAATCTCCGTGTATTACTCCGTATATCATTTTGAATCTTTCAAGTCCCCTTTTTATAGAAGTCTGGATCGACAAGAGGGCTTGCTGCTTGAAAAGGATTGTTCCAACGGCTATAAAATTTGTCGAAGGAAAGATTCGGCTTGATGCTTCAAAAGGAATGTTCCAACGGCTAGAAAATCTGTCGAAGGAAAGATTTGGCTTGATGCTTCAAAAGGGATGTTTCAATGGCTAGAAAATTTGCCTGAGGAAAGTTCTGACAATGGAAAGATTCTAAAGATAATGAGAAAAAATCCTTTCCTCTCGCAACGCCTTGATTACAACATCAAAGAGCTAAATTTGATGTAATTCAAATTGATTACGCAATCAACGCTTAATCTCTGGAAAGAGCCATTAGACCACGCTTCAGACCGGTAAAAATTATCTAAGCAAACTTTCCTTGATGCAGTCGACAAAGTCCTTTAGTTCGAATAGAAGTTATGTTGCCCAACATGCTGTACTTCAAGAACCTCACTGAGAGCATCGAACACTTAAGCTTTTAACTCTGCATAAATCTTTCAGTCGCGATGCAATCGACAAAATGTATAACTATGCAGTCGATGCAATCGACAAAATGTATAATTATGCAGTCGATGCAATCGACAAAATACATTGTCTTCCAGCCAATGCAGTTGACAAAATATCTAGTCTTCTAACCGATACGGTCGACAAATGACTTAGCTTGTAGTCGATGCAATCGACAAAAATACTTAGATTCTAACCTATGCAGTCGACATTTGACTTAGATTATTTTGAGCTTCTGCCTTTGAAATCTTTTAAGTCCTGTGAATTTCTTCATGATAGTGACATGTTTAATATAGGATTAGATCATAGGTCAATATGAGTTTTGCACCTTGAAGGATTACAAGGGTAAAACCCTGTTTGGGTGACCATAAGCCTAATACCAGATTAGCCAGTCACTTCTGTTTATCCCGTCACAGCAAAACTAGCACACCCATCAAATACAAGATGTTTATTGTCATCTTGAGGGCTTCTTCAAATCAGGAATCTTGTGGACAATATTCCCAACGAAGTTCTAACGTTGTTTTAAGATAGTGACACGTACACAAATGTCTCATGGTTGTTTGATGTTGCGTTGACTGTATTTCAACGCTGCTTGACTTTGACGCTGAGTTCTTCTGCCGCTTCCTTAGGACAAAATCTTTTATCCTAGATACTAAGTTTTTATTACAAAAATTATCCTTCTATACAACATGGGTAATGCCCTATTAAATCAATCATTAAATTGTATGTGAAATCAAGAGGTGGGTTTTTGCCAACCTAAATGACCATTAAACCTAAAGGCAAGTTATACCGTATTGCAGTTAGACCAGTGATGCTCTACAGTTCTAAGTGTTAGGCAGTGAATTGAGTGCATGACCACAAAATGGAAGTTGCGGGGATGAGAATACTTAGGTGGATGTGTGGATGTACGAGATTGTACAAAATTAGGAATGAATGTATCAGGGATAAGACCGGAGTGACCCTAATTGTAGAGAAGATGCGAGAAACTTAATTAAGATGGTTCAGACACGTACAAAGGAGACCATTAGAGGCACTTGCTAAGCGTTTGGGGAGTGTATCCATTAGGCTTGTTAAATGGGGGGAGGGGTGTACCAAAAAAGACATGGAATGAAACTATAAGGAAAGACATGATAGGCATTAGTGAAATTATGACTAAACATAGGGCGCAATGACAACAAAGGTGTTGGAAATTTAATCCCATCCGTCAATGCTTTTTTGGGAATGCGTCACCTACTTATCTCCCCCCTGCAAACAAATCCTGGCATTAATGATGTATTAATCCTTTAAATAAAGCACCATGCTGTAATGAACATTTAACAATGAAATGAAAGTACTCTGTTCTTCTTCTTCCCCCATTACATCTCCTTTCCTGCTTATGTTATCCAAGGAGCCTCTTCATTTCTATGATATAGATTTGTCCAAATGACCTCATCATCTACCCCTTGTTCTCAACCTTTCTTCCCAAGCTTTAATGGCGAAATGTACGAGTATTGGAGCATCAAAATGAAGACTGTATTTTTATCCCAAAACCTCTGGAAGACAGTTGAGCATGGCATATCCAAATCCACAACACCTAAAAAGGAAACTTCATCCCAAGCCAGCATTGATGAGATGATGAAAGACGCACATGCCCTCCTTATCCAGCATGGGGTCACCGATGCCATTTTTCCTTGCATAATGGGTGCTCAAACCGTCAAAGAAGCCTGGCATATTCTCAAAGAAGAATTCAGAGGATATAAGAAAGTGACAAAAATCAAAATTGTTTTTGCCGTTAGAATGCAAGAAACAGAAAACATACAAGATTGTTTTTTCCTGGGTTACCACCATTGTAAACCTAATTTACAACTTGGGAACAATTATTGGTGATCAACAAATTTTCCTAAAACCTCAGAACCCGACCCAGATCCTTTAACCATGTCATCGCTGTGATAAAGGAATCAAAAGATCTTGAGGCATTGTCCATTCGTGAACTCATGAGATCACTTCAGTCCAACGAAGACCAGATAAAGCATTTTGAGCAAGATCTGGATCAACATTTCCAAAACAAACTGTTTATCTCTCAATCGTCCCACTCCCAAAATATACCTGACCATCCGCACAACCCTTCAAGAATCTTTTTCTAAATACAATATGGCAGCCACAACAAAGGGAGAACTCAGGCATCCCAAAATGACGGTAAAAATCTCTTCTGCACTTTTGCAAAAAGTCAAACATTGAGAATAAAGATTGTTTTTATAAATGCAAAAGATGTAGACGCCCCCACTCACACTAAAAAAGATTATTGGTCTAAACCATAAGAAGAGGCTCACTTTTCAGAAAATGATGGCAGTGAATCCATATTCTACGTATACACTCAAAAGAGTAATCCAAATGTCACCAAATGGTACCTTAATTCTGGATGCTTCGGGAGAGAGCAACATGACACACCAGGTGAGAGGTACAACCACATAGGAGGGATTCTCGTTTATCTGAGGAACAAGAGAGTTAAAATAATAAGAACTCAAGAAGATATTAGAACACTCAAACTTTATTGTTTAGAAATATTGACCAGTACTGAGATGCCTCAAACCATTACAATGCACTCTAATTTTTAATAATCTTGGAGGGGACAACTTACATCACACACTATTTTATCTTCAAGAATAAGATTTCTCTCTTACAATACAAGTTATCTTTTCTTGACTTCCACAACTTGCCAAAAGAACTTTATATCTTATCGTAAGGGATAAAATTCTTTGGCTCCTATCGTTCTGCGACACTCAACATATAATATATTTTATCTTAAGAGATAAGATTCTTTCTACTTTACACATCACACTTTAGGACAAACTTTTTACACACCATATTATTACATATATTTTTTTCTTGCACTAGAAGTAACAAATATTCTTGCACCTTTAGTCCTATTTCATTCATCTTGATGAAAACTTCAAATCTGAAGTTTTTCTTGGCGATGGGATTGCAAAGTCTATCAGAGGAAATGACACTATTCGCTTCACCTCCAAGACTGGGGAAATAAAACTTATTCATGATGTTCACTACATTCGAAGTCTTGCTCAGAACCATCTGAATGTTTGACAATTAACCCAAAAGGAATATTCCATCTTATTTCAAAATAATGTTTGCCGTCTCATTTTCGATGCCACAAACCACACCATTCTCACCATCCAAAAGGTCCACCAACAAAGTTCACTCTATCCTTTTACCTATCAACAATTACAGACAATCTCTCACATGTAAGACCACAAAGATGCCTACTCATCAACTATGTCACCAAAGGTATGGACACCTCAATTATCATTCCCTAAACATTCTCAGTAAACATGAACTTGTGCAAGGCCTACCGAAGGTCTTCTTCAAAAAAACCCTCTGTGAGGGGTGCTGTTAGCAGGTGCCAACATGGAAAAGCCTTCAAACAACTTTTTTGAAAAAGCTCATCATGGAGGAGCAGCCCAGCTGAACTCCCTCTCCTCCTTCCAGAAGTTACCACTGCCTAAGCCCACCCATCCAATAAATTGGAGGCAATTTTTTGCATTCCTTCTGATTTCTGGCCCAAATCTGATGTAGGGTAGGATGTGGTGTTGACCTAAGATGCAATCATTGTGGCTGTGGGGGTGTTCCTATGTGACCCAATACTATTATGCAATGTGACCATACAAAGTACGTTGACAATTTACAAATTGTGAGCAATAAATATTAAAACCCATGCAAGATTAACACTCATGCAATAAGCAATATTTTGTTTAAGCACCCCAACAGAGGTGTTTCTCCGCTTGAATGGCCAAAGTAAAGTGTGCGGCAGTTAGTTCCTTCCTACAAATCACATGCACAACGAGCGTAAACTACTACAATATTGGAATATCTAGGAATTTGAAAATCACAACAATATATTTAGTTGCAGAAATTTAAGATTCCATACAGCAAATAATAACTCACAAGTATGGGGATGCAGTCAGTGGGCAGATCCAGCTACGATGATCGTTTGAAGGCGGGGATTGAGGTTACAGGATTAGATCTGAATGGAGGTTGATGTTTTAGAAGATGGGTGACTTATTTTGGGCAGATTTGGGTGCAGGAGACAGATTCTGGATGGGGAGGGACTGGATGGTAGATTTGGGCTAGTTTTGTTGGAGGAAAACTGATGGGGTGGGATGAATCTTGCCGGCAGCGGATGGGGGCAGTTGGGCAAGGGCGTCAACAGGATTTTTGGGTTGGGATTGGGCGGTGGTAGGGGGATTCAGAGGTGGGCTGGTAGGGGCGATGTCTGGAATTAATCCAAACAGGAGACAATAGTGTTCTGGGTGGCGGCAAGGCTGGATCCTGCAAGTTGATGACTACAGTTGGACTGGGAAAGATTTCAGGCGTCAATGGATTGACTGGGAGGGGTTCCAAGCGACCACAAGGTGTGGTAGAGGGGTTGATGATGGCTTGTGTGAGAAAACAGGTAAATAACAAAAATTTATTGCTCCAAAAAGATACATAATACATGAGTATTCCCCCCTATTTATAGAAAATGGGGAAGAGAGATGACTAGAGAGAGAAAATAAACAACTCATGTCACAAACGACTAGGCGATTACGCAAAAGCTTAACCGCTCAGACTATGCGGTTAGAAAAAGCTTACTGTACAACTACAAAACTCCAATGTTATAACTGCGGTTAGTACAACCTATCCGTCAGATAAAGCTGCGGTTAGACAAAGTCTAACCGCCAAACCGCACTAGTTGCTCTTTGAGAACTCCAAATACCAGGCCAGACCGCCAACTAGATCTGACATCAGCAGTCCGCTCAGCTACCTTAGAAACATTAGCAGACCGCTAGATCGGTCTGCCTATCCAGACCGCCATACCGAATCTTCACCAGCCAGAGCACCATTCAGAGAATTAACTGTAAGGGCTCTAGTCAACAGACTGCCAAACCTGTCCGCTAGTGCTAGCTGCTAGACCGCCTATCAGCACAGACTCCAACACTGCCAAACTGCAAAGGATAGGCCGCTACTACATATTGTCTGTCTGTCAGTAATGTCCGTCAGGCCTGTCCGCCAAACCGCCAAGAGCTAACTGCCAATGCTGACCGCCAGACCGTTGTGACTTCTTTTGTTTTGACAATCCCCCTCAAGATAGAGCATATATGTCAACCATGCGCAGCTTGTTGCAGATATCTGTATAGGAATATGCCGGTTTGGTAAAGACATCGGCAAGCTCTTTATTATAGGTGACAAATGGAGTGCAGATCTGATTTTTCAGCACCTTTTCTCTGATGAAATGACCGTTTACTTCAATGTGCTTCGTCCTTTCATGAAAAACTGGATTTTTTGAAATATAAATAGTTGTCTTGTTGTCACAAAACATTGACAGAGGATGATCATAGAGTTCTCTCAAATCAAGCATAAGTGCCTGCAACCACTTCTGCTCAGAAGTAGTTAAGGCCATGCTTTTGTATTCGGCTTCGACACTTGACCTGAAAATTACTGCCGGTTTCTTGCTCTTCCAGCTGACCAGATTCCCTCTAACGAAGGTACAAAAACCTTACATGGACTTTTTATCTTCCTTATCATCTGCATAGCTAACATCAGAATAAGCCTCAATCCTTAAATGACCATTCTTCTGAAATAGAAGTCCTTTTTCGGAAGCTCCTTTCACATATTCCAAGATTTTTAGAGCTGATTGAAGATGACATTCCTTAGGAGTCTGCATAAACTAGCTCACCCTTCCTACAACAGAACAGATATCTGGTCTTGTAACTGTTGGATAAATGGGTTTTCCAACAAGCCGTCTATACCTGGTAACATCTTCAAGGAGAGGTGAATGTTCATTTCAGCACTTGTCATCACCAATAATCATTGGACACCGAGCAGGTCTAGCCCTAAGAATACCTGTCTCTTTTAAAAGATCCACGACATACTTCCGTTGTGAAAAAACTATAGAATTGAGCTTTCGGGAGATCTCAATCCCCAGGAAGTACTTGTGAGACCCCATATTTTTTGTGGCAAAATACTTAAGAAGATGCTTCTTTGTCATGCAAATGCCCTTTTATCATCCTCTGTAAAAAGAATGACATCCACATAGACTGCAAGAGCAATTAAGCCATCCGATGTCTTACGAATAAACAGAGAGTGATCAACAACACTTCAAGCAAACCCAACAACAGAGATAACTTCGCTAAACTTCTCAAACCAGTCTCGCGAGCTTTGCTTTAAGGCCATAGATTGTCTTCCTCAACTTATACACCTGAGACTCCCCCTAAGAAACATACCTAGGAGGTTGCTCTATATAGACAGTCTCCTATTAATCGCCATAAAGAAAGACATTTTTGACATTCAACTGAGACATCTCTCAGTCTCTGTTAATAGGCACAGAAAAAAGAACGCGGATTGTAGTAATCTGAGCAATATGAGAGAAAATGTTAAAGAAATCTACACCCTAAGTCTGAGTAAAATCCTTGGGGACAAGCTGAGCCTTGTAACGATCAATTGTCCGCTCAAGAAGAAATTTGATCACAAAGACCCAGCGACAATAACCACATCAGCACCTGGAGGGGTAGAGACAGGAGCCCTAGTACCCCGCTCAATCAGAGTTTTCATTTCTTCATCCATGATGGCTTTCTAATGAGGAATAACAAGTGTCTCTTGATAGGTAGCTGGGAGGACATTTGCTGAGAGAGCGAGAGAAAAACACTTAGAGGAAGGGGAGAGCCGAGCCTAGAAAACAACATCATGAACAGAATGTTGAGTGCCTGTCCGAACTCCTTTGCGAAAAGCAATTGACAGATCAAGATCTGTCTTTGCTGGAGCACCAGATCCTTCCCGGAAACTATCAGTTGTGGCGCAGGGAGAGAAGTAGAACCAGGAGGAGCAGAATCAGAGATAGTTGTGGAAGGAAGAGACACTGATTCAAGAGGAGCAGAGACAATGAGTAGAGAAGAAGCGTCATCAGAAGGTGGAAGCGTAGTAGTGCGAGAAAAGTAAGAAATATCTTCAAAGAAGGTGACTTCGGCGGAAACATATTGTTTCCGGAGAAGAGGATCATAGACCCGATATCCTTTCTGCGTCGGACACTAGCCAGAAAAACGCACTTAACTGAGCGAGAAGAGTTTGTCACGTTCTAGAGAAGGAGAGTGAACAAACGCGGTGCACCTGAAGACATGGAGGGGTAAAGGAAACGGTGTCGCACCAGGACACATAATAGAGAAAGGAGTTTTGTCGTTGAGAACCGAAGAAGAGACTCGGTTGATGAGGTAGCAAGAGAGAAGAATAGCACGCCCCCAATAAGATCGGGGAACACTCATATGAGTGAGAAGGGAACGAGCCACATCCAAAAGATAGCGGTTTTTTCGTTCAATAACTCCGTTCTGTTGGGGGGTGTAGGGACAACTAATCTGATGAATAATGTCATGATGCATACAAAACGTAGAGAATTGATGACTAAAGTATTTTTTGACATTATCTGTACGTAGAATTTTAACAGTAGTATCAAACTGATTACACAGCTCATTATAAAATGTACTGAAAATAGAAAAAAGTTTAGAACGTTCTTTCATCAAGTACAACCAAAGACATCTAGAAAAATTGTCAATGAAAGTAACAAAATACAAACTACCCCGCCCAACAGACTGGGTCGAAGCAGGTCCCCAAATGTTAGAATGGACAAACTCAAAAGGATGAGAAGAACTACGTCCTTGCTTTGCTGGGAAAGATGTACGATGGTGTTTGCCGAGTTGGCAGATTTCCCATCTGAGAGAAGAGTCTCCCCGATGTATATCAGGGAAGAGTTGGTAAAGAAGACGAGTATGAGGGTGTCCAAGGTGAAGATTCCATTGTAGAAGAGTAATGGAGGCAGAAAAAGCAAACACATTGTCGAGGTAGAACAAACCACCACTCTCAGTTCCAGTAGTAATCGTCTCCTTGGACTGAGGATCCTGAAAAGAGCAAGTAGATGATGTAAAAATAACCGTGCAATTGAGCTGTTTACACAGATACGTAACATAATGTATATTGCACGAAAAGCTTGGGACATAGAGAGTGTCCGCAAGGTGAAGAGAAGGAGTAACATGCACTAGTCCAGAGCCATACACAGAGGACGGAGAACCGTCCGCAACAAAAATTTGAGGTAACCGGTTATGCTTGTCCAGCCGAGAGAAGAGACGAGGATTACCTGTCACCTGATTCGTAGCACCAGAATCAATAATCCACCTATCCGTAGTGGCCATATTAACACTACCCGAAGAGGTAGCAAGAGAAGTCGACTTCTTTGAAGTAGTATCTCCCGGAGCAAGGCGAAGATGAGGATGTTTTACCCAGCATCGATCAACAAGGTGACCAGTCTTGCCACACTGAGAACAAAGTTATCTAGAGAAGCCACGTCCACCAGAGAGGCCTCCCCGACCACTGGGAATATCATAACAGGCCTGATGAGCAACCATGTCCGAAGGAGGAGGAGAGGCAAGCAACGGTCGTTGGAGTAGAGTAGTAACAACTGAAATACGCGCAACAGTAACATCCAGAGTAGGAGTATTTGCTTCTCCAAGAATTTGTTGTCGAATCATATCATAAGAGTCAGGCAAGAGAAGCAAATAACAGACAACCAGATGCTCTTGCAAATGTTTATGTTGCTCGGTAAGATCAGCAGAAAAAGCATGATGTTGAATAAGCTTTGCACCCACTTCCTGATAGGCAGCTGCAAGAGTCATGACAGGACGGGCAAAAACATCCTCATACAACGTATATATGTCGAAAGTTTGAGCTCTTTTGGAGTACATGACAACAAGATGATTCCAGGCAGTATTAATCGTCGTATCATGTCGAATGACGGGAAGACATTCATCAGACAGACTATTGGCAAACCACATTCTTACCAGGGCATCATTGACATCCCAATCGTTAAAAACAGCAGACCCATAGACAGGAGGGTCATCAGTGAGATAATGATGTTTACGCTGAGAACGTAGCAGAAGGACATAGGAAATACTGAAATCTGGATAATTTGGCCTAGTGAGATTAGAGTAAGTACCCAGATTGCCAGAGAAAGAGACAGGAGCGGGTAGAACCAGAGGAGTGGATAGAGTAGAGGATGAGATGTCCAAGGTGTCCATAGAAAAAGCTATGTTGGGAATATTGCTCTTTAATGTTCTTTGGATTTGAAGATCCATCACCATCAATGCTAACTGTATAGTGTATTTGATAAACCTTCTACTTCAATTATTTGCAGATTTAAGTTGTTATAAACACGGTTAGAACATTCCTGGAAGTGGCTGTCATTGTCTCAACTCTTCTGTGAAAATTCGTTGTGAAGACTCTCTGGTCTCAGTGGAACCGCTGGGACGCAGCCATCTGCAGCTGAGATAACTGCCTGTCTCAGCCCTGCTGAGAAAGCAGACTAGTCTCAGTGGAACCGCTGTGACAGTTAATCTGCCGCTGAGACAGAAGCCTATCTCAGTCCAACCGCTGAGACAAATTCAAAACTAGCCGTTGACTTGACGCGATCCATTTTTGGTGGAAAGCTAATAAAACAGGATAGCCTTTTCCATTCTCGGCCATGTAATGTTAAATTAACTAAAGAGTCGTTGCAGATTGGTGAGGCATATAAAAAGCATATTCGAGGTCAATGAAAAGCACGGAGAAGTGCTGGATCATTATAAGAGCTGTTGCTAAGTGCTGTGAAGTGCTGCTGAGAACTGGAAGTGTTGAGAAAGAGCTAAAGCTTTGTGCTTCCAGTAGATGTTCCTTGATCTGATCTAAGGAGAACAAGTTGAGTCCATCTTGGCTCATAGGTTGATCTTCTCCCCTTTTACTGAAGACAGAAGATCAAGGTACAGCTAGGGCTAAAGCTGAAGATCAAATCTCTTGCCCTGCTCCTGGACAGCTTTTTGCTGTTCATTCTTAATAGAAGACCATAAAGCTGAAGGTTAAATTCATTAATGTCTTTTGTTGTAAACTAAACATTATATCTCTGTAAGAACATTTGTGTTCTGAGTGTGTAGGGCCTGAGTGTCTGAGATTGTAGGGCCTGTGTGCTTGAGGTAGGGTTGTTCTCCTAGCCTGAGTTGTAGGGATTTTTGATAGGCTTGAGGTAGGTGAACTGGAGGGTCACTGAGCTGTAGGTTTAGAAGCTTACTCTGAGTGTTTAGGGCAGTGACCTAAGGTAGGGTTTGGAGGAAGCCTGAGAGATCCTGAGGGATCTGTGTTGTAAGTTCTTTGAGCTGAGTTTGGAGAAGTGTGCATTGTCTAACACACTGTTAGAAAGGTGGGAGGAAGAGTGGATGTACCCATATATTAGGAAATCACTATAAACAATTATGTGCTTTCTGTGTTTGTTTGATTAAACCTAAAACAATCTAGTAAAAGCAAGAGAGAAACAAACAAACTATTCACCCCCTCTAAGTGATTTAGACCACTACTCTATTAACTATCAAGTGATATCATAAGGAGGTTGGTCAAAAAGGACTTAACAGTCTGACCGGATCCTATAAAGGGTAGTTTAGTTATTCCAAGATGTCTGCTGGAGAGGCTCATAAGGAGATGAGCTCTATGAAGCTGCCTATATGTAGGAAGGAGACCTTTGATATATGGAAGCAAATGGCTAGGCTATTTATGGAAGTCTCTGACCCTAGGATTTATATTATAGTACAAGAGGGATCTTTTATCCCCCAAAAGGCCTTCACCATTGATCCTAACCTAAGAGTGCCCAAGGCCTACACAGAAATGACTAGGGATGAAGTAGCACTTGCTACTATGGATAAAATAGCACAAAATATCATAGTAAGTGCTATTGATGATTCTACTTTCCAGAACTTGGTGCACTGTGAGACAGCTAATAAGATGTGGGATACCCTGATTGTGTACATGGAGGGCACTGAAGAAGTTTGGGATGATAGGAAATCCCTACTTAATCAGGAATATCAGGCCTTCAGAAAAAACAACAAGGACAGCATAACTGAGTGCTATGAAAGAGTTTTCAGAGTGGTTAATGAGCTGAGGACCTATGGGAGGGTCTTCAACAATTATGAGCTGAATGATAAGTTCCTAAGATCTTTAACCCGAGATTGGGATACAAAGATTTGTGCTACCCGAGATTGGGATACAAAGATTTGTGCTATCAGGAAAGTGGCTAAGCTTGCTAAAATTTCTCCTCATACTTTGTTTGGAAAACTGTTTTCCTATGTGATGCAGCTATCTACCAGGAATGAGGAGGAGACCACCATCTGGTCTCATGCCTAGGAGAGGACAGTGGCTCTCAAGGCTGAGAGTTCTAAGAAGAGCAAGGAGAGAGTTGTCTCTCCCCCAAGAAGGTCAGCTGATTCAGAAAACTCTTAGTCCAGCTCATTTGACAGCAACATGTCAGATGAGGAGTTTGTTGCATTCTCAAGGCAATTCCAGAAGATGATATATATGAAGCAGTGGAAGAACAAACCTTCCTTCTCCTCACATTACAAGAAGGATCACAACAAATCTGGGAAGAAGTTCTCCAAAGGAGACAGGTATGATGATAAACACAGTAAACTTATTTCTTCTAACATAATATGTTATTGTTGTAGAAAGCTTGAGCATGTCATTGCTGACTGCCCAGTCAAAAGAAAAGATACAGGTGAGAAGAAACAACATCACCACAAGGGCAAGAAGGAAAGACCTTCATTGCCAAGAATGAGAAGAGTTGGAGTCAAACTGACTCAACATCTTCTGATTCTGACGATGAAGATGAAGTCTATATAGGGCTGTTTGTTGCTGTTGTTGCTGAAGAGGATGAGGACTATCCAGCTGCAAGGATAGAAATCAGGGCCCCTCTGTCACACTCAGATAGTGATAATGAGGTGGATAAAGATGTCAGTGGCTGTTATGGCTGTTATGGACTTATGTCCATGGCAGAAGGAGAATCCAGTCAGAATCACTCTGATCCAGATGAGATATTAATTCATTCCATCTCCTCCTCTGAATATGATTATAAAACAGGTCCTGATTCTGAAGCACCTTCATCCTGTGATAAAGATGACTCAGAATCTGAGAAAGATGTCAATCAATTGATTGACAATTATGATTTAATCTTGGAAGCTCTGAAGAAGAACAAGTTGCTTGTCAAAAGACAAGACAAGGAGATTGTCTCCTTAAGAAAAGATATCTCCTTGCACAATGAGTCAGCCTTACAGCTGAGTAAAATGAGCAAAGAGATATCCCAACTTAAAACAATCACCATCATCCAAGTCTCAACCATAAACAGTAAGAATTCTTTAATTAAAGAGTTGGAAGATAAGCTCCTCAAAGAGAGGATGCTAGCGGCTCAATACTCCAAACTCAAATCAGTATTGCCACTCATTGATACCTTCACCTCCCAAACTAATAAGAAGGGGCTAGGGTACACTGAGAGAAATACTAGAGGAAAGAATAAGAGTAAGGGCAAGGACTCAAATTCAGCTTGCTATCTCTTTTGAGAAAGTATATTGCCATCCAACAAGTATGACCAAAAGAGTATGTATGGTCATTGGTTGAATGGAAGATCCAATAGTGTGAACAAAAATGTTCACAGTTATAGTTGAAGGAAGGGCATGAGCTTGAGTGCCTTTAAAACCCCATATGAGGAAATACAGATGACCCATCCTGGACCATTTGTATTTGGTACCTCAGCCCCCTCACTCAAGGATAAGGGAGCATTTATTTCCAACTTCATACCAGCTAAACAGTTGGTTGCTGTCCAGCCTATAGCTCAATCTCACAGGGCAATCTCTGAAGCCATCAACTTGCGTTCAGCCTCCTGGGTCCAGGGGGTGCAGTGCGGAGAATGCACTGCACGCTGCAGTGCGATCCGGCGGTGGCGCTGAGATGCGAGTGCGCTGAGATGCGTGCACATCTCAGCGCACTGATCTCAAAGCATGCACACATCGCGACGCAAAACTGAGATCTCAACGCCACCGTCGGATGCACTGCACTGCAGCGTGCAGTGCATTCGCCGCCCTGCACCCCCCCCCCCCCCCTTAACCCCCTGCCTCCAAGTCGAGTCCTGTTGATACCCATCAGATATTTCCTGCTAAGACTGACTATAGGCAGGTAAAATGCCAAATTATTGTTTAGATGAACAAGAAGAATGTTGCAGTATTCCTTCATGAACAGAAATCTAAAGCATCTACTTCAAGAGCTGTTCAGAAAAGAAGATACAACATCCATGAATGTTGGTACTGTGAGAAAGTGGGACACTTTGCCATATATTGTTGACACAATCCCAATTTGCCTAATGCAAAGAAAGGTATTCAGCACAGATAAGGTTTTGTTAGAAATTCTTATGCTGCTAACATGCACCCAGGACCCAAAATTATTTGGGCTCCTAAGGTTAAGTAAATTATATTTTACAGTCCAAGTTCCTTTCTAGTTCAGATTTGGTACTTGGACAGTGGGTGTTTCAAGCATATGACTGAGACAATGAGCTTACTTTAAGACTACATTCTTGTAAAGAATGGACTCAAAGTCATCTTTGGTGGCTCTAACAAGGGCATCACCAGAGGCTATGGTATGATTACCAATGACATATTCTCAATAATAAGGGTAGCTTATGTGGAAGGGTTGCAACACAACCTTGTAAGCATAAATTATCTATGCGAGTTGGGCTATGTCATTGAATTCCACAATGACAAGTGCTTGATCAAGAAGTCTGTTGACTTAGAGGTCATCCTCTCAGGCACTAGGAGTGGATATGTATATTTCTTAGATTTTATTTGCAATAATTCCTTATCTTCTATGTGTCTTGTAGCTAATGGGAGAGTCTCTTTGTGTTCAATGACACAAGAGACTTGCCCATATTAACTACAATACAATGAACAAATTGTTTTCAAAAAATTTGATTAGAAATAATCCAAATTTAAAATGCATTAAAAGTGGTTCATGTCATGCATGCCAAATTGATAAGCAAGCAAGGACCACCTTTAAAGTATTCTCTCCAAAGATACTGAAAGATGTCTCTATCTGTTGCATATGGATTTATTTGCTCCTTTGCCCATTCAAAGCCTAGGTGGGAAGTTGTATACTCTTGTGATTGTAGATGATCACTCTAGGTATACATGACTATTCTTCCTTAAGAAAAAGTCAGATACTTTAGGTGTCTTTATGAACCATGTCAAGGTTATCTAGAATGAATTACAATGTACAGTGATCAAAACTAGAACTGACCATGATACATAGTTTCAATCTGGGGCCATGACAAAGTTTTGTCAAGAATTTGGTATCACCCAAGAGTTTTCCTCTCCCAGAATCGCACAACAAAATGGAGTGGCTGAGAGAAGAAATATGACCTTAAAAGAGGCTGACAGAGCACTGCTTAGTGACTTCTCTCTACCAGAATACTTCTGAGCTGAGGCAGTCAATACAGCTTGTTATGTTCTGAATAGAGCCTCCATTAATAAGGCTCATGAGAAAACCCCCTATGAAATTCTGAAAGGCAAACAACCAATTATTTCATCTTTTAGAATCTTTGGTTGCAAATTCTATATTTTAAATAATGGGAAATCTCAACTTACTAAGTTTGCTGAAAAATGTAATGTGTGTGTACTTGTTGGATATAACTCACATAACCGAGCCGATAGTGTTGTGTTTTTTTGGATGACACAACACTTGTGCACGCAGCGGAAATAAGAACAAGAAATACCCAAACGAGTTCGGATCTAGCAATATTCATGAATCAAGAAGTAAAACATGTAATAAAATTATCTTTGAGAGATTGAGTCAATACTCAACCTAGATGCTCCAAAAAAGTTCCAACCGGTCACTAGCGGCTTGAGTCTTGAGCGAAGAAAGTATATTTGCGTCTCTACAATAATCCACACGATCGGGAGAACCCGTAGCAACTTGTCGCATAAGTTCTAGGTCAAGAGAGGACACTCAACGTCTCCATAGACTGCTAGGTCTGTTGAAGGAGAAGCGGCGGCGACACTCGCCAGGATCGGGATCGGGCTCGGCGACGGGATCGGCGGAATGCTTCCGTCGGCTTTTAGGATTATCAGTCTTATCCCACAGTACGGCTCGTGTGCTTAGACAGAAAGAGAAAAACCGTAAGCAGTAAACCCTAAAACATCATATTTATACTCCAGGAGATAAGTAGAACAACTTCTCGTTGCTACTCGCAGACCCAGGACTTAGACAAAATTGACCCTCGGCCAGACAACAGTTTTTTGGATGAATCGTCGAATATCTACAGGATATACGACAAATCGTCGAGTATCAATTTATACTCGACGAATCGTTGAGTATCTTATAGCATATACGACGAACTCAAAGCTCTCAACGCTTTCTGCGCCAAAGGCCAGATTCGTCGAACGACATTCATCGAACTGCATTCATCGAACTGCATTCGTCGAACTGCATTCGTCGAACTGCATTCGTCGAACTGCATTCGTCGAACTGCATTCGTCGAACTTCATTCGTCGAACTTCATTCGTCAAACTGCATTCGTCGAACTCATTTGTCGAACGACATTCGTCGAACTGCATTCGTCGAACTCATTCGTCGAACGACGCACGACTTCTGCGCCAAAGCCCAGATTCGTTGAATGGCGTTTAGTGAATACAATATACTCAACGCCTAAGTGCCAGATTTGTCGAGTAAACCCTTTCCTCGATGAAGGCGTTGAGTGCACTCAACGTACTCAACGCCTAAGACCCAGACTCGTCAAGTAAACTCCTTTACTCAACGAATCGCTGAGTGGACTCAACGCACTCAACGCTTAAGTTCGACAGTTGACGAATCAACACTTGATACTCGACATATCGGTGAGTCAACTCAATACACTCAACACCATCATTCGACGAGTTAACACTTAACTCGACGAAAGTGTTGACTGGTCTCAACGCACTCAGCGCTTTTTGTCTTAGAATATTTGTCTCATTTGTTCATCATATGAGCTATACCATACAGATCCAAACTCCCAATTTTTTCACAATCTTATGTGCGACCCTGATAGGCTCTTACTAAGTTGGCTGTGAGGCTACATGCTTGATCGCTTCCAGACACTATGGTACTACCAACAGTCTCTCACAGAATCTCGAAAGTATCAAACAAAAGGCTTCACAAATAATTAGCGGCATCTAGCAATACATCATTGCTCCCCAAACAGTAAGAGTTAATAAACTCATAAGCCATTGTGACCATTGTTACAATATTGTCATGTCCCTTCGTCCCTTACATCCAGAAAGAACTAGAGGTATAGACCGTGTCACTCTTATAATTGTTCAATCCCAGTTTCTTGATCTAGAATGGATTTTTAGAAATTGGTGAGTCTAATATCATATATTGACTCAACCAAGCATGATCATGCATTTCTCAATCTCATTCCATCAAAGGGCCCATGGATGCAACTCCTGTCATATAGGAGGACAAATCTCATCTTTGCCTACACGCAAACACCCAAAAGATTCGTAACATACCCAATAACCACCTTTATCATCCAACTTTCTCAAGACAGGACTTTTGATGGTATCAAAGCACGCACTTCCTCACTCGATGAAAGCTGTGACTTCAGGTCAAATGACTACAAACACCATTGCCACTTGAGCCATACTTGTGACACGTTCATATAACTATCCACAAAGTTTTCTCACGGTGGGTTTGTCCAGTACATCTTGTTCATAACAAGTACTCATGTGATGACTTGATATCACAATATCATGACCTGTGAGGACGGGTCATCAGTCAACACACATGCTAGTCTTAAAGACATCATCATCGCCCTTAGCTTCTAAGATGATACAACGACCAGGGACTTTTAAGAATGAAGCTTCTAGGATCATAGGTTCTCACATCAAGTCACTACTTGACTTATGCAAACAAACATTCTAAGGATATTTATTTTAGTTAATCATTCTATCACAATAGAAATAATAACACAATAAAAGAACTTGTCAAAATGTATAAATGAAATGCATATAGTACTTTTATTCATCAAATGGTAAAATTACAGCCAACAAACATACAATCTACAAGACTCAAACTAGAGTTGATCATTCATGTATCGTATACCCATTGATCTAACATGACCATCATGCTTTCTCTGTGTGAGAGACTTTGTTAGTGGATCCGCAATGTTTTCTTCAGTCGGCACTCTGCATATGCTCACATCTCCTCGATCGACAATCTCTCGAATTAGATGAAAGTGCCGGAGTATGTGCTTGGAGCGCTGATGAGATCTAGGTTGCGAAGCAATTGCAATTGCACTGTTGTTGTCACAGTAGAGAACTACGGGACGAACAATGCTAGGAACTACATCTAACTCGCCGATGAATTTTCTAATCCATACAGCCTCCTTCGCTGCATTTGCAGCGGCGATATACTCGGCCTCAGTTGTAGAATCAGCAACTGTGTCCTGCTTTGAACTCTTGCAACTAACAGCACCTCCATTCAGGCAAAACACAAAACCTGACTGAGACTTTGAATCGTCTCTATCAGTTTGGAAGCTAGCATCCGTGTAACCACTTACAACGAGCTCTTCCTCTCCGCCGAATACCAAGAACGTATCCTTAATCCTTCTCAAGTACTTGAGGATATTCTTAACGGCAATCCAGTGATTTTCCCCGGGATCAGACTGGTACCTGCTAGTCTTGCTCAAAGCATAAGAGACATCGGGTCTAGTACATATCATTGCATACATGATTGACCCAATTGCCGAAACATATGGAATTAACTTCATGTGGTCCTTATCTTCACAAGATTTAGGACACTGGTCCTTAGAGAGACTCACACTATGAGACATGGGCAAGAATCCTTTCTTGGACTCAAGCATGTTGAACTGTTTCAACACCTTGTCAATCTACGTACTTTGGGTCAAACCCAATAACTTCTTCGATCTATCTCTATAAAATCTTAATATCGAGTATATAAGTTGCTTCCCCTAAGTCCTTCATCGAAAAACAGTCCCCTGGGTTATTCTTAACAACTTATAGAGTCGGTTTGTCATTCCCGATCAACAGTATATCATCTACATACAAAATCAGGAAGACAACTATGCTCCCACTAATCCGTTTATAAACACATGGTTCTTCCTCGTTTTTGATAAAACCAAATTTTTTGATCTTTTCATCAAAACGAAGATTCCAACTTCGAGAAGCTTGTTTCAATCCATATATGGATCTCTGCAGCTTGCATATTTTAGTGACTTCAACTGTAGATACAAAACCCTCGGGTTGTGTCATATACAGTTTCTCAAGGAGGTTCTCATTAAGGAAAACCGTTTTGACATCCATCTGCCAGATCTCGTAGTCATAATACGCAGCAATAGCAAAAAGAATTCTGATGAACTTAACCATTCTTAGAATGACATATTTCATTATCAATAATGACCCCTTTTGGGGTTATATATACAAGACCTGAACATATAAAGGTAAATACAGATAAGCCCCTATACCTACACACAATATCTAACACCCCCCCTCGAACTCACGGAGGATCATACATCGAGAGTTTGGACATAAGGTAGTCATGCTGAACCCTCGTCTGGGGCATGGTGAACAAGTCCGTAATCTGATGCTCGGTGGGAACATACTGGGGAACCAAAGTACGTCGGTTGTACTACTCACAGAGGAAGAAGACGTCGACTCCAATGTGCTTGGAGAGGGAAAACTTCACTGGATTCAGAGTGAGCTGAATGACACTAGTGTTGTCACAAAAGAGAGTGGTCGATCCTGAGGAGACAATGCTAAAATCTGCAAGAAGACAATGAAGCCAGATAATCTCCTCGGCCGTAGACGCCATGACGCGTAGCTCAGCCTCAGTACTGCAGCGGGAAACACCAGACTGTTTCTTGGACTTCCAGGCAAGCAAGGAGGAACCCAAAAACAGACAGAAACCAGTGACAGAGTGACAATCAGAAGGATCACTAGCCCAAGTAGCATCAGATCAAACAGAAAGCTGGACGGAACTACTGCTGGAGAAGAACAGACCACGGCCAGGAGTCGCACGAAGATAACGCAGTACACGCAGCAAGTGAGCATAATAAACTGATGTAGGAGTGCTGAAAAACTGGCTCAACACATGGACTGCTTGAGCAATATCTGGCCGAGTGATGGTGAGATAGACCAGGCTCCCGACCAAATGACGATAGCGAGTGAGGTCAGCAAGAGTGATCCCGTCATCATCCTGAAGCTGCAGGTGAAGCTCCATCGGTGTGGCAACAGTGCGGGTGTCAGAAAGAGCAGCCCGAGCTAGAAGATCAGTAGTATACCGCTGCTGAGAGAGTTAGAACCCTGCAGAGGTGGAAGAAAACTCAATGCCCAGAAAATAGCTTCAAGGTCCCAAATCTGTCATCTGAAATTGCTGCTGCAGGTGATGCTTGACAAAGTCAATGAAAGCCGGGTCATCACCAGTTATGATTATATCATCCACATAGAGCAGAAGAAGAGTCCGGCCTCGGGAAGAGGTGTGAACAAATAGGGTCGGGTCGTGCTGGCTGGGCTCAAAACGAGCGGCTGTAACGACAGAGCTGAAGCGCTCGAACTAGGCTCGAGGAGCCTGATTGAGACCATAGAGAGCACGACGCAACCGACAAACCATGCCAGGAGGAGCAGCAAAACCGGGAGGAGGAACCATGTAGACCTCCTGTTGTAGGTCACCGTGAAGAAACGCATTCTTCACATCCAGCTGAAACAGGGACCAACGATGGACATCAGCAACAACAACAAGTGTCCTGATCGTGGTCATGTGTGCCACAGGAGCAAAAGTCTCATCATAGTCTCGAGCATGCTCCTGCTGAAAACCCCGAGCAACCACACGAGCCTTGTACTGCTCAATAGAACCATCAGAGCGAGTCTTGATCTTATAGACCCACTTGCAAGTGATGGGAACAACACCAGGAGGACGAGGCACAAGATCCCAAGTAGAGGTACGCTCAAGAGCAGCCAACTCATCAAACATAGCGGTCTGCCACTCAGGAATATGAGCAGCCTCGCGGTAGGAACTAGGCTCTAAAGTACTGGTGGAGGTAGCAGGAAGAGCAGTGAGGTCGAGTGGCTTGGTGGTAAAACCGAGGCGATCTGGTGGATGTCGATCTCGAAGTGGGTAACGTCTGGCAAGCGGCTTAGTTATTAAAGGCGCAAGGCGCACCAAGGCGTAAAGGGGTCTTAGAGCCTAGGCGCAAGGCTCAAGGAGCAGGCGTGCGCCAGAAGAAAGCAAGGCGCAACCACATTCATTTAAAATAATCAGCATCAAACATCAGTTCATTTTTTTGAATAGATTTTTTATATATTCTACTCATGAATCATTCTTACTATTATTTATATCTTTTAAAAAATAAAATCAAAATGGTTGCTTGCATCATTTCTAAGTCTCAACGATCGATTATGTTTCAAGAACACTAAATCGTATAAAAATTAATGAGTTCTTGCATTATTTTTTTATTATTTTGAAAAAAAATTATTTACAACAAAAATCACACTCATGCGCGCCTTTAATGTCCAAAGACGCAAAAAAAGGCACGCTAAGGCGCAAACCTCTAAGCCTGGTGAGCCTGGAGCCTTAGGCGCTCCTGAGGCGCGCCTTTAACAACATAGGCAGGTGGATCATCCACGGGACTCTCACTGAAGATTGGGGGCACCTGTGGGGTAATCAGAGCATGACGAGTGTAGTGGTGGAGAATAGGAGGTAGAGGTCCGGGAGATGGCAAAATAGGAGGAGGTGGAGAGGACTCAGAAGAGGGAGATGACGATGATGGCGGTAGCTCTACTGGTGACTGGTCTGACGGTGGTGGCAAAACAGGTGGTGGTACGGTAGGAAAAATAAGAAACTGAATATCAGCCGGGGTAGTGAATGAGGGTGAAACAGAGGTGGATGAAGAAAGGAAGAAATGTTGGTCCTCAACGAAGGTGACATCACGAGAAATGCGAAGACGGCGCGCAACAGGGTCATAACAACGGTAACCCTTGTGCTTTGAGCTGAAGCCTAGAAAAACACATGCAGCAGACTGAGCAGAGAGCTTAGTCCTCTCACGTGGTGGTAATAGGACATAAAACAGACATCCGAACACACGAAGATGAGTGTATCGAGGAAGATGAGAGAACAAACACTCACCCGAACACCGACCCTGAAGGAAAGTGGATGGCTGAAGGTTGATGTGATAGACAGCGGTGGAGACAGCCTCAGCCCAAAAATGTGGGGGAACATAGGAAGCCAAAAGAAGGGTGCGAGCAGTCTCAATGATGTGGTGATGTTTCCTTTCCGCAGTGCCATTCTGAGAATGGGCACCAGGACAGGAGAGCTGCGGGAGCGTGCCATGCGAAACGAGAAGGTCACGGAACTTATGCGGTAGGTACTCCCCCCTGAGTCGGAGCGAAAAATACGAATAGAGGCGGAGAACTGAGTACGAACCATGGTGGAGAAAGTAACATAAGCCTGAAAAAACTCAGCACGAGAACGCAACATATATATCCAAGTGAAACGAGAAAAATCATCAATAAACAAGACATAATAGCGGTGTCCACCCTTGGATACAAAAAGAGCAGGCCCCATACATCAGAATGGACTAACTCAAAAGGAGCAGAAGATCTAGACATACTAGACTGATAGGGGAGTTGTAGCTGTTTTCCAAGCTTACAACCCGTACAAGAGTGACTAGTGTCAACAAACACACCACCCAAAACACCCTGACGAACAAGAGTTGAAAGACGGATGCCACTTGGATGACCAAGACGATGGTGCCACTGACGAAAGGAAAAAGCAGGAAGACATAAAAGAAGAGCAGCTTGGGACGGTGCGACTGATGGCAGACAAAGGTACTCAAGGAGATATACCCTACTATGGCGACGGCCAGCTCCAATAAGGATCCCTGTAAGACGATCCTGCACATGACAAACAAACTCATCAAAAACAACAAGGTAACCACTAGAGGCAAGCTGGCTGGCGGAGATGAGGTTCATGGAGTGCTGAGGGATGTAGGCAACATCAGGAATGTGGAACTGAGGGGTGTGGAGAAGGCCACGACTTGTAATTGGAAGGGTGGTGCCATCGGCAATAATAACACGTAGGTCGGAGGAAACATGCTGACAGGCATGAAGATGGGTGGCATCATAGGTCATATGAAAAGAGGCCCTAGAGTCAAGTAACCACAAGGACGGAGAGATACCTGACAGGGCAAAGACCGCTGAGGGATCAACAGAGGTAGAGGCCTGACCAACTGTGGCTGCAGATGTACTCGGGAAGGTGCCTGAAGACAGCTGCTGAGCCAGCTGTATGAGCTGCTCAGAGAAGGAGGTTGTCGGAGCAAACTGAGGAGCAACCTAGACCCGAACTGGAGCTGCACGAGGGAGCATTCTGGAGCAGGATCGATCGGCGCTGAAATAGAGACGGAATCTACGGAGGAAGCAGTCGATCGACGCAGAACTGTAGCTGCACGACGGAGGAAGAACCGAAGCAGTCGATCGAGCACAGACAGAGGAAGAAGATCGGTGGAATCGGGATCGGAACATTGCAGCGCGCAAGGCGGGATCGATCGGGATGGGCAGCTGCAACCGGGATCGATTGGCACAGATCGGATCAGAGCAGACAGGATCGATCGGCACGGGATCGATTTGCAGACGGGATCCATCGACACGGGATCCATCGGAGCAGACGGGATTGATCGGTACTATAACGCGCAAGACGGGATCGATCGGAGCAGACGGTGCGATCGGCGGAAGCGGCGATCGGCGGAAGAGGGTCGGAAGAGTTAAACCGTAGCTTTGATACCATCTTAGAATTGCATATTTCATTATCAATAATGACCCCTTTTGCGATTATATATACAAGACCCGAACATATAAAGGTAAATACGGATAAGCCCCCTATACATACACACAACATCTAACAACTATGACAACATGGGAAAAGATCTCATCATAGTCAATACCATGAATTTGCTTGAAACCCTTAGCCACCAGTCGCCCTTTAAGTGTCTGTACATTCCCATCCATGTCGGTCTTCTTCTTGAAGACCCACTTGCACCGTATGGGTTTTACCCCTTCAGGTGGTTCCACCAAAGTCCATACTTGGTTTTCATACATGGAGTCTATTTCAGATTTCATGGCCTCAAGCCACTTCTCGGAGTCCGGTCCACTCATAGCCTCTTTGTAGGTTGCAGGCTCATCACTATGATCCATAAGCAACACATTATGTATTTGAGACACGAGAAATCCATATCTCTTAGGCTCAAACCTTGGTCTACCAGATCTACGTGGAACTTGTGTTTCCTGAGCAGATTCTCCAGCTACAACGTCTTGTAGTCCTGACTCAGGTTTCAATTCTGGTTCATTCACTGTTTGTGGTTCTTGAATTTCTTCAAGTTCTACCTTAGCAGTCTTTCTACTTAAGTACTTTTTCTCAAGAAAGACACCAGTTCTCGCGACAAACACTTTGCTCTCAGACGGTAGGTAGAAGTAGTACCCTTTGATTTCCCTAGGATACCCCACAAGATAACACTTATCTGATTTGGGTTTCAGCTTATCAGGCATTATACGTCTTACGTATGTCTCACAGCCCCAAACCTTAATGAACGACATACTGGGATGTTTCTCAGTTCATATCTCATATGGTGTCTTTAGAACCGCTTTCGTTGGAGCACGATTTAATGTTAAAGTAGAAGTTTCTAAAGCAAAACCTCAAAAGGAAACAGACAAATCTGCATGACTCATCATCGATCGCACCATGTCTAACAAAGTACGATTCCTCCTCTCATACACACCATTATATTGTGGTGTTCTAGGTGGAGTGAGTTGTGATACAATACCACACTCTTTCAGATGATCACGGAACTCATGACTTAGGTATTCGCCACCTCGATCAGATCGGAGTGCTTTAACCTTCTTACTCAGCTGGTTCTCTACTTCGTTTTTAAACTCTTTGAACTTTTCAAAGATTTCGGATTTGCACTTTATAAGATATACGTATTCGTATCTACTGAAATTATCAGTAAATGTAACAAAGTGGAAGTACCCACCTCTAGTCATAGAACTCATGGGTCCACATACATCACTATGTATTATACCCAAGAGATCATCAGCTCTCTCATTGAAGCCAGTGAAAGGGACTTTAGTCATCTTACTTATTAAACAAAATTTGTATCTCTCAAATGATTCATAATCAAATGAGTTCAATAGTCCATCTTTATGGAGCTTGGATATGCGTTTCTCATTTATATAGCTCAAATGACAATGCCAAAGGTACGTACGGTTCGAGTCATTTGTTCTTAGTCTTTTAGTATTTTCAATATTATATATCAGATGGTGTAAGTTCAAAACATACAGACCATTAAACATTTGGGCTACATTATAACAGACATCATTCTTAAATATTGAACAACAATTGTTCTTAATAATAAAATAAAAACCCACTATATCCAAACATGAAATGGATATAATGTTTCTAGTTATGGAAGGAACAAAATAACAATTATCTAATTCTTTTATAAGCCCACTAGGCAAAGTAAGACGATAAACCCCCACGACAATTGCAGCAACTCTTGCTCCATTGCCAAAGCGCAAGTCCACCTCTCCTTTACTCAGCAATCTTCTCCTTCCCAGTTCCTGTACATTTATACAAATGTGAGAACCACATCCGTTATCTAATACCCAAGATGAAATATCAGAAATGTTTATCCTCATAACTTATATATATCTGAAGCGGAAGTCATACCTCCCCTCATCTTTTGCAGACCCTCAATGTAGGAAGGACAATTCCTCCTCCAATGTCCATCCTTGCCACAGTGATGGCACTTTCCTTCTTTCCCTGAGCCTTTATTTCAGTGCAGAAGACTTGGTCTCCAGTCGAGACTTAGGTCATACCTTTGTCTTCTTGAAGTCATTGGCCTTGCCCTTGTCTTTATGCACCATCAATATGGGGCTAGCAGGCTTGGCCTTCCTCGTATTTATCTCGGCAGTTCGCAACATACTTAGGAGCTCGGGCAGTATCTTGTCTATTTCATTCATGTTATAGTTTAAGGCAAATTGCTCATTACTGTCTGACAACGATTGCAGGATCAGGTCTGTGCCCAACTCTTGGCCCAGAGAGAACCCTAGTCTTTCAAGATTCTCGATATACCCAATCATCTTGAGTACGTGAGTTCTTACTAGGTCCCGAGCTCCCATCTTGCACTGGAACAACGCCTTAGTGACATCGAATCTCTCTTTACGAGCTTGCCCTTGAAACATTTTCTTGAGATGCTAGTCAATTTCCTTGCAACCCATGCTCCCGTGTTGCTTTTGGAGCTCAGAGTTCATGGTCGCAATCATGAGACATTCGACGTCTAAGGAGTCGTCAAGATACTTCTTGTAAGCATCTTTATCAACACGGGACGCATTCCCGGCAGGCTCATCGAGGGATACCTCTTCCAAAACATAGAGTTTGAGCTCTTGCCTGAGAATAATTCTCAGGTTTCTGTACCAGTCCAAATAATTAGTCCCACTTAACTTTTCCTTCTCAAGGATCGCTCGAAGGGACAGGGTGGAGTGTGAATCACTTGCCATGGAAATTCTATAAGAATACAAGTAAAGCAAATCAGTACTACATTTCAAAATATAATTTATCTTTCAATTAGTACTTTAATCAAAATAACTCTCTTTATTTTTATCAAACTGATAACCCTCGATATCAATTCGAAGAGTTTATACGTGTAACTTTCTTAGTGGACAAGATCCATATTTCACTAACACTATTAGTCAGCTTTGACTTTTCTCTCACAATGCAGTTATTTAAGTAGGCAACGCTTGCCAATTACATCACTATGCAATTCTTGTATGGCTGGTGAATAACTCTTTATTCGCATCCATCATATGGTGTTTGCCAACCCCATGCCTCTGGGCACTCAACCTTTGAGTTCACCCAGTTAAGCTTGACCCAATGTCGACAGTGAGATATCACAATTTTTCGTTCGCACCCTTACCAAGATAAATTAATGCACCTTGCTTTGGCAAGCACACACTTCATCGATCGAGGCAGTAAGAGTGTCATCCATCGGAGGGCATCCAAATACTTAATATTGCTTAAGGGATTTTAATATTCGATTAACTCTTTAATTACGGTTATCACTTAACCAGTGTGCACATCAAGCAAAATAAAATTCAACAAGTATAATCCAAATGCATCACAGATGTGCACAAGAATATCATCAACACTTGATGAGCCGGGCTAAATCTGAACATTCAGAACATTTCTGAATCTTCAAATTTACATGCATAGGACATGAGCAACACCAACTCCAATTATACAGTAGACAAGCTCGTTACTTTATGTGAGATCCAAAATCTAACACATGCTTAGTTTCACAAACCAACAAGGTGTCGGTTACTGTTAATGAGTAAATATCAAAGAAATCACATGTGTTCTTGGGAAGATCCAAGACTAGATTTGGGTATTTAAAACATTTCTAAATATTCAAATCTACACGTCATGGATTTAGCAACTTCTGAAACAATGAATATTGTCGGCAACCTCCCTATGATACCACTATTGGATTTTTTGGGATGACACAACACTTGTGCACTCAGCGGAAATAAGAATAAGAAAAACCCAAACGAGTTCGGATCTAGCAATATTCATGAATCAAGAAGTAAAACATGCTGTAATAAAATTACCTTTGAGTCATTGAGTCAATACTCAACCTAGATGCTCCCGAAAAGTTCCAACCGGTCACTAGCGGCTTGATTCTTGAGTGCATAAAGTATATCCGCGCCTCTACAGTAATCCACACGATCGGGAGAACCCGTAGCAACTTGTCGCACAAGTTTTAGGTCGGGAGAGGACACTCAGCGTCGCCACAGACTGCTAGGTCTGTTGAAGAAGAAGCTGCTGCGACACTCGCCATGATCGGGATCGGGCTCGGCGACGGGATCGACAGGTCGACAGAACGCTTCCGTCGGCTTTTAGGGTTATCAGTCTTATCGCACAGTACGTCTCGTGTGCTTAGACAGAAAGAGAAAAACCGTAAGCAGAAAACTCTAAAACATCCTATTTATACTCCAGGAGATAAGTAGAACAACTTCCCGTCGCTACTCGCAGACCCAGGACTTAGACAAAATAGACCCTCGGCCAGACAACAGTTTGTCTGGACGAATCGTCGAATATCTACAGGATATATGACGAATCGTCGAGTATTAATTTATACTCGACGAATCGATGAGTATCTTATAGCATATACGACAAACTCAAAGCTCTCAACGCTTTCTGCGCCAAAGGCCAGATTCGTCGAACTGCATTCGTCGAACTGCATTCGTCGTACTGCATTCGCCGTACTGTATTCGTCGAACTGCATTCGTCGAACTGCATTCGTCGAACGGCATTCGTCGAACTCATTCGTCGAACGGCATTCGTCGAACTGCATTCGTCGAACGACGCATGACTTCTGCGCCAAAGACAAGATTCGTCGAATGGCGTTGAGTGAATACAAATATACAATATACTCAACGCCTAAGTGCCAGATTTGCCGAGTAAACCCTTTACTCGACGAAGGCATTGAGTGCACTCAACGCCTAAGACCCAGATTCGTCAAGTAAACTCCTTTACTCGACGAATCGCTGAGTGGACTCAACGCACTCAACGCTTAAGTGCGACAATCGACGAATCAACACTTGATACTCTACGAATCGGTGAGTCAACTCAAACACTCAACGTCATCATTCGACGAGTTAACACTTAACTCAACGAAAGCGTTGACTGGTCGCGACACACTCAATGCTTTTTGCCTTAGAATATTTAAGTCTCATTTGTTCATCATATGAGCTATACCATACAGATCCAAACTCCCAATTTCTCCACAATCTTATGTGCGACCCTGATAGGCTCATACTGAGTTGGCAGTAAGGCTACATGCTTGATCACTTCCAGATCACTATGGTAGCACCAACAGTCTCCCACTTGATCTAGAATGTATCAAACAAAATGCTTCACAAACAATGAGCGACATCTAGCAATACATCATTGCTCCCCAAACAGTAAGAGTTAATAAACTCATAAGCCATTATGACCAATGTTACAGTGTTGTCATGTCCCTTCGTCCCTTACATCCGGAAAGAACTAGAGGTATAGACCTTGTCACCCTCGTAATTGTTCAATCCCAATTTCCTGATCTAGAATGGACTTTCAAAAATTGGTGAGTCCAATATCATATATTTACTCAACCAAGCATGACCATGCATTTCTCAGTCTCATTCCATCAAGGGACCCGTGGATGCAACTCCTGTCATATAGGAGGACAAATCTCATCTCTGCTCACACGCAAACACCCAAATGATTCGTAACGTACCCAATAATCACATTTATCATCCAACTTTCTCAAGACTGAACTTTTGATGGCAGCAAAGCACGCTCTTCCTCACTCGATGAAAGCTGTGACTTCAGGTCAAAGGATCACAAACACCATTGTCACTTGAGGCATACTTGTGACACGTTTATATAACTATCCACGTAGTATTCTCACGGTGAATCTATCCAGTACAACTTGTTCATAACAAGTACCCATGTGTTGACTTGATATCACAATATCATGACATGTGAGGACGGGTCATCAGTCAACACACATGTTAGTCTTAAAGACATCAACATCATCTTTAGCTTCTAAGATGATACAACGATCAGAGAATTTTAAGAATGAAGCTTTTAGAATTATAGGTTCTCACATCAAGTCACTACTTGACCTATGGAAGCAAACATTTTAAGGACATTTATTTTAGTTAACTATTCTATCACAATAAAAATAATAACACAATAAAAGAAATTGCCAAAATGTATAAATGAAATGCATATAGTACTTTTATTCATCAAATGGTAAATTACAACCAACAAATATACAATCCACAAGACTCAAACTAGAGTTGATCATTCAGGTATCGTATACCCATTGATCTAACATGACCATCATGCTTTCTCTGTACGAGAGGCTTTGTCAGTGAATCCGCAATGTTTTCTTCAGTCGGCACTCTGTATATGCTCACATCTCCTCGATCGACAATCTCTCAAATTAGATGGAAGCGTCGGAGTATGTGCTAAGGGAGAAGGCTAATTTCATGGAGTAGCAAGAAACAGACCAGTGTGGATATATCTACTGCTTAGTCTGAGTGCATCTCTGCAGGGAGCTGCTGTGTATATCATCTATGGATACAACATCGGCTAGAGGACTACAATCTCAAGGTAAGTCATTCACCTTTATATTGTGACTCATCTAGTGCAATTTTT
Organism: Platanthera zijinensis; assembly: GCA_039513925.1. Classification (NCBI taxonomy): domain Eukaryota; kingdom Viridiplantae; phylum Streptophyta; class Magnoliopsida; order Asparagales; family Orchidaceae; genus Platanthera; species Platanthera zijinensis. The sequence continues at coordinate 40,262,463 of CM077094.1, forward strand.
ATTGTTAAGAATCTTGTCTCATATAGGAAGACTAAGCATATAGAAATTAGATATCACTTTATTAGAGAACTTGTAAAAAATGAAGACATTTTTCTTGAATTTGTCCCCACTGACAATCAAGTTGTTGATATCTTCACTAAGCCATTGGATGACTTTAAGTTCATTTTTTTCAAAATTGAGTTAGGAATGCTTAATGTTGGATTACTCGTGTACATTAAGTGTTTCAGTTATAAATCTACTTGTCTATATTTCTGTTTTCAATTTATAATGAAGTCAATCTGCAATGATGATAGATAAATAGCTGTTAATCACTTTAAATAGCTAGTTTAACCGGTTGAACTACTAAATTAGTTAGCTGCTAAAAGACCCTATCAGCATGTTAGGTTAACAACTTTAATCCCAATTAACTTGATAAGATGACAAAAATAAATTGTTAACATATGTCAAACTTGTTTCGACATTATTCACTGGAAATCAGTGAGATCAGCTGAGAAAGGTTCAGCTGAATCGCTGAGACAGTCTCAACGGTTCTCACAAATATATGAATTACCCTGTCCCAGCAGCTTATTTCACTGTCTCAGCGTATTCGCTGAGACGGGTCGGTTATAATTAAATCAACATATTTTAACTGTCAAATCAGTCGATTTAATAATCTAGGTCATCTCTTCAAGTTCAAAATCACTTTTATATATAAAGACACAGTAAAACGAAATTCATTAAACACTAATCTCTTTCCTAGCAGTCGAGACCAAAACCCTTCTCAGTGTCTCGACTTCCAGCTTTAATGGCGCCAAAATCTTCAAAAGATTTGCAAGAAGGTTATGAGAACGTCAAGAATGGCTTCGTACATGTTTCAATAGAAATCAAAGAAGTGATTAGGATGTTGGATGCCCTAGGTCTGGAATATATTATTTTTGAATCATTCCCCATTCTGAGAGATGAGTGGTTGGAATTTTTCTCCAATGTTAAGCTTTCCCCTTACAAGACATCATTAAAATCTAAGATTGGAGGGATGAAGATCAAGATTACTCCAAGTAAATTGGGTAAGGCCCTTCAGCTACCCTCCAGTGGTAGTGATGAAGAAGAAGTCATCTACAACAAGGACAGAGATAAAACACTGAAATGGTGTGAGTATAGTGATGCCAAAGTTGGATCACTAAGAAGGAAATTCCTCAACCAAAGAGGCAAATTACTGGTTGACATTGTTGGGAAAGCCATATTATGCGAGTCTGGGTCTCATGACACTATCTCCAAACCAATATTTGAGATTATCACATGGATAATTCTGCAAAAGCAGACCTCATGGACCAACATCATCTTCCATGATTAGTTGATTGTCTACTGACACCTAATTTGGGAAGAATTTTATCTCTATTCCTGATCAACATCTATCATGATAGCTTCGACTAGAAGCAATGTGTTAGAATCTACTATCTCAAAAGGATGGACATAAAGATCTTGGATAGATTTACAAGAATTCTTCCAATGAGTCAACTTTCTGAGGAGAAGGCCAGGTCCAAGGACACGGGAAAGCAGATAGTTGGATCTGCTAGTTCTTCAAGTTCAGGTTATGAGACAGAGTCTTCATCTCCTGCAGATGTTGGACTTCAGGTTGATATTGACCACAGTCATTCTTTTGCTAGCATACATGTTCCTCTGGACTCAGATAGGAGTCACATTAGTAGAGAGCATGTTGATGAAATCCATGTTGATCTTGAGTCTGAGAACACTCATACAGATTGTGCTTCACCAGATGTGCCAAATGATAAAGATGATCATTGAGCCAGCACAAGACCTTGAATATTACTTAGAATCATCTATACCAGAAGAGGTGAATGCATCTTCTGAGAGGGAGCTTGGGCTAATAAATGAGCTAGCTTTTGATCAAATGGTTACAAGAATTGTGACTGCTGCAGGTGTCACTGCTCTTACAGGTAATGTTGCTGACTTAAGTACTGATGCTGATACAGTTATGATTAATAATAATACACTGCCTATTTTAGATATTGATCATGTCTTTATAGGAGATGATGTTGACTCAGTTAAAGATGATGAGTTAAATATTGCTGCAGATTTGGACAAGAATGGAGTTCTTCCAAAAGATATTACTGAAGTTGAGGGGGAGCCTTCACAAGTCCCTACTCACGATGAGGTCATTCCATCCACCCTGTTGGCTGTGAGATCAACTCTTCCCGAGTATGATGGTCAAAAGGACCAAAAGAATAGTCCACCCATGATTCTTACACCACCCTCAACAAATCCATATGACTCCCTCCTCAGAGCTATAAAGACTATTTAATGTACAAATCACATCAGTGAAGGTTTACATAGAACAGTCCATTTCTAAAGTCAAAGCTGTGCTGATGACAGAAATCATGGCTGCCAAAGATGAAACTGTTCATCTGAACAGCCAAATAACTAGCTGGTTTGACAAAGCTGCTCAAACAGTCAAGGCTCAATCCTCCATTCTCAGATCCATGGACAAAAGCCTTAAATTCTCTGCAACTGATATTGGCTATGTAAAGAACATTGTGAGCCAAACTGATGAAGCTATCAGGGGTGCAGCAGATCATGTCAACACCCATATCACTAATACTTCCATCAAAACAATGGAGGAAGCAATTCTGCTCAAAGATGTATTGCTAGCTGACCATGAAAACAATTTCCAAACACTGTCCAGCAAGATTGAGGCCAACTCCCTAATGCTACATAACAAGCTTATTGAAGAAGCCAGAAAGGGGGAGCAGAGCAATGCCGAGATGGCCAAAATCATTGATGAGCAAGCCTTCAAAGTGCTTCAAGGCACAAGAATTGCTCTACACCTGCCTTTACTGGACAAGTCTAGGCCAGAAGATCTGGATTTCCTTGCTCAAACTAGAGTGGCACAGGATGCACAACTTGCAGCTAGGAGGAAAAGAGAGGGAACTCTATTAGCTGAAGAGTTCATGACTAAGAGGAGAGCTGATAATGCAAATGATCCTGATTATGAATACCTAAGTGATGATTCAGAGAAGATCATTATCAATGCTTGGTTGAGCTATGGTCAGCTACTCAAGAACAGGGAAATCATAGAAAGATGCCTCCCAAATACTTACCCAAACTTTTCTCTACTTCAAAAAGCAGAAGATTAAAGCCCAGAGTGCAAACCTGGTAGGTGTTGTTCAAGATGAAGGCTCAAGCTCTGCAACAAGGAAGAGAAAATATTAATCTTAGTTGTAGTTCTTTTAATTTTTATTTGAACACTATTTGTTAAACTTTTAATTATAGAATAGTTAACTTTTATTGAAAATTATCTATTAACCTTAATATGTTGGCTCATTGTATTAAACCTAGAAACTTTGAACAAGTTATATTTGTTAAACTATCATGTAATAGTTTAGTTTGATTTATGGTTGATTAAATGCAATTGATTACTACTTATATTTATTAGCCAGTTCACTGCAATATTGTCATGATGTTGATGAATCTAGTTTTCCAATTCATCATGATATGTTTTTTGTCTTAATGCTTCTTAACATTGCTGTGTGTTCTGCCTTCTTCAAATAGGAATAGATTCTTGAGAATATTACCCTTTAATGTTCCTTGGATTTGAAGAGACATCACTATCAATGTTAAGTGCATAGTGTATTTGATAAATCTTTTACTTCAATTATTTGTAGGTTTAAATTGTTCTAAACATGGTTAGAACATTCCTGAAAGTGGCTGTCATTGTCTCAACTCTTCTGTGAAAATACGTTGAGAAGACTTTCTAGTCTCAGCGGAATCGCTGGGACGCAGCCATTTGCAGCTTAGACAACTGTCTGTCTCAACCTTACTGAGAAAGTAGTCTGGTCTCAGCGGAACCGCTGTGACAGTTAATCTGCCGCTGAGACAGAAGCCTGTCTTAGCCCAACCGCTGAGACAAATTCAAAACTAGCCGTTGACTTGACACGATCTATTTTTGGAGGAAAGCTAATAAAGTAGGATAGCCTGTTCCTTTCTTGGCCATGTGATGTCAAATCAACTGAAGAGCCGTTGCAGATTGGTGAGACATTTTAAAAGCATATTTTAGGTCAATGAAAAGCACGGAGAAGTGCTGGATCATTGTAAGAGTTGTTGCCAAGTACTGTGATGTGCTAGAGTGCTACTGAGAACTGGAAGTGCTGAGAAAGAGCTAAAGCTTTGTGCTTCCAATAGATGTTCCCTGATATGATCTAAGGAGAACAAGTTGAGTCCATCCGGGCTCAGAGGCTGATCTTCCCCCCTTCTAATGAAGACAAAAGATCAAGGTAGAGCTAGGGCTAAAGTTGTAGATCAAATCTCCTGCCTTGCTCCTGGAAAGCTTTCTGCTGTTCATTCTTAACAGAAGACCACAAAACTAAGGTTAAATTCATTAATGTCTTCTGTTGTAAACCGAACATTATATCTTTATAAGAACATTTGTGTTCTGAGTGTGTAAGGACTGAGTTCCTGAGATTGTATGGCCCGTGTGCCTAAGATAGGGCTTTCCTCCTAGCCTGAGTTGTAGGGCTTTCTGATAGGCCTGAGGTAGGTGACCTGGAGGGTCACTGAGCTGTAGGAGTAGAAGCTTACTCTGAGTGTGTGGGGAAGTGACCTGAGGTAGGGTTTGGAGGAAGCCTGAGAGATTCTGAGGGATCTGTGTTGTAAGCTCTTTGAGTCGAGTTTGGGAAGTTTGTCTTATCTAACACACTGTTAGAAAGGTGGGAGGGAGAGTGAATGCACTCATACCTTAGAGAACCACTATAAACAATTGTGTGTTTTCTGTGTTTGTTTGATTAAACCTTAAACAATCTAGTAAAAACAAGAAATAAACAAACAACCTATTCACCCCCCCCCCCTAGGTGATTTAGGCTACTACCCTATAAATATCAAGCTAGTCGCGCGGTTAAAGAAGAAACTAGCCGCGTGGATAAGAAGAGGCTAGCTGCGCGGTTAATGAAGAAAGTAGCCGCGCGGTTAAAGAAGAGGCCGACAGAGAGACAAAGAGAGGGAGGGAAACCACGATTGAGGAAATCACGGCAAGAGAGAAGCGGAGATCGCGGTTAAGACAAGAAACCGTGAAAAAGGAGAATAGGCGGTTAAAAAAATAGTAACCGATTGTACTGTCCCTTGCCCAAAAAAAAGAAACCGGAGCAAATGGACCGAAAGTTCTGATACTATGTGATAAAACAAGTAAATAACAGAACTTTATTTCTCCAAAAAGATGCATAATACATGAGTATGTCCCCCTGTTTATAGAAAAAGAGGAAAGAGAGAGAAAACAAGAGAGAAATTAAACAATGTCTGTCACAAGCGACTAGACGGTTACATAAAAGTTTAACCGCTCAGACTATGAGGTTAGAAACAGCTAACTGTACAACTACAAAACTCCAATGTTATAGTTGCGGTTAGCACAACCTATCGATCATATAAAGCTGTGGTTAGACAAAGTCTAACCGCCGGACCGCACCAGTGGCTCTTTGAGAACTCCGAACATCAGGCCAGACCGCCAACTAGATCTGACATCAATAGTCCGCTCAGCTACCTTAGAAACATTGGCAAACCACCGGTCTGCCTATCTAGGCCGCCAGACCGAACCTTCACCAGCCAGAGCGCCATTCAGAGAATTAACCGTAAGGGCTCTAGTCAACTGACCACAAAACCTGTCCGCTAGTGCTAGCCGCCAGACCGCCTAACAACACCGGCTCCAACACTGCCAAACTGCAAAGGACAGACCGCTACTACATACTATCTGTCCGTCAGTACTGTCCGCCAGGCCTGTCTGCCAAACCTCCAAGAGCTAACCGTCAATGCTGACTGCAAGACCGCAGTGACTCCTAATGTTTTGATAGCTTGGAAACGAGGAAAAACATGACAATGGATAAGGGGTTATCTTTGGGAGGAGGAAACACACATAGGAGTTGTCATCTAGGGCTCTACGAAGTCGGCACCATAGAGGGATCGCTGGAATCCGGGATTTGAAATCTCCAAACTCTGCATTGACCTAAAAACGGCCCCCCTCTATTTATATGAAAATAAAACTAAGGCACCCACAATCGACGGCTATGATTGGTCGTAGATGGGAAGACCCGATTACAAGAAATAAATGTGCAATAAAAAATATAATATATGAAAAAATCTGGGAACGGTGAGCCGGATGTATCCGCGGGGTCGGATCGCCGTTTCGATCAAGCCTACCTTCACGAATATACGAATGTGGTCCCCGCCTTGCGGTGATGGTCCCCCATCAACTCCCCCAAACTAAAAGATATTCATTTCTGATTTTTGGAGACGATCATACTGTAGTCGAAGTTCAGGGGCAAGTCGATCAAGCTCTGCAGCAATAATCTAGGTGACATTGGGTGAAGGTTGTCGATGTTGTTGGATCAGTAGGCGCCCTTAGCGGGGGGGGGGGGGGGGGGGAGGATAAGGGTTTTTTGGATACGTATTATTTCTATAATATTTCTTATGTGCACACTGTAATTAAATAAATAAAATCCCCCACTAACGATGACAGTTATGCGAGGGGTTACGTGGGTGGTTACTCACCTAACGAACGACGACGATTGCAATGGAGTGATCAGGCAGTAGTGAAGGGATACCATCAATGGTCTACCATCGACGAGCCCCCGACGGCGGGCGGCCGCCGGGGGAGGAGGAGCTACGACCGATGGAGCGGTCAGTCGCGGGTTCGCAAGACGGGCGGCCAGCCTCAGCGACGGCCACGGTGCGGGTGGCCGGCCTTGGCGTCAACCGCACCTTGCGGCCGCGGCGCCGGCCCCCCTAGCGGGTGCGGCCGACCAAAAGCGCCCGGCCTCCCCTAGCGGGTGCGGCCGGCCAAATGCGCCCGGCCGCCCCTAGCGGGTGCGGCTGGCCAAATGCGCCCGACCGGGGAGGCCGGGTGCGACCAGCCACATCCAGTGGCGCCGACCGTCCTACTCGACCGTGGGGAGTGTCCTTGGGGAGCGATCGCAGGGAGCGGCTGTGCGGAGCGGACGCTCCTTGTGGTCGTTGCCTTTCGGCCACGAGGGAGTCCGCGCCCTCTAGCCGGGTAGGCCGGCAGCGGAACCGGCCGCGCCGCGGGCTTGACCGGCCGTGAAACCGGTTGGGAGTCCCCAGCCCGGAGGGGTTGGCTGCCAGGGATCGGCGGCGGCCGACAGCCTTTGCCGGTCGTGGGCGCATGAGATCCGTTGATCGGGTGCGCCGATCGTGCGCGCGGCGGTTTCCCCATGATCCCCTTACTAAATTAGTGAGGGAGATGGAGGTCCGGCTAATTGCACACCGATTTTCCTATAATTTATGTCTGGCCCCATCTAGTCTAATGATGATACCACTAATATATGCATATAATATACTATTAATTAATCAAATTGCCCATGTGTTTTCATAATTACAGGTTGTACCTCTCTTTTTTTTTTAAAATTGCATAAATCTTCTTTCTTAGTTTACATTCCATACAATGTAACTAATTTAAAAAGATAAGAGGGGCGCACCTAAATGACCCAATATAAGGAGGTCATTTAAATGATGCAAGAATAGTAAAATGTTTCCATTTTCATTTTCAAAGTATTTTTGCAGATTCAAGGTTTATGATTGTTTGTCTACTCCCTCAGAAGGGACAAAATTATATTCTACACCGTAAATTAACTGTTGGTCAAGTACCTGCATTTTTTATATTAGTGCACACATCAAATAGTGATCCTGATACAATAGTCATATTTTCATTCCCTATCTTACTGAAATCTCATTTGCTTGAATTTTTATTTAAAATAAATCTTTTTTTTCATTTTTTAAAGAAGCAACGCATCAATATTTGAGCAACTTTGCAGATCATTAGTTTTTTTTTCATGCCCATGAGTTTATATAAAAACAAAGGAATAATTACCGAAATCTTCCCCGTGGGATAGCTTAATTACAGATTGCACTCCTCTTAGATTTGAAATTAATAAATTCTCCCTTAAAAGTTTAATTTCATAATGTCAATGCACGAAAGATCACTTGAAGTTAATGTTCAGGAGGGTCTTTTGGTGCAGGTAAGATTTTTTTAATTTCAAAATTAAGAGGGGTGCAATCTGTAATTTTGTAAACTTTGAGGTTCCGATAAATGGCCAAATAAGGAAATATGTATTTAATTCCTAACTATCGCCTATTTTTAAGACTTTCCATAGTAAAAATCTTATGGATCCGTAGAATATATCAACCTTTTGACTTGAATGATCTTTGATTAAGATTGGAATGTTAAGTTCACAAACAAACTTATAAATACTTCGTTTATAATTTGATTGGTTTTTTCTGTTAAATACTTGGAAGAAAAGAAAATATTTTGCATTGGCGTTTAGATTTTCTTAGCTGTTATATTTTTGACTACATGATCTATGAATGGTAAATTAATCATGAATAATGGAGAAATAATAATTTCATGTGAAATTTTCAGGGTTGTTAAAAGAATGACGTGTTTTTGGGTTTGAAGATAGAAAAATACCTATAGGATTTTTAATGTAGTGGCAGGATAATGATTTAAGCAAGATTGGGTTGTTGTCATCTGCGTGGCAGGTAAATGGGTATGTATCAGGTAACCGGTCAGTTAGGACCAACTTAGGCCAATTGTGTACTCATTGAGTACCCCGTTCAGGGTTCAGCCATGCCATTTCCGGTCTTGTTTGATCCAAGTCGGGCTTGGTTCAACCTTGGCAGGCCCTTATTTACAAGAAAACTGTTGTTAAGGCAGTGATTAGCTTAATTAGATATAAAGTTATGAGTCTAATAGTCTTCAGATATATGAATAAAAGTACCTTTCGTTATTCCTTTATTTACCGAATGTTTTTGTATACTTTAGGATTGTCTGATATTCTTACACCCTTTTTCACTAGTTCTAATTCCTGTAAATCAGGAATACGGGCATGCTAATGCCGACGCAACAGAACATCTGGATGGAGAAAGTGGTGCCGATGACTCCGCAGAGCGTGTAATTCCGATTGACAATCCATCTTTCCAGATATTCTCTACATTTTATGAAGCTCCGTCGATATCTGACCAAGTGATGGAGGCTGTCGCCAACGCATCGCCTATAAAATCAAATGTTGAACCGGCAATTTCAAATGAGACAGATGAAACACAAAAGATTGCATCTCCCATTGTCTTCGGTTGCCAGTTTGTACCCGATACTCCCGATACATCCAATCTGAAGCTAGAGAAATTTGCAGAAAATTCACAGGAAGCCGCTACTGGTAATATACTAGAGGAGGTCAAGAAATATGTTGATCCCCAACTACCTTCTCCTGCTGCTGAGGATCAATGTTGTAGTACCAAAACTTGTCCCGGTACTTACCCAGCCGATACACAAACAGTATGTGAAGAGGAGCACGAGCAAGCTAAACCTCGAAATAATGGTGGCGTCGAGGAAATTGACGGCGACTACTTGGCAGAGGATTTAGATGCAGGGGACTTAGAGATGAGAGCTTGCGAGGAAATCGGGGAAGTTGCTGATAGTCAGGAGAATGATGTTGGCGAGCATCGGATTTCTCACCATGGCTCGGCAGCAACCACCGAAGTGATTCTCCTGGACAACGATGTGACTCCCCCTAAAAGAAGTAAAATCTCAGGCTCAGTGCAGCGAGCTTCTAAACGCCGGAAGCTTGAGCAGCCAGACGTTGGACCTAGAGTGACACGAAGTTCTGCAAGAAAGACTAGCTCATAACATTTTCGGCGAAATTTTACCCGTTTCTTGAAAAAGATTGCTGTGTAAATTGTTCTGTGAATGCATTTCTTTTAGTTTCAGGGTCCATATAGGATTTCTGTTAGGATTTATCTTTTGCTTGCATCTTGTTGGATACGGTGGGGATTTGGCCAGTTCAGTGAAATGTGCTCATACCATATTTTGTTCCATCGTTATAGTTGATGTTTCAAACCAGCTTTTGTATATTTCCGCACTGCTTTTAGGTTGCACTCTTCTTTACTTTTAAAATTATAAAAACTTTTCTTCTAAGGGAAAATTTACTCTAAAGGTCCGTTCATTTCAACGACATTGATATTGAAGTATTGGTTTTTAATCCAATATCAATACACATGGGAAATTACATTGAGTTTAAATCCAATTGTTTTGTTCGGCCGTATGATTACTTTCTGTCATAAGAATTGACATTAATCACTTTTTATTGTTCGTTTGCAGAAAGATTTTCAATCATAGGAATTGGCATAGGTATGCTCTCAATTAAAAACAACAAATGCAGATTTTTCGTCCGACATCAATTTTATTGGCCGGACACGATTTTAAAGTCATGACAGGATGTTTTTGCCCGGGATTAAATTTTTCGGCTCGAACGCGAAATTTTTCGCCCGAACGCGATTTTTTCGCTGAGACAATTTTTTCGCACGGACGCTATTTTTCTGCCCGAACTCAGATTTTCGCTCCAACACTACTTTTTCGTCTGGATGCGTCTTTTAATCCCGGAAGCGATTTTTTCGCCCGGACGTGATTTTTTCGCCCAGACGCGATTTTTTTCGCCTAGACGCAATTTTTTCGTCCGATGCAATTTTTTCACCCTGAAGTGATTTTCGAACGAGGTTTTCTTCCTCCCCATTTTCAATGAAAGATTCATATCAAGCAATTTCAATGTACCCGGCGTGATTTTTCTCCTGGAAGTGAAAGAAATCGCCCGGACGCGATTTTTTCGCCCAGAGTCGAATTTTTCGCCCCGACGCGAAAGTTTTGCTAAAGGGGAGAAAAAATCGCGTCTGGGCGAAAAAAATAGGTCCGGGCGAGAAAGTCGTGTCAGGGCGAAAAAGTCGCGTTTGGGAGAAAAAATCGCGTCCGGACGAAAAATCTCGCCCGGGCGGAAAAATCGCACCCGGACGGAAAAATCGCGCCCGTGCGGAAAAATTGTGCCCGGGTCAAAAAATCACTTTCGGGCGAAAAAAAGGTCCACTAGCGAAAAAATCGCTTCTGGGCAATAAAATCGCGCCCGGACGAAAAAATCGAGCCCGGGCAAAAAAATCGCGTCCGGGCGAAAAAATCGCTTTCGGGCGAAAAAAACGCCCGCGGGCGAAAAAACACCTCGGTTCGAAAAAATCGCGTTTGTTCAAAAAAATCCCGCTCGGATGAAAAAATTGCGCTCGAGCGAAAAAATCGCATCTGGGCGAATAAATTGCGTCTGAGCGAAGAAAACATCCACGAGCAAAAAAATCGCATCTGGTCGAAAAAATCGCGTCCGGGCGAGAAAAACGCATCCGGGCGGAAAAAACACGTCCGGGCGCAAAAAGCGCGTTCGGGCGAAAAAATAGCGTGTTGGCCAGAAATTCGCGTCCGTGCAAAAAAGTCGCGTTCGGGCGAAAAAATTATGTCTTGTCCAAAAAAATCGCATTCAAGCAGAAAAAATTACTCTTCTTTTGAAAAGCCGATATTGACAATCTCAATATCCGCACCTAGAGATAGACATTGAACCAATAAGTTTTTAGTTTTCTTAAAGCCAATATTTTAATATCAATGTCGTTGAAACGAACGGATCCTAATAGTACTTTTGTGCATGGATGTTATGAAATTAAACTGAGAGGAGGTTTTTTAACAAAAAATCTCGGGATGATTTTTCTGTTTTTTTTTTTTTTGGGTTTGGCTAGCAGTCTGGGCATGGATCCGACAAAGAAAATTCATGCACGTTCAGCTATGTCGAAAATCACGTTGCGTTTCCACCGCACAGCAGACAATAAGCCACGCCAAACGCCACCTTATTCTCCTACTGAACATTGTGCACCAGAGGCGTTCTTTTTATATTTTATTGAATTAAAGTAATGAAATAATATTAACAACCAATAATTGATAGTATATAATTACTTTTTATTTTTCATAAAAATTTGGGTAATATTAAAATGTTATGACTGTTGGGAATATTACCTTCAATATTTATAGATTTGAAAAAGCAACACCTGCAATACTAAGAGCATAATGTATTTGATGTCATATCTATTTTATGTTTATGCAGGACTCTTTGCTGTCAGCTCTAAAACATGTTTAGAGCTAAGATGGACTATACCACTGAGTAGGTATAGCAGGGTCCACTGTATCGTTGACATACCGTTGAGAATGAAGTCTCTATTCAACGATATCGCTGATTAGAAGCTGAATGAAGCAGTTCTTAGTGTCAAGATCGATATCGTTTAGAAAGAAGATCATACTTTGTTGGGTATTGTATCCACAATAACCTTCATTTGAAGAAGTGACTATTGAAAAAAGATGAATTGAGTTTATATTTGATACTGCTTCTTTAGTCATATGCAGGATTTATTGCTAAGTACAAACCAATGTCAGGTTATAGTGGGTCATGAAACACATGATTATACAATGTAATTCCTCATTGTGTAGGTCAATGTGTTGACTCACGTGTAATCTCTTTATTGGATTGTACTTCTATTACAAGTGCATTAAAAGGATCATGGGAGGATAGATTGCTTACTATATAAGAAAGAAAATTTTGCCTAAGTAAAATTCGTCGTGTATAATAGTGAATACTCGTCGAATTCGTCGAGTATACTTACAAATATTTGTTGAATTCGTCGGGTATACCTACTGACACTCGTCGAATTGGTCGTGTTTACTGAGAGAATCTTTTCTATGATCTTAGAAATCAGTTAAGTAAAATTCGTCGAGTATCCTTAAGTATACCCGTTGAATTCGTTGAGTGTGTCTATTGACAATCATTGAATTCGTAGAATATACCAGTCGATACACGTTGAATTCGTCGAGACTCACTGGAAAAGCTTCTGAGTTCTCGAACTTACTTTTCTGGATTTGTGTAAGTTTAATTCGTCGGATATCAAATCTGTTCATCGAGTATACTCATGATTATACGTCGATACTCGACGAATGGACTTAGCATATTTTCCGATTTTCTGTCTGATGGGTTTCTGCTTCAAGCCGACGACCATGTACAGTACACGTGGACGTTTCGCTTAGGAAAGAATTTTCTAGCCGTTAGAAGGAATCCTATAAATACCTCGGGTTAATTCGTTCAACTCGAATCGCTCTTCCGCATTTCAAATCATGAAAATGCCGTCATTCTCTATCGTACGTACAGCTTTCGAAAATTGATTTCGCGATCTAACTCTGCACGATCGGCGATTTCTTCAAGTATAGATTCGACAGATCCCTTCTCAAGTTCTCTCGAAGCTTTCCGATCTCGTCGGATCAAAGTTTTCAGATCAAGCTTTCAATATTAACTTCAAGTCCTCTCCTTCTACGAGACCTTCAAGTTTTCATTCCAAGGAAGAAGAAGATTGAATATTTTCAGATCAAAAGTAATAGATTGGTTTTCAATCTAGAGTGTTATATAAAATTTCTTTTGTACTATTGTAGGAAGTTTTCAATTCCGAGGTGTAGATCCTTATGTTAGGATCGAGTTGTATGTGAGTTTGTTCTCCGAGTGTAGGAGAGGTTATTCTCCGAGAAGTAGGAGTGGTGACTCTGAGTTGTAAGATTTGATTAAATCTGAGAAAGGTAAAGTAGCTGAATCTAGCCCTTCGTAGTAGATAGGCGAGGCAGGACAGTGAACGTACCCAAATCACGGAACTACTATAAATTCTTGTGTTGTGTTTGTTTTGTGTGCTTGCTCTTAGTATTTTTATCTGCTATTAGACGCAGAACTGACCTATTCACCCCCTCTAGGTGATTTTGATAGACAACTAGACACTTTCAATTGGTATCAGAGGGAGGTTGTTCGTTATAATGTTAACACCTTGAACAAGATCCCGGTCTAGTTGTCAGAGCACAAGATTACTTCAATGGACCAGAGCAAGGACATGTCCTCAATGAAGCTTCTAGTGTGCACAAAGGAGAACTTTTCTATGTGGAAGGAAAGAGTCAGATTTTCAAGGAAGCAGTTGATCTAAGAATCTTTCAGATTGTAGAAAAAGGACTTCACGTTCCTACCCAACCTTCTGCTATGAATCCAAACGTGATGGTTCCTAAAAAGATGATGGACATGAATAAAGATGAGATTGCTCTCATCTCCTTGGACAAGAAGGCCAAAAACATAATTGCTAGTGTTGTGAATGACTTTATGTTGCAAACCTTTTCCACTACAAGTCTGCCAAGGAGATGTGGAATTCTCTAATTGTTCTGATGGAAGGTACTGAAGAAGTGAGAGATGATCGAAGATCTCTACTCAATCAGGTGTACGAGGTATTCAAACAAGACCTGAAGGATACCATTGTTGACAGTTATGAAAAGTTCTCCAAGATTGTCAATGGTCTGAGAAACTATGGTCGGGCATTTACTAATGGTGAACTGAACGATAAATTCTTAAGATCCGTAACGAAAAATAGGACACTATGGTCGTGGCCATTAGAGAATTTGGAAAGTTGCCCGAACTGATTCTCAAAATCTATTCGGGAAACTCTTATCGTATGAACTGGAAATGAATACAAGGAAGAAAAAAGAGCAACACAGTAGGACTTCAAGAAAAGAAAAGTTTATTGCACTGAAAGTCGAAGGGTCATATAAATATAAAGCTATGTCACTGGTAAGGACACAAGCTTCTGATGCTCAAGAAGATTCTGAGCCAAGCACCTCAGACTCTGAATTGTCTGATTGAGAGTTCTTACTGATCACCAAGCAATTTAAAAGAATTCTCAGCAAAAGGAGGCAAAGGAAAAGCCAGTCCTCCTCCTATGGCTATAGAAGATCACATCATGTTGGTGATCATTCTAAGAAAAGCTACAACAGAGATGACAGGTATAAATCTAAACTGAGGAAACATTCTTCTTCTGACATCATTTGCTATTGTTGCAATAAGCTAGGATACGTGATCACGGAGTGTCCTTACAAAAAGGAGGAAGGATCTAAGAAAGAAGAGAAAAGATCTTTCAAGGGTAAGAGGAAAGAAGATAAAAAACTTTGTTGCGAAGAAGTCAAAGACTCTTAGCGATAGTGACTCAAGTGAGTCAAACTCAGATAATGAAGAAGCCTACTTCGGGCTCATGGACTCACTCAGATGAGGAATTAGACGACTCCCAATACAATGGGAAGGTAAACTCCCACACCATATTATCATAATAAGAAACTTCATCTAATGGTCATGAAGACTATTCTTCTGGGGAAGATGATTCTGACTTGATGTCTCAGCACCAAGTACTTTTGAAAGCCTTTGACAAATGTCGTAAGGTGGCCAAAAAGCAATCAAAAGAGATTGCTTCTCTCAAGGCAATGGAATCAAATCTGAGGGAGGAAATTGGAGAATTGACTCCTCTCAGAGATGAAGTTCACTCCTTGATGGAGGAATTAAAATACTTGACTACTAAAGACCGTTCTTATTGAAAGCTACTTAGTCAAAAGGAAAAGTTCTTAGATGAATTAAAAGAAAAGCTTTTGATTGAGAGGAAACTTGTTGAAAGCTACTCCAAGTCAAAGACCGTTCTTCCACTCATCGATGAATTTTTTGCCCCTAAGAAGGGTAGTGGTCTAGGCCCTGTAGCTGAAAAGGATAAGGTTGCAAAGAGAGACGCTACCGAAGGCAAAGAGAAGACACCTAAAAGTCAGCCATCTTTTAAGAAGGTAATATTTCCCACAAATCAATTTGATTTTGAGAAATCCTATGGTCACTTTGCTAGACCTACTTATGTGGAGCCTAAAAGGAACTACCAAGGATGGAACCGTCCCCAAGACTTTAGTACAAGTGCTTTCAAGGCACCTTATGAAGAGATAACTCTTAAAGATTATGGTCCCTATGTTCATGGACCAAGTATCAAGAAACCACCCAAAGCCAAAACTGTTATTCTTAAGTCTAAGGAGGTAGTGAAGTCTTGTGTTTGTTGCAATCATGAGGCTTCCACCTCCATGTCTGTAGTACCTTATGAAACTCACATTCAGAACATGAAGCAGGAATTTAAAAGAAAGTACAATAGGTTTGATTGTTGGTGTTGCGGTAAGATTGGTCACTTTGCCATGAATTGCTGGTTTTATCTAGTCAAGTATGAAACTCCACGAGTTAACGTTGCAAGACCGACCGCTCGAAATGTTAATATTCCTAGTGGTGTTAAGCTAACTAGGAACCAAGGACCCAAATCTGTTTGGGTTCCTAAGGGCAAGTGATTTATGAATGCAGGTATGTCCAAAGGCCAACAAAACTCCTATTTGGTATTTGGATAGTAAATGCTCTCAGCATATGACCGGGACAAGAAGCCTATTTCTAGAGTATACCCTAACTGAGGTGTAACACCCCAAATTTGACAGCAGAAAGTTTCTCATTATTGCTGGGTGATACGGGGTATCGCTTGATGGCGATAGTGACGTAGAGTTCATCAAGCTGCACTCGACGCACTCAATGCGTTCGACAAATCGTAGAAATGATATCGCTGAGTGACGACAGTGGGTATTTCCAGGTGGCGATAGAGGTAAGCGTTGAGTCAGCACTCGACACACTCAACACCTGAAAGCGTTGAGTGGCTTGATATCGCGGGCGATAGTGGATATCGTCGGGCGATAGTGCCGCGTGGCGTGAGACATGTGTCGAATTGGCTGTTAAGCGGCCAATAAGCGGTGGTTGACCTGGGTCAAAGCGGTCAAACCGGTGAACTCGATATCGCCAAGTGGCGACAGTCGATATCGCCAGGAGATAGCGCCAAAGTTGAACAGTCAACTCAAATCCTAGCCTTTGCTTTGTTTTGAATGAGAGATCATATGATTGGGATTAATCCTGAATCCACTTAACCAGATAAGAATAGGAAGGAGGTTTCATTCTCTCTCTCTCACTTCATTTCTTGATTTTCCTTGAGTGAAAAGGAAGAAGAAGCTAAGGAAGTGTTGGGCTGAGCTTTGTGAGTTAGCTGAAGGAGATCTTGTGGTCGGAGGCCAGATCCGAGGATAGATCCGCGAAGAGGAGATAGACGTGCCCCTTTCCATCTGCATAGAAAATCTTCGCCATGGCTCCGAAGAGAACTACAAGGGTAACGAGTTTCTCCCGGACAAGTGAAGTTCTCAATATGCATATTACATGAATCCCCTCACCAAAACGTGAAAAAGGGTGGTTTCCAATGGGAAGATCGGTTCGATCCCCATATATTCCTGCATTTTGATCCGGAAATGTAGAGTACGAAACAGGCAAGCTGTGAGAAGGCCATCTAGACAAGTCGGTCTGGATTGGTGATGTTTAATTTGCATGCTGGAGAAGACTCCGTGGATATGCATGTGATGTACGTGTGAAATCCGGGGTCTAGGGGTTTGCAGGATGCTGCATCAAAGTACTGGAAGAATTTCCAGGAAAAGACCCAGAAAAGTTCACAGTCTGGAGAATGGTTGATATCGTCGGGCGACAGTGAGTATCGCCAAGAGACAGCTCCTAGTGAGCTGGAATTTTTGTGACCTGTCTTGAAGAGACCTGGGGGTCACTGTATGCGAAGCTGTGAGCTTAATTTTCCCAGCAATGGTAGGTACCATCCTGAAATGGAAAAAGAATGAATTGTGCCGTGAAGGCCAATTACTGTGCCATCAAGTTAAGTACCTCTGAACGACAGAGTCGTTAAGTACCTCTGAATGGGCAGTTAGTCGTTAAGTTAATTACCTTTGAACGACATAGTCGTCAAGTTAAGGACCTCTGAACGACAAAGGTAACCGTGAAGTATTTCTGAACGGTGGTGATATACGGGAAGACGTGCACCGAAAATATGCCCTAAGTGCACGGGGCGTATGGCCGTTGAGCCTACGTTTGTGGTGAATGGTGCTTAAATTGCACGTTATAAATGCCACGATATATATATGATCCCTTGTTTGCAGGGATGGAGAAATACCTCCCCGAGTAAGGGATGTGATCGTTATAAATGGGTCAGCAAAATGTTGATCGTTGTTCTGTTTGCCACATTTTGGTGGGGCCTTTTTGTGTAGGTGCTGGAGAGCCAATTGGAAAATAGCGGGCTAAAGCCCATGTGCTGTAATTGGCTAGCCCTTGAAGGCCCAAAAGGCTAACATTTACTGTTTTCATGTGTGGCTGACCTACGTGCCGAAGTATGAAACCACTTGTTTTAAATGAAACAGTTATAATAAGGCTACGACCGAAACATGTGTTATATATATATAATTCCTGTTGTGTAGTGGACATTCTTGTTCGTAATGGGTTCATAAACTAAAATGCTTCCGCTAGAATGCTCTGAGTTAGTGTGCGTTCATAAGTGAACTTGGATTTGAAAACAACATGTAATCTCCTTACCTGTCCGTAGTATATGGCGTCGGGCCCCGGCCGGACCTTCTATCATATGCTATACGACGGATGGGGGGCGTTACAAAATTGGTATCAAATTCCGTTCTCGGTCTTTCTTATTTGGATTCGTGGTCGAATTCTTTTAAGGGGTGGTGAGCACGTATATGTGCGCTACCGTGATAACATAATTTAACCCATGAATGTCCACTTAGGAATGAAAATACACATGTTTGAGGAACTGGTATGTTCCTATAATTACTTTTGATAATATTCGTAGTTTCTTAATTGTGTGTTTCACATTATAGGCGACTAGAAGTGGTGCGGGGCAGCATGAACCCCAACGCTCGGTGGAGAGTAATGCACTAAATGAGGTGCCAACACCTCCTTTTGCGTAAACTATACGGTTGGTTGCTGAAGCCGTGTTCGCAATGATGAATGCGCAACCTGGAGGTCAGGGACAACCTCCTATTCCTATGATGGTTCATGAACCGGTTGGCATAGTGGAGCGTGTGGCGGTGAGACAAGTGGTCGTTGAGCCAGTGGCCGCAAGGCGAGCAACGGAGAAGCAACTCAAACACATGATGAGTTTCAATCCTCCTGTATTTATGGGTACTGGAATTCCTACACAAGCCGAAGATTGGCTCTCAAGAATAAAGAGGGTCCTAACGACAACTGAAACAGAAGAGTGGAAAAAAGTCATTGTGATTGCCTTCTTGTTGGATGGTGAGGCAAGACTTTGGTGTGATGAGCTAGAGCTGCACCCGTTTGTTGGCCGGCCGTTGAGCGAGATCTCAATGGAGGAGTTCTCAATGTTTTTTCTGGCGAGATATGCTCCATCGGCACAACAGATTGCGTTGGAGAACCAATTTCAAAGGCTAACTCAAGGAGAGAGGTTAGTGGATGACTACTTGCACGAGTTTACGAGATGAGGAAAGGAAAACAAACCAGTTCTATGAAGGGCTGAGAGATGACCTATGATTGCTTCTCTTAGGACTGATGACACAGGGTTTCCTTACCATGGTCAATACGGCCCGTTCCCTTGAGCTGGACATGAAGCGCGTGCAGCGTAAGAATGATTTGGTTAGGAAGAAGACAGAGTTCAAGGTACCTAGTTATTCGAAGTCTAGGTTTCAACCGTGGAAAAAGAAGCCTAAAACGTCTTCGCCGGCTCCTTCTTCTCCTGCGTCTAGAGCAACATCTGGGAGAGGTACGCTCACATGTTATACATGTGGCAAGGTGGGGCATATGGCTCGAGATTGCTGAATTGGCCTTCCAAAAGGGGATAAAAAGGTGGGCGCGTCTTATGCTGAGAAGGGATAGTCAGTGGTGGAATCAACTGCATCTCAAGCGCAAACCCGAGGCTATAATCTTGGCCAACAGGAGGCCATAAAACAAAGCGACGTCGTAACAGGTATGCGTAAGATACAATTTTTACTGCTTTCCATACTTAGTACCTTGTGCGTTGCTTGTGCATGATTTGTTTGCTTCAGGCTTTGTCCTGATTTCAGAGTGTCCGGCGAGAGCACTGTTCGATACAGGAGCTTCTCATTCTTTTCTGTCGGAAGACTTTGTGGGGCGTATTGGAGTGCCTTCGTTTACGCCGACATATCGAGTGAATGTGATGCTACCTATTGGGTTCTTGATGCGCGCGGATCGAGCCTGTTGTGTTGAGGCGCGAATAGGAAGTCGGGACTTTGGATTGGAAGCATCAGTGCTACCGATATCGGAGTTTGATGTAATATTTGGTATGGACAGGCACTCAGAGCAGCGTGCCTGATGTAAAACGGAATTTGGGTTCCAAAATACTAAATATTTTATATAAGAAATATTTATTTATTATAAATAAAATCAGAGTTTTGAAAATTTATGGGATTTTTAATTTTGAAAAGAGGGCCGAGAGGGTCAAATCGATATGGTCGCGCGTAAAACTGCTCTTACCAATAAACGTCGCAAACCGTTATTTGTTATTTAGAAAACTTTGTCAGCGCTAACGGTTCGAACCGTGACGGGATTTGGACGTTCACAAGCACAAAACACAACAACAACAACAACGACTTATGAATTAAAACGATAATTATGGCGAGAGAACGTTCGGGGCAAGCTCTTAATTATTTAAAGGCTGCATAAATTTAAACTGGGTAATTGCGAGCATGAGTTGGACCAAATTATTATAAGAGAGCAGCCCGGTCCTAACTGAGGAGCAGTGAATGTTGCTGGGTCGAATCAGGTGAACAAGCCCAACCTTACGGGCCTCCAGTCGGCGGATTTGAGAGAACAGAGGATTCAAAAATAGATGCCACAGTCGATGGCACCCCTCATGCGACAAGGCCGGCGATACTGGAGGAAGTCGGCGAAGTGGTTGGAGGACTGGAGTAGGTCGGCGGAAGAGGGCCTGGCTTGAGACGGCGGGTGAGCGGCGGTCGGCTTGCTGCATCGGGAGGACACGGCTTGGAGTAGCAACATCGTCGAGCAATTTGTCGCTGTCGGTGGTGGTCGGCGTCGAGAAGCAATGGCGGCGAGGAAGTCGCGAAATCCAGCGGAGGGCTCGTGTAGATCGGGATTTGGGGGCTGGCACTATAGAGAAAAACGATAATGAGTCGTTTCTCTCTATTCTTGTCCAAGTTACCTAAACAAGGACACACTTCTCCTTTTAATGGGGTTAGCCATGAATCAAAATTATTTTCTTCCTTTTATTTTCTTCCAAGTAGGGAGACTATTCCAAATGATAAAGATTTTATTCTACTCCTTTATTGTTTGCCAAATGTTTTCTCTTAATAATAATCTCTCATAAATTCTTTCTTCAACAACTTACTAAATTTAAATTTATGTGTGTTTAAATAATTTTGAGCTTGCCCGTTTTGTCCTAACTACCAAAATTACCGGACCTTTTTATTAAAGGTATCGTTGGATGGTCAACTCAACGAGCCTAGTAATTTCCAGCAAACAAGAGTACGACGAATGGACTACATAAAAAAACATGCATAAATAAAAATGCATAACTATAGATTCATGATGCAAGGTGGCGTCATGCAATATTGGAGGCAGCGGAGGATGCACCAATTCCCCCGGGGTTGAAAGAGATCGACCCCGACGAGAATTCGCAAAGACTGGTGCTAGAGAGAGCTGAAGTCGTCGCTGGTGCGGAATCCGGTGGTATATTTGGGGCCTTGACAGGTGGTTTGAAACGATTCAGAATTTGAAAAGGACACGAACTCCTACGATGATCAAACACCCAACCCCATGCGAAAAGTACAACTCATGACGATAACGACCGAGCATGAATTTGTAATTTCCACATGTGGATCGCATTTCATTAGCAATAAATTTATACAGTTCCGTTAAATAATTAATATGAGCTTGCTTGTCGAATGAGATACGTTCGCGGAATGAGGCGAGGTGACAAGCGGGTGGGTGGAATAACATGTTGGTAATCTCAGAAGGAGATACATAACGGAAGCGATATTTAGACATGTTGAATGCGAGTCGTGCTTGTGGGGGTACAATTTCCCATTGCTGTAAATTCTCACCGATTAATCGCCTAAAAAATTTCCCCAGATTCCTACTAATAACTTTGATATGTTTATCGATCCGAGAGGGATAGACGCTACTAGCTTCGAATTTGGCTCGCTTTTGCCCACATAGTATGTTCTATACATATGATAGAAAACATTTATTGCGTTGGTATAATTCCATAAATTTGCTCCTTTCCAAATGATAATAAGGTAAACTAAAAGTACGATCTTTAAATACAAAATCGATAGGATGTGGGGTGCCGAGTGTACGTGCATCATACATAGTAGAGGAGAGCTGTAAAATACTAGGTGGCACATCAGGACTTGATAAATGGGGGGTGAGTGACAATTCGGGCCACGAGTTGCCTCATAGGATGGTGGTTCATATGGGAGGACCGTGAGTAGTAATGTCGTGGGGATGACGACAAGTGAACTAGGAGTCGTATGGGTCCTCTCGTGTGCTCTTGGAATAAGACAGTTCTTTTGGGGCAAAAGAACAATCTTGTGCCTGTGGTGTTCAAAGGAGTGAGAGTTCCTCGTGCCATCATGCATGACATGCCGGTCATATTTCCAAGCTCTTCTTAGAAGGATGTGACAGACATCCATAACAACGACATGACATAATACTCAGTAGACTCACTAGGGATGATCAGACTATATTATAAGACGCAGACTAAGTGTTCAGCTTTTTCGCCTTCCACTTCTATGACATTGTCAGTCTCGTGTTCGTTCTCAAGTTCAGGGTGAGACTCATTCACGTAAACTCCATACCCGGGCTCACATCCATCCGTAGAGTCGATGATAACGACGAAGTGGCGTCGCAGACACTCAGACGATTTGTGTCCGGGCTCCATACACTTGAAGCATCGGAATACTCCAGTATTGGGCTTGGCCCCAATAATCTCCTTATCCTTGGAGTGGCTAGTGGACGGGTCTTTGTTCCCAACAGTGATGGGAGGGTGAGGGGAATCAGAAATCCTAGTAGTAGTAGTCGTGGTGACACTCGTGGTGGATCTATCAGTAGATCTAGCTCCAGATGTGCGCTTCTGTAGTGACTCCACTCTACAGGCTCTATTAGAGACTTCCCCTAAATCGCGATAGTCGTGCAACTCTAGCTGATCCCGTATGGAATAATGTAACTTATTAAGATAACGAGATACAGTCATGTCATCATCCTCACGAAGATCTAGCCTCGACTGTAGGACAAGGAACTCATCGCTGTACTCATCTACCATTGAATTTTCTTGTCGCAGATTATGGAATCTGCGATATAAAGTCTGGAGATAGTCATGGGGTACGACGAATAATTTCCAGCAAACAAGAGTACGACGAATGGAATACATAAAAAAACAAGCATAAATAAAAATAAAAATGCATAACTAAAATTCATGACGCAAGGTGGCGTCATACAATATTGGAGGCACCGGAGGATGCACCAGTGCCTATATAGATTGTAACTCTAAGAAAGTCACACTGGGGAAGAACACAGAACAAGTGACTAAATTCGCTGGTATGTGAGGATCGAGCAAGACATTAATATCTGCTATCCAAGTGGTCAAGGTATCTCGGAACGACGCGGAATTGTTCTTCACGCTATTTGTAAGACCCCTTTTTTTTCTTTTTCAACCACCGGGGTCTTAGCCCAGAATTGCCGCTTTGCGGTGGCACCGACTCACGGGAAGGCAACCACTACAAAACGCCAATTCTGCCGGCCCTTTTCGATCACAAGAGAGAGAAGTATTTATACAAAAATGTAAACAAGTCCACAGAAACATGTAAATAAAAGTGAAATCATATCCAGTCCATCAATAGATAATAATAGGAAAATAGATAAATGAGCTCGAGCCCAGTACATCAGAGTCCTCACTACAAGTCGCTCATCGTGGAAGCTAAGAAAAAAAACTAATCACTCACGGAGCTGGTCGCAGGTGCACCGGTGCTAGACTGTCCCACCTCCATGCGCACCGTACTCCGCTGGTGCTGGTCCCTGGACTGCTAGTCCCTGTCTCCCATCCGGAGCTCCTGTAATGTTTGGTTCGAAAACCATTAGTCATAAAGACTAAGCCCTATCATCCACTACCCCTCCCACCACGGCTCCTAAGCACCGGGCGGAGAGGAGGAAAGGGAAGCTACAAAAGTGGAGAATAACCAAGCAGGTGACAGGGAAGCTAATCTAGTAGTTATTTAGAATGAAATAGGTCTAACAATCCTACGGCAGTAAGTAATAAGGAGGGCAATTAATAAGTAGCAATTTGTATAAAAAGACAGCTAGAGAACAGTAAGTAAACAAGCAAGTAAATAAGTATGTAACCTTAACTTATATGAATGCCCATACAAACTTATAAGTTAAGGGGTCTTCTGCAAGGCTCCCATCGTATGAAAAGTCTCATACCGATTTATACGTTGGGGTGTCGGTTGTATGCAATTATGAGTGTAGTGATATGCTATGCCATGATTCATGCAAGTGCAACTCACGCACACGACTGTATGCGCACAGACCTTTAGTTCCCCCTGTTCGGGCAGCTAGCTTCACTCCCAGGAACCTCCGTAGTGGCAAACGGAGACAGTGGGTCGGGCCCCCCACTCCTAGGCGGGCATCCACACTACCAGGCCTAGCCCTTCCGTACGCCCCTAGAAGAACACAACCTAGAGTATCCGCGTACTACTGCTGGCTGTACCCACCAGACTTTCTTTGGCTAAGTGTCCCACACCGCCGAGTCAGCGTACCGATGTCGGTGTGAACGACAATCAGATACCGAAGACCCACCACCTTTATTCTGTACTCTAACCCTCGAGCCCTCGGCCCCTGGACAGTCCCGTCCGTGCATCTACCTTCAGAGCTACTGTCTGAATGGCAACCAATCCTATAATTCTACTTTCCTAGCTATCGGGGAGTGTGTATGTGCAACCCTAGTTATAATAGTTACTCTTTTAATTTATTATTCCTATGGTTTACGTTAGCCCAGGACTGCCCCCGGTATACCCCGTGAAGGGCTCTCAAGGGGCACTAGGAACCAAGATGGCGGCATTACGGCCCGAAGTTCCCTTTCGCAAGGCACTTATTATTATTGGTTGATCTCCCTTAACCCGATCCTCTTTTAGTTACTTTAGTTCTAACCCTAGAGTATTAAGACTCTTCCTCTTCTTCCCGGGATGGACGATCTTTCGTCGTTCCCGTACTCCCTTATCCTTAACCAGTCTCACACTCTACTTATCCCGACTTCCAATGATGAACTCAGTCTTAACTGCCCTACCAACCATCAACTACCAGAATTCCGTGGCTTTACTATATGCACGGAATTGTCTTCCAAATCTCCTATAATATTTACTGGAGGTCTACCATAACATAATTTGTCTAAATCCAGAAACTTATAATTTTCCTAATTAATCTGATATTTATTTAATTTTCTCAAAAGATGGGCCGTGGGTCATTTTAAACATGAAACTACATGATCCTCCTAAGTAATGGCCACTCAAAAATCATGATCATTAAATAACAGCAAGATAACCTCAAATACAAGTTTTCAGAATTTTACAGAAAGTATTTAGCCTCTAAATAATTTATCCAGTATAAACACGTTAATCCTACGTAAAGAAGGAAGTACTGAAATTATTTATCGGAAAATTATAGAAAAATTACTAGTCAGTAGTATGATATAGAAAAGATCTTTGTGCAAAGAATCATAATTTTACCAGCTTGCTAAACACCACTAAAGATTTAATCAAATATTCAAGGTAAAACATACTTAATGAAGCAAGCCTTAGAATTAGACTTCCAAAAATCCCATAAAAATTCACAGAGATTTAAAATCATAATAAACGTTCTCTCCTTAAATTTCATCAATTTCCAGGAAGTGTGTATTCCATAATAAATTTTCTAAGCAAATCATTCAAGCTTCTAAATCGTTAATGAAGTATCCAAAATAATGATCTTAAAATTCATAGAAAAATATCCAGAGCTTGTACCATTCCTATAATTCACTCTACCCAATTCTCATCACTTTTCAATATGATTTAGTGTCATTTACTATATCTACAAGTTTTGCACACTAAACTAGGGTTAGATTATTAGGTATCCCAACAGTCTCCAAATCTACTAAGATTTCATCCAGAGGACTATAATGGCCCTATGGTCCTCTTCACTGAATTTTGAGTCAATCCAAGGTCATTTGACCCCATGACCTTCACAAACCACCAAGATCCATCCTTAGGGTTTGGCCTTGGTTCTTAGGGCAAACTTACCCCGATCCACCTCAAACTCTATGAGGGGGTGCTAAAGAATATTACTAGCCAGTGGTAAAAATCTCAGCCTCTGTTGAGGTGATCTGAGCACTCAAATCTCAAAAGTGCACCTTTAACCTAAGACCCCTTATTAGGGCAAAACTTAGGTTTGATCATTTCTAATCCAAACCATCTCCAAATGAGATGAAAAATTATACAGAACCTTATGGTGAACCCAGGGACCACTCACCACAATTTGGGAGGGTTTGGAAATTATTTAACCATCTAATTAAATTAAACTAGGATTATTGAATTTTTCTAAAAACTATAGAAAAATATTTCCCAAAAATCCTAATTTTTGGGCAGCATCTAGATATAAATAAGATTAATCCACACCCCTAATTTCAAGTCATTTTGATGACTGTTTGGAGTGGGGAATTTTTCTAAGGTCAGGACAGCCCTATGGATAGACCTCACCAAAAAGGGTGTTGTAGTCTAACCAGGACTCCAAATTGAGTGAAATCAATTTTAAATTAAACTAGACTTCACGGGCTACATTTTCTATGTTGACCATTTTTTCCTGTAGGAGCCTTTAAGTATTTTTCCCAAATTATTTAAAGTGACAGATAATTTCATTCTGAAATTGTTTTAAAAATAGAATCTAATTTAACTGCACTGTTCATCTTCTTCTACAACCCGAAAATAAAGCCCTGAAACTTAATTTCCTGTAGCTTTTCCAAGCTATTTCCGGGCCATCCAGCCATCTCCCTGGCCGGCCACCACCACCGCCACCTCTGTTTAGGTGAGGGCTATCGTCGGGCGGCGGCACGGCCGCCGGAGAGGCGGTTTCCGGCGAACCCGCCACCATGAAAATTTTGGAAAACCATGAAAACGCTCACCCGATCTGGCTCTTTTGAGCCCGATATCTCTCCTAACAATTTCTAAGATCTATCCGCAGAAGAAGAGGGAGGGGAGGACCTTGTTCGCGGGCTGGAGGCGTGCAGAGCGTCGGGAAGCCATTGGTGCGGTGGTGGCGTCACCGGAAATTCTTCAACAGCAAGGGGAAAACTGAAACAGTTTGATGGAGAGTGTAACCTTTTCCCCTTGCTCTCAGGAGTCTTTTATAAATCAGCAAGTGGGGAGGGGAAAGGATGAAACGTTCACGGCCATTAATATTTCCCTTAATGACGTTTCGGTTATGGCTAAGGCAGTTGAAATGCTGGAGATGAAGAGGTGTTTGCCAGGTGGTGATTTCCTATTAGACCAACATTTCCTTAATTATTTACATAATTAAAGTAGGAAACGGCCCATAAATACTCTTGGTTTTCATTCCCATAGTCAGAATTTATCATGGCGTCGGTTACCGAAATTTCCAGTCTGGCTGACGTTTCGACCTTGGTCACGGGCGTGACACATAGGTCACGGGCGTGACAGGCCCGGTTAGCCAATTCTGGGTTCAACGATCGTCGAACTGAGATCGACGATCGTCGAAGGGTGGTCACGGGCGTGACACCCGGGTCTTGGGCGTGATTGGCCCGTGTGGCCAATTCTGGGTCGACGATCGTCGAACTGAGATCGACGATCGTCGAGCGTGGTCACGCCCTATGTCACGGGCGTGACATTGTGGGTCACGGGCGTGACATGCCTGGTGACTAATTCTGGGCCGACGACCGTCGAACTGAAATCGACGATCGTCGAACGTGGTCACGCCCTATGTCACGGGCGTGACTCTGTGGGTCACGGGCGTGACAGGGCCGGGTGGAAAATTCTGCGCCCGACGATCGTCTCCCTGAGATCGACGATCGTCGAATGAGTCACGCCCTAGGTCACGGGCGTGACGGGTCGGTCACGGGCGTGACCAACCCGTGACCCGAAATCTTGGTCGATTTATTTCAATTTTTGGGCTCCCTAGGGTTCTACCACAACCAACCGACTCCTAGGGGTCTAGCCGGAAATGGTATGTTACAAATCCCAATAAACAAACAAAGATTTCGTCCCCGAAATCAAGGTTAAGCCTACGGGACTCTAATCGGGAAAAGAAGCTTGTAACATCCCATGAGAATTAAAGAAATTACATCTCTACGTTATGTTTGCTTTGTGCGGTTTCAAATCTAAGATTAATTCGCCCACTTAACTAGGTATATACACCCCAATAAACAAAAGATTAGCCCTTATTCTTGAAATTTCAGTTCCATTGGTTTAAAATAGGAAAGCAAATTGATTGTCCAGAGGGGTTGTGAGGTATACCTGACGAAAAAGTTCCGGGTATTTTTGCCGCATCAAGTCCTGTGGCTCCCATGTATGCTCCTCCTGCCCATGATTGTTCCACAGAACCTTGACTAACCGGACCATCTTTCGTCGCAAGACCCGCACTGCTGTATCGTCAATCCTGATAGGATCCAAGTTGACTGACCGATCCGAGGCCACCAGGCCATCTGCCGAGGGAATCAGCTGCTCAGGGCGTAGCAGAGCCCTCCGAAGTGAGGAGACGTGGAAGACGTCATGCAATCCCGCTAACTCCGGCGGTAGCTCCAGTCTATAGGCTAAGGGGCCGATCCGCTCCAGGATCCTATAAGGCCCCATATATCTCGGACTGAGCTTCTTCCGCCCACGCACCCGCGAAACTCCGTACATCGGCCGTATTTTCAAGAAAACTCGGTCCCCCACCTGGAACTCCACTTGACGATGCCTCGCGTCATAGTATTTCGCCTGTCTGCTCTGAGCTTCCAACATCCTGTCCCGGATCAATCTAATCTGAGCATCTGTATCTCCCACAAACTCCGAGCCCAGTGCATGCGGATCCTCATCTTGAACCCATGATAGTGGGGTCCTGCACCTCCTTCCGTACAACGCCTCGTATGGAGCCATGCCTATGCTGGACTGATGAGCGTTGTTGTACGAAAACTCGACCAGTGGCAGCAATCTCTCCCAAGGCTCGCCACGGTCCAAAATACATAGTCGCAACAGATCCTTCAGTGTATGGTTGGTGCGTTCTATCTGTCCATCGGTCTGAGGGTGAAAAGCTGTGTTGTATGTCAACCGTGAACCCAGATGGGCCTGGACTGACCTCCATTCCCTGGATGTAAACCGCCCATCCCGATCTTAAACGATAGTCTTGGGCACCCCATGATAACGCACAAACTGCTCAATGAACCTCCGTACTAATACACTGACTGGTGCGCCCTTTGCCACTGGGATGAATCTGGCCACCTTTGTCAGCCTGTCCACTATCACCCAGACCGAGTCATTCCCCGCACGGGATCAAGGTAGCCCATGTATGAAGTCCATGGCTATATCCTCAAACTTCCACTCCGGTACCGGAAGCGGCTGCAGCAAGCCTGCCGGGTTCCTACACTCCACCTTCACGAGCTGGCAGGCCTCGCAATGCGTCACAAAATACGTAATATCTTTCTTCATACCCAGCCAGTACATCGTCCTCTTTAAATCCTTTACCATCTTGGTGATCCCCGGGTGTACCGAATACCGGCTGCAGTGAGCTTCCGTCAAAATATCCTCCCGGATCCGTCCTCCTGCTGGTATGTAGACTCTGCCCCGGAAACACAGAAGCCCATCCCTCAAAGAGTAATCTCCTGTCGTGCCTTCCTCCAAGGCTCGGAATATCGGCTCAGCTCTCTCATCCAGCATCTGCCCATCTCTGATGCGGTCTCGAATGTCATCAGTAGTTGCCATCGACCCCAGGTACTCCATGTACAGCTCCGGGTCATCCTCAGACACTAGCGAAATCTGCATATCCTCGAATGATCTAATCAACTCCAAGACCATCAGCTGCGGGCCTACTCCTGTCGTACTCGCTCTCCGGCTCAGAGCATCCGCGACCACGTTTGCCTTCCCCGGATGGTAGTGCATGGTATACTGGTAGTCCGACAGAAACTCCACCCAGCGTCTCTGTCTGATGTTTAACTCCTTCTGGGTGTCGACGTACTTCAGATTCTTGTGGTCGGAGAAGATATCACAATGTACTCCGTAGAGATAGTGTCGCCAGATCTTAAGAGCAAAGATGACTGCCCCCATCTCCAAATCGTGCACGGGGTAGTTGTGCTCGTGCTGCTTCAACTGACGGGAGGTATAGGCTATTACGTGCCCATTCTGCATCAGAACGGCACCCATCCCCTGATAGGAAGCATCTGTATATACCTGGAATCCCTCCTTCCCTGATGGAAGAGCAAGGATGGGGGCCGAGGTGAGACGATCCTTCAGCTCCTGGAAGGCAGATTCGCATCGAGGCGTCCAGATAAAAGGGGACTCCTTCTTCGTCAGAGATGTAAGAGGGAGGGCAATCTGAGAGAACCCCTCGACGAACTTCCGGTAGTAACCGGCAAGTCCCAAGAAACTTCGAACATCCGTGGCCGACTTTAGTGATGGCCAATCCCGTACTGCCTGGATCTTTGCCGGATCCACTGCCAGACCTGCTCCACTGATGACATGGCCCAGAAAGGCCACCTCCTTTAGCCAGAACTGGCACTTGCTGTACTTGGCATACATCTCATGCTCACGCAGCTTCTCCAAGGTCAAGGCCAGATGTCTCGCGTGCTCCTCCTCCGTCCTTGAATAGATGAGGATGTCGTCGATGAATACAATGACGAAGATGTCTAGATACTCTTCGAACACCCGATTCATCAGGGTCATGAATGCGGAGGGTGCATTCGTGAGCCCGAATGGCATCACTGTAAACTCATACAAGCCGTATCTGCTGCTGAAGGCCGTCTTCGGGATGTCCTCCTCCCGAATGTGAAGCTGGTAGTACCCTGACCTCAGATCCAGCTTTGAGAACCAATGGGCTCCCTCCAGCTGGTCAAATAGCTCGTCTATCCGTGGTAAGGGATAAGTATTCCGGACTGTCAACCTGTTCAGAGCCCGGTAATCGATGCACAGTCGAAGGGTCCCGTCCTTCTTCTTAACGAACAGCACCGGAGCTCCCCATGGTGAAGAGCTAGGCCGAACGAACCCGGCCTCCACTAACTCCTGAAGCTGGCTTCGAAATTCCACCAACTCCTTTGGGGCCATTCGATAGGGAGCTCTGGATACCGGCTTAGCCCCCGGTACGAGCTGAATCTGAAAGTCCTTCTCTCGGTGCGGGGGTAACCCTGGTAGCTTCTCTGGAAACACATCGGAGAAATCCCGCACTACTAGAATATCTGCAATGGATTCCTTGGCTACGACCGCCTCAAAGAGGACCTGATAAACTTCTTCCCCCTGCAGGTGGGCCTTAACGGCCTGCACAGACGATAGTAAGGTACGGGGTGCTGGTATAATACCTTCGATAACAATGAAGGAGTCGTCGTGCCTCACGGTGATCCTCTTCACCACGCAATCGATCTGAGCATGGTTCCAATACAGCCAGGTCATGCCCAGAATCAGATCGTAATCTGGCATCTTCAGAACCGTCGCTGGTGCCTCAAACGCCTTCCCACTGATCCTCGCTTCCATATTACAATGAGCAGAGGTCAATATCTCTGATCCATCGGGTAGGCACACCCTCATCATCTTCCCGGTGAATGGCTCCACCCCTTCCAGTCCTTTCACGAAATCCTCTGACACGAATGATTGCGACGCACCAGTGTCGAAGAGGGTGTGAGCGGGCTTGCCGCTAACGAAGACTATGCCTGAGGTAATTAAGTGTCTTAGTATTCTTATTGTAGTTTATCTTCTCTTAATTTCCAATCAGGTTATGTTTAAAATAGTAGTTTATATGAAGAAAATTTGAAAAGTACTGCCATACCTGTGATAACCTGCTCCGGGTTCCGGGGCTGTGTCAGGTTTAGAGCATACACCTGCTCCCTCTCTAGCCTGCAGCCACGATCCTGAAATCCTCGTCCTCGGTCCTGTCCTCGTCCGCCAAACTGTCGGGGAGGTGGAGCGCCCTGATGTGCTGGTGGGGGTGCTCGCCTCACAGGGCAGTTCCTCTTGATATGCCCCGGCTGGTTGCACTGAAAGCATACCGGTGGCTGCTCTGCCGTCCTTGGCATTTCCAGCATCTGTATAGGCTGGGGAGCCAATACCCCCTAACTCCTCTGCTCCTGCCCAAACTCTTGACGTGGCTGATCCCCGTTCCTTCTCTCTCCAATAACCTGTCCTCGAGGACGGTCTCTACGTCCTCCAATCACTGTATCATCAGCCGGTCTCTTCCGGCTCTTCACTATAAGCTGATCCGCCTCTCTCTTCTTAGCCATCTCCAGAATCCTGGCCAAACTCCCCTCTGAGACGAAAAGGAGGGCCTGTCTCATGTCATCTTGCAGCCCCTTATAAAACCTCCGGGCGTAGCCAGCATCGTCTAACTGATAAGCGTCCGCATAACGGGCCAGGTGAGTGAACTCCTGATAGTACTCCACCACAGTCCTGTTCCCCTGCCTCAACCGCAGGAACCTATCCTCCAGGTCATCTCTCGCCGAGTGAGGTACAAAATGTCCCAAGAGCGCTGCTCTGAACTCCTCCCAAGTAATATCAGCACAGTCCATCCCTGCAAAGGTGGTGTCCAGCTGAGATTTCCACCATCTCTTGACTGCCAAAGCGACTGCCTCCTCCGTGGGGCATCGAATCCCTGCCAGCATCTCGTAAATGGTGTCCAACCACTCCTCCGTACGTACTGCAGACTCCATCCCCTGGTAGGATGGAGGGGAAAGTCCCCGGAAGACTGTCATCCAATTGGCCCCGGGGTTTGGCTGTGGGGCCGGGGCTTGCTGAGCTCTGAAGGCCTCCAGGATGGCCGTCAGTGTTTGCCCCATCTCCGTCTGCTGGAACAGAACTGGTGCTGGCGGAGTCGGGACCACATTCGGAGCCTGAGGTGTCCCCTGCTGCGATGTAGGGTTCGTCGCAGGCTACAAGTAAAAATTCCATTTGTTAGAGAGCGAATGAATGGAATTTAAGAAGAGTTAGGATGGATTTTCACATGTGATTTCCCTTATGGGCACACCACTGCTTCCGCTGCTAGTTTGTTCGCAAACTAAGTTCGCACGGGGGTGGCCCAAGGTTTTTGTGGACTACTTCTCTTTCGATCGAGGTCTCCTCTGATACCACTTGTAAGACCCCCTTTTTTTTTCTTTTTCAACCACCGGGGTCTTAGCCCAGAATTGCCGCTTTGCGGTGGCACCGACTCACGGGAAGGCAACCACTACAAAACGCCAATTTTGCCGACCCTTTTCGATCACAAGAGAGAGAAGTATTTATACAAAAATGTAAACAAGTCCACAGAAACATGTAAATAAAAGTGAAATCATATCCAGTCCATCAATAGATAATAATAGGAAAATAGATAAATGGGCTCGAGCCCAGTACATCAGAGTCCTCACTACAAGTAGCTCATCGCGGAAGCTAAGAAAAAAAAACTAATCACTCACGGAGCTGGTCGCAGGTGCACCGGTGCTAGACTGTCCCACCTCCATGCGCACCGTACTCCGCTGGTGCTGGTCCCTATCTCCCATCCGGAGCACCTGTAATGTTTGGTTCGAAAACCATTAGTCATAAAGACTAAGCCCTATCCCCTACCCCTCCCACCACGGCTCCTAAGCACCGGGCGGAGAGGAGGAAAGGGAAGCTACAAAAGTGGAGAATAACCAAGAAGGTGATAGGGAAGCTAATCTAGTAGTTATTTAGAATAAAATAGGTCTAACAATCCTACGGCAGTAAGTAATAAGGAGGGCAATTAATAAGTAGCAATTTGTATAAAAAGACAGCTAGAGACCAGTAAGTAAACAAGCAAGTAAATAAATATGTAACCTTAACTTATATGAATGCCCATACAAACTTATAAGTTAAGGGGTCTTCTGCAAGGCTCCCATCGTATAAAAAGTCCCATACCGATTTATACGTTGGGGTGTCGGTTGTATGCAATTATGAGTGTAGTGATATGCTATGCCATGATTCATGCAAGTGCAACTCACGCACACGACTGTATGCGCACAGACCTTTAGTTCCCCCTATTCGGGCAGCTAGCTTCACTCCCAGGAACCTCCGTAGTGGCAAACGGAGACAGTGGGTCGGGCCCCCCACTCCTAGGCGGGCATCCACACTACCAGGCCTAGCCCTTCCGTACGCCCCTAGAAGAACACAACCTAGAGTATCCGCGTACTACTGCTGGCTGTACCCACCAGACTTTCTTTGGCTAAGTGTCCCACACCGCCGAGTCAGCATACCGATGTCGGTGTGAACGACAATCAGATACCGAAGACCCACCACCTTTATTCTGTACTCCAACCCTCGAGCCCTCGGCCCCCGGACAGTCCCGTCCGTGCATCTACCTTCAGAGCTATTGTCTGAATGGCAACCAATCCTATAATTCTACTTTCCTAGCTATCGGGGAGTGTGTATGTGCAACCCTAGTTATACTAGTTACTCTTTTAATTTATTATTCCTATGGTTTGCGTTAGCCCAGGACTGCCCCCGGTATACCCCGTGAAGGGCTCTCAAGGGGCACTAGGAACCAAGACGGCGGCATTACGGCCCGAAGTTCCCTTTCGCAAGGCACTTATTATTATTGGTTGATCTCCCTTAACCCGATCCTCTTTTAGTTACTTTAGTTCTAACTCTAGAGTATTAAGACTCTTCCTCTTCTTCCCGGGATGGACAATCTTTCGTCGTTCCCGTACTCCCTTATCCTTAACCAGTCTCACACTCTACTTATCCCGACTTCCAATGATGAACTCAATCTTAACTGCCCTACCAACCATCAACTACCAGAATTCCGTGGCTTTACTATATGCAGACCATCCTAAGCTATATGAGGTACACAAGGGGAGGTACTCCAAATTGTCTTCCAAATCTCCTATAATATTTACTAGAGGTCTACCATAACATAATTTGTCTAAATCCAGAAACTTATAATTTTCCTAATTAATCTGATATTTATTTAATTTTCTCAAAGAATAGGCCATGGGTCATTTTAAACATGAACTACATGATCCTCCTAAGTAATGGCCACTCAAAAATCATGATCATTAAATAACAGCAAGATAACCTCAAATACAAGTTTTCAGAATTTTACAGAAAGTATTTAGTCTCTAAATAATTTATCCAGTATAAACACGTTAATCCTACGTAAAGAAGGAAGTACTGAAATTATTCATCGGAAAATTATAGAAAATTTACTAGTCAGTAGTATGATATAGAAAAGATCTTTGTGCAAAGAATCATAATTTTACCAGCTTGCTAAACACCACTAAAGATTTAATCAAATATTCAAGGTAAAACATACTTAATGAAGCAAGCCTTAGAATTAGACTTCCAAAAATCCCATAAAAATTCACAGAGATTTAAAATCATAATAAACGTTCTCTGCTTAAATTTCATCAATTTCCAGGAAGTGTGTATTCCATAATAAATTTTCTAAGCAAATCATTCAAGCTTCTAAATTGTTAATGAAGTATCCAAAATAATGATCTTAAAATTCATAGAAAAATATCCAGAGCTTGTACCATTCCTATAATTCACTCTACCCAATTCTCATCACTTTTCAATATGATTTAGTGTCATTTCCTATATCTACAAGTTTTGCACACTAAACTAGGGTTAGATTATTAGGTATCCCAACAGTCTCCAAATCTACTAAGATTTCATCCAGAGGACTATAATGGCCCTATGGTCCTCTTCACTGAATTTTGAGTCAATCCAAGGTCATTTGACCCCATGACCTTCACAAACCACCAAGATCCATCCTTAGGGTTTGGCCTTGGTTCTTAGGGCAAACTTACCCCGATCCACCTCAAACTCTATGAGGGGGTGCTAAAGAATATTACTAGCCAGTGGTAAAAATCTCAGCCTCTGTTGAGGTGATCTGAGCACTCAAATCTCAAAAGTGCACCTTTAACCTAAGACCCCTTATTAGGGCAAAACTTAGGTTTGATCATTTCTAATCCAAACCATCTCCAAATGAGATGAAAAATTATACAGAACCTTATGGTGAACCCAGGGACCACTCACCACAATTTGGGAGGGTTTGGAAATTATTTAACCATCTAATTAAATTAAACTAGGATTATTGAATTTTTCTAAAAACTATAGAAAAATATTTCCCAAAAATCCTAATTTTTGGGCAGCATCTAGATATAAATAAGATTAATCCACACCCCAAATTTCAAGTCATTTTGATGACTGTTTGGAGTGGGGAATTTTTCTAAGGTCAGGACAGCCCTATGGATAGACCTCACCAAAAAGGGTGATGTAGTCTAACCAGGACTCCAAATTAAGTGAAATAAATTTTAAATTAAACTAGACTTCACGGGCTACATTTTCTATGTTGATCATTTTTTTCCTGTACGACCCTTTAAGTATTTTTCCCAAATTATTTAAAGTGACAGATAATTTCATTCTGAAATTGTTTTAAAAATAGAATCTAATTTTCATGGCACTGTTCATCTTTTTCAACAGCCCGAAACCAGAAGCTTGAAAACTTAGTTTCCTGTAGCTTTTCCAAAGCTATTTCCCGGCCATCCAGCCATCTCCCTGGCCGGCCACCACCACCACCTCTGTTGAGGTGAGGGCTACCGTCGGGCGGCGGCACGGCCGCCGGAGAGGCGGTTTCCGGCGAACCCGCCACCATGCAAATTTCGGAAAAGCATGGAAACGCTCACCCAATCCGGCTCTTTTGAGCCCGATATCTCTCCTAGTGATTTCTAAGATCTATCCATAGAAGAAAGGGTAGAGGAGGACCTTGTTCGTGGGCTGGAGGCGTGCAGAGCGTCGGGAAGCCATTGGCGCGGTGGTGGCGTCGCCGGAAATTCTTCAACAACAAGGGGAAAACTGAAACAGTTTGATGGAGAGTGTAACATTTTCCCCTTGCTCTCAGGAGTCTTTTATAGATCGGCAAGCGGGGTGGGGAAAGGATGAAACGTTCACGGCCATTAATATTTCCCTTAATGACGTTTCGGTTATGGCTAAGGCAGTTGAAACGCTGGAGATGAAGAGGTATTTGCCAGGGGGCGATTTCCTATTGGACCAACATTTCCTTAATTATTTACATAATTAAAGTAGGAAACGGCCCATAAATACTCTTGGTTTTCATTCCCATAGTCAGAATTTATCATGGCGTCGGTTACCGAAATTTCCAGTCTGGCTGACGTTTCGACCTTGGTCACGGGCGTGACACATAGGTCACGGGCGTGACAGGCTCGGTTAGCCAATTCTGGGTTCGACGATCATTGAACTGAGATCGACGATCGTCGAAGGGTGGTCACGGGCGTGACACCCGGGTCACGGGCGTGACTGGACCGTGTGGCCAATTCTGGGTCGACGATCGTCGAACTGAGATCGACGATCGTCGAGCGTGGTCACGCCCTATGTCACGGGCGTGACATTGTGGGTCACGGGCGTGACATGCCTGGTGACTAATTCTGGGCCGACGACCGTCGAACTGAAATCGACGATCGTCGAACGTGGTCACGCCCTATGTCACGGGCGTGACTCTGTGGGTCACGGACGTGACAGGTCCGGGTGGAAAATTCTACGCCCGACGATCGTCTCCCTGAGATCGACGATCGTCGAATGAGTCACGCCCTAGGTCACGGGCGTGACCAACCCGTGACCCGAAATCTTGGTCGATTTATTTCAATTTTTGGGCTCCCTAGGGTTCTACCACAACCAACCGACTCCTAGGGGTCTAGCCGGAAATGGGATGTTACACTATTGGAGGCTGTTGAGCCGATGTAAGACCCCTTTTTTTTCTTTTTAAACCCGGGGTCTTAGGCCCAGAATCGCCGCTTTGCGGTGACACCTTCACGTCCTGAAGGGTCATCACCACAAGGCGCCGATTCTGCCGGCCAATTCGATCACAGAAAGGTAGCACAAAATGAAGTAAGTAAAAGCAAGTCCACTAGATAAATCACATATATAGAAATAAACTCCACGAAGGGAGTGTCCATAGAATAATACATCAGAGTAATAGAATATGCGGGCTTATGCCCGGTACAACATGTCCTCACAATAAATCACTCATGCGGAAGCAAAAACAGAAACTACTCAAGGTCGTGACTCACGGTCCCGGCTGTATGAACTCCGGAGGTAGACTGCCCCATCTCCAAGCGCACCGGTCTCTGGGGTTGCTCCTCCATGCTGGGCTCCACGATCCCCTAAATGATGCGGTTCGAAAACTGTTAGACATAAAGACTAAGCCCTATCATCCCCTACCCCTTCCCCCATGGCTCCTAGGTACCGAGCGGAGAGGAAGAAAGGGAAGGACATGAAGGTGGAGATTAAATCAAAAGCAAGCAGGTGGCAGCGGAACTAATCTAGCAATTCTATAATTAATATGATAGAAACAGAAAATAGTTAAAGTAATCTTAACTTATATGCGGAAGCGCATAAGCCAAGGGATCTTCTGCAAGGCTCCCATCGTATAACGTGTCCCATACCACTTATACGTTGGGGTGTCGGTTATCATACATCAGCATATATATATTGAATTTAACCTTAATTTACAAACTTGCCCACACAAGCTTATAGACCAAGGGGTCGTTTTGCAAGTCCTAATGTATAAGCGTCTCATACCACTTATACTTTAGGTGTCAGGGTTAAATGAATCGATTATGCTATGACATGCAAGTGGGTATGATGGAACATGCAAGTGCAACTCACACACCCGACTCTGTGCACACAAATCTTTAGTTCCCCCTTTCGGAGTCGTTACCTCCCAGGATACCTCCTTAGTGGCAGACAGAAGCGGTGGGTTGGGCCTCGCCCACCTCTAAACCAGTAAAGCACTACCGGTCAGACCTATCGTATGCCTCAACGCTTGGTGCACTAAGCGGACGCCTGCGTACTCTTGCCGGCTGGCGCACCGGACTTAGCTTTGGCGAAGTGTAAAAACTACACTTGCCGAGTCAGCGTATTGGCGTCGGTGCATCGACCCTCCAATACCGAAGACCCACCACCTTAATTTTCATTCCTTTTATGCACATGCAAATTTAATCGTAATCACACAAAAACCGAGCCGAAGCTCCTCAGACCAAAACGTCCGTCTCTTAACCAAACGAGCCGAAGCTCCCCAGACCATTCCGTCCGTCTCTTAACCAACCGAGCCAAAGCTCACATCAATCTTCCTGTGCTAACAGTGTTTGTGAAACGTGAGATCCTAATACTATGTTACTCTTGTCAGTTTGTTAATGCAGTTTAAGTTAACCCAGGACTGCCCCCGGTATTCCCCGTGAAGGGCTCTCAAAGGGCACTAGGAACTATGATGGTAGCTGAAGCCCATCGTTCCCTTTCGCAGGGCACTTATTGTTATTGGTTGATCCCCTTTACCCTTCCCTTCTCATATTACGATAAACTATCATAGGGTGATTTTTAACCTTCCTCTTTTCGGGAAAGACGATCTTTCGTCAGACACGAGCACCTCTTAACTCTAGCTAACACCACTTCCCACTACTCTTCATATCATTCTATTGCGATCTCATCCACATCTATTCACCCAGACAAAATGACTAACTCCAACCACTATCCCAGATCATGTCCTATTGCAATTTAACCATATGCTATATGCAGACCAACCTAGACTATATGTCGAACCGGTTAGGCAGTGATCCAATACTTATCCAAATGCCCTAAATTATTTACTGGAGACTTATCATGATATAATTAACCTCCAGAAAATGGTAATTTTCCTAATTTATCTGGCATTTTACTAATTTCCTCAAAAATTCCAAAGGCTACCAGTTTGAACATGAACTACCCAAGTTCTCATGCAAGATGTCCAAAAAAATTATAATAAATAGTATGTTATCTCAATATGGTAAATCCAAAGTATCATAAATTTTTCTATCATCAAAAGGGCACTAAAACCATTTTAGCAATATCTTCTATATTTCGTTATTTGTGAATCAAGTATAGAGAATATTCATCCAAAAATTATAAATAAAATATATTATGCAGATCCAATCTTAAAA
This sequence comes from Platanthera zijinensis, assembly GCA_039513925.1. Lineage (NCBI taxonomy): Eukaryota > Viridiplantae > Streptophyta > Magnoliopsida > Asparagales > Orchidaceae > Platanthera > Platanthera zijinensis. The sequence goes on from CM077094.1 coordinate 40,302,243, forward strand.
ATAGTATTGGCCAAGTTTCATAATTATTCAGCAGATATATCCTCTATAATTAATTTCCAAAGCATAGAACCCCTTTTTAACATTTGTGAAGGAAGTACTGGATTTACTCAACTAAAAATTATAAAAAAATTCAAGGGTAACCACTCTGTCCTAAAACTTTTACTTCCAATATTTCATGAGATTTAAATGATCATAAAGATACAAATAATTAAAACATCAATTAGGGCTATAATCAACTTTACAAATGAAGTACTGGAAATAAACATCATAAAATTCCAGTAAAATGTCTATAAATTCTACCCACTCCAAAACTCACTCTACCCGAGTTTAACAGCCTTTAGATAATGTTTAGTGACGGATTGTTCTTAATTAGTATTTTATCCTAAAGCTAAGATTAGGGTTTTAAGGTATCTACTTGTCTCCAAATCCTCCAAGATTCCATCCAGATAATTTTTATCATACTAATGTCAACTCTATAGAGTTTCAAGGCAATTCGAGAGCAATTGCCCCTATGTCCTTCACAACCCTCAAAACCCTCCATTTCGAGTTTGAGTTTGGATCATAGGGTAAACCAACCCTAATTCACACCATTTTCTCCAAGTGGGTTGTAATAACCCCTCCAAGTCAGTGGTCAAGATATCAGTCTCTGTTGAGGTGATATGACCATTCTAACCTCTAGTGCACTTTTTACTCAAAAATGCCTCACTATTGCCTAGTTAAGAATAGGTGACTCCCTATCCAAAACTCATCCAAGTGAGTTGAAAATTTGTACAGAGCTAAGTTTTATAGCTAGGGACCACTCACCAAAATTTGGGAGGGTTTGGAGGTCATTTGACCACTTAAATAAATTCCTCTAAGTTTATTAAATTAAAACAAAAACTTTAGGCAAAGTATCTCCAAAAATTCCCATTTTTGGAAAGCCTCTAGATATGGCTAAGGGTAACCCCCTGCCCAAATTTCAAGTAATTTGGACAAAGGAAGAAGAGTGGGCATCCATTTTAGTTTCTGCCCAACTCTAGGTACAGCCCCCATTAAAACGGGTGATGTGGTCAAACCGCTTACCCAAACGAGTTGAAATCAATTTTAAATTAATCTAGACTCAATGGGATACAACTTTTGTCACTGGCAATTTTTCCTAAAACGGCCTCTAAATGCCTCGTTTTGCAGCATCAAAATAATCTATTTAATATATATCTACCTTATATAATATATATTTAATTTAATATTATAAAAATATCTTTACAGTTCATCTTCCCTACCAAATAGAACCCATAACAGCACCCAGAAAAATACATTTCCTGTAGTTCTTCCGCGATCCATCACCGGTCGTCCGATCACTTCCCTGGCCAGCCACCACCACCACCACCTCCGTCGAGGCGATGACTATCGGTCGGCGGTGGTTTGGCCGCCGGAAGTGGCGGTTTCCGGCATATCCGAAAAATATATTTTTCATGGTTTTCCATGAAAAAGTGAGATAGGTCCGGCTCCTTTGAGCACGAACTTCATTTCTAAGATCCTAAGATCTACCCATAAGAGAAGAAGTAGAGGAGGACCTTGTTCGCGGTTTGAAGACGAGATGAACGTCGGATTGTCATGGTGCGGTGGTGGCGTTCCCGAACTTCTCCTACAGGAAGAGCAGAAATGCGTAGGAGTTTGGTCTAGAGTGTAACCTTGTCCTCTTGCTCTAAGGGGCCTTTTATAGATCTCCAAGTGGGGAGGGGAAAGGATGAAACATTCATGGCCATGAATGCCCTCTCTCTTTCTTAATATTATTTTGGTTATGGTGCAGGGAAGGAAACGGTGGAAGATGAGAAGACTGATCCAGGTGGCGATTTCCTATTGGGTCAACTCTTCCTCATTTTATTACGTATTTAGAGAAAGAAACGGCTCATAAATACTCCTGCAGTAAATTCCCATAATCAGAATTGATTATGACTTCGGTTACAGAAATTTCCAGCCTGGCTGACGTTTCGGCCCTTGTCACGGGCATGTCACGTAGGTCACGGGCGTGACAGGCCCTTGTGGAAAGTTCTGAGTTTGACGATCGTCTAACTGAGTTCGACAATCGTCGAAGGGGGGTCACGCCCTAGGTCACAGGCGTGACACATAGGTCACGGGCGTGACAAGGCCATGATGCAAATTCTGTGCTCGACGATCGTCTCGCTGAGATCGATGATCATCGAAGGGGGTCACGCCCTAGGTCACGGGCGTGACACCTAAGTCACAGGCGTGACGGGGCCTTGATGAAAATTCTGCCCTCGACGATCGTCTCGCGGAGATCGACGATCGTCGAAGGGGGTCATGCCCTAGGTCACGGGCGTGACACGTAGGTCACGGGCGTGACATGCCCGGATTGTAAATTCTGCACTTTACAATCGTCTCCCATAAATCGACGATCGTCGAAGGGGCCACGCCCTAGGTCACGGGCGTGACTGGTAGGTCACGGGCGTGACCAACCCGCGACTGAAAATTTAGAGTTGATGGACTTCAATTCTTGGGTTTCCTAGGGTTCTTCCACAACATACCGACTCCAAGGGGTCTAGCCGGAAATGGGATGTTACAAATCCCAATAAACAAAACAAAAATTTCGTCCCCGAAATTGAGGTTGGGCCTACGGGGATTTCTACCGAAATAAATTAAACTTGTAACATCCCATACGATTTTTTTCTATTGAGTTGAAGCGAGACTACTTGTTTGATAAACAAAGGCAATCTCCCCCAATAAACAAAAGATTAGCCCCTACTTTCCTGTGCATGCCTAGGTTCTCAATTTCCCTTATCTATTCCTATCGGTTCAATACAAGAAGGCAATTCATAATATGTTGAGAGGTGGTGATGTATACCTGACTAAACAACTCCGGGTATTTCTGCCTCATGAGGTCCTGCGGTTCCCAGGTGTGCTCCTCCTAACCGTGGTTCCTCCACAGAACCTTGACTAAGGGGATCTTCTTGCGGCGCAAGATCCGTACTCCTTTGTCATCGATCCGAACCGTCTCCAAGTGAACTGACTGGTCTGAAGCTACCGGCCCTTCGGGGGTCAAAATCTGCTGCTCTGGGCGTAGTAGAGCCTTTCTTAGCGAAGAAATGTGGAAGACGTCGTGTAGAGCTGCCAGCTTTGGTGGCAACTCCAGCCTATAAGCTAGGCCCCCGATCCGCTCCAGGATCCTGTAAGGGCCCATATACCTAGGGCTGAGCTTCTTTCTCCGACCGCGCACCCGTGAAACTCCATGCATGGGCCGGATCTTCAAAAACACTCGGTCCCCCACCTGAAATTCCACCTGACGATGCCGGGCGTCATAATACTTAGCTTGTCTGCTCTGCACCTCTAACATCCTGTCTCTGATCAGTCTCACTTGAGCCTCGGTGTATTCAACAAAGTCCAATCCCAACGCCTTCGGATCCTCGTCCTGAACCTAAGAAAGCAGGGTCCTGCATTTCCGTCCATACAAGGCTTCATAAGGCTCCATCCTGATGCTGTACTGGTAGCTGTTATTATAGGAGACCTCGACTAGGGGTAAGAGCTTCTCCCATGGTTCCCCGCGGTCCAAAATGCATAGCCTCAAAAGATCTTCCAGCGTCTGATTGGTGCGTTCCATCTGCCCGTCCGTCTGAGGGTGGAAGGTTGTGCTAAAAATCAATCGGGTGCCCAGATATGCCTGCACTGACCGCCACTCCCTGGATGTAAACCATCCATCGTGGTCCGACACTATCATCCTGGGCACGCCATGATATCGGATATACTGCTCCACGAACTTCCGTACCAGCACTCCCACCGAGTCATCCTTCCTGATTGGTATAAAGCGGGCCACCTTCGTCAACCGATCAACAATCACCCAGATCGAGTCATTCCCTGTCCGAGACCGGGGAAGCCCATGTATAAAATCCATAGCTATATCATCAAACTTCCACTCCGGCACTGGGAGTGGCTGCAACAGTCCTGCGGGGTTCCTGCACTCCGCCTTCACCAACTAACATGCATCGCAATGGGTCACGAAGTACGTAATGTCCTTCTTCATCCCTGGCCAAAACATCATCTTCTTCAGATCTGCCATCATCTTGGTGATCCCCGGGTGTATAGAATATCTGCTATAATGCGCCTCTGCCATGATGTCCTCCCGAATCCGGCCTCCTGCGGGTATATATACTTTGCCTCTGAAATGTAGCAATCCATCTCTCAGGGAATAATCTCCTGTCGAACACTCCTCCAAGGCTCGGAATATCGGCTCTGCCCATGCATCTGTCCTCTGTCCGTCCCGGATGCGGTCCCGAATATCATCTATGGCCACCATCGATGCCAGATACTCCCTATACAGCTCTGGATCATCCTCGGACACTAGGGATATCTGCATATCTCTGAAGGACCGGACTAGATCCATGGACATAACCTGGGGCCCGGCTTCTGAAGTGGAAGCTCTCCGACTCAACGCGTCGGCCACCACGTTTTCCTCCCCTGGATGGTAGTGCATCTCATACTGATAGTCTGCTAAGAACTCAACCCAGCACCTCTGCCTGATATTCAGCTTCTTCTGCGTGTCCACGTATTTCAGGTTCTTGTGGTCGGAGTAGATGTCGTAGTGGACTCCATAAAGATAATGACGCCAGACCTTCCGAGCAAAAACGACAGCTCCCATCTCAAGGTCATGCACCGGGTAGTTCTGCTCGTGCTTCTTCAACTGGCGAGACGCATATGCAATCACATGTCCCTTCTGCATCAGTACAGCTCCCATACCCTGGTAGGAAGCGTCGGTGTAGACCTGAAAACCTTCTCTCCCCGAGGGAAGAGTAAGTATGGGGGCCGAGGTGAGTCGATCCTTCAGCTCCTGGAAAGCCGCCTGACACTGCGGGGTCCAAACGAAAGGTGCCTCCTTTTTCGTCAAAGATGTGAGTGGGAGGGAAATTTGGGAGAACCCCTCCACGAACTTCCGATAATAACCGGCAAGTCCTAGAAAGCTTCGTACATCAGTGGCTGACTTCAACTGCGGCCAATCTCGAACTGCCTGAATCTTTGCCGGATCCACTGCCAACCCGGCTCCGCTGATAATATGGCCTAGAAAGCCCATCTCCTTCAACCAGAATTGACATTTGCTGAACTTTGCATATAAGTGATTCTCCCGCAGTCTCTATAGGGTCAGTACTAGATGGCGAGTGTGCTCCACCTCCGTTCTCGAGTGGATGAGGATGTCATCGATAAACACAATGACAAACACATCTAGGTACTCCTTGAAAACCTGGTTCATGAGGGTCATGAACGCTGAAGGTGCATTCGTGAGCCCGAAGGGCATCACCGTAAACTCAAACAATCCATATCTGCTACTAAAAGCAGTCTTCTGAATATCCTCCTCTCGAATCCGAAGCTGGTAGTAGCCCGACCTCAAATCCAATTTTGAAAAGAAGTGCGCCCCTTCAAGCTGGTCGAACAGCTCGTCTATCCGTGGGAGCGGATAGGTATTCCGGACGGTCAGCCTATTTAGTGCTCGATAATCGATGCACAGGCGAAGTGTCCCATCCTTCTTCTTCACGAATAGGACCGGGGCTCCCCATGGCGAGGAACTCGGTCTAACAAATCCCGCCTCCACCAACTCCTGCAACTGAGTCCGAAACTCTGCCAAATCCTTCGGGGCCATCCGATAAGGGGCCCTTGATGCCAGCTTGGCCCCCGGCACAAGCTGTATCTGAAAGTCCTGCTCTCGGTGCGGAGGTAGTCCTGGTAGTTTCTCTGGAAAGATGTCAGCTAAATCTTGCACCACCGGGATGTCTGTCACAGACTCCTTGACTTCTGCCATCTCAAATAGAACCTAATAAACCTCCTCTCCCTGCAGATGGGCCTTAACGGCCTGTACCGAAGATAAGAGTATACGAGAGACAGGTCTTATACCTTCGATGACAATGAAATAGTCCCCGTGTCTCACGGTGATCCTCTTCGCTTGGCAATCAATCTGGGCATGGTTCCAGTGCAGCCATACCATGCCCAGGATCAAGTCATAGTCTGTCAGCTTCAAAATCATCGCTGGAGCCTCGAACGCCTTTCCACCAATTTCTGCCTCCATATTGCAGTGATCCGTGGTAAGGAGCTCAGATCCATCCGGTAGTCGCACCCTCATCTTCGAGCCCGTGAATCGCTCCACGCCTTCCAGTCCTTCTACGAACGTCTCCGACACAAAAGAGTGAGTAGCTCCAGTATCAAACAGCGTGCGGGAAGGCTTGCCACTGATGAAGACTATACCTGGGGTGATTAAATGTCTTAGGGTTCTATAATGAGTTTTCTTTCCTTGCTAATCTATCTAGTGCGGTTCTAAGTTTTTACAACTGAAAGGGAAATTCTATGAAAATAAAGAAGCATTGCAGCGTACCTGCTATGACCTGCTCCGGATTCCGAGGCTGCGCAAGGTCCAAAGCATACACCTGCTCCCTTCCCTATCTACGATCTCCCTCCTGGTATCCACGACCGCGGCCGCGTCCTCGACCTCCATAATGCTGAGCTGGTGGGCCACCCTATGGTGCTGGAGGTGGTGCCCCCCTCATCGGGCAGTTCCTCCAGATGTGCCCAATCTGATGACAAAGTAAGCACTCTAATGGGGGATACGCCATTCCCCCGGGTCTCGGCATCTCCTGCATCCGAAGTGGTTGAGGGGCCAATATCACCAGATCCCTCGGCTCCTGCCTCACTTCCTGACGAGGCTGGTCCTCTGTCCTTCTCCCCTCTGGTATAGCACCTCGTCGCTGGTCATTTCTGACTCTCCGTCCCTGATCCTCTGTTGGCCGCTTCCGGCCCCGAGTGGTGTGCCAATCGGCCTCAATCCTCTTTGCCATCTCAAAAATCTGGGAGATAGGCCCGTCGGATACAAACAACAAAGCCTCCCTCAAGTCCTCCCGCAGGCCCTTATAGAACCTCTTGATGTACCCTTCTTCATCCAGCTGGTAAGAATCTGCATATCGAGCCAGATGGTCGAACTCCCGATGGTACTCCACCACCGTCCGGGTGCCCTGCTTCAGCTGTAAGAACCGCTCCTCCAACTCATCCCTGGCCGACTGCGGAATGAAATGCTCCAGCAGCGCGGCCCTGAACTCTTCCCAAGTAACCTCTACAACCTCCCTATCGGCAAATGTCGTGTCTAACAACGTCTTCCACCACCTCTTGGCATGGGACTCCATACAAGAGACAACCAGAGCCACCTTCTCCTCCCAGGGACACCGTATCCCGGTCAGCATCTCGAACATAATATCCAGCCACTCTTCCATCCGAACCGCCGACTCTGTCCCAAGTAGGACGGGGGAGAAAGTCCTTGGAAGATGCTCAGCCAGTTGGCCCCCGGATTTGGCTGCGGGACAGGAACCTGCTGGGCCCTGAAAGCCTCCAGGATGGAAGTCAGAGTCTGTCCCATGTCTGACTGAAGGAAAGGAGTGGGGACCGGTGGAGGTGGTGCAACATCCTGAGCCTGTTGAACTCCACCTTGTGGCGTAGGCTGTGCTGGAGGCTGCGTAACAAAAACCCATACTGAGAAAATGTTCAATCTTTAATAAAAGTGGACAATTTATATGTGATCCCCATATGGGCACACCACTACTTCCGCTTCTTAGTTTGTCCCTAAACTAAACTCGAGCGGGGGTGACCCAGGGGTAGTGGACTGCTACCTTTTTCAGATCGATGTTTTCCTCTGATACCACTTGTAAGACCCATTTTTTTTTCTTTTTAAACCCGGGTCTTAGGCCCAGAATCGCGGCTTTGCGGTGACACCTTCACGTCCTGAAGGGTCATCACCACAAGGCGCCGATTCTGCCGGCCAATTCGATCACAGAAAGGTAGCACAAAATGAAGTATGTAAAAGCAAGTCCACTAGATAAATCACATATATAGAAATAAACTCCACGAAGGGCGTGTCCACAGAATAATACATCAGAGTAATAGAATATGCGAGCTTATGCCCGGTACAACATGTCCACACTACAAATCACTCATGCGGAAGCAAAAACAGAAACTACTCAAGGTCGAGACTCACGGTCCCGGCTGTATGAACTCCGGAGCTAGACTGCCCCATCTCCAAGCGCACCGTCTCTGGGGCTGCTCCTCCATGCTGGGCTCCACGATCCCCTAAATGATGCGGTTTGAAAACCATTAATCATAAAGACTAAGCCCTATCATCCCCTACCTCTTCCCCAATGGCTCCTAGGTACCGAGCAGAGAGGAAGAAAGGGAAGGACATGAAGGTGGAGATTAAATCAAAAGCAAATAGGTGGCAGCGGAACTAATCTAGCAATTCTATAATTAATATGACAAAAATATAAAATAGGTAAAGTAACCTTAACTTATATGCGGAAGCGCATAAGCCAAGGGATCTTCTACAAGGCTCCCATCGTATAACGTGTCTCATACCACTTATACGTTGGGGTGTCGGTTATCATACATCAGCATATATATATTGAATTTAACCTTAATTTATAAACTTGCCCACACAAGCTTATAGACCAAGGGGTCGTTTTGCAAGTCCTAATGTATAAGCATCCCATACCACTTATACTTTAGGTGTCAGGGTTAAATGAATCGATTATGCTATGATATGCAAGTGCAACTCACACACCCGGCTCTGTGCACACAGACCTTTAGTTCCCCCTTTCGGAGCCGTTACCTCCCAGGATACCTTCGTAGTGGCAGACGGAAGCGGTGGGTTGGGCCTCGCCCACCTCTGAACCAGTAAAGCACTACCGATCAGACCTATCGTACGCCTCAACGCTTGGTGCACTAAGCGGACGCCTGCGTACTCTTGCCGGCTGGCGCACCGGACTTAGCTTTGGCGAAGTGTAAAAACTACACTTGCCGAGTCAGTGTATTGGCGTCGGTGCATCGACCCTCCAATACCGAAGACCCACCTCCTTAATTTTCATTCCTTTTATGCACATGCAAATTTAATCGTAATCACACAAAAACCGAGCCGAAGCTCCCCGTACCAAAACGTCCGTCTCTTAACAAAACGAGCCAAAGCTCCCCGGACCATTCCGTCCGTCTCTTAACCAACCGAGCCGAAGCTCCCATCAATCTTCCTGTGCTAACAGTGTTTGTGAAACGTGAGATCCTAATTACTATGTTACTCTTGTCAGTTTGTTAATGCAGTTTACGTTAACCCAGGACTACCCCCGATATTCCCCGTGAAGGGCTCTCAAAGGGCACTAGGAACTATGATGGTAGCTAAAGCCCATCGTTCCCTTTCGCAAGGCACTTATTGTTATTGGTTGATCCATTTTATCCTTCCCTTCTCATATTACGATAAACTATCCTAGGGTGATTTTTAACCTTCCTCTCTTCGGGAAAGACGATCTTTCGTCGGACCCGAGCACCTCTTAACTCTAGCTAACACCACTTCCCACTACTCTTCATGTCATTCTATTGCGATCTCATCCACATCTATTCACCCAGACAAAATGACTAACTCCAACCACTATCCTAGATCATGTCTTATTGCAATTTAACCATATGCTATATGCAGACCAACCTAGACTATATGTCGAACCGGTTAGGCAGTGATCCAATACTTATCCAAATGCCCTAAATTATTTACTGGAGACTTATCATGATATAATTAACCTAAATCCAAAAAATGGTAATTTTCCTAATTTATCTGGCATTTAACTAATTTCCTCAAAAATTCCAAGGGCTACCGGTTTGAACATGAACTACCCTAAGTTCTCATGCAAGATGTCCAAAAAAATTATAATAAATATTATGTTATCTCAATATGGTAAATACAAAGTATCATAAATTTTCTATCATCAAAAGGGCACTAAAACCATTTTAGCAATATCTTCTATATTTTGTTATTTGTGAATCAAGTACAGAGAATATTCATCCAAAAATTATAAATAAAATATACTATGCAGATCCAATCTTAAAAATAGCATTGGCCAAGTTTCATAATTTTTCAGCATATATATCCTCTATAATTAATTTCCAAAGCATAGAACCTCTTTTTAACATTTGTGAAGGAAGTACTAGATTTTTTTAACTAAACATTATACAAAAATTCAAGGGTAACTGTTCTTTTCTAAAACATTTACTTCCAAGATTTCATGAGATTTCAATGATCATAAAGATACAAATAATTAAAACATCAATTAGAGCTATAATCAACTTTACAAATAAAGTGCTGGAAATAAATATCATAAAATTCCAGTAAAATGTCTATAGATTTTACCCACTCCAAAACTCACTCTACCCGAGTTTCACAGCCTTTAGATAATTTTTAGTGACGGATTGTGCTTAATTAGTATTTTACCCTAAAGCTAAGATTAGGGTTTTAAAGTATCTACTTATCTCCAAATCCTCCAAGATTCCATCCAGATAATTCTTATCATGCTATTGTCAACTCTACATAATTTCAAGGCAATTCGAGGGCAATTGCCCCCATGTCCTTCACAATCCTCAAAACCCTCCATTTAGGGTTTGAGTTTGGATCCTAGGGTAAACCAACCCTAATTCACACCATTTTCTTCAAGTGGGTTATAATAACCCCTCTAAGTCAGTGATCAAGATATAAGTCTCTGTTGAGGTGATATGACCATTCTAACCTCTAGTGCACTTTTTACTCAAAAATGCCTCACTATTGCCTAGTTAAGAATTGGTGTCTCCCTATCCAAAACTCATCCAAGTGAGTTGAAAATTTGTAGAGAGCTAAGTTTTATAGCCAGAGACCACACACCAAAATTTGGGAGGGTTTGGAGGTCATTTGACCACTTAAATAAATTCCTCTAAGTTTATTAAATTAAAACAAAAACTTTAGGCAAAGTATCTCCAAAAATTCCCATTTTTGGAAAGCCTCTAGATATGGCTAAGGGTAACCCCCTGCCCAAATTTCAAGTAATTTGGACAAAGGAAGAAGAGTGAGCATCCATTTTAGTTTCTGCCCAACTCTAGGTATAGCCCCCATTAAAATGGGTGCTGTGGTCAAACCGCTTACCTAAACGAGTTGAAATTAATTTTAAATTAATCTAGACTCGAAGGGCTACAACTTTTGTGACTGGCCAGTTTTCCTAAAACGGCCTCTAAATGCCTCGTTTTGCAGCATCAAAATAATCCATTTAATATATATCTACCTTATATAATATATACTTAATTTAATATTATAAAAATATCTTTACTGTTCATCTTCCCTACCAAACAGAACCCGTAACAGCACCCAGAAAAATACATTTCCTGTAGCTCTTCCGCGATCCATCACCAGCCGTCCGGTCACTTCCCTGGCCAGCCGCCACCACCACCACCTCCGTCGAGGCGATGACTATCGGTCGGCGGTGGTTTGGCCGCCGGAGGTGGCGGTTTCCAGCGTATCCGAAAAATATATTTTTCATGGTTTTCCATGAAAACGTGAGATAGGTCCGGCTCCTTTGAGCACGAACTTCATTTCTAAGATCCTAAGATCTACCCATAAGAGAAGAAGTAGAGGAGGACCTTGTTCGCAGTTTGAAGACGAGATGAACGTCGGATTTTCATGGCGCGGTGGTGGCATTCCCGAACTTCTCCTACAGCAAGAGCAGAAATGCGCAGGAGTTTGGTCTAGAGTGTAACCTTCTCCTCTTGCTCTAAGGGGGCTTTTGTAGATCTCCAACTGGGGAGAGGAAAGGATGAAACATTCATGGCCATTAATGCCCTCTCTCTTTCTAAATATTATTTCGGTTATGGTGCAGGGAAGGAAACGGTGGAAGATGACAAGACTGAACCAGGTGGCGATTTCCTATTGGGTCAAATCTTCCTCATTTTATTAAGTATTTAGAGAAAGAAACGGCTCATAAATACTCCTACTGTAAATTCCCATAATCAGAATTGATTATGACTTCAGTTACAGAAATTTCCAGCCTAGCTGACGTTTTGGCCCTTCTCACGGGCGTGTCATGTAGGTCACGGGCGTGACAGGCCCTTGTGGATAGTTCTGAGTTCGACGATCGTCTAACTGAGTTAGACGATCTTCAAAGGGGGGTCACACCCTAGGTCACAGGCGTGACACATAGGTCACGGGCGTGAGAAGGCCATGATGCAAATTCTGCGCTCGAGGATCGTCTCGCTGAGATCGACGATCATCGAAGGGGGTCACGCCCTAGGTCACGGGCGTGACACCTAAGTCACGGGCATGACGGGGAATTGATGCAAATTCTGCCCTCGACGATCGTCTCACGGAGATCGACGATCGTCGAAGGGGGTCACGCCCTAGGTCATGGGCGAGACACGTAGGTCACAGGCGTGACAGGCCCGGATTATAAATTCTGCACTCGACGATCGTCTCCCTGAGATCGACGATCGTCGAAGGGGTCACGCCCTAGGTCACGGGCGTGACAGGTAGGTCATGGGCGTGACCAACCCGCGACTGAAAATTCTGAGCTGATGGACTTCAATACTTGGGTTTCCTAGGGTTCTGCCACGACAGACCGACTCTATGGGGTCTAGCCGGAAATGGGATGTTACAACTGAGGCCCAGTGTGAGTGATGTTCCTATTGTATCGGAGTACGCTTATGTGTTTCCTAAGGATCTTTCGGGGTTACCGCCCCAGCAGGAGATTGACTTCTTGATTGAGTTGGTGCTAGGAGCGAAACCTGTGGCCCGCTCGCCATATCGTGTTGCGCCAAAGGAGATGGCGGAACTAAAGGTTCAATTACAAGAGTTGTTGGAGCAAGGCTTTATACGCCCAAGTATGTCACCTTGGAGCGCTCCGGTCCTATTTGTGAAAAATAAGGATGGAAGCTTGTAGCTATGCATTGACTATTGAGAGCTGAATAAGCTGACGATAAAGAACAAGTATCCGATTCCACGGATTGATGACTTGTTCGATCAGCTTGTAGGCTCAACTATCTACTCAAAATTGGATTTAAAGTCTGGCTATTACTAGTTGCGCATTCGGGAATGCGACATTCCCAAGACAGCGTTTGGTACACGCTATGGTCATTACGAGTTCACGGTAATGCCGTTTGGGCTAACAAATGCGCCATCGGTATTTATGGACCTAATGCATCAAACGTTTCGAGAATACTTAGATTTATTTTTCATCGTCTTTATTGATGACATTTTTGTGTACTCTCAGTCTGAAGAAGATTATGCGAACTATTTGTGGATGGTGTTGCACACCCTTAGAAGAAACAGGCTCTACGCCAAGTTCTCGAAGTGCGAGTTCTGGTTATCGCCAGTGGCCTTTCTTGGCCATGTGATTAGTGGAGAGGGCATTGCGGTGGATCCTGCGAAGATAGTTGCGATGCAGGGTAGCCGGTGATGTCTTCTATCATCGAAGTCAGGAGTTTCCTTACACTGGTGGGCTACTATAGTCGCTTCGTAGAGAACTTCTCGCAAATAGCCTTACCTCTCACCACGCTGACGAGAATAGATCAGAAGTTCGTTTGGACACCGGAGTGCGTACGAGCATTTGAGGAGCTGAAAGGTCATCTGACTACGGCGCCAATCTTGACGATGCCATGTGGTTCCGACGGCTATGAAATTTATAGTGATGAGTCAGGGAGCGGCTTAGGCTGTGTTCTTCTTTAGTTTGGTAAGGTGATAGCTTATGGCTCACGCTAGTTGAAAGTACATGAGCGGAACTATCCCGTCCATGACTTGGAGTTAGCGGCTGTGATTTTTGCACTTAAATTATGGCGTCACTACTTATATGGTGTGAAAGTTGACATCTTCATAGACCATAAGAGCCTTAAGTATCTATTGGATCAGAAGGATCTTAATATGCGACAACAAAGATGGATGGAGTTCCTCAGGTACTATACCTTCTTGATTCATTATACTCCCGGGAAGGGAAATGTGGTCGCAGATGCCTTGATTCGTAGGACTCTGGCAAGAGCAAGTTGGTTGCAGATGCATGATGATCATCTAATCCAGGAGTTGGAGGCCTTAGACATCTCTTGTGTGGACAAGAATGCTACTGCAAGTGCATGCCTGAACTGGACGGAGGTACAATATGACCTTGCGGACAGGATTCGGCAATCAACGGTAACTTGATGAAAGTCTACAATGATATGCAATGGATGGGTCAAATGCTCAATTCTCCTGGGATGAAGGCCTTTTGCGGAAAGGTGATCGTTTGTGCATCTCGAATGTGGGTAAATTTTGTGAAGAATTGTTGTATGAGGCACACTTCACGAAGTATTCAATCCACCCAGGTAGCACAAAAATGTATAAGGACATGAAAAAGATGTTCTGGTGGCCAGGTCTGAAGAAAGATATACCCATTACGTGGCAAAATGCCAGACTTGCACCATGGTAAAAGCTGAATGCCAGAAGCCTGGAGCTTTCCTGAAGTCGCTACCTATTTCGGAATGGAAGTTTGATTAAATTTCAATGGATTTCGTGCACGGTTTGCTGAGATTGCAACAGAGGAACGATTCTATTTGGGTGATCGTGGAACGGTTGAATAAAGTGGCTCACTTCATTCCGAATAAGAGGGACGATTCAGTTGAAATCTTGGCTAAGCTTTATGTCGAACAAATAGTACGATTGCACGGTGTGTCTCGTAGCATCGTCAGTGATCGAGATGGGCATTTTACTTCGAATGATTGGAGGCTAATCCACCAACTATTGTGTACCAAGTTAAAGTTCAGTATGGCCTTTTATCCACAAATGGATGGCCAGACTGAGAAGAACAATAGAACAATGGAGGACATGCTCCGTATGTGCGCCATGGATTTTGGCAAGAGGTGGGAAGATCACCTCTATATGATTGAGTTTTCCTATAATAATAGCTATCAAGCTAGTATACAGATGACACCTTTTGAAGTATTATACGGTAGGAAGTGTCATACACCATTTGCTTGGGCGAAAACAGGAAAATCAAAGCTCTATAAGCGTAAGGAAGTCGAAGATGCTAATTCGACAATACGCTCTATCTGGGAGAGGCTATTGATAGCCCAGGATAGGTAGGCAAAATACTACAATGCCCAACATCAAAACGTGGAGTTTACGGTGGGTGATTGAGTATATTTGAAAATCAAGCCATTCAAAGGTGTGTCCAGGATTCGACGCTTGAAAAAGTTAAGTCCGAGGTACCTTGGTCCGTTTGAAGTGGTAGAGCGAGTTGGAGAAGCTGCCTATCAGTTAGCTCTATCTGTGGAGCTAAGTGGTTTGCATGATATGTTTCACATATCGGTGCTGCAAAAAGCTGTGAAAGAACCAGCTCAAGTGGTTGTTGCGAATCAAGTATCGGTCGATAGTAGGCTAATGATGAAAGTTAAGCCCATTCGTATCAAGGATACAAAGATTAAACAACTACGGAACAAGACAATTGGGATGGTCAAAGTCCGGTGGGACAACTGTGGCCGTGAAGAGCTAACATGTGAGCGTGAGCAGACCATGCTTGATGAATAACCCGAGTTGTTTATGTAAGTTGTTATATTATAATTTGTATGAATAAAAAGTTATTGTAACTTTTACGTTGCTGTCTTTCTTATAGCTGTATGCAAATTTCGGGACGAAATTTCTGTAAGGAGGGGAGGGTGGTAACACCCCAAATTTGACAGCAGAAAGTTTGTCACTATCGATGGGCGATACTGGGTATTGCCTGATGGCGATAGCGATGATAAGTTTGTCGAGCTACACTCGACACACTCAACGCGTTCGACGAATTGTCGAAATGATATCACCGAGTGGCGACATTGGGTATCTCCAGGTGGCGATAGCGATAAGCATTGAGTCGGCACTCGACACACTCAATGCCTGAAAGCATTGAGTGGCTTGATATCACGAGCGACAGTGGTTATCGTCGGGTGATAGTGCCGCGTGGCGTGAGACACGTGTCAGATTGGATGTTAAGCGGCCAATAAGCGGCGGTTGACCTGGGTCAAAGCGGTCAAAGCGGAGAACTCGATATCGCCAAGTGGCGACAGTCGATATCGATAGGTGATAGCGCCAAAGTTGACCAGTCAACTCAAATCCTGGCCTTTGCTTTGTTTTGAATGAGATATCATGTGGCTGGGATTAATCCCGAATCCCCTTAACCAGAGAAGAATATGAAGGAGGTTTCATTCTCTTTCTCTTCATTTGTTGATTTTCCTTCACTGAAAAGGAAGAAGAAGCTAAGTGTTGTGCTGAGCTTTGTGAGTTAGCTGAAGGAGATCTTGTGGTCAGAGGCTAGATCCGAGGATATATCCGCGAAGAGGAGAGCGATGTGCCCCTTTCCATCTGCATAGAAAAGCTTTGCTATGGCTTCGAAGAGAACTGTAAGGGTAACGAGTTTCTCCCAGACAAGTGAAGTCCTCAATATGCATATTTGCATGGATCCCCTCACCAAAAGGTGAAAAAGGGTGGATTCTAATGGGAAGATCGGTTCGATCCCCATATATTCCTGCATTTAGATCCAGAAATGTAGAGTACGGAACATGTATGTTGTGAGAAGCCCATATAAACAAGTTAGTCTGGATTGGTGATGTTTAATTTGCGTGTCGGAGAAGTCTCCGTCGATATGCGTGTTAAATCTGGGGTCTAGGGGTGTGCAGGATGCTGCATCAAAGTAATGGAAGTATTTCCAGGAAAAGACCCATAAAAGTTCACAGTTTGGAGAACAGTTGATATCGCCGAACGACAGTGAGTATTGCCAAGCGATAGCTCTTGGTGAGCTGGAATTTGTGTGACCTGTCTTGAAGAGACCTACGGGTCACTGTATGCGAAGCTGTGAGCTTAAATTGCCCAGCAATGGCGGGTACCAGCCTGAAATGGAAAAAGAATGAATTGTGTCGTGAATACCAATTACTATGCCATCAAGTTAAGTACTTCTGAACGACAGAGTCGTTAAGTTAAGTACCTCTGAATGGGCAATTAGTCGTTAAGTTAATTACCTTTGAACGACATAGTCATCAAGTTAAGGATCTCTGAACGACAAAGGTAACTGTGAAGTATTTCTGAACGGTGGTGATATACGGGAAGACGTGAATACCGAAAATGTGCCTTGAGTGCACGGGGCGTATGGCCGTTGAGCCTACGTCTGTGGTGAATGGTGCTTAAATTACACATTGTAAATGCCACGATATATATATGATGCCTTATTTGCAGGGATGGAGAAATACTACCCCGAGTAAGGGGTGGGATAGTTATAAATGGGTCAGCAAAATGCTGACCGTTGCACTATTTACCACATTTTGGTGGGCCTCTTTTGTGTAGGTGCTGGAGAGCCAAGTGGAAAATAGCGGGCTAAAGGACATGTGCTGCAATTGGCTGGCCCTTGAAGGCCCAAAAGGCAAGCGTTTACTGTTTTCATGTGTGGCCAGCCTGCGTGCCGAAGTATGAAACCACTTGTTGTAAATGAAACAGTTGTAATAAGGCTACAGTCGAAACATGTGTTATATATATATCATTCCTGTTGTGTACTGAACATTCTTATTCGTTATGGGTTAATAAACTAAAATTCTTCCGCTAGAATGCTCTGAGTTAGGGTGCGTTCATAAGTGAACTTGGATTTGGAAACAACTTATAATCTCCTTACCTATCCGTAGTATATGGCGCCGGGCCCCGGCAGGACCTTCTATCATATGCTATACGACGGATGGGGGCGTTACAAAATTGGTATCAGATTCCATTCTCGGTCTTTCTTATTTGGATTTGTGGTCAAATTATTTTAAGGGGTGGTGAGCACGTGTATGTGCGCTACCATGATAACAAAATTTTACCTATGAATGTCCACTTAGGAATGAAAATACATATGTTTGAGGAACTGGTATGTTCCTATAATTACTTTTGGCAATATTCGTAGTTACTTAATTATGTGTTTCATATTGCAGGCGACTAGAAGTGGTGCGAGGCAGCATGAACCCCAACGCTCGGTGGAGAGTAATGCACTAAATGAGGTGCCAACTGTAACACCCATATCAGTCACAAAGCATATAACAGTAAGTCCGGCCGGGGCCCGACGCCATATACCATGGACAGACCGGTGAGTTACTCGATGAAACCATCCTTCCAATCATAACGTCTGAAAGGAGGGTGTTAGGTCAGATTACTCTAGAGGGGGGGGGGGGTGAATAGAGTATTAAAAATTTGGCTCTTTTTCTAGATTATATCAGAGTAAATATAGTGATATCATATATTAGTTAAGTAATAAGAAGGAACTAAGCTAAACAATTCAGCAATCACAAGCACTGTAAAAACAAATGAAAAGGAGCAAACATACGACACAAGAAGTTTATAGTGGTTCCCCTAAACCTGGGTACATCCACTCTTCTACCACCCTTGGTAGGAATCCACTAGCATATTTTGATCAGGTGACTGCCACCACAAGATCTGGTTCAGGTTGATCAGGAAACCCTTCAGGCTTTTGATTAGGTACCCAAAAACCAACTTCAAGTCTTTTGGAGGGAGACTTGTCAACCAAACTAACTTTTGAAGGGAGCTATAACCCTGTACAATGGGATGGAAAATGTTGATGGAAGTCTTCTCTTTTCTCAAATACAACTGAGAAGACTGTGTGGATTCTTGTGATGTCAAAGCTCCTTCTGAGAAGTATAATGTTTTTAAAAGAATAAAGCTTTGCTAAAGGGTGAGTATGTCTTCAATGTGATCTGCCAAGATCCAGGAAATCCAGTAACAGATGTTGAATAAAATGTCTCTGAGGATTTCTGGAACAGGGGTTGAAGAGGACTCTTGATCTTGATGATTTGTTCTTCTTCAAACTATAGTGATGGCAGAGAAAGAAAAGGCGTTGAGAGCGTCGAGTGCTTGTTCAGAATTTCCTGTGCAATGCTTCTCAATATCTCTTCCTATTTTTGTAACTGTCTTTCTTTTTCTTTTTTTTTTTCGAAGAAGAGAGAATTCCTTTTTATTCCACAACTGAAAAAAAATTCTCTTTGAATTTTTGAATTCTTTCCATAAATGCTGGCTGCTAGGGGGAATAGAAAACAGCTGGAATAATAGCATTGATGAGTTTCCCAACTATTCTTGAATAAAATAAGCAAATATTTATTCTGAAGAATACCACATTTAATGCAGCCAAATAATGGTTATATTCAGAAGAATATTTGCATTAAATGCTCAGAAAAATACTGCTAATAAGGAACAGAAGAGGGAAGGACTCATTCTGGAACTACACAGAAAACTTCGAACGCAAAACAGAATTCGTCGACCTGAGATCAAAGATCATCAACCAGGGAATTCAAGTTCGTTGACCTGAGCTTTGCGATCTGTTAACTGAGAATAACTTTCCAAATCTGCACTCTTAGTTCGTCGAGCTAAGAAACTGACATAAGAAAACTAAGCGTCGACCTGAGCTCTGAGAACGTCGAGCTCAGCTCAGAGAATTAACTCTGAGTTCGTCGATCTGAGATCGACGATCGTCGAGCTGAGTTCGAAGAATTTCGAACTGATCACTATCTTCTGAAAGATGCTAAAACTGATTCTCTGAAGTCCACTTCTGGCTTGTCCAAGGAGGTAGCACTAATCAAGACTTAGCCTAAACTTTAGGAATACTACTCATGACCCTAGCTATACAATGTTGGGTCACACTCAGCCTAAGTTAGTGAACCTAGCCCAAATCCAATTAGGGATCCAACAATCTCCCCCTATTTGGGTGAGGGCACTAACACAAAAACTACACAATCATAAAGTAGAAGAAAATATATCTGACAGAAAAAAAATATTCAACAGATATTTACAGAGTTGTGCTTCATGATAAACTAATAGAATAGAGTTCAAAAGACAACTAGAAAAAAAATAAAAGAAAGGAAACTCATTTCTTCTTCTGGGCTTTGCCTTTGTCTGAATCTTCAGAAGGTTGTCTGAATTTGATTGCTCTGTTAGGGTTGACAGCTTCTTTCTTTGACATATACATGTTAGATGCTCCAATTATAGTTTGAGAAGAGGTTCTGGGAACAACAGTCTCTGGGTGCAGCTTCATATAATCATCAATAATGAAGAATTTATTAGGCTTAGCATACCTTAGAAATTCTTATTTTATGAAGGAAGACATAGTTGAGAATTGAGAGATATCTTTGCCTTCAGCTTTTGCTTTGCTAATCTGAGAAAGTCCTATAAGCTCATGGAATCTAGCCATCCTGGCAGAAGTCTCCTGTTCTGGATCAACAAAAGGAATTGGAGGAGACTGGCCTTTTTGGACTAGAATCCTTCATTGGTTCTTTAGTAGGAACTTTCTTTAAAGAATCTGAAGGTCGATTGCTTGAAGAGGATTGTTGATAGCTTTGTTTGGGTTGTCTCTGAAAAGTCTTTGTCATGGAAGCAGGCTTTTTAGATAAATTGCCTGAAGAACCTGAAGAGGGAGGAGGAGGAGGACATCTCCTGAACTTCTGAGGAGGAGGAGAGTACCTTCTTCTCTTCTTCCTAGCCTTTTGCTCATTCTTAGACAACCACATCCACTAGTGCATACCAGGGTAGGGAGTAATCTTTTGCAAAATATAGTATGAAGTATCATTACTTGGATTTGGCTTTGGAATAGCCTTATAAGGGGCTTTTATTTTCTTAGACATTTTCTTTCTACCATCATCAGAATCTGAGTCATCAGATTGATCATCATCAGAAGATCCTTGAGGATTATCATACAAAGCATCAATCTCAGCAATAACTTGATTTGGAACTAGCTTTGCAGCTGGAGGAGGGATAACTGGAGGAGGACCTGCTGGAGGTGGAATGATTTTAGCAGGGAATTCTACAGTTTCTAGATCCATATCCTTAGCAAGAATCTCATCCATGTCAGGCAATGGAGAGGTAGAGAAGATAAAAGTGGGAGGAGAAAAGGCCTTGGGCTTAGAAGATTCATCCTCAGCCACATGAATAAGCTCAGCCTCTAGAACTAAGATGAGTTCATGCTCAGGAGCTTCAAAACTTTTCTGTATCTGCTGCAAATTCTCTAAACTGATGGGAGTTGAGTAGCAAACAATATCTGTACACCCATAAAAGGATACAAAAGAAAGACAATTGTTGTACAAAAGATCAAAGGATCTTAGAACTGAATCTAGGTCAAAATCTGGAGCAATGAGGCAATCTCCATAAAAAATTTCCAAAGGATTGCTCTCAAATTCAGTATCCAAGAACTCAATAAGATCAGCATCAATAAGTTCAGCTTCTGCTACACATTCTGTATCTTCTTCTGTATCTGCTGTTGCTACTGCTACTGTATCTGCTACTACTATATCTGCTGCTGCTACTACTACTGTATCTGCTGCTTGAGAAACCTCTTCACTGAGTATCTCCCCTGCCTATTTTTAGTGGCTACTAGAGCCAGGCTCCTGACAGAAGAGGATGGAACAGAGAAGGTAGAAAGATAAGCAGCAAGGGTAGAGATAGATATAGCAAGAGGTGAAATAGCCTCTGATATCAGCTATTTGAGAAGGGGTGTGAGGGATGCTAAGATGAGAGAGAAGGAGGGAGAAGATGAATCTAAGAATTCTGGAGGGGTTTGGGTAGAGATAGATGGATTGATGATTGAAGAGCATGAGAGATGACAATCTGATATTGGTTCATCTAAAGAATTGCTTGGAGATGAAATAAGGTTGAAAGAGGGTAGAGAAGTGCGATTTTGAAGATGAGATGGAAGGGGGGGATAGAGGTGGAGTTGTAGAATCTGGAGATTGAGATTGATCTAGAAGTTGTTGTTATTGATGCACTGGGGATGAAATGATAGGGGACTGAGGAGGTGTAGGTTGATGAACTGGAGAAGCAGGGTAGATGGGAGAAGTAGGAGGTATAGGTAGAGATGCTAGAGCTGAGGAAATTTGTTGGAGGGATGATGAAAGGGTTTGGTCAAGAGGGGGAATGGAACTTTCTTTTGCAGGGTGGGGAGTGGCTGGTACTGCCCTAGTACTCTCAGAGGTTTTAGTGGAGGAAGCCTTGGATGGCTTTGAGATAGTCATCTCCCACCTACCAAACAAGGTGCAGGTCAGCCTCTTGGAGGCGTTGATGAATATGGTCGGGGCGACCAGAGATTCAGCAGCATTGGCATTAAGGAAGATTCCAAGAATCCTTCCAAAGCAAACTTCTTTCTTATTATTCTTCTTCTTAATCAGATTGAACAAAATTTTGGACCAATTAGAAGCCTTCTTATTTACCACAACACTCATCACTAAGAACTGCTGCCTGGTAATGTGATCATGGGCTGTATGCTTGCCCAGCAACACTTTACCAACTACATCTGTAAGAAATTTATATTCAGCAGATAGATGCTTCTTCAGCAATTTATTTGGAGTGTCTCCACAGTAACCCATCAAAGTCAGCATTTCCTCATATTCAGAAGATTCAAGTTCAATATCTTCTTCACCGTTAACTAGTCCAAAGATTTAAGAAAGAGTGTCCAGGGTTAAGGAAACGGCATTACCCGATATAGATCCAAGCATCGTGTCAGCATCTGGGGTAGATGAAGTATAAACCCACTCTCTTATTTCAGAACCAGAAATCTTCATTCTGGAAGACATTAGGGTCTTCAAACTGAGCTCCTCGAATAACTGCAGAATATCTTTGAAGATCTGGTCTGATTGCTGAAAAGAATCAAAATCGATGTCGAAACCCATATCGAACTTCATGCCGGAAAGAGCTCCTGCTGGAATTGCTATTAGTGTCCTACAACACGAAATCAAAAAAGATCAAGTGCCGGGGAACAGAAAGCGGGGGATGGAGGTTGAAGAAAACCTAGTTTTAAGGCTTTTCAGAATATGAACTGACAAACTCCGTCCTGCGAAATAAGAGAAATCTTCGATCTGATGTCGACGAAAGGTTTTATAGTCAAAAGAATTCGTCGATCTCAGTCAGAAGAGAGGAAAACTTTTCATCGTACTCAGGTTGATGAAAACTTTTCTGAAGCCAGATCGTCGATCTCCGATCGACAATAAAAGACTTCCACAAAGAGTTTGTCGATCTCAGGTCGACGAAATATCTCAAGAACTTCCCTTAGTTCGTCGATCTCAGGTCGAGGAATTTTGTCAAGTTCTTTAAAGATAGACAGAAGGTTAAATTAAGGTATCACCATTCATCATGCCTAGCTGATTCATAAAGGATAGATGTTTCTTCTCATCCAAGGATTTGATGAAGATGTCTGCCCTTTGCAAATCAGTGGGAATGAAAGTAATATTAATTTTCTTCTTGTCCACACATTCTCTAATGAAATGATGTCTAACATCTATATGCTTGGTTCTAGAATGATGCACTGGATTCTGTGCTATAAATATAGCACTGGTACTGTCACAAAATAGAGTTGAATTATTTAAGTTGTAACCATAATCCAAGAGTTTATTTTGTATACATAGCATCTGTGAGCAGCAAATACCAGTTGATATATATTCGGCTTATGCAGTTGATGTAGACACTGATGTCTTCTTTTTACAAAACCAGGAGACAAGTCTAGCACCAAGAAACTGGCATGTGCCTGAAGTGCTTTTCCTGTCCACTCTACATCCAGCAAAATCAGCATCTGAGTATCCAGTTAACTCAAATTCTGATTCAGTTGGATACCAGAGTCCTAGATCTGGGCAACTCTTTATATATCTTAAAATACTTTTTAAATAAAATTAGGTTATATTCTTTAGGGTTCACCTGGAACCTAGCACAAAGACATGTAGCAAACATTATTTCAGACCTACTTACTGTGAGATATAGAAGGGACCCAACAATGACCCTATATAATTTCTGATCAATAGATTTCCTTGTTCATCAGAATCAACCAGAGCGTTTGTAGCCTTAGGTGTTTTCTTAGCTGAGGCATCAGCCATCCCAAACCTTTTAATTAGCTCTTTAGCACATTTGGATTGAGATAAGAAAATGCCATCAGGAGTCTGCTTCATTTGGAGGCCAAGGAAGTAGGAGAGCTCACCCATGCTACTATTCTCAAACTTGGAATGCATAAGGTTAGAAAACCTTGTACATAGGTTGGGATCTGTAGAGCCAAATATTATGTCATCCACATATATTTGTACCAAAAGTATTTTATCATTATGATGCTTGAAAAACAAAGTCCTATCTACCATGCCTCTAGAAAACTTATGCTCTAAAAGAAAGCTAGCTAAGGTTTCATACCAAGCTCTTGGAGCTGCTTTAGACCATAGAGAGCTTTATGCAATCTAAAAACATAAGAGGGATGAGATGAAGAGATAAAACCTGGAGGTTGTTCAACATAAACCTCTTCTTTTAATTCTCCATTCAGAAATGCACTTTTTACATCCATCTGGTAGACTTTGAATTTCTTGAAAGCAGCATGAGCAAGGAAAATCCTTATTGCCTATAGCCTGACAACAGGTGCAAAGGTTTGATCATAATCAATCCCTTCCTCTTGTCTATTGCCTTGAGCAACAAGCCTAGCCTTGTTCCTTACAATCAAACCTTGAGCATCAAGCTTGTTCCGTAAAACCCACTTAGTCCCAATTACTGGATAGCCTTTGGGCCTTGGAACCAAGTCCCAAACTCTACATCTCTCAAACTGATTGAGCTCCTCTTGCATTGCAATAATCCAGTGGGGATCTTGCTCTACATCAGTTATGGATTGAGGCTCAACTTGAGAAAGAAAATAGGCATGCATCACATCATGGTTGAGTTGATGCCTTGTCTGTACACCTACTAACATGTCTCCAATCACTTGAGATTTAGGGTGATCCCTTAGTGTGACAAGATCAGATGGTGGATTTGGTTCAACAACAATATTTGGAGTGAATTCCTCTTGTGGAATTACATCTGCTATTGGAGAAAGTTCAACTGCTTCCACAGTTTCTTCTTCACTTTCTTCATCACATTGTGGAGGAGGATGTGATATAACCTTTGGTGTAAGGTTTAGTTCATCCATTTTCTTGCAAAAGTGAGGTACCTGTAATAACTCATTGGTAGAAATTTCTTTCTCCTTGCAATACATATTAGCTTCTTCAAAAGTTAGATGCACAGATTCCTCAATTTTTAGAGATGATTTATTGAACACCCTATAAGCTTTGCTGACTTGGGAATATCCTAGAAAAATTCTCATTGCAGCCTTTGCTTCAAATTTTCTAATATATTTCTTGTCATTGTTATGAATATAGCATATACAACCAAATACTTTAAAATAGGTGACTTTAGGTTTCTTCCCTTTCAGTAACTCATAAGGAGTCTTATTCTTAAGCTTGTGTATAAGACTTCTATTCTACACATAATTTGCTGTGCTCACAGCCTCTTCCCAAAAGGATAGGGACAAATAAGCATCTGCAAGTAATGTGCCTGCAAATTCAATTAGTGTTCTATTCTTCCTTTCAGAAGCCCAATTTTGTTGAGGTGTTCTAGGAGCTGAGAAGCAATGTCTGATACCTTCTTTCCTATAGAACTCTTGCATAATAAGAGACTTAAACTCAGTACCATGATCACTTCTGATCAATGCAACTGGAGTAGAGTACTCAATCTGTATGTTCTTGAGAAAATCTGTAAGAATCTTGAAAGTATCTGACTTAGATCTCAGAAAGAATACACAAGTGAATCTAGAAAAGTCATCTACAATCACTAAAGTATAAGATTTCCCTCCTAGCTTTGTACAGCTATAGGGCCAAAAAGGTCCATATGTAGTGAGTACAATATCCTAGGTGAGTCACTTTTGTTTAATGATTTAAAACTAGATTTAGTTTGCTTTCCTAACTGACAAGCCCTGCAGAGACTTTCCTTCTTATAGGGGTAAGAAGACAATCCTCTAACAAGGTTGTCTTTAGAAAGCCTAGCTATGTTTCTTAAATTTACATGACCTAATCTTTTATGTCACAAATCATTTTGATTGCTAATAAGATTAAATAAATAGATTTCTTAACTGGCAGATTTAAAGTTTACTAAGTATATGTTACCTTATCTAATTCCAGTTAAAACAGTTTGATTGTTTGCAAAAATAATACATTGAGATTCAGAAAAACAAACCTGATAACCTGAATCACATAACTGACTTATGGATATGAGATTATGCTTGAGACCATTAACATATGCCATCTTTTTGAAAGTGACATCTCCACTTTTGAAGTCTCCATAGCCTTCAGTCTGTCTAAAACTTGAATCTCCAAAGATGACTCTTGGACCAAGTTTAGCCTTGAAGTTGATGAGGCTGTCCTTGCATCCAGTCATGTGCTTAGAGCACCCACTATCCATATACCACTTATTTTGAGTGATAAGATAGGTCTTTACCTGCAATGAAACAAATTAAAAGTTCAAGACCCAGGTAACCTTGGGTCCTTGTTTCTTTTCAAATGAAAAACTGGAAATAAATGAGCATTCAGGTTGGTTCTTATACCCTAAGGGGTGAAATATTTTAGGGGGAATTATCCATTGGGTGAATGAGTTGATATTCTCCCTATGTTGGTTAGGTTTAATGTTACAGTTTCTGTTGGAATTTGAGTTTCTATAATTATCATCTGGGATCGACGAATTTTGATGAGTTCGTCGACCTAAGCTCGATGAATTGGAATGAGATCTACGATCTCTGCTCGGAGAAGGAAAGTATTCATTCTCAGGGCACCAATATCGTCAATCTATGGTCGAGGAACCATACTGGTTTCGTCGATCGTAGATTGAAGAATTCTTATTATTATGGTTTGTGTTCAGAGTTCGTCGTTCTGAGGTCGACGAACTGTTCACGTTTCGTCGATCTAAGTTCGACGAAAACTGCTGAACATTGTTGTATCTATTATTTTTCTTGTTCTTAGAATTTTGTTTTAATTCCATTTGTTTTAGAACTTCATTAACCTTGTTAACCTGTTCAGTGTTCTTCTTGCCTTTATCAGAAATGAAATTTACAGGTTTTGATAGATTGTTCTTCTGGATTAGAGGTGGTTCACTAGATGAGGCACCTAGTCCTAGTTTACAGTTATTAGTCCTAGCATTTAAGGTACCGGTTATATCTAGTAATTTCATGCTCCTGCCATTTAGAGATTCCTCTAGTTTCTTGGCCTTACTTAGTTCAATTTTTATAAAAAACTATTTGTTCATTAGCTGAATCTAAATCAAGTGACAATTTTGCATTTTCAGCAAGATATTTATCTTGATCAGTTAATTTCTCTCTAAGAAGTTTGATTTCCTTCTCAGAGCTTATTAAGTCTAAGCAAAGATTTTTAAATTAAGATTTAAATTCTTCTGATTCAAAATCATAGGAAGCAATTACCCGATCTTCAACAGACATTGATTCTTCATTATCTGAATCTTCAGCATCTGATTTACTGCTGCAGGCATCAATTGCCATTAGACAAACTTCCTTTGCCTTTTTCTCTTCTTCATCATCACTGGAGCTGGAAGAGGATGACTCTTCTTCTGTATCACTCCAGGTCTCAGCAATAAAGCCCTTTTCCTTCCTCTTGTGCTTGCTTGAAGAGGGTTTGTTATGATGAGTTCTTCTTGATTCTTTTTCTCTTCTCTTATCTTTCTTCTGAGCTTCTGGGCACTCAGAGATGTAGTGTCCTGGCTTCCTGCAACCATAACATATAACTTTTTTAGAAGGTGTTTTGTGATACCTTGGTTTGTCATCTTTTCTAGATGACTTCCTTCTGAAGTCCTTCTTTGCCATTTTAAAAAATCTTTTGGCAAATAGACTCATCAGTTCATCATTGACTGGGGTCCCTTCAGAGTCCTCAGCAGCCTTGAAAGCAATGTTATGCTCCTTCCTGGTAGGTGTTGGAGTCTTTATTTCAGCTACTGCTTCTCTAGTCTTCATCAGTTGCTCATATGATTTGAGCTTTCCAAGGAGAGAATCAGTTGATATCTCAGTCATGCTTCTGGCTTCTTTGATAGGCCAGATCCTTGAATCCCATGTGCTAGGGAAGAACATAAGGATCTTGTCATTCACTTCAGTCAGAGTAATTTCCTTGTCTAAGGCCCTTAGCTCACTGATGATTGAGCTTAGCCTATTATACATGTGACTGACTGACTCAACTTCTTCCTTCTTGAAGTTCTCATACTGGGGGATGAGATTGGATCTTCTGTCCTTTCTCTCATCAGCAAATCCAGCCACCATCTGGTTTAGGGAAACCCAAATGGCTTTGGATGAAGTGCACTCAACCACTTTGTGAAAAATGTCATCAGGCATAGTCTGTGCTAAAATATTCATGGCTCTTGCATCTGCAATCTTGGCTTTCTTTTGGGCATCTGTCCACTCAGGTGGTGGAACAGTATGAGTGCTTGAAGTAGAAGTTGAAGTAGTTGCTGTAGTAGGAGGTCCTGTCAAGATAAAGTTAAATATATCCTCATCAATAGGATTCATGTACAACTTAATTCTTGCCTTCCAGATGGTAAACTTATTCAGGTACGTTGCATACTGGAGGTCTGGTGCTTGCATAATCCTTATTTTGTGCCATTTTGATAGAGAATAGTTGGAAAGAGGAAAATATGATATAACTGGATCTTGGTTCAAGTGTTAACTTGTACAACCAAACAAACACATACCTCTAATACCAATTGAAAGGAGGGTGTTAGGTCAGATTACTCTAAAGGGGTGGCAGGGTGGGGTGAATAGAGTATTAAAAATTTGGCTCTTTTTATAGAATATATTAGAGTAAATATAGTGATACCATATATTAGTTAAGGAATAAGAAGGAACTAAGCTAAACAATTCAGCAATCATAAGCACAACAAAAACAAATGAAAAGGAGCAACCAGATGACACAAGAAGTTTATAGTGGTTCTCCTTAACCTGGGTACATCCACTCTTCTACCACCCTTGGTAGGAATCCATTAGCAGGTTTTTATCAGGTCACTGCCACCACAAGATCTGGTTCAGGTAGATCAGGAAACTCTTCAGGCTTTTGATCAGGTGCCCAAAAACCAACTTCAAGTCTTTTGGAGGGAGACTTGTCAACCAAACTAACTTTTGAAGGGAGCTATAACCCTATACAATGGGATGGAAAATGTTGATGGAAGTCTTCTCTTTTCTCAAATACAACTGAGAAGACTGTGTGGATTCTTGTGATGTCCAATCTCCTTCTGAGAAATAGAATGTTTTTAAAAGAACAGATCTTTGCTAAAGGGTGAGTAGGTCTTCAACTTGATCTGCCAAGATCCAGGAAATCCAGTAATAGATGTTGAATAAAATGTCTCTGAGGATTTCTGGAATAGAGGTTTAAGAGGACTCTTGATCTTGATGATTTGTTCTTCTTCAAACTACATTGATGGCAGAGAATGAAAAGGCGTTGAGAGTGTCGAGTGCTTGTTCAGAATTTCCTGTGCAATGCTTCTCAATATCTCTTCCTGTTTTTATAACTGTCTTTCTTTTTCTCGAAGAAGAGAGAATTCCTTTTTATTCAACTGCTGAAAAAAAATTCTCTTTGAATTTTTGAATTCTTTCGATAAATGTTGGCTGCTAGGGGGAATAGAAAATGGCTGGAAAAATAGCATTGATGAGTTTCCCAATTGTTCTTGAATAGAATAAGCAAATATTGATGTAGGCCCGCTCTTTCGAGCGTTTTGGTGGCCGACAAATTAACGCGACGCTCTCGAATAATTCTCACGTTACACTCTAGCATTGAACGTCGCAGCGGTTTAATTAATATTATTACTAAACAACAATTACGGAGGGTTCGCAAAGCCCTTCAAGATAGCACCAAGGCGATAGGCCAAGGTCCTCACAAGCGAAAAGAACCCACACGGTTTGATCGAGCGTATTGTACCAAAAGAGAAACCACCAAAACAAAAGATTCGGGCAAGGGTGGTTCTCTCCCAACAAAATACAAATGAGGGCCGCCACGCCTCACGAACTTAAATGAAAATACGATAAACAAGACAATAATTAAAATAAAATAAACCACAAAAAATCAAGCGTTACACAAAATGCGCAATTTGCCAAAGCCACAAGATTTATCTAAAAAAGAGAAACACGTTAAGTAGAGATTTTCGTTACCCAACCGGATTGGATGAATCCGGTTACGCTCAACTAGAATCGTTCCTCAACGGCACCACCAGAGATACGGTGGAGGGAGAGAAATTTGTCGCCTTCTTTGTGTCACGCTGTATTTGGAAAGCCCTAACGAAATCTTCTGAATATGGAATGAATAATTCCAAATAAGGCAGGAGAGAAAAGGTGGCAGGATATCGGAATATTTTAGGAAAGATATTTTTCAATTATGGTAGGTAGAGAAATTATGGTAGGAGGTATATTTAGATTATGGAGAATAAGAGGGGAATATGATAGAGAATATTTTGGTTTAGGAATGAGATTTGGTAGTAGAGATTAAAGATGGTATAATATCTTGGTGTCTAGGAAGGAGATGTGGGAGGGGGTCGGTTTTGGTGTGGGGGAAAAGGAGAGATGAAAGGTGGCGGTTTTTTTTGGGTGTTAGGGTGGCCGATTTTTGAGAGGGGTGGTGGAAGGCTCGGTTTGGTGGGGTATTGTGGTGGTCGGGTTGTTGAAAGGAAAGGTGGTGGCCGGCTTGTGATGGTGGAGAAGAGGGGCTCGACTAGGTTATGGAAGTTGTGGCTCGGGTTTGCTAAGGGAGTGGGAGATGGCCGGTTTTGCGAGGGGAAAATGGTGGTGGTGGTCGGGTAGCAAGGGAGGCAAGGGAGAAAGGGAAGGGAGAATAGACGGCCGTCGGCCAACACAAGAGGAAGAGGATGGGGGAAGAGGGATTTCGGCCAAAGAGGAAGAAGGAGGAGAGAATTCTTCAAGAGGAGGATTAAGGTTGGTTTTTTTCAATTTCATTCATTCACTAATTAAAACATGAAGGATACATGCCTATATATATGCTACACCACTCAATCTCCCTCCAAACAAACTTCAAAATTCAAAATTCAAATTGAACATATGATGGTTATATGCACCCATCATAGTTCATGAAATGAAATAATTAAAATACTACATGATGGTTATACGCACCCATCATTACACATGAAATGGAAATTAAAACATGAAATTAAATAACATTGCAAAAATAAAACAAAGCATAAAAATTAATTAATAATTAATAATAATTATTAATTATTATTAATATGTTGGGTTGCGTTCAGGACGGGTATTATGGCGATGCTCCACATGAACATCCGTAAGCACGCCATCGCCGTCTTTAAAATGTTGCGGGCCGTCGTCTCCATCAATCGGGTCACCATCATCATCAGAGGGAGGACGCTCCTTGGCGACATATCATGGGAAATCGGCTCCATCAATCCTCCCCCTCTTAAAATGACTCATCACTGATGAGTATGCCTGCGAGTACTCGTCTGGGAGGTCATCAGCGGGGAAGAAGAACCTGCATGACACAAGGTGTTCTTGGAAGGACCTCAAATTTGCATTAGCTAAAAAAGGAAAAAGAATTTCAACAACATCTACCAACATACCTCCGATGGAGACCGAGAAGGAGAACGATCCTAGAAAACTATCACCACCCAACCCAATAGAAAACATAGTGGAAAATATATATGGAGAGGTAGACATTTCAAGTGGCATTAAAGCATAAAGCGTAAAATATGTAATGATGAAAATAGGAGCTATGCCCCAATCAGTTGAAAATTTTAATAGAAATGTCATGTCACCATATTTCTGTAAAATCCGTAAAAAGTAGACTAGCCGGTTCGTTAATATTTCTAAGGTGCCCGGGGGCATCCGTTCGGGGGTGAGACAAACCAAAACCAAATCTTTCATATAACGGCGGAAGATTATTTGATACAACATAGCAAGTAATTTAATGGACACATTTAGAAGGATCAAGAAATGAAAAATGCGTCTAATTAAATTAAAACCATGAGGGGAGAACCCATGTGCAACATGACTGGAATTAATAGTAGAAAATAACGGAATTAAGTCAGGTGGCACGAGCTCTTTCAGTTAAAAAATCAAATCAGTGGAGCCTAATGTTATCATTTTAAATTTAGTATTAAACTTAGATTTAAAAATATCATAATAATAGGCTTTCAGAAAACGCTCGTCACCAACTACGTTCACTCATATCTTTATAAGTAAGTCTAACGGGAAGGCGGGAATAATAAATTTCTCTAAATATAGAGGGCTAAAAATGACGAACTAATCTACTCGAGCTAAGGGAACCGGAGGGAGAGCCGACAGGGTTGACTCCGTAGGGGAAACCAAGTCACACTCAACGTCAAAACATGGATTAAGCGTCCAGGAGAACGCCTCCTGTTGCAAGCCATTAAAATCAAAAATAACTCGAATAGTGGATTCATCCTCACTGAAAACTCATCCTCAGTTAACTTTTCACCACAGAATGAATCCACCAAATCAGCCGACATGTCTTCTAACGCATTAGATATTTTATTCAATTTAGCTTCAGTGATCGTCCCTAAGGTAGGCAAATTTATATTCGATAAAACTTCTAAACTACCTTGGGCCTCAGGCAAAGGAGCTATCATCAAAGAAAAATCTATCGGGCCCTCAGCGCTACCGTCATCCAAAGATAATATTTCCTCGCGGGGTAAATCTACTACAGCTTCACATTCTATGTCGACCAATTCTTCCCATGAGGTGGGGACATCGTCTATGTCAGCAATAGGGGATGGGCAAATCGAATCCAGGGGAGTATAAAAATTAGCTCGAATCCCAAGCAGCGATGATAACGTCAAAGGACTAACTCCCGGATGTATAACACTAAGCTTATCCCAAACTGAACATCCATCCTAAGGTGACTCTTCCAAAACCGTATAAATATCTAGCAATCCAGGGTCAACCATAATAACGTCGGGTCCTAGCAAGTGACCCCATAAATCAGTAACAGGTATGCTCTCGGCATCGGGTGACTCTACTGACTCAGCTGGAATGTCTACTGGCTCAAGGTCATCAGAAGACTCCATCGCTAAAATATCATCGACGGGGATTGGAGATGATTCCTCAGGAGAGAAATCGTCATCCAGGTCACTAGGGTAACCAATCTCCTCAACGTCTCTAAAAGCATTTGTGAAACTTGCCTTATCCTCAGTGACGGGCTCAGTCCTAATCACATCCTCAGGTTCAACAGGAGAGTCAGACACTATCGTAAGTAAAGGAAGACTCTCACCTAGCTGATTAACTTCATCATCCAGAGCTTCTATATCCACATAAGAATCCTCAGAGGTATCAGTCACTATATCAGAGGGCTTAGATGTCGAGGCTAAAGAAGAAGCACCCTAATAGTAACCTCTTTCGAGTTCAAATTTTTGGGTCTAAATGGCTTATGTTCCCTATAGGTGGGACTAGGCACAATTTGGGTATTACTACCTCTCTGGGGATAGGATCTATCTTGAGGCGTAGGATCACTCCTATAAGCAGATACGGGTCCAGTGCCGTAACTATTCTTACTAACGGGTGTGGTGCTATTAGTGCGCAAGTAGGCAGGATCAAATTGA
This sequence comes from Platanthera zijinensis, assembly GCA_039513925.1. Lineage (NCBI taxonomy): Eukaryota > Viridiplantae > Streptophyta > Magnoliopsida > Asparagales > Orchidaceae > Platanthera > Platanthera zijinensis. The sequence continues at coordinate 40,335,445 of CM077094.1, forward strand.
TCCGAGAGGAAGCTACGCATGTGCGGCCAAGCATAACGATAACTACCAAACGACGCTCTCCGTTTAACCAAAATAAACGGGCTCGACCTACTAATCGCTCTCGGGCAAATCTAACCTTTTCGTAGTCATCCCATAAGAGACAATTAAAATATTGTTCTAATCCCTTAAGCCAGTCTCTAAAATTGTGGGGATACTCTAAACCGTCATAAGTAGGATAAATGTGGTGTGCCCTAAGGGCGTGTTTAGCCATATCCTTAGCATAGGAATAGTCTAACTTGGTAGCATATACATCATATGCCATTTAGCGAGAACCGGAGAGAAAAACTCAACCCGAAATTAGTGCATGTGCAAATAAACGTTTCTGGGACAAATTATTTATGAGAGTTGGAATTATTCCCGCTTATCCACTAAGGTTATAAAGATAATAAAATAGGGTTCTTTCTAGACAAATATGAGGGTTATTAAAAAAAAATTGGAATTTTTTTTACTGGAAAAATAAAAATCTAGGCTGCTATTGGCACACCAAATACTAAATTTCAAATTTATTAATAAAAATAAATACTTAATGAATTTTTTTTTGATTTTCTTACTAATAGTTAGATGGATAAATTCTAGAAATTTTAAATTTTAAATTTTAAGAAAATTAAAATTTTCTTAAGGTCGCTATTTGCAGATCAATAATTAAAAATTTGATTTTTCATGAATGATATTGCGTCGTGTGAGTGCGTGTTGACGTGCTACAAGATGGGGGAGGGCTGCCAATTAAGAAATTTACGTGAACCTCCCTCTGATACCAAATTGATGTAGGCCCGCTCTTTCGAGCGTTTTGGTGGCCGACAAATTAACGCGACGCTCTCGAATAATTCTCACGTTACACTCTAGCATTGAACGTCGCAGCGGTTTAATTAATATTATTACTAAACAACAATTACGGAGGGTTCGCAAAGCCCTTAAAGATAGTACCAAGGCGATAGGCCAAGGTCCTCTCAAGCGAAAAGAACCTACACGGTTCGATCGAGCGTGCTGTACCAAAAGAGAAACCACCGAAACAAAAGATTCGGGCAAGGGTGGTTCTCCCCAACAATATACAAACGAGGGCCGCCACGCCTCACGAATTTAAATGAAAATATGATAAACAAGACAATAACTAAAATAAAATAAACCACGAAAAATCAAGCGTTACACAAAATGCGCAATTTGCCAAAGCCACAAGATTTATCTAAGGAAAAGAAACACGTTAAGTAGAGATTTTCGTTACCCAACTGGATTGGATGAATCCGGTTACGCTCAACTAGAATCGTTCCTCAACGGCACCACCAGAGATATGCTGGAGGGAGAGAAATTCGTCGCCTTCTTCGTGTCACGCTGTATTTGGAAAGCCCCGGCGAAATCTTCTGAATATGGAAAGAATAATTCCAAATAAGGCAGGAGAGAGAAAAGGTGGCAGGATATCGGAATATTTTAGGAAAGATATTTTTCAATTATGGTAGGTACAGAAATTATGGTAGGAGGTATATTTAGATTATGGAGAATAAGAGGGGAATATGGTAGATAATATTTTGGTTTAGGAATGAGATTTGGTAGTAGAGATTAAAGAGGGTATAATATCTTGGTGTTTAGGAAGGAGATGTGGGAGGGGGGTCGGTTTTGGTGTGGGGGAAAAGGAGAGATGAAAGGTGGCGGTTTTTTTGGGTGTTAGGGTGGCCGATTTTTGAGAGGGGTGGTGGAAGGCTCGGTTTGGTGGGGTGTTGTGGTGGTCGGGTTGCTGAAAGGAAAGGTGGTGGTCGGCTTGTGATGGTGGAGAAGAGGGGCTCGACTAGGTTATGGAAGTTGTGGCTCGGGTTTGCTAAGGGAGTGGGAGATGGCCGGTTTTGCGAGGGGAAAATGGTGGTGGTGGTCGGGTAGCAAGAGAGGCAAGGGAGAAAGGGAAGGGAGAATAGATGGCCGTCGGCCAACACAAGAGGAAGAGGATGGGTGAAGAGGGATTTTGGCCAAATAGGAAGAAGGAGGAGTGAATTCTTCAAGAAGAGGATTAAGGTTGGTTTTTTTCAATTTCATTCATTCACAAATTAAAACATGAAGGATACATGCCTATATATAGGCTACACCACTCAATCTCCCTCCAAACAAACTTCAAAATTCAAAATTCAAATTGAACATATGATGGTTATATGCACCCATCATAGTTCATGAAATGAAATAATTAAAATACTACATGATGGTTATACGCACCCATTATTACACATGAAATGGAAATTAAAACATGAAATTAAATAACATTGCAAAAATAAAACAAAGCATAATGTTGGGTACATTGGAAAATTTGTACCTGATTTGAAGAAGCCTAACTTAGCTTAATGATATACATCAAGGTGTATTTGATGTTGGTTTTAAGTTGACATGTGCAGGTGAAGAAGTATTAAAGAATACAGGAAATTATTCTAAGTCCATATGTCGACACCTGAAGAAATTGTGTCGACACTTCAGAATAATTGTGTCGACACTTGAAGGAAGCTGTGTCGACACAGAGAAAGATAGTCGACCATATTTGTGTCGACACTGGGAAGCAGTGTCGACTCACAGAAAGATAGTCGACCACATTTGTGTCGATACTGGGAAGCAGTGTCGACTCACAGAAAGATAGTCGACCACATTTGTGTCGACAATGGAAAGCAGTGTCGACTCACAGAAAGATAGTCGACCTCAACTATGTCGACACCTGAAGGCAGAGTCGACACATACTGAGTTCTGAATCTACAACAACTGTGTCGACACACAGGACTTGTGTCGACACACTGCAAAGTCAAGACCAAGTTATTTTCTGAAGAAAGATGAAGTGTTGAGTCGACACAAATTCTCTGTGTCGACTCATTCTCAAGATGAAGTTCTGAAGAAGCAGTGTCGACTTAAAGGCAAACTAGTCGACATCGTCAAAGGCTGTGTCGACACCAAAGTTACTTGTGTCGACACATATAGACAGTTGGTCTCGACACTTTCTAACAGTCTGTCTCAACACTTTGTTGTCCAAGACTAAGGCACAGGATCTGTTTGAAGACTTGACAGCTGTGGGTTGCAGCCGGTTAACTGATGTTGTCAGACTTGTCAGAAGTCAGTTAGAAACCGGATCAGCCGGTTACCATGAAGAAGATCTATAAATAGACAGATTCAGAGAGAAGTAAGAGATTAAATTTTTTGCAGTCAATTTGAGAAATCAAATCAAGAAGGAGTAATACACAAAAGAAGATCTTCATCAGAAGATCTAAGAAGACGATCTCAGGATCTGTCTAAGTAGAGTTCTTTCAAGAATTCAGAAGTATCATCAAAGGTGTTGGATAGAGAGGGATCCAGCCACTTGAAGAAGAAGAAGGAAGCCATCATTGGTTTCTCAAGAAGCTGTTTGGAAATCAACTCAGCTAAGTTCAGATTCAAGAAGCTTTGAAGAAAGCTCAGATTCAGTTGATTTCATCAGCTGATCAAGAATTGTCTTGTTCTCTTCTCTCTCAACAAAGGCAAGACATTAAAAACTTCTTTTCGAATTTCTGTAGGATCTGTCAATATAGATCTGAGTTGTAAGCCTGTGTTATAAAGGCTGAGTGTAGGAGAGTTGATCTCTGAGTGGTAGGGCTATTTGCCTGAGTGTAGGAGAAGGTTCTTCTCTGAGTTGTAGGCTTTGTGATAAGGCTGAGGTAGGGATGTTGAGCCTGAGTTGTAGGAACCTTTTCAGGTTCTGAGCTATAGGATCTGTGGATCTGAGTAAAGAGGAAGTTTGGCCGAATCTAGCATACTGCTAGATAGGTGAAGGGGGAAAGTGGATGTACCCAGAACTTGGGGAACCTCTATAAAACAGTGTGCAATCTGTGATGGTTAAATTTTTGTGACTGCTGTGCTGAGTGTTTTAATTCTGTAATTGAATTCTGCCAAAAAGTGTTAACAAGCATTAGAACCTATTCACCCCCCCCCCTCTAGGTGTTTAAGTTGTCTTGAAAGTAAAACTATCAAGTGGTATCAGAGGGAGGTTCCTCAAAACGGACTTAATAGTCTGAGATAGATCTGAAAGGCAGAATCAAGATTCAAGAAGATGAGTTCTGGAGAAAATCACAAGGAGTTAGGGTCAATGAAGTTACCCATCTGCAGGAAGGAAATCTTTGGAATTTGGAAAGAAAGAGTCAGATTGTTCATGGAAGCATCTGACCCAAGGATATACATCACAGTTCAGGAAGGACCCTTCATTCCAATGAAGGTATCAGTTCTTGATGCTAATATTCAAACTCCAAAGAGTTATTCTGAAATGACCAAGGATGAAATCATTTTGGCAACCATGGACAAGAGAGCTCAGAATATTATTGTGAGTGTCATAGATGATTCTACATTTCAGAATCTGATTCACTGCAAGACCTCCAAAGAAATGTGGGACACCTTGATTGTCTACATGGAGGGATCTGAAAAAGTAAGACAAGATAGGAAGTCTATGCTCAACCAGGAATATGAAAGTTTTAAACAAGGAAAAACTGATAGCATAACTGAATGCTATAAGAAATTCTATAGAATTATGAATGAGTTAAAGTCCTATGGAAGAGTCTTCAGTACCTATGAATTGAATGACAAATTCTTAAGATCCTTGACAAAGGATTGGGACACAAAGATCTGTGGCATAAGAGAAGTGGCTAAACTGACAGAGATTTCTCCTCCAACCTTGTTTGGAAAGTTGCTATCCTATGAAATGCAACTTATGGTGAGGAAGGAGGAGGAAAAGAATTCAAAAGGAGAGCATAGAGAGAAGACAGTGGCCTTCAAGGCAGAAGCCACTAGAAAGAATAGGAGGATATCATCATCTCCTCCTAAGGAAGTTGCAGAAGTTAGTTCTGAAAATTCAGATAATCAGGGTTCAGAAAGCTGTGAGTCAGATGCAGATTTTGCTGCATTTACAAGGCAATTCCAGAGATTCTTAAAGAAGAAGCAGTGTAAGTCTAGACCCTCCTCATCACAGCAAGTTGATGACTATTATCAGAAGAGAAAGTCATCAAGGAAAGAGAAGAGCAGAACAATGCCCAGCAAGGCCACTACTTCAAAGATTGTCTGCTATTGTTGCAATAGGCCAGGACATGTAGTGGCTGACTGTCCTGATAAGAGAAAGGAGTCATCAGACAAGAAGAAGACTTATCAAAAGGGCAAGAAGGAAAAATCCTTTGTTGCAAAGAAGGAAAAGAGCCTAATAGATCAATCAACTTCAGAATCAGAATCTGAAGCTGAAGCATATATTGGACTGTATGCTGCTACTGAAGAAGAGGAGTTCATGCAATTGCTAGACTCCATCTATAAACAAGAAGATCATCAGTGCATGGGACTGATGGCAGGATTAGAAGAAGACATGTACCAGAATCAGTCTGGTCCTAGTAAGATACTATGTCCTTCAATAAAATCTGTTTGTTGTACAAGTGCAGAATCAGCTACATCTGCATCAAGTGATGTAGATGCATCTGAATCTGAAGGAGATGTCTGTCAATTGATAGATAAGAATGGGGACTTGTTGCAGGCCCTTAAGAAAAGCAAGAACCTGGTTAAATCTCAGGCTCAAGAAATTGCTGATCTAAAGGTAGTTGCAACTGAGTTTGAAAAAGTAATTGATCAGAAGTTAAATGAAATTGCCAAACTGAAGAATATAACTATTATTCAGATGGGCACAATCAATTATACCAATGATCAAGTGAAGAGTCTGGAGGCCAGACTAAGAATAGAAAAGGAGTTAGTGGCTAGTTACTCTAAGCCAAAGTCTGTCTTACCCTTGATAGATGAATTTGTGACTCAAAAGGGTAAGGCAGGATTAGGATTCAAAGGTAACCCTAGGGCAGCCCAATTCAAGAGGAAAGGCAAAGCTCCTGTCAAGCCACTGAACCTTTCAGTCCCTATTAAGTTTAGAAAGGTGCAAGTGCCTTCTAACCAATATGATCATGAAAATATTCATGGTCATATTAAGACTAATGTTCTGATAAACAAAGGTGTAAATGCCAACAGGCCTATTCATGTTCATAAACCCAATGGTTATAAGAAATCAGTGGGTAAAGCTGCTGCAGCACCAGCAATGGACAGAAATTCTTCTGTCAAAGATGTATCTAGATCTAGATACAATAAGTTTGAATGTTGGTGCTGTGGCAAGAGAGGCCATTTTGCATTAGACTGCTGGCATAACACAAGTGTTAGAAAGAACAATAGTCTACCTGTTAGAAGAGATAATGATAGCTTTGTTAATGCTAACCTGAACCAAGGACCCAAGACTTACTTGGGTTCTAAGGGTAAGTAAATCTGCGTTGCAGGAAAGTCCAAGTAGCCATGCCCCTATATGGTACTTGGACAGTGGTTGTTCTAGGCACATGACTGGAACAAAGGGGCTGCTAAAGGAGTATACATCTGTCAAAGATGGACCCAAAGTGATCTTTGGTGGATCTGAAAAAGGAATCATCAAAGGGTTTGGTAACATTTCTACTAACCTAATTACTATCACCCAAGTGGCTTATGTAAAAGGTTTGAAACACAATCTAATAAGCATAAGCCAGCTGAGTGATTTAGGATATGACATTTCATTTGTTAAGAATGGATGTCATATCAAAAGGTCAAGTGATCAAAAGATCATATTGACTGGGTATAGGAAGAGAAACGTCTATTGTCTTAATTTTGTATGTGAGAACAAGGCTTCTTCCATCTGTCTTGTAGCTGATGATAATGCTCCTCATTGTGTCAAGTGGTACAAGAGATTGGCTTATCTTAACTACAAGACAATTGGCCAACTCTTTAGCAAAGAGTTAGTGAGGAATGGTCCTCAAGTTAAGTGTATAAAGGAAGAAATATGTTCAGCTTGTCAAAAGGGCAAGCAGACAAAATCCTCCTTTCAAAGCCTTGAAAACAAGGATTCTGTGAGGTGCCTATACCTCTTACATATGGATCTTTTTGGTCCTATGCCAGTTCATAGTCTAGGTAGGAAAGTCTATACTTTTGTGGTGGTAGATGACTATTCTAGATTTATATGGGTGTTCTTTCTGAGACAGAAATCAGAAACCCCAAGTGTCTTACTTAATTTTGTGAAGCAAATTCAGAATGAACTGAATAGTACAGTGGTCAAAATCAGAAGTGACCATGGTACTGAGTTTCAATCTGAAAGCATGATAAAGTTATGTGAAGACTTTGGGATTTTCAAAGAGTTCTCCTCACCTAGAACACCACAGCAAAATGGCATTGCTGAAAGAAAGAATAGAACATTAATTGAAGCTGGTAGAACACTATTGAGTGACACCTCTCTTCCAGAATATTTCTGGGCTGAGGCAGTTAACACTGCATGTCATGTGATCAATAGGGCTTCTATCACCAAGAACCACAAAAAGACTCCCTATGAGATTATGAAAGGTAGAAAACCAAATCTATCCTACTTCAGGATCTTTGGTTGTAAATGCTATATACTTAACAATGGCAAGACATACCTAACTAAGTTTGCTGCCAAATCCCAAGATGGGATATTTGTTGGGTACAACATAAATAGTAAGGCCTATAGAATCTACAACTTGACTACTCAAGTTGTTGAAGAATCTGTATATGTTGTGTTTGATGAAACAAGATTAATCAACTGTGAGTTGTCTTGTAGATCAAATGATTCAACAGGTATAAGCAAAAGAATGGACAAGCTCTCTATTGCTGAAGCATCAAAGGAAGATGGAGCATTGGAAAATGAAGGCTACTGTCCAGGGGGAGTACAAGACTCAATAGATGCTGATGAAAACTAAGAGGTTCAGCATGAAGAAGGAGCTGGAGATGTTCAACCAAAAAGGAATCTTCCTCCAGCTACAAGACATTTAAGAGATCATCCAGCTGATCAGATTATAGGTGATCCAAGATAGGGAGTGTAGACTAGAAGCAGAAATCAAAGCACAGATCTGCATTCAAGTTTCCTGTCTCAAATGGAGCCTAAGAAGTTTGAAGAAGCCATCCAAGACCAGCACTGGATTGATGTTATGCAAGAGGAGCTGAATCAATTCAGAAGGTGCATTGTCTGGGAGCTTGTTCCTAAACCAAGAGGCCACAACATAATTGGCACAAAGTGGATTTATAGGAACAAATTGGATGAGAGTGGAATAATAGTGAAGAATAAAGCAAGATTGGTTGCAAAAGGATACAGGCAGGAAGAAGGGATTGACTTTGATCAAACCTTTGCCCTAGTAGCAAGGCTGGAGGCAATCAGAATGTTCCTTGCCTATGCAGCCTATCAAGACTTCAAAGTGTACCAGATGGATGTGAAATCAGCATTCCTGAATGGTGATTTAAAAGAGGAAGTCTATGTAGAGCAGCCATCAGGTTTTGTAGATCCTCTTAAACCTGATTATGTCTATAAGCTTAGGAAAGCTTTGTATGGGTTAAAGCAAGCCCCAAGGGCTTGGTATGAAACCCTGTCTACTTTCCTTATTGAGAATAAATTCTCAAGAGGAAAAATAGACAAAACTCTATTCCTTAGGGAATCCAAAGGTAAGATCATCTTAGTTCAGATCTATGTTGATGACATGATCTTTGGATCTACTGAAAACAACCATTGTAAAAAGTTTGCCAAACTTATGCAAGGGAAGTTTGAGATGAGCAGTATGGGGGAACTTAAGTTCTTCTTGGGACTCTAAGTAAGACAGACTGATGATGGCCTGTCCATATCCCAGTCTAAGTTCACCAAAGAATTAATTAAGAAGTATGGTATGGAGTCATCCTCCACTATGAGAACTCCTATGGGAACAAGTATGCCTATATGCAAAGATGATGCAGGTAAACCTGTTGATGAATCTTTGTATAGAGGAATAGTTGGCTCTCTATTATATCTCACTGCTAGTAGACTAGATATTATGTATGCTACATGTGTCTGTGCTAGGTACCAAGCCTGCCCTAAAGAATCTCATTATACTGTAGTCAAAAGGATTATGAGATATCTTAAGGGCACACCTAATCTAGGCCTTTGGTACCCTAGGAATAGAGATTTTCTACTAACAGGTTATTCAGATGCAGACTTTGCAGGCTGTAGAGAGGATAGAAAGAGTATAACTGGTACTTGTCAATTCTTGGGAGGAAGATTGATATCATGGAGTAGTAAGAAGCCGACCAGTGTGGCAATATCCACAGCTGAGTCAGAATATGTTGCTGCTGGCAGCTGCTGTGCACAGCTATTGTGGATACAACATCAGTTGAAAGACTATGGTATTCAAGTAAGTAGAACACCTTTATTGTGTGATTCTAAAAGTGCTATTTCTATTGCTAATAATCCCGTTTCACACAGTAGAACTAAGCATATAGAAATTAAATACCATTTTCTTAGAGAACATGTAGAAAGAGAAGACATCTCATTGGAATTTGTTAAAACAGATTATCAAATAGCAGATGTATTTACTAAGCCACTGAATGAAACCAAATTCAATAAATTTAAAATTGAATTAGGCATGCTAACCATTGATTAGTTTATCAACAAACTTACAAGTGATATTAGATTATCAAGTGGTATTGACAAAAACAGAAATTGGCTAAGTAAAATAGTGTCGACACATTCAGTGATAATGTGTCGACTCAGTGAAGTCATGTCGACTAGTCAGAGAATATGTGTCGACATAGAGAATTTGTGTCGATACTTAAGAAACAAATAGTCGACTCATCCAGGAATGTAGTGTCGACTTCACCAGAATAGTGGTGTCGACACTTACAGATTTTGTGTCGACACTTATCCTAAGAGTCGACACAGAATTTCTGATGCTCTACTATGTCTCTCAGGTGTCGACATATCCACAATTGGTGTCGACACATAGTAGACAGACTTGCTGTCAAGACAATTGAAGTTTGTGTCGACACACTCCATCTGTGTCGACACATATAGACTGTTTTTGCCCGCCTTTTGATCTTCTTTCAATAGAAGGTATAAAAGGTCAAGAACTTATTCTGTCGACACGCTTACAAGGTTTTCGAGACTGAAACCCTGTGTCGACATTCTCTCTCTCTCTTCTCTCAAGCTTTCTCGTTTGATCAATGGCGCCAAAGGTTGAAGATAACGTCAACGAAGGATATGAGTTGGTACGCAATGCCTTTGCGAATGCCCCGACAGATGTTCAAAGGGTTATCACTCTAATCTCCGAATCTGGATTAGAGTTTCTAGTTTCTGAACCTTCAAAGATATGGAAGAAGGAGGTGCTTGAATTCTTTACTTCTGCATCAATGGATTCAGCAGGTCTCAAGATAAAATCCACAGTTCATGGGACAAAAGTGAAAATCACACCAAGAAGTTTAAGAAAGATTTCTACAATTGCCTATCGTTGAGAATGAAGAAGAGGTCCCAGCCTCTAAGTCTAGGGAGACTCTCCAATGGTGTGGATTGGATCCAACCTTAAAGATTGGAGCTGTTTTTAACAGAAAAGGGATGAACCAACAAGGCAAGTTTCTGTCAGAAGTAGTTGGGAAAGTAATTTTGTGCAAACCAGGTGGACATGATAGGATTTCAGCCTATATGTTCAGCCTAATGACCAGAATTGTATTTACAATTCCCACTGACTGGTCAGCTGTGGTATTTGATAAGATCAAGGAAGGAATCAAGAAGCCAAATCTGGCTAGAATTATGAGTTTATACCTGACTGGAGTGATCCCTGAGGTTATGCAACAACTGCCTGGGTCCAAGATTAATCACATAAGGAAGATGGATATGAGATTATTTTCAAGATGGGATAGAGTGCTGTCTAAAGATGTGCCTGATGAGAGCAGGCAGGACACCCCTGTGAGATCCCCTACACATGATCTAGGCACTGCCCAACATCAAGAAGAGCAAGTGAGAGAGCAGGTTGAAGATCAGCCTGAGTCTACTCAAGTTCAGAAAGAAACCATTCCTGCACAGATGCAGGGGGAGCAAGCTCACTCTCCTGCCCAGAATGTATCTACTTCTGAACAGGTAAAGGGAGAGCAAGTGAGTTTTTCCTATCTAGGACATTACTAATATTTCTATTCCTGCACAGGTGCAGGGGGAACAAGTGTATTCACATGCCCAGGATATTCCAAATACTGATCAAGTGCAGGGGGAGAAGATGTCTGTACAAGTGCAAGAGGAAGAACAAATTGATTTATCAAAAGATTTGAATATTGCAGATCTAGATGATTCAACATCTGTTCAAGCTCAGAAGGAATACACTCTAGATGAGTTATTTCCTAATATTGAAATTACTACTGATAGAGTAGAGGAGGAGCAAGACAATGAAAAGGAACTAGACATGGAGATAGAGCAAGAAGCTGAGAAGGAACAAGAAGTTGAGGGGGAGCCTGTGAATGTTAAGGCTGAGCAACATGTCACTAAAACTAATATTCCTCCTACTCCTCCTGAAAGAGTTCAAATAGAAAGTTCATCAGACTCTGAGACTGAAGAAGCCAGAATGGCTAAGAAGAGAAAGCTCATAGTCTTCAAGAGAAGGACCCAAAGTTATAAGCAGGAACTCCAAACTTCAACTCACCAATCTACATCTGAATTTAACTACAACAAGTTCATGGTAGATTTGCAAGTTAAGTTGGATGAGCAGAGATTAGCAATGGAGAAGTATGTTGATGAGAGCAATAAATCCCTTCAATTTGATTTGGCTCAAGATATTAAGTCTATTAGATTTGAAGTAAATATGAATAAGAAGGAGATGACATATTGCTTCCATAAGGGAGGTAATGTTGTAGTGTTTTTGGCTAAACAACAACAGTCTATCCTCACTAAAGTGGATGATATTGCTTTGAAGCAAGGTTATGTTCTGGAGAATCAGCTGAGGATGAATGATAATTTGACTGAATCTCACCATGAAATTCTTGAAGAGTTCACAAAGGCTACTGTAGGGATGACTGAAGCAAGAACAAAAGAGATGGAAGTTTTTGATCAGAAACTAAAGGAAGCTATAGCATCAGTTCAATCTGCCATCACTACATCTCAGAAGGAAATATCTGACAAACTTCAGAAATTGAAACCATATTTTAAAGATGGTGTGAATTATCTAGATGGCCAGATCAGGTTTCAGAAGGATGATCTAAGAGATCATATTACCAGAGAAGTCATAAAGGGGGAGAGGTTGTTAGTTCATGCTGGCTCAGAGCACACCAAATGGGTGACAAATAGTATTCGAGCCACATTGGGATATCCACCTTTGTGTGATGATGCTATGGTGGCTGAGTCAGGAATTCAAACAGGTCTACTTGAAGGCAATCAACCTGAGATTGCCCAAGTCATTTACCCTCCTCCTGATTTTGATATGATTGATCAGCAAGTTCAGGGTATGTATAGTCCTCCAAAGGAGGTTACCAAGGTTGTTATTGAAAAAGTTGATAAGCCTGATGCCAACTTGCAAGAACAGCAAGATGCTCTACTATCCAAGAAAAGATTTAGAGAGCAGGCTGAACTTAAGCCAGATTTTGAGCAGTGGAGCCCTACTTCAAGAAATATTATACTAACTGCATGGAAGGATGTAAAGGACCAAGTACATGATAGAGGGAAGTGGTATAATGAAATGGAATGGCAAAAGCATGAAGCTAGGCAAGAAGCTATAGTACAGTTCAGGAGAAAAGCCAAGCTGGGAAGGCTGCCACCAGATGCTTAGGAGCCGAGCAAGTACTTTCCAAAGCCCTTTCATTACTTTGAAAGGCAAAGGCTCAAGGAAGAAGCACCGAAGAAAGCTGAGTTAAAAGGCAAGAAGCCAGCTGAAGTTGTTGAAGCTCCTGTGAAGGCTCAAATCCAATCTGGCAAAGGAATTGTCATAAAAGAGCCTGATCAGTCTTAGTTCTAAGTTCTTTCAAAAGTGTTTTGAAATGTTTTGTTTAATCATTCAATGTAAACATCTGTAATCAAACATTACCAAGTTATAAACAAAATTTTGTTTGGAATCATATATTCATGTTCACTCTGTGATGAATTGTTAATATTTTGTTTATATTAAGTATTCCTATAATGTCATACATCATCATATTATATTTGTTATAAATGGTGTATATCATTAACTAAAAGGGTTATGACTTCTCCAAATAGGGGGAGATTGTTGGGTACATTGGAAAATTTGTACCTGATTTGAAGAAGCCTAACTTAGCTTAATGATATACATCAAGGTGTATTTGATGTTAGTTTTAAGTTGACATGTGCAGGTGAAGAAGTATTAAAGAATACAGGAAATTATTCTAAGTCCATATGTCGACACCTGAAGAAATTGTGTCGACACTTCAGAATAATTGTGTCGACACTTGAAGGAAGCTGTGTCGACACAGAGAAAGATAGTCAACCACATTTGTGTCGACACTGGGAAGCAGTGTCGACTCACAGAAAGATAGTCGACCACATTTGTGTCGACACTGGGAAGCAGTGTCGACTCACAGAAAGATAGTCGACCACATTTATGTCGATACTAGAAAGCAGTGTCAACTCACAGAAAGATAGTCGACCTCAACTATGTCGACACCTGAAGGCAGAGTCGACACATACTGAGTTCTGAATCTACAACAACTGTGTCGACACACAGGACTTGTGTCGACACACTGCAAAGTCAAGACCAAGTTATTTTCTGAAGAAAGATGAAGTGTTGAGTCGACACAAATTCTCTGTGTCGACTCATTCTCAAGATGAAGTTCTGAAGAAGCAGTGTCGACTTAAAGGCAAACTAGTCGACATCGTCAAAGGCTGTATCGACACCAAAGTTACTTGTGTCGACACATATAGACAGTTGGTCTCGACACTTTCTGACAGTCTGTCTCAACACTTTGCTGTCCAAGACTAAGGCACCGGATCTGTTTGAAGACTTGACAGTTGTGGGTTGCAGCCGGTTAACTGATGTTGTCAGACTTGTCAGAAGTCAGTTAGAAATCGGATCAGTCGGTTACCATGAAGAAGATCTATAAATAGACAGATTCAGAGAGAAGTAAGAGATTAAAATTTTTGCAATCAATTTGAGAAATCAAATCAAGAAGGAGTAATACACAAAAGAAGATCTTCATCAGAAGATCTAAGAAGACGATCTCAGGATCTGTCTAAGTAGAGTACTTTCAAGAATTCAGAAGTATCATCAAAGGTGTTGGATAGAGAGGGATCCAGCCACTTAAATAAGAATAAGGAAGCCATCATTGGTTTCTCAAGAAGCTGTTTGGAAATCAACTCAGCTAAGTTCAGATTCAAGAAGCTTTGAAGAAAGCTCAGATTCAGTTGATTTCATCAGCTGATCAAGAATTGTCTTGTTCTCTTCTCTCTCAACAAAGGCAAGACATTAAAAACTTCTTTTCTAATTTCTGTAGGATCTATCAATACAGATCTGAGTTGTAAGCCTGTGTTATAAAGGCTGAGTGTAGGAGAGTTGATCTCTGAGTGGTAGGGCTGTTTGTCTGAGTGTAGGAGAAGGTTCTTCTCTGAGTTGTAGGCTTTGTGATAAGGCTGAGGTAGGGCTGTTGAGCCTGAGTTGTAGGAACCTTTTCAGGTTCTGAGCTGTAGGATCTGTGGATCTGAGTAAAGAGGAAGTTTGGCCGAATCTAGCATACTGCTAGATTGGTGAAGGGGGAAAGTGGATGTACCCAGACCTTGGGGAACCACTATAAAACAGTGTGCAATCTGTGATGGTTAAATTTCTGTGACTGCTATGCTGAGTGTTTTAATTCTGTAATTGAATTCTGCCAAAAAGTGTTAACAAGCATTAGAACCTATTCACCCCCCTCTAGGTGTTTAGGTTGTCTTGAAAGTAAAACTATCACATAAAAATTAATTAATAATTAATAATAATTTATTAATAATAATTATTAATTATTATTAATATGTTGGCTTGCGTTCAGGACGGGTATTATGGCGATGCTCCACATGAACATCCGTAAGCACGCCATCGCCGTCTTTAAAATGTTGTGGGCCGTCGTCTCCATCAATCGGGTAACCATCATCATCAGAGGGAGGATGCTCCTTGGCGACATATCGTGGGAAGTCGGCTCCATCAAATATTTATTCTGAAGAATACCACATTTAATGCAGCCAAATAACGGCTATATTCCGAAGGATATTTGCATTAAATACTCAGAATAATACTGCTAATAAGGAACAAAAGAGGGAAGGACTCATTCTGGAACTACACAGAAAACTTCGAACGCCAAACAGAATTCGTCGACCTGAGATCAAAGATCATCAACCAGGGAATTCAAGTTCGTTGACCTGAGCTTTGCGATCTGTTAACTGAGAATAACTTTCCAAATCTGCACTCTGAGTTTGTCGAGCTGAGAAACTGACATAAGAAAACTAAGCGTCGACCTGAGCTCTGAGAACGTCAAGCTCAGCTCAGAGAATTAACTCTGAGTTCGTCGATCTGAGATGACGATCGTCGAGCTGAGTTCGAAGAATTTCGAACTGATCACTATCTTCTAAAAGCTGCTAAAACTGATTCTCTGAAGTCCACTTCTGGCTTGTCCAAGGAGGTAGCATTAATCAAGACTTAGCCTAAACTCTAGGAATACTACTCATGACCCTAGCTATACAATGTTGGGTCACACTCAGCCTATGTTAGTGAACCTAGCCCAAATCCAACTAGGGATCCAACACCGTCCTACACAGAGTATCTAGCGGAAGAAATTTATTAAGTTGCAAAGGCAAGAACCCAGCCACAAGCACGAATGTTTACTAACAAAACCCAGTAGTAATTAACTACTAAATACACAAAAGTACTGGCCTTATGGCCTTACAACAGTTCACCAAATTTAAATAGTGTTTTACAAACTTCGGCTCGCAGGTCGGCCACACATGATTTAAATAAGTAAACAAACAAGGCCTTCGAGGGCCGACTCAGCAACTTGGGCTTTGGCCTGCTATTTGCCGCTCGGCTCCGCAACACCTATAAGCACAAATCACCGCAACAGTGGCAAACAAGAATAACGGTCAGCTAAAGCCGACCAAATTATAACGATTCCGCCCCCAAACTCGGGGCGACAAGGATTCTTCCCTGCACTTGTTAGCATAGAAAGTAATATAGTGAATAAACACAACATCACAGGTGCAGGCTCACACGGTCACGCACCCCGTGTTCTCAGGGCACTAACTCGGTGAACCCGGTCAAAATCGCGGTCTCACCACCATCCCTTAGATGGCAAATCTCATGAGCATTATAGTCTTTCTAGCCTAAGCCTAAGACTCGCACAACTATGCCAATGGCCAGTCCATGTTTTCAGGTCTCTGCACCAAACCACATAGTCCGGGTCCAGTTCCACTTGCCCGTTGCTCACACTGCACTGTCAACTTAAACCAAATGCGCGGGCCAAGCTTTGCCGGATCCCAAAACCTGATCATACAAACACATAACCCAGTTATGTTCAAGACTGGCTCCCAGGGAACCAAGATGGCAGAAATGCGTTTCCGCCAAGTTTTTCGGGTGCTCCTTGGGGTTAATCCCCAAGGACCCTACTGCAATCTACAAGGTAAAAACCTGAAAACAACCAAAGGCACGGAGTCTTCTCCTGCTAACAATGCATAGCAAATCATCACTGATCCATACCAACATGTCCGGGTAGGCTTCACACACCATGCTTATGTCCGTACTACGATTCCTGACTCTAAACAAGGGGGACTTTACATATATACCCCAAGGAACACCGCAAACTCGTCACACACTCGCGTGAGAGGGTTTTCCTATGCAAAAGAAGAAGAGCTTCACATGCTCAAGATGAGAATCGTTACCCTAGCATTCCTCTTCGGCTCCTGCGATTTGGCGCTCCGAATCTCCTCCGGCGACCGGATCTTCCCTCCTTCTTCCTCCTTGCTCTCCCTTCTCTCTAGAACTTATAAAGAGAAAGGCCAAAGAAAAGTGAGGGTTTAAACCACCAATCTCGGCCTTAACCCTAGGATGGAAAGGCCTGAGCCGTTAGATCCCAAAATAAGGAAATGAACGGCCACGATTCGCCCTGAAAATAAACTTCCTGGGCCGAACACCGCTTGCGACACGCCCGTGTCCAAGCCTGACACCCAAGTGTCAGGCTTGACACGCCTGTATCATCCAGTACACGCCCGTGTAGCTGGGCGTGTTCCTCCATCGACACAGGTCTAGCACAAACCCGAGGATAACACGGGTATTAGACATGCCTGTGTCGAATTTGACACGCCCGTGTCGGACCCGAACACACCTGGGCTCAGGCCGTGTCTCTCCCCCCAACTCAACTCGGCTAACAACCCGAGTAGGACACAGCCTGGGACACGCCCGTATCTCAGGCCGTGTTCGCTGGTCGACACTCGTCGACTGCAATTTTGTCGACCACACGACCATCGCCGAACCCGAGTACTACACGCCTCTGGGACACGCCCGTTTCCCAGGCCGTGTCACCTCTACTAGATCCCAGACTTGGCTCAAAACGCCACCCGTCCCTCTTTTGAGTTTTGGGGCACTACAACTCTCCCCCTCTTAAAAGAATTTCGTCCACGAAATTACCGAAAGGAAAAGATACACAAAACCAAAAGTGGTACCTGAGTGGAATAAATCTGGGTACTCCTCCAGCATGGTCTGCTCTCGCTCCCAAGAGAGCTCCTCCCGACCGCAATTGTCCCATAGGACCTTGACCATCCTGATCTCCTTGTTACGAA
Source organism: Platanthera zijinensis (assembly GCA_039513925.1). Taxonomy (NCBI): domain Eukaryota; kingdom Viridiplantae; phylum Streptophyta; class Magnoliopsida; order Asparagales; family Orchidaceae; genus Platanthera; species Platanthera zijinensis. The sequence goes on from CM077094.1 coordinate 40,353,038, forward strand.
GTCGCTTGACTTCAGAGTCCTCAATACGAATGGGCTTGACCCTCATCGTCAACCCTTCATCCGCCGGTACTTGATCAACCGCGATCACCTGCAAAGGCTCTTGCACAGCCTTCCACAACGCTGATATGTGGAATACGTCGTGTAGACCACTCAACTCCACTGATAGCTTTAGGTGATAAGCCGCTTCACCGATCCGCTCCAGAATCTCAAATGGTCCAAGGTATCTCGGGCTCAGCTTCTTCAAGCGTCGTACCAGTGAAACACCCTTGAACGACTTTATCTTCAAATACACCCAATCGCCAACCGCAAACTCAACGTCCCGATGCTTGATATTGCAGTATTTATCTTGTCTATCCTGAGCGATCAGCAAACGTTTCCGAATGGTTCGCACCAATGAAGTGGCGCTTTCCACCTCTTGCTTTTTGTACAACCTTGCCTCACCCGTTTTTAACCACGACAACGGCGTGCGGAATTTTCTACCATATGGGGCCTCAAAGGGTACCATTTGTATGCTCGCTTGGTAGCTGTTGTTATACGCAAACTCCACCAAATACAGATGGTCTTCCCATCGCTTTTCAAAGTCCAGGATGCACACGCGAATCATGTCCTCCATCGTCCTGTTGACCCTCTCGGTCTGCCCATCCGTCCGCAGATGAAAGGCTGTGCTGAACTTCAACTTAGTTCCCAGCATTTGCTGCACCAACCTCCAATCATTGGACGTAAAACGCCCATCTCTATCACTCACGATGCTGCGGGGAACACTGTGCAGTCTAACAATATTGTCCACGTAAAGCTTCGCCAGTTTATCTACTGAATCATCCTTCTTATGCGGAATGAAGTGCGACTCTTTTGTCAACCGATCTACGATCACCCAGATGGCGTCGTTTCCCTTCTGCGACCTTGGCAAACCATGCACAAAGTCCATCGAAATGTCATCGAACTTCCACTCCGGAATAGGCAAAGACTTCAAGAAACCCCCTGGCTTTTGGCACTCTGCCTTCACTATAACACAAATCTGACACTTAGCCACCTATAGAGCCACATCCTTCTTGAGTCCTGGCCACCAGAACAACTTCTTCAGATCTCGGTACATCTTCGTGCTCCCTGGGTGAATTGAGTACTTGGTATGATAAGCCTCATACATAACCTCTACCCATAAAATACCCACGTTTGGGACGCACAAACGACTGTCCTTCATTAGCAGTCCATCTTCAACTATAAATTGGGAATTTGACCCATCCGAAGCTGCATCAATGATTTCCTTCCTTTTGCTATCCAAATCCATAGCCTGCCGAATCCGATCAGCCAGATCATACTGAACTTCCGTCAAGTTCAGTAACGCTTCAGCGCTAGTCTGCTTGTCAACACAAGAGATATCTAACGCCTCCATCTCCCGAATCAACCTCTCATCATGAACTGACAACCAATTGTCTTGGGCGGGAGCCCTGCGACTCAGCGCATTTGCAACTGCATTGCCTTTCCCGGGTACGTAATGAATTTTGAATGTATTGTCCCCTAGGAACTCCATCCATCTCCGCTGCCTCATGTTCAGATCCTTCTGGTCCAACAGGTATTTCAGCCTCTTGTGGTCGGTATAAATATCGACCTTTATGCCATTCAAATAATGCCTCCACAGCTTTAGCGCAAAAATCACAGCCGCTAACTCCAAGTCGTGGACCGAATAATTCCTCTCATGCACTTTCAGCTGACGCGAGCCATACGCAATAACACTTCAATGCTGCAGCAGCGCACAACCCAAACCACTGCCCGAAGCATCGTTGTAGATCTCAAAGCCTTCGGTCCCACTCGGTGAACTTAACACTGGCACCGTGGTCAACCGATCCTTCAACTCTTCAAAAGCTTGTGCGCACTCGCGCGTCCAAACAAACTTCTGATCTTTCCTGGTCAACGTCGTGATAGGTAACGCTATCCGCGAGAAGTTCTCTATGAAGCGCCTGTAATAGCCGGCAAGCCCCAAAAAACTACGGACTTCCGCTACCGTAAACAATACAGGCTACTCCCGTAACGCAACTATCTTCGCCGGATCCACCGCAATCCCTTCACCACTGACTATATGACCAAGGAATGCACTGAGGATAACCAAAACTCGCACTTGGAGAACTTTGCATATAGTTCGTTCCTCCTCAATGTCTCCAAAACCAAATGCAGATGCTTGAAGTGATCTTCTTTGCACTGTGAGTACACCAATATGTCGTCGATAAATACGATCACAAAACGGTCTAAGTACTCCCTGAACATCCTATTCATCAGATCCATGAACACTGAGGGCGCATTAGTCAGCCCGAACGGCATGACTGTAAACTCGAAATGCCCATACCTTTTACTGAACGCTGTCATTGGGATATCACTCTCCCTTATCTTAAGCTGATAGTAACCGGACTTCAGATCAAATTTTGAGTACACCAATGACCCGACTAACTGATCAAAAAGGTCATCAATCCTTGGGATCGAGTACTTGTTCTTTTCCGTTAGCTTGTTCAACTCTCTATAGTCGATGCAGAGTCGCAAAATTCCGTCCTTCTTCTTAACGAAAAGGATCGGTGCGCTCCAAGGCGACGAACTTGGACACACATAGCCCTGCTCCAAAAACTCCTCTAGTTGAACCTTTAGCTCCGCCATCTCCTTAGGCGCCAACCTATAGGGAGAGCGTGATACAGGTTTGGCACCTGAAACCAACTCAATTATGAAATCGATCTCCCGTTGAGGTGGGGCTCCGGGAAGATTGTCCCGGAATACGTCATGGTACTCGCACACTACTGGGATACTACCCAAAGTGTGCTTAGGCTTTACAGCCTCCACTAACGTGAAGAACAGCTCTGCACTAGCACGGACTGCCTTGACCACATGAAGAGCAGACATTAAAGTCTTGCTCGACCCCTTCAGTCCCGCAAACATTGTCTCCCGCCCAGCACCCAGCTTGACTTCTTTACGGTTGCAATCTATGTATGCCTTCTGCTCCGAAAGACAGTCCATACCGAAAATGACGTCGAACTCTACTAGCGGAATTAATAATGCTAGTAAGTTGAACTCCTGACTTCCAATACGAATCTTTACGGCACATACTCTGTCCACATGCATAGAACACCCATTCGGCAGCAAAACGTCCAATTTGTCCTTCGTCATCGAAGAAGGGACTCCGATGCACGATATGAAACCTTCGGACAAAAAGGAGTGCGAAGCTCCCGTATCGAATAGTGCCCTTGCCGAACTATCGCAAATCAGAACAAAGCCTATACAAATAGTAATAAGCTAACAAGCACTAGGTAACAGTATTTAAAGCTAACTTGCTATAAATTTAAACCGTACCTGTCACCACATCCGCTTGTTTGATGGTCTCCTGCTGGCCCAGATTGTAGACTCTTAGTTGAGTCGGAGCATAATGGGATGCGGTTGACTCCACCGCCTTGCCCTTTTCTTCATAAGTTTCTCCCTGCTTCCTCTAGGACTTTGGACATCCGCTCCAACAGTCACGGGCAAAGTGCCCCGTCTTCCCATAAGTAAAACAAGCACCCGAGGTCCGATTGGTAGTTGCTCCTTAGGCACCCGAAGAAGGGGCTGGACACGATGTCCTAGCCTTCTTATTCCATCTTAAAAAATCAGACTGTAGGCGGCACCTTGAACTCTGAATTCCTACCGCCGGAGTCCTTCTTCGCCTGAACATTCTTCATGTCTTTCTCCAGAGACCGGGTCGTGTTGACCAAGGTCAGGAAACCCTTCGTCATTGGCCCTGAAAGTAGCGGTCTTAAATCATCTCTTAGACCTTCGTAGAATCGGTTTGTCTTTCGCTTCTCATCAGCGAAGGTAGTGCTTGGATACTGACCTAAGCGAGTAAACTCGTGGAGATATTCATCCACGCTACTCACACCTTGTACCAGCTTCTGGAACTCGTTTTCCATAGCAATCCTCTGAGCTGAGGGGAGGTATCGAGCCAAGAACAGTCTCGAAAATTCCTCTATCGAGACTTCAGTAAGCTTCCTACCCCTCAGATGGTGTAGCTCCAAGCCTTCCCACCATAACCTTGCGTTACCATCCAACAAGAACGTGGCAATTGTGGTCTTCTACTACTCTTCCATCTCAGTAGCTATGAACACTTTCTTAACTCTGGAGAGATAATCCTCTGCTTAGGTTGGGGTTCCCATCCCCGAGAACACTAGAGGGTTGAAGCCCATAACATGCTTGAGTTGTTTCTCCGTTGCTCTCCTAGGCTCCACTGGCTCCACTACAACCTACTCCACTCTTCTTGGCTCCGCCGCTTGGAGTGGTACCTGCTCTACAGTAGGGGCAGGCTGCTGCACCTGTCTCATAGGCTGCACATTACTCATCGCAAACACTGCCTCCGCTACCAATCGTATGGTCTCAGTCAAAGGAGGTGTTGTCGGCGCATCATTTGGTGCACTACTCGCCTCAGAAACTAGACGTTCTGACGGCCCTGCACCACTCTTGGTCACTTATAGTCGTACAAAACACTGATAAGCGACCAAACAACATTGCAAAAAGATATTATAGGAACACGCAGATTCCTCAAACATGTGTATTTTCATTCCTAAGTGAACATTCATGGGTTCTTTTCATGTTATAATGATGACGCACACACATGTGCTCACCACCCATTATAGTGAATTCGCCCACGAATTCATTTAAGTCTGACCGAAACCGGTAGTCTGATACCAAATTGTAACACCCCTATCCGTCACATAGCATATAACAGTAGGTCCGGCTGGGGCCCGACGCCATATACCACGGACAGACCGGTGAGTTACTAGATGAAACCATCCTTCCAATCACAAGCGTCCTACACAGAGCATCTAGCGGAAGCAATTTATTAAGTTGCAAAGGCAAGAACCCAGCCACAAGAATGAATGTCCACTAACAAAATCCAGTAGGAATGAACTACTAAATACACAAAAGTACTGGTCTTATGGCCTTACAACAGTTCACCAAATTTAAATAGTGTTTTGCATACTTCGGCTCGCAGGCCGGCCACACATGATTTAAATAAGTAAACAAACAAGGCCTTCGAGGGCCGGCTCAGCAACTTGGGCTTTGGCCCGCTATTCGCCGCTCGGCTCCGCAGCACCTGCAAGCACAAATCACCGCAACGGTGGCAAACAAGAATAACGGTCAAATAAAGCCGACCAAATTATAACTATTCCGCCCCCAAACTCGGGGCGACAAGGCTTCTTCCCTGCACTTGTTAGCATAGCAGTAATATAATGAATAAACACAATATCACAGGTGCAGGCTCACACGGACATGCACCCCGTGCTCTCAGGGCACTAACTCGGTGAACCCGGTCAAAACCGCGGTCTCACCATCATCCCTTGGACGACAAATCTCGTGAGCATTCTAGTCTTTTCGGCCTTATCCTAAGACTCGCACAACTATGCCAATGGCACGTCCCTGTTTTTAGGTCTCTGCACCAAACCACATAGTCCGGGTCCAGTTCCACTTTCCCGTTGCTCACACTGCACTGTTAACTTAAGCCAAATGCGCGGGCCAAGCTTCGCCGGATCCCAAAACCTGATCATACAAGCACATAACCCAGTTATGTTCAAGGATGGCTCCCAGGCCACCAAGATGGCATAAATGCGTTTCTGCCAATTTTTTTGGGTGTGCCTTGGGGTTTATCCCCAAGGATCCCTGCTGCAATCTACCACGTAAAAACCCGAAAACAACCAAAGGCACGGAGTCTTCTCTGGCAAACAATGCATAACAAATCATCACCGATCCAGACCAACATTTTCAGGTAGGCTTCACACACCATGCATATGTCCGTACTACGATTCCGGACTCTAAACAAGGTGGACTTTACATATCTACCCCAAGGAACACTGCAAACTTGCCGAACACTCGTGTGGGATGATTTTCCTAAGCACAAGAAGAAGAGCTTCACATGCTCAAGATGAGAATCATTACCCTAGCATTCCTCTTCGATGCCATGGAAATCTACAAGGATGAAAAGCATCGCGATGATCTCGGCTCCGTAGATCTGGACTCAGTTTGCGATTTGGCGCTCCGAATCTCCTCCGGCGACCGGATCTTCCATCCTTCTTCCTCCTTGCTCTCCCTTCTATCTAGAACTTAGAAAGAGAAAGGCCAAAGAAAAGTGAGGGTTTAAACCACCAATCCTAGCCTTAACCCTAGGATGGTATGGCCTGATCCATTAGATCCCAAAAAAAGGAAACGAACGGCCACGATTCGCCCTGAAAATAAACTTCCTGGGCCGAACACGGCTTAAGACATGCCCGTGTCAAAGGCCGTGTACCTTATTCGCCGCCGAAACCGTTGTGTCCCTAAAAGAACATGGGCACTCGACACGCCCGTGTCAGGCTTGACATGCACGTGTCATCCAGAACACGCCCATGTAGCTTGGCGTGTTCCTCCATCGACACCGGTCCAGCACCAACCCGAGTAGAACACGGGTATTCGACACGCCCGTGTCGAATTTGACACGCCCGTGTCGAATTTGACACGCCCGTGTCGAATTTGACACGCCCGTGTCAGACCCTGAACACGCCTGGGCTCAGGCCGTATCTCTCCCCCCAACACAACTTGGCTAACAACCCGAGTAGGACACGGCCTGGGACACGCTCGTGTCTTAGGCCGTGTTCGCTGGTCGGCACTCATCGACTACAATTTTGTCGACAACACGACCATCGCCGAACCCGAGCACGACACGCCCCTGGGACATGCCCGTATCCCATGCCATGTCACCTCTACCAAATCCCAGACTAGGCTCAAAACGTCACCCGTCCATCTTTTGAGTTTCGGGGCATTACACCAACACCTCCTTTTGCGAAAACTATACGGTTGGTTGCTGAAGCCGTGTTCGCAATGATGAATGCATAACCTAGAGGTCAGGGAAAACCTCATATTCCTGCTATGGTCCAAGAACTAGTTGGCGTAGGGGAGCGTGTGGCGGTGAGACAAGTGGCCGTTGAGCCATTGGCCGCAAGGCGAGAAACGGAGAAGAACCTTAAACACATGATGAGTTTCAATCCCCCTATGTTTATGGGTACTGGAACCCCTACACAAGATGAAGATTGGCTTTAAAGAATAAAAAGGGTCCTGACGACAACTAAAACAGAAGAGTGGCAAAAAGTCATTGTGACTACCTTCTTGTTGGATGGTGAGGCAAGACTTTGGTGTGATGAGCTAGAGCTGTACCTTTTTGCTGGTCGGCCGTTGAGTGCGATCTCAATGGAGGAGTTCTCAAGGTGTTTTCTGGCAAGATATGTTCCATCGGCACAGCGGATTGCGATGGAGAACCAATTTCAAAGGCTAACTCAAGGCGAGAGGTCAGTGGATTACTACTTGCACGAGTTTACAAGATTGGGAAGGTATGCAGGCTTTACGTTTGCATATGAGGAACAAAAAACAAATTGGTTCTATGAAGGGCTGAGAGATGACCTACGATTTCTTATCTCAGGACCGATGACGCATGGTTTCCTTACCTTGGTCAATACGTCTTATTCCCTTGAGCTAGACATGAAGTGTACAACCTCGGGCTCCCAGACGAGAGGGCCCAGGCAACGAGATGGACCAGGCAACGAGAGGGCCAAGACAACGAGAGGGCCCAGGCGAGAGGTGTTATACGAGACGGCCCAAGTACCATGTGGCAGGAGATTGGCGAGTGAGTCCCGAGAGGGGAGGCTTTCCCGACGAGTGGCCAGTCCATCATGCGAGAGGACTCCAGGGGAGAGGACTCTAGGGGAGGAGCTCTCGCCAAGAGGCGTTCCTCTCGTCAGGCGATAGGACCCTGTAGGGGAGTTCCCGCCAGGTGCCTTTTTGGCTCAAGGCCAGTTCAGATAGGGCTGTGCCCACCTTTTGGGCCCCAGGGGTATTTTACTCTTTTACCCCGGGTGGTCTGCATTTAGCCCTTTAGAACAGCGGAGTTTGGCTGTTGGTAGACCTAGCCAAGGGTATTCTTGTAATTTCAGGATTGTTTAAGTGGGTTATTTGCAGTCCCAGTTCAGAAGCCTATAAATAGACCGGTAAGGTGCTTTAGAAAGAGGACTATCTCGACTCTTTTCACTTCTTCTAAGGCACCTAGCTCAGCATTGGCTAGGGAGGGGGAGAGCTTTAGTATCTTCCGGGTATGAGGTGGGACCTCCTCGCTGAAGCCTCAAGTTTAGTTATTGGCCTTGAGTGTGATCCTAAGGGAGTAAGCGTGAGCTGCCTCTTTAGTTCCGAGCTTTAGGAGGAATCGACCTTGTTGGTTCCAACATTTTTGGTGCGGTGAGCGTGGAACAACAGCTTGTGCGGAAGAACGTAGGGTTACCTCATGGAGGGAGATATAGGAGGAGAAGAAGAGGGGTCCCCAAGCCAGGGGGGTACATCGGGAGGGCAGAGTTCATGACATCCATCGGCGGGATCATGGACATGCTGAAGCAGATCGCACAGAGAAAGGAGTGCGAGACCCCCCCCCCCCCCCCCGCCCCAGGTGCCAGGCCTCGGGCTCCGCGAGGGGACCGACCCGGCAAGGGTAGGCGAGGACGCACCCGGGAGGCGACCGGGAAAGGAAGTGGCGGCGAAAGGGAGTCGGCGAGAGGTAGAAGGAAGGGAGCTTTTCCCCGGCCCGGCGAGTGCCGTCTCGCCTGCGGGGCTACTCGCGCGAGTGGATCTGGCGAGACCACCGGCGAGAGGGTCCCCTTTTTGTGAGTTGGTCCTCTCGGCACCCATTTCGGAGGGGTTCCGCGAGCCGGAGATGACCTACTATGTGGGGAAGGATGATCCCCTCCAACATCTGCAATGGTTTGAAGATGCGGTCTCCATCAGACTAATGACAGACGCCTTCAAGTGTCGCCTCTTCGCCATCACTTTGAAGGACAAGGCCAGGGACTTGTTCCATCAGCTCCCGACAGGATTGATTTATTGCTTCGAAGACCTGAGCAGAAGTTTCCAGTTGCGCTTCTCGACCTCTAAGAAGAGGAAGAAGAATCCGGAGTCTATCTTTTTGATCAAGCAGAAGGCGGACGAGTCCTTGGCTCAGTACGTTGATCGCTTCCAGGAGGAGATTCTGGACATCCAGGAGGTGCCTGGTTTCGCCCTCTAGATGGCCTTCACCGTGGGGTTGTGGGAAGGCTTCTTCAAGATGATCCTAACCCGGAAGGCACCGTTGTCCTTTGAGGGGTTGATGGAAAAGGCAGCGAAGGAGATAGCCATAGAGGCAGCGAACCCGACATTCACTAAGAAGTTGGCAAGGTTGACGGAGGTGGAGCAGAGAGAGCCAGGAGGAACGAGGCAACAAGAGGAAAGGAGAAGGGAGGAGCCAAGAGGGTTCGCACACCCGGAGTTGGGCTGGCGGCAACCGGGAGGTCCAGTTCTGGGACCAGGAAGAGGTCCTCCTCAGGGGGGAAGAAACTATTATCCGGGACCAGGGAGGTTTCATCCGCTAGGGAAGGGGCATGGTCCGAGGCCACTCCCACCCCCGCCTCAGCAAGCTATGGCCATTGGCCGAGGGAGAGGAAGAGGAAGAGAGCGTGGGCGAGCAGGAGTGGGGAGGAGGAGGAACCCCCAAGAAGGGAGGTGTGGGGGAGGAGTTTATCCATACTGTGAATTCCATGAAGAGGAGGGTCACGCGACGGCCACTTGTCCGGAGTTCTTTGAGTTGAAGAGGGGGAAAGGATGAGAGGACCAGCAGCTACCAGTGTGTATAGTGGAGATGCCAGGAGCCGCGGAGGAGGATCGATGCGTGGATCGGTCGGACACGGGAGATCAAAGAGGGATCGGGGTGATTCATGGAGGGGTGGGGATCGAGGCCACCCGGAAGGCCAGTCTCCATACCATGTACCGTCGGAGCGTCGCCTCAACGTCGCAAGCCCTGCCCCCGGACGAGAAGATCACCTTTTCCAGAAGGGAACTACCTTATCATGAGGACCCTTTCTGCGATGCGTTGGTGATCAAGACCGCCATTGAAAACTTCACGGTGTCCCGGATCTTGGTGGACAATGGGAGTTCCATCAATGTAATCTTCAAGAAGGCATTTAACGAGATGAGGGTGGAGGCCCAAAGGGTGTTAGCGGCGGATGTGCCATTGTTTGTTTCTCGGGAGAGAGGAAGGAGGTCGAGGGAGGAGTAGGACTCCAGGTGACTCTGGGGGGGCTGTCCAGGAACTGCCATTTTGTGATAGTGGATGCCCCCAGCAGCTATAATGCGATTTTTGGGCGCCCTTTGATCAGCGCCTTTAGATGTGTACCATCCTCGTTCCATCAGTCCTTGAAGCTCAATTTGGGAGGAACCCAAATCAGGTTAAGGGGGATACAAAGGCGGCTCGGGAGTGCTACGTGATGGCGGTCAACACCATTTCATGGAAGGGTGATGCAGAGGAGCTAGAGAAAAGGATGGAAGGAGAGGAGCTGGGGAGAGAAGAAGCAGGAGTGGAGAGAGGCAGTGCGGTGGAGCCAGCGATGGAGGGAGAGCAAGTGGCTGAAGGAGAGGAGCTGGGGTGAGAGGAAGCAGAAGTGGAGAGAGGCAGTGAGGTGGAGCTAGCGATGGCGGGAGAGTGAGTGGCTGGAGGAGAGGAGCTGGAGAGAGAGAGAGAGGAAGCAGGAGTGGAGAGAGGCAGTGCGGTGGAGCCAGCGATGGAGGGAGAGCAAGTGGCTGGAGGAGAGGAGCTCGTGAGAAAGGAAGCAGGGGTGGTGGGAAGCCTTGCAGTGGAGTCGGAGATGGCTGGGGAGCATGAGCGTAGGGGGAATGGAGGAGGTGTTGGGGGGAAGAAGAGAAAGAGGGCATCATCAGAGGGGAGCCTGAGAGAAGAGAGAGGAAGGGCCCAGGAGAGGGTGGCTGCAGTGGAAGGCTTGGGAGTGAAGGAGTACGGGTCAAAGGAGCTGGAGGGGGACCTGAAGGAGCCAGAGGAAGAAGAACCCTCGAGGTTGAGGGCGGCCGTGGAAGTTCTAGAGATGGAGATCCTCACAAAAGACGGAAGGAAGGAAAAGATCAAGATCAGCGGAGAACTCACTCCTAAGGAACAGGAAGAGATCCGGAGGTGCGTGCAAGAGAACATCGATGTCTTCGCCTGGAGCGCAGCTGACATGCCGGGGGTCGACGCGGACGTGGCGTGCCACCATCTCAACATCGAACCCAAGGTCCGCCCCATCCAACAGAAGAAGAGGGCCATCGCCTCCAAGATGGCCAGACCTATCAGGGAAGAGGTGGAGAAGCTGCTCCAGGAAGGATTCGTATCTGCCAACAGGTATCCAAGGTGGGTGAGCAACGTTGTAATGGTAAAAAAGGGGGAGGGGAAATGGAGAATGTGTATTGATTTCTCTCTTTTTAATAAAGCCTGCCCGAAGGATTGTTACCCTCTGCCTCGAATCGACGCGCTGGTTGACTCAGCCGTCAGCTTTTCACTAATGAGTTTTTTAGATGCCTTTTCAGGGTACCACCAGATACGCATGCATCCCCGGACATCAAGGACGTCACCTTCGTCACGTAGTATGGGTGCTTTAGTTACAACATGATGCCCTTCGGGTGAAAAAATGCGGGAGCAAACTATCAAAGGATGATGGACCGGATTTTCCGGGAGCAGAAGGGGCGGAACCTCGAGGTCTATATGGATGACTTGATGGTCAAGATTCGGGACCTCGAGTACCAAGTTTTGGACCTGCAGGAAACTTTTACAACTATAAGGAAGTATAAGATGAGACTTAACCCCCTGAAATGTGTATTCGGGGCCAGTAGAGGGAAGTTTTTGGGACATCTCCTTACCCCTGCGGGGGTAGAGCCCAATCCAGACAAGGAAAAGGCGATCCTAGAGTTAGGATCTCCTAAGAATGTCAAGGAGGTCCAGCGTATCACTGGCAAGTTGGAAGGGTTTAGCAGGTTCCTCTCTAGGGCAGGAGAGAGGTGCTCCTCTTTCTTTCGAACTCTAAGGGGAGGAAGGGAGTTTGAGTGGACCTCAGAATGCGAAAGGGCCTTTGCGGCTCTAAAGCAGCAGCTCACCCAGACGCCGCTACTTCAAGTGCCGAGGGAAGGGGAGAGTTTGTTCCTCTATTTGGGGGTAGGGACGGGGGCAATTAGCTCGGTCCTCGTCCGAGAGGAAGGGAAGAAGCAATTCCCCATTTATTACGTGAGCAGGGTTCTCAAAAAGGTAGAGCTGAAGTACCCCATCTTGGAAAAACTGGCCTTCGCTCTCATTGTGTCGGCCCGGAAGCTTAGGCCATACTTCCAAGCCCATGCAATTCAGGTTGTGACGGACCACCCTCTTCGCCGCATCCTCGAGGGGGTCGAGCACTCAGGAAGATTGGCCAAGTGGTCAATGGAGCTCAGCGAATTCGACCTCTCCTACGTCCCTCGAGAGGCTATTAAGGCACAGGTAGTGGCAGATTACTTGGCAGACGATGTGGTAGAGGCCGAGGAGGTGGAGGTATCTCCCGTGGTGGCTTGGGAGATGCTGGTAGATGGGGCCTCTGGTAAGAATTCTTTCGGGGGAGGGGTCATCTTGACAAGTCCCGAGGGGACTAGGATCGAGCAAGCCTTGAAGATAAATTTCACCCTCACAAACAATCAAGCCGAGTACGAAGCAATCATCGCCGGGCTTAGGATAGCTAGGGAGTTAGGCATATGGGATATCAGAGTCTTCACGGACTCCTTGGTGGTGGCAAGGCACATCAACGGAGAATTTGAGGTGAGGGAACCGACCCTCCAGTTGTACCTAGTAAAGATAAAGGGTATCGTTGGGCAATTTCATAGCTTCTCCATCCAGCACGTTCCTAGGGAAGAGAGTGCTAGGGCAGACCTGCTCGCGAAGCATGGCCCTCAGGCCGGGGGGACTATGACCGAACTCTTCAGGCCTTCCATAGAAGAGGGGGAGATAATGAAGGTCGACCAGGAGGTGTCTTGGATGGATCCTTTTGTGACCTTCTTGGCGTCAGGACGTCTACCCGAGGGGTATCTCGAGAGGAAGAGGATTAGATACAAGTCGGCTTATTACTTGTTGAAGGAAGGGGTACTTTACCGAAAAACATTGTCTGGATTGCTAGCCCGATGTGTGCCTGATAAGGAAGCATCAAGGGTACTGGAGGAGGTTCATTCGGGGGAATGCGGAAGCCACTCAGGGAGTCGGACCTTGGAAGGGAGGGTACTGATGCCGGGTATATCCTAGAGATTCGTCACGGAGGCCACGATAACGCTTATGACACGATCTACGCTCTCTAATCCACACGCTAACGAAAACGCAGCCACAACAATTATTTTATTTATCGCTCATGCTAACAATACGGATCGTCGTTCCGCAAATAGATCGAATGTTGGCTATAGGACAAATTCTTTCCGGCTAAATGGGATAATCTTGATCCCGAACGAGCTTTTGGGGTTGTACCAAAATAGATCCACCAAGAACAAAATGATTCGAAAGATGGTAGGATCTATCCCAACAAAAAGAAAGCGAGGATCGCCAATCCTCTTACGAATCTTTCGGAAATCCAAACGGAAAATACCGATCTATATTTGATTAACCGCGAAGAAAAACAAATCGGAAAATAACACAAAATTCGTCCACCACAAGAACTATCTAGAGAAAGAAAACTCTTGGTATAAATTTTCATTACCCCTCTCGGATTTGTAGATCCGCGATGCGTGGATCCACCAAGTTTGATCGCTCCTCCGTTGAAAGTCCACGGGAAGCGCGCTACTGATGATGAACGTGCTAATCTCCTTCACTTCACGCCGTGGAGGAAACCCCTATCTTCTTTCTTGCAAACAACCTCTCATGCATGGGCCAAAGTATCCTTGGAGAGAGAGGATCTCGGGTGGCCGTGAGCAAGAGGGAGATGAGAGTAGCCGAGCACTAGAGAGAAGGGGGCGGCCGAGAGCAAGAGGGAGAGAGAAGATAGCCGAACTCTAGAAGGAAGGAGCCTTGAGGCCAGCGGTTTGGAGGAAGGAAGAAAGCGGGGGGGGGGGGGGGGGGCGGCGGCTAGGTGAAGAAGAGAGGGAAAATTAGGGTTGGCAAATTCAAATTTTGATTTCAATTAAAGTCTACCATCGAATGAAAAGTTCAAGGCCTTATATAGGCTTACATCTCAAAGCAAATAACAAGTGGCTAATGGCACACCACATAAAGAAAATGCAGAAATTAAATAATGTTTTTTTTAAAAGAGCCATCATGAAATGGCTATTAGCACACCAAAGCTAAAATATCAAATATGAGTCTTGTTGCGAGGGCGAAGCTTGTATCCATGACCGCTACGACGTCGCACGTCCTTTGCCGGCACATCTTCAACATAGTCATTCCCAAATTGGCCGTCGTCATCACCGTCACCATCACCATCGCCATCAATCCTCCGCCGCTCATAAGGACTTCATCTCCGATGAGCGGGCTGAAATATAACGGCGTACGAGGTCCGCGTCAAGAAGATCTACCTGTGCAGCAGAGAGCCAAGAGTCGTCTGAAGTCGGACGACCACCCCAACGAAACAAAAACCTGTGAATGTCGCCGTCGGGAGTGGGAAACACATCATTCTGCAAAATCCTGTCAGGCAAGAAATCTGTCCGGGGAAACCTTAGAAAAACGTTAGGTGAAGCAGAAAAACAAGTTTCATCATCAATTAGCGACATACCTCCCGTAGAATTCGAAGGAGAATGCGATCCAGAATTGAGCTCACCCCCCACCCCATTAGATTGTATAGTGGAATTATTAAACGGAGAGACAGACAGTTCAGGTGGTGGAGCAACAAAAAGCGTTAAATCCGAAATGTTAAACACAGGGGAGATTCCCCAATCAACGGGTAATTCTAACAAATAAGCATTTTCGCCTAATTTCTTCAAAATTCGAAAAGGACCGACTTTCTTGTTCGCTAATTTTTTTATGGTGCCCGAAGGCATCCATTCAGGGACAATACGAACCATAACCAAATCGCCAATGTTCAAGGAGACTGCTCGCCTATGTACGTTAGCATTCGATTGATAGATAGAATATTGCTTAGCTAACGTCTTGCCAATATGCTCATGGAGAGTGTGAACGTGTGAAGCGAAGTCCTGTGCAAATTGACTTGACTTAAAAGAAGGCGGTAACAGAACCAAGTCAAGAGGCACTGGCGCCTTATAACCATGCACTATCTCATTCGGAGACAACCCAGTGGACCTGTTCTTAGAATTATTGTACGCTAGTTGAGCATGCGGAAGGATAAGATCCCACGTACCTTTATGTTCGCCCACTAAACAACGAAGTAACCCTCCCAAGCTACGGTTGACAACTTCCGTTTGCCCATCTGTTTGGGGATGATAGGCCGTCGAAAACATAAGTTTAGTGCCCATGAGTTTCCAGAGTGTCTTCCAAAAATAACTTGTAAATTTTACATCCCTATCACTCACTATCGTCTTGGGAACACCCCGATGTGCCACGACCTTCTTGAAGTATAATTTTGCTACATTTGAAGCATCGTAGGTGTTATTACTAGCAATCAAATAGGCCATTTTGGAGAAACGGTCTACTACGACTAGAATAGAGTCGTGACGCCTCAATGTCATGGGTAAACCCAAAATAAAATCCATGCTGACATCTTCCCATGGTACCGACGGAATCGGAAAGTGGAGTGTAAAGACCTGCATTGGTCTTGTTTCCCTTTGCTAGTTGACAAATACGACAACTTCCTACGATTTTGTTGACCATGGGTCTGAGGCCCGGCCAAAAGAATTTATCCTCTACGAGTGTTATCGTTTTGTCCCTACCAAAATGTCCGCCTAACCTTCCGCTATGTAATTCCCATATGATAAAATGTCGTAATGACGAGCGGGGAATACATAGTTGCAAATGTTTAAATTAGTATCCGTCACGGATATAGTACGCCGAAATGGTGGTAGGGGAATTGTCCTGAGCGGCGAAATAAATTTCCTTAAAGTCTGGGCATTGGACATATTCATCTTTAATCCTCTCAAATCCTATGACTGACACTTCCATGGTAGTTAGTACTAAGGTGACCCTACTTAATGCGTCCGCCACACGATTTAATGTACCCTTCAGATGCTTGATAATGAAAGTGTACTCCTGTAGGTACGAGATTCATTTAGCGTGCCGTGGGATAATCTTATTTTGAGAATTAACAAATTTGAGGGCCTCATGGTCCGATAATATCACGAATTCTTTTGATATAAGGTAATGTCGCCAATGTTTGAGACAACGAATCACGACATAGAATTCACGATCATAATTCGAATAGTTTAACTTTGGGCCGTCTAGTTTCTCGCTAAAATATCCTAGCGGATGTCCCTCTTGAGTTAACACTCCTTCTATTCTGATCCCCGATGCGTCGCATGATAGTTCAAACACTTTACTAAAATCCGGTAATCGTAGTAAGGGGGCTTCAGACATCCGTTCCTTAATCTTTTGGAAAGCACTAGTGGCCACTTTAGTCCAACTAAATTCTCCTTTCTTCATACACTCAGTGATGGGTGCCATAATACTACTAAAATTCCGAATAAATCTTCGGTAAAACGTGGCCAACCCGTGGAAACTTCGAACTTCCCTTATATTCTTGGGTTCCGGCCACTCTTTAATTGCTTGAACCTTCTTTGGATCCACATGAATGCCATCTGAACTCACGATGTATCCTAAGAACTCTATGGAAGACACACTGAATGCGCATTTTTTTAGATTAATAAATAAATTCTCTTTGCGCAATGTGGTAAGGATTGTTCTTAGGTGAGTTTCATGATCCCCCGGAGAGATGCTAAACACCAAAATGTCGTCGAAATAGACCACTACAAATTTTACCATGTAGGGTTTAAAGACTTGGGTCATCAATCGCGAAAACGTACTAGGTCCATTGGTAAGTCCCTCTCCAAGCACTAGCCATTCATATAGTCCATCCTTAGACTGAAATGCCGTCTTCCATTCGTCTCCCTCCCGTATTCGTATTTGATGATAACCGCTCTTAAGGTCCAATTTAGAGAACAGGCGGCTCCTGATAACATATCTAGTAAATCATCCAAGCGGGGAATGGGGAACCGATACTTGACAGTTATTTTATTTATAGCCCGATAATCGACACACAATCGCCACCTTTTATCTTTCTTCGGGACTAACAAGGCAGGGACGGCACAAGGACTTTTACTATGACGTATAAATCCTTTTGCTAACAAATCTGAAATTAATTTTTGCAACTCCTTATGTGAGGAGGGGTTGAGGCGGTAATGGGGCTGATTCGGCAACGAAGAACCCGGGACAAAATCTATCTCATGCTGGATATCACGCATAGGTGGCAACTGAGGTGGTAAGTCCACCGGGTATACATCCTTATACTCTTCTAAGAGAGTTCGAAGGGATAACGGGAGGCTCGCTAACGAAGGTGCATCCTCCTTAGCTTGTAGACAAACTAGAGCGTAGATAACGCCATCCATGAAAGTCTCATGCTCTAACTCTTTCCTACTTATCAGACTTATCATTTTCTTTTCTACCGGTACAATGGTATCTTTGGACGTAGGTGACGGATCCTTGGGCGGCGATGGTTTCAATACAATGGTCTTACCATTGAATTTGAACTCATAAGTATTGGCTCGTCCAAAATGGGTCACGTCATAATCATAAAGCCAAGGTCGTCCTAGTAAGACATGACACACGTCCATGGGGATGACGTCGCACCACACTTTATCAACGTAGTTTTTCAATGTTAGTGGCACCAAGCATCGCTTAGAGACTGCTATTGACGTCTTGTTTACCCACGCGATTTTATAAGGATGTGGGTGCGGCTCGGTGACTAAATGCATGCGTGCTATGGCGTTCTCCGAAATGACGTTCATGCAACTACCGCTATCAATAATTAATCTGCACCATTTTTCTCCGCACTTAAAATTTAAGGTAAATATATTTGTCCGGTTAAACTTGTCCAACGCTCGCGGTGTGGCCAAAATACATCTCATCACCATCATGTAAGAATCGTCCTCAATGTCACTCGGCTCGACATCAGATTCTTCTCCCGCTCCATAGACGATATCGGCAGGCTCAGACGTGGAGTCTAATAGGGCTAACAGTTTGCTCTTCGTGGGGCACTCACTAGAATAGTGCCCTTGGATTCCGCAAGAATAACACGTGACATTAGTCTTGTTGATTCGTCCTATTGGTACTCGCTCACCGGTGGGATTCCGGTTATTCCTAGCGGTAATGATAATGGACTCCGAATCCGTCGATCGATACTTTCCCTTGTCCCGCGTAGAGGAAGATGGATGCGGTCCTAAGAGGGATTTTCCCTTCTGAAAGTTACGTCCTTTGGTTTTGTAGGCGTTATGTTTTTCAATATCCAAGGCGGCATTGAACGTGGTGTTAAGGTCCATGTGACCATAACGCAAGAGCTTGCCTTGAATGTCCGGGTTGAGTCCCTTACGAAATCGGGAGAGTGTGATTTCGGGCATCTCACGAACATCACAATGCACCAACATATCCTTAAGTTGTCCCATGTATTCTGCTACCGAAGCGTTACCTTGACGAAGGGAGGCTAAGTCGTCGAACATTTGGGTCCGGTAATAAGTGGGAACATATTGGTCGTGTAGAAGTGCTTTCATGGCAGCCCACCCAATTGGGGGTGCTCCATTAACCGTACCTAATCGTCTCTCTTCGTTCAACCAGTATGTCTTGGCCCTTCCTAGTAGTTTCATCCGTGCAACCTTCACTTTCTCAACGCCCGTCAGGTCGTGTCATTCAAAATAGCACTCGATTCCCATGATCCAGTCTAGGAATAGTTGGGGCTCTCCCATACCATCATATGAGGGTGAGTCTATTTTAACGGCCCTAGTTACGTCGAACTCATAATGACCTCGAGGTGGGTACTCATCGTCCTGATCACGTGGATGATTTTGTCTTTCCTCTCGCTGGTTGGCGGCCGGGGGTTGGGGGGCCCGGTCGGTTTCTTCCAACGCCGTTGTTTCGGAGCGCCGCTTGATTTACAACGAGCCCTTCAATTAACTGTGTCAGTGCGTCAAACCTAGCGTTAAACTCTCCTCGTAGCTCGGCGATCGTGGCCGGAGCATGCTCATCACCTTGGTTGTTTGCCATGTGTGAGGTGGAGGAAAGATATTCCATGCCCAGCCTTGTGCGCATGAACGAACGGGACAAACAACGATTTTGTCCTGATTTAAATTACGCGTTTGAATTTTTTTGACACTAAACAAGTGAGCAACAGGAAAAACTTTTTTAGACTTTTTTTCTTTAAAAAATGAGGAGAAAATTCAGAATTTTTTTTTGTAATTTTCTGCAAAAAATTTTTTTTGTGTTTTACTAATTGCAGCCCAACTATGTATCGTTTTGAAAAACAAATATTCAGATTTGATGTGAATCGTAGTGGAAGTGCACACCCTAGCGAACGAGGATAACCCTTGGTAAAAATAAAGGATGGTGTCGATTGGGAAATCAACACAACCTGGCTCTGATACCAAATTGATGCCGGGTATATCCTAGAGATTCGTCACGGAGGCCACGATAACGCTTATGACACGATCTACGCTCTCTAATCCACACGCTAACGAAAACGCAGCCACAACAATTATTTTATTTATCTCTCGCGCTAACAATACGGATCGCCGTTCCGCAAATAGATCGAATGTTGGCTATATGACAAATTCTTTCCGGCTAAATGGGATAATCTTGATCCCGAACGAGCTTTTGGGGTTGTACCAAAATAGATCCACCAAGAACAAAATGATTCGAAAGATGGTAGGATCTATCCCAATAAAAAGAAAGCGAGGATCGCCAATCCTCTTACGAATCTTTTGGAAATCCAAACGAAAAATACCGATCTATATTTGATTAACCGCGAAGAAAAACAAATCGGAAAATAACGCAAAATTTGTCCACCACAAGAACTATCTAGAGAAAGAAAACTCTTGGTAGAAATTTTCGTTACCCCTCTCGGATTTGTAGATCCGCGATGCGTGGATCCACCAAGTTTGATCGCTCCTCCGTTGAAAGTCCACGGGAAGCGCGCTACTGATGATGAACGTGCTAATCTCCTTCACTTCACGCCGTGGAGGAAACCCCTATCTTCTTCCTTGCAAACAACCTCTCATGCATGGGCCAAAGTATCCTTGGAGAGAGAGGATCTCGGGTGGCCGTGAGCAAGAGGGAGATGAGAGTAGCCGAGCACAAGAGGGAAGGGGGCGGCCGAGAGCAAGAGGGAGAGAGGAGATAGCCGAACTCTAGAAGGAAGGAGCCTTGAGGCCGGTGGTTTGGAGGAAGGAAGAAAGAGGGGGGGCGGCGGCTAGGAGAAGAAGAGAGGGAAAATTAGGGTTGGCA
Organism: Platanthera zijinensis; assembly: GCA_039513925.1. Classification (NCBI taxonomy): domain Eukaryota; kingdom Viridiplantae; phylum Streptophyta; class Magnoliopsida; order Asparagales; family Orchidaceae; genus Platanthera; species Platanthera zijinensis. The sequence continues at coordinate 40,373,280 of CM077094.1, forward strand.
AATTCAAATTTTGATTTCAATTAAAGTCTACCATCAAATGAAAAGTTTAAGGCCTTATATAGGCTTACATCTCAAAACAAATAACAAGTGGCTAAAGGCACACCACATAAAGAAAATGCAGAAATTAAATAATGTTTTTTTAAAAGAGCCATCATGAAACGACTATTAGCACACCAAAGCTAAAATATCAAATATGAGTCTTGTTGCGAGGGCGAAGCTTGTAGCCATGACCGCTACGACGTCGCACGTCCTTTGCCGGCACATCTTCAACATAGTCATTCCCAAATTGGCCGTCGTCATCACCATCGCCATCACCGTCGCCATCAGGTACTAAGGCAAGGATATTTCTGTCCCACCCTCCGGAAAGATGCGGAGGAGCTCGCTAAGAGATGTAGGAAGTGCCAGGAGTTTGCTCCCTTCCAGCTCCTCCCGGCACAGAGGCTGCGAACGATCACCTCTCCATGGCCCTTCGCAGTATGGGGACTGGATCTGGTGGGACCGTTTACTCAAGCCAGCGGTCAGAGGAGGTTCCTACTGGTATGGTGGATTACTTTTCAAAATGGTTGGAGGTAAAGGCTCTGGCAAAGGTGACATCGCAAGTGGTCAAGAACTTTGTGTGGGGAGAGATTATTTGTCGGCACGGGCTCCCTTTGGCCATCGTCACTGACAATGGGCCACAATTTGCCAACAAGGAGTTTGTGGATTTCGTTTTACATCTTGGCATAGACCTTCGGTTCGCTTCGGTTCACCACCCTCGAAGCAACGGACAGGTGGAAGCGGCAAATAAGATCATTGTGAATCTCTTAAAGAAGAAAGTGGAGAACTTGAGGGGGAGCTGGGTGGAACAACTCCCCTCCGTCCCGTGGGATCTGCGAACTACACCGAATACGACCACCAAAGAGACGCCTTTCAAACTCTCCCATGGCTCGGAGGCCATCATACCCGTAGAATTTGAGATTGAGTCTCCCAGGATAACAGCAGCAAGGGAAGGGGATGAAAGGTTGCAGGTAGATAATGGAGAGGAGCAGAGGCTTTCACTCGACCTCGTGGAGGAGGTCAGGGAGCTAGCATCAACCCGGCAAGAGGAGGTCAAGCGTCGGATGTCCTGGTACTTTGATAAGCACATCAGGATCAAGAAATTTCAGAAGGGAGACTTGGTCCTCAAGAAGGTAGATGCCGCGGGCAGGGGGGCCTCGGTAGGAAAGCTCAACCCCAATTGGGAGGGTCCCTTCATCATAAAAGAAGTCTTGAAGTCAGGGGGGTATCACCTCCAGGATGTGGACGGGGTACCCCTGGATCGCACCCGCAGCGGTGATGATCTGAAGCGTTTCTATCCATAATGATAATTTTCTTCTGAATTTATTTGAGTATGATTTTTAATGATCTCCCTTTCTGAAGGTATGACATGATTTCCTAGCACAATGCACCTAAGGGCGTACTTCTTAAAAATGGGATCACCGAGGAGAAAGAGGAGAGGAGACCCCGAGCAGACCCGCTGACCAGGCTCTCATCAAGATGCCAGGGCTGTAGGCTCACTCGGTGGTTGGAGGAGAAAGAGGAGAGGAGACCCCGAGCAGACCCGCTGACCAGGCTCTCATCAAGCTGGCAGGGCTGTAGGCTCACTCGGTGGTTGGAGGAGAAAGAGGAGAGGAGACCCCGTGCAGACCCGCTGACCAGGCTCTCATCAAGCTGGCAGGGTTGTAGGCTCACTCAGTGGTTGGAGGAGAGAGGAGAGGAGACCCCGAGCAGACCCGCTGACCAGGCTCTCATCAAGCTGGCAGGGCTGTAGGCTCACTCGGTGGTTAGAGGAGAGAGGAGAGGAGACCCCAAGCAGACCCGCTGACCAGGCTCTCATCAAGCTGGCAGGGCTGTAGGCTCACTCAGTGGTTGGAGGAGAAAGAGGAGAGGAGACCCCGAGCAGACCCGCTGACCAGGCTCTCATCAAGCTGGCAGGGCTGTAGGCTCACTCGGTGGTTGGAGGAGAAATAGGAGAGGAGACCCCGAGCAGACCCGCTGACCAGGCTCTATCAAGCTGGCAGGGCTGTAGGCTCACTCGGTGGTTGGAGGAGAAAGAGGAGAGGATACCCCGAGCAGACCCGCTGACTAGGCTCTCATCAAGCTGGCAGGGCTGTAGGCTCACTCGGTGGTTGGAGGAGAAAGAGGAGAGGAGACCCTGAGCAGACCCGCTGACCAGGCTCTCATCAAGCTGGCAGGGCTGTAGGCTCACTCGGTGGTTGGAGGAGAGAGGAGAGGAGACCCCGAGCATACCCGCTGACCAGGCTCTCATCAAGCTGGCAGGGCTGTAGGCTCACTCGATAGTTGGAGGAGAAAGAGGATAGGAGACCCCGAGCAGACCCGCTGACCAAGCTCTCATCAAGCTGGCAGGGCTGTTGGCTCACTCGGTGGTTGGAGGAGAAAGAGAAGAAGAGACCCCGAGCAGACCCGCTGACCAGGCTCTCATCAAGCTGGCAGGGCTGTAGGCTCACTCGGTGGTTGGAGGAGAGAGGAGAGGAGACCCCGAGCAGACCCGCTGACCAGGCTTTCATCAAGCTGGCAGGGTTATAGGCTCACTCGGTGGTTGGAGGAGAAAGAGGAGAGGAGACCCCGAGCATACCCGCTGACCAGGCTGTCATCAATCTGGCAGGGCTGTAGGCTCACTCAATGGTTGGAGGAGAAAGAGGAGAGGAGACCCCAAGCAGACCCGCTGACCAGGCTCTTATCAAACTGGCAGGGCTGTAGGCTCACTCGATTGTTGGAGGAGAAAGAGGAGAGGAGACCCTGAGCATACCCGCTGACCAGGCTCTCATTAAGCTAGCAGGGCTATAGGTTCACTCGGTGGTTGGAGGAGAAAGAGGAGAGGAGACCCCAAACAGACCCGCGGACCAGGCTCTCATCAAGCTGGCAGGGCTGTAGGCTCACTCGGTGGTTGGAGGAGAAAGAGGAGAGGAGACCCCGAGCAGACCCGCTGACCAGGCTCTCATCGAGCTGGCAGGGTTGTAGGCTCACTCGGTGGTTGGGCAATAACGAAAGAGAAATCAGGTCCTCTTCCACGGAGTGGTTGTCTCCTCCCCATCCCCATTCATCTCCTTACTCTGCCATGCTACGGTTCTTTGTGAACAAGGTTTCGTTTTCATTTCCATGCTTGATATGGACATGGAAGCTCTAATTTGAAAGCAGAAATGTGTCGAATTGCTGTAATTTGGGTTGGGTGTTTACCGGAGTCAGGTAACTGGTGTCTTGGTGCAAAAGCAGATTAAACAGAAAAAAACACCGACTGTTGACATAGTAACAGAAGAGGGGGTACTTCAAGAACTCCCTGCATAAAGAAGAAAAAAGAAGGGGGGGAGTTCACCTTCCAGGTCCACTCGCGCCGAGAGGTACCAATGGGCCAGGCGAGAGTGCGGAGCTAGTGTCCTCACGCCCGCGAGAGCGACGAAGGTTGGCCTGCTCGCCCCCTAAGTCATGTCAGCTAACGACAATCGACGAGAGGAGGGACGACCCCCTCTCGCAAATAAAAGAACCTTCAAATCTCGCAAGCAGCCCGGGCAAGAATAAAAAAGAGAAGAAAAAGAGGCTAATCCCAGTGATACGCGAGCAAAACATATATTTACATATGAATCATATATTAATCACATCTACGTTTTCAACACAAAACTACATGCAAAAGGGAGGAGCGTCGGGATTACAACAAAAAGAAAAAAGTTATGCTCAAGGTGCCCTAGTTCTTCTCGCTCGCCGATGAGTCCTCATCCTCACCATAGACCTCCGGCACGAGGTCGCGGGCCGTAATATCTTCGCAGTTGTCTCTAACGATGCCCATCTCGCGCATCATCTTTAGGATGAGCTCAGCGGTCCGGATGTTAGCGTATCGGCAATGATCTTTGACCTCGTCATGAGTATAATGAGCAGAGGGAGGTGGAGGAATCTGCGAGCGAGAGGTGGAGGCCTCCTTTAGCTGGGCGTTTTCTGTCTTCAGCTCTTTTACTTCCGTCTCCAGCGCTTCCACTCGCAAGCGCAACCTCTCTGCCATCTCAGCATCCTGCAAAGAAGGGTCATTAAAACTAGCGAGAGTGAGGTAAGAAAGCTGGCTGAGTAACAACTCACCACTCCGCCACTGGCCTTGGCGAGAAGGCTCTCGGCCACCTCCAGCCTCTTCGCGAGATCTCCTGACTTCTCGCGATCGGTAGTAAGGTTGGCGTCGATTTCTTTCCAGCGCCGGGTATTGTAGATGAGGCGGCGTGAGAGTCGGTGGGATAGCTCTAGAGTGCGCCGTCCTCAGGATTAGATCTCGCGTGGTGGCCGCGTCGAGTGTGTCAGGGGCGAGACCTCCATAAAGGACGAAGCTTAGGGAGAAGGCATGGGCGGTCGGCTGGACCTGCTCCCTCCAGGAGAGAAGGAGGGTTGAGATGGAAACCCGGTGTGTTCCCTTATCCCAGATGAGCGAGGGCTCGTTGGCACTGTCAGGGATGGATGGGCCCAAGTTGAAGTTGAGGTGGGCGGACGGTGCAGCGAAGTGAGAAGGAGCCCCCTCTCGAGAGGGGGACTTTGAAGATTGGTGAGAAGAGCTCGCAGGCGGCGCGAGAGGGGTCACCTCCTCAGGAAGTGAGACGACACTGTGCGGAGAAGTTAAGGGAGGCGAGTGAGGGGATTGGGATCCCAGAGAAATAGGACTCAAGGATCCCGACGCCGTCGCTGCGTCCGCAGGGACCTTGTCCTTCTCGGAGGGGAAGGAGAAAACCTTTTTCATCTTCATTTTTAGTTTCTTCTAAGGGCTGAGGAGAGAGGGAGTCGGGTCCTCAGCCGCCCTCTTCTGTAGAGAGGGGGTCAGCGAATCCTTGGCCGCTCGGCCGCCATGGTGGCAAGAGCCACGTCCCTAGATGGTTTGTTGTTGCTTCTGTAAGGAGGGTGCACCGGCACGTTCCTCTCTCCTGGTAAAGGCGAGACGGAAAGTCGGGAGAAGAAGTCAGCGAAAGGAAAACACTAAAGGCAAGAAAAAGAAGGGGGGGTCGAGCATACCTTCTCCGGGGAGCACGGGAAGCAGCGAGCTGAGGCCCCATCTCAAATACAAGACCTCGAAATTCTTCCCGGCAAGGTACTCACAGAGAAGCTGGTCCGTACCGCCGACCTGCGGGGTGGCGTAGAAGATTTCCGCGGGCGAGACAGGCACGAGAGGGATGCCGCCCAGGTTCCCGCGAATGAAGACAAAGCGAGTAAGCCAATGATGATTCTTATTTGGCGTCTCGCATACCTTCAAACTCAGCCCAGTGAAGAAGGACACCCCGTCTTGGTTGGCGTGGTAGACGAACATTTTGCGGAAGACAGTGAGACTGAACTCTATCCTCTCTCGCCGCATATAGCACGCGAACACGACCATAAACTATATCGTGTTAGGGTTCAGTTGGGCGGGCACGACGCCGAAGTATTTAAGAACTTGCTTAACCTCTGGCCAGAGGGGAAGCCTGAGCCCCACCTCGAAGTGCGAGACGGGGAAGGCGAGCTCCCCAGGATAGAAGGTGTTCACGATCTCGCCAACCTTGGGAGGGCGTGACTCAAAGCCCTCCGGCAAGTACTTGCTCCGGAAGGCCTCATACTCGTCCGCAGAGAGGCGACCGGGGGGGGGGGGAAATCGTGGTCGGTTAACCTATTCCCGCAGCGGCTGCGTCCCTCACCCTCCCCTGCTCTTTTCTTCCCCATAAGTGCGCGAGACGGTGGGAGAATGGGCAAGTGGGGAATCAGCGAGAGGGAACGAGGAGTAAAGGAGAGGGAGCTGCGTGCCTAAGTCTAGGGAAGCGTGCTTTCAGCCCTGGCAGCGGGGGTATTTATAGCCCTCACTAAAGTGAGGATAGGCAGATAGGGAACTGTACCGGGGAAGGGCAAGAGCCGGTACCCATTTTCTCTCCCTCCGAGCCTCGGGCAGCGGAGTTTTGAGTGGGTCGTCAGCCCAGTCAGGCAGTGGAAGAATATTACAAAAAATTAAAAAATAGATAGATTTAAAAATGTAGCGTAAAGAAATTTGGAGGCTGTCACAACCATTAAATAAGCAGACATTACCAAATCAAGCAGGTCAGCAAATTAATAATTCAATCCCGCATAAAGCGGGTGGTAAGTTCAAAGGGGCGCAGAGGGCGCGAGACAGGCAGAACATTTTACAGCAGGCGAAGGAAAGAGTCAAAGAGGCAAGAGGTGAGAAGGCCCGAGCTCATCAGTTCTTGTCCCACCTCCATCGTCCCCTGTGGCCTCTCACGCAGGGAGGGCGGCTGGGGAGGTGGAAGGCGTGAGCCGCCTCAACACCATGACGGGCGAGACGGAGCTATTGGTCGACGTCGTTCAAGATCGCCTGGGGGTCCGTCTGGTCCACCTCAATGTCGACATCTATCTTAGAAGATAAACAAGCGCATTCCACCTCTAGTCAATCGATCCGGAGGTCTGCGGCTTGTTTTCCTTTTTTCAGTGCCTGGATGATGCGTGCGTGCTTCCGCAGCATCTCGTCCATCCTACGCTTCATTTCTAGGGGGTCCATGGGGTCGCCCAGATAATCCTCGATCTCATCTATAGGAGGAGGAGGCGAAGGGGCCAGTTGCCTAGAGTAATCTTCGATCGGCGAGTCTGCGGCCAGCGAGTCCTCGACAGGGGCTTCACTCGCACCTATGGATGAGCCAAAAAGATAAGACGGCAAGAAGAAGAGAGCAGGTGTCAGAGGTGAGGCCTCTTACCGAATCGGCGAGTGGAGCCCGAAGTGGTAGAAGGATCATCCCTCCTCGCCATAGGAGTGTAGGGAGGAGTGGAAGCTTGGGGCGAGAAGGGCCGGGAAGGAGCTCCGAAACGTGGATACGAATGGTCTCCAAACGATGGGAGGCGCTGGGATTTTCTGGGTAGAAGTGGCAAGTAAAAGGTGTGGGGTAGATGGAAATCATAACAGGCCTAAAGGGCTTACCTCCTTTCCTTTAAGGCTAGCTGGAGCAGGAGGTACGCGCCCCCCGGGAAGGAGCGAGGAGGTTCTCCCGCCGGGTGGGGAGGATCAGGGACTCTTGCCTTTTTAGGGGGAGACGTGGATGGCGGTAGCAAAGGAGGGGCGCGCACAGGGATCTTGTTCAGACCCGCCGCCGTCGTCTTGTTTCGCTGGCACACGGCCGCGATGCGGTCCCGAAAGCTTTGGCTGAGAGACATGGGGGCAGATGCTGAAAGAGAATAGAGAAGAAAGCGACCCCTTGCGGGGAGGCAATTTCCATATTTATAGATTAGGCAAGGGGCCCACCAAAAGATTCCCTCAATAAATTCACTGTACCATCACGGGCCTCGGTTAAACTATCTTTCCGAGTTTGTAAACAACCTCGAAAAGAGCGGGGATTGTGTACAACCTCGAGCTCCCAGATGAGAGGGCCCAGGCAACGAGAGGGCCCAGAAACGAGAGGGCCCAGGCGAGAGGTGTTATGCGAGACGACCCAAGTACCATGTGGCAGGAGATTGGCAAGTGAGTGCCGAGAGGGGAGGCTTTCCCGACGAGTGGCCAGTCCGTCATGCGAGAGGACTCCAGGGGAGGAGCTCTCGCCAAGAGGCGTTCCTCTCGTCAGGCGAGAGGACCATGTAGGGGAGTTCTTTCCAGGTGCCATTTTAGCTCAAGGCCGGTTCAGATAGGGCTTGGCCCACCTTTTGGGCCCCAGGGGTGTTTTACTCTTTTACCCCGAGTGGTCTGCATTTAGCCCTTTAGAACAACGGAGTTTGGCTGTTGGCAGACCTAGCCAAGGGTATTCTTGTAATTTTAGGATGGTTTAAGTGGGTTATTTGCAGTCCCAGCTCAGAAGCCTATAAGTAGACCGGTAAGGAGCTTTAGAAAGAGGACTCTCTCGACTCTTTTCACTTCTTCTAAGGCACCTAGCTCAGCATTGGCTAGGGAGGGAGAGAGCTTTAGTCTCTTCCGGGTACGAGGTGGGACCTCCTCGCTGAAGCCTCCGGTCTAGTTATTGGCCTTGAGTGTGATCCTAAGGGAGTAAGCGTGAGCTGCCTCTTTAGTTCCGAGCTTTAGGAGGAATCGACCTTGTTGGTTCCAACATGAAGCGCGTGCAGCGTAAGAATGATTTGGTACGGAAGAAGACAGAGTTCAAGGTACCTAGTTCTTCGAAGTCTGGGTTTCAACGGTGGTAAAAGAAGCCCAAAACTTCTGTGCCGGCTCCTTCTTCTCCTGCTTCTGGAGCAATATCTGGGAGAGGTCCACTCACATGTTATACATATGGCAAGGTGGGGCATATGGCTCGAGATTGCTGGAGTGGCCTTCCAAAAGGTGAGAAAAAGACGGGTGCGTCTTATGCTGAGAAGGGAAATGCAGTGGTGGAATCAACTACATCTCAAGCGCAACCCCAAGTCTATAATCTTGGCCAATAGGAGGCCATAAAACAAAGCGACGTCATAATAAGTGTAACACCCCTATTTGTCACATATCATATAACAGTAGGTCTTGTCGGGGCCCGACGCCATATACCGCAGACAGACCGGTGGGTTACTAAATGAAACCATCCTTCCAATAGCACACGTCCTACACAGAGCTCATTCTAGCGGAAGTCTTTTAAAAGTTACAAAGAAAAGAACCCAAACAAAGCATGAATGTTCACTAAAAAAATTCCAGAATAGGAATGAGCGTACAAACACGAATGAGCATATAAAATCCAGAATAGGAATGAAAGTACTTCCACTTCTAAGAAGACACTATTCTAGAAGCTGGTGCAAGGAGACAGTAATGTGGATGAGTACCTCCACGAATTTACACGGTTGGGTCGGTATGCTAGCCCCACTATGGCTGATGAGGAGCGCAAGACCAACCGGTTCTATGAAGGGTTGCGTGACGGCCTAAAACTACTACTCTCGGGACCTATGATGCAGGGCTTCCTAACCCTTGTCAATACGGCCCGGTCGTTGGAGAAATATCTGAGTAATGTACAATGAAGAAAGACTCTAGTGCAAAGAGGTCGGAGTTCAAGGTTCCTAACTCCTCAAAGTCTAAGTTCCATAAGTGGAACAAGAAGGCTAGGTCTTCAGGTCCTACCCCTTCTTCTGGTGCTTCTGGGACGACTACAAACCAAACCCCAGGCGCATGTTACAATTGTGGGAAGCCGGGGCATTTTTCCCGAGATTGCTGGAGCGGACGCCCAAAGTCCGAGAGGAAGCCGGGAGCAACGTATGAGTAGAACGGCAAAGAGGTGGAGTCAACCGCATCACACTATGCTCCAACCCAGCCTAGGGTTTACAATCATGGCTAGCAGGAGTCCATAAAGCAAGACGATGTGGTGACAGGTACGATATAAATTTATAGCAGTTTGGCTTTAAATACTTGTTACCTCGCTCATGTTAGCTTATTATTGCTTATACTAGGCTTTGTTTTGATTTGTGATAATACGGCGAGAGCACTATTCGATACGGGAGCTTCGCACTCCTTTTTGTCCGAAAGATTTGTATCGCGCATCGGAGTACCTTCTTCGTTGGCCAAGGACAAATTAGATGTGTTGTTTCCTAATGGGTGTTAAATGCATGCGGATAGAGTCTGTTGTGTAAAGATATGGATTGGGAGTCAGGAGTTTGACTTGCAAGCATTGTTGCTGCCGCTGGTGGAGTTCGACGTGATATTTGGTATGGACTGGCTCTCATAGCAACATGCATACATTGATTGCAATCGCAAGGAGGTCAAGTTGGGAACTGGTCGAGAGACGACATTTGCAGGATTGAAAGGGTCGAGCAAGACTTTGATGTCTGCTCTTCAGGTGGTTAAAGCAGTTCGTGCTGGTGCAGAGCTGTTCTTCACACTAGTGGAGGCTTCTAAGCCTAAGCCTAGTTTGGACAGTATCTCAGTTTTATCTGAGTATCCTAACGTGTTCCCTAACGATCTCCCTGGAGCCCCACCATAGCGAGAGATTGACTTCACTATTGAGCTAGTGCCAGGTGCAAAACCTGTGTCACGCTCTCCGTATCGGTTAGCTCCTAAGGAGATGGCAGAACTGAAATTTCAACTTGAAGAACTATTGGAACAGGATTATGTGCATCCAAGTTTGTCGCCTTGGAGCGCATCGGTCCTCTTTGTTAAGAAGAAGGACTGAAGTTTGCGACTTTGTATTGATTATCAAGAGCTAAACAAGTTAACGGAGAAGAATAAATATCCAATCCCAAGGATTGACGATCTGTTCGATCAGTTAGTTGGGTCATCGGTGTACTCAAAATTGGATCTTAAATCCGGGTATTATCAGCTTAGGATAAGAGAAACTGATATCCCCAAGACATCTTTCAGCACGAGGTATGGGCATTATGAGTTTACCGTCATGCCGTTTGGGCTGGCTAATGCGCCATCCGTGTTTATGGATCTGATGAACAGAACGTTTAGTGAGTACCTGGATCACTTCGTGATAGTCTTTATTGACGATATCTTGGTGTACTCGCAGTGCGAAGAGGATCAATTTAAGCATCTGCATTTGGTGTTGAAGACGCTGAGGAGGAATCAATTATATGCCAAATTCTCCAAATGTGAATTCTGGTTGTCCTCGGTGGCATTCCTTGGTCATATAGTCAGTGGAGAAGGGATTGCGGTGGATCAGACAAAGATAGTTGCGATATGGGAGTGGCCTATGCTATCTTCGGTAGCAGAAGTCTGGAGTTTTCTGGGGCTTGCCGGCTATTACAGGCGCTTCGTAGAGAACTTCTCGCGGATAGCGTTACCCCTCATGACTTTGATGAGGAAAGATCAAAAGTTTGTGTGGTCTCTTGAGTGCGCACAAGCCTTCGAAGAACTGAAAGGTCAGTTGACCATGGCGCCTGTTCTAAGTTCGCCAAGTGGGACCGAAGGATTTGAGATTTACAGTAATGCTTCGGGCAGTGGTTTGGGTTGTGTTCTACTGTAACATGGGAGTGTTATAGCTTTTGGCTCGCGTCAGCTGAAGGTACATGAGAGGAATTATCCGGTCCACGACTTGGAGTTAGCGGCCGTGATATTTGCCCTAAAGCTGTGGAGGCACTACTTGTATGGTGTGAAGGTCGATATCTATACCGACCACAAGAGTCGGAAGTACTTGTTGGATCAAAAGGACCTAAACATGTGACATCGGAGGGGTATGGAGTTCTTGGGGGACTACATCTTCAAGATATATTATGTGCCTGGTAAAGGCAATGCGGTTGCTGATGCGTTGAGTCACAGGGCTCCCGCTCAGGCCAATTTGTTATCGGTTCATGACGAGCGGTTGATTCGTGATTTGGAGGCTTTAGAGATCTCTTGTGTTGACAAGTAGACTAGTGCCGAAGCACAACTGAACCTGACAGAGGTGCAGTTTGACCTTGCTGATAGGATTCGGCAGGCTCTGGATGGGGATGACAGCATGAAGCAGTTTATGGATGAGGCTTTGGATGGGTCAAATTCCCAATTTAATGTTAAGGATGGACTGTTATGGAAGGACAGTCGTCTGTGCGTCCCAAGTATGGGTAATCTGCGAGAGGAATTGATGTACGAGGCTCTTCATATCAAGTACTTAATTCACCCAGGGAGCACGAAGATGTATTGCGATATAAAAAAGTTGTTCTGGTGGCCACTTAGTCGGTGCAGACAATTCCTATTCTGGAGTTTTATGTGGCGAAGTGTCAGACATGGACGGTCACATAAGCAATATTATTCGTCCATGTTACTGTCTCCTTGCACCAGCTTCTGGAACAATGTTATAAACAGTGTCTTCCAAACATCGGCATGCAGGCTGGTCACACATGAGAGTAAAAGTAAACATTCGCAAAGGCCTTCGAGGGCCAGCTCAGCAACAAGGGATTCAGCCCGCTATTTGCCACTAGGCTCCGTAGCACCTGCAAGCAACAATCCACGACAACGGTGATAAAAAAAAGCAACGGTATGCTAAAGCTGACCAAATTATAATGACCCCACCCCGGATTTGGGGTGACGGTGCTCCTTCCCTGCAGTTTGGTAGCATAGCCAAATAATATAGTGAAAGTACAACAACATCACACTTCACTACAAGTGTAGGCTCGGACGGCCACACACTCCGTTCTCTCAGGGCACTTACTCGGTGAACCTGGTCTGAACCGGGTCCATTCTGCGGTCCACCACCGCCCTCAGGACGGCAAACACGTGAGCACAAAAGTCCTTTTGGCTGAAGCCTAGACTCGCTCTCCAAGCCAACATTCACTGAACACCCTTGGAGTGGGTAAGGTTCCACCCGCCCGTTGCTCACCTCGCCATAATAATACAAGTCATCAGCGCGGTTCGAGTTTCCCCCAGTCCTATCATATCGATAAAACAATCGTACATAACCCGGTTATGTACACGGCTGGCTCCAAGGCCCCCGTTATGGAAGAATTTTGCTTCTGCCTAGATTTTCGGGTGCACCTTGTAGTTAATCCCCAAGGATCCCTGCTGCAATCTACCACATAGAAAACCTGAAAACACCCAATCGGCATGGAGTCTTCTCCGACCATTCATGCATAATGAAACATCACCGATCCAGACCAACTTGTCCGGGTAGGCTTCACACACCATGCCTATGTTTGTACTTCGATTTAGGACTCTGCAAAACAATGGGGACTATTCATGTCTACCTGAAGGAATACCGCACACTCACCGCATACTCGTGAGAGCGGCTTTCCTATGCAGAAAGGAAGAGGATTTCACATGTCCAAGAAGAGAATCGTTACCCTTGTGATTCTCTTTGGCGCCATGAAGATCTAGACGGATGAAAAGAACCGTAACGGCCTCTCCTAGGAAACCCGCTCTCACGAGTATGCGGTGAGTGTGAGGTATTCCTTCGGGTAGACATGAATAGTCCCCGTTATTTTGCATGTAGAGTCCAGAATCGAAGTACAGACGTATGCATGCTGTGTGAAGCCTACCCGGACAAGTTGGTCTGGATCAGTGATGTTTCATTATGCATGAATGGTCGGAGAAGACTCCGTGCCGATTGGGTGTTTTCGGGTTTTCTATGTGGTAGATTACAGCAGGGATCCTTGGGGATTAACTCCAAGGTGCACCCGGAAATCTTGGCAGAAGCGAAGTTCTGGCATAATGGGGGTCTGGGAGCCAGCTGTGTACATAACCGGGTTATGTACGATTATTTGATCGATATGATAGGACTGGGGGAAACTCGGCCCACACCGATGACTTGTATGGTTATGGCGAGGTGAGCAACGGGCGGGTGGAACCTTACCCACTCCAAGTGGTTCAGTGAATTTTGGCTTGGTGAGCGAGTCTAGGCTTCGGCCGAATGGACTTTTGTGCTCACATGTTTACCTTCCTGGGGGCGGTGGTGGACCGCGGAACGGACCGGGTTCGGACCGGGTTCACCGAGTAAGTGCCCTGAGAGCACGGGGTGTGTGGCCGTACGAGCCTACACCTGTGGTGAAGTGTGATGCTGTTGTACTTTCACTATATTATTTGGGTATGCTACTAAACTGCAAGAATGGAGCACCGCCACCCCAAATTCGGGGTGGGGTCGTTATAATTTGGTCAGCTTTAGCTGATCTTTGCTTTTGTTTTCCACCATTGCGGTGGATTGTTGCTTGCAAGTGCTGCAGAGTCTAGTGGCAAATAGCGGGCTGAATCCCTTGTTGCTGAGCCGGCCCTTGAAGGCCTTTGCGAATATTTACTTTTACTCTCATGTGTGACCGGCCTGCGTGCTAATGTTTGGAAGACACTGTTTATTTAAGTAAACTCTTGTAAGGCCATAAGGCCAAGTACTTTTTGTATTTGTACGCTCATTCCTATTCTGTAGTTTTTTAGTAGACATTCATGCTGTGTTTGGGTTCTTTTTTTTGCAACTTTTAAAAAACTTCCGCTAGAATGAGCTCTGTGTAGGACGTGTGTTATGGGAAGGATGGTTTCATTTAGTAACCCACCGGTCTGTATGCGGTATATAGCGCCGGGTCTCGGCCGGACCTACCTCTATATGCTATATGACAGATAGGGTGTTACAATTTGGTATCAAACTACGGTTTTGATCATGCTTATTGGAATTCGTGGAAGAATTATTTTATGGGGTGGTGAGCACATGTATGTGCGTCATCGTTATAACATAAAAAATAACCCATGAATGTCCACTTAAGAATGAAAATACACATGTTTGAGGAACCTGTGTGTTCCTATAATTGCTTTTTACAATATTATTCGGTCACTTAATGGTGTTTTGTACGTCCATAGGTGGCATGGAGTGGTGTAGGGCCTTTAGAACACCCACATTCTGAGGCGAGTAGCGCATCGAATGATGTGCCTATAACACCTCCTTCGGCATAAACCATAAACAGTGTCTTCAAAATAGTAATGTGGATTAGTACCTCCACAAAGGACGTGGCACTTTGTGTATTTGTACGCTTAAAATCAATTTCGATTGACATACAAACGAGTAGCGCACCGATCGATTGACATTACTCGGTCATACACCCCAACCCTTCTGAGGAACTCTCTCACGTGTTTGCCGTCCTGGGGGTGGTGGTGGACCGCAGAATGGGCCGGGTTCGGACCGGGTTCACCGAGTAAGTGCCCTGAGAGCACTGGGTGTGTGGTTGTCCCAGCCTACACCTGTGGTGAAGTGTGCTGCTGTTGTACTTTCACTATATTATTTGGCTATGCAACTAAACTGCAGGGAAGGAGCACCGCCACCCCAAATCCGGGGTGAGGTCGTTATAATTTGGTCAACTTTAGCTGATCGTTGCTTTTGTTTGCCACCGTTGTGGTGGATTATTGCTTGCAGGTGCTGCGGAGCCTAGTGGAAAATAGCTGGCTAAAGCCCTTGTTTCTGAGCCGGCCCTCGAAGGGAAAAAAAGAAAGAATGACTTAAGTCTAAAGTAGTAAGTACAAGATATACTAGTCACCAGCAGTCACCAGCAGTTATGAGAAGTACAAGAGATGGTATTATACCCTAGTTTCTAAGCTAGATTTGGCAGTCACCAACAGTTCTCTCAAAGCAAGCCTCCTCCAGCTACAGATAAGAGAAGTACTTTAGTTTCTATTGATAATTCACAGAATGACTCAAGTCCTAAAAGGCCAGAATCTCTACCAATACCCTTTATAGATCCAGAGCAGGAGACAATAGCAAAAATGGCCAGGTTCCAAGAGCTGATAGGACTTTCTCAAATTAACAAAGCAAAAGCTGAAGTAAAGGATCCCACCCAATATTCAACTATGTAATCATACAGGAAGGAAGAACTAAAGAGGTATGCCAAAGCTAACAAATATTTCAATGTTGATGATTATATGAGCTTGCATTCAGAAGCTGTAGTTCCAAGAGCCACATTTGTCAATATAATTGGTGCATCAGATATGACCATGACAAAGAGACAAGCTGCTGATCCTAATATAAAAATTATTTTCAGACAGCCTTCAGATAAGCCTGAGAAAGAAAAGCCTAAGAAGAACAAGTGACTCAATGTGTTTAGTTATTTGTTCAATCATGAAGCACTTATTGTAAATTTCTGCTGAATGTGTTTATTTCTGCCAGATATATGTTTTTATGCTTTATGATTGTTTTCTTTATTTGTATTTGTAACCTTACACAAATATGGGGAGATTGTTGGATACCTAGTTAGATTTGGGCTAGGTTCACTAAATTAGGTTGAGTTTGACCCACATTATATAGCCAGGGTCAAGTCCTTGAATCCTAGAGTTTAGGCTAGTCTTTAGGTTCAACCTTTATGGACCAGCCAACAGAGGACTTCAGTACACTCAGACTTAGAGGAATTCAGAGCTCAAAATTATCAGTACAAAGTTCTTCGAACTCAGCTCGATGATCGTCGATCTTAGATCGACGAACTCAGAATTCATTCTCTGAGTTGAGCTCGACGATATTCGAGCTCAGGTCGACGATCTCTTCATTCAGACAGATTCTTAGTTCGACGATCTTGGAGCACAGAATCTGCAAGTGATTCTCAGTATGCAGTTCTCAGAGCTCAAGTCGACGAATAGAAATTCTTAGGTCGACGAACTTTGAACTCCAGTCAACGAAATCTGTTCAGAGGTCGACGATTTCTATCCCGAGCCAAACTTAGAGTTTTTCCTTATTTCTGTCCTTATTCGTTATATTATTTAGTAGTAATTTCCTGAGTAATTAATGCTCATATTCTTTTGAATATAGCAGTTATTGGCAGCATTAATTATGGTCTTCATCATGGTAATTATTTTCCTATTTTAATGGGATAGTTGGGCAAACTCATTTAAAGCAAATATTCCAGCCATTTCTTTCTCCAGGGAAATCAACATTTAATGTTTGGAATTCAAATTTCAAAGGAGAATTTGGACAGTAGAATATAAAAGAGATTCTCTCTTTTCAAACAATAAGAAGAATCAATTACTGCATTCATACACAGGCTAGACAACACTGAGAATACAGAGAAGAGATACAGAGCAACAACATACAGAACTCTCTCTCTCTTTGTACAGAAAACATTTTGTTTTCCCTTATACTTACTGAAGACTGAAGAAGAACAACCATCACTATAAAGAGTCTTCTTCAACTTCTCCTCCAGGAATATTCAAGGACAACAACTTTGAATCAGCCAGAAAGTTCCTGTATCTTTCAAGACAAGGTTGAAGACCTACACCCTGAGCAAGGATCCAAGTTTTTGAATCATCTCTACATTTCAGAAGGAGTCTTAACAACAGAAATCCACAAGTCTTCTCTATTATATAGAGAAAAGAAAAGATATCATCACCTCTGTCAACCTCATGTAAAAGGGTTTATTAACAGCCTTCAAAAGTTTATTCTTGGTTTTTAGGCACCTGATCAAAAGCCTAAAGGGTTGTGAGATCTCCCTGGAAATAGATCTTGTGCTAGCAGTCACCTGATCAAAACCTATTAATGGATACCTATTAGGGTGGTAGAAGAGTGGATGTACCCAGGTTGGGGAACCACTATAAAATTCTTGTGTTGTCTGGTTCATCATTCTCTTTTTGTTCTTACTGTGCTGTGATAGATTAGCTTAACCTGTTTTTCTTTTCCTTTCTATACTACTATTGCTATCACTTATTTTACTCTGATAAATATTAAAAACAGCCAAAAGTTTTAATACTCTATTCACCCTCCCTCCCCTCTAGAGTATATCAGGTTTATCCCCTATCTTTCATGACGGATGATGACCTCCCGGCCGCGTCAACCTTCTTCTTAACCAAGTCCCTTTTTGCAAATTGCTTGATTCTGACATGCCTGTCAAAATACTTGGCCATTCGCCTCTTGAACTTTTCTTGTCAGATAGCAGACAGGTCGCGCAGCTCCTCCACTATATCAAGGGATAGTTGAAGCTCGTCCTCATTCTAAGCCAGCCACTCTTCTCCGCCTTTCTCTATCTCAACCACCTGAGGCTTTCGGATCTCGAATTCTCTGGGGAGTACTGATTCACAGCCATGAGAGAGTTTGAAAGGGGTCTCACCCTTGGATGTGTTCAGGGTGGTCCTCAGGGCCCAAAGGGCCGAAGGAAGTTGTTCTACCCTACTCCCCTTCAAGTTCTCCACCTTCTTCTTTAGGAGGTTCATGATGATCTTGTTCGCCGCCTCCACTTGCCCCTTGCTCCTGAGATGATGGACCGACGCGAACCTCAAATCAATCCCAAGTTGCCTGTAGAAACTGATAAACTCGGCATTGGCAATCTGTGGCCCATTGTCCATTACAATGTCCTGGGTTAGTCTATGCCGGCAGATGATCTCTCACTATATGAAGTTCCTGATCACCTGAGAGGTCAATTTTGCCAACGCCCTTACCTCCAACCACTTATAAAAATAATCGATCATGACCATCAAGAACCTCCTTTGCCCACTGGCTTGAGGGAAGGGTCCTACCAGGTCCATTCCCCAGATGGTAAAGGGACAAGGTGTTGTGATTCTTCTGATCCACTAAGCCGGCAGTAGCTGGAGAGGGGCGAACAACTGACACTTGTGGCACCTCTTTGTGAATTCAGTGGCATCCGGGCCTAGAGTCGGCCAGAAGTACCCTTGCTTGACTATCCTTCCTTCCAAGGTCTTTCTCGTCGAGTGAATCCCGCACTCTCCAGAATAGACTTCTTCTAAGATCCTCTAGACTTCCCTCTCGGCCACGCAACATGCCAACAACCCCGAGATGGTCTTCCGATATAACTATCCATCGCGCATGAGGTTTTATGCCGACTTATGCTTGAATCACTTCTTATCTATCCCCTCCGGGAACTCTCCTGTGAATAGGAAAGTTGAAAAAGGATCCATCCACGATGGATGCTGGTCCACCTCCATCAGCTCCCCCTCCTCGATGGATGGGTAGAATAAGTTGGTGATGGTTCCCCCCACCTGGGGTCCATGCTTGGCCAATTAGTCGACCTGCACAATTTCCTCTTGCGGCACATGTCGGATGGAGAAGGTCTGGAACATGTCGATGACCCCCATAACCTTTGTCAAATATAGTTGGAGAGTAGGCTCCCTTTTCTCAAACTCCCGATTAATCTGAGAGGCCACCACCATGGAGTCTGTGAGGACCTCTACATCATGCACCCCAGCTCCCTGTCCAGGAGCAACCCTGCTATTACTGCTTTGTACTCAGCCTGATTGTTAGTGATGGGAAAGTGCACGAACACTGTGTGCTTAATCCTTATTCCCTGAGGGCTCTCCAAGATCACCCGTACCCCTAAGGAATGCCTCCCCAAGGCTCCATCCACCTCACCTTCCAAGGAACTAGGCGAGTGAGTTCCGCCTCTGCCATCTTTACCACGTAATCAACAAGAAAGTTGGTCATCTCCTGGGCCTTGATCGAGAGGCGAGGAACAAAGAATACGTCAAACTCACTTAGTTCCACTGTCCACTTTGCCAAAATCCCCGAATGCTCCACCCCCTCAAAGATATTGCAGAGGGTATAGTCAGTCACCACCCGGATGGAGTGTGTCTGGAAATAGGGTTGGAACCTCCGGGCCGAGTTGACCATAGCGAAGGCCATCTTTTCTAAGATTGTGTATCAGAGCTCTACTTTCCTCAAGACCCTGCTGACGCACTAGATAGTCAACTGCTTCTTCCCTTCTTCCTAAACTAAGACGGATCTTACCACCACAACCCCGACCCCAAGGTAAAGGGATAGATCTCCCCCTTCCTTAGGCCCTTGGAGGAGTGGAGCCTGGGTCAACTGCATCTTCAAAACTTGGAATGACTCCTCTCATTTCTGGGACCACTCGAACTTTTGGCCCCCTCTCAGCGCCTTGAAGAAGGGAAAGCACTTCTCTCTTGCCCGAGGAAGAAACTTACTAAGTCCTGCAAACTTTACCGTCAGTCGCTGAACCTCCTTCACATTCAACGGAGATCCCAACTCGATGATCTCCTTGAATTTATCAGGATTAGGCTCCACCACCATGGGAGTAAGAAGATGACCCAGGAACTTCCCCCTGCTTTCCCCGAAGACACACTTCAAGGGGTTCAACCTTATCTTATACTTCTGCAAGATGCCGAAGGTCTACTCCAGATCTCGGAGATGAGTGTCAACCTCCCGACTCTTGATCATAAGAACATCCACGTACACCTCCAGATTCCTCCTTTTTTGATCTCGGAAGATTCGATCCATCATTTTTTGATACGTCGCCCCCTCGTTCTTTAGCCCAAAGGGAATCATCTTGTAGTAGTAGCACCCATCCCCTGTTATGAGGAGACATCTTTGATGTCGGGTGGGTGCATCCTAATTTGATGCTAACCAGAAAATGCATCAAAAAAACTCATCACAGAAAAACCGATGGCTGAGTCAACCGGCGCGTCGATCCGAGGCAAGGGGGAACAATCCTTAGGACATGATTTATTTAATAAGTAAAAATCAACACACATCATCCACCAGCCGTCTTCTTTTTTTACCATTATAACATTAGAGACCCAGCCGATCGAGGTATTGGATTTCGGACATGAACCCGACCTTGAGGAGCTTGGCCACCTCCTCCCTGATGTGCTCGGCTAGCATGTCCGCAGTGGACCTCTTCTTTTGCTGAATGAGGTGGGCCTCTGATCTAGGTTGAGATGGTAGCAGGCAGCATACGCATCGATCCCGGCATGTCGGCTGTGCTCCATTCAAAGATGTTTACGTTCTTTTGGATGCACTCCAACATCCTCCCATGATCCTCCGGGCTCAACCCTATGTTGATGCACACCTTCTCCACTCAGCCCTCACGGGTGAGTACCTCCATATCTACCACCTCTTTCGTAGCCTCCAACTGGAACTGGTCCTCCTACTCGCTAGCAGCCCCCTCACCTGGGACCTGAACCTCCTCCTCATCTTCCTCTACGGCCATCACCTCGGTTGTCTCCTCTGGAACTCAACCTTCCACCTCCACCGAGGTGCGGGTCTCCTCCTCAACATCCATCTCCTTTGCCTCTACTCCTGCCCTCTGCCTGGACAGCTCCTCCATCCTCCTCTCCATATCTTCGGCTCTACCCTGCCAAAAGATGGAGTTCACCGCAGTGACATAACACTCCCTTGCCACTTTGGGATCTCCTCATACCCTGATATGGATTCCCTCGGCACTGAACTTCAAGCACTGATTGAAGGAGGAGGGTACGCAGCGAAAGGAGCTGATCAGGGGCCATCCAAAAATGGCGTTGTAGGTTCTAGGGGCGTCCACGATGAAAAATCTGCAGTTCCTGGACTACCCCCCCAGGATTACATGGAGTCCCACTCCCCCTTCCACCTCCTTCCTCTCTCCAAAGAACCCGAACAGAGGCCCATCCAAGGCCAACACCCTTCAGGCCTCCACCTACATCGCGTCAAATGCCTTTTTGAAGATGACTTTTGTTAACCCTGAATTCGCGACTGGTCCGCAAGGCTTACCAAACCTGGTGGCTTATGCTTCCTAGCCGCCATTATCTGTGAGCCAGACAGTCCTCATCGAAGTCGTGCAGCCTCTTTGTCAGGTATCCACCAGGGGCAGTCCAGATCAGCCTATCTTAGAGGTCAAGCCGCTCAGCTCGCCAGTGGAAATCCGCCAGGGCGCGATGTTTCCTTCTTCCCTCTTTTCTCTTTTTGCTTGCTTCCCGTCACCTCTGCACGATTCTCCTGTGCCAGCCGGTAATTTTAGCCCTAGCCATTTGGGCAGGCCCCCAAGCCTATAAATACGGGGTGGGAGCACACCCAAAGCACGCTGACTTGAATCCAGGAGCTCACTTGTTAAGATCTGAGGTCCGAGCCTAGTGCCTTGTGGCCCGCTATCCAGACGGCTTCTCCTTTTTCTCTCTTCTTTCCTCTCTAAGTGTAACTGCTTCATTTTATATAAAAGGAAAGCCCGCCGCAAGAGAGGCATTCAGGCTGCGGCGGGCAAAGTATGGTGTCGCCGCTTCTTGCGGCTTGCTCTGGTTTTTTCTCTAACCGCTAGTAACCGGCTACTCGGCAGTCTCTCGTCTTTTTCTCCTCATCCCCTGTGAGATTTCGAACAGATAACTAGGTGGTGCCTTTTCGTGCATTAACAGTTAACACGCAGCCTTCAGATCTCGAGTAGTCAATGAAATCAGCGGACTAATAGTGTCAGACCGCTCTAGTCGCTAGAACTCGGCGACTAGTTAAGAAAGCTGCGACATCGCTGGTTATCGCTTTCAATCAGGAAGCAGCCTACCACTATACCCGCCAGCTTTCCCGCCGCTCTCTTCACTGGCTTGTCCTACAATCTATCCGCCCATTCAAGCTGTAGTTGTTCAGTGGTTTCTAAGTACTATTTGGCTATTTTATCTTGTTCAAAATGGATTTTGCGAAGGAACGAGATGACTCTAATTTTCTATCGGTTATTTTGGATCTCTCGGAGAGGCAAGGTGTTTCTCATCATAGTGATGGAGTGCTTAACATTAATAATTGGTTTTCTGCCAATCGTGTTGAGCATTTGTCGCAATCCGCTGCAAAAGAGACCTTCAACCCTCCTTTTGAAACTCGCAAACCAAAAATGACCTCTTATCGTAGTCAAGATCATGAAAACCAAGAACCCTCTTTTAAAGAAGAAGAAGTCCCTTCTCTGTTCATTAACCAAATTTGTTGGGATACTGCCGCTGATGATTTCAGCGTACCTCGTCTTCCAGAATATTCTGGATTCGGTGATCCAGTTACTCATCTACAAGCCTTTGAATCAGCTGTTTCGCTAAGGAAAGTGTCAGACGGAGTCAAATGTAAACTTCTTATTATATCTTCTGGCGACCTTGCTATAGAATGGTTCTATAGTTTACCATCTACGTCAATCACAAGCTTTAAAGATCTTCGAAGGCAAATTCTTTCAAGGTTTACTACCTATAGGAAGCTGAAAAGAGACGCAGGAGCTCTCTTCCGAATCAAGCAAGGGGATGACGAGTCTAATCCTGACTTCGTCGACCGATTCCAAATGGAAATTTTGGATATTTTTAACGTTCATCAAGATTATTACCGATGTGCTTTCGTGAACAAACTTCGAAAAGGTCCTCTAAAGTTTAAGCTCACTGTAAAGGACCCCCAGACTTATGGAGATCTTATTGAAATTGTTAATAATTTCATAACAGGTGAAGAAGAGAACAAAGACTACATATCTTTTTTGAATCAGAAGGTTAAGCAGCCCCAGGAGAATTCTTGTGATCAACAGCTTAGTTCCTCGCAAAATATTTCATAATTCAGAAGTTACATGTCTCCTCCTCACCCTCAGAATAGGCATGCAGAGCCTCTTCAGCAGAATGAGACATCTGGGTTTGTAGAAGCATATCCTGTCATATCTTTCGGACTTAAAACTCTAAAGCATAAAAAATGTTCAGATGGGTATGTCAAGTTTAAAATCCCTATGGAAGATATCCTAGAAATTCTTAAAAGAATGCCAGAATTCAAAAAAACCTCGACGCATGAAATCAAAGATTAAATATCTTTATGAGGAACTTTTCTGCAAATACCACAAAGATATAGGTCATCTAGCAGAAGATTGCATGACTCTTCGGAAAGCTTGCAGACCAATTTGCGAAGGCTGGGAAATTGCAAGATTATATCATTCAATGACCCTCCAACACATTCTTCTCTAACAAAGTCAACGGTACAAGCAAAGACTTGGTTTTCTCAATAATAAGGGCGTTTAAGATTGGAATAATGAGGCATTCACATGCCATCTGGATCAAGTTCCAAGTATATATCATTTTTTTACATCCTTCATTACAAACAAGCATTCACATGCCACTTGAATCTTATCTCTTAGCTTTGCTTTTAATGATAACATACACTCGTATCGATACAAAATGCCTTTAATAAAGGTAATATTTGAATATCGTGCTAAGTTCTTAAGCCCTCCACATCCCGCTCGACATCAGTCGCATATGTGTAGTGGCAATCCCGCTTGACATCAATCGCAGATATTACGTACTTATCCCGCTTGACATCAATCACAGATATTACGGTCTTATCCCGCTCGACATCGGTCGCGGATATTGAACGTTAGCCCTGCTTATGTGATCTTTGTGTGGAAAGCAATGCCTCACGCACATGCCCACATGGACACATAAGTAAATAGCTCCTCCTGTTTTTTGTAGGTTAGCGTGAGCTTATCTGCCATCTTACAGTTTTATGCAACGTCTTGCTCTAGATGATTTATACTATTCATTCCACAGACCGCGCGGTTATGCATTCCGGTTTATTGTATTCGGCTTATATAGGCCTGTCTGCCGATTTATTATTAATATACAAGGGAATCCAGCCGGCTTAACTCTGTCGACCAATTCTACGCCTGAGTCTGTCAGCTTATGTTTTTCATTCTAATCAACCTGCGACTTGCCGCTTCAAAGTTTGTATGAACTTTGCCTCTACTACCAAACGATCTATTTGTTGGTTAGACATGCAGAAGTATCTCTGGTCAACGGCTTGAATGCTTATGTCAGAAGCCACAGGTTGTTTATCTCAACCCTTAAGTATAACTCTCATACTGGAAGCATGGTCTACTTCGTTGTTCGGCCAAGCCCCAACTATCAGCTGTCATCGTTAAAGCTTTTCAGCGGCTAAAGCACTTAGCCACGGGGCTTAATATTCTGTGTATATTTTCAAGTATACCGCAGTTTACTTATCCTTACCTATTCCATCAAATGTGTATTATTCGTTATATAGTTCATCTTGCTTATTAGCGGTTAAATCTTCGAACCGTCTGGTTTGTGGCTTAGTATCTGTTTTAAAGGAATTCTTCTCTTCCTTGCTGATAACTTGATTGAAGTCACTGATCTCAAAATTTCCAATCTTCATTATGACCTCAGATTGGTTTACATAATAAATATATTATCTATTAAATCGGAAGCAATGTTGAGACCATTGGAATTAATATAAGTAAGAAAAATGACAATAGAATCATTAGGCTACACATCAAAGGTAAAATGTTTTCATTTCCTTTTCCAAAAACTGTTACAAAAGTGCAACCGCGCGGATTGCAAAACAAACCGCCGGATTATCGAAAAAGAAAATGCAAAATACAAGTTAGAATTAAGAATTTTCTAATCGCCCTACTTGAGCTTCTTAGCCACAGGAATACTGGATTCATAAAAATCAACATCGGAGACCGAGTCGCCACTACTGCTCGATGAAGTTCCACCTGATCCACAAGTCTCCGCGGTCTTTGTTTCTCGGAACTTAGACCGCGCGGTCTCTGAAGCTTGGACGCTTGTATCAGAAGTGGCGCCTTCGCTCCGGCTTTCCCGGCTGTCTGCGTCCTCCTCATCTTCCTCGCCATTGTCTTCTTCTTTTTCCCCAACCTTACCCTTGCATTTGGCTGCGCAGTCAATAGCGGGCACTACCTTTTTCATGGTGGGGTAAAGGTCGAGGAAGGAGAAGCCATCAAATCTCGATGCTAAGCCACCAAGATCGCAGAGGCGGTTAAGTGCTCCATAGATTGCCTTAACAATCTACGAGAAGATGACGTCTTGGAAAGCCGGATTTGTCGGGTCATACATCTTCTGTAAGAGAAGTAAAAGGTTAGACTGAGCGGCTTCAGAATTGTAACTGCACAAACACGAGGTGACAACTTACTGATTTTTTCTCCTTTAGCCGCTTTATTTTTTCTTCCTTTTCCTCCAGCCACCGCTCAAGGTTTCTTCTGTCTATCACTAACCGATTATAGGCTAAGCCCATAAAATGGCTAGTGAAGAAGCTTCTCGTGCTGACCTGTGTGGATAGCCACGACAAGTCTTCTATTGGGACTCTCTTCAATGCCTTCAAATTGCGTTTTCCATATAAAGCTGCGCCCGCTACACTGGCGTGGCGGCTAACATTGTTCCTTCCCCAGTAAGGGAGGGCGGTTGAAACCTTGACGTAGTCACCTTCTTGACTCTACAGCATTGTCAGGTTGCCATGCAGGTCCTTCAAGCTGCTGCCCATTCCATGGAGGTCGAGCTCTCCTGACGAGGTTGATTCTTCCTCCTCATCAACCCGCGCCGACCTGACTCGTTTGGCTCGCTTTTCCCTTTGAGTAAGGTTCAAGTTGCTTGGTGTTAGCGGTTTGTTAAGCGGGACCACCAAAGCAGCTGCAGAAAACGAGAAAAGGGTTAGTTATAGGCCACACAGCTAGCATGTGAAAGTCGTTGTGGTTTGGTACTTACTATCTTCCATCTGGATGCCTTCCAGGGATGGAAGCAGCGGGATGTAGCTGTTAACATCAAGCCGCTCATCTTTGAATAACTTGTAAATATCCTTCACAGGGCCTTCCGGCTCGCAATTGGCAAAGGCGGCTTCACAATGAATTTGCAGATTGACCTGCAGCAGGCCGAGCTGTCCCTCGAAGATTAGGTACCGCTCCGACCAGCTCGGGATCTTATTCGTCAGATTCACCACTTTTAGCCCCCGACAGCCGAAGTACAGGTGACCATGGAAGATCTTAGTTCCCGAATACGAAATAGACCGGATAGAAAACCACGTCCTGAAGAGATTCATGGTGAAGCGGACTCTTTCAGACCGCAGATATGATATGAAACTATAGATGAATGCTATCGAATTAGGTGGGAGTTGTCCGGGCACAACTCCATAATGATCGAAGATCGCTATGGCTTCCATTAAGATAGGGAAGTGGAAGCCACAGTCGAAGTGATCTATTGGGATGGCGATTTGGTTGGCATTCGACGAGTTAATCCTTTCATTCGGCGGCAACGGAAGCTGCGCGAGCAGCAGGCTACCCTGCATGTACTTCTCGATAAAGTTGTTCAGCACAGCTTGGGTAATCCGGCACTCTTTGTGATCAGCGGAGGCTGTGTCGGTCCTAACAGCAGACGCCCTGTCAGACCGCGTCGACTTAACCTTAGCTGGTATCTTGAATTCTTGTAACGAAATCTCCGGGATCGTCTCTATTTATTGAATTCCTAAGGTGATGCGACCCATATCAAATCACGTCTAGGTTACAAGCCGCGCGGCTTGATCCTTCAAAGTTCACAACTGAGGATTAAAACTGTCAAGCCGGCATTCTGTTCGCCAGATTGCGCGGCTAAGTTCCTGTACTTGGGAAATTTCAAGACAACAAATATATGGAGGCCATAAATTATAAGCCGCACAAAGCCGCATGCAATTCGCAGAAGCATAATACAAATACATTACAGTTGTTTACAACAATCAAATTATCCAACATCAGCAAGTAAAATTATATTATATTATATAGCCAAATCAAATCGCTCAACCTTGCTTGCCGCTCTCAAGAGCTTTTCTCCTAACCCACTTGACTTGGTCTCCGGTCTGTACTAACTGGACATAAACTTGACTGACAAGGTTGGGGATTGAATGCAAGGATCGGTGAACTCGCGAGGTATCGCGCTCCACGCGGACAAATGGAACCATTTGTAGAGCGCGACTCTCCAGGTCCCCAGATGCCGCGACCTGTCCAGCCATCACAACCCCAGGTAGACTTGAAGTCTCCCCAGAAGCCGGGAGGCTTGGTAGTTGCGGCCTTTTAGAAGTCACCGCAGCATATCGGTGGTCTCTGTCGTCCTCCGATGGCAAATCCATCTCCATTCCCCCGCCAAGTCAGTAAGTGTCCTGTCTTTCTCTCTCAAGCCGGCCGGCCATCAACACTAGAGCTTGCAGATCCATCTTCTCTATCCTCTCCTGCTCTAAGGAGGCCTGAACCTATTGTATCCTCTTCTCAGCGTCCTCCATCGCAGACTACCGCTGTGTCTTCTCCTGCTCTAAGGAGGCCTGAACCTATTGTATCCTCTTCTCAGCGGCCTCCATCGTAGACCGCAGCTCTGTTCTCTCTTGCTCCAAGGTAGCCTGCACCTCCTGTGTCCTCCTCTTAGCGGCCTCCAGCGCAGACCACTGCTCTTCTCTTTCAACCCGCAGTTCCTCCTCCTAGCCCGAAGAGCCTCGCTGTTCTCCCTCACCGTCGCCTGCAAGGCGTCGAATTCCTTCTAGAATTTGTCCATACTTTCATCTTGGATACTTGGCAACAGTGGTTGCAGTGGAGGCAAGGAAGTGGTTAGGTAACCTGGCCTCATGTCGGCCTCTGGTTCACTTGCAATGAAGAAAATGGAGCTCAGAATCGGTCAAAACCGGTCAGATAATGTCGATTTATTTTCTAGAGCATTAGTAGAAGGAGACCGCCGATCTGAGTTTTCTCTCCTTCACTAGCCATGGTTACAAATCTAAACACTGGCCGCCTAGATCGTTCGAAATCCATTCGCAAAAGTTCCTCCTTCCATAGCCGCGCGCGGTCTCTTGACCCTTGATTTTCAGTTGAACCATGGTCGAGAAAAAGCTGGCTGGCGGATTCAAGATTATATCCTCCCCCTTCTTCCGTGACCGCGACTTATAAAAGTTTACAGTTCTCTTAACATCTCCATGTTTACCTTGCTGGAGGTCAACCATGGTTATCGGCTTCTCCGCGGCTAGTAATCTTTTCATTTCCTCCATTTTCTCCACAAGTTTTTATTTCTAGTCTCCTTCAAAGACCGCAGAAACCGGCTCGCCTTCCCTCTCCCCGACCGCTTCAATATCAGCGGGGATGATCTATTGTGAAGCCGGTGGGGTTTCTAACAGCTTGTCCTACTGTTGGAGCATTTCTATACACTTGAGGATATCGGTCACTGTCTCTCTAGCCGTTGAAGCGCTCTGGTGTTCGTCCGTCTTGGATGAAGGGGTCGACTGGATCTCAGGCACTTCTTTCTCCCGCGGCCTATGATGAATAATAGCTGCTCCAGTCTTTACAGAAACATTCTGGTTCCCGGTATGCATCTTCAGCGCCTTCCTCTTCATTCTTTCCTCAAGGGTCTCATTATATTTTCTTTGCCATTTAGAAGAGGCGACTTCCATCTCCGCCTGCTTGTCCTTGGCACCAGAAGATTGGACGGTTTCTAGCGGCCTCTCCGACTCATCTTCCACCGTTATCACCTCAGTTGTTTTGGGAAGTTCACCCGGCTTGTCAAAACTGATGCTCTTTTCCTCTGCCCCTGCGACTTTCGGGAGAGGTTCCCTTGAAGGCAAGAAGGTGATACCAAAGGACGACTCGGTTGCGGCCTATAGGGGAATAGTTTTTGAAGCCGCTGCAACTTTGGGTGGGACTTGCGAGGATTCGACAACGATCTTTGTCAGCTTATTTACTGAGTCAGAAGCCACTGGAGTAACTGTCTTCTCTGGATCTAGCTCTTGCTGTCGGCCAGAACCTTCCGGTTTATGGCTTTTCTTCTTCTTCTTCTCAGCTGACCTATTTTTGCGTTCTAGCATCGCGTAAAGGACATCCATCTCGTAGAAAGATGTGCCGGCCTGAAAGACTCTTACCGCAAGTGGCGAGTAATGACCCGTGGCTTCACAGAATTTCTGAGGAATGGCAGAGTTCAGCGCATTTTATAGGCATCACAGGATTAAAGGGCGTCGCGGTCTTCTTCTTAGTCTAACATTTCCGAAATTTCACGAAATTTACAAATGTGCTGGGATTATGTTAACCCCGAATCTGCGACTGGTCCGCAAGGCTTACCAAACCGGGCAGCTTATGCTTCCTAGCCGCCATTCTCCGCGAGTCGGCCAGTCCTCGTCGAAGCCGTGCGGCCTCTTCGTAAAGTCACCGCCATGTGCAGTCTAGATCAGCCCTTCTCAGAGGTCGAGCCACTCAGCTCGCCCGAGGAAATCCGCCAGGCCGCACGGTTTCCCTCTTCCCTCTTTTCTCTTTTTGCTTGCTTCCCGTCACCTGTGCCCGGTTCTCCTGTACCCAAGGCAGCCGATAATTTTAGCCCTTCCCGTTTGGGCAAGCCCCCAAGCCTATAAATAGGGGAGAGAGCACACCCAAAGCACGCTAACTTGAATCCAGGAGCTCACTTGTTAAGAGCTGTGGTCTCGAGCCTAGTGCCTTGCGGCCTACTGTCTGGCTGACTTCTCCTTTTTATCTCATCTTTCCTGTCTAAGTGTAACTGCTTCATTTTATATAAAAGGAAAGCCTGCCGCAAGAGAGGCATTTAGTCCGCGAAAAGTGAAGTGTAGTGTCTCCGCTTCTTGCGGCTTGCTCTTATTTTTTCTCTAACCACTAGTAACCGGCTACTCGGCAGTCTCTCCTCTTTTTCTCCTCATCCCCCGTGAGATTTTGAACAGTTAACTAGGTGGTGCCTTTTCGTGCATCAACAACGTTGATCGAGCTCCAATTGTTAGTGGGATCCTGGAGACAGTAAAATTCTCGACTGATATCTGGATGTCCAATGCGTCGCAGAAAGGATCCTCATGATCCGGCATATCTTTCCTTGAGAAGGTGATCTTCTCATCCGGGGGTGGGGTTTAGGATGTGGAGCCAACGCTCCGAAGGTACATGGTGTGAAGGCTTGCCTTCCGAGCGGCATCGACCCCCCCCCTTGGATTACCCCGATCCCTCCTCGAGCTCCTACATCCGCTCGGTCCTCACACTTATCCTCCTCTCCCCTGGGTAGTACCCCTTCGATCCGCACCTCCTGGTTGGATTGCTGCTGCTGCTCCCTATTCTCCCACATCTCGAGGAACTCCGGGAATATTGTCATGGCATGGCCCTCTTCTGAATGGAAGTCACAATAGGGCAACTATACCCTCACTACCCGCCTTCTCCTCTGCTATCCTCACTCCTCCTGTAGGCTATCGTCATAGCCTAACGTTGATCGGGGAGAGGAGGCCTCTAGACCTGCCTCCAACCTTGAGTGTTGAACTGACCCTGACCCCCCTAGCGATTGTCTCCTCCATGGAAACCTCTCCGCTGGCCCTGCCACTCCGACTGCCTCTAGCCGAGCCAATTGTTTGGCTCCTAGCACACCCACCTCAGCTGCTGTTGTTGCGACTATTGCTCCCTTTGCCTAGGCTCAGGACTCCGCACCTCTTGTCCCTTGCCACCTCTCATCTCCTCCTCCATGGCCCACCTGGCCAGCTTCTAGTCAAAGTCCGGGTTCGATGTCTCCCTGTCGAACTCCCTTACTGCCCTCTCCATCACCTCCTTATAGGAGAGAGAATACACGCTCTTCATCTCCCTTCTGAAGAAGCCCTGTTGTCGGCCCAAGATGAAGGCCATCATTAAGGTGTGCCCTGACATCTTCTAGACTTGGAGTACCTCCTCCTGGAACCGGTCCACATAACTCCCTAGAGTCTCGTTCACCCCCTGCTTGATGTGGAATAAGGACTCAAACTCCTTCTTCCTCTTCTTGGAAGTGGTGAACCTCAGCATGAACCCCCGACATAGGTCCTCGAAACAGTAAATGGAACTGGCCGGCAGCTGGTGGAACCAATCTCTTTCCTTCTCCTTGAGTGTGATGGCAAAGAGCCTGCACTTGAATGTATCTGACATCTGTCGGATCGAGACCAATCCTCAAATCACTAGATTTGTTGAACCGGATCGTTTTTTATGGTGTAGTAGGACATATGTGGCTCATGAAACCCCAATAGAATAGGGGCAGATGACACCAACTCGCTTAAGGGGCTTCCTCCCCTATTGAGCGAGCCGGAGGATCTCGCACACCCATCAAGCCGATCCGATGTCCACTTATCGATCCACGGAACAACACTCGCCCCTGCAGATCTCGCTCCCTCCCCTCCTCTACTACCTCCTTCCCAGGTCGCCTATCAGGGGTGTTCTTGCCCAGGTTTGGGTTTATGACAACTGGGACCGCTGGCGTCGAGCACTCGACGTGCGTGCCGACTGAGAACTTGACGAGGATAAGCACCTCCTAACGGAAATCCTCGAACATCCCGAGGGTGGCAAGAGGGGGAGGGGGTGGCGAGTCAGCCCTGCCCTAATCTTGTCCTTCTCCTCCAGTCATCGTGCTCAATAAATATTTTTGGTGCTGATCACGCTCAACGCTCACTGCTCCAAAATGTTGAATCCGAAATTCTTCTTCTGTGGTGTTCGAACCCTTGGGGAATAGGTGATCTCTCACTTACTTCTCCCTCACAAACTCAAATAGCTAAAGACTTAGATAAAGAAATAGACCCAAGGCTCTAGCATGGAGGTCCCACCATACACCCAGAAGATCTTATAACGCTTCTCCTACTTAGACAAGTACTGAGCTAACGATACCTCAGAAAGAGCAAGAACACTAGGGCATAAGTAAGCATGCCCTTTCAGGTACCCCCTTGGGTCTATTAATAGTTTTCTGAAAATGGTCTGCCAACAGCCAACCTCTGCTGTTCTAAATACCTATATGCAGTACAGATTGGCCTGCCAGTAGCATAACTCCGCTGTTCTAAAAGGCTATGGGCAGGACAGCGTGGGTAAAATGATAAAAATACATCTTTCAACACTTGGGCGAGTGGCCCTTGAAAACCTCCACTCACATGGGGTGGCGGGTGCTCGATGGTGCTAGCACTCGCCACCTCCCTATGACCCTGGGTGAGTGCGAACCAGAAATGCCTCACTCGCCAACTGCCTGCCAGATCCATGGGCGAGCGTGAGCCTGTTGCTCCACTCTCCCCTGTTTCTCACCACCCCACCTAGGCGAGCCGACGAGGCTCCATAGATCTCACTCAATGCCAAGAAAGAGGCATTGAGTGTCTGGGCTTCACTCAATGCCAAGGAAAGAGGCATCAGGTGAACAAGCCTCACTCATTGCCGAGATAAAAAAGGCACTGAGTGAGTTCGCCTCACTCGATGCTGGGGCGGAAGGCGTCGAGTCGACTTGATGCCAGTGGAAGGCGTCAAGTGTACTCGAAGTCAGTAGCCCTTCTTGCCTTGGACTTGAATAACATAACTTGGCTTGTCTGGCTCCTGTAGATCCCCACTAGCCGCATATGGCATTGTACACCTGCGGGTTGGTTCTTTTCTCGCACAGGTTGTTTTCTCTACTCGTGCTTTCTCATCTCTGTTTGCTCCTTTTTGGTGGCATGTCCTCTTTCTACAGTTGATGCGCGAAAACGGACACCACCAGCTAACGGTTCAAACACAGGGGAAATGAAGGGAAAAGAGGCGACTGCAAGCATCTATCAACTAGCAGATCAGAGAAAGAAATAGAGCTGTGAGCCACGACAACACCAGACTTCGCCCATCATGGCCTAAATGCCTCTTGCGACGGGCTTTCCTTTGATTTCAAAAGACTGATTACAAGTAGAGGAAAGAAAGTTGAAAGAAGAGCAAGATGGAGACCGCAAAGCCTGAGATTCGAGTCCACAGCCTTTAACAACTAGGCTCCTTGGCTCGAGTTAGCATGCATTGGGGTGCACCGCTTCCCACTATTTATAGGTTCGGGGGCCTGCCCAAACAAACAGTGGTAAAATAATTGGCTGCCCGGGGTACAAGAGAACCGGGCAGCGGTGACGGGAAACAAAAAAGAAAAGAGAATCCATTCCGCGCAAGAGGGACAGACTGGGCTCGCGAGCTAGAGCTTCCGTCTAGCAGTAGAACACGATCTTGGCTGAAGGTCCATGACCTATGCGGGCTGACGCTTGAGTCTGCCTGAAGAGAACTGGAAAACGATCTGGGAAGCTGATCACTTGAGGCTGGATGACCTGGGCTGACTAGAGGATTGAGTCCGCCGCTGAAGGAGGTTGGTACTGGAATCCCGAGTGGGCGACCTGGACGGACTAGAAACTAAGTCCGCCGTCGGAGAGCCCTGGATCTGCATGGTCTTGACGACCTGAGCCGAATGTAGAAACTGAGTCCGTCGATAGAGGTGGAAGACCTGTCCTCTTTGAACATGTTGGGGATTTTGGGGTTAATATAATCTCCGCGCATTTTTTAAGTTTCAGAAAACTTCGAAAATTTTTTCTTAACCGCCGAGTCCGCAACCCTCATTAATGCTGTCAGCGCTATAAATATCGCTGGAAACTCTGTTTTTGCCAAAAACTGTTTGTGCCACGGGTCGATTTTCATCACTTGCGGTCTGCGCTTTACAGTCCAGGATGACAAGGCTTAGATCGTTCTTCGGCAATCATTCTTCAAGGACAGAGAAACCTAAGCCGTAAACAAGAACAAAGAAAGTTGCCCACATGGGCGAAATTCCTATCCACCATGTAGGGGAAACTTCATAGAGGGGACAAGAGAAGAATGGCTCAGTCCACAATTCCCAAGAGTCTGAACGCGAGAATCCCGCAGATGTCTCTGCTTCTCAAAACGTGCCATCAAAAAGCGCGGACAAAATATCGAATCTGCCCGCAATTTCTGACTAGAACCAAGCAAACTCAACGGGTATGGAGGTACACCCTTCTGCCTTGGGAACATATATGCTGAGGATAGACCTGAATAAGGAGGTCTCGTCACCGGAGGTTCGGCAGCCGAACTTTGATCTTCAACAGGAGAAGCGGCCTGCTGAAGAACAAGCTGAGGAACAACTGTTTTCTCAGGCTTTGGTCGTCGTCGACCTGGACGTAGTCCGCAAGAGTCTATCGGACTCAAAGAAAGTTGCCGCTAACTTGGAGAAAAGAGCACCTTCTGAGAAGAAGAAGAGGAAGAGGGACAAGTCCACTATTGCCGAGCGGGTTGAGAAGAAACTGCGGGTTGGAAAGGAGAAGAACGTCTCTATGCGGACTGGAGCTGCGAGCTTGCAGCACAGGCCACAAGAAAAGGAGGTTCCAGACGCCGGCTTTGTCACCCAAGATGCTCCGACACCGGGAAGTGATTCCCTGTCAACGGTCAGTTTGTCCACTACTGAAATACTCAACACCATCGATAATGAGAAGCTCGCTAATAAGAATCAATCTCTGTTGGAGGCATTGTAGCCTGAAGTTGAGATATTGTGAGTAAAAACTGTTGATCCCCCCTCTGCGCCTGCGGCTGAAGGAAAAGAGAAGACAATGGAGAAAGAGAAGATAGCCATCATGAAGGCCAAGGTCGAGGCGGTCTCAGAGAAGCTCACTGCGGACAAGCGGGCTGAGGATCTACAGACTGTGGCCAAGCGGATGCGGTCATGTAAACTACAACTGGCGTCTAGGAAATTTCAGCGTCCGTGGCTCTATAAATCTCCCCAACGGAAGTCCAGGCCGATCAAGATAATCACGGAGACTGATGACATAGTCGCTTCAAGTAGAACGATGGCCGAGACGAGAGTAAGAGTCCATCGAGAATGGAAGAAACACCTAAGTTCATTTGACCCAGAGTGCGCGAGGCGTCCTGTCTTTGATAGTCGCCAGATTGCTGCGATAATTACAAAAAGTTTAAATTTACTCTTTACCTTTTGAGTCCGTCGTGACCTGGGTTTGAATATGAACTTTGCTTTCTTTGTTGCAGGACAGATGTCGCCACCCAGCTCTGTTGAAGCTGGCGAGATTGTGCTGTCTCCTGAAGTAAATGCTCCAGAGCTGCCTGGCGTGATCTCTTTTGATGAGTCTGCACAAGGTGAGCAGTCCAGCCTAGATAATTTGATACTGTTAGAAAGGAAGAAGTATGAAGATAAACATAAAGACGTTGAAGAAGAGTTGAAAAGGCAGATAGAGCAAGAAAAGGCTCTGGAGGACCAGGTCGCCATCATCTCAATGGCGCTTGAGAAGTGCAAGAAGGAGAAGCGGAGATTTAGTGAGGATTCCCTCCACTATAGAGGAAGATACTTGGATTTAGTGCTAGAAGGAATGAATAAGAAGGGTGCCGAGGTCGCTGCGGAGAGACGACAACTGCCAGATCATCCTGCTTCAGCAGAGGCTCCAGCTCTAGCAGCAGGTGGGCAGCCCGCAACGGACGAGGTGTAGAGGCCGGCAGCCGAGCACGTAGTTCTTCTGAGCAAAATAGACCGGGAGGCCACGCACATGCACCACACATTCTACTCAATGCACCATCTTATCTACCAACTATACAGAGAAGTGATGCAGGGAAGCGACCAGGCGACGCATCTTAGCAGGGATCGGCAGGAGCGACCTGCGCGACCTGAACATAGAGGCCGCTAAGTCCGCTTGTAGATGCGAACAATTTGATTTGATGTTTGATGTATAATTGGTGTGCTTTGAACATTGCTCATTTCTTTATCGAACTATGATGTGAAATTTGTTTGATCTGTATAATATTGCACTGTGATTTGAAAAATACTGCGATCTGCGTGATGTGAATCTTTCTGCAGGTTGATGTTGAATGCGAACTATACAAACTGACAATGTGTCCGACTATTTTGATTTGTAGATTGCTTTGAAATTGTTTAGGAACACTGATGATACAGCGATCTGGGCGGACTGCCTTTGAGTCCGCGATCTTTGATTAAAAGAAGCTTGGTCCGCGCAGACTGAGCGATCAAGCTTTGCGGACTGGCTGAAAAGCTATTAGACCAGATTTCTATAAATAGAGCTCAAGTCTTCCTTCTTTGTAGGAATGCGATCGAAACAAAAGTCCTTGCGGTCTCGGAAAATGGTGTTTGCTCGTACTGATGCTGTGATTGCCTTTCATTCTGCCGACCATAAGAAGTGCAAGATAACTGAAGTCGATCTCGAGGCTTTTGTTGAGAAGCATATGACAGACTCGTTAGTTCTTGTCCGCATTCCTGAAGACCAAGAAAGGACCAACTTATCCACTGCAACCCAGATTGCAGTGCCGATCGATCACTTTGACTGTGGATTCAAATTTCCTTTTTTGTGGGAGATCGCCGATATATTCGAACTTTACGGCATTGTTCCGGGGGAGCTCGCGCCGAATACCATAGCTGCCATTTTCAGCTACCTTTCTTACCTGTGATCTGAAAAGATTGCTTTTTCCTTGAATATTTTTAGGAAATTTTTTTCATTCCCCTCGTTAACACCATCCGGAGGCCTCCTCTATAAGCGTGTGATATATTTCTACTGCCGAGGAATGAAGGTTATGGGCTTACATAATAAGATCCATAACTGGACCTCTAGGTACCTCATCTTTGAAGGCGACCTGGGGTTCGCGCACACTCATTCGCAGGAGCGTGCGGACTCTGTTTTTAAGAGTGTGAAGCTTGATGCAGTGGAGACCGCCATTGTTGAGTTCTTGGCAGGAGCAAGACTAGACATCGATCACTACATCCTGCTCCTGCCCAGCTTAGACACCATAGCTTGCCAGGAAAGTAAGTTATGCGACCTGTCTTTGAATCTGCCGTGACCTGAAATGTATCTGCTGTGACCTGCAATTGATTGTCCTTTCCTTTTCTTGCAGTGACCTTGGCGGTGCCAGCGAATCCGACTCAAACACCAGGCGGCCTGACTCCTACAAGAGGGGAAAGGAAAAAGGAGATAGCAAGGAAAAGAAAAGAGGAGGGGGATCCCGCCGTGGACTACTCTTCCTCTGAAAGTTTTGATACATGGCTTTTGAAACAGCCAAAAGTATCTGAGGGGAAACCCGATGATCCACTGGCACAACAAGAATAAACATGTCTGCCTTTCCACCAATCTTCCATCCTAGAAGACTCTTCGGATATCTCACCACGCCCATGTGGCGATCTCTGCGCTCTATGGGAAGCGCAACTTGCACGACCTGAAGGGCGTACCGCCTGCCGATCACCCTTTGCTCGCCGTCCAAGCCAACACGAACAACATTGTGACGAGACACTTCATGGGTTGTTTGACGTGCGACCTGCTCAAATAGAACAAGCAACTTCAGTAGGAGAATAAGCTGCTGAAGGAAAGAAACATGCGGTTAGGAAAGAGGATAATTCTCCATAAAGAAAATGAAGCGGTAAGTTTCGTATTCGAGGCGATCTCCATTGCTTGTCTGTGGCGAACTGACTCATTTTGCTTTTCTGCAGACCGCATATGATATTCTAAACCATAGCTTCCAAGACTCGATGTTTCCCCATGTGGAGGAGAGCGTCGAGGTTGCTATTGATCGATTCATTGAAGGTGGCTTTGCCAAAGATGGGGTGGAGACGGTCCCTTTTGTGAGGCTCTTCCCCGAGCTGAAAGAGCAGGTCGCAGAGATGGAGCGAGCTGTAAAAGGAAAGGCAGTAGTTGAAGATGAGGAAGATGAAAAAGAAAGTGAAAAGGGCCGAGCCGAAGATGAGGTTGCCGAGGATGCTGATTCAAGCAAACAGAGGGAAAGCCAGTCTGAGGAGTCTGCTTCTTCATCAAGCTCTGATGAAGGAAACCCGTAGAGCGAATTTGCGAATAGCGAGAGTTCGGATGGCAGTGGAAGCGACTCAGGAGGCTACTCTCCTGAGGTCAATGTTGATGAATCTTCAAGCCCTGATGCTCCTGCAGAAAAGAAGAGGAAGATGTCGACATAATAAAAAGATGTATTTTGCTTTTATTTTTTGTAAAGGGGGTAGACTCGATCAGAGGTCACCAATTATGAAATAGATGTAAATTTTTGACTTCAATGAATACAAAGGATATTTTGATCATCTCGCGTCTTCTGCCATTTTTATTGTTCATTTCTTGTTTTCTTCAATGCTTTGTTAAGACTTGTTGTCTATAATGTATATGATCAATAACATCCACTACAGTTTAGTGAAAACTAGTCCGCACCACTTAGACTTTAGGTTGCATGCTTAGAGATAAGTATAGCTTGAAGATAACCAAGATCGACAATAATCCAAGCCGCGACTCTTGACTTACAGCTTGCCAAGTTCATATAACAGCAGGAATGATTTAGCTGTAGTTCGCCATAATTTCTTGAACACGATAAGAATGCAATTTTATATCTTGCCAAAAAGATATGGGTAGTTGGCGGACTCTGTCGGATACCAAAATACAGTCTACAAATTCATTAACCAACATTCTGATAATAAACTTTTGTGAGCTAAGAAAGATAGATGATTGATGTTGCGAACTGAGAGAGAATTATAAATAAACTCTGCGAGTTGAGAAAGATGGGTTACAGACTTAAGTGACAAAGCGGGCAGGTGTGCACGAAGCCCATTGCTTTCCTCGCAGGGTCACAAAAATTGTCAACCACATTACCCAAGTAACTTGGCGGCCTGAAAGATCAATCCTTGCGGACTACGGCGAATACCAGAATTTAGTCCGACTGAATAGAAATGATCCACAGGTTTGGTGACCAAGCGGGCATGTGCGCACGAAGCCCATTTCTTTCCTCGCGGGGTCACAGAAGCTGTAAGACCAACCCACTACAAAAATCGGCGGACTGCGCAGATACCGAAATACAGTCCGCGCCGAGAAATGATTCACAACTAAGGTGACTGATGGAGCTGACTCCCCACGATATGTTGCCAAGGAGCGTCCTCCCTCTGATGATGATGGTGACCCGATTGATGGAGCCGACTCCCCACGATATTTCGCCAAGGAGCGTCCTCCCTCTGATGATGATGGTGACCCGATTGATGGAGACGACGGCCCGCAACATTTTAAAGACGGCGATGGCGTGCTTACGGATGTTCATGTGGAGCATCGTCATAATACCCGTCCTGAACGCAAGCCAACATATTAATAATAATTAATAATTATTATTAATAAATAATTATTAATTATTAATTAATTTTTATGCTTTGTTTTATTTTTGCAATGTTATTTAATTTCATGTTTTTAATTTCCATTTCATGTGTAATGAGTGGTGCGTATAACCATCATGTAGTATTTTAATTATTTCATTTCATGAACTATGATGGGTGCATATAACCATCATATGTTCAATTTGAATTTTGAATTTTGAAGTTTGTTTGGAGGGAGATTGAGTGGTGTAGCCTATATATAGGCATGTATCCTTCATGTTTTAATTAGTGAATGAATAAAGAAAATTGAATTTCAAGATTGAAATCCTCCTCCTCCCCAAGGCAAAATTCGGCCCTTCCTCTCTTCCTCTTCCACTTGGCCGCCGGCCACCTTTCTTCCTCCTCTCTCTCGGTTTCCTCTCTTCCTCTCCTTCCCCATCACCTCTTTGCAACCTAACAAACCCGAGCCATCTTCCTTCCCTCACCTAGCCGACCACCTCCAACAACCACCAAACTCGAGTCCCCTCCTCCAACCAAGAGAATCGGCCACCACCCTTTTCCATCCCTCCAAGCCGAGCCATCATCAACACCACCAAGGCCGACCACTACTTCCCCTCATAAAACCGGCCACCCCCATCTCAAACCCGAGCTCCCTCCACCACCATCAAAACCGACCCCCTCCCCCTCCAAAAATCTCATTCCTAAACCAAAATATTCTCTACCATATTCCCCTCTTATTCTCCATAATCTAAATATACCTCCTACCATAATTTATCTACCTACCATAATTGAAAAATATCTTTCCTAAAATATTCCGATATCCTGCCACATTTTCTCTCTCCTGCCTTATCTAGAATTATTCTTTCCATATTCAGAAGATTTCGCCAGGACTTTCCAAATACAGCGTGACACGAAGAAGGCAATGAATTTCTCTCCCTCCAGCGTATCTGTGGTGGTGCCGTTGAGGAACGATTCTAGTTGAGCGTAACCGGATTCATCCAATCCGGTTGGGTAACGAAAATCTCTACTTAACGTGTTTCTCTTCCTTAGATAAATCTTGTGGCTTTGGCAAATTGCGCATTTTGTGTAACGCTTGATTTTTCGTGGTTTATTTTATTTTAGTTATTGTCTTGTTTATCGTATTTTCGTTTAAGTTCGTGAGGCGTGGCGGCCCTCGTTTGTATTTTGTTGGGAGAGAACCACCCTTGCCCGAATCTTTTGTTTTCGGTGGTTTCTCTTTTGGTACAACACGCTCGATCGAACCGTGTGGGTTCTTTTCGTTTGAGAGGACCTTGGCCTATCACCTTGGTACTATCTTGAAGGGCTTTGCGAACCCTCCGTAATTGTTGTTTAGTAATAATATTAATTAAACTGCTGCGACGTTAAATGCTAGAGTGTAACGTGAGAATTATTCGAGAGCGTCACGTTAATTTGTCGGCCACCAAAACGCTCGAAAGAGCGGGCCTACATCAATTTGGTATCAGAGGGAGGTTCACGTCAATTTCTTAATTGGCACTCCTCCCCCTTCTTGTAGCACGTTAACACGCACTCACACGTCGCAATATCATTCATGAAAAATCAAAATTTTAACTATTGGTCTGCAAATAGCGACCTTAAGAAAATTTTAATTTTCTTAAAATTTAAAATTTAAATTTTCTGGAATTTATCCATCTAATTATTAGTAAGAAAATAAAAATAAAAAAAATTCATTAAGTATTTATTTTTATTAATAAATTTGAAATTTAGTATTTGGTGTGCCAATAATAACCTAGATTTTTATTTTCTCAGTAAAAAAAATCCAGCAAAAATTTTTAATTTTCCTCATATTTTTACAACAAAAACCCTATTTTATCATATTTAATACCCTAGTGGTTAAGCGGGAACAATTCCATCTTCGTTAGAGTAAAGTTGTCCTGGTACCCTTTTCCTTGCACATGCACTAACTCCGGGTGAATTTTTCTCCCCGGTTCGCGCTAAGATGGCTTATGACGTACATGCTACTCATTCCCACACTTATCCTCCCATGTTTAGTAGGACCCCCACGTATGACGGTTTAGGGTGTCCTAAAATTTTTAGGGATTGGCTTAAGGGTATAGAACTTTATTTTAATTGTCACTTTTGGGATGACTACGAGAAAGTTAACTTTGCCCGAGAGCGATTAGTTGGTCGAGCCCGATTATTTTGGTTAAACGAAGAGCGTCGTGTTGGTGTCTATCATTATGCTTGGCCGCACATGCGTAGCCTCCTCTCAGATCAATTTGATCCCGCCTACCTGCGCACTAATAGCACCACACCCGTTAGTCAGAATAGTTACGACACTAGACCCGTAATTGCTTATAGGAGTGACCCTACACCTCAGGATAGATCCTATCCCCAGAGAGGTAGTAATACCCAAGGTGTGCATAGTCCCACCTATAGGGAACATAAGTCATTTGGACCCCAAAATTTGAACTCGAAAGAGGTTACTATTAGGGTGCTTGCTTTGTTAGCCTCGACATCTAAGCCCTCTGATATAGTGACTGATACCTCTGAGGATTCCTATGCGAATATAGAATCTCTGGATGATGAAGTTAATCAGTTAGGTGATATTCTTCCTTCACTTACGATAATGTCTGACTCTCCTGTTGAACCTAAGGATGTGATTAGGACTGAGCCTGTCACTGAGGACGAGGCAAGTTTCACTGACGCTTTTAGTGACGATGAGGATACTGGATATCCCAGTGATTTGGATGAGGATTTCTCCCCTGAGGAATCATCTCCAATCCCCTTCGACGATATTTTAGTCATGGAGTCTTCTGATGACCCTGATTTAGAAGACGTTCCAGCAGAGTCGGTAGAGTCATCCGAAGCTGAGAGCGTACCTGTTACTGAATTAGGTGATGACTTGCTAGGACCCGACATTATTAAGGTTGACCCAGGCTTATTAGATATTTCTACGGTATTGGAAGAGTCACCTTGTGATGTTTGGTCAATTTGGGATAATCTTAGTGTGATACATCCGGGAGTTAGTTCGTTTGCGTTATCAATGCCGCTTAAAGGTCAAGTTAATTTTGATACTCCCCGGGATTCGATTTGTCCATCACCATATTTTGACTTAGACGATGTCCCTACCTCATGGGAAGAATTGGTCGATATAGGATGTAATGTTGTAGTAGATTTACCCTGTGAGGAAAATTTATATTTGGATGACGGTAGCACTGAGGGCCCGATAGATTTTTCTTTAAAGATATCTCCTTTGCCTGAGGCCCAAGGTAGTTTAGAAGTTTTATCTGATATAAATTTGAATACCTTAGAGACGATCACTGAAGCTAAATTGAATAAAATATCTAATGCGTTAGAAGACATGTCGGCTGATTTGATGGATTCATTCTGTGGTGAAAAGTTAACTGAGGATGAGTTTTTAGTGAGGACGAATCCACTATTCGAGTTTACTTTTGATTTTAATGGCTTTCAACTGGAGGCGTTCTCCTGGACGCTTAATCCATGTTTTGACGTTGAGTGTGACTTGGTTCCCCCTACGGAGTCAACCCTGTCGACTCTCCCTCCGGTACCCTTAGCTCGAGTAGATGAGTTCGTCATTTTTAGCCCTCTATATTTAGAGAAGTTT
This sequence comes from Platanthera zijinensis, assembly GCA_039513925.1. Classification (NCBI taxonomy): domain Eukaryota; kingdom Viridiplantae; phylum Streptophyta; class Magnoliopsida; order Asparagales; family Orchidaceae; genus Platanthera; species Platanthera zijinensis. The sequence goes on from CM077094.1 coordinate 40,415,528, forward strand.
ATTATTCCCGCCTTCCCGTTAAACTTACTTATAAAGATGTGGGTGAACGTAGTTGGTGACGAGCGTTTTCTGAAAGCCTATTATTATGATATTTTTAAATCTAATTTTAATACCAAATTTAAAACGATAACATTAGGCTCCACTGATTTGATTTTTGAACTGAAAGAGCCCGTGTCACCTGACTTAATTCCGTTATTTTCTACTATTAATTCCATTCATGTTGCACATGGGTTCTCCCCTCATGGTTTTAATTTAATTAGGCGCATTTTTCATTTCTTGATCCTTCTAAATGTGTCCATTAAATTACTTGCTATGTTGTATCAAATAATCTTCCACCGCTATATGAAAGATTTTGTTTTGGTTTGTCTCACCCCCGAACGGATGCCCCCGGGCACCTTAGAAATATTAACGAATCGTCTAGTCAACTTTTTATGGATTTTACGGAAATATGGTGACATGACGTTTCTATTAAAATTTTCCACTAATTGGGGCATAGCTCCTATTTTCATCGTTACATATTTTACGCTTTATGCTTTAATGCCACTTGAAATGTCTACCTCTCCGTATATATTTTCCACTATGTTTTCTATTGGGTTGGGTGGTGATAGTTTTCTAGGATCGTTCTCCTTCTCGGTCTCCATCGGAGGTATGTTGGTGGATGTTGTTGAAATTATTTTTCCTTTTTTGGCTAATGCATATTTGAGGTCCTTCCAAGACCACCTTGTGTCATACAGGTTCTTCTTCCCCGCCGATGACCTCCCAGACGAGTACTCGCAGGCATACATATCAGTGATGAGTCGTTTTAAGAGGGGGAGGATTGATGGAGCTGACTCCCCACGATATGTCGCCAAGGAGCGTCCTCCCTCTGATGATGATGGTGACCCGATTGATGGAGCCGACTCCCCACGATATGTCGCCAAGGAGCGTCCTCCCTCTGATGATGATGGTGACCCGATTGATGGAGACGATGGCCCGCAACATTTTAAAGACGGCGATGGCGTGCTTACGAATGTTCATGTGGAGCATCGTCATAATACCCGTCCTGAACGCAAGCCAACATAATAATAATAATTAATAATTATTATTAATAAATAATTATTAATTATTAATTAATTTTTATGCTTTGTTTTATTTTTGCAATGTTATTTAATTTCATGTTTTTAATTTCCATTTCATGTGTAATGATGGGTGCGTATAACCATCATGTAGTATTTTAATTATTTCATTTCATGAACTATGATGGGTGCATATAACCATCATATGTTCAATTTGAATTTTGAATTTTGAAGTTTGTTTGGAGGGAGATTGAGTGGTGTAGCCTATATATAGGCATTTATCCTTCATGTTTTAATTAGTGAATGAATAAAGAAAATCAAATTTCAAGATTGAAATCCTCCTCCTCCCCAAGGCAAAATTCGGCCCTTCCTCTCTTCCTCTTCCACTTGGCCTCCGGCCACCTTTCTTCCTCCTCTCTCTCGGTTTCCTCTCTTCCTCTCCTTCCCCATCACCTCTTTGCAACCTAACAAACCCGAGCCATCTTCCTTCCCTCACCTAGCCGACCACCTCCAACAACCACCAAACCCGAGTCCCCTCCTCCAACCAAGAGAATCGGCCACCACCCTTTTCCATCCCTCCAAGCCGAGCCATCATCAACACCACCAAGGCCGACCACTACTTCCCCTCATAAAACCGGCCACCCCCATCTCAAACCCGAGCTCCCTCCACCACCATCAAAACCGACCCCCTCCCCCTCCAAAAATCTCATTCCTAAACCAAAATATTCTCTACCATATTCCCCTATTATTCTCCATAATCTAAATATACCTCCTACCATAATTTATCTACCTACCATAATTGAAAAATATCTTTCCTAAAATATTCCGATATCCTGCCAACTTTTCTCTCTCCTGCCTTATCTAGAATTATTCTTTCCATATTCAGAAGATTTCGCCAGGACTTTCCAAATACAGCGTGATACGAAGAAGGCGATAAATTTCTCTCCCTCCAGCGTATCTGTGGTGGTGCCGTTGAGGAACGATTCTAGTTGAGCGTAACCGGATTCATCCAATCCGGTTGGGTAACGAAAATCTCTACTTAACGTGTTTCTCTTCCTTAGATAAATCTTGTGGCTTTGGCAAATTGCGTATTTTGTGTAACGCTTGATTTTTCGTGGTTTATTTTATTTTAGTTATTGTCTTGTTTATCGTATTTTCGTTTAAGTTCGTGAGGCGTGGCGGCCCTTGTTTGTATTTTGTTGGGAGAGAACCACCCTTGCCCGAATGTTTTGTTTTCGGTGGTTTCTCTTTTGGTACAACATGCTCGATCGAACCGTGTGGGTTCTTTTCGTTTGAGAGGACTTTGGCCTATCGCCTTGGTACTATCTTGAAGGGCTTTGCGAACCCTCCGTAATTGTTGTTTAGTAATAATATTAATTAAACTACTGCGACGTTAAATGCTAGAGTGTAACGTGAGAATTATTCGAGAGCGTCGCGTTAATTTGTCGGCCACCAAAACGCTCGAAAGAGCGGACCTACATTAATTTGGTATCAGAGGGAGGTTCACGTCAATTTCTTAATTGGCACTCCTCCCCCTTCTTGTAGCACGTTAACACGCACTCACACGTCGCAATATCATTCATGAAAAATCAAAATTTTAACTATTGGTCTGCAAATAGTGACCTTAAGAAAATTTTAATTTTCTTAAAATTTAAAATTTAAATTTTCTGGAATTTATCCATCTAATTATTAGTAAGAAAATAAAAATAAAAAAATTCATTAAGTATTTATTTTTATTAATAAATTTGAAATTTAGTATTTGGTGTGCCAATAACAGCCTAGATTTTTATTTTCTCAGTAAAAAAAATCCAGCAAAAATTTTTAATGATCCTCATATTTTTCCAACAAAAACCCTATTTTATCATATTTAAGACCCTAGTGGTTAAGCGGGAACAATTCCATCTTCGTTAGAGTAAAGTTGTCCTTGTACCCTTTTCCTTGCACATGCACTAACTCCGGGTGAATTTTTCTCCCCGGTTCGCGCTAAGATGGCTTATGACGTACATGCTACTCATTCCCACACTTATCCTCCCATGTTTAGTAGGACCCCCACGTATGACGGTTTAGGGTGTCCTAAAATTTTTAGGGATTGGCTTAAGGGTATAGAACTTTATTTTAATTGTCACTTTTGGGATGACTACGAGAAAGTTAACTTTGCCCGAGAGCGATTAGTTGGTCGAGCCCGATTATTTTGGTTAAACGAAGAGCGTCGTGTTGGTGTCTATCGTTATGTTTGGCCGCACATGCGTAGCCTCCTCTCAGATCAATTTGATCCCGCCTACCTGCGCACTAATAGCACCACACCCGTTAGTTAGAATAGTTACGACACTAGACCCGTAATTGCTTATAGGAGTGACCCTACACCTCAGGATAGATCCTATCCCCAGAGAGGTAGTAATACCCAAGGTGTGCATAGTCCCACCTATAGGGAACATAAGTCATTTGGACCCCAAAATTTGAACTCGAAAGAGGTTACTATTAGGGTGCTTGCTTCGTTAGCCTCGACATCTAAGCCCTCTGATATAGTGATTGATACCTCTGAGGATTCCTATGCGAATATAGAATCTCTGGATGATGAAGTTAATCAGTTAGGTGAGATTCTTCCTTCACTTACGATAATGTCTGACTCTCCTGTTGAACCTGAGGATGTGATTAGGACTGAGCCTGTCACTGAGGACGAGGCAAGTTTCACTGACGCTTTTAGTGACGATCAGGATACTGGATATTCCGGTGATTTGGATGAGGATTTCTCCCCTGAGGAATCATCTCCAATCCCCTTCGACGATATTTTAGTCATGGAGTCTTCTGATGACCCTGATTTAGAAGACGTTCCAGCAGAGTCGGTAGAGTCATCCGAAGCTGAGAGCATACCTGTTACTGAATTAGGTGATGACTTGCTAGGACCCGACATTATTAAGGTTGAACCAGGCTTATTAGATATTTCTACGGTATTGGAAGAGTCACCTTGGGATGGTTGGTCAATTTGGGATAATCTTAGTGTGATACATCCGGGAGTTAGTTCGTTTGCGTTATCAATGCCGCTTAAAGGTCAAGTTAATTTTGATACTCCTCGGGATTCGATTTGTCCATCCCCATATTTTGACTTAGACGATGTCCCTACCTCATTGGAAGAATTGGTCGATATAGGATGTAATGTTGTAGTAGATTTACCCTGTGAGGAAAATTTATATTTGGATGACGGTAGCACTGAGGGCCCGATAGATTTTTCTTTAAAGATATCTCCTTTGCCTGAGGCCCAAGGTAGTTTAGAAGTTTTATCGGATATAAATTTGAATACCTTAGAGACGATCACTGAAGCTAAATTGAATAAAATATCTAATGCGTTAGAAGACATGTCAGCTGATTTGATGGATTCATTCTGTGGTGAAAAGTTAACTGAGGATGAGTTTTTAGTGAGGACGAATCCACTATTCGAGTTTACTTTTGATTTTAATGGCTTTCAACCGGAGGCGTTCTCCTGGACGCTTAATACATGTTTTGACGTTGAGTGTGACTTGGTTCCCCCTACGGAGTCAACCCTGTCGACTCTCCCTCTGGTACCCTTAGCTCGAGTAGATGAGTTCGTCATTTTTAGCCCTCTATATTTAGAGAAGTTTATTATTCCCGCCTTCCCGTTAGACTTACTTATAAAGATGTGGGTGAACGTAGTTGGTGACGAGCGTTTTCTGAAAGCCTATTATTATGATATTTTTAAATCTAATTTTAATACCAAATTTAAAACGATAACATTAGGCTCCACTGATTTGATTTTTGAACTGAAAGAGCCCGTGCCACCTGACTTAATTCCGTTATTATCTACTATTAATTCCATTCATGTTGCACATGGGTTCTCCCCTCATGGTTTTAATTTAATTAGGCGCATTTTTCATTTCTTGATCCTTCTAAATGTGTCCATTAAATTACTTGCTATGTCGTATCAAATAATCTTCCACCGCTATATGAAAGATTTGGTTTTGGTTTGTCTCACCCCCGAACGGATGCCCCCGGGCACCTTAGAAATATTAACGAATCGTCTAGTCAACTTTTTACGGATTTTACGGAAATATGGTGACATGATGTTTCTATTAAAATTTTCCACTAATTGGGGCATAGCTCCTATTTTCATCGTTACATATTTTACGCTTTATGCTTTAATGCCACTTGAAATGTCTACCTCTCCGTATATATTTTTCACTATGTTTTCTATTGGGTTGGGTGGTGATAGTTTTCTAGGATCGTTCTCCTTCTCGGTCTCCATCGGAGGTATGTTGGTGGATGTTGTTGAAATTATTTTTCCTTTTTTGGCTAATGCATATTTGAGGTCCTTCCAAGACCACCTTGTGTCATACAGGTTCTTCTTCCCCGCCGATGACCTCCCAGACGAGTACTCGCAGGCATACACATTAGTGATGAGTCGTTTTAAGAGGGGGAAGATTGATGGAGCTGACTCCCCACGATATGTCGCCAAGGAGCGTCCTCCCTCTGATGATGATGGTGACCCGTTTGATGGAGCCGACTCCCCACGATATGTCGCCAAGGAGCGTCCTCCCTCTGATGATGATGGTGACCCAATTGATGGAGACGACGGCCCGCAACATTTTAAAGACGGCGATGGCGTGCTTACGAATGTTCATGTGGAGCATCGTCATAATACCCGTCCTGAACGCAAGCCAACATATTAATAATAATTAATAATTATTATTAATAAATAATTATTAATTATTAATTAATTTTTATGCTTTGTTTTATTTTTGCAATGTTATTTAATTTCATGTTTTTAATTTCCATTTCATGTGTAATGATGGGTGCGTATAACCATCATGTAGTATTTTAATTATTTCATTTCATGAACTATGATGGGTGCATATAACCATCATATGTTCAATTTGAATTTTGAATTTTGAAGTTTGTTTGGAGGGAGATTGAGTGGTGTAGCCTATATATAGGCATGTATCCTTCATGTTTTAATTAGTGAATGAATAAAGAAAATCGAATTTCAAGATTGAAATCCTCCTCCTCCCCAAGGCAAAATTCGGCCCTTCCTCTCTTCCTCTTCCACTTGGCCGCCGGCCACCTTTCTTCCTCCTCTCTCTCGGTTTCCTCTCTTCCTCTCCATCCCCATCACCTCTTTGCAACCTAACAAACCCGAGCCATCTTCCTTCCCTCACCTAGCCGACCACCTCCAACAACCACCAAACCCGAGTCCCCTCCTCCAACAAAGAGAATCGGCCACCACCCTTTTCCATCCCTCCAAGCCGAGCCATCATCAACACCACCAAGGCCGACCACTACTTCCCCTCATAAAACCGGCCACCCCCATCTCAAACCCGAGCTCCCTCCACCACCATCAAAACCGACCCCCTCCCCCTCCAAAAATCTCATTCCTAAACCAAAATATTCTCTACCATATTCCCCTCTTATTCTCCATAATCTAAATATACCTCCTACCATAATTTATCTACCTACCATAATTGAAAAATATCTTTCCTAAAATATTCCGATATCCTGCCACCTTTTCTCTCTCCTGCCTTATCTAGAATTATTCTTTCCATATTCAGAAGATTTCGCCAGGACTTTCCAAATACAGCGTGACACGAAGAAGGCGGTGAATTTCTCTCCCTCCAGCGTATCTGTGGTGGTGCCGTTGAGGAACGATTCTAGTTGAGCGTAACCGGATTCATCCAATCCGGTTGGGTAACGAAAATCTCTACTTAACATGTTTCTCTTGCTTAGATAAATCTTGTGGCTTTGGCAAATTGCGCATTTTGTGCAACGCTTGATTTTTCGTGGTTTATTTTATTTTAGTTATTGTCTTGTTTATCGTATTTTCGTTTAAGTTCGTGAGGCGTGGCGGCCCTCGTTTGTATTTTGTTGGGAGAGAACCACCCTTGCCTGAATCTTTTGTTTTCGGTGGTTTCTCTTTTGGTACAACACGCTCGATCGAACCGTGTGGGTTCTTTTCGCTTGAGAGGACCTTGGCCTATCGCCTTGGTACTATCTTGAAGGGCTTTGCGAACCCTCCGTAATTGTTGTTTAGTAATAATATTAATTAAACTGCTGCGACGTTAAATGCTAGAGTGTAACGTGAGAATTATTCGAGAGCGTCGCATTAATTTGTCGGCCACCAAAACTCTCGAAAGAGCGGGCCTACATCAGTGACCAAACGGGCAGGTGAGCATGAGGCCCATTGCTTTCCTCCCAAGGTCACAGGAGGTGTAAGATCAACCCACTGCAAAAATCGGCGGACTACATAGATACCAAAAATACAGTCCGTGTCGAGAAATGATTCACAACTTAGGTGACCAAGAGGGTAGGTGTGCACGAGGCCCATTACTTTCCTCACAGGGTCACAGAAGCTGTATGATCAACCCAGAATTGGCAGACTAAGAGGACTCAAAAGATGCAGTTCGTGTCCTGCCTGAATTTTACCTGCAAGATGAGAATGAGTTACAGACTTAGGTGACCAAGCGGGCAGGTGCGCACAACCCATTGCTTTGCTCGCAGGGTCAAACAAGTTGTACACTCAATCCTCACCCAAAAGAGAGAAGAAAGGTTTACTGCCGTCTTTCCTGGGGTACAGTCCAGGTTGATCTTTCAGGCAGGTGCATATAACATTACTTTCCTCTGAGATAAACATAGTTATTGGTCTCCTGCAGTCACTGCATGAGGGTTCCAAAGAGTATTCGAGGGTCACAAGCTTGGATGATCTGTGGGAAGGTGCATATAGCATTACATTCCTCACGTGATCATCAAAGTTGTAACGATATCCCTCACAAGGCATGGTAGAACTAGCACCCACCCTGTCCCTCCAGAATGTAGAGGAGGGGTCAGATACCAGCCGGGATCCATAATTCAGTGGCCCACCTCACTAGAATCTGCAAGCTCACACTACACGGTGCGAAATCTCCCCGCTACATGTGGTCATCGTGGTCTTACGCTAATGACAGCGATTCAAGGGGGGTCCAAGCAGATCACAACGATGTCTCCTGGAGTCAGTTATCCTTGCTTTTGAATTGTTCAGAAGATAGTAAACACTCAAAAAAGTGTCACTAAGGGGCCTTTGATTAATGATAATCTTTGAAAATTTACAAAGGAAGAATAAGATAGGAGTTGGTTCAAGAATAGAATCGTTTAAGATCATCCCCACTCCATGTATGCGGTACATCATTTCCTTCGTAAGTTTGTAGATGATAAGCCCCGCTCTTTAGTACTTCCTTGATGATGAATGGACAAGCCCAAGTCGGATTCAGCTTCCCTACTGAGCTGGTTATTACAGCAACATCAACTTTTTTAAGAACAAGGTCTCCCACTTGAAAGTGTTTGATCCTCACGTTCTTATCAAAGTATCTGGCCATCCTTCTCTTTACTTCTTCCTGCCTTATTGCTGCTTTATCTCTTATTTCTTCAATATGTCCTAAACTGAATTTCATCTCTTCATTATTTAGCTCAAGCCAATCTTCCATGCCCTTTCTAGCAAGCAGAACTCTTGGTGATGGAACTTCAAACTCAACTGGAATGAGGGCCTTTGAACCATGAGAGAGCTTGAAAGGAGTCTCTCCAATTGCTGATGAAGGTGTTGTCCTCAAGGTCCAGAGAACCGACGGAAGTTGATCAGCCCAACTACCTTTGAGATTATGCAATTTCTTCTTGAGCAAGTTGAGAATTTGCTTGTTCGCCGCTTCAACCTGCCCATTACTTCTGGGATGATGGACTGATGCAAAACGCAGCTCTGATACAATCTGCTTGCAAAAATCAACCATCTCACTGTTGTTAAATTGTGGCACGTTTTCTGTGATAATAGCCATTGGAATCCCATGCCGGCAAACTATCTCTCCCCAAATGAAGTTCTTTACAACCTGAGTTGTCGTTTTAGCTAATGATTTGGCCTCGATCCATTTGCTGAAATAATCAGTCATCACTATAATGAAATGCTGATGTACGCTTGCCATGGGAAAAGGACCAAGGAGATCCATTCCCCATACTACAAAGGGCCATGGTATTGCGAATGATCTGAGTGACTGAGCTGACGGATGCTGAAGCGGAGCGAACTTCTGGCATTGAGCACATTTCCTAGCATAAACTTCTGAATCTTTCTTCATAGTAGGCCAGAAATATCCTTATCGGAAGATCCTTTTTTCAAAATTCCTTACTCTTGAGTGACTTCCACACTCACTAGAATGAACCTCATGAAGCACTACAGGAGCTTCTTCTTCTAAAACACACCTTGCCATAGTCGACAGGAAGGTCTTTCTATACAGGATGCCTGATACCAAATAGTAATACTCTACTTTTATTCTGAATTTCTTCTTATCTTTGATTAATGAATGAATGTTGTCTATAGACAGATAGAGAATGAACGGATCCATCCAGGAGGAGCGCTGATCAATCTGCATTATCTCTTCTTCATCCACTACTGGGCGGAAGAGTTCGGAAGTTGTTCCTCCTGATGGAAGTCCATTCTTAGCAAGAACATCTGCTTCTTCATTTTTCAGTCCTTGGAATATGCTCAATTGTAAAGCTCTTAAATTTGCCAACTTTGATCTTTACCAGAGCAAGGTACTTCTTCAAGATGTGAACATGCCTCAAAGTTACCCAAAACTTGTGATGCCATCACCAGAGAATCCATTTTGATGTGAACATGCTCGATTCCAAGTTCTCTTGCAAGCCTTAAGATGGCCAATAATGCTTCATAATCTGCTTGATTATTTATAGTTGGAAAGAAAAACTTTATTGCCTGCTCCAACTGGATGCCATTGGGATTAATAAGAACCACTCCTACTCCCGAGTAATTTTTTCCTGAGGCCCCATCAACATAGATGGTCCAAGCCAAAGGAGATCTTCCTGCTTGACTAGAGATGGATTCTGCTGTATCAATCAAGAAATCTGCCAACACTTGAGCTTTGATAGCTGTTCTAGGCACATAAGAGATTTCAAACTCACTTATCTCTATTGCCCATTTAGCTAATCTCCATGAATGCTCTGGCTTCTCCAGCATACTTCTCAATGGTTGATCTATCACTACTTGAATTGTATGTACTTGGAAATATGGACGAAGTTGCCGAGCTGACATTACTAATGTTAAAGCCAACCTCTCCAAAATCGGATATCTTTTTTCTGCACTTTTGAGGATATGTCTAACATAGTAAATCGGAAACTGCCTTCTTTTCTCTTCTCGAACCAGAATTGAGTTGACTGCCTCTGGGCCAACTCCTAGATACAAGAACAACATTTCCCCTAATTAAGGGCTCTATAGCAAAGGTGTTGAAGTTAACTGCCTTTTTAGCTGCTCAAAGTCTTCTGAAACTCTTCAGTCCACTCAAATTTGGATGCTCCTCGAAGAGTTCTAAAGAAAGATGCACTCTTGTCACCAACTCGAGAGATGAATCTCCCGAGACCTGCTAACCTTCCTCCTAACTGTTGAACCTCTTTTGGTGATTTAAGAAGTGCCATATCAAGAATAGCTTTGACATTATCAGGATTAGGGGCAAGTCCTTCTGGAGTAAAGACATGACCAAGAAATTTCCCCTAACTCGCTCCAAAGGTACACTTTAGCGGATTAAGTTTCATCTTATACTTTCGCAGAGTAGCGAATGTCTCTGCTAGATCATGCAAGTGAAGTGAGAAGGTTTTTACTCTTGATCAAGAGATTATCAACATATAATTCAAGATTTCTTCCTTTTTGTTCTTTAAAAACACAATCCATCATTGGTTGGTAAGTCGCACCAGCGTTCTTTAGCTCGAAAGGCATCACCAAGTAACAATAGCAACCGTCGTTTATGATAAAAGATGTATGAGGAACGTCGGGCTTATGCATTCTAATTTGATGGTAACCAGAGAAAGCATTTAAGAAACTTATAAAAGAATACCCAACGGCAGAATAAACTAAAGAATCTATCTAAGGCAAGGGGTAGCAATCTTTAGTGCATGCTTTATTAAATCGAGTGAAATCTACACACATTCTCCATTTCCCCCCAAGTTTTTAAACCATTATAATATTAGATACCCAAGCGGGATATTGAATTTCAGGGATTAATTTTTCCTTGAGGAGTTTGGCAACCTCCTATCTGATTGGATCAGCAAGCTTGGTTGCTATATCTCTTTTCTTCTGCTGCACAAGCTTGACATTTGGATTTATGTTGTGATGGTGCAGACAACATCTGGATCAACTCCTGGCATGTCCTCTGCTGACCAGAGAAGACATTTAGGTTCTCTAGTAGACAAGAGATCAACTCGACCTTCTGATCTTCTGGTATCTCCGAGTTGATGGAGAGCTTCCTCTCCTTCCCTTCAACAATGGGGACTCCTTGATTCACCTGGGCAGGTTCCAAGTGAGCTCCTTCTCTGTCATTAGCTGCCTCTAAACTGGGAACTGGGAGAAGCTTCTGGCACTGCAGCTGGTAAAGTGGGAGGATTAGTTTCAGTCACGTTGACTGCGCGAACATAGCACTCCCGAGCTTTCTTTGGGTCACTCTTGACCCTGCAATGCTTGCCATCAATTTTGAACTTAATCGCCAGGTGGTATGTTTAGATCACAGCTTGATATTTGTTGAGCAGAGGCCTCCCAAAGATTGCATAGTAGCTGCTTAGAGCATCAACTACTATAAACTCGATCTGCTTTGTCATTCCTCCAAGCCTCACTAATAGTGTGACACTTCCTTCGACTTCCTTCCTCTCTCCAGAGAAGGCATAGAGTGGCCCTTCGGTGGAAAGCAGAGGCTTTCCGATCTTTAGGGCCTCAAAGGTTGATTTGAATAGAAGGTTCACAAAACTGCCTGTATCAATTAGGATTCTGTCCACGGTGTAGTCCTTGATGGAAGCTTTGATCACCACAGCATCGTTGAACGGATTGGCAGTTAGGGGAAGGTCTTCCGGACCAAAAGTGACACTTCCCCTTGACGGAGCAGAAGAAGAGGAAGAGGCGACCTCTGCCCGAGAGACCCTTGTAATTGAAGATTTGTGAGTAGATTCGGTCCATGCTCCACCATAAATGCAGAAGAGCCTCCCCAAGGCTCCTTCATCATCTGCATCAATGCATTCACTCTGAACGTTGATAGGCCCCAGATGGCCAACATCATCGATATCTTCGCATTCCCAATGGGCTTCAGCTACCTCCATGCCCTTGGAGGTAGATGGATTTGATGACACTTCCTTCTTGCCCAGATCTTTCATTTTGCCTTCAACAATCAACTTCTCCACCAGCTGGCGAAGGGCTCTGCAATTCTCAGATGAATGTGCCTTCTCCATGTGGAACTTGTAGAACAGGTCAGAGTTCCTTGGTTTCCACTCTCTTGGAGGTCCTTACTTCTTTTCATCAGACTGCCTCTGTAGAATCTGAACGACCTCATCAATGTTAAGGCCCAGATCTGTAATCTCCTCCATGGAGTTGCTGCAATGTCGCCTTGGAGCAGGCGGAGCATCTTGAAGAACTTATAGAACTTGTGCTGGTATGGCAAGAGCGGTGGCCAATGACAGTCTTTGATCACGAAACTATTCATGGCCAATGAATGGTTTCTTGTAGCGGAAATGACGGCCCCTCTGAGAAGGAGGCTGATAGTTGGGGCGAGGAGGCTTGGCGTGGAGATGATTAGCTGAAATAGAAACATCCCATCCTTCAGCCTTAGCTTTCAGGGATGAAATGTAGGACGGGTTGGCATTCTCGCCTTAAATGAAGCGGTTGACGAGAGCAATCAACTCTTGGTAAGTTGTTGGTGCTTTGGTTGTTTCTTTGAACATCAGACGACCTTCCCGGAGGCCATGGATCAATGCAACTTTGTAATAATCTGGGCTCACATTCTGCACCCCTTGGATCTCTTTCTGAAAGCGATCAACGAATCGGGCAGCTGACTCATTGTCCCTCTGCTTTATGTCAAAAAGCGCTGCAGGACCATCCTTTCTCTTCATGGAGGTAGCAAACCTCAGCAAGAGCTCGCTTCGAAACTTGGCAAAAGAAGAGATTGAACCTGACGGCAGGTCATAGAACCACTCTCTCTCCTGTCCATCGAGAGTAGTAACTAGAAGTTTGCACTTGATTGCGTCAGAGAGGCATCTCAAAGCTACTGTCCCTTCGAAGGCCTGCAGATGGGCCACTGGTTCGGTCTACCCTGTATATAGAGGCAGACGAGGCTCCCTGAAACTGCTTAGAGCAAACTCCCATCGGATTCTATACCCGGAGGGAGAGGGCGCTTCATGATCAACTGTATAGGTGAGGCGGACTTGAGCAGGAGAGTCTGCGGGCTGTGCGGACTGGCGGTCTGCAAAGTCAAGCTGGCGGGCAGGACTTCCCCTGGCCGCCGCTCTGAAGAAATCAATCAGAGAGGAAAATGGGTCTTCCAGAGGCTGTAGAGGAGCTGCAGTCTGATCTAGAGGGCGAGCTAGAGGAGAAAGCACGACTTCTGGAGACTGCTGAAGCGGAGTTCGGTGAGCTGGGGTCTGGCGGACTGGAGTGTCAGCGGGATCTGCTACGGGCTGAGGCATAAGCTGCTGAGTCAGCACGCTTAACGCCTGACTGATTATATCCAAACGGTTGTCGGTCTCACTACGAGATCGCTCAGCCTCCCAACAAGACTGTTCGATCGCATCCCACAGCGAGTCCTCTGACGAATTAGAGCGGTCTGAACGGCGAGCTCAGCGGTCTGACATGCTGGTTCGCTGATTTCAAAAAACTACTTTAGATCTGGAGGTCACGTGTTAACTGTTGATGCGCGTAAATGGACACCACCAACTAACGGTTCGAACATCGGGGAAAATAAGGGAAAAGAGGCGACTACAAGCAACTCTCTACTAGCGGATCAGAGAAAGAAACAGAGTCGTGAGCCATGGAAACACCATACTTTCCCCGTCGCGACCTAAATGCCTCTCTTGCGACGGGCTTTCCTTTTATTGCAAAAGACTGATTACAAGTAGAAGAAAGAAAGCTGAAAGAAGAGCAAGTTCGAGATCACAAAGCCTGAGATTCGAGTCTGCAGCCTTTAACAAGTAGGCTCCTGGGCTCGAGTCAATGTGCGTTGGGGTGCACCTCTTCCCCCTATTTATAGGTTCGGGGCCTTCCCAAATTGGCAGTGCTAAAATAACCGGCTGCCCGTGGTACAGGAGAATTGGACAGTGGTGATGGGAAACAAAAAAAGACAAGCTAGTCTGCGCAAGAGGGGCAAACTGGGCTCGCGAGCCGGAGCTTCCGTCTGGCTACAGGGCGCGATCCTGGCTGAAGGTCCATGACCTGTGCGGGCTGACGCTTGAGTCCACATAAAGAGAGCTGGCGGATGATCTGGGAAGCTGATCACCTAAGGCTGGGCAACCTGGGAGGATTGGAGGATCGAGTCCGCCGCTAAAGGAGGTTGATACTGGAATCCCGACTGGGCGACCTGGACGGACTGGAAACAGAGTCCGCCGCCGGAGAGCCCTAGATCTGCATGGTCTTGACGACCTGAGTGGACTGTAGAATTTTAGTCCGCCGATTGAGGAGGAAGACCTGTCCTTGTTGAACATGTTGCGGATTCGGGGGTTAACATCTGCGACCTTTTTTGGCTTCTCTCTCAATTGTGCGGTTTGAGTCTCTGCCCGTCTTCTTTTCTTGTTCGTGGTCTTTATGCAACTTTTTAACCGATTAGTTTGTTAGCCTATTCTCTTTCATATTGCGCTCTTTTTTGTTCGTATAATATTTTTGCTCTTTTGCTGGCTTGTGTCTAACCATGCGGTTAGTCTATTTTCTTTCCGGTTTCTTTCTCCATGAGGTTGGTTTCTCTTGTCTCCTCTATAGCCCATGCTCTTTTAGCCTCTTCTGATAAGTGGCTTATTGACTCTGCTGCCACTTTTCACATGACCGACATTTCTTGTTTGTTCTCTTGCTTGAACTACCAGAAATGGGTATCTCCTGTCGTTATTGCAGATGGGACTTTGGTTCTTATGCATGGTGTAGGCATTGTGCACATCACTCCATCTTTACAACTTGAGGAAACTCTTTATGTTCCCACTTTTTCGTGCAATTTGCAGTCTATTCATGCTCTCTGCACACAGTTGCACTGCATGGTTACTTTTACTGCCACTACTTGTTCTTTCTGGTATTCGGTCCCTAAGGCTATGATTGTTACAAGGACTGCGAGTGGTGGTCTCTTCTTTCTTGTCAATGTTATTGCTCTTTCTACTTCTTCTTCTTCCCTTCAGACATGGAATTATGGTATTGGCCATCCTCCTTCTCTCCTCATCTACTAACTTATCCCAGATCTTCCTCAAGAGGATTCCCCTTTGAAAGGTGAAGCATGTTAGCTTGGTAAACATCATCGCTCTTATTTCCCAGCACGAACGTAACGTAGTTCTTCGCGTCCTTTTGAACTAGTTCACTCTGACATCTGGGGTCCCGCTCCTACTGCCACTATTGGTAGAGGTAGCTTTTACTTTATTACTTTCATTGATGATTTCTCTAGGTGTACATAGTTGTATCTCTTGAAAGAGCATTCTGACCTTTACTCTGGGTTTACCGCCTTTTATAATGAGATCTTTACACAGTTTAATGTGCCTATTCAAGTTCTTCATACTGATAAAGCCAAGGAATATATCAACCATCAATTTTCTAAATTTTGTACGAGCCATTGTTTGGTTCATCAAACTACTTGCCACTATACCTCTCGACAAATTAGCATTGTTGAACGCAAGAATCGTCATCTCCTGGATGTTGCTCGCAACTTTCTCTTACAAATTCATGTTTCTCAGTATTATTGGGTTCATGCTGTTCTTCTCACTTACTATCTCATAAATTGTATTCCCTCATCCATTCTTCAGGGCAAGACTCCATTCTCAGTTTCGTATCCCGGGTTTGAGCCATTTCCTTTACCTCTTAATGTTTTTGAGTGTACAACATTTGTTCACAGACCTTCTCCTGGTCATGACAAACTTTCTCCCTGTTTAGTTACATGCATATTACTTGGTTATAATCTGACTCAGAAGGGGTATCGTTGTTTTGATTATTTTTTCTACAAATAGTATGTCTTTGCTGATCTCATCTTCTTTGAGGATACACCATATTTTTCTAATGCTTCTTTTCTCTTTCCCCCTGATACTTCCTCTTTAGTGCCTATTGTCACAGTACCTATGCAAGACCAGTTCTTTCCACTACTATTTTTGCTACACCGTCTCCTTCTCTCGAGACAGCTTCTTTTCCCTTAGAGCCTTATGTTCCTCTTCTAGGGCCTCTTCCCTCTCCTGATAGTGGATCTGCTCCTATAAACTAGAGTGATCTTTATCTTCCAATTTACTTGCGGAAGGGTATCCGCCAATGCACTAAGCATCCTATTGAGGATGTTGTCTCATATGCTCGGCTTTATTCGGTTTCTAAGTGTTTAGCTTTTTCTATATCTTCTACTGTCATCCCAGCTACATATCAAGAAGCTCTTGTTGTTCCGTAGTGGAAAGCCGCTATGGATGAAGAAATGAAAACCTTAACTAAGAAAGGTACTTGGACACTTGTTCCCACACCTCTAGGCATAGATGTTGTTGGTTGTCGATGTGTTTTTGTTGTCAAGTATCTTCTAGATGGTTGTGTTGACCACTATAAGGCGAGGCTTGTTGCCAAAGGATTTACTCAAATGTATGGTGTAGTCTTCTTTGATACCTTTTATACTGTTGCTCGCATCAACACTATACATGTTATTTTCTCTGTTGTGGTTAATAGAGATTGGGAAATGTCTAAGTTTGATATGAAGAATGGATTCCTCTATGGAGATTTGCAAGAGGTGGTTTACATGGAGCAACCTCCTGGGTATATTGCTCAGGGGGAGTCTCAGGTATGCGAGCTTTGGAAGGCAATTTATGGTTTAAAGTAGAGTCCGCGAGCTTGGTTTGACAAGTTTATTGGATTTGTTTCTCTTATTGGATTCAATCGAAGTTCTTCTGATCATTCTCTATTTATACGAAAGACAACTAAAGGCCTTGTGGTTTTTGCTGTCTATGTTGATGATATCCTCTTACTAGTGATGATAAAGAAGGCATTGATCTGGCAAAATGATATCTTCGACAACATTTTGTTATAAGACCTGCAAGATCTCTTAAAGAAAATTGGTCTTCTTGGCACTGGACCAGCTCATTTCCCGATGGCTATTGTGGATGATAAGGGGTCGACTGAAGATTCTCCACTTCTCCAAGATTGTACTGTGTACAAACAACTTGTAGGAAAACTCATCTATCTGACTGTTATAAGACCAGATATCTGTTATGCAGTTGGGAAGGTCAATTAGTTTATGCAAACTCCTAGAGAGTATCATCTGCGTTCGGCCATGAAAATTCTGGAGTATATGAACGGGTATCTTGGAAAGGGCTTGTTGTTTCATACACATAATCATTTAAAGATTGAAGTGTATTCTAATGCCAGCTATGCAGATAATAAATAAGATAGGAAGTCTACATCTGGTTTTGCACCTTTGTAGGAGGAAATCTTGTTAGCGGGAAAAGAAAAAAGCAGTTAGTGGTTTCAAGGTCATGTGCTGAAGCTGAGTATAGGAGCATGGCTTCAACAACTTGCAAATTGAAGTGGTTATGAGTGCTTATGCTTGACTTGGGAGAAGTCCATTATCATCCTCTCCCTATGTTTTGTGATAACAGAACCATTATTTACATATCAAAGAATCATGTCTTCCATGAGATGATAGGGCACATTGAAGTTAGTTGTCATTTCATTAGAGAAGAGGTGTTGAAGAATAGAACCTACACTCCATTTTCCACTTTTGATAAAGAACTAGCAAACATCTTCCTGAAATAAGTTTCCGCTTCTCTTTCAGATGTTTGTGGTAAGCTGGGCATGGATGAAATATATGCTCCGGCTTGATGGGCAGTGTAAGAGGTTGGTAGTTTGATGGACATGTCTCAATGGCTTGTTGTTTGGGCGGTCAAGCAGTTTGCCTAGGAAGTCTGATTATGTTGCGGTTTAGTTAGAAGCAATGTTTATGTCTGGCAGTTATCTTGGCAGGATTGGTGGTCTGACTATTTAACAGTGTTGCAGTTTTGTAGTATGTTTCCTGCAAGGTTTTCCAGTCTTGGAGGCTAGCTGCAGTAGCAGTCTGATGGTTAACCGCATCAATGGTAAGGAAGTTAGCCGCAACAACGGTCTGGGAGTTAACCGTAGTTTCGGTCTAGAGTTTTGCTGCAGCAGCAGTTTGGAGACTTGCCATAGCAGTGGCCTTATGGTTAGCCCCAGCAGCAGGCTGGATACTTGCTGTAGTATAAGTGGTGGGAGTCCGCAACTCGGAATTGGCGACTAGCAGTTGCGATCTGGCGGCTAGCAATGGTGGTCTGGTAGTTTATCTCTATTGCCGCTGGATGATAAGATACTCTTTGTACAATGTCGCGGTTTGATAGCTTCAAACCATTTAGCGGAACAAATTGTATTTAGTCCCACATCTCTTGTTGTATTCTCTCATCTCCCCCATTTTCTATAAATAAGGGGGCATAACTATGTATTGTTTATCTTTTTGGAGCAATAAATTTTGCCTTTATTTAGCTCTTTTTACAATGCAGATAAACTGCTGGAGATAGATGCTGATACTAAGGGGGATACTCACACTGAGCTCCCTGCTCCTAATCTTCAAGTATTTGTATCTAAAGAGGCCGATGATGCAACTCACACTGAGTTAGCAGTCCAAGAAGACCTAGATGTACTAAGAAACAAGTCACAACCCTCTTATAACATCCCCATTTGTCACAAAGTTTATAATAGAAGGTCTGGTCGGGGACCCATGCCATATTCTATAGATAGTCAGTGGAGTTACACATTAATTACCAAGATATAAAAGTAAAAGTGAGGGATGGATCTGATTTACACTAGAGGTAGGTGAATAGTGTAATTTAAAAACTTTAATTTATTTTTATAGCTGATTAAAATTAAGTGATATATATATATATAGAAAGAGAATAACAACAACACACAAATAAGAAGAATAACAATCACAGACGACACAAGCAATTTTATAGTGGTTCCCCAATAAATTTGGGTACGTCCACTCTTCTACCACCCTTGCAGGAATCCACTACAGGTTTTTGATCAGGTGCCCTGCCACCAGAAGATCTATTTTTTATGGGAGATCTAGCAACCCTTTGAGCTTTTTATCAGGTGCCCAAAACAAAGCTTAAGTCTTTTGATCAGGAGACTTAGAATCCAAAAGATAACTTTTGAAGGGAGTTAAAAACCATGTACACCGTTTATGAAATAAATTAAAAAGGTGATGATGTGAAAGTTATAAGTTGTCTACCTAAATCACCTAGAGGGGGGTGAATAGGTGAATTGTGTGTCTATTTGCAGAATAAAAATTTAACGAACTTGCACAAAAATAATCAAGCAATCACAGGCCACAAGAAGATTTATAGTGGTTCCCCAACCTTAGGTATGTCCACTTTCCCTCACCGATTTAGTAAATCACTAGACTCGGCTACTCCACTATCTCGGATTGAAAACCAATACTACGTCTCGGAACCAAGTTCCTACAAACTCGATCCAAATGGATCTACACGCGGAAGATGAATACTTCCTACAACTTGGAGAACGAAGCTCCTACACTCGGAGAATAATCTCCTACAAAATTACAAAGAGATTTGAAATACAAACAGAAATTTTCTTCTTAGATCTTGAAAATATGTCTCTAGGTTTTCTTCTTGAATTTTGCGGCTTTTTCAGAAATTGTTGAAGAAGACTCTTGGAAGATCTGATCTGAAAAAACTTTGACCTACTCGATCAAGGAGAAGATGAAGATTCCTTGAACAACAAGTCCTTCTTGATCGAAAACAGTCGTGTTGATCATCAAGTTGAGCGGTGGCGGCGACTTCTGTAAAATCGTTCCTTAGAGAGACGACCGATTCAGAAAATTAGAATGTGTACGGTTCACCGCTTAGGGTTAGTCTTAATGACAAGACCTTATATAGGATTTCCCCATAACGGTTAGAATTGACATTAATGATGACACGTGGACCAATCACGTCATGTCATTTGAAAATCCCGTTGATCTGGACTTAAGTAAATTTTCTGAAAAAATTGACTGCTGTTCTCGAGAAGTATGACTAAGTTCTCGAGAACAAGGCTGATTTCTCGAGATCTATACTTTCTGGACTTAAGTTAGTACTCGAGAATAATGAGCTAAGAGTTCTCGAGAACTATTACTCGAAAGCTAAAACTTATACTCAAGAACTAAGCTGACTTCTCGAGAAGTAGAAGCTAAGTTCTCGAGAACTATAACCAGCTTCTCGAGAGGTGGACTTAGAATAATTTTCAAGGCTGTCTCTGGCTACTCGAGAAGTATAGGCTGAGTCTACTCGAGAACCAAGATAAGCTTCTTGAGAGCTTTAATGATGTTGCTCGAGAAATAGTTAAGGCTTCTCGAGAACTAAGAGAACATCTCGAGTTCTGCTAACTCCATTACTCGAGAACTATAATAGACTTCTCGAGAAGTGGACTTAAAAAAAATTTGAACTTAGGAAATTTTTCTCTTTAAGAATCCAATCTTCATTCCATGTTCTAATTGCTTGAATGTGAAGTGTATCCCAATAGAGAGGCTACACTTGAGTCAACACCTTGGATCACACAGTGAGGAATTACACTATATGGTCCTGTGTTCATGACCCACAGTAGACTGAAATTGGTCTATACTTTGCAATGATAGTCTGCAAACACATAACTTAGATATAGATATCAAATAAAACTTAATTCATTTTAGTTCAAGGGTGACTTCATGCAAATCTGGGTCATTGTGGATGCAATACCCAACAATCTCCCCCTATTTGTAGAAATTAGAACCCTCTACACTAAGGTGAATTATATCAACTAATAAAGAACTATATATGAAGAATAGATTCAAATGCAAGAAATGGAAAATTAAATACAGAATTAGCAAAACTAGAAATTATATATATGTAATGTTTTATATTTCTAAATCAACATCCATTTCATCCATAATCTCAAATTGTATATGTACACTATCATCTTCTTGTTCCATGTCTTGAAAAAGAATGTCATTAAAATTGGGCATAAGAGTTTTATCCCATATAAAGGAAGGAGGGGAAGAAACTTGCTCTATAATATTCATTGAATTCTTAATAACAAAAGGCTACGAGACTTGAGAAATGCTAGAAAAAACAATTGTAAGGCTGGTCCTTAGTTGTTCTAAAACTGAAGGATTAACAGGAGCAGTATATCATACTATATCTTTAGAAAGATCAAGCTCAAAAACTTGAAAACCATTATGCAAAGTATCAAAATAAGATAATAAAGAATGCAAGTTGACTATGGGATGAATAGAGGTATCACCAATAGTAACAACTTCTAGAATTACTGCTACTGCTTCTTCAACTGAAATAAACATCTCTGTATCCTGAAAAACCACTGCTGTTGCTGCTCCTGGACTGGAACTGCAGTAGATTCTTCATAAAACATCTCCCCCTTCCTAGATCTAGGGAGACCTGAATCTAGGCCCCCAGAAGAAGGGACAAAATTGGAGGAGGCAAGTTGAGAAGAGAGGGAAGAGATAGAAGAACTAAGAGGAGCCATTTCATCATCTATTAGTTTCTTGAGAGTGGGGGTGATAAATGCAATGAGATTTGAAGCAATGGAAAAAAAAAATCCAAAAACATAAACTCAGTAGGATTCTGAGCAGATGCTGATGTTGGATTTGGAGTAGAAGAAGAGCGAGTAGATCTGTTTGCATAGATTTGATAGATAGTGAAGGCTTGAGGAATAGATGAAGGTGGAATGACAGGAGGAATTTCATCAAGAATGATTTCCTGGATTGGTGAATGAGGTGGAGATATATAAGGTAGAGCTATATGTGGTTGAGATGAATATAGTAGAGAGAAGTGAGGAGGAGGTGAGAGTAGTGGAGATATAGGTGGTAGATGAATTGGAGAACATGTAGAGATGATTGTGGATGGAATATCTTCTGATAGAGTAGGTGGTAGAGGTGACTGAGGAAGAGGTGAATCAACATATAGAGTTGATGATGGAATTTGTTTAGATAGAGAAGGTTGATGAGAACATGGAGATGACTGCCTAGGAGAATAGTGTGGAGATGGTAAAGGAGAAGAATTTGGAGGAGCTGGAACCTCTTCTGGGGTTGTGAGAATGACTGAAATAGCTCTTGTGCTTTCAGAAGTATTCCTAGAAGAGGTAGCCTTGGATGGCTTAGGGATTACTCTCTCCTATCTTCCAAAGAGAGCAGAGGTTAGCCTCTTTGAAACATTATATAAATTGTTTGGGAGACTAAAAGTTCATGACACTTAGCCTGTAAGACAATCCCTAGGATTCTACCATAACCAACATCCTTTTTATTAATCTTTTTCTTAACGAAATCATACAAGATTGATCCCCAATTCACAGCCTTCTGATTAACCAAGGCACACATCAAGAGAAATTGGTGCCTGGTTATATAATCATGAGCAGAATGATTGCCCAATAGAACCTTACCAATAATATCGAATAAGAATTTATATTCAATTGAAAAATTCCTTTTCAGTAAATAGTTAGGGTTTCCTTGTGAATGACCCAACCTTTCTAACATTTCATCAAACTCAGAACTAGATAACTGTATGTCATCTTCACCATTAACAAAAGCAAAATACTTCAGAAAGAATTTCAGGAGTGAGAGGAACCTGATTTCCTAAAATAGATCCACTAATATTTGAAGTATCTTGAATATTGGTTGTATGTACCCATTCTTTGATCTCGGCTATTGGATGTTTGATCCTTGTAATCATAAAATCCCGCAGATTCCTAGGCTCAAATAATTTCCTATGTCCTAGAATATTTGATTAGAATGACTAAATGATTCAATGTTTGTGTCGAAGCCTGCATCAAATTTCATCGCCGAGAGGATTGCTTGAGAAATCACCAATTGCCTGCAAAATAGAGAGATCAAGTGCAAGGGAAATGGAGAAAGCGCGGGATAGAGTTCGATGAAAACCTAATTATAAGTTTTCAGAACTTGAAAAGGCAAACTCTGTCCAATGAAAAGCAAAACCATGAACTCTTGTTCGACAAAAATTCTCAAAAGAAATACATTTTGTCGGTCTCCGGTCGTCGAAAGTTTTGCGAAAGAAATATATTTTGTCGAGCTCCGTTCGACGAAAAATACTTGAAACTAATCCGTTGATCTCCGTTCAACAAAAGTTTCTCAAAGAAAGTTTGTCGATCTCTGTTTGATGAACGTTTCACGAAAAGTACACAGTTTGTCGATCTTCGTTCGAAGAAAGGTGTGCAATTCGTCGATCTCAAACAAAAACTCAAATTTATGACTCTCCATTAAGCATGCCTAACTGATTTAAGAAGAAAATATGTTTCTTTTCATCTAAGGGTTTAGTGAAAATATCTACCCTTTGTAAATCAGTAGAAATGAAGACAAGATTAATTTTATTTTTGTCTACATTATCTCTAAGAAAATGATGTCTTATTTCTATATGCTTAGTCCTACTATGATGGACTGGATTTTGTGCAATTGATATTGCACTGGTATTATCATAAAATATTGTTGAATTATTTAAATTATAACCATAATCTAGTAGCTAATTTTGAATCCACAAAATCTGTGAACAACAATTGCCAGCTGCAATGTATTCAGCTTCAGTAGTTGAAGTAGACATAGAACTTTGCTTCTTGCAAAACCATGACACAAGCCTATCACCAAGAAATTGACATGTTTCTGATGTGCTTTTTCTGTCAACTCTGCATCCAACATAGACAACATCTGAGAATCTAGTTAATTCAAATTCTGACTCAATTGGATACAAGAGTCCTAGATTTGGAAGACCCTTTATATATCTTAAAATCCTTTTTACTAAAATTAGATGAGATTCCTTAGGATTTACTTAAAACCTAGCACAAATACAGGTATCAAACATTATGTCTGGTCTACTAGCTATAAAGTATAATAGGGCCCCAATGATTGTCCTATATATTTTCTGATCAACAGGTATGCCCTATTCATCATTATCAACTACAGCATTATAAGGCATGAGTGTTTTCATAGCTGAGGCATCTGACATCCCAAATATTTTAATTAGCTCTTTAATATATTTAGATTGTGATATAAAAATACAATCAGGAGTTTGTTTCACTTGTAAACCAAGGAAGTAGGATAGCTCACCCATGCTACTAATTTCAAACTTAGAATGCATTAGGTCATAAAACCTTTTGCATAGTTTGGAATCAGTAGAACCAAAAATTATATCATCTACATATATTTAAACTAGTATGATTTTAGATTTATGATGTCTAACAAATAATGTTTTATCTACCATGTCTCTACTGAATTTATTTTCTAAAATAAAACTATCAAGAGTCTCATACCAAGCTCTTGGCGCTTGTTTAAGACTATAAAGGGCTTTGTTAAGTTTAAAAACATGAGAAGAGTGAGTTGGAGAGATAAAACCTGGTGGTTGTTCTACAAAAACTTCCTCTTTGAGCTCTTCATTTAGAAAAGCACACTTCACATTCATCTAATATACCTTGAATCTCTTGAATGCTGCAAATGCAAGAAAAATCCTGATAGCCTCTAATCTTGCAATAGGAGAAAATGTCTGATCATATCCTATGCCTTCCTCCGATGAGTATCCTTGAGCTACCAATCTTGCTTTATTTCTTATAATGATTGCTTGAGCATCCAACTTATTCATAAAGACCCACTTGGTTCCAATGAATGGATAGTCTTTGGGTCTTTGAACTAAGTCCTAAACTCTACATCTCTCAAACTGATTGAGTTCCTCTTGCATTATAATGATCCAGTGGGGTTCTTATTCTGCATCTTTGATGGATCTAGGTTCAATCTGAGAAATAAAATAAGCATGCATCTGATTTTGATTCAGTTGATGCCTTGTTTGAACACCAGATGATATATCTCCAATCACTTGAGATCTAGGTTGATCTCTAAGTGTAATAAGATCAACAGGTAGAGTTGGTTGGTCAACTATTTGTGGTGCTAATTCCTCTGGTAGAATTTCATTAGCCAAAATATTTTCAGCATAAATTTCTGAATTTTCTTCACCACTGTCATCATCAGCAATCTGTTGAGAAGGATGTAATGTATCCTCTCGTGTTAGGATTAATTCATCCAATTTCTCACACAGATTTGGTACCTGAAAAGATTCTATGGTAGAGATATCTCTATCCTTGTAAAACATATTAGTTTTATCAAAAGAAACATGCGCAGATTATTCCATTTTAAGGGTAGATTTATTAAATACCCTATAAGCTTTGCTGACATGAGAATATCCAAGGAAAATTCCTTCTGCATCTTTGGCTTCAAATTTCAATAAGTGTTTCTTATTATTGTTATGAATGTAACACTTACGACCAAAAACTTTAAAATAGTTTACTTTAGGTTACTTAGATTTAAGTAATTCATAGGGAGTCTTACCCTTTAGTTTATGTATGAGAATTCTGTTAAAAACATAGTTTGCTGTGCTTAATGCCTCCGCCCAAAAGGATGGAGGCATGTGAGCATCTGTAAGTAATATTCTAACAGATTCAATTAGGGTTCTATTTTTCCTTTCAGCTACCCCATTTTGCTAAGGAGTTCTAGGAGAAGAAAAACAATGCATGATACCTTCCTTCTCACAGAATTATTTCATTAGAAGAGATTCAAACTCAATGTCATGATCACTTCTAATCAATGCAATCTGAGTAGAGTACTCAATCTTGATGTTCCTAAGAAAGTCTGTAAGAACTTTAAAATTATCTGACTTGTTTCTAAGAAAGAATACCCAAGTGAATCTAGAGAAATCATCTACAATAACTAAGGTATATGACTTTCCTCCCAAACTTTGTACTATAATAGGTCCAAAAAGGTCCATATGTAGCAAATACAAAATCCTGGGTGAATCATATTTAGATATGGATTTAAAACTTTTTTGGTTTGCTTGCCTAATTGACAAGCCCTGCAGAGTCCTTCCTTCTTGGAAGAACCAGAAGGTAATCCTCTAACAAGGTTGTCTTTAGATAATTTAGCAATAGTCCTAAGGTTTATATATCCTAACCTTTTATGTCATAGATCATTTGTTTTACTTATTTGATTGAATAGACAGATTTCTGAATTAGAAGAGTTAAAGTTAACTAAGTAAATATTACCTTATCTAATTCCAGTCAAAATAATTTTGTTTTTATCAGAAGTAATAAAACATAATGACTTATTAAAAGATACCTGATAACCTTCATCACATAACTGACTTATGGAGATGAGGTTATTCTTGAGACCATTCACATAAGCTACCTTCCTGAAGATAACTACTCCAACCTTGACATTGTCGTAGCTTTCTATCTGTCCACAGTTAGAGTCTCCAAAAATGACTTTAGGTCCAAGCTTTGCTTTGAAGTCACTTAAATTCTCTTTTCAACCTGTCCTATATTTTGAGCAACCACTATCTAAATACTACTATTCCACTGTGGTAGGATAGTTCCTTTCCTGTATAAAATAAAATAAGATGTTCTTGACCAAGGTTACCTTGGGTCCTAGCTTTCTTTCATAATGGTAATTAGAAATGTAAGAACACTCTGGGTTATCCTTATAACTAAGTGGATGATATCTCCTAGGAGGGATGATCCACTGAGTAAAAGGATTTATAAATTTTTGATTTTGATTATAATTTTGAAAAGAATTAAAATTTTTGTTTTGAAAATTAGGGTTTGACGAATTATATTGAGTTCATCGAGTTGAGCTCGACGAATGGGAGTGAGTTCGTCGAGCTCCATTCACAGAATGATAATGTTCATTTTTTGTGTTCCACGTTCGTCGATCATAGTTCGACGAATCATATTGATTTCGTCGAGTACCATTTGTTGAATAATTAGACTCAAATCCTGTATTCATAGTTCGTCGTTCTCTATTCGACAGATAAAATTTATTTCGTCGAGCTCGGTTCGATGAATTATTTTGAATATAATTTTTCTGAAATTTTTTTATTTGATTTTGTTTATTGTTTTGTAAAACTTCAATGGATTTATCTGTAATTTGTAATACTTCTTTTCCTTTGGCAGAAACAAATTTTATAGGTGCAGATAAAATATTTTTCTATAAAAGATAAGTTTTACTAAATGAAGCCCCCAAGCCTAGTTCACCATTTAGCCTAGCATTAACTATGCTTGTGATATTCATCAGTTTGATGCTTCTCCCATTAAGGTATTCTTCAAAATTTTTAGCCTCAGATAATGTGTTTTCTAAAGATACTATTTGTTCAGAAGCAATTTTCAAATCATGTTTAAGTTTTATGTTTTCAGAAGATAGATTATCTGATTCAGTTAATTTCTCTCTGAGAAGTTTTATTTCCTTCTCAAATTGTATTAAATCTTTACATAGTAATTTAAAATCTATTTTAAACTGATCTGAAGTAAAATCAAATGTAGAGATTTCCGGATTTTCTTCAGATTCTAATTCAGACTCAAAATTGCTGCATGATGCATTGATTGCCATCAAGCAGACTTCCTTAGACTTTTCTTCTTCTTCATCTTCACTTGTTCTAGATGAAGACTCATCATCTGATTCACTCCAGGTTTCAGCTACAAAACCTCTCTCCTTCTGTTTGTGTTTACCAGAAGAGGGTTTGTTGGAGTGCTTTGTGTAGTCTCTCTCTTTCTTCTTATCCCTCTTCTTATTCTTAAGACATTCTGGAAGAATATGTCCTGGTTTCCTGCAACCATAACACACAATTACTTTAGTCGGTGTTTTGTCATACCTTGGTTTGTCATTATTTCTGGAAGATCTTCTCCTGAAGTCTTTTCTTGCCATTTTGTAGAATCTCTTAGCCAAGAGACCTATAAGATCTTCATTCTATAAAAGAACTTCTGCTTCTTTTATTGCTTGGAAAGCTATGCTCTTCTTTTTTCCTTACTAAAGGTGAAGTCCTTTGTTCTGCTTCCCTTGTTTTGATGAGCTGCTCATAAGATTTGAGCTTGCCCTACATGGTCTCTGTTGTAATCTCATTTAAACTCTTGGCTTCTTTGATTGGCCAGATCCTTGAATCCCATGTGCTAGGGAAACACATGAGGAACTTATCATTGACTTCTGTCAATGTGATGTCCTTCTCCAAGGTCTTCAGTTCATTAATAATAAGACTAAGCCTTGTGTACATTTCACCTACAGATTTAGTTTCTCCCTTTTTGAAGTTCTCATATTGAGAGATAAGGTGTGATCTCTGTCTTTTCTCTCATCAGCAGATCCAGCAACCATTGTATTGAGGGATTTCCAGATGTCCCTTGCTGAAATGCATTCAACAACCTCTTGGAAGATGTCATCTGACATTGTTTGAGCTAAGGTGTTCATTGCTTTTTCATCATCAATCTTCAGTTTTTTCTATGCTTCTGTCCATTTTGGTGGTGGTACAACATTGGTACTTGCTGTTGTCAATGGTTGAGGTGGACCTATCAAAATAGAGTTATAGATATCTTCATCAATAGAGTTCATATAAAGTCTAATCCTTACCTTCCATAGTGCAAACTTAATTAGATTTCACACAGGAGGTCTAGTGCTTGAATATTCCTTATTTTGTGCCATGATAAATTTCTCGGTAAAAATAAAATCTATTAGATCTTATGGTTCAGGTGTTAGCCTGTAAAACCAAAGAACCAACCTCTGATACAAATTGAAAGTGAGGGATAGATCTGATTTACACTAAAGGGGGTGAATAGTGTATTTTAAAAACTTTAATTTATTTTTATAGCGAATTAAAAGTAAGTGATATATATATAAAGAAAGAGAATAACCACAACACACAAATAAGAAGAATAACAATCACAGACGACACAAGGAATTTTATAGTGGTTCCACAATAAATCTGGCTATGTCCACTCTTCTACCACCCTTGTAGGAATCCACTACATGTTTTTGATCAGGTGACCTGCTAACAAAAGATCTATTTTCTAAGGGAGATCTAGCAAACCTTTGAGCTTTTAATATGGTGCCCATAAACCAAGCTTTAGTCTTTTGATCAGGAGACTTAGAAACCAAAAGATAACTTTTGAAGGTAGTTCAAAACCATGTACATAGTTTATGAAATAAACTAAAAAGGTGATGATGTCTTCTCTGTCAAGATTCTATGAGAAGACAAGTGGATGTTGTAAGCAAAAATCTCCCCCTGATTTGGGTAGAGATTATGATCAAGAGAGGGTGAATTTTCTTCAGGGTGTAGGCCTTCTTGAAATTAACTGATTGATGACTTTGCACTAGCAGAGACTGAAGTAGAAAATCTATTAGAAAATATGTTGATCTATATTAATCTGTTGATTCGTTGATTAGCTGATTAACCCTTTAGAGGCAATCTTCTGAAATTATATATAAAATGTGTTGGGTAGTGCATCCATAATAGACCTGATTTGAAGAAGAGCATGAACAAGCTATGTTGAATTGACAATGTATTTGACAATTCTATCAAGTGGTGCTTGCAGCTATTCTATGCTAAGTACACACCAATGTCAAAGTGCAGTGGGTCAATATACACGGGTCTGCGCAACGTAATCCCTCGTTGTGTAGATCAGTGTGTTGATCCACGTGTGCTCTCTCTATTGGAGTGTACTTTTTTTCAAGTACAGGGTCAAGGAAGATCAAGAGCAGAAGAAGGAGAAAGGATGGGTCAAAGACCAAGCTATCAAAAGAAGAAAGGAGGAAAATTCTTCCAAGTAAGAATCGACGGGAGTCGTTAGTGATTCCCGCCAACTTCGACGGGAATCACTAAGTGACTCCCACCGACTACTTCCGGCCGGTAAAGTCAGAAATTCTGCCAAGGTAGAATGGACGGGAGTCCGGAGTGATTCCCGCCGACATCGACGGGAATCACCAACGACTCCCACCGATTTTGCCTTAGGCAGATTTTGCCGCTCGCTGGACCGGTCCAGGCCGCCTTGCTGATTTCGGCCAAAACTCAGAATTTCCGAGGTGGGCCCCACAACTGTCTTTTAGGGTTTGCCTTTGGGTATATATACGATGTTATTCCCGTTGTCTACAGGACACACCAAAAATACGAAACCAGAAGCTGATGCCGTGACCTAGCGCATCGCGAGCTCCGCCCGCACGCACGTCGTCGATCGAAAGTTGTCGGCGCCGCTGATCTCAGCTCGTCTCTGATCGCTCGATGACAGCAACGAGGCAAGCAGCCGGTCTCACGTGTCTCTCTCGAGATCTCTTGCCTTCCGATTCGTTGAACGAGACTTGTTCTCCCTTTCAAATCAATTGAGATGTTTGATCCGACTGAGATCGTTCGAAGGCCTAGCTTGCTTCGTCAAGAAGTTTGGATTTACAAAGCATCGTCGCCGCCGATCTTGACAAGATCCATTCCAAGTGAGAAATCCGATTGTGGACTCTTCGTACTTTTCGTGCAAACTTCAACGAACGAAGAAGGACATCAGAATCTCCATAAAGCATTGTTTGTATTTTTATTTACATTCAATTATGTTGTAAAGGAATTTTCAATCCTATTTGTAAGGGTTGGGTGCAACCCGTTGTGGTGGAGTTATGACTCCGTTGTTAGAAGGGTTCCTTCCGTTGTTAGGGGACCGTTGCTCCTAGTGTGAGGATTGGATTTCAATCCGTTTGGATAAGTGACCGAGTCGTCCCTTGATGGGAGATAGGTCGAAGGGGGAAAGTGGACGTACCCAAATCGGGGAACCACTATAATTCTTTGTGTGTTTTCTATTTTTTGTTTGCTTACTTGTGCAGGTTAGTTTAATTCCGTAAAAGACTGCACGACACCAATTCCCCCCCCCCCTTATAGGTGGATTAGGTTGACACTAGATACTTTCAAGTGGTATCAGAGAGAGGTTACTCATCAATAAGGTTAACACCTTGAGTAAGATCCTGTGTCTGGTGTCGAGAAGAAAACAAGATTCAAGCATAGAGCTATACACAGATGTCTCTCCCCTGAGACTGTCTGCATGAACAAAAGAATATTTTCCCATCTGGAAAATGAGAGTTCAGTTTCATCTGGAAACCATTGACTCCCGTGCTTTATACATTGTGGAAGAGGGTCCCTTCATTCCCATGAAGGCTTCTGACTCCGGAGAAGATCTCTAAATCCCAAAGAGTCCCGCAAAGATGTCTGAAACTGAGTTCTCACTATTCAACTTGGACAAGATGGTTCGACAAATCATTTTTGATATTTGGTCAGGATCGTCTCTTACAAGGTTGGATAAGTGTAAGACTGCAAAGTCCATGTGGGAAACAATCTATGACCTCATGGAGGGAAAGAAGACTGCCTGGACTGAATGCCAGCAAGAAGATGAAGCATACGTGGGGGTCCTCATCTCTTAAGATGAAAGTCAAGAACAACCTTTCAAAATCAGGGCTCCCGTTTCTCTATCAGAGACTGAAGAAGAGATTGAGGAATGCAGTTGTGATGAAGAGGAAACATCAGCTTCTACAGACCATAACTCTAACCCTGATTAGCCCAATCAGGACCAGGTATCTTCCTCCTCTTGCTCTTTCCCACATGTATCTCCTGAAGATAGGAGAAGTTCGGAGGATTGTCCATCAGTTGATGCCAGGGATATTGATAGCTTCGATCAACAGATTGAAACTCTAAATTCCCTTCGAAGAGCCCTTCAGGAGAGCAACTTGCTTGTTGAGAAACAAGCTAAGGAAATTGCTCAGTTGAGGACCATGATGGACCTCCAATTGGAATCCATCAAGGTGAAGGACTCAAAGATCTCAGATCTAAAGTTTTATCTAGACACCGAGAAGAGGATAGTATCTAATTTTTCCAAGGTAGATGCTATTAAGAGAAAGGAAGAAAACGGGTGGATCTTGCGAATTATAAATTCGTGGAGAAATGGAGAAACTTTTTACAGACGCCCCACACCGAGTAGGAAGGGCACACATCATTCCTTCAGGTATGACCATAAGAACAACTATGGTCACTGCAAGAATGGTCGGCCCTCATGTGGAAACACCCATAGTGCAAGTGCTGTTATGGCTACTAGTGAGAAAATACACACGGCTCATCAGGAAACATTTGTATTTACGACCTCAGCCCCAACACTTCATGATATTGCAGGAACAAGCTCTCACGGGATATCTTCCCACCCTAGGACAAAGGGAAAGGGAGTTGGCAAACATGTAGCAAGCATCACTGAGGCCCCCGGATGTGTGCTGGCTGAAAAGAAAGCACCACCTCCCAGGCCTCATGATTCTCCCCACATGTTCACCATCAGACCCACCTCGAGTCTCGGTGGAAAGGGAAAATCTGAGAGCAGAACCAGCTCTGGCCCTTACAGACCTAGGATCGTGACTAAATCCGTTAGTAGATCCGGTCAGAAAAGGTGGTACAATATCCATGAGTGTTGGTGCTGTGGCAGAGTGGGACACTTTGCCATTGACTGTTGGCACAATCCTTCCGTGCAAAGGGCAAGGGTATGTTCACATCCTCCGGAAAGAGACAGCCTTCCTGTCAGAGATCCTGTCGGAAGGCATGCTTTATTTTATATTGACAAGAACCTAGGACCCAATACCTATTGGGTTCCTAAGGTAAGGTAATTTTATTTTCCAGGATAGTCTAAGTACCCATGAACATGATGGGACTTGGTCAAGAGATGTTCCAGGCTTGTTCTGGAACAAGGAACATAGGAAAAGATATAATGCTAACTACAGTGTCCTTCATGTACATGACACTCTTCGTGCTCCAGATAGTGGATCCGAATGATCATCCTAGTAATCCCAGGTACGCGCATTCAAATTAGATAATTGAATCGCATTGCGTAGATATATACACAAATATATATAGATACACACCTTGAATGGAAGGACACGCAAGAAAATAACCATATGACCTCATCTTGGAAACTGAAAAACTTTCAAGTGGAATCAGAATTCTGTGAAGAACATGGTATCTTTCATGAGTTTTCCTCCCCGCGTACTCCTCAGCAAAACGGAGTTGCGGAGAGGAGGAATAGAACGCTCATTGAAGCATGTACGACAATGTTGAATGACGCTTCTCTTCTAGAGTACTTCTGGGCAGAGGCTGTCAATACAGCTTGCCAAGTGCAAAATCGAGCCTTGATCAACAAGAACCATCGTAAGACGCCTTATGAGCTATTGAAAGGCAGGAAACCGACGATGTCCTATCTAAGGATTTTTGGCTGCAGATGCTATGTACTCAATAATGGGAAGTACCCACGTACTAAATTCGGAGAAATATGCTTCGAAGGCATCTTCGTGGGCTATAGTAGCCATAGTCGGGCATATAGGTTTTCAATAAGAAAACCCTAGTGGTAGAAGAGTCAATTAATGTTGTATTTGATGAAGGAAGCTTGCTTCACAACAATTCTTCTAGTGGCATTTTTGAAGATGCAGGTGCAAGGCTTGAACAACTAAGTCTAAATGAGACTGCAAAAATGAAGCTCCCAAGTACGTTAAGGTCTCCACCTCAACACCAACTGGAGAAGATGACGGTCAGGATGGCGAGATTCACCCAGAAGTGGGAGGAGCCCAAGAAGCTGTAGGAGCTCCAGATGCTAGACTCTTAGAGCTCAGACACGTGAGGGATCACCCAAGAGATCAGATCATAGGAGATCCTCGGGACGGTGTCATAACTCGCAGAGGTACAATTAACGAGATTCTGCACCTTATTTTTCTATCACAGGTTGAGCCAAAAAAGTTCGATGAAGCGAACAAAGATGCGTCGTGGATATTGGCCGTGTAAGATGAAATTCATCAATTCGAACGATGCAACGTCTGGATGCTAGTTCCCAGACCAAAGAAACAGAATGTGATCGACACTAAGTGGATTTTCAGAAACAAACTGGATGAACACGGTGTCATCATCAAGAATAAAGCTAGACTGGTGGCTCAAGGATACAGGCAGGAGGAGGGGATTGACTTCGACCAAACCTTTGCACCAGTTGCAAGGCTCGAGGCGATCAGGTTATTTCTGGCGTATTCCTCTCACAAAGGATTCACTGTCTATCAGATGGACGTGAAGTCTGCTTTCCTGAATGGAGATTTAAAAGAGAAAGTATACGTCGCGCAACCCCCAAGTATGATAGGAAAATCACTTCTGGGACGTGCCAATTCCTCTGAAGAAGGCTTATATCATGGAGCAGTAAAAAGTAGAACTGTGTCGCAACCTCTACGGCTGAATCTGAGTATATCTCAGCAGGTAGTTGTTGCACACAACTTCTATGGATCAGAAATCAACTCGAAGATTATGACTTGCAGTTCAGAGAAGTTCCCATGTATTGCGACTCCTCGAGAGCAATTGTAAGTACGAACAATCCAGTGTCGCATAGCAGAACAAAGCATATTGAAGTGCGCTACCACTTCATTCGGGAGCATGTGGAGAACAAAGATATATCTCTCTGCTATGTCCCCACGGATAAGCATATTGAATATATCTTCACGAAGCAACTAGACGAGGCCAAGTTCAATTTCTTCAAAACTGAACTCGGCAGGCTGAACTTTGAAGATTTAAGACTGAAAGGCTCAAGGCTCTTGAATCAAGGGGAAGCATCTGCTAGGAACTCAAGATCGGGCACGGATGCAAGAACTGAGGGGGAGCATTTTGCTCCAAGTGAAGTCCCAGGTTTGCAAAAGCCGAAAAGGGGGAGATTACCCTCTCGGCCAAGGCTAAGGTGGAAGCTAATGCTAAGTAGGCTACAAAGGCTATGTTACTCTCAGATAGGGGGAGATCACCTCGGCTAAGGCTATGTTGCTCTCAGGAAAATGATAATGAATTCCACACTCAACTGAATTATCATTTTATGATTTTCATTTCCATCTTTTCTATTCACCTTAGCTTGTAGGGTTTAGGCTTCTTTAAATAGGGGGAGATTGTTGGGTATTGCATCCACAATAGACCTGATTTGAAGAAGAGCCTGAACAAGCTAAGTTGAATTAATAATGTATTTGATAATTCTATCAAGTTGTGCTTGCAGCTATTCCATGCTAAGTACACACCAATGTCAGAGTGCAGTGGGTCAATATACACGGGTCTACGCAACATAATCCCTCGTTTTGTAGATCAGTGTGTTGATTCACGTGTGCTCTCTCTATTGGAGTGTACTTTTTTTCAAGTACAGGGTCAATGTAGATCAAGAGCAGAAGAAGGAGAAAGGATGTGTCAAAGACCAAGCTGTCAAAAGAAGGAAGGAGGAAAATTCTTCCAAGTAAGAATCGACGGGAGTCGTTAGTGATTCCCACCGACTTCGACGGGAATCACTAAGTGACTCCCGCTGACAACTTCCGACCGGCAAAGTCAGAAATTCTGCCAAGGCAGAATCGACGGGAGTCGGGAGTGATTCCCGCCGACATCGACGGGAATCACCAACGACTCCCACCGATTTTTCCTTAGGCAGATTTCGCCGCTCGCTGGACCGGTCCAGGCCGCCTTGCTCATTTCGGCTAAAACTCGGAATTTCCGAGGTGGGCCCCACAACGGTATTTTAGGGTTTGCCTTTGGGTATATATACGATGTTATTCCTGTTGTCTACAGGACACAACAAAAATACGAAACCAGAAGCCGACGTCGTGACCTAGCACATCGCGAGCTCCGCCCGCACGCACATCGCTGATCGGAAGTTGTCGTCGTCGCTGATCTCAGCTAGTCTCTGATCGCTCGACAACAACGTCGAGGCAAGCAGCTGGTCTCACGTGTCTCTCTCGAGATCTCTTGTCTTCCGATTCGTTGAACGAGACTTGTTCTCCCTACCGAATCGGTTGAGACGTTTGATCCGACTGAGATCGTTCGAAGACCTAGCTTGCTTCGTCAAGAAGTTTGGATTTACAAAGCATCGCCGCCGCACTTGCTTGCCGCCGCCGATCTTGACAAGATCCATTCCAAGTGAGAAATCCAGTTGTGGACTCTTCGTACTTTTCATGCAAGCTTCAACGAACGAAGAAGGACATCGGAATCACCATAAAGCATTGTTTGTATTTTTATTTACATTCAATTTTGTTGTAAAGGAATTTTCATTCCTATTTGTAAGGGTTGGGTGCAACCCGTTGTGGTGGAGTTGTGACTCTGTTGTTGGAAGGGTTCCTTCCATGATTAGGGGAGCGTTGCTCCTAGTGTGAGGATTGGATTTCAATCCATTTGAAGAAGTTACTGAGTCGTCCCTTGGTGGGAGATATGTCGAAGGGGGAAAGTGGACGTACCCACATCGGGGAACCACTATAATTCTTTGTGTGCTTTTGTGTTTTGTTTGCTTACTTGTGTAGGTTAGTTTAATTCCGCAAAAGACTGCACAACACCTATTCCCCTGATATAGGCCCGCTCTTTCGAGCGTTTTGGTGGTCGACTAAACAAACGCGACACTCTCGAATAACTCTCACGTCACACTCAAGCATTTAACGCCACAGCGGTTTAATTAATATTATTACGACACTAATAATTACGGAGGGTTCGCAAAGCCCTTAAAGATAATACCAAGGCGATAAGCCAAGGTCCTCTCAAGCGAAAAGAACCCACACGGTTTGATCGAGCGTGTTGTACCAAAAGAGAAACCACCATAAACAAAAGATTCGGGCAAGGGTGGTTCTCTCCCAACAAAATACAAACGAGATCCGTCACACCTC
Organism: Platanthera zijinensis; assembly: GCA_039513925.1. Lineage (NCBI taxonomy): Eukaryota > Viridiplantae > Streptophyta > Magnoliopsida > Asparagales > Orchidaceae > Platanthera > Platanthera zijinensis. Next base: position 40,452,090 of record CM077094.1, read on the forward strand.
ACGAACTTAAACAAAAGAAATAAACACGACAATAACTAAAAGAAATTTAACCACGAAAAATCAAGCGTTACACAAGGCGCGCTATTTGCCAATGCCACAGGAATTATCTAAAGAAGAGAAACTCATAAAGATGGAAATTTTCGTTACCCTACCGGATTTGATGAATCCGATTCACTCGACTAGAATCGTTCCTTAACGACACCACCAGAGATACGCCGGAGGGAGAGAAATTCGTCGCCTTCTTCGTGTCACGCTGTATTTGGAAAGTCTTGGCGGAATCTTCTAAATATGGAAACAAATATCTCCGAATAAGGCAGGAGAGAGAAAAGGTGGTGGATTGAGAAATATTTAGGGAATGAAATATTTCAATTATGGTAGGCTAAGAGCTTAATTTGGAATGTAATATTTGGATTTAGGACGGGGATGAGGAAGGGGTCGGGCTTGTTGGTGTTGGTGGTTGGCGGCTAAGATTTTGTGGAGGAGGGAGGGGCTCGGGTTGTTGGAGTTTGGTGGTGGCCGGGTTTGTGAGAGAGGAGGTGGCGGCTTGGAGGTTGGAGGAGGGGCCGAGTAGGAAGGTGGTGGCTAGGGCTCGGGTTTGCAAGGGAGTTGAGGAGAGGAAGAAGGAGGGAGGCCGAGATAGAGAGGGGGGAGAGGTGGTCGGCGGCAAAAGAGGAAGAAGAAGGAGGAGGGCCGAAAACTTGCCTTGGAGGAGGAGGAGGATTTCAATTCTTGAAATTGGTTTTCTTTTCATTCATTCACTAATGAAAAACAAAGGGGTACATGCCTATATATAGGCTACAACAAACACTCCAACTGGCTACATGCAGCCCAACATGAAAAATGAAATCTAAACTCATGGTTTTATAACATAACCATGTAACAACTAATACATGAAATTAAACATGAAATAACAATGATAATTTTGAAATAAAACAAATAATAAAATATATTAATACTCCATAATAATTTATTAATATTTATTATTAATAAATTATAAATGGGCTTGCGCTCCGGACGGCTATTGTGGCGACGCTCTTCATGGTCAAGTGTTAGTACTCCATCGCCATCTTCAAGTAGTTGTGGGCCGTCGTCTCCATTCATATCTACCGGGTCACCATCATTGTCAGAGGGAGGACGCTCCTTGGACACATGTCGTGGGAAGTCGGCTCCATCATCCCCCCCTTATAGGTGGATTAAATTGACACTAGATACTTTCAAAATGCCTGAGGAGAATTCAAATATTTGAATTCATTAATGCTGAAATGGCTGAGGCATTCCTTGAGAATTATAACTGCCTTAGAGATTGATTAGAATTAAACTCTGTGATTAATTAATAATTAATGTTGCCTTGAACGACTATATTCATTAAGAATATTTAGCTTTAATTATCAGAGTGTAACTGCCTGAAAAAAAGCTTGAAATCATTCTGCATCTAAATAAATATAATTGCCTAAACACTGTAAAGAATTCGTCGAACTCAACAACCCTTTCGTCGACCTGAGATTGGAGTTCGTCGGACTGAATATTTCATTCGTCGAACTGAGTTGCAGAGTTAAGGTCATAGTTCGTCGACCGGAGCTCAGCTTTCGTTAAGATAAACTCAGAGGTAGAACTCTGAGTTCGTCGTGTTGAGCTCGGCAATCGTCGAACTGCGCTCAGCTTTCGTCGAACTGAATTTTGCGATCGTTGAACTTCATTTCTCTAGAATTCTTTTGAGGTAGAAACCCTGGAAATATTCTATGACCCTAAACTATACAAAATTGGTCAAGCTAATCATCCTAAATAAATGATAGTGATCCTAGCCCAAATAAGTAATAGGGTTCCGACAACATGTGTCCTAACATAGAGTCACATTATAGCAAAAGCTAATTTTGGTAATAGAACCTAATACCAGGTATATACACTAACAAACTATAGGAATGATATATAAAATACACAAAGTGGTTTGGTCATGAGGCCTTACAAACTATTTTCTCATCAAAAGTGTTTTACAAATATCCTCTCAAAGGTCGGCCACACGTGAAAATAGTAAATAGTTTGTCTTTTCGCCCTAAATGGCCAACCAATATAGCAAAGCAACTTTAGTTAGCTACTTGCCACTTAGCTCTCCAGCACCTACAAAGGTACAACCCACCAAAAAGTTGCAAAAAAAAGGCAATGTGAAAGTCTACCTAGTGCCAACTACCTTCACCTATGGGGGGGGATAGGTGTCTTGCAGCGTTTTTGCGGAATTAAAACTATACCTGCACAAATAAACAAAACAACACAGCACAGAAAGACACATGCAATTTATAGTGGTTCCCCGATTTGGGTGCGTCCACTCTCCCCCTTCGACCTATCTCCCAACAAGGGACGACTCGGTCACTTCACCAACAGGATTAAAAACCAATCCTCACACTAAGGAAGTAACTCTTCCACACGAAGGAGTCACCACTCCTCCACCACGGGTTGCACCCAACCCTTACACAGAGGAACCAACGTTCCTTTACAAAAAAGAAAAAATTGAATGTATGAAATACAAACTACTTTTGGAGCCCTTGGTGTCCCTCTTCGTTCGACGTTGCGTTCTTGAATAAGTCGAAGAGTCCACGACCTAAGTGCTCTCTTAGAGAGAATCTCCCTGAAACTAGCGGCGGCAAGAAGTGCGGCGGCGTAGCTGTCAGGATCGGCAGCGGCAACAAAGTGCGGCGGCTGAGCTTTGGAGATCAAACCTTCGTAGCAAAGCTAGCAAGGTCTACCAACGGTCTTGCTAGGATCGTTCGTCTCGATCGATTCGGAAAGGGAAGGTATTCCCGATCAACAAATCAAGAGACAAAGGATCTCTAGGTAGACACGTGAGACACGTTGCTTGGCTGAGCTTCTGTTGCCGGGAGATCGAGAAGAAACCACGATCAGCAATGGCGACAACCTGCACGAGCGGCGACGGCGGAGGACGGCGATCTACGATCCGTTAGGTCAAGTCGGCGGCCGGCCTTTTTCGTTTTGGTTCACTGCTCATTACGTTCAAAAATAGGAGTGTATTTATACAGTAGAATACTCCTTTATGACCGTTGTGGGCCCCACCAAAAGAAACCCTAAATCCAGTTCAAAATAGCGCCTGAATATTTGGTCCGGTCCAGTGAGCAGAAGAAATTCGCCTAAGGCAAATTCAGCGAGAATCATTGGTGATTCTCGACGAATCGGCGAGAATCACTTATGATTCTCACCGAATTCTACTTGGCAGAATTCTGGCTGAAGATCTTGCCATCCGGAGAGAATCTGCGAGAATCATCATTCATTCTCGACGAATCGACGAGAATGCAAAGTCATTCTCAACGATTCGGCGAGAATCAACTAGTGATTCTCGACGATTATGCCTTAAGCAGAAATCAAGACGGCGTTGAGACAGCCGGCAGCAATCGGCAAGAATCAGCGAGTGATTCTCGATGATTCGGCGAGAATCACTAGTGATTCTCGTCGAATCGGCGAGAATCACTTAGTGATTCTCGACGATTTCTACTTAGACGATTTTCATCTTTCTTCCCGTGAGTTGCTTTGACCCATCCTTGCTCCTTGTCTGCTCTTGATCTTTCTCAGCCCTGTACTTGAAAGTAAGTACACTCCAATAGAGAGAGTACACGTAGGCCAAAACACTGATCTGCTCAACGAGGGATTACGTTGCGCAGACCCGTGTATATTGACCCACTGCACCCTGACATTGGTGTGTACTTAGCGTGGAATAACTGCAAGCACAACTTGAAATATATCATCAAATACATTGTGGATTCATCTTAGCAAGACAGGAGGCTTCCTCAAATCCAGGTAATTGTGGATACAATACCAAACAATCTCCCCCTATTTGAAGAAGCCAAAATCCTACTAGCTAAGATGAATTTTACCAATCCAGATAATACATACAGCAAATCACGAGAAGAACAATAAATGCAAATAGAACAATACTAGAGTCAATCATGAAATCACATATATATATAGAGATATCCATAATAATTGTTCATATGATAACATGATAAGAACGATAAACAAAAAGGAATACATCAACAAAAATCCTAGGTCTCTTTCTCCTTAGCTATTTAATTGTTTAGTTGCTGCGCCAAGTGTTTCCTGCTTTGTCTTTCGAAGTATTCCTTTGGCTTGGGGTAGTATTTGGGGGGAGGAGCTTTATTCTCCACAGTACTGGACCTGAAGAAGATGTTTCGTTTAGCTTCAAAGGTCTTGTGCAGCTCCCACTCGTACTGACTATAGACGTCGTTCCGTTTTATCTCCCCCCTCTGTTGTAGTATAAATGTATCCAAAATGATACTCCTTGATACCGGACTCCACCTTTCGTTCCTCACCTCATCCTCCTTCAATCTGATTTTCTTTTCCGTTTGCGTTTCCTTGGATATTCCTTCTCGAATTTTTCTCTTGCCTTTAGCTTTTGTTAGGGCTTCTTGGTCAAACCAGGCACTGCGCTCAGCTCTTGCAGCAGCCCTAGCAGCCTTCTTAGATTCAGCCTCACTCAGTGGAACTTCTTCAACCATTTCTTCTTCCTCATCAGCAGCAGCAGTCTCTTCCGGAGGGGCAATCGGAATGTGAATGCCTGAGGCCTGATGAACTAACAAGTGGGCCGTTTCAAAAACATACCTATTCGATTGATCGAAGTTTTCAAATATTATCTGTTAGATTGATCGAAGTTTAGTTGTCAATTAGTATCTGTTAGATTTAAAAACATACCTATTAGTTTGATCGAAGTTGTCGAGTATTACTTGTTGAAGCCCTGCCATCTTAGCTTTATAATCTTCCTCCGCCTTTTTGGCTTCCACAGCAATTGAGTTTGCTTTCTTTGAAAATTCATTCAGTAGGGTCTTTTGATTCGCGTTCCGAGTCACCATGTTGGCATCAAATTTTTGGATGCTATTAGCCACAACATGTGCATTCTGATTAACCACTGCCAGATCATCCGTGTTCTTTTTAAGTCCTTGCATAAGAAGAGAGACAGCTTTGCCGGCTACTATATACTTTTCCTCGAACTTCTTTTCCATTACATCCAGTTTGTGATTAATTTCAACTACGTTCTTTAGCATCAGATCCTCAGATTCCTTAATTCTTTTTAGCACTTTGTCTTGTGCTTTCTCAAAAGTAACTTTGAGTTCATCCAGAATTCCTTGAACAATATTCACAGTATGATTAGCTAGATTAGCTTGCAGTGGATGACCCTGAGGCAAGCCTTGGTTTGGCTCTTCAGCAGATTCACTAGGCGAGCTGGACACTTGCACGGTTTCTACAGAGGGAAAGTTAGCAGTCTTGGTAGATTTCTCAGGAATGCTTACCAATTGTTGCTGAGAGGACTCCCCCTCCACAGTTGCTCTGGTTTTCTCAGGAACTACCTCAGGAGCTTGTTTTTCAGATGGAACTGCAGTGTGATCCTGAGGCTCCATTACTTCTTCCCTCTCATTTCCTTCTTCCTCATCCTCATCATCCATGTTCTCATTCTCAACTACAGCATCGTCCACATCCTGTTCATCATCCTCCAGATCTGCATCTCCATCTCCCATATCATTATTGTCCAGGGCCGCCTCATCTTTCTCTACATACTCACTTTCTTCTTCCAGGTTCTCAACTGCATCCCTTGCTATCAGAGAGATGTCAGATCTAACATATGCAGGAGCGGGTAGAGACTCCCCCTCAGTTCCTGCAGTCAGCATATCAGGAACTTCACCGGGTACAGCCACGGAGTCTGCTGGAGTCCTATTGTCCTCATTCCCATGGGACTTAGCTGGGGAATCATCTCGTTCTTCACCTACGGCAGCGTGCCCGATCCTTCTCTCCCATCTATCAAAGACACTGGAGTCCATTTTCTTCAGATAGTGGAGGGGAACTCCTTTACTCATATAAAACTTATCTCCATCCAGTTGGTTAAGATAAAGACTAATAATCCGTCCAAAACTGGGGGTTCGCAGAGTATCCTTTATTATCTCAAACAGCATGGCCCCCCAGTTGAATGTCTTCCGACAGACGATGACCACTAGGATCTTGAACATCTCACCCGAGATATGATCGTGGGAGCCTGGTTTACAGATCAGGACTTTCCCGACGATGTCTGACAGAAGCTTCCCTTCCTCGTTCATTTCCTTCCTCTTGAGAGATTTGATTCCTCTTGGTAGTCCACAGAACAGAAGGGTCCTGGCTCGATCCTGTTCTTCCAGATAATCCTCTTGATCAGAGCTGGAGAGCTGCAAGTATTGTGTCAGTTTCCCTGCTGACATTTTGATCCTTGCACCGGCAATCTTACACTTGATTACAGTATCTTCACGCTGAAGTTTTGCAGTTACAAAGAATTCCATCACCTCCTTATCCAGTATTTTGCATGGGTGCTCCAGGATGAATGTGAGTCCAGCCTCTTCAAGCATAAGAATGATGTTCCTGAACTCATCTGAGGCATGAGAAAAGCCTGTTCGAAGCAGTTCGCATCCAGTGACAAGGCCGGCGGTGGTTCTTGGAGCCATTTTAAACCTAAGGAGGAAATACCCAAGTCTAAACCTTATCAGTAACTCTAGTAGGAAGCTACACTATAGAAAAGACACTGCAAGGAGGAAGAAACGTTACCCTTACGTAGAATGGTTTGTCGGGATGACGGTGATGGAATCGGGGGATCGACAGGAACGCCTGGACGAGCTAGGGAAGGAGTCTAGATTCGAGTCGTCACTGGGATTTGAAGCCGAGACCGTTGGGATGCATGCGATTCCGGGAATTCGACGGGATGCCGGGGATTGAAGCCACTCTGAAGCCCCTCTGATACCACTTGAAAGTCCACCAAGTGCCAACTACCTTCACCTATGTGGGGGGGGGGGGAATAGGTGTCTTGCAGCGTTTTTGCGGAATTAAAACTATACCTGCACAAATAAACAAAACAACACAGCACAGAAAGACACTGGCAATTTATACTGGTTCCCCGATTTGGGTACGTCCACTCTCCCCCTTCGACCTATCTCCCAACAAGGGACGACTCGGTCACTTCACCAACAGGATTGAAAACCAATCCTCACACTAAGGAAGTAACTCTTCCACACGAAGGAGTCACCACTCCTCCACCACGGGTTGCACCCAACCCTTACACAGAGGAACCACGTTCCTTTACAACAAAAGAAAAACTTGAATGTATAAAATACAAACTACTTTTGGAGCCCTTGGTGTCCCTCTTTGTTCGACGTTGCGTTCTTGAGTAAGTTGAAGAGTCCACAACCTAAGTGATCTCTTAGAGAGAATCTCCCCGAAACCAGCGGCGGCAAGAAGTGCGGCTGCGTAGCTGTCAGGATCGGCAGCGACAACAAAGTGCGGCGGCTGAGCTTTGGAGATCCAACCTTCGTAGCAAAGCTAGCAAGGTCTACCAACGGTCTTGCTAGGATCGATCGTCTCGATCGATTCGGAAAGGGAAGGAATTCCCGATCAACAAATCAAGAGACAAAGGATCTCTAGGTAGACACGTGAGACGCGTTGCTTGGCTGAGCTTCTATCGCCGGGAGATTGAGAAGAAACCACGATCAGCAACGACGACAACCTGCACGAGCGGCGATGGCGGCGGACGGCGATCTACGATCCGTTAGGTCAAGTCGGCGGCCGACCTTTTTCGTTTTGGTTCACTGCTCATTACGTTCGAAAATAGGAGTGTATTTATACAGTAGAATACTCCATTATGACCGTTGTGGGCCCCACCAGAAGAAACCCTAAATCCGGTTCAAAACAGCGCCTGAATATTTCGTCCGGTCAAGCGAGCAGAAGAAATTCGCCTAAGGAAAATTCGGCGAGAATCATTGGTGATTCTCGATGAATCGGCGAGAATCACTTATGATTCTCGTCGAATTCTACTTGGCAGAATTCTGGCTGAAGATCTTGTCATCCAGAGAGAATCGGCGAGAATCATCATTCATTCTCGATGAATCGGCGAGAATGCAAAGTCATTCTCAACGATTCGGCGAGAATCAACTAGTGATTCTCGACGATTATGCCTTAAGTAGAAATCAAGACGGCGTTGAGACAGCCGACAGCAATCGGCAAGAATCAGCGAGTGATTCTCGACGATTCGGCGAGAATCACTAGTGATTCTTGTCGAATCGGCGAGAATCACTTAGTGATTCTCGACGATTTCTACTTAGACAATTTTCGTCTTTCTTCCCGTGATTTGCTTTGACCCATCCTTGATCCTTATCTGCTCTTGATCTTTCTCAGCCCTGTACTTGAAAGTAAGTACACTCCAATAGAGAGAGTACACGTAGGCCAACACACTGATCTGCTCAAAGAGGGATTACGTTGTGCAGACCCGTGTATATTGACCCACTGCACCCTGACATTGGTGTGTACTTAGCGTGGAATAACTGCAAGCACAACTTGAAATATATTATCAAATACATTGTGGATTCATCTTAGCTAGACATGAGGCTTCCTCAAATCCAGGTAATTGTGGATACAATACCCAACACAATGGTCAATATTAGATGACAAAATTATAACTGCCCCACCCCTCTCTCTATGCGGCAGTGCTCCGTCCCTACAAACATGCAAAATGGAAATATCTATGAATTTATGTATGTGCAATTTAAGCATCATTCATTAAAAATGTTGGCGTGCATGACCATATGTCCCATGCACTCAGGGCACATTTTCGGTGTTTTGGACTTTCCCAGGCCAACCACCATCCTTAATACAAGATCGATGGTCAAATTCGGTGTTCTGGACTTTCCCATGCCCACCACCATCCTCAGTCCTAAACCGATGTGTTGGATATTGCATCTACAATAACCCAAATTTGCATGAAGTCACCCTTGAACTAAGATGAATTAAGTTGTATTTGACATCCTTATTCTAGTTGAGTGTTTGCAGATTCTCAGTGCTAAGTGTAGACTAATGTCAGTGTACAGTGGGTCAGGAACACAAGACCATACAGTGTAATCCCTCACTGTGTGACCCAAGGTGTTGACTCATGTGTAACCTCTCAAACAGGTCTATAAGAAAACTTCTCTAAAGTTTTGTAAAATTATCTAAGTCAACTTCTCGAGAAGTACCTGTTGAGTTCTCGAGAAGTGAAGTCAAACGTTCTCGAGAAGTCCCAGTTTTATTTCTCGAGAAGTCTGGTGTAGTTCTCGAAAAGTCTTCTTTGTTCTCGAGAAGTCTTGGCCAGTTCTCGAGAAGCCTAAATTATAGTTCTCGAGAAGTCCAACTTATTCTCGAGAAGCTTGGCTTAAGTTCTCGAGAACTGACAGCCCTATTTCTCGAATAGTCAAAAGTTGCCTCAGAAATCTCTCTTAAGTGTTGTTCTCGAGAAGTCTCCATAGTTCTCGAGAAGTCAGTTAGTTCTCGAGAACTCAGCCTTTTGTTCTCAAGAAGTCCAGATATCTTCTAAGTAATATAATTCTCTAGAAGTCCTGATAGCTCTCGATAACTCAGTTTCTAGTTCTCGAGAACTAAAGTTACTTCTCGAGAACTGAAAGTCAAATTTTCCAGAAACTATTTCAAGTCTAGATCGGCCAGATTTTCAAATGACTTGACGTGATTGGTCCACGTGTCATCATTAATGTCTTTTCTAGCCGTTAAGGGTAATCCTATATAAAGTATTTTCATTAAGACAAAACCTAACAACAACAATTACAAGGAGCGGTATTCCGTATATTCTAAATTTTTGGATCGGCCTTCTCTTTCCAAAAGAACACGTTTTGAAGCCACCGCCGCCGCTCACGAGTAGATCGAAATTTCTGCTTTCGATCCAAGAAGACTTGCTGTTCAAGGGATCATCTTCTTCTCCTTGATCGAGTAGGTCAATGATTTCTCAGGTTAGATTTTCAAGTCTTCTTCAACCATTTCTGAAAGAGCCGTCAATTCAAGAAGAAGACCTAGGGCTGAATTTTTCTAGATCAGAGAAATCTCTGTTTGTATTTTTCCAAATATTTTTGTTATCATTGTAGGATATTTTCTCTGAGTGTAGGAGCGTTGTTCTCCGAGTTTGTAGGAAGTTTTTATCTTCCGATTGTAGATCCTTTTGGATTGTGTTTGTAGGAACTTGGTTCTGAGGCGTAGGATTGTTTTCAATCCGAGATAGTGGAGTAGCCGAGTCTAGTGATTTGTTAGATCAGTGAGGTAATGTAGACATACCCAAGATTGGCGAACCACTATAAATCTTCTTGTCTTCTGTGATTGCTTGATGTTTTGTGTAAGTTCGTTAAAATTTTTATTCCGCAAATAGACGCACGATTCACCTATTCACCCCCCTCTAGGTGATTTAGGTTGACAACTTTCCACTTTCAATTGGTATCAGAGGGAGGTTGGTCGTTAAAAGGTTAATACCTTGATCAATTTCCTCTCGAAAGTTGTCACTTGAATATTTAAGCAATGGACAAGGTCAAAGATTTTGCCAAGCTTCCTCTGTGCACTAAGAATAACTTTCCTATGTGGAAAGAGAGAATCAAATTTTTCATGGAAGCTGTGGACCCCCGGATCTTCATGATTGTTGAAGAAGGTCCTTACGTTCCTATGACTATCTCCACTATAGATACAACTAAGAAAGTTCCTAAGAAATTGATGGATCTGGATAAGGACGAGATTGCACTTGTTTCTTTGGACAAGAAAGCTAAAAATATCATAGCAAGTGCAGTCGATGACTCGATGCTACAGAATCTGATTCACTGCCAAACTGCTAAGGAGTTGTGGCAGTCTCTAGTTACTCTGATGGAAGGTACTGAAGAAGTGAGGGATTATAGAAGGTCCCTACTGAACCAGAAATATGAAGCCTTCAGGCAAGGGTCAAAGGAGACCATTGCAGATACCTTTGAGAATTTCTTCAAGATAGTAAATGGCCTAAGAGTGTATGGCCGAGTCTTCACCAATGGGGAGCTGAATGATAAGTTTCTGAGGTCTCTCACAAAGGAATGGGACAACAAAGTCTGTGCCATCCGGGAGTTTGGCAGACTAGCTGAAACAGACCCACAGAATCTATTTGGCAAGCTGATGTCCTATGAACTGCAGATCAATTCCAGAAAAGCTGAAGAAGAGAAAAGTCACTTCTTCTCAAAAGAGAAGTCGGTTGCATTAAAGGGTGAAAGTTTAAGGAAGGGCAAAGCTGCCTCACCTGCACCTGCTCAAGAAGTGAGTGAAGAAGAAAACTCTGAGCCAAGCACCTCGGGCTCAGAACTATCTGAAGGAGAGTTCTCGTTGCTCTCTTGGCAGTTCAAGAAATTCTTGAACAAGAAGAAGCAGTGTAGAGGCAAGGATGCCTCATATAGAAGATCACGACATGACGGTGATCAGCGAAAGAAAGGCTCAAGTAGCCATGACAGGCATATCTCTAAACAGAACAAACAGATTTCTACTGACATTGTTTGCTACTACTGTAACAAACCAGGTCACGTCATAGCTGACTGCCCCCACAAGAAGAAGGAGGGTGGCAGAAGAGAGGAAAAGAAGTCCTCATATCACAAGAAGAGGATAGAGAAGAGCCTGTTGGCCAAGAAGGGCAAGACTCTCAGCGACTCTGACTCATCTGAGTTGAGTGAAGAAGTTGAAGCCTACTTTGTGCTCATGGCTCAATCAGATGATGAACAAGAGCCCCAGTTTACTGGGGAGGTAAAATCTCACACTCCTCTCTTTGAATCTGAAAGTTCTGAGCATGATCATGAGGACAGCTCTTTTGATGATGAGTTGGAACTTGTAACCCAGTACAAGGAGTTGATCATGACTTACGATAAATGTCGCCGAGTCGTGAAAACTCAGGCTAAAGAGATTAAGTCTCTAAAGTAAACTGAGAGCAGCTTGAGAGAATAAGACGCTAAGACTGACTCTCTTCAAGAGAACTTCAATCTTGCTATTGAAGAATACAATCAAGCTCTTAAGCACCTTGACCTTAAAGAGGAAATCATCAAAGAGTTGAACGAACAAATCGAGACTGAGAAGAAACTTGTTGAAAGTTTCTCTAAGCCTAAGACAGTTCTTCCACTCGTTGCTGAATTCTCAGCTAAGGACCAAGGAGCTGGACTAGGCCATGTTGCCGCTCCTAGTAAATCTTCTAGTAGAAACAAGGCTCAACGGAAGAATAAGGACACCAAGAAGGCCTTGGCCAAATAAAAGGGGAAAGCCCCTCTAGATCAGAATGTATTTAAGAAAGTTATTTTTCCAACAAATAAGTATGATCTGGACTCGTCCTATGGTCACTTGACCAGGCCTACTTATGTAGAGCCAAAGTCTCGGTACCAAGGATGGACTCGCCCTGGAAACTTTGGTGAGATTGTCTTTAAGTCACCTTATGAAGAAGTGATTCTTCTGGGCTATTGTCCTTATAATCATGGCCAAAACTTCAAGAAAAAACCTAAAGTAAAGCCCGTTGGGGAAAGGCCTCCGAAGGAGAAGAAATCATGTGACTGCAATCACCATGAAGCTTCCTCCTCCAAGAATGCTACCCCTGCTGGACCACCATCTCAAAAGGTCAAGCAGGAGTACGTAAGGCAAAGATACAACATGTGTGACTGTTGGTGCTGTGGCAAAATTGGTCATTTTGCCATCGATTGTTGGTTCAATACCAGGAAGGTTGCTACTCCTCAAGTTGGCAATATGAGACTGACCACTCAGAATGCTAATCTTCGTAGGGGGAGTTTTCTAACCCGAGACAAAGGACCCAAACAATTTTGGGTTCCTAAGGCAAAGTGATTATGAATACAGGTATGTCCAAAGGCCACCAAAATGCCAATCTGGTACTTGGACAGTGGATGCTCTCGGCACATGACCGGGACAAGAAGCCTACTCCAGAATTTCACTTAAGTCTGCAACGGACCAAAGGTCATCTTTAGAGGTTCAGACCGAGGGATAACTAAAGGCTACAGTAAGATTTATAACAGTAGTGTATCCTTTTCGGATGTAGCTTATGTGGAGGGATTGGAACACAGTCTCATAAGCATAAGTCAACTATGCGACAAGGGATACATAGTTGAATTCCACGCTGACAAGTGCTTGATAAAGTCTGTTGACAATATAGAAACGATTCTATCTGGCACTCGAAGCAGGAATGTTTTTTGTTTAAATTTAATTTGTATAGACTCTTCTACACCAGTGTGTCTTTTGGCAAAAGATAGTGCGTCTCTTGGTGACCAATTGCATAAAAGGCTATCACATATTAATTTTAAAACTATTAATAAATTATTCTTCCAGAACTTAGTACGTGATGCCCCAAATGTCAAGCACGTCAAAGATAGACCTTGTCATGCATGCGTAAAAGGCAAACAAACAAGGACTACCTTTAAAAGCATCATAGGCAAAAACTCTAATAGGTGTCTACACCTACTTCATATGGACTTGTTCGGTCCACTGCAAGTTAGATGTTTAGGAGGTAAGGATTATATGTTGGTAATTGTTGATGACTACTCGCGCTTTGCGTGGGTGTTCTTTCTGAAACACAAGTCAGATACCTTCGATATCTTTACAAACTTGGTTAGGCAGATCCAGAATGAATACAATAGCTCTATAGTCAAAGTCAGAAGGTACAATGGAACTGATTTCAAATCCGGGGCCATGACACAATTTTGTGAAAGCCTAGGTATCTTTCATGAGTTCTCCTCTCCTCATACTCCACATCAAAATAGAGTAGCTGAGAGAAGGAATAGAACACTCATAGAGGCCTGCAGGACCATGTTGAGTGATGCTTCACTACCAGAATACTTCTGGGCTGAAGCCGTCAACACTGCATGCCACGTGAAAAATCGAGCCCTCATAAACAAGAATCATGATAAGACATCTTATGAACTTCTAAAAGGCAGGAAACCAACAATCTCATATTTTAGAATTTTTGGCTGTAAATGCTTCGTACTTAACAATGGTAAGTATCATACTACCAAGTTTAGTGATAAAAGTTTTGAAGGTATTTTTGTAGGATATTGTAGCCATAGTAAGGCATACAGGATTTTCAATAGAAAAACTCTGGTTGTAGAAGAATTAATACATGTTGTATTTGATGAGATGAGCTTGCTGCAAAGCAAATCGTCTAGTGTGCTTGTTGAAGATGCAGGTACAAGGCTTAAAGAAATCAGTTTGGATGAACAGACCGAAAGTAAAAATGATAAGTTCATCAAGATCACCTCTCCCACCCCTATTGGAGAGGTAGAAGATCAAGATGAAAACGTTGCCCAAATTGATGAAGTCACTCCAGTGGCTGAAGAAGTCCCAGATGCCATAAATCTAGAGCTCAGACATCTGAAGGATCACCCAATGGACCAAATCATAGGAGATCCCCGGGATGGTGTCTCGTCGAGGTACAACTAACGAGAATCTCTATTTAAGCTTCCTATCAAAGGTTTAACCAAAGAAGTTTGAGGAAGCAAACTCAGACGCATTATGCATCTTGGCTATGGAAGAAGAACTGCATTATTTCAAGCGATGTAAAGTGTGGACACTTTTCCAAGACCCAAAGGTAAAAATTTCATCGGAACAAAGTGGGTCTATAGGAACAAATTGGACGAGGATGGGACAATCATAAAGAACAAGGCCAGACTCATCGCCAAAGGATATCGTCAAGAAGAAGGGATCGACTTCGACCAGACATACGCTCCAGTAGTAAGGCTGGAGGCCATCAGACTGTTCCTATCTTATGCTACACTGAAGGGCTTCACAGTCTACCAAATGGACATGAAGTCAGCCTTCCTGAATTGTGACATAAAGGAAGAGGTGTATGTGGAATAGCCCCCAGGTTTTGTTGATCCTAACTTTCCTGAATATGTTTATTTATTATCAAAAGCGTTGTACGGTTTGAAACAAGCTCCTCGAGCTTGGTACGAAACACTATCTAGCTTTCTCCTCGAGAACAAGTTCACAAGGGGAAAGATAGACAAGACATTATTTCTTAGGGAAATTAAAGGCAAGATTTTGCTAGGGCAAATCTATGTTAACGACATTATTTTTGGCTCTACAGACGACAACCTCTGCAAAAAGTTATCTAAACTTATGCAAGGGAAGTTTGAAATGAGTAGTATGAGAGAGCTGAAGTATTTCTTAGGACTTCAGGTGAAACAATCTGAAGATGGAATTTTCATATCACAGACGAAGTTCACCAAGGAGTTGATTAAGAAATTTAGAATGGAGAGTGCAACCTCTATGAGGACTCCAATGGCCTCAACTATGTCTCTGGACAAGGATGAGAAAGGGAAACCTTTTGATGAAACCAAGTACAGAAGCATAGTCTGATCCTTGCTCTACCTTACTGCCAGTAGACCAGACAATGTTCTCCACATATGTCTGTGCTAGATTCCAAGTGAACTGTAAGGAATCTCACTATGTTGCTGCAAAGCGGATTTTGAGATACCTTAAAGGTACACTGAATCTTTGCTTATGATACCAAAGAAGTAATGACAGTGAACTAATCAGTTTTTCAGATTCAAACTTTGCAGGTAGCAAAGATGACAGGAAAAGCACTTCAGGGATGTGTCAGTTCCTTAAAAGAAGGCTTATTTCATGGAGCAGCAAAAATAAAAACTATGTTTCAATCTCAACGGCCGAGTCAGAATACATTTCTGCCGGTAGTTGTTGTGCACAATTGCTTTGGCTAAAGAATCAGCTAGAAGATTACAATATGAAGGTCAAAGACATTCCATTGTTTTGCAACTCCTCCAGCGTAATTGCAATCGCAAACAACCCAGTCTCACACAGTCGGACAAAGCACATCGAGTTCAGATATCATTTCATCCGGGAGCATGTGGAGAAAGGGGATGTGGATCTGCAGTACGTGCCAACAGATCGGCAAGTTGCAGATATTTTCACAAAGCCGCTGGACGAGACCAAGTTCAATTTCTTCAAAACTGAACTTGGGCTGCTGAACAAAGAAGAATAGACCAAAGTGGATCAGTTCAAGGCTCAAGAATCTAGGACTCTTCAAAAAGGTCAGAATTTTCTCAAGAGGAAGTTAGTTCTCAAAAACTTACTCAACTTCTCGAGAACAAAAGTTTGTCTCTCGAGAAGTCCCTTAAGTTCTCGAAAACTAATAACTCTACCTCTCGGGAAGTACTCTGAAAGCTCTTAAGAACTAGGCGCTACTTCTCGAGAAGTCTACTATCAGCTCTCGAGAACTTATTTCCTTACTTCTCGAGAACTATACGACACTTCTTGAAAACTAACCCTACCTCTCGAGAAATGCCCCGTCTTTTCAGATTCTGTCTTTGCGCAAACGACTTATTTTCGAATTATTAAAATGCTTATATTAGTTTAATTAGACATTTAATTATCAAAATTAGAATATATATATATATATATATATATATATATATATATATATAAAGTTTTAGAAATCAACAATCAACTGACATTTCAAACTTCTTTCTCTCGAAAACCTTTCGACTTCCTCCGACTCAGAGCCTTGACACCTCCATTCTCCCTCACTCTGATCGTCACCTTCTTCAGGATAAATGGCACAGCAATCAAATATAGGAGTTGGAAGTGTGCTGCTTGCGACAGGGATTGCAGATATCTCAGATGACTTCAAGAACCTTCTTCTTCTCCTCCTGGACGCCGATTTGAACTTTGTTCTTCAAGAACACTGTAATATCCTCTTCCCAGAATTTGAAGAATTTTATAAGAATGTCAAAATAAAGAGGAATGATACAGTTATTAAATCCAAGGTAAAGGGAGTCAAGATTAAGCTGAGCTCAAACATTGCTTCAAAAATTCTTAGACTGCCAACTAGAAATGATGAAGATGGACTCACTCAGGAAGATATTAGCAGAACTTATCATTTCTGTGGAGTACAAGAAAGCATTACCTCTGTGAGGAGATCAGCCATGAATGATGTTAGCAAGCTCTTGGTGGACATTATTGGAAAGATCCTATGGAGCAGGACAACATCTATTGGTTTCATTCCAAATACACTATTTAATGTGATGGCTGCCATTGTCTGCAGGAAGAAATTCCCTTTTGGATTGATGATCTTTGATCTGATCAGGGAGAGCATTCCAGAACAAAAATTTGCCAGGATCATCACCATGTTTCTACAAAAGATTGATCCAATAACCTTCAAGACTCCTAGAGGTACACCCATCCATCATCTGAAGAAGATTTCCATTACTTCCATTCAAAGGTGGGAGTTGAAGTTAAAGAACCCCAAGCAGTTAGCTAAAGAACTTACAGCTTCTGCCTCAGAGGTCAGGACCCCATCTCCTCCTTCACATAATGTTGCTTAACCTTCTGGTGCAGTAACTGAGGGGGAGCCTGCAACCTCTGCTCAAGTTACTAGGATTCCTCCTCCTCCTCCAGCAAGATCTCCTCTCAGAAGCCCAGTGAGATCTCCAATCAGGAGCCCTGTGGAAGATTCTCCAGATGCAACCCTTTCAGATGCTCAAGTCCAGGAAACCCTCAAGAACACAGCTGAAGCAATTGATAGCATGATTGAAGAACTTATTTCAGATGAACCAATTCCTCCCCTTCAAAAAGAAACCATTGTAGAACCATCAAAAGAACCATCTCCATCACCCTAACCCCAAGATACTCCGCCTCCTTCTCCCTCTCCAAGGAAAGAATCTACTCCACCAGAGACCATCCTTCTCTCTGAAGAGGATGAGCCAGAACCTGAAGAGGTGGAAGCCCCTCTCAGGAACCTTGACTTCTCCCTCCCAAGATTTATTTATTAGGAGGCTGATATAGTATCTCCCACTGTAAGAGCCCAGAGCTGTGTGGTAATAGAATAAATTCCTCCATGGAAAGCACCTCCTCCACCTTAGATTGCTACACCTAGTGCCCCTCTTACTGCCATTATTTCTACCCCTCCTGCTGCTGCTGCTACCTCTTCTAACTCAGATCTTCTCAGTAAGATTGAACTTCTGCTGGCTGAACAAAGAAAATATTTTGATGAATCCATCAAGTTAGTTAAAGATAAAGTGATTGATCTAGAGCAAGAGATGAGTAGAGGCTTTGCTGAAATACAACACAGTACTGACTCTCTCAAAAGACTGTTTCAAATAGGTGGAAAAGCCATAGACCACACAATCTCTAGTGTTTGTCAAGTTATGGAACAATCTCTCACTCTGGCAAACAACCAGATAGAGCTAGAAAAGAAGGCTAAAGAGCATGTGATGACAATCTGCAATGAAGTTAGTACTTTCAAAGAAGAAGCCATTGACAAGCTATCTGTAGAAATCAGAAAGGGGGAGAGTTTAGTGAAAGAACAAGTGGAAAAGCTTGCTGCCAATGCACAAACTCTCTGGAATGAAAAATTGACTGAGATAAATAAGAATGTTTTAGCTCAAATCCAATTAGTGAAGTTTCATACCTATGATACCTCAATTTGGATGCACAACCAAATATTCCCTGACTTTCAAGCTGATCCTAATGTGATTCCACATCATCTGAACCCCCTTTCTGAAGGAGAATCTAGTCAAATGCCAGCTTAGATGCCTCAACCTCAGATTCCTACCTTCTCTCCCAGGCCAGAAGACCAGGCACCTCTTCCTGCTTCTTATTTCCAGGTTTGGGATGATGATATTCCTCAAGGCTTACCAGAAATTCACATCCCAAAGAAAATGAAGTATGGAGAAGGTCCATCTGCAAGTAAATCTGTTCCCCAGCCAGATGCAGAGAAAAAGAAAGCACATAAGTTTGCTGAAGTTTTGAGCCCCACTTCTAAAGCTTTAATTCTTGACACTCTCAAATTAGTCATGGACTTTAATGAGAACAGGAATCTCCACTACAACTCCTCTGAGAGGGAATTATATGAGAAGTCCATGACCAAGAGAAGAATATATGATAGAGAGTATGGCAAGAATAACCCTAAAGCTCCTTCTAAGCCTCCAAGGTACTATCCTAAGCCCTTCAGCTATCAGAGAAGACAGCAAGAGAAGCAGGATAGGCAACAACAGAGCAAAGGATGAATTCATGTTGTTTTGTTATTGAGAATGTTTAATGAAATGTTTGTTGATTAGAAATCTAAAACATTACATATATATAATTTCTAGTTTTGCCTAATTATGTCTTTAATTAATCTGTTATTGCATTTAGATTAATTTTTTTTTCTCTTCCAGTTCTTTCTTTGTTGTGATAATTCACCTTAGTGTAGAGGGTTCTGACTTCTACAAATAGGGGGAGATTGTTGGGTATTGCATCCACAATAACCAAGATTTGCATGAAGTCACCCTTGAACTAAGATGAATTAAGTTGTATTTGACATCCTTGTTCTAGTTGAGTGTTTGCAGATTCTCAGTGCTAAGTGTAGACCAATGTCAGTCTACAGTGGGTCAGGAACACAGGACCATACAGTGTAATCCCTCATTGTGTGACCCAAGGTGTTGACTCATGTGTATCCTCTCAATTGGGATACACTTTATGTTCAAATATTAGGAGCATGGGATAAAGACAGGTCTAGAAGAAAACTTCTCAAAAGTATTGTAAAATTATCTAAGTCAACTTCTCGAGAAGTACCTGTTGAGTTCTCGAGAAGTGAAGTCAGACGTTCTCGAGAAGTCCCAGTTTTAGTTCTCGAGAAGTCTGGTGTAGTTCTCGAAAAGTCTTCTTTGTTCTCAAGAAGTCTTGGCCAGTTCTCGAGAAGTCTAAATTATAGTTCTCAAGAAGTCCAACTTGTTCTCGAGAAGCTTGGCTTAAGTTCCCGAGAACTGCCAGCCCTATTTCTCGAATAGTCAAAAGTTGCCTATGAAATCTCTCTTAAGTGTTGTTCTCGAGAAGTCTCCATAGTTCTCGAGAAGTCAGTTAGTTCTCGAGAACTCAGCCTTTTGTTCTCGAGAAGTCCAGACATCTTCTAAGTAGTATAGTTCTCGAGAAGTCCTGATAGCTCTCGAGAACTCAGTTTCTAGTTCTCGAGAACTAAAGTTACTTCTCGAGAACTGAAATTCAAATTTTCTAGAAATTATTTTATGTCCAGATCGGCCAGATTTTCAAATGACTTGACGTGATTGGTCCACGTGTCGTCATTAATGTCTTTTCTAGCCATTAAGCATAATCCTATATAAAGTCTTTTAATTAAGACAACCTAACAACAACAATTACAAGGAGCGGTATTCCGTACATTCTAAATTTTTGGATCGGCCTTCTCTTTCCAAAAGAACACGTTCTTAAGCCGCCGCCGCCGCTCACGAGTAGATCGAAATTTCTGCTTTCGATCCAAGAAGACTTGCTGTTCAAGGGATCATCATCTTCTCCTTGATCGAGTAGGTCAAAGCTTTCTCAGGTCAGATCGTCAAGTCTTCTTAAACCATTTCTGAAAGAGCCGCCAATTCAAGAAGAAGACCTAGAGCTGAATTTTTCCAGATCTGAGAAATCTCTGTTTGTATTTTTCCAAATCTTTTTGTTATCATTGTAGGAGATTTTCTCCGAGTGTAGGAGCGTTGTTCTCCGAGTTTGTAGAAAGTTTTTATCTTTCGAGTGTAGATCCTTTTGGATTGAGTTTGTAGGAACTTGGTTCCGAGGCATAAGATTGTTTTCAATCCGAGATAGTGGAGTAGCTGAGTCTAGTGATTTGCTAGATCGGTTAGGTAAAGTGGACGTACCCAAGATTGGGGAACCACTATAAATCTTATTGTCTTTGTGATTTCTTGATGTTTTGTGCAAGTTCATTAAAATTTCTATTCCGCAAATAGACACATGATTCACCTATTCACCCCCCTCTAGGTGATTTAGGTTAACAACTTTCCACTTTCACGATGGTAACACTTGAGCATTATAGTCATGCATATCTAATTCTAATGACTCTCTCCTATTCCCCCGACCACACTAATTAACTTAGGCCATCTAATCAAGAGACATAGTGCGGGTACAGCTCAGCCCTTTCTCATTACTCAAATTGCAATGCCATCAGGGGTCGGCATGATACGGGTCGGCCTCCCATTTTTTTTTACAAAATAAATAACCATATTATGTTTCAATATTGTCTCTCATGGCCACTATATCTGGGCACTCCAGGCTCTCAGCTTAACATGCTACCCATTTTGTCTTATGGACATAGGAATTGCAACAACAATCATTGGCTCTCTGGGAGCTACCTCCTGCGGTATCACTGTCGCCGTGCTGTAGGGGACATAATAACATTTCTTCCCAAAAATTTGGGTGATTTCTTGGAGACCACTCAAATACTCTCACTATAACAACTTGCGCACCCCATGACTCTGTAAACCACACATTTAACTACGGAGTCTCCTCCGACGTGCAAAAAAAAGATAACCATCACCAATCCAGACCAACCCGTCCAGATGGGCTTCTCACAGCAAGCCTATTTTGAACTTTAATTCCAGATTCTATAAGCAATTTCTATAAGGGATACTTTGTATCAACCCGTCAGAAATCCCTTCGCTCTTTACAAATTTGTGGGGGACTTCATGCAACTATGATAAATTAAGGGCTTTACATGTCCAAGAAGGAAGATTACTACCCTTGTCAATCGCTTAGGATCCATGAAATCATAGCTATTGTAACACTCCAAAAAGGAGTTGTTGGTAGTAGGATAAAAGTCGACCTAAGCTCGACAAAATCATCGAGCGAACTCGACGAAAACGTCGAGCTGAGCTCGACGAAAACGTCGAGCTGAGCTCGACGAAAACGTCGAGCTGAGCTCGACGAAAACGTCGAGCTGAGCTCGACGAAAACGTCGAGCTGAGCTCGACGAAAACGTCGAGCTGAGCTCGACCAAAACGTCGAGCTGAGCTCGACGAAAACGTCGAGCTGAGCTCGACGAAAACTCAACGAAAGCATCGAGCAAATCTTGACGAAATAAGCTCTGTCAGGTGTTATTGCCCGCTCGACAAAATCATAGACGTTCGATGAATTCTCTCCTGTTTGACGAATTTTGTTCGACGAACTTGACTTCGTTTGACGAATTGTCGAAATAAGATGTCGCCGAAGTGGCAACTCGTGTCAGGTAGCTGGTGTGCGGCCACTGAGTGGTGGTTTACTTTGTCAGCTCAAACCCGAGCCGTTGTTTTTTTTAATGTGAAGAGATCATATGGCTGGGGTAAAACCCGAGCCCATATCTGTAGAGGGATGGGATTGAGGAAGTTATTATTTCCTTTTCTTTCTCTCTTCCTTGCTTCCCAATTCTGGAGCAGAGAATTTGCGGCTGGTGCTAGGGTTTGGGTGGAACTTAAAGTTGCTGGAGAAGATCTTGTGGCTGGAATTAAGAGTCGTAGCTAGAATCGCGAAGGGGAAAGTGAGGCAATCATTTCCATCCGCGTAGAAAAGCTTTGTCATGGCTTCGAAGAGAAGTACAAGGGTAACGAGTTTCTCCCAGACAAGTGAAGTCCTCAATATGCATATTTGTATGGATCCCCTCACCAAAAGGTGAAAAAGGTTTGATTCCAATAGGAAGATCGATTTGATCCAAATATATTCCTGCATTTAGATCCGGAAATGTAGAGTATGGAATAGGCCTGCTGTAAGAAGACCATCTAGACAAGTTTTTCTGGATTGGTGATGTTTAATTTGCGTGTCGGAGAAGACTCCTTGGATATGCATGTGATGTACGTGTGAAATCCAGGATCTATGGGTGTGTAGGATGTTGCATCAAAGTACTGGAAGCATTTCCAGGAAAAGACCCACAAAAGATCACAGTCTGGAGAACTGTTGATATCCCCAGGCGACAGTGAGTATCGGCAGGAGATAGCTCCTAGTGTGCTGGAATTTTGTGTAACCGGTCTTGAAGAGACCTAGGGGTCACTGTATGCGAATCTTTGAGCTTAAATTGCCCAGCAATGGTGGGTACTAACCTGAAATGGAAAAAGAATGAATTATGTCGTGAAGGCCAATTACTGTGCCATCAAGTTAAGTACATTTGAACGAAAGAGTCGTTAAGTTAAGTACCTTTGAATGGGAAGTGAGTCATTAAGTTAATTAGCTCTGAATGATATAGTCATCAAGTTAAGGACCTCTGAATAATAAATTTAATGGTCGTGATACGCAGGAAGTCGTGGACACTAAAAATGTGCCCTGAGTGCACGCGGCATGTGGCCATTGAGCCTACATTTGTGATGAATGGTGCTTAAAGTGCACTTTGGAAATGCCACAATATATATGATTCCTTGTTGGTAGGGATGGAGAAATGTCGCCCCGAGTAAGGGGTGGGATCGTTAGAAACGGGTCAGCAAAATGCTAACCATTGCTTTGATTGTCACATTTTGGTGGGCCCTTTTATGCAGGTGCTGCAGAGTCAAGTGGAAAGTAGTGGGCTGAAGCCCATATGCTGCAATTGGCTTGCCCTCTAAGGCCCAAAGGAGAACATTTACTATTTTCATGTCTGGCCATCCTGCGTGCCGAAGTATGAAACCACTTGTTGTTAAATGAAATAGTTGTAATAAGGCTACGACCAAAACATGTGTTATATGTATATATATATATCATTCTCATTGTGTAGTGGACATTCTTATTCGGTATGGGTTCATAAACTAACATGCTTCCGCTAGAATGCTCTGAGTTAGGGTGCGTTTATAAGTGAACTTGGATTTGGAAACAACTTGTAATCTCGTTACCTATCTGTAGTATATGGCGTCGGGCCCCGGTCGGACCTTCTGTCATATGCTATACGACGGATGGGGGCGTTACAAAATTGGTATCAGAGGCCATTCTCTTTCTTTCTTATTTGACTTCGTGGTTGAGTTCTTTAAAGGGGTGGTGAGCACGGTTATGTGCTCTACCGTGATAACTTAATTACTCCCATGAAAGTCCACTTAGGAATGAAAATACACATGTTTGCGCAACTGGTATGTTCCTGTGATTTCTTTTAGCAATATTCGTAGTTGCCTAATTGTGTGTTTCACATTGTAGGCAACACAAAGTGGTGCGGCACAGCAAGAATCCCAACACTCAGTGGAGAGTAGTGCACCTAATGAGGAACCGACACCTCCTCCTTTGGCAGAAACTATACGGTTGGTTGCGGATGCCGTGTTCTCAACGATGAATGCGTAACCTGGAGGTCAGGGACAACCTCCTATTCTTGCATTGGTATAGGAATCGGTTGGCGTAGTGGAGCGCATTGCAGTGAGATAAATGGTCGTTGAGCCAGTGGCTGCAAGGCGAGCAACGAATAAGAAACTGAAACACGTGATGATTTTCAATCCCTCTGTATTTATGGGTACTGGAACCCCTACACAAGCCGAAGATTGTCTCTCAAGAATAAAGAGGGTCCTAACGGCAACTGAAACAGTAGAGTGGAAAAAAGTCATTGTGACTACCTTCTTGTTGGACGGTGAGGCAAGACTTTGGTGTGATGCCTTATTTCCAGGGATGGAGAAATGCTGCCCCGAGTAAGGGGTGGGATCGTTATAAACGGGTCAACAAAATACTGACTGTTGCTTCGTTTGCCACATTTTGGTGGGTCCTTTTATGCAGGTGCTGGAGAGCCAAGTGGAAAGTAGCGGGCTGAAGCCCATGTACTGCAATTGGTTGGCCCTTTAAGGCCCAAAGGCGAACATTTATTGTTTTCATGTGTGGTCGGCCTGTGTGTCGAAGTATGAAACCACCTATTTTTAAATGAAACAGTTGTAATAAGGCTACGACCAAAACATGTGTTATATGTATATATATATCATTCCCGTTGTGTAGTTGACATTCTTATTCGGAATGGGTTCATAAACTAACATGCTTCCGCTAGAATGCTCTGAGTTAGGGTGCGTTCATAAGTGAACTTGTATTTGTAAACAACTTGTAATCTCCTTACATACCCGTAGTATATGGCATCGGGCCCCAGCCAGACCTTATGTCATATGTTATACGACGATTGGGGCATTACAGCTAATTTGGATTGAAATAATCACAACACACTCCTCTACAAGAATCTGGCTTCGGCTCGCAAATTCAACCAAAAGAATGCCTTCACAGCTTACCTTCAAGGCTTGATCAGCCATGCCCTTGCTCTCCTATCCTTCTCCTTCTATCTCAAGATCCAAGAGAAAGTGAGTGAGAGAGAGAGAGAGAGAAAATGTGAAATATTTCTCATCTCAAGACTTTAACATAATGCTACCATCGCGTGGTAACTATCTACCGCGGCGCGGGAGATTAGGTGGTGGACTCATGGCCCAATCACCACCACTTTGCCACATAAAGATCACCTCAACCTTATCTGACACGCGACACACTACTGCCTGTGGTACCTCTACCATCGCATGTTAAGTGACAAAGACAATAGTTTAATTAATTCATTGTCTACCGTTGCGCAGTATCACACTACCACCGAGCATTACCTTCTAGAGATGCTAATGTTTTTAAAATAGTTGGATACAGCTAGCGCTAGCTATACTATCTGGTGGTAATCTCCAGGACCATCTTTCTGTTGTTTTCATTAAATTTGGGTCATTACAATTCTCCCCTCCTTTAAGAGATTTTGTCCCACACAAAGAACTACAATATATATAATGTACCTCAATGGAACAGCTCAGGGAACTTTTCTTGCATGGCTTGCTCGCACTTCCTAGATAGCTCCTCACGGCTACAGTTGTCCCAATGGACTTTGAACATTCTGATCTCTTTGCTCTTCAACCATTTGATCTTTATGCCCTTAATTCAAATGGGCTTGACTTTCGTCGTCAACCCACAATCGATCGGGACTTGATCCGCACCAACCACTTTCGTAGGATCTTATACAGCCTTCTACAACACTAATATGTGAAACACATCATGCAAACTAGTTAGTTCAGCTTAAATATTCAGCCAATAGGTAGCTTCATCAATCCTTTCAATGATTTCAAACATTCTAAGGTATCTCAGACTCAACTTCTTCAAGCATTGAATTGTAATACCCCGGGTTTTTTCTGAACTAGCTGTCGGGTTGAGATGGTGAAAGAAGGCTGCTCACGACATTTCGTCGAGCTTGGGCCATTTCGTCGAGCTCATGACATTTCATCTAGCTCACAAAATTTTATCGAGCTCGGGCCATTTCGTCGAGCTCACGACATTTCGTCGAGCTCGGGCCATTTCGTCGTGCTCACGACATTTCGTCGAGCTCGGGCCATTTCGTCAAGCTCACGATTTTTCGTTAAGCTCGGGTCATTTTCGTAGAGCTTGGCCGATTGTCGATCGCTTGGTTGTTCGTCATGCTCTCAGCTGTTTGTCGAGCGCAGGCTGATCGACGAAGCCTGAATCGTTCGACTAAATTGCTGAAATGCGGTTCGTAGATTGAAATCTTAACCGATTGTTTTTACTTCAAGGTTGATCCTGGACCCCAGGATCTTCTTCCCAACATGTTTTTGTTTGGCTGAGCTATTCTCTCCCTCACTTGTGCTCATTTTGGAGTTGACTTAGGGTTGAGAGAGAGAGAGAGAGTTCGGAGGAAGAAGAAAGCTTTTCTTCGGCCTTTGTCGAAGCTTCGGAGCTCCAATAGTCATTTTGAGGCCAGATCCGTTGAGAGGAACGTAAAAGTGCATCTCTTCATCCGTGAAGTTCAGGTTTCCATGGCAAGGAAGAGGGGTCGTAAGGTAACGACATTTCTCCTCTCTGTTATAGGATGCATGCATGGCATCTTTTCCCTTTCTTGATTTTATTTCAAGAATTTAGGCACCAGATCTTTCAAATGAAAGGGGTTTAGGTTTCCATGGTTCAAGAGGAACCACCGGGTCGATTGTGTCCGTCCCCGGCATGATATTGCATTAGAGATCCGCTCTGCTAGTGGATTAGGCATTATGGATGAAGCCGTAGTCGCGACCATTTTTCCGACTTGGTGATGTTGCATGGGGAACTTAAGGATTTTGGTAGAAATCCATTGTGGCAAGTTGTTGTTTATGATGTGCTAAGGTGTGGTCATGTCTCCGTGGTCGGCTGTCTCTCCCGTGACGTGCAAGTCATGTGGGTAAAGTGTCCCGACGAGACTAGTCCCCTTCTATGAAACTGACGAGAATTCCAAGCTTAGGACAAGCCCGGGCGATGAAGCCCATGAACGGGTGTGGTCCAGCAAGGGTTCTTAGAATCGGTTTGCGTGTGAGATGGAATACTAACATGAGAAGTTAGAGCTTGTAGGCAAGCCCGGGTTTGAGACCCACAAGCGAGTGGGGCCTTGGCAAGAGTTCCATGTGGCGGCTTATATGTCATTATGGGAAACTAATGTACCCTTATGTGTGCGGCTTGAACATCGATTGGGAAATTGGAAGTACTCAGATGTTGTGCTATGATGATGTGTTATAATCATGAGCTATAAGCTCCCTTGGGTGAAGCCCAAGATTGCATACATGCTGCATTATAGGCCCTTTATATTACATGTTCAACATAGAAAACGTGTATATTGTATAAGGCATCAGAACTTGTTTATAGCTTTGCATGTTTATGAATATTGCATACAAAGTGCTGACCTGCAGGATGGTGGTGTACCCCGGGGTCCGTTAGGGATGGTCAGGAGGAGATGTGTTGGTTATGCAGTTGAGGTCAGCCTTTGCTGACCCACATTACCACAAATTCTTACAGGGCAAGTGTAGGATCCCTAGTTTGGATTTGGGCTAAGGTTCACTATTAGGTTTTGACCCATCTTGTATAGCCTAGGGTCAATTTGTTAGTTCTAAGGTTAGGATTGTCTAACTAGGTTAGACATCTTATGATCCAGCCTTAAGAAGACTTCAGAGATCCATTCTTAAAGAATTGCAGTTTTTAAAGAGTTCAAATTTCAGTTCGAAGTTCTTCGAACTCAGCTCGACGATTGACGAACTCAGAGTTCCTTCTCTGAGTTGAGCTCGACGATATTCGAGCTCAGGTCGACGAACTCCCTTCTCTCTCAGTTTCTCTAGTCGACGATATTCTACAGCAGGTCGACGAACTTAGAGCTCAGCTTTGTCAGATTCTTTCCAGATCAATTTTCTTTGAGCTCAGGTCGACGAAGACGATTTCTCAGCTCGACGAACTTTGAGTTCAGGTCGACGAAATATGTTCTGAGGTCGACAATTTCTGTCAGTTTCAGTTTGATGATTTCACTATTATTTTGATTTAAATTGGTATTCATTTTAAGGTAGTAATTCTCTGAATAATTAATGCTTATATTCTCAAAAATATAGTCGTTGCTAGGAAGCATTGATTATGGATTTCACAGAGTTAATTACTTGACTTATTTCTTAGGACAGTTGAGGAAATACATTAAAGACTTTTTCCAACCATTTCATCTCCTAGAATCTCTAAAGTAAATCAAGGATATTATTTCAAATTTAAAGGCAGAAATTCTTTGAGGATATAAAAGGATCTTTTTTAAAAAGAAGAAGAAGAGTAGAGTAGAACAGAAAGAATATTTACAGACAACTGAAATAGAGAATTCACATTGATTTCTTGCAGGAAATTGGAGAAGAACATCTCTCATAGATCGTTATTCTTCTTCAATTTCTACTTCAGGCTTCACAAGGATAACTCATCAACATCAGTCCAAGAAGTTTCTGAAGATCTTGATTAAGGCCTACACCCTGTGCAAAGCTCTCATCTTCCTGAAACCATTCAATATCTAAGGGGGGCTTTGAAAACATCATCCACTAAAGTCTTCTCAGTAGTTTGAGAAAGAGAAGACAACATCACTTTTCATTTCCTACTGTAAAAGGGTTTCTAACTCCCTACAAAAGTTATCACCTGGTTAACAAGTCTCCTTATCAAAAGACTTGATTTGGGTTTTGGGCACCTGATCAAAAGCCTAAAGGGTCGCTATATCTCCCTTAGAAAATAGATATTGTTGTGACAGGGCACCTGAGCAAAAACCTGTGGTGGCAGGGGACCTGATCAAAAACCTGTTAGTGGATTCCTACCAGGGTGGTAGAAGAGTGGATGTGCCCAGATTTGGGGAACCACTATAATTTTCTTGTGTCGTTTGGTTGTTCTTTTCTTTATTTCTGTTATAAAAACTGATTAAGTTTTTAAAATACTCTATTAACCCCCCCCCCTCTAGAGTTTGTCAGATCTATCCCCTCACTTTCAATTGGTATTAGAGGGTGTTTCATTTGGTTTCACAGGCTAATACCTGAATCAGAAGTTCCTTTGATAGATCTTAATATCTATAGTGTCTCTCCTTTATCATGGCACAGAAAAAAGAATATTCATTCACCAGACCTCCAGTCTTCAATCTGAATATGTTTGCAATTCAGAAGGCAAGAATAAGATTATATATGAACTCTATTGATGAAGCTATCTAATATTCTGTTTCGATAGGACCTCCAAATCAAGAGGCTACTACTTCAACAAGCACACATGCAGTCCTACCACCTGAGTGGACTGATGCACAAAAGAAGGACAAGGTTGTTAATGTAAGAGCCATGAATATTCTGGCACAAACCATAACAGATGACATATTTTAGAAGGCGACTGAATGCACTTCAGCTAAAGCCATTTGGGACTCTTGATCCAGGTAAGATTACCGTTCACGGCCAAGTAATAAAAGTGAGGAGTAGCTTACCCAGGTATTGATCTCATGCGGAGTGCAAGTAGGGAGCATTGATTTCTCTTTCAGAGAAATGAATGAAAGTGCTAAGTAAAAACGAGGGGTTTGATTTTGGGTTTCCTACACTAAGCAACATTAATCTACTGCGGGTCGCCGTCACCACATCGCTAGGGTGAATTACTCCAAAGAGTAATAGTGGAGACAAACAAAATATCGAGGGTCGTAAACACCTCTTTGCATCGCGTGCTTCTAGCAGTCGCTAAAATGGCTCAAACACAACTTTCTCTAACAAAGATGAAGCTCATCGACACACATCATAATCAAGAAATCACCACACAAAACCATTGCAAGACCTTGAGCAAAACAAGAATATTAAACCTCAAGCATACTAGCACAAGTTTAGGTTAAAGCAAATCCAAGAAAACAGGGGGAGAAACACAACCAAGTACTCGAAGGCTCTCCAAGATTAACGGCCGGAAGCAAGGGTTATCGATCCTTATCCTAGCACGGTCTTTGGAAAGTATCCAGGTTCCCGAAGTGCTGTCACTTCATTCTTCACACCCGCCTTCTTCATGTTGTGGTCGTTGATTCAGATAAGAGCGAAATGCTTCACAAGTAGCTTGGAGGTCGGCAATGGAGATGGCGGTTGGAGAAAAAGCTTTAGCAAGATCTTTGGAGGAGAATGGGTGGCCAGATCAACCCTCTAAGGAGGAGAGAGAAAATGACGGCTGGAGGGGTGAGTTCCCGCTCAAAGGGGTTGAAATGGCGGGGTAAAACGGAGATAGATCGGTCCAGAAGAAATTTGTGGCTTAAATAGTAAAAGTCAGAAAAATGGTCACGCACGGTCTGGCGTACGACCGTGCGTGAACCGTGCGATATTAATATCCATAAAAAGCCTGAGGAAGAAGAAGCGGTTACCCATGCGTTTTACTCATGCACGGGCGATTCCACCTGTGCGCTAAGGAAATTGCACGGGTAACGACAGAGTACTCAAAACGCAGGCAACCGGGTGGAATCGTGTGTTTAACTCGCGCACGGGCGCTTCCGCCTGTGCGTGAAGGGAACTGCATGACCAACCACAGAACAGAGTAAAACCCGAAGTCTACAGAAAACCGTGCGTTTCCTTCGCGCACGGTTCCGAAGAAACCATGCATGAAGCAATCACACAGGCTGGTCAAACTTCCAAAATATTCTGTAGATAATGCACGACAGAAACAAACCGTGGGCTAAGAAAACGCACGACCGTGCATTTTCCGCCAATCAGAATTCTAAAGAGGGGAAAACTGACCACCTGCACACAATAAAAACTCACAAAGGAGGACCCTCCGGCAATCAACAAAATGCAATAAAAACTACTGGAACGAGCCCTGGGGAGCAACAAGTGCATACCCCCAGCAATTGAAAGCACAATTGCACACCCACGGGCTAGAAAGGTGCACTAAACATGAAATGCAGTAGGAACGAAATATCAATGAAAACAACCGAAAAGTGAAGTGCAAAGTCATGAAAACCAGCCCAGATGAGTCCGCAAAATACTATATAAACGGGACTCATGACACCCCAAGACTTACCTATTTGTGCGTCCCGAGCAAAGAAGATCCTTGCAGACTAGAAAAAGAACTAACTAACACAATACTTATGATCCGGAGTACCATGCGAAATCGCACGCTCGCGGGCGTAAAAATATAGTAGAGTAAATTTCTAAGCATCCAAAATAATTTATACTTTTCAGCCTGCATAACAAAAATTCTATGACTACTCAAAAGCAGAATCGCGTTGAATCCTCCGGTCATGCGCAGGGAGAAAATAGACTAACCGCTAAGGCGAGTATTGCAAAAGATCGGGATTTGGGACAACCTCCAAAGGAATCCACCAATGTCGGTGACTATATGCTTGCCCGTTCACACTCTCTTCACGACACTAGTTTGACTTAAGCGCGAGTCCGTAGGACTTCGTGCAGTAATGGGGCTTGGGTTAAGGCGAGGTAACCAAGGATAAAAATGAATGCTATGCACAAAACCCAACTGAGCTAGCACAACAAAAAGTCTATCCACCACCCACAAAACACGCGGGTACACCACACCCCCAGACTTAATTTTTAAAATACGGGCGTGCGTACCACCAACTATTTTTAGTTATAATTTTCCTTTCCCTTTTTCTTTCTTTTTCAAATTTTCTTTTCATAAATTTTCTTCTTAATTCTTCTTTTTCTTTTACACAATTCCAGCAAATAAATTCATGGGAGCACAACCACATATTTCACAAAGAACAACATCGCATAAACACCACCATCCTGTAATTAGAAAACAGTAAAGCTAGGCTTGGGTGTGCGACTAGGGTTGGTTACTAGGCTTTGGTGAAATAAAAGTGAAGCTGAATCAAAGGAGGGGTAGACACAACGGGGCTAGCGAGGATAAGATGTTAGGAACGGGTACAAAGCTCAACCTAGCCAAAATGATGGCCTACATCATACTCACACTTAACTAACCATGCACCAATGCTTCGAGAGTAGATTGGGGCAAGTTCTTAGCCAACGATAAAGACTATCCATCCTCCTGACTCGAGCAATATGAATCTAACAACTGTCTACACACATCCCTAAGCTACCGTCGGATTCACACCGGATTCAGCAATTTTTGAGTAGAATAAAAAGTAATTTACACAATTAGAAAAATATAAAACTAAAAACATGCAGAAAAATTAATTCTACTCTAATTTCTATACGAGACGGGAGCACTCGACTAGGAGCACAACAAGGTCAACACATTACCCCGTCTCACAATCCTATGTTAGCAAGGTAATTTTCCTAAATCTAACGAAAGAAACAAGTTTGACTCGCCATATGCAAAAAGTTAAGTACGTGCTCATGTGGGTTCAATGGTGCATAATGCAATGAACTGAACAAATAAATTAAAAAAATAGCTACTGGTATATGCAAATGAAGTGCACGTGCAAAGGTAGCATCGACAAGCTCTCCCCGGACTTAAGCTAAGAAGCACAACAAAATATGTTGAAGTTAAGATCAAAATGAGATAAGGGGAGAAGTTACCCAATAATCAGAATATTAGCATACCAGAAGATTGGATTTAAACTTGAACAATAAGCCTACGGTCCCGAAAAAATCACCTGTAATAAGCACATCTCGAACCAAGCAAATAATAGGCCTGTCCACTAAAAAAGCTAAGCAAACAAATTAAACGCAGCTAAATTGGGTTGTATCCTAGAAGCCCTTTTCTTTACTGTCCTTAAGGTGGACCAAATACCTGTATTAACAGTTTTATACAATGTTCAGGTAGCAAAAGTTTAATATGCAGAAAAAGAGAATTCAAAGTCACACACAGCATTAAGAAAATAAAACGCTAGTAGCAACAAGACAAAAGGAGACGGCCCAGAGATTCCTCACTCTTCAGCTAAACGCTGATTTATGATATAACCCCCCCCCCCTGTATACGCGAGATGAGGAAGAGGTGGAAGATTTAGGGCCCAGGAAAGACAAATCTCCCCTGCCCCTAGCCTCCTCCTTCCCGTGCCGGCGGGCAAAACTCTGCGGCTTGCGTAGGAATAGCTCCTTACATTTTAACTCCACTGAAGCGGATCGCCAGGGCAGTACGGTCACCTCCGGCATAACAGTAGCCAGTTTCACATCGAAAACCGGGGGCATCCTTTATTCACCCGCTGAGGGTGAAAGATCAGCCCATGTTACCTGTTTCATAGTTTTACAGACTTTGTCTAAACAAATTGCAGTTTTTAAATCAAAATTCTACACGCCCACATCTGGCATGCACAACACATCCATCTTCGCAGTAGCATCATGCATCACATCAAGGACCTGTGTCTCTTCTTTCCCTTTAGTTGTCATTGGCGTTTCAAACACTTCCTCAACCTATTCTTGTCCTGTCGATTAAAAATCTGCCTTCACACCACTAGAAACATCATTAGATGACACGATAGTTAAGTTCACTGGTTTTATGAGGTCAGTAATAATTAAGTGAGGAGGCAAAGGTGGAAAGGTGCATTAACTTTGGGCGTAACAGTGACGCCACTAACATCAAAATGCAATGCCGCCTCACTGGCTTTAAGGAAGGGGACCCCAAGGATGGGTTTTGACGTGTTGCCCTTGGGTCCAAGCACCTGAATGTCTATGAGGACAGCCGCCCCATTCAAAACCACTTCTACACCCTTCACCTCTCCATTAGTCTCAACCACAGATCCATCAGCTAGCATTAAATATTTGCTTCCATCAGATTCGATATCAAATTCATCTTTTCAACATCTTGCAAAGCAAGAATGTTGCAAGATGAATCGGAATCACATAGCGCTAGAGTTTTTATGGCATTAATCTTACATGTAACAGTCGTTTCACGGGCATTACATTCCCCCATATCCTCAGCACTCTTCCCCTACTCACGGGGATTCTTCTCCGTGTCGTAGGAAGAATGTCGTGGGTGCGCTCAGAAAATACGTAGGCTAATTGTCCCAATTGCGTTTCCAAATTCCACATGGAAGTAGTCTGTGGAGCCATATTCGATTGGGCCATTTCAAAAAACTTTTCCATCATCTCCTCTAACGCTCTCTTGCACGTCCCTTGCAAATTTTGACTATAACCCTGCTGAGACAGTCGCGGCTGGCTACCAGGAGACTGAGCATCGAATTGATGTTGGCCCCCCTGCAATCTTTGACCGGGCGCATTTTGGTTCCACAAGAAATTAGGATAGTTTCTCGCGTTAGGATTATAAGTATTATTGTAAGGCACAACACGATTTTGATTATTTATAAAATTAACATTTTCTTCACAAGCCATACATGTCTGGCCAGCAAATAGCTCACCCTCGGGGCACTCATAAGCACGGTGGCCAGAGTTACCACAACCCTGGAGCGATATGCTCATCACAGGGGTAGGCGGTGGGGTCGATCAGGTCAACATCATCTTCCCATCCAAGGCAGGATGGCTCAATTCGGTGTGCAGCCCCACCGCATTTACATAAAAAAAATTTCTCGCCCCTCTAGGAGCATTCCTGCCTGCTGTCCAGTATGTGATGTGGGATGCCGTGTCTTTAAGGAGTCTCAACGCTTCCTCAGGAGATAAGTTCATGATCGTGCCACCCGCCGCCGCATCGATCATCGCCCTGAAATTTGGCTCAATGGCGAAATAAAATATCTCCACCAAATTCCAAGGCTCACAGCCGTGTTGAGGACAACGGTGCTGCAGGTCAGCAAATTGCTCCCATGCCTTAGAAAGAGTTTCTTGATCCAGTGGTATGAACGTGGTTATTTCCCTGCGAGAATTAAAAATTTTATCAACAGGATGAAACTTAGCCAAAAACATGGAAGATAAAGCTTCCCAAGTGGCAGTGGGGACAAGCGCGATCGTATGTAGCCACATATTGGCCCTATCCCTTAGTGAAAAAGGGAACAACATTAGTTTCACAACTTCATCCACAATGCCCGCATAGCGGAAAGTACCGCATATCTCAGAAAATTCAGCCAAATGTAGCTGAGGATCCTCGCTCGGTAGACCCGAGTACTGAGTATTATTCCTAATCATATTCAAAATCTCAGGCTTGATCTCAAAATGGTTATTGGCTATGGCTGGCCCGAACCCTGGATAAACACTCCCCACTGTAGGGGTAGTGAAATCCCGCATTGTCCTAATGCGAGGCTGGGCCACATCCTGGTTCTCAACGATTCATTCCCCTTGGCCATTTCCCAAATGGCCTAAGTCATCCATCCTTCCCTCAAATACAGTAGCACGTAAGCGAGCTCTCCTCGCTCGCGCAGTCTCAGAATCAACACCCAAATCTTCGCCCCCTCCACCAAGGTTCAAATCTAACATACAATACTCACAAAAATAAAACACTAAAAACACCAAAACACTCACAAAATTTTCCCAAAAGAAACAAAATCCATGTA
The DNA here is from genome assembly GCA_039513925.1 of Platanthera zijinensis. NCBI lineage: Eukaryota > Viridiplantae > Streptophyta > Magnoliopsida > Asparagales > Orchidaceae > Platanthera > Platanthera zijinensis. Next base: position 40,487,311 of record CM077094.1, read on the forward strand.
ACAGTTGCACTCCCCGGCAACGGCGCCAAAAACTTGATGCGCTGACGATAAGATTACCATTTACGGCCAAGTAATAAAGTTAGGAGTAGCTTCCCCAGGTATCAATCTCACACGGAGTGCAAGTAGGGAGCATGGATTTCGCTTTCAGAGAAATGAATGAAAGTGCTAAGTAAAAACGAGGGGTTTGATTTTTGGTTTCCTACACTAAGCAACATTAATCTAGTGTGGGTCATCGTCACTACGTCGTCAGGGTGAATTACTCCAAAGAGTAATAACGGAGACGAACAAACTATCGAGGGTCGTAAATACCTCTTCACAACGCGCGCTTCTAGCAGTCGCTAGAACGGCTCAAACAGAACTTTCACTAACAAAGATGAAGCTCATCAACACACATCCTAATCAAGAAATCACAACACAAAACCATAGCACGACCTTGAGTAAAAAATGATATTAAACCTCAAGCACACGAGCACAAGTTTAGGATAAAGCAAATCCAAGAAAAGAGGGGGAGAAACACAACCAAGCACTTGAAGGCTCTCTAAGAATCACGGCCAGAAGCGAGGGTTGTCGAGCCTCGTCCTAGCTTGGTCTTTGGAAGGTATCCGGGATCCCGAAGGGTTGTCACCTCCTTCTTCACACTCGCCTTCTTCGTGTTGTGGTCGCTGATTCGGATCAGAGCGAAATCCTTCACAAATTTTGCAACTAAGAACTCAAACAGTAGCTTGGAGGTTGGAAATGGCGATGGAGGTTGGAGACAAAGCTTTAGCAAGCTCTTTGGAGGAGAATGGGTGGCCGGATCAACCCTCCAAGGAGGAGAGAGAAAATGATGGTTGGAGGGGCGAGTTCCCGCTCAAAGGGGCGCAAACGGCGGGGGAAAACGGAGATAGATTGGTCCCGAAGAAATCTGCGGCTTAAATAGTAAAAGTCAGAAAAAATGGTCACGCACGGTTTGGCGCAAAATCGTGCGTGAACCGTGCGATATTAATATCCAAAAAAATCCTGAGGAAGAAGAAGCGTTGACCCGTGCATTTTACTCACGTACGGGCGATTCCGCCCGTGTGCTAAGGAAATCGCATGGGTAACGACAGAGTGCTCAAAACGTAGGCAACCGGATGGAATCGTGTGTTTGGCTCGCGCACCAGCGCTTCCGCCCGTGCATGAAGGAAAATACATGAACAACCACATAACAGAGTAAAGCCGGAAGGATACAGGAAAACTATACGTTTCCTTCGCGCAGGGTTCTGAAGAAATCGTGCGTGAAGTAATCGCACGGGCTGGTCAATCTTACAAAATAATCTGTAGAAAATGCACGACGGAAACAAACTATGCGCCAAGAAAATGGACGACCGTGCGTTTTCCGCAAATCAGAATTCTAAAGAGGGGAAAACTGACCACCAGCACACAATAAAAAACTCACAAAGGTGGACCCTCCAGCAATCAACAAAATGCAATAAAAACTACCGGAACGAGCCTAGGGGAGCACCAAGTGCATACCCCCAGCAATCAAAAGCGCAAGTGCGCACCCACGGGCTAGAAAAGTTCACTAAACGTGAAACGCAGTAGGAACGAAATATCAATGAAAACAACCTAAAAGTTAAGTGCAAAGTCATGAAAACCAGCTCAAATGAGTCCGCAAAACCTAATATAAATAGGACTCGTCAACTCTCTAAACCAAATGGTTGCCGGATCAGCTGATGAGAGAAAGGATAGGAGATCCCATCTCATCTCTCAGTATGAAAATTTCCAAAAAGATGAGTCTAAGACAGTAGCTGACATGTATAACAGACTCAGCTTAATTATCAATGAGCTGAAGAACCTCGAGAAAACATCTCATTAATTGAGATAAATGACAATATTCTTATGTTCTTTCCAAGCACATGGGATTCCAGGATCTGGACAATCAAGGAGGCCAGAAGCCTGTATGAAATTTCCACTGAGTCTCTTCTAGGAAAGCTCAAGTCTTATGAACAGCTTATTAAGACAAGAGAAGTAGCTGAGTAGAAGACCTCCTCATCAGGAAGGAAAGAGCAAAACATTACTTTCAAAGCATCTGATGGACCAGAAGCTCCATCATCAAATGATGAACTCATAAGCTTACTGGCCAAATGATTCTACAAGATGACCAGAAAAGATTTCAAAAGGAAGTCATCCAGACAAGATGACAGACCAAGATATGACATAACTCCTACAAAGGAGATTGTCTGCTTTGTTTGCAGAAAACCTAGACACATTCTTTCTGAGTGTCCAGAGAATCAGATGAAAGGGAAAAGAAGAGAAAAAGTCTCCAGAAAGAAGTACAGCAAGCCCTTCTCAACAAAGCATAAGAGTAAGGAAAATGGTTTTGTTGCAAAAACCTAGAGTGAAACAGAAGAAGAATCTTCATCTTCCATCTCCAATGAAGATGAGGAAGAAGCTAAAGCAAAAGAAGTTTGCTTGATGGCTATCAATGCATCAGCCAGCTTTTCAAGAGCTAAAAACTTAGAACATGAAGAATCTAAATGTGAAGAGGATCAGGTATTATCCTCATTTGATTTTAATTCAGAACATTTTAAATATGAGTTTAAATTATTATGTAATGATCTAATCAAATATGAGGAGGAAATCAAACTTCTCAGAGATAAGATAACTGAACAGGAAAATTTGCTATCTGAAAACATTGAACTAAAAGATAAATTAATTATAGCTTTAGAAGAAATTATCTCTTTAAAAAATAAACTAAATCATGTTAAGCAATTTGAAGAATCTCTTAATGGGAGAAACATCAAATTGATGAACATCATAAGCACAGAAAATGTCAGGCTCAATGGCAAGCTGGGCTTAGGTTCTTCATCAAGCCAACCTCATTTAATTTAGAAAAATATACTTTCTACCCCGCATTAAATTTATATCAGAAAAAGGTAAAGATTTTTTTTTAAAATAATGAACCAACTAAATTAAAACAGAAACCTAAGAAAAACAGAAAGAATAAGAAAAAGCTTAATTATAATAATGTTCAACAGTTTTCGTCGAACTCAGATCGACAAAATGTGTATAGTTCGTCGAACTCAAGTCGACGAACTCCGAACGCAGATTTTTATTATAATTATTCTTCGAACTGCGATCGACAAAACCAATATGGTTCTTCGAACCGAGATCGACGATTTTGGGGCTCCGAGAATGAATATTTCCATTCTTTGGACAGAGTTCGACGAACTCATCCCTATTCATCGACCTCAGGTCGACGAACTTATCAGAATTCATTGATCCTAGTTCAGCCTAACAGAAACTTTAATTATTCCAAAATATTTAATCAACCAAAAGATTTTGTTAACCCATTTACCCAAAAGATAATTCTGTACAACCCCGTATCCAGCGAGTGGGCTAACAGGAGCCGACCCGGCCGGCCCAAACCATCCCCGAGCCCCATGCGAGTTCGGCAGGGTACGCCGAGCCCAGCATGCCGAGCCCGAGCTCGGCAATAGTCGAGCTGAGCTCGGCGATGGCCGAACGAAGCCCGGCATCCCGAGGCCGACTTCGGGTGCAGGAATAAGCTCGACGATAGTCGAGCCAAGATCTACGATGCCCGTGCCGAGTTCGGCTTCTGTTGGAGCTCGACGATCGTCGTGCCGAGCCCGAGCTCGGCAATGGTCAAGCCGAGCTCGGCGGTAGTCGAGCGCAAGTCTGCCGAGTACCTGCCCGCCTAGGCCCAAGGCGAGGCGAGTCAGGCCTCCTGCCGAGCGAGTGCCCCCCCCCCCCCAGGGCCAGCTCGCACCTCGGCCATGGCATACTTTTACTATGTGGCCCCTTTTGGTTTGCCTGTAGTCCTCGAAAACAGTGAAGGTTGTATATTAGCAGGCCATCTTTTCCTATAAATAGGACCCAAGGGGTACCTCAGAAGGCACGCTTACTAATTCTCCGGCCTATTAGCGCTTTCTGAGGTACCTTAGCCCGGCATTTGGCTAAGGAGGGGAAGCGCTCTAAGATCTTCCGGGTGTGTGGTGGGACCTCCACGCCGGGCCCTTGGTCTAGTCCTTAGTTCTTCTTTCTTCTTGCCATTTTCTTGTAGGAGCGAAGTAGGTGCGCGGCCACCCCTTCCCCAAGGGTCGAACTCCACAAGAGGCCGGTTTTCCGGTTTCAACACTTTGGTGCGGTGAGCGTGGAACGTGGTCAGCACAGAAAATCTTCCACAGGACTAATGGCAAGAGACGAGGGGCAAGGTTCAGGAAGGGGGGACTCGCCACTCCCTCCCCCTCCCGCGACGGCAGGGATATCCGCGGAGCTCAGGGAGGAAGTGCTCGGGCTGGTTAGGGTCGCACTCGGCATGCGAGCCGAGAGTACGACGCCTGTGGTGCCCGTGGTCGCCGATCCAGCGTTGGGCAACGATGCGCCCCTCAGGCGCGCAGGGAAGGAGGTCGCGAGCGAGGGGGAGCGCGAGCCGAGAGGGCGAGTCCTCTTTCCGGGCTCGGCGGGCGAGTATCTGTTCGGCGAGACGGCAGGGAGGGAGTTCCCAACTCGCCCAGCTGAAGGAGGAAGTCCCTTCAGCGAGTTCGTCTCGTCAGCCCCGGTCCCAGAAGGATTCCGAGAGCCGGAGATGTCCTACTACTCAGGAAAGGGAGATCCGACCCAGCACGTCCAGTGGTTCGAAGACGTGGTGTCCATCCGACAGATGTCGGATGGTTTCAAGTGTAGGCTCTTCGCCATCACCCTCAGGGAAAAAGCGAGGGAGTGGTTTCATCAGCTCCCGGCCGGTTCCATCTACTGCTTCGAGGATTTGCGCAGAGGATTCATGCTGAGATTCACCACCTCGAAGAAGAGGAAGAGGGAGGTCGAGTCCCTGTTCCGTGTCAAGCAGAAAGTAGGGGAGACCCTGGGAAGTTACCTGGACAGGTTCCAGGAAGAACTGTCTCAGGTACAAGAGATGCCAGGGCACACCATGATGGTGGCCTTCACCCTGGGTCTCCAGCCCGGGTTCTTCGCCATGGAGTTAAAAAGGACGCCTCCATTGTCTTTCGAAGCACTCTTGGAGAGGGCGGCAAGGGAGGCCGACATGGAGGCGGCACATCCAGAGTTCGCTCGGAGGTTGGCTAGGTGGGCCGTGGAGGAAGAGAAGCCAAGGGGAGGTCGGGCCCAGGAGGAGAGAAGGGTCGAGCCCCGACAGAGGGAACAGCAGCCGCAGCAGCATAGGTGGGGGGGGGGGGGCGTCAGGAGCCGAACAACCAATTGGGTTGGAGGCCGGAGTGGCAGGATTAAGGGCCACGGAGGGGCTATCAGGGGGGAGACAACCGTCAAGGTGGGCGTGGCCAGTTTTACCTCCAGGGAGGGAGGCAGGGCCAGAGACCGCCTCTTCCCGACCAGGAGGAGGCCATGGCTATCGCCCTGGGAGGGCGAAGGAGAGGGCAACCGAGGAGGAGGAGGGAGGTCAGGATAGACCTGCCCTATTGCGACTACCATCAGGAAGAGGGGCACACGACGGTCACATGTCCGGAGTTCCTCGAGGTGCGGGAGAACCGGGAGCAGCAGCGGCAGCAGCAGAATCATCAGGAGGTGCGGATTGAGGAAGTCCGGCCTCAGGCGGAGGGGGATCGTTGCGAAGACCGGGCCGATGTGGGGACCCGAGGGGGGATCGGAGTGATCCATGGGGGGGTGGGAGTCGAGGCTTCTCGGAAAGCAAGCCTCCACACCATGTACCGAAGGAGCATCGGCTCCACATCTCAGACTCCACCCCCGGAAGAGAGGATCACCTTCTCAAGGGAGGATATGCCGGGTCACGATGACCCCTTCTGCGATGCGCTGGTCATCCAGACTGCCATTGAAAATTTCACAGTCTCCCGGATCCTCATTGACAATGGGAGCTCAGTCAATATCATCTTCAAGAAGCCTTTCGATGCCATGCAGGTAGAGGCCAAGAGGGTGCTGGCCTCCGATGGGCCCCTCTTCGGTTTTTCGGGGGAGAGGAAAGAGGTAGAGGGGGAGTAGGACTTCACGTCAGCTTGGGGGGACAGTCCCGGAACTGTCGATTCGTCATAGTTGAGGCCCCCAGCAGCTACAACGCCATTTTTGGGAGACCCCTCATCAGCGCCTTCCGATGCGTCCCCTCCTCCTTCCATCAATGCTTAAAGTTTAATGTGGACGGGATCCAGGTCCGGGTTCGCGGTGACCCCAAAGCGGCTCGGGAATGCTATGTAACCGCGGTGAACTCGATTTCTTGGCAGGAGGAGGCCGAGGGGATGGGGAGAAGGATGGAGGAGATGGAAGGGCAGGAGGCCGGAGAAGAAGGTGGGGAGGAAGGAGGAATGGAAGGGGAAGCACGCGAGGGGATGCTCCCAGAAGGGTCGGTTGGGGCGATGATCCCAGGGGAAGGGGAGGTCCTTACACCAAGAAGGGAGGACGCCGCAGAGTGGGAGGAGCAGTCCCGGTTGGAGGCCGCCGAGGAGGTCGTGCAGATGGAAGTCCTCACCCAGGGTGGCAGGGTGGAGAAGGTCCGCATCAGCGGAGGGCTGACTCCGGAAGATCAAGATAGGATGCTGGAGTGCATCCAAAAGAATGTGGATTTCTTCGCCTGGAGCGCAGCGGAGATGCCTGGGATCGATGCCGACGTCGTCTGCCACCGCCTCAATCTACACCCGGAGGCTCGCCCCATCCAGCAGAAGAGGAGGTCCGTCACGGACAAACTGGCCGAGCCCATCAGGGAGGAGGTCGCCAAGCTCCTTAAGGCCGGCTTCGTTTCCGAGATTCAATACCCCGGCTGGGTCTCGAATGTTGTAATTGTGAAAAAAGGGGACGGCCGGTGGAGGATGTGTGTAGACTTTTCACTGCTTAATAAATCATGCCCTAAGGATTGTTACCCCTTGCCTAGAATCGACGCGCTGGTAGATTCAGCCGTTGGTTTTTCTGTGATGAGTTTTTTAGATGCTTTTTCAGGTTATCATCAAATCAGGATGCACCCTCCTGACATAAAAGATGTCTCGTTCATCACAGGGGATGGATGCTACTGCTACAAGATGATGCCTTTTGGGTTAAAAAATGCAGGGGCTACATACCAGAAGATGATGGACCGTGTATTCCAGGGACAGAAGGGAAGGAACTTGGAAGTGTACGTAGACGACCTGATGGTAAAAAGCAGAGAGGTCGATTCTCACCTCCGGGATCTGGAGGAGACCTTCGACACTTTGCGCAGATACAAGATGAGGTTGAATCCTCTAAAGTGCATCTTCGGGGCAAGCAAAGGCAAATTTTTGGGTCATCTCCTCACCCCTGGCGGGGTCGAACCCAACCCTGACAAAGTCCGGGAAATTATGGAGTTGGGGCCACCTCGGGACGCGAAGGAGGTACAATGGCTGACAGGGAAGCTGGCGGGACTAAGCAGATTCCTCTCCCGGGCCGGGGAGAGGTGTTCCCCCTTCTTCAAGACCTTAAGGGGGGGTCGGAAGTTTGAATGGACCCCGGAATGCGAGGAGGCATTCCAGGCCTTGAAGAGGAAGTTGACTCAGGCCCCCTTGCTCCAAGGGCCAAAGGAGGGGGAGGACTTGTTTTTGTACTTAGGGGTCGGGGCGGAGGCTGTAAGTTCTGTCTTAGTTCGGGAAGAGGGGAGAAAGCAGCTACCCATATATTATGTGAGTAGGGTTCTGAGGAAGGCAGAACTCCGCTATCCCATCTTTGAGAAGTTGGCCTTCGCCCTAATCATCTCGGCCCGGAGACTCAGGCCCTACTTCCAGGCACACTCCATCCAGGTGGTAACTGACCACCCCCTCCGCAGCATCTTCGAGGGAGTGGAGCACTCGGGAAGACTCGCCAAGTGGTCGGTGGAGTTGAGCGAGTTTGACATCTCCTTTGTCCCCCGGCTCGCAATCAAGGCACAAGCGATGGCTGACTTCCTGGCTGATTATGTGGTTGAGGTAGCGGAAGACAAACTCACTCGTCCCATCCCATGGAAGGTGATGGTGGACGGGGCTTCAGGGAAACACTCCCTGGGGGTTGGGGTCGTCTTGGAGAGCCCCCAAGGGACCCGGATCGAGCAGACGGTGGTGATACATTTCTCCATAACCAACAACCAGGCCGAGTACGAGGCGGTAATCGCAGGACTACGCCTGGCCAAGGAATTGGGGGTGCACGATGTGAAGGTCCTCACTGACTCCATGGTAGTGGCCTCCCAGATCAACGGGGAGTTTGAGGCAAGGGATCCCACCCTACAACGATATTTGGCGAAGGTTAAGGGAATCATCGGTGGGTTCCAGACCTTCTCCATTCAACATGTGCCCCGGGAGGAAAATGAACAAGTCGACCACCTCGCCAAGCGCGGCCCTCGGGTGGGGGGCACTATCACGGACCTCTTCCACCCATCCCTAGAAGAAGGGGAGTTGATGGAGATAGATCGGCGGTCCACATGGATGGACCCATTCACTACCTACCTGTCCACAGGAGAGTACCCAGAAGGGATGGATAGGAAGAAGCTCAAGTACAAGTCGGCATACTACCTTTTGCGCGACGGGCAACTTTACCGCAAGACCCTCTCAGGATTACTCGCTCGTTGCATAGCGGAGGGGGAGGCGCCGAGGATTTTGGAAGAAGTCCACTCCGGGGAGTGCGGGAGCCATTCAGGAGGGCGGGCCCTGGAGGGAAGAATCATCAGGCAGGGGTATTTCTGGCCTACCCTGAGGCACGATGCCTTAGAATTTGTCAAGAGATGCCACAAGTGCCAACTATTTGCCCCCCTCCAACTGCAACCGGCTCAGCGACTCAGGAGTATCACGGCCCCTTGGCCTTTCGCAATTTGGGGAATGGACCTGGTAGGCCCCTTCCCACAGGCAAGTGGGCAGAGGAGATTCTTGCTGGTAATGATCGACTATTTCTCCAAGTGGATGGAGGTAAAAGCTTTGGCCAAGGTAACCTCGCAGATCATTCGAAATTTTGTATGGGGGGAGATCATCTGCAGGCATGGGATGCCCCAGGCCATCGTCACCGACAACGGACCACAGTTCGCCAGCAATGAGTTCATTAAGTTCTGTGGAGAGCTCGGGATCGACCTCAGGTTCGCCTCTGTCCACCACCCTAGGAGCAACGGGCAAGTAGAAGCGGCCAACAAGATTATCGTGAACCTCCTGAAAAAGAAGGTGGAGAATTTGAAGGGTAATTGGGTGGAGCAACTCCCCTCGGTCCTCTGGGCCCTGAGGACTACCCCCAACACCGCCACCGGGGAGACGCCCTTTAAACTATCTCACGGAAGCGAGGCGGTGCTCCCCATTGAACTCGAGGTCCGTACTCCCAGGGTTGCCGAGGCAGAAGCTGGAAGGGAGGAGTGGAGAGTTGAGAATGAGGAAGAACAACGACTCTCTTTGGACTTGATAGAGGAAGTACGCGACCTCTCCGCAGTCCGGCAGGAGGAAGTCAAGCGGAGGATGGCTAAGTATTTCGACAAGCATGTCCGGGTCAAGCAGTTCGTGGAGGGCGACCTGGTTCTAAAGAAGGTAGATGCGGCAGGAAGATCGGCAGCCGTGGGCAAGCTCCATCCAAACTGGGAGGGGCCTTACATCGTGAAGGAGGCGTTAAAATCGGGAGGATACCACCTCCAGAATGTGGAAGGCGAGACTTTGAACCACACCTGGAGCGGCGACGACCTGAAGCGCTTTTATCCTTGAAAACTTGTACGTACCTCAGCTTTTTTCCGAATGCAATGTATTTGACTATTTCTCCACAATAATCGTAACAATGACATGCAATGTGACGTAACTTCCGTTAAAGAACGACATTAAACACTCAGGAAAAAGTTTCTAAGTCTTCTCGCTCTGGGTTAGGTCTCGATTCTCCCGCTGTCAGGCTCCCACCCAGCTGGCACGGCCGAGTCTCGATGGACGTCGTTATGACCCTGGGGCTGAGCCCGGAGGATGTTCAACACCCGCCCTCAGGCTCCCACCTAGCTGACTGGCCCGGTGGTAGCACCCGGGAGAGGCAAAAGTTTCTAAGTCTTCTCGCTCTGGGGTTAGGTCTCGATTCTCCCGCTGTCAGGCTCCCACATAGCTGGCACGGCCGAGTCTCGATGGACGTCGTTATGACCCTGGGGCTGAGCCCGGAGGATGTTCAACACCCGCCCTCAGGCTCCCACCTAGCTGACTGGCCCGGTGGTAGCACCCGGGAGAGGCAAAAGTTTCTAATTCTTCTCGCTCTGGGGTTAGGTCTCGATTCTCCCGCTGTCAGGCTCCCACCTAGCTGGCACGGCCGAGTCTCGATGGACGTCGTTATGACCCTGGGGCTGAGCCCGGAGGATGTTCAACACCCGCCCTCAGGCTCCCACCTAGCTGACTGGCCCGGTGGTAGCACCCGGGAGAGGCAAAAGTTTCTAAGTCTTCTCACTCTGGGGTTAGGTCTCGATTCTCCCGCTGTCAGGCTCCCACCCAGCTGGCACGGCCGAGTCTCGATGGACGTCGTTATGACCCTGGGGCTGAGCCCGGAGGATGTTCAACACCCGCCCTCAGGCTCCCACCTAGCTGACTGGCCCGGTGGTAGCACCCGGGAGAGGCAAAAGTTTCTAAGTCTTCTCGCTCTGGGGTTAGGTCTCGATTCTCCCGCTGTCAGGCTCCCACCTAGCTGGCACGGCCGAGTCTCGATGGACGTCGTTATGACCCTGGGGCTGAGCCCGAAGGATGTTCAACACCCGCCCTCAGGCTCCCACCTAGCTGACTGGCCGGTGGTAGCACCCGGGAGAGGCAAAAGTTTCTAAGTCTTCTCGCTCTGGGGTTAGGTCTCGATTCTCCCGCTGTCAGGCTCCCACCCAGCTGGCACGGCCGAGTCTCGATGGACGTCGTTATGACCCTGGGGATGAGCCCGGAGGATGTTCAACACCCGCCCTCAGGCTCCCACCTAGCTGACTGGCCCGGTGGTAGCACCCGGGAGAGGCAAAAGTTTCTAAGTCTTCTCGCTCTGGGGTTAGGTCTCGATTCTCCCGCTGGTAGAAGAACATACCCCCCCCCCCGGGGGGCGAGCCCGTTCTCGCGGCTTCTGCTCGGCAGAGGGCATTCCTCGGTATGACAAGCGGGCACCGATGGCAACCGTTCTCGCGAAGATCGCCTCGTAGGTAAGCGAAGAGTTCGCGAGCCTGGCCGCCGCCAACACCTAAGGCCTCTCGCCGAACGCGAATCCTAACTCACGTGCATTCTAGCGCGGAAGATAAAAAAAAAAGAGAAAATCAAAAGCAAAGTTCCTTTCATTATAATCGCGAAAGAAGGAAGGGCTCGCCTCGGCGAGATTACAGGAAAAGAGGGGGAATGATTACAAAAAAGAAGAGAAAAAATAAAGGAGGAATTCGGTCAGCTCTCGCCCTCCTCTCCCGAATGGCGGTCCTCCTCGCCCCCAATCGATCGTTCCTTGCCCTTCGCCCCATCAAAAAGGGAGCCGAAGTTCTCCTCCTTCTCGCTGGGCGGAGACGGCGGAAACAGGCTCGGCAGAAGGTCCCGGACCGCCACTTCCTCGCAGCCCTCAGACAGAATCCCCGACCCCTTCATGGCGTTCAGCAGGCATTCGGCAGACTCGATCGAGTTGACTCGCAGCCGCTCCATTACCTCCCCCTCGCCGAAGACCCGGGGCCGCTTGTAGGGGAAAGGCGGCTCGGCACTGTCTGGAGGGAAGAGGGCTTCCGTCAGCCGGCTGACCTCGCCTTGGAGGCAGCGGTTCTGCTCCTTTAGCGACTCCACCTCGGCCGCCGACCGAGCAACAGAAGCCTCCTGCTCGCGCGAGCCGGCCTCCTGATCCGCGAGCCGGAGCCGCAGCAGGGCAGTCTCGCCCTCCAGCTCACTGACGCGAGCTTGCAGCACCTTGGCAGACTCGGCATCCTGAAAAATGAGAGGGTCAAACTCCTGAAAAACATTTCCCAAGTTAAAAGAAGGGTCGGTCGACTCTTACCAGCCCGCCTGAAGCCTCGTCGAGTAAGCGCTCGGCGATGCCGAACCGCCGCTCCGCGTCGGCAGCCTTCTCCGTCGCCAGGTCGCGCTCCTGCTCGGTTTTGATCAGGAGTTGGCTGAGCTGGAAGCCGCGGCGGACCATCATATGGTGGAGTTCAAAGGCCCTCAGATGCGCCTGCAGGCCCTCGTGACCTATCTGTCGGGGGGTCAGGTTCGTGTAGGCGTCGGCGCCCTCCCGGCCATAGAGGCCGAAGCCAAGGGCAAATGCGTGGCCCGTGGGAGGCCGGCGAGCTCCCCAGGAAGGGGCGCGAGTGGAGACGGAGACGCGATGGGCTCCCTCGTCCCAGAGCAGCATCGGCTCGCCGGCCGCGTCCTTACTCCTTCCCCCCTTCCCAAAGTGGGGGTGGTCCTTTGGAGCTCCCGAGCCGCTGGGGGGAACCTCCTCGACGGAGGAAGGAGAGGGGGACCCACGCCTCTTCTCGCGAGGGGATGATGTCTCCTTCAGTGGGCTCGCCGGAGCTTCGTCGGAGAAAACCTCCGGCGAGCTCATGAACTTGACGGGCGACGCGGGCTGCCGAGGAGGGCCCCGCGAGACCACCTTCGCCCTTTTAAGGGTCGAGGGGCGGTGGACCGAGCTCGGCCCCCCAAGCTCCAACCGCTTCTTGCTGGAGGATTTCCCCTTGGCCTTCTCTTCCCGGCACGCCTCGGCCGCAGCCCGAGCCCGCTCAAGCGGATCCGAAAACCCCCCCGGGTCGGCGAAGGGAGGGTTCACCGGGATCAGTCGCTCCCCTGCGAAAAAGACTTAGCCAAAAAATAAGGTTCTGATCGGGTAGGCCAAATGGCGAGCGGAAGGTAAGCGAGACAAACCTTCACCGGGAAGGACAGGTGGCAGGGATTCGAGGCCGCGACGAAGGAAGGCGACCTCGAAGTCCTTGTACAAGAAGAACTTGTGGAGTTCGGCGTCATTACCAGACACCGACGGCGGCCGGTAAACCTCCTCGCTCTTCTGCAAGGGCGAGAACGGGATGTTGCCGAGGTCGCCCTGGATGAAGGCAATCTTCGACATCCAGTTGTGATTTTTGTTGGCGACCTCGCGGATCTTGATGGATGTGCCGCCAAAGAATGCGACCCCGTCGGCGATGGCTTTGTAGGAGAAGAGCTTGCGGAAGATGGTCAGGTTGAACTCGATCCGCTCTCGGCGAAGGTAGCAGGCAAACCCCACTATCATGGCGATAGCGTTGGGGTTGAGCTGCGCGGGCACAGCGCCGTAGTACTTGAGTACCTGGCGCACCTCCGGCCAGAGCGGCAGGCGCAACCCCACCTCAAAGTGCGAGATGGGGAAGGCGAGCTCGTCCTCGAAGAATGAATTAATGGCCTCATGATCCGCCGGGAGGCGGGCCACAAAGCCGGCGGGAACGTAATCCGCCACGAACTCGGCGAGCTCGCTCGCCGTGGTATTCCCCTCGAAAAAACAGTGACCTACGAAGTTCTGGGCGCACTTGGAGCGGCCCTCGGAGTCGGGGTTTCCTTTACCCATGCTCGCGGAGGAGACGAAGGCACGCGAGCGGAAGGTAGGAAGGGCAAAGAAAGTAAGAAATGAGAAGGCAATAAAGGCGTAGCCGGGGGTAGGTGGGGATCCCTATTTATAGAAAAGGAAGGGGGAGCGAAACCGACTGACCAGCTCGGCTCGCATACCCCACCTCGCGTATCCCGTCTCGCCACTCTGTACTCGCCGACCTAGGCGAGCCCAGCCCAGGAATCCGAAAAGGCACGCAACACTCGAATAAGAAAAGGCCTGCTCGCGCGATAAAATTTACACTTTATTTATCATTAAAGAGAAAATTGTCCAGAACAAAGAAAATCAGAAAAGCGCGCGCATAGACCAGGCGGCAATAGGGGCGAGTACCGGTCGGCTCGCAAGAGAGCCGTCCTCAATTACCCCGGCCTCGCCGGCCCGATGCCGCCAGCTGCTGCGCAAAGAGTTGCCGAAGCTGCCCCAGGTTCCTGTTCGCGGCACGCAGGTTCTCGTCAATCTCGTCGAAAAGCACGGAGGAAGATGTGGCCGCGTATGTCGAGCTGATCCTCGCCTCGCCGGCAAGCTGCGCGCATTCGTCCTGCAGCCGGGAGTTATCTTTCTTCAGATCCTGAAGCTCGCGCACTAGCTTCTTCAGGACCAGCTGGCTTCGCCTCGACCGTTCGGGGCTGTCCACCTCCGAGTCCAGAAAGACGTCCAAGGTACGCGGCGATGGAAGAGGCGAATAAACGACCCGTTCGGCGGAGTTATCAGTCGCGGCTGGGTCCGGTAGGCCTGCACAGGAAGGTTGAGACAGCGGGTGGGAGTAGCGAGCACCGGTTAGAATCAGACGCAAAATGGGGAGGTCAGGGGAATACCTTCAATGTCCTGGGGGGAAGCAGGAGCGGATGTATGCTCGGCGTCCATCCCAGTAACCGCAGGAGCAGGAGAGGGATGCTGAGAGTGAAGGCGGGTCGGCGATACCGACCCCCGCGGGTCTGGCTCCACGATTTTGGTGACAAGAGGCGAGTCTCGCAGGCGCGGGTCAGGGGAGGACCCGGGCTCCTTGGCGGGTAGACTCTCGACCCTCGGTGTTGAAACCTCGCCGCCTTGGTCCTGTTCGGTGGTAAGATCCACAAGATCTTTGTCATGAGGGGCCAGGGCAGAACGATTGGAAGAGTCGGAGCCATGGGCTAAAGTACTTTTCAGGTCGGCGAAGATGTGCTCGGCCTCGGGAGGAAAGGGCCTCGCCCTCTTGGCCGAGCCGAATTCAGCAAAACGACGGGCCGGGGCGCTCAGATCCATCAGGGCTGCGGCACGAAGGGCGGTCTCCTCGCGCGATTTCGCGAGCCGTTCCATGACTTCCTTCGGGAGTGGCATCTCGGCAGGACTTAAGAAAAGAGAGGGGCGGGGATCAGTCGGGCAGGCAGGGCATGTATATATAGCCATCGGTGGGTCCTACCAAGAGATTCCTTTTGGCTCCTGTCGCACTCGCAGGATCCTAGTGGGTTGGATGTTTCTTTCCGAGTTTGTGCCAACCTCGCAAAGAGCGGGGATTGTGTACAACCCCGTATCCAGCAAGTGGGCTAACAGGAGCCGACCCGGCCGGCCCAAACCATCCCCGAGCCCCATGCGAGTTCGGTAGGGTACGCCGAGCCCAGCATGCTGAGCCCGAGCTCGGCAATAGTCGAGCTGAGCTCGGCGATGGCCGAACGAAGCCCGGCATCCCGAGGCCGACTTCGGGTGCAGGAATAAGCTCGACGATAGTCGAGCCAAGATCTACGATGCCCGTGCCGAGTTCGGCTTCTGTTGGAGCTCGACGATCGTCGTGCCGAGCCCGAGCTCGGCAATGGTCAAGCCGAGCTCGGCGGTAGTCGAGCGCAAGTCTGCCGAGTACCTGCCCGCCTAGGCCCAAGGCGAGGCGAGTCAGGCCTCCTGCCGAGCGAGTGCCCCCCCCCCAGGGCCAGCTCGCACCTCGGCCATGGCATACTTTTACTATGTGGCCCCTTTTGGTTTGCCTGTAGTCCTCGAAAACAGTGAAGGTTGTATATTAGCAGGCCATCTTTTCCTATAAATAGGACCCAAGGGGTACCTCAGAAGGCACGCTTACTAATTCTCCGGCCTATTAGCGCTTTCTGAGGTACCTTAGCCCGACATTTGGCTAAGGAGGGGAAGCGCTCTAAGATCTTCCGGGTGTGTGGTGGGACCTCCACGCCGGGCCCTTGGTCTAGTCCTTAGTTCTTCTTTCTTCTTGCCATTTTCTTGTAGGAGCGAAGTAGGTGCGCGGCCACCCCTTCCCCAAGGGTCGAACTCCACAAGAGGCCGGTTTTCCGATTTCAACAAATTCCACCTAGGAAATTTCACCCCTTAGAACATAAGAATCAACCTGAATACTCTTATATTTCTAGCTTTAAATTTGAAAAGAATCAAGGACCCATGATTACCTGGGTCAAGAACTCCTAATCTTTCATTTTGCAGGTAAAGGACTATCCTACCATAGAGGAATAGTGATATCTGGATAGTGGATGCTCAAAGAACATGACAGGAAGCAAGGACAACTTAACAAACTACAAGTCCAAGTTTGGTCCAAAAGTGATATTTGGTGACTCCAACTGTGGCCAAACTGAATGCTATGGGATTGTCAAGATTGGAGCTGTCACTTTCAAGAAGATAGCACATGTGAGTGGTTTAAAACATAACCTGATATCCATAAGCCAATTATGTGATGAAGGTTATCAGGTATCATTCAATCAAACCTCTTGCATTATATCTTCTATAGAAAATAAAACTGTTTTAACTGGCCTTAGACAAGGAAACATCTATATAGTAAATTTCAAATCTGCTAGGTCAGAAATCTGTTTATTTAATCAAATTAGTAATAATACGGAACTTTGGCATAAAAGATTAGGACATGTAAATCTTAAAAATATTGCTAAACTCTCTAGGGACAACCTTATTAGAGGATTGCCTTATTTCCCCTATAAGAAGGAAAGCCTCTGCAGGGCTTGTCAATTAGGCAAGTAAACTAAAAATAGCTTTAAATCTGTAAATAAAAGCGACTCACCTAGGATATTGTACTTGCTATATATAGACCTTTTTGGCACTATTGTTGTACAAATCCTAGGAGGGAAATCCTATACTTTAGTGATTTTAGATGACTTCTCAAGATTCATTTGGGTATTCTTTCTGAGATCTAAGTCAGATAACTTCAAGGTTCTTACAGATTTTCTCAAGAACATACAGATTGAGTACCCTACTCCAGTTGCATTGATCAAAAGTGATCATGGTACTGAGTTTGAGTCTCTTCTTATGCAAGAGTTCTGTGAGAAGGAAGGTATCAGGCACTGCTTCTCAGCTCCTAGAACTCCTCAACAAAATGGGGTTGCTGAAAGGAAAAAATAGAACCCTAATTAAATCTGCAGGTACATTACTTGTAGATGTTTACATGCCCCTATCTTTTTGGGCAGTGGCTGTAAGCACAACAAACTATATACTGAATAGAAGTCTAATATACAAGCTTAAGAATAAGACTCATTATGAGTTACTTAAAGGGAAGAAACCTAAAATCACATATTTTAAAGTATTTGGATGTCTATGTTATATTCATAATAATGAAAAAAACACCTTAGAAAATTTAAAGCTAAAGCTACAATGAGATTTTTTCTTGGATATTCCCAAGTCAGCAAGGCTTATACTGTATTTAATAAATCCACTTTAAAAATTGAGGAATCTGTTCATATTACATTTAATGAGGCTAACATGTATTACAAGGAGAAGGATTCTTCTACCAGTAACTTATTGCAGGTACCCAAATTGTGTGAGAAATTGGATGATTTTAACCTCACCAATGAGGTTGAATCACATCCTTCTCCACATGTTGATGAAGATAGTGAAGAAGAGGTCAGTGATATAATTGCTAAACCTTCAACAGCAAATGTATTTCCACAAGAGGAATTAATTCCTAATGCTGTTGCTGAACCAACTGCTCCAACTGATCTTGTTATACTTAGAGATCACACTGTATCTCAAGTGATTGGAGACATATCAGTTGGTGTGCAAATAAGGCATTAACTCAACAAATATTTGATGCATGCTTGCTTTATATCTCAACTTGAGCCCCAATCCATAAAAGATGCACAACAAGATCCCCAATGGATTTTTGCAATGCAAGAGGAGCTCAATTAGTTTGAGAGATGCAGAGTTTGGGACTTAGTTCCTAGACCCAAAAACTCACAAGTTATTGGAACTAAGTGGGTTTTCAGAAATAAATTGGATGCACAAGGAGCCATCATCAGGAATAAAGTGAGGCTGGTAGCACAAGGCTATAGACAGGAAGAAGGAATTGACTATGATCAAACATTTTCACCTGTTGCAAGATTGGAAGCTATCAGAATTTTTCTTGCATATGCAGCCTACAAAAAGTTCAAGGTCTACCAAATGGATTTCAAGAGTGCCTTATTGAATGATGAACTCAAAGAGGAAGTATATGTTGAAAAACAACCAGGTTTTATTTCTCTAACTCATCCCTCTTTTGTTTTCAAATTGCATAAAGCTCTTTATGGTTTAAAGCAAGCTCCAAGAGCTTGGTATGATACCCTATCTAGATTTCTTTTAGAGCATAAGTTCATTAGGGGCATTGTAGATAGGAATTTGTTTACTAGGCAGCATAATAATAACATATTGTTAGTACAAGTATATGTAGATGACATCATCTTTTGCTCTACTGATACCAAGCTATGCAAAAGGTTTTCTGACCTGATGTATTCTAAGTCTAAAATTAGTAGTATGGGTGAGCTTTCTTACTTCCTTTGTATCCAAGTGAAGCAATCCCCTGATGGCATTTTCATCTCTCAATCTAAGTATGCTAAGGAATTAGTTAAAATATTTGGGATGACTGATGCCTCAGCAAAGAAGACACCCATGGCTTCCAATGCTGTGATTGATTCTGATGAACATGGCAAGCCATTTGATCAGAAAACATATAGGGCTATTGTTGGGTCCTTATTGTATCTCACAGCTAGTAGGCCGGATATTATGTTTGCTACATGTCTCTGTGCTGGGTTCCAGGTGAACCCTAAAGAATCTCACCATATTTTTCTTAAAAAGATTTTGAGATATATAAAGGCTTGCCCAAATCTAGGACTCTTTTATCCAAATGAGTCAGAATTTGAATTGACTGGATTCTCAGATGCTAACTTTGTTTGATGTAGAGTTGATAGGAAAAGCAAATCAGGAACATGTCCGTTCCTTAGTGACAAGCTTGTGTCTTGGTTTTGTAAGAAACAAATATATGTATCCACCTCAACTGCAGAAGCTTAATATATTGCAGCTGGTAGTTGTTGTTCACAAATATTGTGGATTCAAAACCAACTCCTAGAATATGGTTACAATCTAAATAATTACACTATATTTTGTGATAGTACTAGTGCAATTTCCATTGCACAAAATCCAGTTCATCATAGTAGGACAAAGTATATAGATGTAAGGCATCATTTCATTAGAGATTGTGTGGACAAAAAGAAAATTAATCTTGCCGTTATCTCTACTGATTTACAAAGACCAAACATTTTCACCAAACCTTTGGATGAGAAGAAACATCTGTTCTTTCTGAATCAGCTAGGTATGATCAATGGAGAAGCTTTAATTTAATTTTTTGGCTGAGGTCGAAGAATTTGTCATAGTTCGTCGAACGGAGATCGACGATCTGAGAACAATTCTTGAGAAAATTTGTCGACCTGAGATCGACGAACTCTCTATGTGAAGTCATTTTCGTCGACCTGAGAACGACGATCTTGCTTCAGAAAATTATTTGTCGACCTGAGAACGACGAAAAGTTTTCCCCTCTTCAAACCGAGATCGACGATATCATTTCTTCAGGAAATTTTTCGTCGACCTGAGATCGAAGATTTGTTTTTTTTTGCAGGACAGAGTCTGCCGCTTCACATTCTGAAAACTTTATAACTAGGTTTTCTTCGAGCTCCATCTAGTGCTTTCTATTCTCTTGCACTTGATCTCTCTTTCTTTTTGCAGGAAAACCAATGGTGATTCCGGCGATTTCCCTTTCCGGCATGAAGTTTGACACTGGTTTTGACATCAATTTTGACTCGTTTCGTCATTCCGATCAAATCTTCAAGGACATTTTACAGTTATTTGAAGATCAACAACTGAAGACTTTCATGACCACCAGAATCAAGTTAGCAGCAACAAAGATAAGGGAGTGGGTTTATACTTCAACCACTCTAGATGCAGATACGATGACTGGCACCATCTCAGGAAATCAGGTTATCCTAACCCCTGATGTTTTAACAGAGATTTTTAGTTTGGTTAATGGAGATGAGGATATTGAAATTGATAGTTCTGATTATGATAATATGTTGATTAAAATGGGTCATTCTGATGGAAACCCTAACAAACTTCTTAAAAAGAACTTATCTCCTAAATACAAATTTCTTGCTGATGTTGTGGGTAAAGTATTGCTGAGTAAACATATAGCCCATGATTTCATTAACAGGCACCAGTTTTTAGTGATATGTGTTGTGGTGAACAAGAAGGAAGTTAACAGGGGAATTTTATTGTTTGATTTGATCAAAAAGAAGAATACTAAGAAGGAAGTATGTTTTGGGAGGATTTTAGGCATTTTCCTCCAGGCCAAGGCATCTGAATCACTGGTCTCTTAGACCATATTCATTAATGCCTCCAAGAGGCTGTCTTGTGCCTTGTTTGGCAGATGGGAGAGGACCATCATTAAGCCATCCAGGGATTCCTCCTCTTCCAGGACTACTGAGGACACAAGGGCAGTAATAGCCACTCCTCCACCTCGAGAAGATGTTCTTCCCTCCATCAGGATCCTTTCACCTCCTCCTCAATAACAACCATCTTCCTCTTCACTTGTTGTTCTCACTTCTACCCTTCCATCTTCACCTATTCCACCACCATCACCTTCTCATTCAACAATCATTATCCATGAGGATGAAATCATGACTGATCTCATTCCTCCTCTTTCTCCATATCTAACCCATCTGGATGTCATTCCATCTACATCCCCTCAACCCAACTTCAATATGTTATCTCCACCTCCACCATCTCCACATCAATCACCAATTCAATCACCCAGCCAGGACATCACCACTACATCAGTTCCCTCTACCTCAATTCCAACCATATCTACTTCCATTCCATCTAACATTCCTTCTAATCCTACCTCCACATTCCCAGAACACATGCATACATACTTCAATCTTTCTTTCTGTCTGTTCCAATTGTGGACATCATAACTCCTATACTCCCTCTACTCTAGAACCTCTCTATCTAAATTTTTCTTACATTGCCAAGGATTTTCTACAATTATTCTCTCCTTCTCTAGAGCAATTAATAGAAAAATCTATTGCTCCTCTCTCTGCCTCTATCTCTTCTCTATCTACCAAAATTATTGCCCTCTCTTCTGTCCCTTCTTCTAGGGGCCTGACTTCAGGACCATCTGAAACCAAGCAGGGGAGATGTCCCGTAAAGACGTTCCAATTCCTCTTCTAGCAGCAACAACAGCAGTTCCCTTTCATCTTCTAACAGCAGCATCAGCAGATTCAATTGAGGCAGACATTCCAACAGATATATTGGGTATTGCATCCACAATAGACCTGATTTGAATAAGAGCCTGAACAAGCTAAGTTGAATTGACAATGTATTTGACAATTCTATCAAGTTGTGCTTGCAGCTATTCCATGCTAAGTACACACCAATGTCAGAGTTCAGTGGGTCAATATACACGGGTCTGCGCAACGTAATCCCTCATTGTGTAGATCAGTGTATTGATCCACGTGTGCTCTCTTTATTGGAGTGTACTTATTTTCAAGTATAGGGTCAAGGTAGATCAAGAGCAGAAGAAGGAGCAAGGATGGGTCAAAGACCAAGCTATCAAAAGAAGGAAGGAGGAAAATTATTCCAAGTAAGAATCGACGGGAGTCGTTAGTGATTCCCGTCGACTTCGACGGGAATCACTAAGTGACTCCCGCCGATTAATTCCGGCCGGCAAAGTCAGAAATTCTGCCAAGGCAGAATCGACGGGAGTAGGGAGTGATTCCCGCCGAAATCAACGGGAATTACCAACGACTCCCGCCGATTTTTCCTTAGGCAGATTCTCGCCGCTCGCTGGACCGAACCGAGCCGTCGTGCCCTGTTTCGCCGAGGCTAGGGCTTTTCCTCGTGGGCCCCACAACGGCTCTTAGGTTTGGCTCTTGGTATAAATACATGCGTATTTTGAAACTCAACATACACCAAAAAGAAAAATACGAAATGAATTCACGCCACCGTGACCTAGCCGATCGCGGAATCCGCCGATCGCGGAATCCGCCGATCGCTCGTCGCCGCTCGCAATGTTGTCGCCGCCGCTAATCTCAGCTCGTCTCTGATCACTCGACGGCAGCACCAAGGTAAGCAGCCGGTCTCACGTGTCTCTCTCGAGATCTCTTGTCTTCTGATTCATTGAACGAGACTTGTTCTCCCTTCCGAATCGGTTGAGATGTTTGATCCGACTGAGATCGTTCGAAGACCTAGCTTGCTTCGTCAAGAAGTTAGGATTTACAAAGCATCGCCGCCGCACTTGCTTGCCACCGCCGATCTTGACAAGATCCATTCCAAGTGAGAAATCCGGTTGTGGACTCTTCGTACTTTTCGTGCAAGCTTCAACGAACGAAGACAGACATCAGAATCTCCATAAAGAATTATTTGTATTTTTATTTACATTTAATTTTGTTGTAAAGGAATTTTCATTCCTATTTGTAAGGGTTGGGTGCAACCCGTTGTGGTGGAGTTGTGACTCCGTTGTTGGAAGGGTTCCTTCCGTGGTTAGGGGAGCGTTGCTCCTAGTGTGAGGATTGGATTTCAATCTATTTGGAGAAGTGACTGAGTCGTCCTTGGTGGGAGATAGGTCGAAGGGGGAAAGTGGACGTACCCAAATCGGGGAACCACTATAATTCTTTGTGTGTTTTTTGTGTTTTGTTTGCTTACTTGTGCAAGTTAGTTTAATTCTGCAAAAGACTGCACGACACCTATTTCCCCCCCCCCTTATAGGTGGATAAGGCTGACACTAGATACTTTCAAGTGGTATCAGAGGGAGGTTACTCATCAATAAGGTTAACACCTTGAGTAAGATCCCGTGTCTAGTGTGAAGAAGAAAGAAGATCTCAGGAATGGACGGACTCAAGTATACAAGAAAGATTCCAGTATGCACCAAGCTGAATTTTCTCATCTGGAAGGAAAGGATCAGGTTCTACATGGAAGCAGTCGATCCCCGACTGCTCATGATTGTGGAGGAGGGCCCTCATATCCCCACTAAGGCCTCCACCATTGATCCGACCAAGATGGTGCCAAGAGGCTCTCCGAAATGGATAAGAATGAGATTGTGCTTGTCGGCCTAGACATGAAAGCTCAAAACATTTTACTGAGCGCCGTCGATGATTCAATGATGAAAAATTTCAGCAACTGTAGGACTGCCAAGGACATCTGACACTGCCTGATCATTCTGATGGAGGGCACAGATGAAGTATGGGATGATCGAAGATCCCTTCTGAACCATAAGTATGAGGCCTTCAGGCATGGTCCCAAGGAAGAAATTGTAGTGACATTCGAGAACTTCCCAAAGATTGTTAATGCCCTGAAAAGTTATGGCAGAGTGTTCACCGATGGTGAACTAAATGACAAATTCCTTAGATCCCTGACTAAGGAATGGGACACCAAGATCTACGCCATCAGAGAGTTTGGCAAGCTGGTAGAAACTGATCCCCAGATTCTGTTTGGAAAGCTAATGTCCTACGAGCTTCAGCTGAACACCAGAAAACCTGAAGAGGAGGCCGATAAGGCTGCAGCCAAAGAAAAGACTGTGGCCCTGAAAGCTAATAGCTCAAGTAAAGGTAAGGGTGCAGCCTCGTCCCGCTCTCGGAGAAAGGCTGAGGAAGAAGACTCTGAGCCATACTCATCCGGCTCAGAGCTATCTGAAGAAGAATTCTCTTTCATCACTTGAGAGTTCAAGAAGTTCCTCAAGATGAGGAATTAGAGAAAAGGAGATGGCTCCTCCTCCAAACATCAAAAGAAGAATTACTCTTCTGACAGGTATGATTCTAAAAAAAACAAACATCATTCTGCTGACATTATCTGCTTTGGGTGCAATAAGCCAGGCCACATCATTGCTGACTGCCACCAAAGCAAGAGAGATAAGGGGAAAGGAGAGGAGCACAAGTCCTCTCGAGACAAGAAGAAGGAGAGGAGCTACATTGCCAAGAAGCCAAAGACACTGAGTGAATATGACTCGTCAGACTCCAGTGATGATGAGGAAGCCTACTTCAGGCTAATGGGTCGCTCTGTCTCAGATGGAGATTGTCCCCCATTTACTGGGAAGGTAAAAGATCGCACCCCCTCTCTGACTTTGACTCTGACTCTGACTCTGAGTCTCTTGAAGATTCACGAGGGCAGCCCATCTGCCCGTGAAGCTGAACTCCTCGAAAATCATGAGCTCCTGCTTAATACATTTGAAGAATGCCGAAAGAGGTTGAGCGCTCAGAAAAAGGAAGTCAAATTCCTTAAGGCTGAGGGAGTGTCCCTAAGAGAAGAGATCACTTGCTTATTATCTTTCCGACAGGAACACCTGGACCTGACTTCTGAGCACTCAGATTCTCTAAGGCTCCTTGACCAAAAGCATGAAGAAATTAACAAGCTGGAAGAACAGCTTGCGGCCGAGAGGAAGATTGTCAAAAGCTTCTCTATGCCCAAGACCGTTCTTCCTCTGGTTAATGAATTCTCTGCTCAGGCTAAGGGGGTTGGCTTAGGGCATGTGGCTGAGCCTGGTAAATCATCCAGGAGAAACAGAAATCAGAGGAAAAATAAGGCTACTAATAAGGCCTCTGCTGCAGAAAAGGGAAAGGCCCCACTCGGTCATATTTCATTCCGAAAGCCTAGCTTTCCCTGCAATGAGACTGACTTTGAGTCAACCTATGGCCACCTCTTTCGTACCTTGGTTGAAAATCCCAAGAGCCGGTATGATGGATGGACCTTCCCCCACAACTACGGTGAGAGTGTCTTCAAGGCACCTTATGAGGAAATCCAAGTGGAGAATTATGGCCACTTCTCTAGCGGCCATAATAGGAAGCAGGCACCAAAGGCCAAGCCTGTTATATAGAAGGAACAGGAAGTAAAGAAATCGTGTGACTGCTGTCATCATGATACCTCCACCTCCAGATCCAAGGCCCCGGCTGGACCCACCGTTCCAAGGGTGAAGTAGGAGCCTAGGAAACGGTACAATAGGTTTGACTATTGGTGTTGTGGCAAAGTTGGTCACTTTGTCGTGGATTGCTTGTTTAATCCAAGAAACAATGAGACTCCTCATGTTAGCAATGCGAGGCCGACCACTCGTAGGGTTAACCACCCGAGGGGGAGTGTACTAACAAGGAATCTAGGACCCAAGTCCGATTGGGTTCCTAAGGGAAACTAATTCTGTTTTGCAGGTATGTCCAAAGTCCACCAAAATGCCAATCTGGTACTTGGACAGTGGATGTTACCAGTATATGACTGGGACAAGAATCCTGTTGCGTGATTACTCCCCAGTCAAAAATGGACCCAAAGTCATCTTTGGAGGATCAGATCGAGGAGTCACCAAGGGATATGGTATGATATCCAATAGTGTATTCTCTATCACAGACGTGGCCTATGTTGAAGGGTTAAACCATAACCCGATCAGTGTAAGCTAGTTGTGTGATAATGGATACGACGTTAAGTTCTGCAAGGAAAAGTGCCTGATAATATCGTGTGCCTCTTCAGAGACGGTATTAACTGGCATTAGGAGCAGAAATATTTTCTGCTTAGATTTTCTTAGCATAGACTCTTCTACCCCCGTTTGCCTAGTAGCAAAAGACAGTACATCTCTCTGTGAACAATGACACAAGAGATTAGCACATATTAATTTCAAAACTATTAATATGTTGTTTTCTAAGAACTTAGTAAGGGATGCCCATAGTATTAAGTGCATCAAAGATAGCCCTTGTCCTGCATGCTAGAAGGGCAAATAGACTCGGGCTACCTTTAAGTGCATTGCAGATAAAGACTCTTCCAGATGTCTTTATCTTCTGCATATGGACTTGTTCGGTCCAGTGTAAGTTCATATCTTAGGAGGCAAATCGTATACGCTAGTGATTGTTGATGATCACTCTCGGTTTACGTGGGTGTTCTTCTTGAATCGAAAGTCAGATACGTTTGACATCTTCACTAATTTTGTCAAGCAGATTCAGAACAAACTTAACTGCTCTGTGGTCAAAATCAGAAGTGACCATGTAACAGAATTCGAGTTTGGGGCTATGACAGAATTCTGTGAAGAACATGGTATCTTTCATGAGTTTTCCTCCCCGCGTACTCCTCAGCAAAACAGAGTTGCGGAGAGGAGGAATAAAACGCCCATTGAAGCATGTACGATAATGTTGAATGACGCTTCTCTTCCAGAGTACTTCTGGGCATAGGCTATCAATACAGCTTGCCACGTGCAAAACCGAGCCTTGATCAACAAGAACCATCGTAAGACGCCTTATGAGCTATTGAAAGGCAGGAAACCGACCATGTCCTATCTAAGGATTTTTGGCTGCAGATGTTATGTACTCAATAATGGGAAGTACCCACGTACTAAATTCGGAGAAAAATGCTTCGAAGGCATCTTCGTGGGCTATAGTAGCCATAGTAGGGCATATAAAGTTTTCAATAAGAAAACCCTAGTGGTAGAAGAGTCAATTAATGTTGTATTTGATAAAGGAAGCTTGTTTCACAACAATTCTTCTAGTGGCATTCTTGAAGATACAGGTGTAAGGCTTGAACAACTAAGTCTAAATGAGACTACTAAAAATGAAGCTCCCAAGTACGTCAAGATCTCCACCTCAACACCAACTAGAGAAGATAACGGTCAGGATGGGGAGATTCTCCCAGAAGAGGGAGGAGCCCGAGAAGCTGTCGGAGCTCCAGATGCCAGATTCTTAGAGCTCAGACACGTGAGGGATCACCCAAGAGATCAGATCATAGGATATCCTCGGGACGGTGTCAGAACTTGCAGAGGTACAATTAACGAGATTCTACACCTTAGTTTTCTGTCACAGGTTGAGCCAAAGAAGTTCGACGAAGCGAACAAAGATGCGTCGTGGATATTGGCCATGCAAGATGAACTTCATCACTTCGAATAATGCAACGTCTGGATGCTAGTTCCCAGACCAAAGAAACAGAATGTGATCGGCACTAAGTGGATCTTCAGAAACAAACTTGATGAACGCGGTGTCATCATCAAGAATAAAGCCAGACTGGTGGCTCAAGGATACAGACAGGAGGAGGGGATTGACTTCGACCAAACCTTTGCACCAGTTATAAGGCTCGGGGCGATCAGGTTGTTCCTAGCGTATGCCTCTCACAAAGGATTCACTGTCTATCAGATGTACGTGAAGTCTGCTTTCCTGAATGGAGATTTAAAAGAGGAAGTATACGTCACGCAACCCCAAGGTTTTGTTAATCCAACTCTCCCTGATCATGTTTACTTTCTTAATAAAGCATTATATGGCTTAAAACAAGCTCCTCGAGCTTGGTATGAGACTCTGTCTAGTTTTCTGCTTGAGAACAAGTTCTCGAGAGGAAAAATAGATAAGACATTGTTTCTTAGGGAAGTCAAAGCCAAGATTTTGCTGGTGCAAATCTATGTCGATGGCATAATATTCGGCTCAACGGACAATAACATGTGCAAGAAGTTTTCCAAACTTATGCAAGGGAAGTTTGAAATGAGCAGTATGGGAGAGCTGAAGTATTTCTTGGGACTTAAAGTGAAACAGTCTGAGAATGGAATTTTCATCTCTTAGATGAAGTTCACAAATGAACTCCTCAAGAAATTTTGAATGGAGTGTGCAACCTCTATGAGGACTCTAATGGGATCCACTGTGTCTCTGGACAAGGATGAGAAAGGGAAACCTTTTGATGAAACCAAGTATAGAAGCATAATTGGATCCATGCTCTACCTTACTGCTAGTAGACCGTATATTATGTTTTCCACATGCATTTGTGCCAGATATCAGGTGAACACTAAGGAATCTCATTATGTCGCTGCAAAGCGGATTCTTAGATACCTTAAAGGTACACCAAATCTTGGCTTGTGGTACCCAAGAAATAATAATGTCGAGCTGATAGGCTTTTCAAATGCTAACTTTGCAGGAAGCAGGGATGATAGGAAAAGCACTTCCGGGACGTGCCACTTCCTCGGGAGAAGGCTTATATCGTGGAGCAGTAAAAAGCAGAACTGTATCGCAACCTCTACGGCTGAATCTGAGTACATCTCAGCAGGAAGCTGTTGCGCACAACTTCTATGGATCAGAAATCAACTCGAAGATTATGACTTGCAGTTCAGAGAAGTTCCCATGTATTGCGACTCCTCGAGCGCAATTGCAATTGCGAACAATCCAGTGTCGCACAGTAGAACAAAGCATATTGAAGTGCACTACCACTTCATTCGGGAGCATGTTGAGAACAAAGATATATCTCTCTGCTATGTCCCCACGGATAAGCAGATTACAGATATCTTCATGAAGCCACTAGACGAGGCCAAGATTAATTTCTTCAAAACTGAACTCGGTATGCTGAACTTTGAAGATTGAAGACTGAAAGTCTCAAGGCTCTTGGATCAAGGGAAAGAATCTGCTAGGAACTCAAGATCGGGCACGGATGCAAGAACTGAGGGGGAGCATTTTGCTTTAAGTGAATTCCCAGGTTTTTAGAAGCTGAAAAGGGGGAGATTACCCTCTCGACCAAGGCTAAGGTGGCTGCTAATGCTATGTTGCTCTCAGATAGGGGGAGATCACCTCGGCTAAGGCTATGTTTCTCTCAGTAAAATGGTAATGAATTCCACACTCAACTGAATTTTCATTTTATGATTTTCATTTCCATATGTTCTATTCACCTTAGCTTGTAGGGTTTAGGCTTCTTCAAATAGGGGGAGATTGTTGGGTATTGCATCCACAATAAACCTGATTTGAAGAAGATCCTGAACAAGCTAAGTTGAATTGATAATGTATTTGACAATTCTATCAAGTTGTGCTTGCAGTTATTCCATGCTAAGTACACACCAATGTCAGAGTGCAGTGGGTCACTATACACGGGTCTGCGCAACGTAATCCCTCATTGTGTAGATCAGTGTGTTGATCCACGTATGCTCTCTCTATTGAAGTGTACTTATTTTTAAGTACAGTGTCAAGGTAGATCAAGAGCAGAAGAAGGAGCAAGGATGGGTCAAAGACCAAGCTATCAAAATAACGAAGGAGGAAAATTCTTCCAAGTAAGAATCGACGGGAGTCGTTAGTGATTCCCGCCGACTTCGACGGGAATCACTAAGTGACTCCCGCCGACTACTTCCGGCCGGTAAAGTCAGAAATTTGCCAAGGCAGAATCGACGGGAGTCGGGAGTGATTCCCGCCGACATCGACGGGAATCACCAACAAATCCCGCCGATTTTGCCTTAGGCAGATTCTCGCCGCTCGCGGGACCGAACCGAGTCGCCGTGCGCTGTTTCAGCCGAGGCTAGGGATTTTCCTCGTAGTCCCCAAAACGGCTCTTAGGGTTGGCTCCTGGTATAAATACATGTGTATTTTGAAACTCTACAGACACTAAAAAGAAAAATACGAAATGAAATCACGCCGCCGTGACCTAGCCGATTGCGGAATCCGCCAATCGCTCTTCGCCGCTCGCAAAGTTGTCGCCGCCTCTGATCTCAGCTCGTCTCTGATCGCTCGATGACAGCACCGAGGCAAGCAGCCGATCTCACGTGTCTCTCTCGAGATCTCTTGTATTCCGATTCGTTGAACGAGACTTGTTCTCCCTTCCGAATCGGTTGAGACGTTTGATCCGTCTGAGATCGTTCGAAGACCTAGCTTGCTTCGTCAAGAAGTTTGGATTTACAAAGAATTGCCGCCGCACTTGCTTTCCGCCGTTGATCTTTACAAGATCCATTCCATGTGAGAAATATGGTTGTGGACTCTTCGTACTTTTCATGCAAGCTTCAACTAACGAAGACGGACATCAGAATCTCCATAAAGCATTGTTTGTTTTTTTATTTACCAATAATTTTGTTGTAAAGGAATTTTCATTCCTATTTGTAAGGGTTGGGTGCAACCTGTTGTTGTGGAGTTGTGACTCCGTTGTTGGAAGGGTTCCTTTCGTGGTTAGTGGAGCGTTGCTCCTAGTGTGATGATTGGATTTCAATCCATTTGGAGAAGTGACCGAGTCGTCCCTTGGTGGGAGAAAGGTCGAAGGGGGAAAGTGGACGTACCCAAATCGGGGAACCACTATAATTCTTTGTGTGTTTTCTGTGTTTTGTTTGCTTACTTGTGCAGGTTAGTTTAATTCCGCAAAAGACTGCACGACACCTATTCCCCCCCCCCCCTTATAGGTGGATTAGGTTGACACTAGATACTTTCAAGATATTATAGATGTTATAGGTAATTTTGATATGGATATAGCTTTTGATACAGATGAAGAAATAAGCACTGCTGGTGATTTTATCATAAATCCCACAGTTGATTTGCATTCTTTACCCAATTCTTTCAATCCTATTTACATAATTTATAGAATTGTTCTTCCAAGTTTTGTTGTTGATTTCTCGAAGGCCATTGTGTGTTATACTACTCCTATAAGTCCTGCAGTTGTTGATCAATTAAGAGCAAGCTTTCCAGCTCCTGAGATTTTCAGATATATTTGTTGATGAGGATGTTTGCAGTCCTCCTCCTCGTATGTGGGATGAGTCCCCTATGCCTGATTTTGATGATATTTTGTTTGCTTACATGGAAGAATAGAAAGAGATTATTACTGAAAGTTTTGAAGAGCCAAAAATTCTAGTACATCCCCTGCCTGAGAAGCAAATATCCAAAGAAGTTCTAAAATAGATTGATAATTTGTATGCCAATCCTCCTGGATCATCTGATGATGATGAGGATTTTTATTCTGATGACTCTGGTCTAAAGAAGACAAAATCTATGAAGAGAAAAGTTCCTCCAAGGTTGTTCCTAAGCCTTACCCAACTCCTGACACCCCTTACTATATCCTGAATAATATCACTCCTTTTTTAGGTATGCCTAAGTGGATATGGCTTTCTATGAATGAGCAAAAGGCTAGGAGGAAGAGCAGGAGATACTCTCCTCCTCCTCAAAAGAACTGGAGAGGACCTCCTCCTCCTCCTCCTCCTACTGCAGGTGCTATGGGAAATGTTTCACAATCTTCAGGAAGTGTTGCAAAGACTCAGAAGCCAGCTTCTAGCAGTTCTCAATCTCAAAGACCATCCTATTACAAGTCCTCTAGACCATCTGGAAGATATAGTCAATGCAGTCCTCCCAAATCTTATTATCAAAGCAATCCTCAACAGAAATATACTCCAACAAACTTTCAACAGAAATCCATTATTTTTAGAAATTCTCAAAAGTTTGCTCAGGATGCTTCTAAATCTGATCTAGAGAGACCTCCCTCTCTAGTTTATGAACCTGAGTTAGATCCTAACTTCAGAATGGCTAGATTCCTAGAATTGATTGGCTTGTCTCAGATGAACAAAGCAAGAGAAGAAGGATGAGATCCATCTCAATTCACTACAATGTCTACCTACAGGAGAAAAGAATTTGACAAATTTCAGGTAGACAGATATTACTTTGCAGGTACACCCAGAAGTTGTTGTTCCCAGAGCCTCATCTATTACAGTTCTTAGAGTTCAAGACTTGAAGATATCTTAAAAAGAAGCTGCAGATCCTCTTAGAACAATTGTGTTTGCAAAATCATCATCTGCTACTCCCTTAGACAATCTTTGAACATTTTATTTTCTCTGTGATATACTTATGTGTATTGCACTTAGCTATATAATATCTGCTGATTAGTTTAAAATTCTGTCAGATATTTTTATTGCTTTGTGTTTTTATGTTTTTCTATTTTTCTGTTTAGTGACCTCACCCAAATAGGGGGAGATTGTTGGATCCCTAGTTTGGATTTGGGCTAAGGTTCACTATTAGGTTTTGACCCATCTTGTATAGCCTAGGGTCAATTTGTTAGTTCTAAGGTTAGGACAGTATTACTAGGTTAGACATCTTTTGATCCAGCCTTAAGAAGACTTCAAAGATCCAGACTTAAAGAATTGTAGTTTTTAGAGAGTTCAGATTTCAGTTCGAAGTTCTTTGAACTCAGCTTGACGATCGTCGATCTTAGATCGACGAACTCAGAGTTCCTTCTCTGAGTTGAGCTGGACGATATTCGAGCTCAGGTTGACGAACTCCCTTATCTCTTAGTTTCTCTGGTCGACGATATTCTACCGCAGGTCGACGAACTTGGAGCTCAGTTTTGTCAGATTCTTTCCAGATCAATTTTCTCTGAGCTCAAGTCGATGAAGACGATTTCTTAGCTCGACGAACTTTGAGTTCAGGTCGACGAAATCTGTTCTGAGGTCGACAATTTCTATCAGTTTCAGTTTGACAATTTCTCTGTCATTTTGATTTAAATTGGTATTCTTTTTAAGGCAGTAATTCTTTGAATAATTAATGTTTATATTCTCAAGAATATAGTCGTTGCTAGGCAGCATTGATTATGGATTTCACAGATTTAATTACTTGACTTATTTACTGGGTCAGATGAGGAAATACATTAAAGACTTTTTCCAACGGTTTCATCTCCCAGAATCTCTGCAGCAAATCAAGGATATTATTTCAAATTCAAAGGTAGAAATTCTCTAAGGATATAAAAGGATCTTTTTCAAAAAGAAGAAGAAGAGTAGAATAGAACAGAAAGAATATTTACAAACAAATAAAATAGAGAATTCGCATTGCTTTCTTGTAGGAAATTAGAGAAGAACATCTCTCACAGATCTTTAGTCTTCTTCAATTTCTACTTCAGGCTTCACAAGGACAACTCATCAACATCATTCCAAGAAGATTCTGAAGATCTTGATCAAGGCCTACACCCTGTGCAAATCTCTCATCTTCCTAAAACCATTCAATATCTAAGGGGGAGCTTTGACAACATCATCCACTAAAGCCTTCTCAGTTGCTTGAGAAAGAGAAGATAACAGCACTTTTCATTTCCCACTGTAAAAGGGTTTCTAACTCCCTTTAAAAGTTATCACCTAGTTGACAAGTCTCCTTATCAAAAGACTTGATTTGGTTTTTGGGCACCTGATCAAAAGCCTAAAGGGTTGCTATATCTCCCTTAAAAATAGATATTGTGGTGACAGGGCACCTGAGCAAAAACCTATGGTGGCAGGGCACCTGATCAAAAACTTGTTAGTCAATTCCTACCAGGGTGGTAGAAGAGTTGATGTTCCCAGATTTGGGGAACCACTATAATTTTCTTGTGTCATCTGGTTGTTCTTTTCTTTAATTTTGATGTGCTGTGATAGTTTCTTTTTCTTACTTCTCTTTATATATATACTACTATCACTTATTTTAATTCCGCTATAAAAACTGATTAAGTTTTTAAAATACTCTATTCACCCCCCACTAAAGTTAGTCAGATCTATCCCCTCACTTTCAGCAAGGATCGCAAGCAAGAGCAATCTCGCCAGCTAAAAAGGCCTAAGCCTCATGAAGTGAACTTTATTTGCTTATGTTTTGTTGCTATGTTATGATCCATGAGATATATACATATTTCCGGCTTACATGCCGAGGTAGCCTAGGAGTGCTTATGCACATTGATGTTTGATATTGTTGTCGTTCAGTCTTGGACTTGTATTGTATAAGGCCTTAAGGCCGTTTTGATACTCTTAGTCAGGTGGATAACTTCTAGTTTTGGTTGTATATTCCGTTATTTTATTCTGAATTTTGAGTTGTGTAGTTTTATATCATCTTTTAATGCTTAAGATGTGGCGTCAGTATGTTGTGGGGCCCCGGCCGGACCCATATTATACGGTCATTACAGGGGTGGTGTTATAATTTGGTATCAGTGCCACGTGAGTGTCCAAGGTCAATTTTAGCGATCGATTTAACGTAATCGGATCACGTAGAGAGGTTATCCACATAGGAGTATTGCTGGACCATGAGTGTCCTTGTGTTTGAGTCTTACGAATAGAGACTGATTCGTTTTTACCTTGCTTTTTTAAGGGTGCAAGCAGCGAGGCGGGGACATCAAGGACACGAGAAGAGCCTTCGGCAAGTAGGTCTACTGCTCTAGGTTCGGTTGGCATGGGGGTAACCACGGCCGATTTCTGTCACATGCTTGCAGAATCAATGGTAAAGGCCCAAGCTATAGCCGCACCGCAAGCTGTGACCCCTGATGCTCAGGTAGCAACTCCTGATACCCCGGATGCAGCAACAGCCATGTCGGGTGGAGGAGCCAGGCAAGCAGAGACTTTGGCTGAAAGAGTGGTAGTTGGGCACGGAGACCGACAAATTAAGTATTTCTTAATCTTCCATCCTCCAATCTTTAAGGGAGTCGGCATGCGGACCGATGCGGAGGATTGGTGGGAAAGGATTCAAGAACTTCTGAGGGTGGCAGAGATGCCATTGGAAAAGAAATCTGAGTTTGTGACCTTCATGTTGGAAGGAGAGGCTAAGTTGTGGTGGGTGAGCCATAGCGGTAGCCAGTTTCCTGGACGCACCCCATCCATTGAAGAGTTCAGGAATGCTTTCTTGAAGAAGTACATTCCTGCGTTGACGAGGCTGACCCTTCAGAGGCAATTTCTGCACTTAGTACAGCAGGACAAGACGGTTGACGAGTATGTTCAGGAGTTCACTCGTTTGGGTCTTTATGATGGGACGACTATGGACGAGGATGAGGAGAGGGACAACCCTTCTATCATGGGCTGAGGGATAATCTGAGACAACCCCTTATATCTATAAAGAATGCTAGTTTCAATGAGCTGGTTGAGGCTGCCAGAACATTAGAAAGTGATATGGAGCAAACCCAACGTCGTAAGGGGTTTGCAGCTAAGCAGGGAGAAAGGAAACCTTCTCAATCGCAAGGGAGGTCTGAAGGGAACAAGTGGAAGAAGAAACCTCATCCTTTCAAGCCCGGTGAGAAAAGTAACATGACGCCTGGAGGGTCTCGCTTCAAGGGACCACCGTCGTTCTTTAAGTCTTGCAAGCTAGGCCACATAGCTCGTTTCTATACTGAGGGTGGTGCTGAGTAGGAGCTAAGACAGGAGCAGTCCGTACAGTCCGGCCCTAGTACCGAAAAAAGGAAAGATGGCGTAGTCTAGCGCTTCTCGTTTCCAACCTGTGCAGTCATGGGATTGAAACCTTGGGCAACAGGAAGTCCTCTGCCAACCCGATGTGGTGGCAGGTATGAGAAAGTTTAAGTATATTTATTTGTTGCTTTAGACTTTAAAAACTATTTATTTTTGTCGCCTATATTTTAGGCTTTATGTTAGTTTCTGGATACCCTGCTAGGGTATTGTTTGATACAGGAGCGTCACACTCTTTTCTTGCGGAAAGCTTTATCCGGAGAACAGGAGTTGAGTCATTCTTGGCAGAGGTAGAGCTGAAGGTGCGCATGCCCAATGGGTCATCCATGACTATCGGGATGAAGGGGCGCATTTGTTATAGTCTGGATGGAGTTGACTTCACGTTGGTAGCGGCAGTTCTACCGTTGGTTGACTTCGATATAATATTGGGAATGGACTGGCTTGCAGAGCAGCGTGCCAGTATTGACTGCCTATCTAAGGTGGTGACCCTGAGGAGCGAAGGGCAGGCAGAAGTTAAGTTTGAGAGCCTTAGTGGAGTGGTCTATTCCTTGATTTTGGCCATTCAGTTGGTGCGGGCAGTTAACTAGGGAGGAGTAGCTCTTGTAGCATTGTTGGAGGTTCACCTTTCCAGGTTATCACTAGGGGAAGTGCCAGTAGTGACAGAGTTCGAGGATGTGTTTCCTTATGACCTTCCTGGAGACCTCCTCAATAGGAGATTGATTTCTCGATTGAGTTAGTGTCAGAGGCTAGTCAGGTGTCATGTCCTCCTTTTAGGATGGCACCAAAAGAGTTGGCCGAACACAAAGTACAGTTGCAGGAACTGTTGGAACAGGGGTATATTAGACCCAATTTTTCACTATGTAGTGTGCCGGTATTATTTGTGAAGAAGAAATACGATAGTATGCAGTTGTGCATAGACTATCGAGATTTGAATAAACTAACTGTCAAGAATAAGTATCTGATTCCTCGGATAGATGACCTATTCGACCATTTGGTGGAGTCAGTGGTATATTCTGAAACTTATGGGATAGATCTGATATACTATAGAGGGGTGGGGGGTGAATAGAGTGATTTTAAAGAACTTTTTACAGATTTATAAAATCTATCAGTAAAATAGGTGATAGTAAATATTATGTAAGGAGAATAAAGCTAGACTATCACAGCACAGTACAAAAAGAAAAGGGCAACAAGACAACACAAGAAATTTTATAGTAGTTCCCCAAACTGGGTACATCCACTCTTCTACCACCCTGGTAGGAATCCACTAGCAGGTTTTCCTCAGGTGACTGCCACCACAAGATCTATTTATAGGGAGATCTCACAACCCTTTAGGCTTTTGATCAGGTGCCTAAAAACCAACCCAAGTCTTTTGATCAGGAGACTTGACAACCAAAAGCTAACTTTTGAAGGGATTTAAAACCCTTTATACAGTGGGAAAGGAAAATGAGCATGTTGTTCTTCTCTGTCTCGAGCAACTGAGAGAAGACTAGTGGAACTTGATTGTATCAAAGCTCCCCCTGAGATGTAGAGAAGTTTAGGAATATTGGAGCTTTGCTCAGGGTGTAGGTCTTCAGCCTTGATTTAAAGATGTCCAGGAACTTGTAGACAGATGTTGAATAATTGTCTCTGAAGATTCCTTGATCAAAAGTTGAAGAAGACTCTTGATTTTTAGATGATTTTCTTCTTCAGTCTTCTTGAATGTACAAGGGGAAAACAGCTTGTTTTCCTACAAAGAGAAGGAGATGATGTTGTTCTGTGTTTCTATATCTCTTGTGGAGAGTTGTTTGAAAAAAATCTCTTTTATATCCTGCTGTCCAATTCTGATTTTGAATTTTGAATTATAAGCATTAATTGCTAATTAAATTCTGGAGATTGAAACGGTTGGAATATAGTCTTTAATGAGTTTCCCCAACTATCCCAGTGAAATGAGCAAGTAATTAACTCTGATGAAATCCATAAATAATGCTGTCATGAACGGCTATATTCTTGAGAATATAAGCATTAATTATTCAGAGAATTACTGCCAAAGAATATAATGAATTTGAGACAGAGATATGGAAAACTTATCATTCTGACGCTAAATAGAGTTCATCAACCTCTAGGCAGATTTCGTCGACCTAAGCTCCAAGTTCTTTGAGCTGAGAAATCCTATTCGTCGTCCTGAGCTCAGCCAACATTAATATGGAAATATCTTGTTAACTCTGTGCTCCAAGTTCGTCGATAAAAGAATCTGTCTTGAGGGAAGAAATCATCGACCTGAGCTCGAATATCGTCGAGCTCAAGTCAAGGAAAGAACTCTGAGTTCGTCGATCGGAGATCGATGATTGTCGAGTTGAGTTCGAAGAACTTTGAACTAATAATTTGAACTCTGAATTCTTCTAATTCTCGAGTCTCCTGAAGTCCACTGCAGGCTGGTCCATGAAGATTGATTCTAATGACTATCCTAAACCTTAGGACTGACAAACTTCACCCTGGCTATACAAGGTGAGTCAAAACATCCAAATAGTGAACCTTAGCCCAAATCCAAACTAGGGATCCAACAATCTCCCCCTATTTGGGTGAGGTCACTAAACAAAATATAAGAAATGATCACAAAGCAAGACAATAAATATCTTGAAGAAAATGAAAACTCTAGAAGATATATACAACAAGTGCTTTGTGACAAATTAACATAAAAAGTTCAGAAAATAAACTAATCAAAAAGTTATTTAGGTTTCTTGGAATTGTCTTTCTCAGAAGGTTGTCTGAATATGATTTCCCTATTAGGATTGGCAGCTTCTCTCTTGGATATTTTCATATCAGCTGCTCTAATGATGTTGCAAGAAGTTTCTCTTGGGACAACAGCTTCTGGGTGAAGACACATGTAAGCATCAACATTGAAGAACTGATTTGCTTTATCATACCTTTTTAATTCTTCTTTCCTGTAGGAAGACATGGTAGAATATTGTGAGGGATCCTTGCCTTCTTCTTTAGCTTAGTTAATCAAAGATAGTCCAATTAGTTCTTGAAATCTGGCCATTTTAGCAGTGTTCTCCTATTCAGGATCAACAAAGGGAATTGGTGGAGATTCATGGCTTTTTGGATTGTTGTCCTTCTTTGGTTCATCATGAGATATTGAAGGAATCTTTAGCTCTGTAGTTGAAGGTGGATTGCCTCTTATAGACTGCTGTTGTTAATGTCTGCTGCTTTGAGAACTTGGCTTGGAATGTCTTTGATATGTTTTAGTGTATGGAGTTGATCTTTGAGAGACATTTCCTGAAGCCCCTGTAGATGGAGGAGGAGGACCTCTCCAATTCCTTTTAGGAGGAGGAGGAGGAGAGTACTTCCTACTATTCTTCCTGGCCTTCTGTTCATTCTTTGATTTCCACATCCAGTTGGGCATTCCTTTATATGGAGTAATATATTTTAGGATATAGTATGGTGTGTTAGCAGTGGGGTTGGGCTAGGAACAGCCTTAGGAATAGCCTTTCTCTTCTTAGATTTTTATTCATCAGAATCATTATAGTCATCATCATCATCTGATGATCTTAGAGGATGGGCATACAACTCATCAATCTCTTTTACAATTTCCTTAGATATTTTCCTTTCAGCCTGATGCTGTCCTGGAACTTCTGGTTCTACAACACTTTCAGTAATAATTCGATTTTCTTCTTCTATATCTGCACGCATGATATCATCCAAGTTTGGTATTGGACTTTCATCCATCTTATAAGTTGGAGGAGAGTAAGCCTTGAGAGCTGATTCTGTGACTGGCTCAATAACTACAAAACTGGCCTTCAATAGTCTTGAAAGATTGGAGATAGACCTAATTTACTCTACAAGGGGGTGGGGTGAATATAGTAATTAAAACTTTTGGCTATTTTAAAATTTATCAGAGTAAAATAGGTGATACCAATAGTAGTAACAGGAAATGAAAATAGTCTAAGCTAATCTATCAAAGCACAGCAAAATAAAAAGAAAATGATAAACCAGACAACACAAGAATTTTATAGTGGTTCCCAAACCTGGGTACATCCACTCATCTACCACCCTGGTAGGAATCCACTAACAGGCTTTGATTAGGTGACTGCCACCACAAGATCTATTTCCAAGGAGATCTCAAAACCCTTTAGGCTTTTGATCAGGTGCCCAAAAACCAAAAATAAGACTCCTTCTGAAATGCAGAGATGTTCAGAAAGCCTGGAGCCTTGCTTAGGGTGTAGGTCTTCAGCCTTGTCTTGAAAGATCCAGGGACTTGCAGACTGATTTAAAGATGTTGTCCTTGAAGATTCCTAGATAAGAAGTAGAAGAAGACTCTTGATATTTGATGGTTGTTCTTCTTCAGTCGTCACAAAGATCAAGGGAAAATAGAACATTTTCTATACAAAGAGAAGAAGTAGATATTCTTCCGTGTGTTCTTTCTTTTCTCTGTATTGCTCTTGTGTTATCACTGTTGGTCTGTGTATGCAAGGATTGATTCATTCGTTGTCGTCTGAAAAGAGAAAATATCTTTTATAATCTGCTGTTAAAATTCTCCTTTGAAATTTGAATTCCAAGCATTAATTACTGACTGATCTAGAGAATGAAACGGCTGGAATATTTGAATTAAATGAGTTTCCCCAACTATCTCATTAAAATAAGCAAGTAATTAACCCTAATGAAGACCATAATTAATGCTGCCAATAACGACTATATTCTGGGGAATATGAGCATTAATTACTCAGGAAATTACTGCTAAATAATATAATAAATAAGGACAAAAATAAGGAAAACTTCTCATTCTGGATCAGGGCAGAAATCGTCGACCTCTGAACAGAATTCATCGACTGGAGTTCCAAGTTCGTCGAACTGAGAATTCCTGTTCGTCGACCTGAGCTCTGCGAACTACATACTGAAAATAACTTGCCAATTCTGTGCTCTAAGTTTGTCGAGCTGAGAATCTGTTTGAATGAAGAGATCGTCGACCTGAGCTCGAATATCGTCGAGCTCAACTCAGAGAACGATTTTTGAGTTCGTCGATCTGAGATCGACTATCATCGAGCTGAGTTCGAAGAACTTCGAACTGATAATTTTGAACTCTGAATTCTTCTAAGTCTGAGTCTACTGAAGTCCTCTGCTAGCTGGTCCATAAAGGTTGAACTTAAAGACTAGCCTACCCTTTATGACTCACAGACTTGACCCTTGCTATACAATGTGGGTCAAAATCATCCTAATGAGTGAACCTAGCCCAAATCTAAACTAGGGATCCAACAATATCCCCCTATTTGGGTAAGGTCAATAATACAAACAAAAGAAAACAATCACAAAGCAGAATAAAATATATCTGGCAGAAAATAAAACATCTAGCAGATATGTACAAAGGTACTTC
The DNA here is from genome assembly GCA_039513925.1 of Platanthera zijinensis. Classification (NCBI taxonomy): domain Eukaryota; kingdom Viridiplantae; phylum Streptophyta; class Magnoliopsida; order Asparagales; family Orchidaceae; genus Platanthera; species Platanthera zijinensis. The sequence continues at coordinate 40,527,240 of CM077094.1, forward strand.
ATGATTAACAAATAGAGTTGAGAATATAAAAACTAAACACAACAGTCACTTGTTCTTCTTGTGCTTCTCTTTCTCAGATTTATCAAATTTTTCAGAAGGCTGTTTGAAAACAATATCTCTGTTTGGATTTGCAACTTCTCTCTTTGACATTATTATGTCTGATGCTCCAATTATATTGTATGAGGTGGCTCTTGGTAATACTTCTTTAGGATGCACACTCATATAATCATCTACATTGAAAAAATTATTAGCTTTAGCATACCTCCTGATTGATGGAGACGACGGCCCTCAACATATTGAAGACGGTGATGACACGCTTACAGGAGAACTTTCTCCACCTTCAAATAAAGATTTGCGACGTCGTGATGACCATGTGGAGCGTCTCCATAATATCCGCCCGGGGCACAAACCAATTTATTAATAATTATTAATAATTTATTAATATTTGAAATAATTATTAAGGTATTTTTATGTATATTTTAATTTTCATTACATGTGTAATGATGGGTACTTATAACCATCATGTGTTATTTTAATTATTTCATTTCATGTGCTATGATGGGTGCATATAACCATCATATTTTCAATTTGAATTTTGAATTTTGAATGGAGGGAGATTGAGTGGTGTAGACTATATATAGCCATGTTATGAAGGATTGATTAGAGAGAAGAAGAATAAGAAAATAATCCCCACTAAAATCTTTTTAGATCTTTCCTTCCCCCCTTGGCAAAATTCGGCCTCCTCCCTCCTCTCCCTCTCTTGGCCGCAGGCCCTCTCTATCTCCCCCCTCTTAGTGGCTTGGCCACCTTCCCCCATCATCCTCTCCCAAAACCGACCTCCAACAAAGAAACCATTCAACCCACCTTCTTGAAGAAATTGTCCAAGGCAAAGATTTCCTTTGTGGATTCCAACTTTGGCGTGACGCGACGAAGGAGGACAAGTTTCTCTCCAACCGGTGTGACTCCGGTAGAGCCGTTGAAGAACGATCCAAGTAGTGAAATCGGAATCATCCATTCCGATAGGGTAACGAATCCTTTCTACCGATTGTGTGTTTCTGTTCATAGATTAATTCCTATGGTGGTAGATTATTAGCGTTGAATTTTTGATAGCAATAAAAATTATATCGTGGTGATCTTTCAATTTCTTTTGTTGTCCCTCTTAATTTCCTTTAATTTCGAGAAAGGTTTGGCGAACCTTCATTTTCTTTTGTTGGGAGAGATCTACCTTTTCCGAATCGTATTTTATTTGGTAGATCTCTTTTGGTACAACACTGCTCGTTCGGATCAGGTAGGTCCTTTTAGTCGGAAAGAATATTGGCCTATCGCCTCTATTCGATCCTAATCGATTTGGCTACCCGTACGCTAGCATATAATTGATAGAATTAATTAATGTGGTGTCGCGTAGAGCGATTGTGCGAATATAAGATTTGGATTGTGGAGAAGGTATTCGTGCTACTCCGTAGATCTATTCGGTGTCAACGTGCAAGCCTACATCAATTTGGTATCAGAGGGAGGTTCATGTCAATTTCCGAATTGGCACCCTCCCCCTTTTATTTTTCGCTGTCACACACTTGCATGTTTCTATGTCAAAATAAAAAAACAAAATTTCTAGTTTTGGTCTGCCAATGGCAACCTAAAGTTCTCATTTTTTTTCAAAATTAAAAAAAAAAATTATTCTGGAAATTCTCTATCATTTTATTATTAAGAAATTAAAAAAAAAATTATTTTTATTAAATCATTATAAAATTTTAATTTTGGTCTGCAAATAGCGGTCTATATTTTTATTTTTTCAGCAAAAATCAGGAAAAAAAATTTATTTAATAATCCTCATCATTTTTCCAACAAGAAAATTTAAAAGAATATTTTATTGCCTTAGTTATTAAGCGAGAACAAATCCTTCTATTGCATTTTATATAGGGTCAGGTTCATTATTCATTGCATGTGCACCAGTTCTGGATGAGTTTCTCTACGGTTCTCACTGAAATGGCATATGATATATATGTTGCCCGGTTAGACTATTCATATAATAAGGATATGGCTAAACACACCCCTAGGGCACACCACATTTATCCTACTTATGACGGTTTAGGATGTCCCCAATTTTTTAGATATTGGCTTAAGGGATTAGAGCATTATTTTAATTACCACTTATGGGATGACCACAAAAAGGTTAACTTTGCCTGAGAGCGATTAGTAGTTCAAGCCCAGTTGTTTTGGTTAAACAAAGAGTGTCGTGTTGGTAGTTATAAACACACTTGGCGGGCAATGCGAAGCCTACTCTCGGATCAATTGGATCTCGCATACCTTCGCCCTGCAAATACTAAACCTATGAGTGAGTATAGTTATAGCACTAGATCCATACCTGCCCTTAGGAATGATTATAAACAAAATACCCAGACCAAGCGACAGATAACTGATGATTAGACTAACCTTAAACAAGGGAACAAGTCGGTCTCGGATTATATGCGTCTTTTTAAGAATATGATTGTTAGAAGTTGTGTGAAGGAGTTGCTAGAGATCACCCTCTCTAGGTTTTGTAAGGGGTTAAATGCCTACATCCAGGGTAAATTACTGCGTTATTGTCACACCAATCTAGACACCACTTTTAATACGACATTGGAAATTGAGAAGCACTACTTTCCTAGGAATAAAGCTCGCTCGTGTCAGACCGGAAATGCCGTATTAGGACCACCATCCCCGGTTAGGAAAACCTCTCCTAATAGGTCATTTTCTATGGACTCGATAGATGTTACCACTAGGGTTATGCCTCCGTTAGCCTCGACATCTTAGCCCCTAGAGATAGTGACTGATACCAATGAGGATGCTGATGTTGATATACTATCTCTGGATTTTGAGGATGACCCCATAGGTGAGAGTATTCTGACATGTTCGTTAGTGCCCGATGATTCTGATGTGTCTGAGTATAAGGGAATCCCTAGTGATCTAGAAGACGATTTTTGGGATGATGATGATAGTTCAAGTTTTGAGAGTATCTCTTTGCCTATTACGTGCCCCCACTAGCGTTGTGTCTGTGCACCCTAGTATTAAGTGCCCTCTCCCGGATACGATCCCCATCGCTATAGAGTCTACGATTATACCCACTGAGACTTTATCTGACTTTCCTGAGGAGCCTGTGAGTGAGGATTTTTCCATTGTCATTAACGACCCTGACTTAGTGAATGTTGAAAGAATTGGTTTCAAGATACCCTAAACACCTTGAGGGGGGTGAATAGGTTCAATTCTTATTTTAATTAGGCAGATAAAATATATCACAGTTAGGCAAACTATGCTACAGCTATCACAGCACAGATCAAAACAAACACAGCTAACACAGCATACACATAGATTTATAGTGGTTCCCCAAGAGATGGGTGCATCCACTTTCCCCCTTCGCTTATCTAGCAGTATAATAGATTCGGACTAACTCACTTCTTTTTTCTCAGATCCTCAGATCTTACAACTCAGAACCCAGAATGGTTCCTACAGCTCAAACTTCAGCAAGTCCTACAACTCAGATTCATTCAGAGAATTCTACCTTAGAGTGAGTCCACACTCCTACACTAAGGCCAGCAAGCCCTACCTCAGCCCTTATAACCAGGCCTATAACTCAGATTACAAATATCCTACCTCAGCCCTTATAACCAGGCCTACAACTCAGATCACAAAAATCCTACCTCAGATCTATAAAAGATCTTACAGAATTGATTGAGAGAATGATTATTTCTTCACCCAAAAAGAAAGAGAAATGGATGAAGACTTCTTGATCAGATCTGGATTGAATTGACTACTTGATATCCAACCTGTCTTAGCTTCTTCAAAGCTTCTTGAATCTGAACAAAGTAAGGTTGATCTTCTTGAAAAGTTGGAGTCGATCCACAATCCAGCTCTTCTCTTCTTTCAGATGTGATTCTTAATTCTTTTTGCAAACTTGTTCAGGATCTACCTTCTCTTTAACAATGACTTGTTGATTTCAGGATTAACCAACTACCCCGTCCCTCTCTCTCTCTTTTCTGATAGAACAGGTCTTTATATAGATCCCATCCGAGGTTACCGTCTAATCTGGTTCATAACTTCATTTTGACAGCTCTGATAGATGTCACAGCTTTGTCAGTTATGACAGTTGTCAAGTATTCACTCTTGACATCTGATACTTCGTCACTTTTATCTCAGCAGAAAGTGTCGAGACAAAACTTCATGTATCTACACAAATGGAACATGTGTCGACACAATTCTTGATGATGTCGACACAGCTCATAGAATGTCGACACAACTCTTCTTTATCTTCTTGACACAGCTTCTGTAGAATGTGTTGACACAAGTCCTGTGTGTCTACACAATCTTCTTCCAGTCTCGACATAGTTAGTGTTGATAGAATTCTTGAGTGTGTCGACACAAGTCCTGTGTGTCGACATAATTGCTGTAGACTGAATTTCTGTGTGTCGACACAAGTCCTGTGTGTCGACATAATCTGGCTTCTGGTGTCAACACATTTCCTTCATAAGTGTCAGCACTTGTACTTAGAATATTTTTTCCCTGCATTTCATTAACCTACACATTGAAACTCAACATCCCATCAAATACACAATGATATATATCATTGAGTTAAGTGAGGCTTCTCCAAATCAGGTACACAGTTTCTAATGTACCCAACAATCTCCCCCTATTTGGAGAAGTCATAACCCTTAGTCAATGATATACACCACTTATAATAAAATAAGGATTATGATGTAAAAAGTCATTACAAAGACAGGGTTAACCAAAAGCAGAAATAACATCTAACAATATTATCACAAATATGTTATAATACAGTAATCATGCATAACATTAACATAAGTATTCAATATCAAATCATGGTTGAAACAAGGAATTCATTTTTATATATATTCAGTAATTCATAATAACAAGGATTTAGGACAAAAAGTATTACATAGTCCTTAACCTAGTCAATCTAACCCTAGGATTGATCAGGTTCCTTAATGACAATTCCATTGCTAGACTGAATCCTTGCTTGTACTTTAGCTCCTATGTCATCAGCCAGCTCCTTTCCTTTAAGATCCTTCTTCTTGAGCCCTTCAACCTTGATCTTTTGCCTTTCAAGGTAATGAAAAGGCTTTGGGAAATACTTGCTAGGCTCCACAGAGTTTGCAGGTATCTTCCCAGCTTTGAGGTCTCTTCTAAATTGGTACATAAAATCTTGTCGCTCCTGATATTTGCTCCATTCTTGTTCAGAATACCACTTTCCTCTATCATGCATATTCTCATTAACAGCATTCCAAGAAGTCAGAATAATATTCATGGAGGTTGGACTCCATTGTTCAAAATAAGGATTTAATTCTGTCTATTCTCTGAACCTCTTCTTAGACAACTGAGCTTCTCTCTGAGCAACCCTTGCTCTTTGTGCTTCTTTTTCTTTGTAATGCAGCTGCATACATTTCTACATTTTCAAAAATAACATTCTGTGCCTCCATTGGAGGACTATACATTTGTTAAACTGCATGCTGGATTTCTTCAAAGTCTGGAGGTGGATATATTACTTGGGCTACTTCCTGCTGAACCCCTTCAATGTAAGAAGGTTGAATTCCAGATTCAGCAGTGTTGTCATCATCACAAAGGGGTGAATAACCAAGAGTTGCTCTGATGTATTTGGTTATCTATTTAGCATGATCTGAGCTTGCTTTGACTAATACTCTCTCCCCCTTTATGACTTCTCTTTCCACATGGTCTCTCAGATAATTCTTGTGAAATCTTACCTGATAAGATAGATAATTTGTTCCTTCTTTATAGTAGGTCTTGAACTTCTGCATTTTATCAGAGATTGCCTTTTGAGATGCCAGGATAGTGGTTTGGACAGCTGCTAAATCCTCTTTGATTTTTTTGTCAAAATCAGACTTTACTGTAACCATTTATTCCTTGATAGCAGTTGCTTTACTCCCGAGATTTGTTAGAATAGTATTATGGGAGTCTTCTAGATTTTGATTCATTTTGATTTGATTTTCCAGTACATAACTTTGTTTTACTGTAATGTCCTCTATTTCAGCCTTGGCCTCCTATTATTGCTTGGCCAAGTAGACTATAGCATTACCTCCCTTTTGGAAGCAATCTATCATTTCCTTCTTGTTCAAGTTTACTTCAAACCTAATGTATTTGATATCCTGGGCCAAGTGGAATTGCAGATCTTTGTTGTTCTCATCAATATATTTTTCAAGAGAAATTCTTTACTCATCCAACTTCAATTGCAATTGCAATAAAAGTGAACTGAAGTCTACTACAGGAGTTGGTGTTTGTGGGGCAGTCTTCAAGGCTTTCTTACAGCCTGACCTCCTCTTCCTAAGCTCCACAAGTTTCCTTTTCTTTGCCCTAGAGGCTTCTTCTTCTTCAGAGGAATCAGATGAACTAGCTATATCAACTGTTTCTTTTAATCTAAGGTCAAGGATTGGCATCTCCCCCTCAGTTCTTGCTCCTTGTAATTTAGGAAATAGTTCTTCCAGTGTTACCTCTTGTTGCATCTGAACTAGAGAAATAACTTCCTCATTCTCAACTGGTGGCTCCCCTTGGAATTTAAAGTTTTCTTCAATGAGTATTTCATCCTCAAGAACTTTGTGTTGCTCATGTTGATCAATAACATTCATGTGCACATCTTGTGCTTCATTCTCAATGCCTTTGGCAGCTTGATTGATTTCCTGTACTACCTCTATTATAGAGAGATTGGCTGTTTCACTTTCTAGTTCAGCTATTTGTAAATTTTTATTTTGATCATTATCTCCCCTAGAGTTGATAGTACTTATTGATCTGGAACTTGAATAGTCCCCCCTGGAACTGATCCACAGAGATGTTGCTTTCAGGAATGTTCTCCCCCTGTAACTTATCATCAGTGCCAGGTTCTAGAGGAGGAGATTTCCTTGACCTTTTAGGTCCTTCTTCATCTGAGCTGAATACAACTGCCTCCTCTGAATCACTGGATGATTCAGCTATCTTGGCTGGAGATTTCTTCTTCTGAACCGTCTTCATGTGTTTCTGAGGTGTAAAGAAATCCTTGGACAACACTCTGTCCTACCTAGATAGTATTCTTAAGTCCATTCTTCTCATATGATTTATCTTAGTACTATACTTCTGGGTCAGTGTTTTTGGAATACAAGTAGCCAAATAGAGGATAAGTATTCTACCCGGATTGGGCTTCCTAATCCCTTCCTTATTTTTCTCAAACATAACTGCAGCACAGTCAGTCTCTACTTTGAATATAATTCTTGTCATGAGACTGAACAAGTAGGCTGAGATCTTATCATGTCCTCCAAGTTCACATAATATTACCTTTCCAAATTTTCTGAAAGGAATTTTTCTTGGGAGTTCATTCCCTTCTATATCATCGCTGCTCCAATCTTTGTGGATGGAGATAAGCCACACCAGTTTAGTGCACTAGTTGTCATCGATGAATCTAGTTCATATTCTTGTTTGATTTTGGGAAGATATAGGATCTTACTCAGACGTTTGATAGTGATCTTGACCTTCCGTCCTTGAACAGTGGATTTGATTTTGGTGCCAGTTGAATCTAGAGAAGCATACGAGTAGAACTCAAGAACTTCTTTCTTCCATATTCTGGTTGGCTCAGACACCAGATATTCTAATCCATCCATTGTGATTAGAATAATTACCTCTTTTATTTCCTGATTCGCATCATCAAAAGCTTGTCGTGCCAGCTCATAACCCTCGTTAATGTTCTCTTCCATCTTTGGTGCCATTATTGTTCGTTCTGGATCGCACAACCGACTGGATTTTGCTCTCTCCTATTTATAGGATTCTAGGAAAAGGAAGATCAAAAGATGTGCCTAAACTTAGGATCTTATGTGTTGACACTTAGTTGCTTGTGTCAACACAGACTACTTAGATCGCGATGGAGAATCTAAAGTCTCGACAGCGCTGTGTCGACACATACTTTTTGTGTCGACACAAAGTTATATAGCTGTGTCGACATAGATTTTTCTTTTGTCGACACAACTAGTTGATAGTGTCGACACACACCTTGTTGTGTCAACACAGATTTTATAACTTAGCCAAAATTTATAGATTTTCTAGAAACCTAGAAATTCTATATACCTTTTGATTTTCTTGATCTATCAGATTATTCCAGGTTCAACATACCTAATTCAATTTTAAAGCAATTGAATCTAGTCTAATCCAGAGGTTTGGTGAATATGTCATCAATTTGATTATCAGTGTTTACAAATTCTAAACATATGTCTTCTTTTTCAACATGATCTCTAATGAAATGAAACCTGATTTCTATATGCTTAGTTTTGTTATGTGAAACAGAATTTCTAGCAATAGATATGGCACTAGTAGAATCACAATATAATGGAGTTCTACTTACCTTGATGTATAGTCTTCAAGTTGATGTTGTATACATAACAGTTGAGCACAACAACTGCCTGCAGCTACATATTATGACTCAATAGTGGATATAGCCACACTTGTCTGCTTTTTGCTGCTCCATGACACTAATCTTCTACCTAGGAACTGACATGTGTTAGTGGTTCTTTTCCTATCTTCTTTGCAGCCTGCAAATTCAGCATCTGAATAACCTGTTAGCAAAAAATCTCTATTCTTAGGGTACCAAAAGCCAAGATTTGGTGTTCGATATCTCAAAATTCTCTTGATAGCAGAATAATGAGATTCTTTTGGGCAAGCTTGATACCTAGCACAGACACATGTAGCATACATGATGTCTGGTCTACTAGCAGTCAAGTACAGAAGGGAGCCAATTATCCCTCTATAATAAGACTCATCTACAGGTTTTCTTGCCTCATATTTGCCTATAGGCATAATTGACCCCATTGGAGTTCTCATGGTGGAGGCTGACTCCATGCCATATTTCTTAATTAACTCCTTGGTGAACTTAGACTGGGATATGGACAAGTTATCATCAGCCTGTCTTACTTGGAGTCCCAAGAAGAATTTCAGCTCACCCATGCTGCTAACCTCAAACTTCCCTTGCATAAGTTTGGCTAACTTTCTACAAAGGTTGTTTTCAGTTGATCCAAAGATAATTTCATCAACATATATCTAGACTAGGATGATCTTGCCTTTTGATTCCCTTAGGAATAGAGTTTTGTCTATTTTCCCCCTTGAGAATTTGTTATCAATGAGGAAAGTAGAAAGAGTTTCATACCAAGCCCTAGGGGCTTGTTTCAATCCATATAGAGCTTTCTTGAGACTATAAATATAGTTAGAATAAAGAGGATCTATAAAACCTGAAGGTTGTTCAACATAAACTTCCTCTTTAAAGTCAAAATTCAGAAATGCTGACTTTACATCCATCTGGAATACCTTGAACCCTTGGTAAGCTGCATAGGCAAGGAACAACCTTATTGCTTCCATCCTTTCCACTGGGGCAAATGTCTGGTCAAAGTCTATTCCTTCTTCCTGCCTGTAGCCTTTTGCTACCAGTCTGGCTTTGTTCTTGACTATAATGTCATTTCATCTAACTTGTTCCTATAGATCCACTTAGTCCCTATGACATTGTGATTCTTTGGTTTAGGAACCAACTTGTAGACTCTACATCTTTTGAATTGATTCAGCTCTTCCTGTATGACATCAATCCAATTTGGGTCTTGTATGGCCTCTTCAAATTTCTTGGGTTCCATCTAGGATAGGAAGCTTGAACATAGAACTGTGTTCATGCTCTTGCTTCTGGTTAGAACACAATGTCTTGCATCACCAATGATTTGGTGTGCTGGATGATCCCTTAGATGTCTAATTACTGGAGGCAATCTATCCACATCTTGATTTTCTTCATTCTCCCCACCAAGCTGTACTTCATTGTCTTCATCATCAGCTTGTGGGTCTTGTACTCCCCCTGTACAACATCCATCATTTTCCTCATCCTATCTTGCAGGTTGGTCTTCACTGATGGTTAGCTTGTCCATCTTTTCCTTCAAACTTGTAGATCTAGAAGAAGTGCTAGACAGCTCACAGTTGATTAGCTTAGATTCATCAAAGACTATATGGACAAATTCTTCTACAGCTTGAGTAGTCAAGTTGTAGATCCTGTATGCCTTACTATTATTGTTGTACCCAACAAATATCCCTTCTTGGGACTTGGCAGCAAACTTAGTTAAATAAGAATTGCCATTGTTAAGTACATAACACTTGCTACTAAAGATCAAAAAGTAGGATAAGTTTGGTTTTCTTCCCTTTAAAATCTCATAGGGAGTCTTCTTGTGGATTTTGTTGATGGAAGCTCTATTGAGAACATGACAAGCAGTGTTTACTGCCTCAGCCGAAAAATATTGTGGGAGAGATGTGTCACTTAGTAGTGTTCTACCAGCCTCAATAAGTGTTCTATTTTTCCTTTCAGCAATTCCATTTTGCTGGGGAGTTCTTGGTGATGAGAATTCTTGATGAATCCTAATTTCTTCACAGAACTGTGTCATGCATTCAGACTGAAACTTAGTCCCATAGTTACTTCTAATCTTAACCACAGAACTGATGAGTTCATTCTGTATTTGCTTAACAAATGTTTGGAAGATAGCTGGGGTTTCAGATTTCTTACTCAGAAAGAATACCCAGGTAAATCTAGAAAAGTCATCAACAACCACAAAGGTATAAACTTTCCTACCTAGACTACGAACTAACATAGGACCAAATAGATCCATATGCAGGAGGTATAAACACCTCACTGAGTCTTTGGTATCAAGACTTTGGAAGGAGGTCTTGGTCTGTTTGCCCATTTGACAAGCTGAACATACACCCTCCTTGATGCACTTGACCTGAGGACCATTCCCACTAACTCTTTACTAAAGAGTTGACCTATAGTCTTGTAGTTAATGTGAGCTAGCCTCTTGTGCCATTTGACATTATGAGAAGCTTTCTCATCTACAACTAGGAAAACAAGAGAATATTTATTCTCACACACAAAATTTAGACAATAGACATTTCCTTTTCTCTAGCCTGTCAAGATAACCTCTTGGTCACTTGACCTTCTAATCTGATACTCATTATTAATAAAAGAAGTATCTTAACCAAGAACACTTAGTTGACTTATGCTTATTAGGTTATGTTTTAAACCTTTCGCATAAGCCAGTGATAGTGATTGAGCTATTAGAAATTTTACCAAAACCTTTGATTACTCCCTTTTCTGATCCACCAAAGATAACTTTGGGTCCATCCAATGTGGGAGTAAAGTCTTTTAGTATACTTCTAGTTCCAATCATATGCCTGGAACATTCACTGTCTAAGTATCATATTAGGGTATGGTCACTTGGACTCACCTGCATCAAATAAAATTACCTAACCTTAGAGCCCCAATAGTTATTGGGTCCTAGGTTTAGGTTAGATTGAAATTTGACATGCTTGCTTGCAGCCTTTCTGACCGGTAAGCTAGCATTTTTCTAGACACTAGTATTGTGCCAACAATTAATGGCATAGTGGCCCACTTTGCCATAACACCAGCACTCATATCTGTTGTATCTTCTTTTAAGTACAGGCTTAACAGCATTATTGTCAGCAGTCCTCAATTCTGTAGGAACAACGGTCTTTTTATTAAGTGATGGGGTTGGTGCATGAAACACTGATGATTCATGAAGAACATGGTGTGTTTGCTTATGGGCTACCCTATTGGCATTTGCACCCTTGCCATCCTGATCACCATGTTCACAGTGACCATGTGTGATGTCATGGTCATACCTGTTAGTAGGTTGCATCACTTTCCTGAAAGGAATAGGGGGTTTAAAAGCTAGTGGCTGAACTGAGGCTTTGCCTTTCCTTTTGGAATTAGCTGCCCTAGTTCTTCCCTTGAAGCCTAATCCTTTCTTACCCTTTTGGGCAATGAAGTTATCAATTTGATGTAGGGCGGGGCATAACACGCAATTACTTACGCTAGCGGAACAACCATCATCACAGAATAAGAAGATAAAGAGGAGGGCTCCGACCAAAAGCGAATGAAAAGGGGTCGGTTGGCTCCTAAAATCCGGGACTCGATACCACATCCTTAGGACCTACCTCTCCAACAAGCACACAACTCGTCGTAAGCCGGACTCGATACAACGTCCTTAAGACCTACCTCTCCAACAAGCACACAACTCACCGCACCTACATAAGCATCTAAACTTTCAACTTGAGCCGTTCAAACACAACAAATGTTTTATTTAGGAGCAGCGTGAACTTCAAATGGCGTTCGAGTTAAAGTTGAGATTAAATCACTTGTTAACACAAAGAGTGCCAAACTATGATAGCAAGTCAAGGCAAGGCCTAGTTTGCTCCCGCCATGGATCTTCCAATCCGGAACACAAGAGATTCAACAACAACGAAACCGAATCAAACTTGCGAGCGATGATTTAAAAATCACGGAAAAGACGGTTCGAATAAAACCTCCACAAATCTCACAAGAGGAAAACACTAGAGAGGAGAGGGATTACTCAACCAAGAAGATTAAGCACACAAGATAAGTGGGAGAATCACTCTCTCCACGGAACCACCGGCATCACACCGAATGGGGCTGCAACCTTCTTCCTCAGAGTCACACAGGGGGAAGTCACGCCGGAGTCTCACCAAACGGGATGGAGGTAGCTAGGGATGGCTTCACACCAAGAGGGGGGCGGCAGCTAGGGGGAAAGCCTATGGCCAAATTTCTCAAGGGGATAATAGGGTTTTCTTTTCTTCAATGCCTTAACTCTTCATAATAGCCTCCTTATATAGGAGTTACAATAAGCCCTTAACCATCCATGATGGAGATGTAATCTCATCCATCTGTATGGTTAAATACACGCCACAAATATAAACTTGTCCAAAATGAAAATTACATAACATGTATGAATATAAAATTATCATCCATGGAATAATTTTATATTCATTAATATAAACTAAAAGTGCATGAAATAAGATAATTAATTATTCGCGATAGATTTAGCACGCCGCGGGTGGAGGTTGTAACGCGGTCTTCCGTCAGCATCATCATGGCACCTAAGATCTTTGAGTCATTGTGCCTCGGCAATCGGGTTATCATCAAGTAGTGGCGGCGGTGGCGGAGGAGCCGCGGCATCAATCCTCCCCCACTCAAAATCACGTATTTCTGATGCGTGGTCCGAGAGGTAGCGGCGGAGAAGCTCAGCATCCAAACATTGAAGCTCTGGCGCGAGTACCTACGAGTCGTCTGAAGGTGGGCGGTCATGCCAACGGATGAGGAAGCGGTAGGTAGCACCATAAGGAGTAGTAAGTGGCTCAGCAGCGAGAATCACATCTGGAGTGAGAAATGTCTTCGGGAACCTGGGAAACATGTCAGCAGTAGGAATAAAAGAAGGCAACTTACCATCCGATGTTATACCTGCGGGGACCGAAGGAGTGAGATCATCCGAACTACCACTCTCCAACCCATCAGAATTTTTAGTAGAGGGAGAAGACGACAAAGAATCCAACTCGTGCGGAGGCGAAACAAACGGCGTCAAATCCGAGATATTAAAAATAGGGGAGAAACCCCAATCAGCAGGCAAATCCAACACGAAAGCATTGTCACCTAGCTTCTTTATAATCCGAAAAGGACCGGCGCGCTTTGGGGCTAACTTTTTAACGGTGCCAGTTGGCATTCGTTCGGGAACTAACCGGACTAAAACTAGATCGCCAACTTTAAAGTGTGACACCTTCCTATGTAGATTAGCATGCGTTTGATAAGACGCGTATTGATCAGTCAAGGTAGCTCGTATATGTGCATGTAAGTCATGAATATGTTGGGCGAAGGATTGTGCAAACTGACTTGTTTTATATGTTGGAGGCAATGGGACCAAGTCAAGCGGCATAAGGGCCTTGTACTCGTGAACAATTTCGTTAGGAGACATACCCGTGGACCTATTTTTTGAATTATTGTAGGCCAATTGGGCATGTGGAAGAAGTAAATCCCAAGTGCTTTTGTGATCGCTCACTAGACATCTAAGAAGATTTCCTAGGCTCCTATTGACTACCTCCGTCTGCCCATCAGTTTGCGAATGATAAGATGCGGAGAATAGTAATTTTGTTCCCATAAGAATACACAAGGTTTTCCAAAAGTAGCTAGTGAATTTTACGTCTCTATCCGGGACAATAGTCTTCGGCACTCCGCGGTGACTAACGACGTCCTTAAAATACAGCTTCTCTATGTGAGAAGCGTCGTTGGTCTTACTACAAGCAATAAAATATGCCATTTTGGAGAACCTATCCACAACGACGAGAATAGAGTCGTGACGTCGAAGGGTGGGGGGAAGGCCTAATACGAAGTCCATGCTCACATCTTCCCACAGTACGGACGGGATAGGTAGCGGGGTGTACAAACCTACATTGGACTTAGTACCCTTAGAAACTTGACACGTACGGCAACTGTTCACTACCCTCCCAACCATCGCCTTTAGTTTAGGCCAATAGAATTTCTCCTCTATGAGCGTAATCGTTTTGTCTCTCCCAAAGTGTCCACTCAAGCCACCACTATGTAACTCCCAAATGATGTGGAGTCACAAAGAGGAGCGAGGGATACACAATTTCCCGTGCTTGAACAGATAACCGTCCCTAAGTGAAAAGGCCGTGATGGTCGTGGGAGAGCTATCCTGGGCAGATAAATATGGCTCCTGAAAATCAGGGCATGTGGTATATTCATCCTTTATGCGCTCGAACCCTACCACGTGGACATGCATGGAGGAAATCAAGAGGGTGAGGAGACTGAGTGCGTCAGTGACTCGATTTTCGGACCCCTTAAGGTGCTTAAGATTAAATATGTACTCCTGCAAGAAGGATACCCATTTAGCGTGGCACGGGCTGATTTTGTGCTGACCGTTGATGAATCGTAATACTTCATGATCGGAGAGGATGACAAACTCGTTAGAAAGGAGATAGTGTCTCCAATGATGTAAACACCTAACGACCGCATAAAACTCCCTATCATAATTGGAATAATTTAACTTAGCGCCCGCTAATTTCTCACTAAAATAACTAATCGGGTGACCCTCTTGACTCAAGACACCTCCAATTCCTATGTCAGATACATCACACGTAAGCTCAAAGACCTTGGTGAAGTCAGGGAGACGCAACACTGGTGCTTCGGTCATAAGCTCTTTAATACGACGAAATGCAAACGTGGCGGATTTCGTCCATGTGAATTCGACCTTCTTCATGCAGTCAGTAATGGACACCATAATGCTACTAAAATCGCGTATGAAACGACGATAGAAGGTAGCTAACCCGTGGAAGCTATGCACCTCTCGAAGGCTAGTGGGCTCGGGCCAGTCTCTAATCACTTGAACCTTTCCTGGGTCAACACGAATACCATCAGAACCAACTATGTAACCCAAGAATTCGACCTCCGAAACATAAAATGTGCATTTCTTAAGGTTTAGGAATAAGGTTTGCTTCCTTAAGGTCGTGAGGATCACTTTGATGTGGGAGATGTGTTCGGCGGGGGAGGTGCTAAAAACTAGGATGTCGTCAAAATATACTACAATAAACTTCCCCATATACGGCCTAAAGACGTGCGTCATCATCCGGGAGATGGTGCTAGGGGCATTGGATAACCCAAAGGGCATCACCAACCACTCATACAACCCGTCCTTAGATTTGAACATTGTCTTCCACTCATCCCCTCTCGGATCCTAATCTGGTGGTAACCACTCCGTAATTCTAACTTCGAGAAGATAGTGGCACCTGAGAGGACATCCAAGAGGTCATCTGGTCGCGGGATTGGAAACCTATATTTTATAGTAATTTTGTTGATATCCCGACTATCAACACACTTGTGCCAGGTGCCATCCTTCTTAGGGGAAGAAGGGCTGGGATAGCACATGGGCTCAGACTCGTCCTAATGAATCCCCTACTCAGTAAATCCTCTATCTGGGTTTTTAACTCCTTGTGGGTGGTGGGATTAAGCCTATAGTGAGGTTGGTTGGGTAGGGACGATCCGGTGATAAGGTCGATGGCATGTTGTATATCTCTAAGAGGTTGCAACGACGAGGGCAGCTCATCCGGGTAAACATCCCTAAACTCATCCAACAATATCCGTAGCTCTCGAGGTAAATCATCCAACACGTCACTGTCAGTCTTTGCGCCCATGAGAACGAGAGCGTACATCATACCCTCAATGAAGGAATCCTTCACAAATTCTTTTCTACCAACTAAACTCAACGCCTTCCTCTCTACAGGGACGGTGGTGTCCTTAGCCAACACTACTGTCTCTTTCGGCACAGTCAGTCTCAAGGTGATGGTCTTGCTGTTGAATTTGAACTCATATGTGTTGGCGCGACCGTAGTGCGTCACGTCACGGTTGTAGAGCCAGGGGCGGTCTAACAACACATGACAAATGTCCATTGGAAGGACGTCGCACCAAACCTCATCCGAGTAGGATTTGAATTACAGGGGGACTAAGCATGTTGAAACCAGCAGAACTAGTTTCTCCTAAAAGCTCGGATCTAAGGCTGCAGCTCACGCTTACTTTCTTTGAACCACGTTCCCAACAGGACACCTAAAGGAACAGACCAGGGGCTTCAGCTCGGAGGTCCCACCGCTTACCCGGAAGAACTGAAAATTCTTCCCCTCCCTAGCCAGTGCTGAGCTAGGTGTCTGAGTAAGAGGGAAAAAGAAGGTTCCACACACACCTTTCTCAGACACCTTACCGGTCTATTTATAGGCCTCAGGATTCGAACTGCAAATAACCAAATCAAGCACCTGTGAAGTTACCTGAATACCCTGGGCTGGGTCTGCCAACAGCTAAACTCCGCTGTTCTGAAGGGCTATGAGCAGACCACCAAGGGTAAAAGAGTAGAAAAGGCGAAAAAAGGATGAACCGTTTGCCAACTGAACCGGTTCCCACCCACTTGCTGAACCGGCCTTATCTCTTTCTGCCGAACCGGTGCTTGGCAAGAGGACCACCTCGCGGCTGAAAGCACCACCTCGCAGGCGAGACCCTCCATCACCATATAGAAAATCTTCCCTTGACCCCTACCTGTCAGGTGAAAGGACTCAACTTTGGCTCCTCCTGCCTAGCGCGAGTGAAACCACCTTTGGGCTCCTCTCGCCTATCACGGGCGGACCCAGCTTCGGGCTCCACTCGCCTAGCGCGAGTGGACCCAGCTTTGGGCTCCTCTCGCCTAGGGAGAGTGGACCCTCCTTTGGGCCCCTCTTGCTTAGTGCGAGTGGTCTTTGCTTTGGGCCCCTCTCGCCTAGGGCCCTGTCTCCACTTCAGGATTCTTCTAATCCCCTCTCTGCTGAATTCCCTCCTATGAGCCCGAGGTTGTACACAATCCCCGCTCTTTTCGGGTTGTCCAAGCTCGAAAAGAAAAGTCCAACCGAGGCTCACGTCATCTCAGCGACTTTATAGCGGAATCTTTTTCGGGTGGGATTCTCCCCCCTGAGTCTATAAATACTGGGATCCTTCCCGAGTGCAACAGGCCTCCTCTCTTCATTTTAGCCCCCTCCACTTTCGCTGCTATGTCT
Source organism: Platanthera zijinensis (assembly GCA_039513925.1). Lineage (NCBI taxonomy): Eukaryota > Viridiplantae > Streptophyta > Magnoliopsida > Asparagales > Orchidaceae > Platanthera > Platanthera zijinensis. Next base: position 40,544,676 of record CM077094.1, read on the forward strand.
CTTAGCAAAAGCTTCCGTGATCGTATCGCGTTGGTGCACCAGCGGAACAAGGCGAGCGCGGCTGCCTTAAACCTAATTCCCGCTCGTACTTCTTCCTCACCACCGCCCTCTTCCTCTCGCCCGAAGAAGGCGAGAACAACTGATCTGGTTCCCCCGTCAGGAGGAACCTTACCGGATCCCCCGGAGAGACGCATCCCTCCTACACCATCGCTTCCCAAGGGAAAAGAGGTAAGATCCTTGTATACCTCCCCTGTTCGCTATCTATCTTTCATTGCTCCTTTTGCTGTTGGTTTTCAGAAAAGTCATGCACCCCCCCCCCCCCGTCAGTCTGGTAGCACACAAACTCATCTCACCAACCACCCTCTAAACTCTGTCTCGCCTCCTCCTTCCACTCCCCCTACTCTTGGTGGGAAAAATGGCGAGCCTTCCCATGTCGCTGGGACCTCCCGCCACTCTGGTTAGGAATCTTCTGCCCTAGGCTTCGGCCTCTCTTGCTGCCCACCTTTGATTACGGCCCTTATTCTGTTTTAGCTTTGCAGACGTGCGAGTAGACTCTTCTGCCGAGGACTCGCCTACTGAGAAGCGCCCGAGGCGAGCAGTCTCCTCCCCTCCTCCTCCTATGGACGAGATCGAAGACTACCTTGGCGACCCTATGGATCCATTGGCGATGAAGCGCAGGGTGGCCGAGATGTTCCGAAAACATGCGATCATGATCCAAGAGTTGGAGAAAGACAAGCAAGCGGCTGACCGGCAGATTGACTGGTTGGAGGTGGAGGTTGCTCTCTTGACTTCTGAAATTGATGTTGATATTGAGATGGACGAGACCGACCCCCAGGCAATTCTGAACGAGGTCGACCAGCAACTCCATCTCGCGCGTCGTGGCGTAGATGCGGCTCGTGCTTTTCACCTCCCCCACCGTCCTCCCTGCGCGAGGTCTCGCGGTGGGGGGGCGCTGGCGATGGCATAAGGATTGAATCCTTCGCGCCGCCTCGCGCCCTTATTTTCTTTGTACTGTTCTGCGTTTTGTAATAACGCTTCCTCTCGCAGCTACCGCCCGAACCCTTTGGATCTAATGAATAGTTCTGATTGATATATGCGAGACGAACGATTTAATAGCGCCTTTTAGTAGTTTCTTTGATAATTTTACCTCTCGTACCGTGCTTTTCTTCATTGCGACTTTTGCGTCATATCTATGCTTAAACCATTTTTTTATTATATTTTTATGGTACTGTCTCGTCCCCGGCCTGGGACTTACGCTAGATTACACCAATCGAGGTTAGGAGAGAGAAAAGGATGGCCGCCTCTTCCCCTTCCTCTACACTATATATTTTTTTGCCTCTTCATATTTTTTCTCTTTACCCAACGGGCTATAAATACCCCCCTATCCCTGGGGCCCGGATCATGCTCTCGATTTGTCTCGGCGCCCTAAACCTTGCCTCTCTCTCTTCTTCCCCTCGCGAGCAGATCCTGTCGGCGCTTCGTCTCGCCTCTTCTTCTCGCATCCCCCTTTCGCTCTCTTTGCCTAGAATGGGGAAAAAGAAGGCTGAAGAAGGCGAAGGGCGAAGCCGATGTGGGAGGCGGTTTGGTGACCATGATTTTCCTCCCGGCCGGATTTCCGAGGAGGACTACAATGCCTTCACTCGTGATTTCTTGCCGGAGGGTTTTGAGTCACGCCCTCCAAGGGTGGGCGAGTCGATCAATACCTTTTATCCTGGTGAACTCGCCTTCCCTGTCCCGCATTTCGAGGCGGGGCTGAGGTTGCCCCTCTGGCCAGAGGTGAAATAGGTTCTAAAATACTTTGGGACTTTCCCTGCTCAACTGAATCCAAACGCTATCTCGGTACTCGTTGCCTTTGCCTGCTACATGCGCCGGGAGCGAATCGAATTCAGCCTGAACTCCTTCCGCAAGCTTTTTGTCTACCATGCCAACGCCGACGGTGTGTCCTACTTCACGGGGCAGGGTCTCAAGGTTTGCGAGACGCCCAACAAGAACCATCACTGGCTTACTCGCTTTGTCTTCATTCGCGGCAACATGGGAGGCATCCCGCTGGCGCCCGTGTCACCAGCCGAGGTGTTCTACACCACTCCCCAGGTTAGCGGCACGGACAAGCTCCTCTGCGACTTTTTCATTGGCAAGAACTTCGAGGTTCAGTTCCTGAGGCGGGGCCTCGACTCCCTCCTTCCTGTGCTTCCAGGCGAAGGTAAATGCTGGGGCCCTTTATTTTCATCTAGGTCTAACGAATAGTATTTGTAAACGCCTCGTCTCGCCTTTTCTAGGAGAAAGAAATGTTCCCGCCCGCCCGCCTTACAAAAGCAACATCAAACCCTCCAAAGATGTCGCCCTTGCCACGATGGTAGCTGAGGCGGCGAGAGAAATCCTGCCCCCCTCCCTGAAGAAAAGACCTGCCGAAGGCTCCGCCCCATCTCGCCAGAGTCCTTCAAAGAAAACAAAAGTCAAGAAAGGAGCACCTCTTCCTTTTGGAAAGGCGAAGCAAGTTCCTGCAGAGATGGTAGACGCGTTGGGATCGTTATCCCCCATCTCTCTGGGGTCCCAATCTCCCTAATCCCCTTCTCGGCTTCTCAGTCAGCGGGCCGTCTCGCCGATTGGCGGGACGGGTCAACCTGATCCCCTTGCTGACAACCTTCCCTCTAAATCTCCTACTCGTGAGGTGGGCTCCTCCAGCCGCCCGGCTCCTTCCACCCATCTGAACTTCAACATGGGCCCTGTGATCCTGGATGCTGTTGGCGAGCCAACCCTGATATGGGACAAGGAGGCGAACCGGGTCTCCATCTCTACCCTCCTTCCCCCCTGGATAGAGCGAGACCAACCTACGGCTCATGCATTTTCTCTGGGCTTTGGCCTTTACGGTGGCGCAGAGCGAGAACCCGCCGCTGAGCCCCCCTCGCGGGACTTGATCCTGAGGGCCGCGCAATCCCAGCTGCGCTCGCTGGAGTTCTCGCACCAGCTCTCGCGCCGTCTGATTTACAATAACAAAAGCTGGAGGGATTCAGAGACGAATCTGGCGGCCGAGCGCGAGAAGTCTATGGATCTCGAGAAACGGTTGGCCGTGGCCGAAAACCTTCTCGCCAAAGCTCGGGGTGGTGTGGTGAGTTTTTCCACTCTCGATTCCTTCCCTTTCTTTGTCTACCTTCAACTCCCTCTAATAAATAAACCTCTCGCAGGATGCCGAGACGGCCGACAGGATGCACTCGCGCATTGCCACTCTGGAAGGGGAGGTTAAAGGCATGGAGTCCGAGATCACTCGACTTCAGGAGGCTGCTCTCTCGCCTTCTCGCGTGGTGATTCCCCAACCTCCTCCCTCTCATTATTCTCATGCTGAGGTTGTGGAACTCTGCAAAGACGCCAATATCCGGACCGCCGAGCTAATCGTGAAGATGATGAAGGAGATGGAAGTCATCAGGGAAGGTTGCGGGGAGGTCACTGCCCGCGACCTGGTACCCGAGATTTATGGCAAGGAGGAAGACAGCCCGTCCTCCAGCGCGGAAGAATAGAAGAATTATTTTTCAGCTCTTTTGTATACCCCCTCTTTTTTTTTGGACACTCAGTACTGAGGCATTTTGTACTACAGCCTTTTTTTCGTATATACATATTTTGTTTTTAGGACATCTCGTCTTTCTTTTCATCTTTCCTATACGCCTACCTTTTTCTTTATTTGCGGAACGGGATCACGACTTATCTTTCCTGCCGATAGAGGGGCTAGCTTTACCCGTGGCGCGAGTGGGCGGGCCCTCGTTGCTCTCGTGCAGGGATTGTACCACTTCTTCTCGCCTTGCTTCTGGACACCCCTGGCGCGAGTGGGTCTCGAATCGATCTTATAATTAGTTTCGTTTGCGAGACGAGGGTACTCTTCTTCTCGCCCTTTGGTCGAAGAGCAGACCCCTTACTCTAGGTGCGAATAGTCATGTCCTCGCCGCAGTTGCGCAGGAATTGTGCCCCTTCCACTCGCCTTGCCCCTGGACACCCTTGGCGCGAGTGGATCTTGAGGGACCGACTCCTCCCTCCTCTTCTACCTTTAGGACAAGGACTCTGCCTTTGCTCAAATTATGGATTATCTTTACATGAAACCCCCACTCATATGCTGCCCCTTACCCAACCTCCGAGTGAGCCTACAGACCTGCCAGCTCGATGGTAGCCTGGACAGCGGGTCTTCTCGGGGTCTCCTCTCCAAAACCAACTCCAACCACCGAGTGAGCCTACAGACCTGCCAGCTCGATGGTAGCCTGGACAGCGGGTCTTCTCGGGGTCTCCTCTCCAAAACCAACTCCAACCACCGAGTGAGCCTACAGACCTGCCAGCTCGATGGTAGCCTGGACAGCGTGTCTTCTCGGGGTCTCCTCTCCAAACCCAACACCAACCACCGAGTGAGCCTACAGACCTGCCAGCTCGATGGTAGCCTGGACAGCGGGTCTTCTCGGGGTCTCCTCTCCAAAACCAACTCCAACCACCGAGTAAGCCTACAGACCTGCCAGCTCGATGGTAGCCTGGACAGCGGGTCTTCTCGGGGTCTCCTCTCCAAAGCCAACTCCAACCACCGAGTGAGCCTACAGACCTGCCAGCTCGATGGTAGCCTGGACAGCGGGTCTTCTCGGGGTCTCCTCTCCAAAACCAACTCCAACCACCGAGTGAGCCTACAGACCTGCCAGCTCGATGGTAGCCTGGACAGCGGGTCTTCTCGGGGTCTCCTCTCCAAAGCCAACTCCAACCACCGAGTGAGCCTACAGACCTGCCAGTTCGATGGTATCCTGGACAGCGGGTCTTCTCGGGGTCTCCTCTCCAAAACCAACTCCAGCCACCGAGTGAGCCTACAGACCTGCCAGCTCGATGGTAGCCTGGACAGCGGGTCTTCTCGGGGTCTCCCCTCCAAAATAAATTCCCACAACCGAGTGAGCCTACAGACCTGCCAGCTCGATGGTAGCCTGGACAGCGGGTCTTCTCGGGGTCTCCTCTCCAAAACCAACTCCAACCACCGAGTGAGCCTACAGACCTGCCAGCTCGATGGTAGCCTGGACAGCGGGTCTTCTCGGGGTCTCCTCTCCAAAGCCAACTCCAACCACCGAGTGATCCTACAGACCTGCCAGCTCGATGGTAGCCTAGACAGCGGGTCTTCTCGGGGTCTCCTCTCCAAAGCCAACTCTAACCACCGAGTGAGCCTACAGACCTGCCAGCTCGATGGTAGCCTGGACAGCGGGTCTTCTCGGGGTCTCCTCTCCAAAACCAACTCCAACCACCGAGTGAGCCTACAGAACTGCCAGCTCGATGGTAGCCTGAACAGCGAGTGTTCTCGGGGTCTCCCCTCCAAAACCAACTCCAACCACCGAGTGAGCCTACAGACCTGCCAGCTCGATGGTAGCCTGGTCAGCGGGTCTTCTCGGGGTCTCCTCTCCAAAACCAACTCCAGCCACCGAGTGAGCCTACAGACCTGCCAGCTCGATGGTAGCCTGGACAACGGGTCTTCTCGGGGTCTCCCCTCCAAAACCAACTCCAACCACCGAGTGAGCCTACAGACCTGCCAGCTCGATGGTAGCCTGGACAGCGGGTCTTCTCGGGGTCTCCTCTCCAAAACCAACTCCAACCACCGAGTGAGCCTATAGACCTGCCAGCTCGATGGTAGCCTGGACAGCGGGTCTTCTCGGGGTCTCCCCTCCAAAACCAACTCCAACCACCGAGTAAGCCTACAGACCTGCCAGCTCGATGGTAGCCTGGACAGCGGGTCTTCTCGGGGTCTCCTCTCCAAAACCAACTCCAACCACCTTGTGAGCCTACAGACCTGCCTGCTCGATGGTAGCCTGGACAGCGGGTCTTCTCGGGGTCTCCCCTCCAAAACCAACTCCAACCACCGAGTGAGCCTACAGACCTGCCAGCTCGATGGTAGCCTGGACAGCGGGTCTTCCCGGGGTCTCCTCTCCAAAACCAACTCCAACCACCGAGTGAGCCTACAGACCTGCCAGCTCGATGGTAGCCTGGATAGCGGGTCTTCTCGGGGTCTCCCCTCCAAAAACAACTCCAACCACCGAGTGAGCCTACAGACCTGCCAGCTCGATGGTAGCCTGGACAGCGGGTCTTCTCGGGGTCTCCTCTCCAAAACCAACTCCAACCACCGAGTGAGCCTACAGACCTGCCAGCTCGATGGTAGCCTGGATAGCGGGTCTTCTCGGGGTCTCCCCTCCAAAAACAACTCCAACCACCGAGTGAGCCTACAGACCTGCCAGCTCGATGGTAGCCTGGACAGCGGGTCTTCTCGGGGTCTCCTCTCCAAAACCAACTCCAACCACCGAGTGAGTCTACAGACCTGCCAGCTCGATGGTATCCTGGATAGCAGGTCTTCTCGGGGTCTCCCCTCCAAAAACAACTCTAACCACCGAGTGAGCCTACAGACCTGCCAGCTCGATGGTAGCCTGGACAGCGGGTCTTCTCGGGGTCTCCTCTCCAAAACCAACTCCAACCACCGAGTGAGCCTACAGACCTGCCAGCTCGATGGTAGCCTGGACAGCGAGTGTTCTCGGGGTCTCCCCTCCAAAACCAACTCCAACCACCGAGTGAGCCTACAGACCTGCCAGCTCGATGGTAGCCTGGACAGCGGGTCTTCTCGGGGTCTCCTCTCCAAAACCAACTCCAGCCACCGAGTGAGCCTACAGACCTGCCAGCTTGATGGTAGCCTGGACAGCGGGTCTTCTCGGTGTCTCCCCTCCAAAATAAACTCCCACCACCGAGTGAACCTACAGACCTGCCAGCTCGATGGTAGCCTGGACAGCGGGTCTTCTTGGGGTCTCCTCTCCAAAACCAACTCCAACCATCGAGTGAGCCTACAGACCTGCCAGCTCGATGGTAGCCTGGACAGCGGGTCTTCTCGGGGTCTCCCCTCCAAAACCAACTCTAACCACCGAGCGAGCCTACAGACCTGCCAGCTCGATGGTAGCCTGGACAGCGGGTCTTCTCGGGGTCTCCTCTCCAAAACCAACTCCAACCACCGAGTGAGCCTACAGACCTGCCTGCTCGATGGTAGCCTGGACAGCGGGTCTTCTCGGGGTCTCCCCTCCAAAACCAACTCCAACCACCGAGTGAGCCTACAGACCTGCCAACTCGATGGTAGCCTGGACAGCGGGTCTTCTCGGGGTCTCCTCTCCAAAACCAACTCCAACCACCGAGTGAGCCTACAGACCTGCCAGCTCGATTGTAGCCTGGATAGCGGGTCTTCTCGGGGTCTCCCCTCCAAAAACAACTCCAACCACCGAGTGAGCCTACAGACCTGCCAGCTCGATGGTAGCCTGGACAGCGGGTCTTCTCGGGGTCTCCTCTCCCAAATAAAATCTTCTTGCTTTGAGAAGACAGCTACTTGAAATTGCATGGCAGTACCAGAAGGCCTTGCCAGGTTTGCTAATATTGGAAAGTGAGAGATAAAAACAAAGAAACTACATCTCATTCAGAATAGATAATGATCATAAACAGAAGTATTAAGGATAGAATCGCTTTAGATCGTTGCCGCTTCGGGCGTGATCGAGGGGCGTCCCGTCTACATCTTGGAGGTGATACCCTCCTGATTTCAAGACTTCTTTTACAATAAAAGGACCTTCCCAGTTGGGGTTGAGCTTCCCTACCGAAGCCCCTCTTCCTACTGCATCCACTTTCTTGAGGACCAAGTCTCCCTTCTCAAACTGCTTGACCCTGACGTGCTTATCAAAATATCTTGACATCCGGCGCTTGACCTCCTCCTGTCGGATAGATGCCAGCTCTCTAAGCTCCTCCACCAAGTCAAGGGAGAGCCTGTGCTCTTCCCCATTATCTACCAGCCACTCCTCATCTCCCCTCCTTGCCGCAGTTACCCTAGGTGACTCAACCTCGAACTCAACAGGTATGACGGCCTCAGAGCCATGGGAAAGTTTGAATGGCATCTCTCCCGTGGAGGAATTTGGCGTGGTCCTCAAGGCCCAGAGGACGGAGGGGAGCTGCTCCACCCAACTTCCCATCAAGTTTTCTACCTTTTTCTTTAAGAGATTCACGATGACCTTATTCGCGGCTTCCACCTGCCCATTGCTTCGAGGATGATGCACTGAAGCAAATCGAAGGTCTATACCTAGTCGCACGTAGAAATCCACGAACTCTCTGCTGGCAAACTGCGGTCCGTTATCTGTGATAATGGCCAAAGGGAGCCCATGCCTACAGATGATCTCTCCCCATACGAAGCTTTTGACCACCTGAGACGTCACTTTTGCCAATGCCTTCACCTCCAGCCATTTTGAGAAATAGTCTACCATGACCAGCAGAAACCTCCTCTGGCCACTGGCTTGAGGGAATGGACCCACCATATCTAGCCCCCATATGGCGAAGGGCCATGGGGCTGTAATCGTGCGCAACCTTTGGGCCGGGAGGAGCTGAAGAGGAGCAAATTCCTGGCACTGCCTGCACTTCCTTGCGAATTCCTCGGCATCCCTCCTAAGGGTGGGCCAGAAATAGCCCTGCCTCAACACCCTTCGCTCCAAGGTCCGACTCCCGGAATGGCTACCGCACTCTCCAGAGTGAATTTCTTCCAGCACCCTTGCGACCTCCTTCTCGGATACGCATCGAGCCATTAGACCCGACAACGTCTTACGATATAAGATCCCTTCTTTCAGCAGGTAGTATGCCGACTTGTACCTGACTTGTTTCTTCTCGAGCTCTCCCTCAGGCAGGCGTCCCGTCGTCAAGTAGGTGGTAAATGGATCCATCAAGGATCCCTGCTGATCTACTTCCATCAGTTCTCCTTCTTCGATGGAGGGCCTAAAGAGCTCCGTCATGGTTCCTCCGGCCCGAGGACCGTGCTTGGCGAGCAGGTCTGCCCGAGTATTTTCCTCTCTTGGGACGTGTTGGACTGAGAAACTGCGAAACTGACCAATGATCCTCTTTACCTTTGTTAAGTACAACTGGAGGGTGGGTTCTCTTACCTCAAATTCCCCTTCTATATGCCCTGCCACTATCATAGAATCCGTGGAGACCTTGATATCTTGTATACCGAGCTCACGAGCCAACCTCAGCCCTGCTATAATGGCCTCGTACTCCGCTTGATTGTTGGTGAGGGCGAAATGAACCTTCAGGGCCTGTTCGATCCGTGTTCCCTCAGGACTTACCAAAACCATCCCTCCTCCAAAAGAATTCTTTCCCGAGGCCCCATCTACTAGCATCTCCCAAGCTACTACGGGAGACGTCTCGGCCTCCTTGACCTCCACCGTGTAATCTACCAAGAAATCTGCTACAACTTGCGCCTTGATAGCCAACCGAGGAATATAAGAAAGGTCAAACTCACTGAGTTCTATCGACCATTTGGCTAATCTCCCTGAGTGCTCCACCCCTTCCAAAATACGGCGGAGAGGGTGGTCCGTCACAATCTGGATGGAATGGGCCTGAAAATATGGCCTGAGCTTTCGGGCTGAGATAACGAGGGCAAAGGCTAGCTTCTCTAGGATAGGGTACTTTAGTTCTGCCTTTTTAAGGACTCTACTTACATAGTAAATCGGGAATTGCTTTTTACCTTCTTCCCGCACGAGGACCGAACTCACTGCCCCTGCTCCTACCCCTAGGTACAAGAATAGAATCTCTCCTTCTCTCGGACCCTGGAGTAGCGGTGCCTTGGTGAGCTGCTGCTTCAAGGCTAGAAAAGCATTCTCGCACTCGGAGGTCCACTCGAATTTCTTTCCCCCCCCCCCTCAATGTTCGAAAGAAAGGTGAGCACCTCTCTCCTGCTTTGGAAAGAAACCTACTGAGCCCCGCCAACTTGCCGGTAAGACGCTGGACCTCCTTGGTATTCGTTGGAGACTCCAGTTCTAGGATAGCCCTTACCTTATCCGGGTTAGGCTCTACTCCTGATGGGGTGAGGAGATGTCCTAAGAACTTTCCCCTACTGGCCCCGAATACGCACTTCAACGGATTGAGCCTCATCTTGTACTTCCTTACCGTTGCAAACGTTTCTTCAAGATCCGCAATATGAGACTTGAAATCTTGGCTCTTGATCATTAAGTCGTCCACGTAGACTTCGAGGTTCCGTCCCTTTTGCTCTCGGAAGATTCGGTCCATCATCCGTTGGTAGGTCGCCCCCGCATTCTTCAACCCAAAAGGCATCATGTTATAGCTGAAGCATCCATCCTCGGTGATAAAGGTGACATCCTTGATGTCTGGAGGGTGCATGCGTATTTGATGATATCCTGAAAAGGCATCTAAAAAACTCATTATTGAAAAACCGACGGCTGAATCAACCAGCGCGTCGATTCGAGGCAGAGGGTAACAATCCTTGGGACATGCTTTATTCAAAAGAGAGAAGTCGATACACATTCTCCACTTCCCTTCCCCCTTCTTTACCATTACAACATTGCTCACCCACCCCGGATACTTGTTTGCTGATATGAATCCTGCCTGGAGCAGCTTTTCCACCTCCTCCCTGATAGGCTTGGCCATCCTGGAAGCGATGGCCCTTTTCTTCTGCTGGATGGGACGAACCTTGGGGTCAAGGTTGAGACGATGGCATGCCACATCTGCGTCAATCCCTGGCATGTCAGCCGCGCTCCAAGCAAAGATATCAATGTTTTCCTGCACGCATTTTCGGATCTCCTCCTGGTCCTCAAGGCCAAGCTCTCCGCTGATTTTGATCTTTTCTTTTCTTCCTTCTTTTGTTAAGATGTCCACCTCCTGTAGCTCGACTGCAGCCCTCAGCCTCGAGGGCTCTTCTTCTTCCTCCTGATCTTTCGGAATCCCCTCTTCCTTCCCCAGCCCCTCCTCCTGGCTTCCGAGCTCTTGCTCTCCACCCTCTTTTTCCTCCACTGCCATGTCTACTCTCTCTACGAACCTCTCCTCCACTTGCACAGGGCCTCCTCCCAGCACTGACTCTTCCATCTCTCCTATCTTTCTTTTCCTCCTTCTCACTTCTTTCCCTTCTCCTCCGACCCTTAACTCCCCTGCCATTACTGGCTCCTCCGCAATGCCACCTCCCAACTCCTCAACTCTACTCTCCTCCTGCTCCTCCCGCTCCAGTCTTCTCTCTAACTCCTCTGCATCCCCCCTCCAAGAGATAGTGTTTACTGCCGTCACGTAACACTCCCGGGCAGCCTTCGGATCTCCCCTTACCCTGATCTGGGTCCCTCCTGAATTGAGTTTCAAACATTGATGAAAAGATGATGGTACACATCTAAAGGCACTAATCAAGGGGCGCCCGAAGATGGCGTTGTAACTGCTGGGAGCGTCCACTATCATAAAATGGCAGTTCCTGGACAGCCCTCCCAGAGTTACCTGGAGACCGACTCCCCCCTCTACTTCTTTCCTTTCTCCTGAGAATCCGAACAGTGGTCCGTCCGCTGCTAACACCCTCCTGGCTTCCACCCTCATCTCATTGAATGCCTTTTTGAAGATAACATTAACCGAGCTCCCATTGTCCACCAAGATCCTCGATACCGTGAAACTCTCGATAGCCATCCGAATCACCAGCGCGTCGCAGAATGGATCTTCGTGATCTGGCAAGTCCTTCATGGAGAAGGTGATCTTCTCGTCCGGGGGCGGGGCTTGCGACGTCGAGGCGACACCTCGACGGTACATTGTATGAAGGCTGGCCTTTCGGGTAGCCTCGATTCCTACCCCGCCATGAATCACCCCGATCCCCCCTCTATCCCCCACATCTGACCGATCTACACATCTATCCTCCTCCCCCACTCCGGTCATCTCTACTATCCGCGCTGGTGGCTGCTGCTCTCCCTCTCCTCTTCTCCCCTTCAGCTCTAGAAATTCTGGACAAGTAGCTGTCGTGTGGCCTTCCTCCTCATGGAAGTCACAGAATGGCATAGCTACTTCCCCCTCCTACCTCCCTTCTTGGTGATTCCTTCTTCTCCCTGCTCCTGCTCCTCCCCTTCCTCGCTCTCTTCCTCTTCCTCTTCCCCGACCTACAGCCATAGCCTGTTGAGGCGGGGGTGGGAGTGGCCTAGGTCCATGTCTCCACACCAGCTGTGGTAACATTCCTGCTCCTCCCTGGTAGTAGTTCCTTCCCCCCGGGGGAAGACCTCTCCATTGCCCTTGAACAGGGCCTTCTGGTTGCTTCCAACCCAACTCCTGATGTGCCGGCCCCCTTGGCTCCTCCCTTCTCCTCCCTTCCTGCTGCCTCGCTCCTCCTGGTTCTCTGGACTCTACCTCCATCAACCTTGCTAGTTTCTTGGCAAAAGCCGGGTTTGCTGCCTCCATCGCTATCTCCTTGGCTGCCCTCTCCATCAACCCTTCAAATGATAAGGGTGCCTTCCTGGTGAGGCTCATTTTGAAGAAGCCTTCCCTGAGACCCACAGTAAAGGCCATTTGGAGAGCAAATCCCGGCACCTCCTGAATGTCCAGGATTTCCTCTTGGAAGCGATCCACGTACTGGGCTAAAGGCTCGTCTGCCTTCTGCTTGATCAGGAAGATGGACTCCGGGTTTTTCTTCCTCTTCTTCGAGGTCGAGAAGCGCAGCTGGAAGCTCCTACTCAAGTCTTCAAAACCATATATTGACCCTGCCGGGAGTTGATGAAACCAGTCCCGGGCCTTGTCCTTCAAGGTGATCGCGAAAAGGCGGCACTTGAATGCATCCGTCATCGGCCTGATGGAGACCGCATCTTCGAACCATTACAAGTGTTGGAGGAGATCATCCTTCCCCACATAATAAACCATCTCAGGCTCGCGGAACCCCTCCAGGACGGGAGCCGAAAGAACCAGCTCACAAAAGGGGGACCCTCTCGCCAGGGGTCTCGCCGTCTCCACTCGCGCGACGAGATCCACTGGCGAGACGGCGCTTGCCGGGCTGGGGAATAACTCCCTTCCTTCCAGATCTCGCCCGTTTCCTTCCACCACCTTCTCCTTTCCAGGCTGCCCCCCTGGCGCATCCTCGCCCACCCTTGCCGATACGGCTCCTTCCGGAGGCGAGAGACTCGGCCCCTGAGGTAGAGGGGTCACGCACTCGCCTCGCTGCGAGATCTGTTGCAACATCCCCATGATGCCCCCGATGGACGCCATGAATTCTTCTCTCCCAACATATCCTCCTTGGTTCTGGGACCCGCCCTCATCTCCCCCGCCCTCATCTCCTCCTCCCAGATCTCCTGCCATGAGATGTTCCAAAGTTCTTCGACGCAGGCTGCGATCCACGCTCACCGCACTAAAAATGTTGAAACCAGCAGAACTAGTTTCTCCTAAAAGCTCGGATCTAAGGCTGCAGCTCACGCTTACTTTCTTTGAACCACGCTCCCAACAGGACACCTAAAGGAACAGACCGGGGGCTTCAGCTCGGAGGTCCCACCGCTTACCCGGAAGAACTGAAAATTCTTCCCCTCCCTAGCCAGTGCTGAGCTAGGTGTCTGAGTAAGAGGGAAAAAGAAGGTTCCACACACACCTTTCTCAGACACCTTACCGGTCTATTTATAGGCCTCAGGATTCGAACTACAAATAACCAAATCAAGCACCTGTGAAATTACCTGAATACCCTGGGCTGGGTCTGCCAACAGCCAAATTCTGCTGTTCTGAAGGGCTATGAGCAGACCACCAAGGGTAAAAGAGTAAAAAAGGCGAAAAAAGGATGAACCGTTTGCCAACTGAACCGGTTCCCACCCACTTGCTGAACCGGCCTTATCTCTTTCTGCCGAACCGGTGCTTGGCGAGAGGACCACCTCGCGGCTGAAAGCACCACCTCGCAGGCGAGACCCTCCATCACCATATAGAAATTCTTCCCTTGACCCCTACCTGTCAGGCGAAAGGACTCAACTTTGGCTCCTCCTGCCTAGCGCGAGTGAAACCACCTTTGGGCTCCTCTCGCCTATCGCGGGCGGACCCAGCTTCGAGCTCCACTCGCCTAGCGCGAGTGGACCCAGCTTTGGGCTCCTCTCTCCTAGGGCGAGTGGACCCTCCTTTGGGCCCCTCTCGCTTAGTGCGAGTGGTCTTTGCTTTGGGCCCCTCTCGCCTAGGGCCCTGTCTCCTCTTGAGGATTCTTCTAATCCCCTCTCTACTGAATTCCCTCCTGTGAGCCCGAGGTTGTACAAAGCATCGTTGGGTTACTTTAATAGTAACCTTACTGATCCAAGCAACTTAATAGGGGGTCGGATGCGGTTCAGCAGTCAAGGACATACGCTTAATGGCGTTCTCAAAAATGGCGTTCACGCAACTACCACCATCAATAGCTAGTTTGCAAAGCTTCTCGTCACTCTTAAAGATCAAGGAGAATATGCTCGTCATCTTCCAGTCTGCTTACGGGACGAGGGGTGGTCAAAATACAATGCATCACCATAAGGCGGTGATCGTCCTCCAAGTCACTAGGGACTCCTTCTGGGTCGCTCTCCTCTGCGGCCTCGTATACATAATCATCAGGGTCGGAAGCTGGCTCTAATAAGTCTATGGCTTTCGTCTTTGTTGGGCATTCGTATGCATAGTGGCCTTGAACGCCGCAAGAGTAACAAGTGGTGTTAGCCTTGCTAACCTTCCCTATAGGGATACGCTCATTCGCAGGGTTCTTGGTGTTCCTAGGAGTGATCACGACTGACTTCGACTCTGTGGATTTGAACTTTCCCTTATCAGGATATGTGGAAGAAGATGCCCCAGTGATGGACTTGTTCATCGCATGAGCATAACGGGAGTGAGCCTTAGAGGCTAGGTGTTTTTCAATGTCCAGGTCGGCATTGAAAGTCGTGCTCAAATTCGTATGCCCATATCGCAAGAGCTTCCTTTGGATATAAGAGTGAAGCCCCTTTCGAATTCTAGATAAAGTAACTTCGGGGATCTCCCTAAGGTCACATCGCACCATACGGTCCTTAAGTTCACCCATATATTAAGCTACCGACATTGAGCCTTGTCGAAGGGTGGCAAGCTCAACGAACATCTGCGTCCGATGGTACGCAGGGACGTACTGGTCGGTAAACAGGTTCTTCATCACCGGCCAACCTATAAGGGGGCTCCGTGTCCAGTTCCTAACCTCCGCTCCTCATTCAAACAAAACGTCTTAGCACGACCTGTTAACTTCATCCGGGAACCTTGGCCCTTTTGGGGATCCGTCAGGTTGTGCCACTCGAAGTAACACTCCATATCCACCGTCCAGTTTAGGAAGATCTGGGGATCTCCCATGACATCGTAAGTGGGCGCATTAATCTTAATGGCCCTTGTCAAACCCTCTCTCGTGGCGGTGTTCTCGATGGGGTGCTCGAGGGGAATCATCATCAAAATCTGAATCAGAGTTTTGTTGGTGCCGGTTGGGCTGCCCAACATTAACGGGAGGTGGGGGTGGCCTTTCTTGATATTGAAGGATCCGTGCTAAAATGTTCCTAAGCCCGGTCATTTCGGTACGTAGACCTGTTATAGCCTCGGCATTAGGATCACCATGCTCGTTCGCAGCCATCCTAGACGTAGAAGGTGTAGAGTATTTCGTTCCTAGTCTAGTGCGCATGCAGGTGTAAAATATTTGGAAAGATGAATTTTTCTAGGGCTGACCCTACATGAAAAATAGAATATTTTTATAGTTTCCCGATGTGACGAGAATGTAGAACGTTAAAAAAATTTTGTTTTTTACTTTTCGCAGAAAATTGCAGATTTTTGAGCGCTATTGGCAGACCAGAAAAAAAATTTGTGTTTTTTTGTGCGTGCCGACAAGACTAAAGTGAGGACGTTCAATTAGAAAATTGACACGGCCGTCTCTGATACCAAATTGATGTAGGGCGGGTCGTGACACGTGATTACTTACGCTAGTGGAACAACCATCATCACAGAATAAGAAGATAAAGAGGAGGGCTCCGACCAAAAGCGAACGAAAAGGGGTCAGTTGGCTCCCAAAATCCGAGACTCGATACCACGTCCTTAGGACCTACCTCTCCAACAAGCACACAACTCACCGTAAGCCGGACTCGATACAACGTCCTTAAGACCTACCTCTCCAACAAGCACACAACTCACCGCACCTACACAAGCATCTAAACTTTCAACTTGAGCCGTTCAAATGTAGCAAATGTTTTATTTAGGAGCAGCGTGAACTTCAAATGGTGGTCGAGTTAAAGTTGAGATTAAATCCCTTGTTAACACAAAGAGTGCCAAACTTGGAGAGCAAGTCAAGGCAAGGCCTAGTTTGCTCCCACCATGGATCTTCCAATCCGGAACACAAGAGATTCAACAACAACGAAAACGAATCAAACTTGCGAGCGATGATTTAAAAATTACGGAAAAGACGGTTCGAATACAACCTCCACAAATCTCACAAGAGGAAAACACTAGAGAGGAGAGGGATTACCCAACCAAGAAGATTAAGCACACAAGATAAGTGGGAGAATCACTCTCTTCACGGAGCCACCGACGTCACACCGAATGGGACTGCAACCATCTTCCTTGGAGTCACACCGGGGGAAGCCATGCCGGAGTCACACCGAATGGGATGGAGGTAGCTAGGGAAGGCTTCACACTAAGAGGGGGGCGGCGGCTAGGCGGAAAGCCTATGGCCGAATTTCGTAAGGGGAGAATAGGGTTTTCTTTTCTTCAATGCCTTAACTCTTCATAATAGCCTCCTTATATAGAAGTTACAACAACCCCTTAACCATCCATGATGGGGATGTAATCTCATCCATCCGTATGGTTAAATACACACCACAAATATAAAGTTGTCCAAAATGAAAATTACATAACATGTATGAATATAAAATTATCATCCATGGAATAATTTTATATTCATTAATATAAAATAAAAGTGCATGAAATAAGATAATTAATTCTTCGCTGCGGATTTAGCATGTCGCGGGCGGAGGTTGTAACGCGGTCTTTCGTCAACATCATCATGGCACCTAAGATCTTTGAGTCGTTGTGCCACAGCAACCGGGTCATCATCAAGTAGTGGCGGCAGTGGCGGAGGAGCCGCGACATCACAATTAAGGGTAAGTCTGACTTTGGCTTTGAGAATTTAGCCACAAGATCCCTCTCTCATTGAAGTCTGACTTCAAGACTCTTGATGTGATCATTTTCGAAGATAATTTTTTCCATCTGAATGATCATGATTTTTTTCAGTTGGCTTACTTCCTTCAATTTCAGATCCAGCACTTTTGCTGATTCTAAAGCAACTAACTTGAAAGAGGCAATTTCCTTAGCCTGATTTTTGGCAAGGATTCTGCTTTTCTTAAAAGCTTGCAACAGATCACCATACTTATCAATTAGTTGATCCACATCTCCTTCAGATTCAGAATCATCCTCAACTCTTGATGCTGATGCTTTTAATTCTGGTCCAGTATAATAATCAGAAACTGAAGATAGATTGTATACCTTACTGGGACCAGGCTGATCCTGGCACTGATCTTCCTCAGACAGAGCCATCAGCCATCTATAATGATGATCTTTAATCCCATTTATATAGTCCAACATTTGCAAGAATTCAGTCTCTACATAATCCTCTTCAGTAATGAACAGTCCAATATAGGCTTCAGCTTCAGCCTCTTCTCCAGATTCTAATGATGAGCAGTCAGTCCAACTCTTCTGCTTCTTGGCAACAAAGGATCTCTCCTTCTTGTCCTTATTTTGATGCTTCTTCTTATCATTAGATTCCTTTCTTTTATCAGGGCAGTCAGCTATGACATGTCCAGACCTGTTGCAACAATAGCAAATAATCTTAGAAGAAGTTAGTTTGCTTGGTTTAGTGCCATACCTGTCTTCCTTAGAAGATTTCTTCTTCTGGTAATAGTCATCCTTGGAATGAGGGGAGAATGGCTTTGTTCTCCACTATTTTTTCATGAATCTTTGGAATTGCCTTGTGAAGGCAGCAAAGTCTTCATCAGAATTAGGGTTGTCTAATGTGTTGTTGTCAGACTTATCTGAGTTAACTTCAGCAGCTTTCCTAGGAGGAGATGGAGACTTCCTCCTGTCCATCTTTGTGGCTTCAACCATGAAGGCCACAGATTTCTCTTTGTACTCAGACCTATTGCTTTTCTCCTCCTCCTTTCTGGCCATAAGCTGCATCTCATATGATAGCAATTTTTCAAATAGGGTTGGAGTAGATGTATCTACAAGTTTGGACACTTCCCTGATGGCACATATCTTTGTATCCCAGTCCTTGGTTAGCGATCTGAGAAACTTATCATTGAAATCATATGTGCTGAAGATTCTTCCATAGGTCATCAGCACATTAATTATTCTGAAAAACTTCTTATAGCACTCAGTTATACAATCTGTTTTGGTTTGTCTAAAACTTTAATATTCTTGATTTAGTATAGACTTTCTATCCTCTCTTACTTCTTCTGTCCCCTCCATATAGACAATCAAAGTGTCCCACATCTCCTTGGAGGTATTGCAATGAACCAAGTTTTGGAAAGTTGAGTCATCTATAACACTAACTATTATGTTCTGTACTCTCTTGTCCATAGTGGCTAAGATGATCTCATCCTTAGTAATTTCAGAGTAACTTTTTGGAGTCTTGAGGTTGGCATCAAGAACTGAAATGTTCATAGGAATGAATGGCCCTTCTTGAACTGTGATGTAGATTCTTGGGTCAGATTCTTCCATGAATAATCTGACTCTCTCTTTCCATATGCCAAAGATTTCATTTCTACATATGGGAATCTTCATGGATCCAAGTTCCTTGTGATTTTCACTTGAACCCATTTTGGCTAACTGATAACTGCCTTGGAGATCAACTCAGACAGTTAAGTCTATTCTTGAGTAACCTGGCTTTGATACCACTTGAAAGAATTGGTATCAAGATACCCTAAACACTTAGGGGGGGTTAATAGGTTTAATTCTTATTTTAATTAGGCAGATAAAATATATCACAGTTAGATAAACTATGCTACAGCTATCACATCACAGATCAAAACAAACACAGTCAACACAGTATACACACAGATTTATAGTGGTTCCCCAAGAGATGGGTATATCCACTTCCCCCTTGGCCTATCTAGCAGTATACTAGATTCGGCCTAACTCCCTTCTTTCTTCTCAAATCCTCAGATCTTACAACTCAGAACCCAGAATGGTTCCAACATCTCAGACTTCAGCAAGTCCTATAACTTAGATTCATTCAGAGAATTCTACCTCAGAGTGAGTCCACACTCCTACACTCAGGCCAGCAAGCCTTACCTCAGCCCTTATAACCAGGCCTACAACTCAGATCACAAAGATCCTACCTCAGCGCTTATAACCAGGCTTATAACTCAGATCACAAAGATCCTATCTCAGATCTATAAAAGATCTTACATAATTGATTGAGAGAATGATTATTTCTTCTCCTAAAAATAAAGAGAAATTGATGAAGACTTCTTGATCAGATCTGGAATGAATTGACTACTTGAGATCACACCTGTCCTAGCTTCTTCAAAGCTTCTTGAATCTGAACAAAGTAAGATTGATCTTATTGAAAAGCTGGAGTCGATCCATAATCCAGCTATTCTCTTCTTTTAGATGTGATTCTGAATTCTTTTTGAAGACTTGTTCTGGATCTGCCTTCCCTTTAACAATGACTTTGTTGATTTCAGGATGAACCAGCTACCCCGTCCCTCTCTCTCTTTTTCTGATAGAACATGTCTTTATAGAGATCCCATACGAGGTTACCGGCTGATCCGGTTAAGAACTGTCTTCTGACAGCTCTGATAGATGTGACAGCTTTGTCAGTTATGACAGCTGTCAAGTCTTCACTCTTGACATATGATACTTCATCACTTTTATCTTAACAGAAAGTGTCGAGACAAAACTTCATATGTGTCTACATAAATGGAACATGTGTCGACACAATTCTTGATGATGTCGACACAGCTCATAGAATGTCGACACAGCTCTTCTTTATCTTCCTTACACAACTTCTATAGAATATGTCGACGCAAGTCTTTTGTGTCGACATAATCTGCTTCCAGTCTCAACATAGTTGGTGTCGACATAATTCTTGAGTGTGTCGACAAAAGTCCTGTGTGTCAACACAATTGTTGTAGACTGAATTTTTGTGTGTCGACACAAGTCCAGTGTGTCGACATAATCTGGCTCCTAGTGTCAACACATTTTTTTCACAAGTGTCGGCACTTGCACTTCGAATATTTTTTGTCTGCATATCTTTAACCTGCACATTGAAACTCAACATCCCATCAAATACACAATGATGTATATCATTGAGTTAAGTGAGGCTTCTCCAAATCAATTACATAGTTTCCAATGTACCCAACAGATGTTCTAACTGATTGGGAAGACTCACCTTATGTGAGGAGTTTTTTTGGATGATTTTAGCGCTATGAACCTGAACGATAGTTCTTTATTATTATCTCTATTATCTAAAGTTCACTCTTAATTAAAATTTACGCCGTGTTCTATTTTGCCCATTTCTAAGGTCATTACTGATTCTGAATTGGATGACGTGTTTAATGTGTTGGAAGAATTTCCATATGAGAGTGTTATACTTTTGGAAGACGTTATTGAAGTAGACCCGAATGAGCGTCCCCTGATGCTGACTCCATTGCATGAAATTGAATATGATTTTAACTCTCTCTCGGTTTTAGTTTTACCGACTCTCCCACCTGATCCGTTGACTCATTTAGTGGACCCTTTAGTACACGAGTTTGGTATGTTTGATCTGAGTCATTTTATTTTGCAAACCCTGCGGGCCCCTTTTTTGGACATGTCTCGTCGTACAAGTTTTAGTGCGTTGATGGAATTTGTATTTGGCCATGATATCATTTTTGATAGCTCTGTATCCTCTCGAATTACTATTAATAACCAAATCTCTGAGTATACGTTAGTGATGTGGCCGTCTATTGTTCCACCTAATTTCATTCCGTTGGTACCACCTGATCTCGTACTGTTGGTGCCACCTGATGTAGTTCCGCTGGTGCCACCTTCTTTAGTTCCATTGGTGCCACCTTATTTAGTTCTGTTACCTCCATCGAATATATTAAATAAGCTTGCACAAGTTTATGCTCATCATGATCACATTTTATATAAGCACATTAGTGACACGCTAGCCATACAAGTTATATCTTATCAAATTCATTCTAACTTATATTAAAGAGTGTCTCACTATATGATTTGCGATTTAGTTGTAGTGTGTCTCATCCCTAAACGGATGCCTTCAGGCACTATAGAAAGTTGGCAAGTTGGCGAACTGGACCTTTTTCGGATATTAATGAAATTAAGAGAATACACATATCATTTGAAGTTATCCACTAATTGGGGTATTACCCCTATTTTTAATTTTTCTAAATTAACGCTATATGTTTCTCCAACACTTAAATAATCTGCATGTCCGTTTGGGTCCACTTTATTTTCTAATGTTTTGGGTTGTGAGTTTGTGCCTGGATCACTCTCTTCATCGGTCTTCACTGGAGGTACGTTGATTGTTGATGTAGAAATTTGTTATCCTTTATTGCCTAATGCTTTTTCGAGGTTCTCTAGGACCACCTTTTTGCATGATAGGATACTCCAGGTTGAAGTGCTATCTTCTCCAAGTGGTGTGGTTTGCCGCTATGTGTTTATTTGGGATGATGCTCTCCTGCACCGGCACTTTCATACCAACTCATCGGTGATGAGTACTTTTGAGCGGGGAATGATTGATGGAGACGACGACCCTCAACATATTGAAGACGGTGACGGGCGCTTACAGGAGAACTTTCTCCGCCTTCAAATAAAGATTTGCGGCGCCGTGATGACCATGTGGAGCATCGCCATAATATCCGCCCGGGGCGCAAACCAATTTATTAATAATTATTAATATTTTATTAATATTTATTAATAATTATTAAGTCATTTTTATGTTTATTTTAATTTTCATCTAATGTATAATGATGGGTTCTTATAACCATCATGTGTTGTTTTAATTATTTCATTTCATGTGCTATGATGGGTGCATATAACCATCATATTTTCAATTTGAATTTTGAATTTTGAATGGAGGGAGATTGAGTGGTGTATGCTATATATAGCCATGTTATGAAGGATTGATTAGAGAGAAGAAGAATAAGAAAATAATCCCCCCTAAAATCTTTTGAGATATTTCCTTCCCCCCTTGGCAAAATTCGGCCACCTCCCTCCTCTCCCCTCTCTTGGCCGCCAGCCCTCTCTATCTCCCCCACTCTTAGTGGCTCGACCACCTTCCCCCATCATCCTCTCCCAAAACCAACCTCCAACAAAGCAACCATTCAACCAACCTCCTAGAAGAAATGGGTCAAGGCAAAGATTTCCTTTTTTGATTCCAACTCCGGCGTGACGCGACGAAGGAGGACAAGTTTCTCTCCAACCGGCGTGACTCCGGCGGAGCCATTGAAGAACGATCCAAGTAGAGAAATTGGAATCATCCATTCCAATAGGGCAACGAATCCTTTCTATCGATTGTGTGTTTTTCTTCCTAAATTAATTCCTGTGGTGGTTGATTATTAGCGTTGAATTTTTGATAACAATAAAATTTTTATTGTGGTGATCTTTCAATTGCTTTTGTTGTCCCTCTTAATTTCCTTTAATTTCGAGAAAGGTTTGGCAATCCTTCATTTTTTTTTGTGAGAGATCTACCTTTTCCGAATCGTATTTTTTTTGGTCGAACTCTTTTGGTACAATACCACTCGTTCGGACCGGGTAGGTCCTTTTAGCTGAAAAGAATATTGGCCTATCTCCTCTATTCGATCCTAATCAGTTTGGCTACCCGTACGCTAGCATATAATTGATAGAATTAATTAACGTGGTGCCGCATAGAGCAATTGTGCGAATATAGGATTTGGATTGTGGAGAAGGTATTCATGCTAGTCTGTAGATCTATTTGGTGTCAACGTGTAAGCCTGCATCACTTAAGTACTTCTTTTCTGTAAGATGACATTGTAGAGTACTGTGATGGATCTTTTCCTTCTGCTTTTATTTTGTTGATCAAAGAAAGTCCAACCAGCTCTTCAAATCTGGCCATTTTTGCAGTTGTTTCTTGTTTTGGATCTACAAAAGGAATGGGTGGAGGTTCTGGCCTTTTAGGACTAGAGTCCTTCTTTGAATCATCAGTAGAAGCTGAAGTACTTTTCTTGTCTGTAGCAGAAGGATGCATTCACTAAGAGAATTGTTGTTGACTGTTGCCATGAGAACTAGGCTTGGAGTGTCTCTGATATGTTTTAGAACTGGTGCAGAAATGAGAGAAGCACTTCCAGAGGCACCAGCTAATGGAGGAGGAGGAGGAGGGTCTTTCCTGAAGTACTTAGGAGGAGACCTATACCTTCTCCCCTTCTTTCTTTCTTTTTTCTCATTCTTTGATAGCCACATCCACTGCGGCATCCCAGGGTGTGGAGTAATCTTTTATAAAATGTAGTATGGAGTGTCCTGTGTAGGATTTGGTTTAGGAGCAGCCTTGGGATTTACTTCGCTTTTCTTAGCAATCTTCTTCTTGGATTTTGGATCATAAGAATCATCTTCATCATTGTCTTCATCAGAATATTCTGGAGGATTGTCATATAAAGCATCAATCTGTTCAAATAGCTTAGATTGATCTTCCTTGTGAGCTACTGGTTGTACACTCTCAGTCTCTGTACCAGTCAAAACAGGAGCATCCTGAGCATTTTCTTGTGCAATATCTTCAGCAATCAAATCATCAAAATTAGGAATTGGGCTTTCATCCATACTGTAGGTTAGAGGTGAGAAGCTTGGCTCAATTCAATCAGTTGTAACATCTGATGGTTCCTCAATCATTGGGATAGCAAAACTTGCCTTTAGTTGTTTAACAACTTCAGGGCTTACTAGAGAAGTATAACATAATATAGCCAAAGATGGCACTGGGCAAACTGCTGGAATATAATTCAAATAAGCTACATCAAAAGAATTTAACAAATTGAGAAGATCTACTGTGGGATTGATACATCAATCACCAACAGTCAAAACTTCTATAAGAACAACTAGTTCATCTGTACACAACTTATCAAAATCAACTATCTCAAATTCTGTAATTATATGTACATCTGCATCTACATCTGCTTCTGCTAGCTCAACTATCTGTAAAACTGTTGCTGCTTGTGCTGATGCTGGAGGAGAGGAGACTGGAGCTTCTTCACTGGATATCTCCCCATGCCTAGTTTCAAAGGGTCCTGAAGCCAGGCCCCCAGAAGAAGGGACAGTAGGGGCAGTAGAGATAAGGGCAGATAGGGATGAAATAGATTCAGCAAGATGTTTAATGGCCTCTACTATAAGATTTTTGAGAAGTGGAGTGATGAGTTCAAGAAAGGAGGGAATGGAAGGGAAATCCATTTGCATAAACTTAGAGGGTATCTGAGTTGATACAGAAGGATAGAGGATGGATGATGAAGGGAAAGATGTGATGTCAGTCATTGGTTCATCTTGAGGTGAAGGTGTGTGGATGGGAGATGATGATAACAGATCAAAAGATGGAATTGATGTGAGGTTATAGAAGGAAATGTAAGCAAGATGATGGGGTAATGGGGATTGAGGGGCTGCGATATGCTCTGGAGATTGAATTGGTGTTGGTTGATGTAGTGGAGATGTAGGTGGTGTTGGAATATGAGCTTGAGATGTGGAGGCAGGTTGTTGGAGGGTTTATGAAGGAATTTGAACTTGTGGAGGTGTAGGTTGTTGAGATGGAGGTGTTGGAATTTGGGTGGATTAAATGCTGATGGAGGGGACATCTTCTGGGGGTGGGGGATTAGCTGTCATAGCGCTGGTATCCTCAGAAGGAATGGAATAGGTTGAAGCCTTAGATGGCTTAGTGATGGACCTCTCCCATCCTCCAAATAAGGCACAGGTTAGACTTTTGGAAGCATTAATGAATATGGTCTGTGAGACCAGGGATTCAGTTGCCTTTTCCGGAAGAAAAATTCCCAAGATTCTTCCAAAATAAACCTATTTCTTACTGTTCTACTTCTTTATCAAATTAAACAAGATTTTGGCCCAATTCACTGCCTTCTTGTTTACAACAGCAGACATTACCAGAAACTGTTCCTTGGTAATATAATCATGGGCAGTATGCTTTCCTAGAAATACTTTGCCCACCACATCGGTTAAAAACTTATAATCAGTAGACAAATGTTTCTTTAGCAGTTTATTAGGGTTTTCTCCAGTATAACCCATTTTATTCAACAATTCATCATATTCAGAATTATCTATTTCCAAATTTCTTCACCATTTATCAGTCCAAAAATTTCAGTCAAAATGGTGGGGGTTAGGGAAACTTGATTACCAGATATTGTTCCTGTCATTGTGTCAGCATCTAGAGTGGAGGAGGTGAATACCCATTCTCTTATTTCAGTAGCAACAATCTTAATCATGGTTTTCATGAAGTTCTTTAACCGTTATTCTTCAAATAATATAAGTGTATCCAAGAAAATTTGATCAGAATACTAGAATGATTCGAAGTCTATGTCAAATCCCATGTCGAATTTCATTGCAGCAAGAGAGCTCGCCGGAATCGCCATTGATCGCCTGCAAAAGAAAACAAAAAGATTAAGTATAAGGGGAATAGAAAGTGTAGGATGGAGCTCGAAGAAAACCTAGTTATAAAGTTTTCAGAATATGAACAGCCAGACTCTGTCCTGCGAAAAGAAATTAAATCTTCGATCTCAGGTCGACGAAAAATTTAATGAAGAAATGATATCGTCGATCAGAGCCAGAATTGGGAAAACTTTTCGTCATTCTCTGGTCGACAAAAAATTTCATGAAGCAAGATAGTCGATCTCTAGTCAATGAAAATTACTTCATACAGAAAGTTCGTTGATCTCAGGTCGACGATTTTTCTCAATAACTTTTCTCAGATCGTCGATCTCCGTTCGACGAACTGTGACAAATTCTTCAACTGCAGACAAAAAAATTAAATTAAGACTTCTCCATTCATAATGCCTAACTGATTCAAAAAGAATAGATGATTTCTCTCATCCAAGGGTTTGGTGAAGATGTCTGCTCTTCGCAAATCAGTTTAGATGTAGACAAGGTTAATTTTATTTTTGTCCACACAATTTCTAATGAAATGATGTCTTATTTCTATATGCTTAGTTCTACTATGATGCCATTGATTCTGTGCAATAGAAATTGTACTTGTATTATCACAAAGTAGAGTTGAATTATTTAAGTTGAAACCATAATCTAGGAGTTGGTTTTGAATCCACAGTATCTGTGAACAACAACTGCCAGCTGCTATGTATTCAGTTTCTGCTGTTGAAGCAGACACAGATATTTACTTCTTGCAAAACCAGGACACAAGTCTGGCACCAAGGAACTGGCATGTCCCAGAGGTGCTTTTCCTATCCACTCTACATCCAGCAAAGTCGGCATCTGAGTATCTAGTCAACTCAAACTCTGACAAAGTTGGATACAAAAGTCCTAAACTAGGACAACTCTTTATATATCTTACAATCCTTTTTAGAAAAATTAGGTGAGATTCTTTAGGGTTCACCTGGAACCTAGCACAAAGATATGTAACAAACATAATGTCTATCCTACTTATTGTGAGATATAATAGGGACCCAACAATGCCCCTATATAACATCTGATCAATAGGTTTTCCATGTTCATAAAAATCAACCACAGTATTAGAAGCCATAGGTGTTCTCTTAGCTGAAGCATCAGCCATCCAAAACCTTTTTATTAGCTCCTTAGCATACTTGGATTGGGATATAAAGATGTCATCAGGTGATTGCTTCACTTCAAGACTAAGGAAGTAGGAGAGTTCACCCATGCTACTCATTTCAAACTTGGAATGCATAAGGTCAGAGAACCTTTTGCATAGTTTGGAATCAGTAGAGCCAAAGATAATATCATCTATATATATTTGTACTAATAAAATTTTATCATTATGATGCTTAGTAAATAAAGTCCTATCTACAATGCCTCTATTAAAATTAAGCTCTAAGAGAAAGCTAGCAAAGGTTTCATACCAAGCTCTTGGAGCTTGCTTTAGACCATAGAGGGCTTTATGTAATTTAAAAACATAAGAGGGATGAGTAGGAGAAAAAACCTTGTGTTTGTTCTACATAAACCTCTTCTTTAAGTTCACCATTAAGGAATGCACTCTTGACATCCATTTGACATACTGTGAACTTCTTATAGGTTGCATAAGCAAGGAAGATTCTGATTGCTTCCAGCCTTGCAACAGGTGCAAATATTTATTCATAATCTATGCCTTCCTCTTGTCTATAACCTTGAGCAACCATCCTTGACTTATTTCTGATGATAGTACCTTGAGTATCTAGTTTGTTTCTAAACACCCATTTAGTTCCAATGACTGGGTAGTCTTTGGGTCTTGGAACTAAATCCCAAACTCTACATCTCTCAAATTGATTGTGCTCCTCTTGCATTGCAATGATCCAGTGTGGATCTTTCTCAGCATCTTTTTATGGATTGGGGCTCAGTTTGAGATATGAAGCAGGCATGCATCAAGTCCTGGTGGAGTTGATGCCTTGCGTGCACACCTACTGACATGTCTCTAATTACTTGAGATGCAGGGTGATCTCTAAGTGTGACAAACTCAGCAGGTGGAGTTGGTTGAGCAACAGCTTGGGGAGTTAATTCCTCTGGTGGAATTATAACTGTTATTGGCTCTTCACTATATTTAGTGACATCATCTTCACTTTCTTCAACAATATGTGGAGAAGGATGTGTAACAGCATCATTGGTGAGGGTCAACTCATCCAACTTCTCACACAAATGAGGTTCTTGCAAAATATCACTGGTAGAAGCAATCTTCTCCTTGTAAAACATGTTAGTCTCATCAAAAGAAATATGAGTAGACTCTTCAATTTTCATAGATGATTTATTATATACCCTATAAGCCTTTCTTACTTGGGAATATCCAAGAAAAATTCCAATTTCAGCCTTGGCTTAAAACTTTCAAATATATTTCTTGTTGTTATTATGAATGTAACAAACACAACCATATACTCTAAAATAATCTACTTTAGGTTTCTTCCCTTTGAGTAGTTCATAGGGGGTCTTGCCCTTAAGCTTATGAATCAAACTTCTATTCAGTACATAGTTTGCTGCGCTCACAACCTCTATCCAAAAGGATAGGGGCAAGTGAGCATCTGAAAGTAATGTGCCTACAGTTTCAATGAGTGTTCTGTTTTTTCCTTTCAGCTACCCCATTTTGTTGAGGAGTTCTAGGAGCAGAGAAGCAATGTCTGATAACTTCCTTCTCACAGAATTCTTGCATGGGAAGAGACTCAAACTCAGTACCATGATCACTTCTGATCAATGCAACTAGAGTAGAGTACTCAATCCTTATTCTCTTAAGAAAATCTGTAAGAACCTTGAAGTTATCTGACTTGTTTCTCAAGAAGAACACCCAAGTGAACCTTGAGAAGTCGTCAACAATCACTAAGGTATAAGACTTCCCTCCTAGGCTCTATATAGCTATAATTCCAAAGAGATCCATATGGAGAAAATACATAATCCTAGGTGAATCACTCTTATTAAGTGACTTAAAACTATTTTTAGTTTGTTTGCCTAATTGACAACCCCTGCAGAGGCTTTCCTTCTTGTAGGGGAAAGAAGGCAATCCTCTAACAAGGTTGTCCCTAGAGAGTTTAACAATGTTTTTCAGATTTACATAACCTAATCTCCTATGCTAAAGTTCATTATTATTACTAGTTTGATTAAATAGGCATATTTTAGTTTTAGCAGACTTAAAGTTAACTACATAGAGATTACCTACTCTAGTACCAGTTAACACTACTTGGTTATCCACATAAGTAATAATACAGGAAGTTTTGTTAAAGGATACCTGAAACCTTTCATCACATAACTGACTTATGGATATAAGGTTGTGCTTCAGTCCACTTACGTAAGCAACCTTCCTGAAGGTGACAGCTCTAATTTTGACCTTTCCATATCCTTCAGTCTGGCCATAATTGGAATCACCAAATATTACATTGGGTCCTAGCTTAGACTTGTAGTTGATTAGGTTGTCCTTGCTACCAGTCATATGCTTTGAACAACCACTATCCAGATACCATTGTTGCTCTGTGGTGGGATAGTCTTTCACCTATAATAAAATAGATTAGCTATTCTTGACCCAGGTTATCTTGGGTCCTTGTGTATTTATGTAATTGAAATTGGAAATGTAATAGTATTTTGGTTGATTTTTATTACCTAGGGAGTGAAATCTTCTAGGTGGAATTATCCACTAGGTAAATGGATTAACATGATCTCTTGGTTGATTAAATGGTCTGTTAGAATTAAAATTTCTGTTATTATGAACTGGGGTCGATGAATTCTGGTACGTTCGTTTATCTGAGGTCGACGAACGGGGATGAGTTCTTCGAACTCCGCTTAGAGAATTAAAGTATTTATTTTCTGGTCCCCAATATTGTCCATCTCGGGTCGGCAAACCAAACTTGTTTCGTCGATCGCAGTTCAGAGAATAATTATAGTAAAAGTCTGCGTTCGGAGTTCGTCGATTTGAATTCGACGAACTGTACACATTTCATCGATCTGAGTTCGAAGAAATCTGCTGAACGTACAATATTATAGTTAGATTTCTTATTTTTCTTTCTCTTAGATTTATTCTTCTGTTTTACTTCTATTTGGTTAACATTATTATCATTTATCTTTTCCTTACCTTTTTCAGAAACAAATTTTATTGGAGTTGTTAGTATGTTTTTCTAAATCAATGGGGGTTGGCTTGATGAAGCACCTAAGCCCAGCTTGCTAGTAAGTCTAGCATTCACTGTGCTTGTGATGTTCATCAACTTCATTCTTCTTCCATTTAGGGATACTTCAAGTTGCCTAGCCTCAGTCAATTCAGTTTTTAATGAAATGATTTGATCATTAGCTAAGGTTAATTCATCTTTTAACTTAATGTTTTCTGAAATGAAATTATCCTGTTCTGATAATTTTTCTCTAAGTTGTTTAATTTCTTTTTCAGAGTTAATTAAATCAAGACATAAAGATTTAAATTCAGTTCTAAATTCATCTAAATCAAAATCAAAAGAAGACAATACCTAATTTTCCTCAGATTCAGAGTCTTCACCCTCTGACTTATCGTCTTCTGCTCATGAACAGCTGTCTGATGCATTGATGGCCATCAGACACACTTCTTTTGCCTTTGCTTCCTCTTCATCTTCACAGGAGATGGAAGTTAAAGATTTATCTTCAGTTTCCCTCCATGTTTCAGCCACAAAGCCTTTCTCCTTCCTTTTTATGCTTGCTGGAGGAGGGCATGCTGTAGTGCTGCTTCTTGGGTTCCTTCTCTCTTCTTCTCTCCTACTTTTGATTCTATGCACACTCTGATATGAAGTGTCCAGACTACCTGCAACCAAAGAAAACAACTTCTTTAGTTTGGGTTTTATCATACCTTGGCTTGTCATCTTGTCTAGATGACTTCTTCTAAAATCCTTCTTCCCCATTTTGTAGAATCTCCTGGCTAGGAGACTCAGAAACTCTTCACTGGTTGATGGAGCTTCTGTTTCTTTAGATGGCTTGAATGTTATGCTCTGCTCCTTTCTTGCTGATGAGAGAGTCTTCTGCGCAGCTGCTTCTCTAGACTTTATCAATTGTTCATAGGACTTCAGCTTTCCAAGAAGAGATTCAGTGGAAATCTCATTTAGACTTATAGCTTCCTTGATTGTCCATATTCTGGAATCCCATGAGCTGGGAAAGAAAATGAGGATTTTGTCATTAACTTATGTGACAGTTATTTCCTTGTCCAGAGTCTTTAGCTCATTAATGATTGAGCTTAGTCTGTTGTACATGTCACTCACAGACTCTGACTCATCTTTCTTGAAGTTTTCATATTGAGAAATGAGATTGGATCTCCTATCCTTTCTCTCATCTGTTGATCCAGCAACCATCTGGTTAAGAGAATCACAGAAAGCCTTGGCTGATGTGCACTCTGCCACTTTCATGGAAGTTGTCATCAGACATTATTTGAGATAGAATATTCATGGCCTAGCATCAGCTATTTTGGCCTTCTTTTGAGCATCTGTCCACTCAGGTGGTGGAATAGCATGAGTGCTAGAACTTATAGTATTTACATCCACTGGAGCTGGTGGTCCTGTCAAAATAGAATTGAAAATATCCTCATCAATAGAGTTCATATATAACTTGATTCTTGTCTTCAAGATATAATACTTATTCAAGTTGCAGGCTGGAGGTCTTGTGCTTGCATAATCTTTGTTCTGCGCCATGATATAGAATATGCAGAATAACTAAGGAAAAATTCTGATCTATCTAGGATCTTTTGGTTCAAGTGTTAGCTTGTACAACCAAAGGAACCTTGCTTTTATACCAATTGAAAGATACGGGATAGACCTGATTTACTCTAGAGGGGAGGGGTGAATAGAGTAATTAAAACTTTTAGCTATTTTAAAATTTATCAGAGTAAAATAGGTGATACTAATAGTAGTAACAGGAAATGAAAATAGTCTAACCTAATCTATCACAGCACAGTAAAACAAAAAGAATTTTATAGTGGTTCCCCAACCAGACAACACAAGAATTTTTTAGTGGTTCCCCAACCTGGGTACATCCACTCTTCTACCACCCTGGTAGGAATCACTAATAGGTTTTGATCCGGTGACTGCCACCACAAGATCTATTTCCAGGGAGATCTCATAACCCTTAGGCTTTTGATCAGGTGCCCAAAAACCAAGAATAAACTTTTTAAGGGAGTTAATAAACCCTTTTACAGGAGGTGAGTGTGTTGATGGTGTCTTCTCTTTTCTCAATACAACAGAGAAGAAAAGTGGATTGTTTTTATCAAGACTCCTTCTAAAATGTAGAGATGTTTAGAAAGCTTGGAGCCTTGCTCAGGGTGTAGGTCTTCAGCCTTGTCTTGAAAGATCCAGGAACTTGCAGAGTGATTTAAAGATGTTGTCCTTGAAGATTCCTGGAGTAGAAGTAGAAGAAGACTCTTGATATTTGATGGTGGTTCTTCTTCAGTCTTCACAAAGATTAAGGGAAAACAGAATGTTTTCTGTACACAGAGAAGAAGCAGATATTCTTCTATACGTTCTTTCTTTTCTCTGTATTGCTCTTGTGTTATCACTGTTGGTATGTGTAAGTAAGGATTGATTCATTCGTCGTCGTTTGAAAAGAAAAAATCTCTTTTATATTCTGTTGTTAAAATTCCCCCTTTGAAATTTGAATTCCAAACATTAATTACTGACTGATCTGGAGAACGAAATGGCTGGAATATTTGACTTAAATGAGTTTCCCCAACTTCCTCATTAAAATAAGCAAGTAATTAACCCTGATGAAGACCATAATTAATGCTGCCAATAATGGCTATATTCTGGGGAATATGAGCATTAATTACTCAGGAAATTACTGCTAAATAATATAATAAATAAGGACAAAAATAAGGAAAACTTCTCATTCTGGCTCGGGACATAAATCGTCGACCTCTGAACAGAATTCGTCGACTGGAGTTCCAATTTCGTCGACCTGAGCTCTGCAAACTGCATACTAAAAATAACTTGCCAATTCTACACTCTAAGTTTTTCGAGCTGAGAATCTGTCTGAATGAAGAGATCGTCGACCTGAGCTCGAATATCATCGAGCTCAACTCAGAGAACTGTTGGGTACATTGGAAAATGTGTACCTGATTTGAAGAGGTCCAACTTAGCTCAATGATATACATCAAGGTGTATTTGATGTTATTTTGAGTTGACATGTGCAGGTGAAGAAGTGTTAAAGAATGCAGAAAAATATTCTAAGTCCATGTGTCGACACCTGAAGAAACAGTGTTGACACTTCAGAATATTTGTATCGACACTTGAAGGAAGCTGTGTCAACACAGAGAAAGATAGTCGACCACATTTGTGTCGACACTGGGAAGCAGTGTCGACTCACAGGAAGATAGTCGACCACATTTGTGTCGACACTGGGAGGCTGTGTCGACACAATGAGACAGAGTCGACACACATTTTGGCAGAAGTTGACAATACTTGTGTCGACACCAAAAGACTAAGTCGATACATTTTGGCAGAGTCAACAATTGATGTGTCGACACCTAAAGGCAGTGTCGACACATACTGAGTTCTGAATCTACAATAACTGTGTCGACACACAGGAATTGTGTCGACACACTGTAAAGTCAAGACCAAGTTATTTTCTGAAGAAAGATGAAGTGTTGAGTCGACGTAAATTCTCTGTGTTGACTCATTCTCAAAATAAAGTTCTGAAGAAGCTGTGTCGACTTAAAAGCAAACTTGTCGACATCATCAAAGGCTGTGTCGACACCAAAGTTACTTGTGTCGACACATATAGACAGTTGGTCTCGACACTTCCTAACAGTCTGTCTCAACACTTTGCTGACCAAGACTAAGGCACAGGATCTGTTTGAAGACTTGACAGCTGTGGGTTGCAGCCAGTTAACTGATGTTGTCAGACTTGTCAGAAGACAGTTATAAACCAGATCAGCCGGTTACCATTAAGAAGGTCTATAAATAGACAGATTCAGAGAAAAGAAAACAGATTGAACTTTGGCAATCAAATTGAGAAATCAAATCAAGAAGGAGTAATACACTAAAGAAGATCTTCATCAGAAGATCTAAGAAGACGATCTCAGGATCGATCTAAGAAGAGTTCTAACAAGAATTCAGAAGTATCATCAAAGGTGTTGGATAGAGAGGGATCCACCCATTTTGAAGAAGAAGAAGGAAGCCATCAGTGGTTTCTCAAGAAGCTGTTTGGAAATCAACTCAGCTAAGTTCAGATTCAAGAAGCTTTGAAGAAAGCTCAGATTCAGTTGATTTCATCAGCTGATCAAGAATTGTCTTGTCCTCTTCTCTCTCAACAAAGGCAAGGCATTAAAACTTCTTTTCTAAATTTCTGTAGGATCTGTTTTACACAGATCTGAGTTGTAAGCCTGTGATATAAAGGCTGAGTGTAGGAGAGTTGATCTCTGAGTGGTAGGGCTATTTGCCTGAGTGTAGGAGAAGGTTCTTCTCTGAGTTGTAGGCCTTGTGGCTAGACTGAGGTAGGGTTGTTGTGCCTGAGTTGTAGGAACCTATCCAGGTTTTGAGCTGTAGGATCTGAGGATCTGAGAATAGTGGAAGTTTGGCCGAATCTAGCATACTGCTAGATAGGTGAAGGGGGAAAGTGGATGTACCCAAACCTTGGGGAACCACTATAAAACATTGTGCAATCTGTGATGATTAAATTTCTGTGATTGCTGTGCTGGTTGTTCTAATTTTGTGATTGAATTCTGCCTAAAAGTATAAACAAGCAATTAGAACCTATTAACCCCCCCCCCCCCTCTAGGTGTTTAGGTTGTCTTGAAAGTAAAACTATCAAGTGGTATCAGAGGGAGGTTCCTCAAAAAGGACTTAACAGTCTGAGGTAGATCTGAAAGGCAGAATCAAGATTCAAGAAGATGGGTTCTGGAGAAAATCACAAGGAGTTAGAGTCAATGAAGTTACCCATCTGTAGGAAGGAAATCTTTGGAATTTGGAAAGAAAGAGTCAGATTATTCATGAAAGCATCTGACCCAAGAATATACATCACACTTCAGGAAGGACCCTTCATTCCAATGAAGGTATCAGTTCTTGATGCTAATATTCAAACTCCAAAGAGTTATTCTGAAATGACCAAGGATGAAGTCATTTTGGCAACCATGGACAAGAGAGCTCAGAATATTATTGTGAGTGCCATAGATGATTCTATATTTCAGAATCTGATTCACTGCATGACCTCCAAAGAAATGTGGGACACCTTGATTGTCTATGTGGAGGGATCTGAAGAAGTAAGACAGGATAGGAAGTCTATGCTCAACCAGGAATATGAAAGTTTTAGACAAGGAAAAACTAATAGCATAACTGAATGCTATAAGAAATTCTATAGAATTGTGAATGAGTTAATGTCCTATGGAAGAGTCTTCAGTACCTATGAACTGAATGACAAATTCTTAAGATCCTTGACAAAGGATTGGGACACAAAGATCTGTGCCATAGGAGAAGTGGCTAAATTGGCAGAGATCTCTCCTCCCACCTTGTTTGGAAAGCTGCTGTCCTATGAAATGCAACTTATGGTGAGGAAGGAGGAGGAAAAGAATTCAAGAGGAGAGCATAGAGAAAAGACTGTGGCATTCAATGCAGAATCCATCAGAAAGAATAGGAGGATATCACCATCCCCTCCTAAGGAAATTGCAGAAGTCAGTTCTGAAAATTCAGATGATCAGGGTTCAGAAAGCTGTGATTCAGATGCAGACTTTGCTGCATTCACAAGGCAATTCCAAAGGTTCTTGAAGAAGAAGCAGTGGAAGTCTAAGCCCTCCTCTTCACAGCAAGTTGATGACTATTATCAGAAGAAAAAGTCATCAAGGAAAGAAAAGAGCAGATCAAAGCCCAGCAAAGCCACTACTTCAAAGATTATCTGCTATTGTTGCAATAGGCCTGGACATGTAGTGGCTGACTGTCCTGATAAGAGAAAGGAGTCTTCAGACAAGAAGAAGACTCATCAAAAGGGCAAGAAGGAGAAATCCTTTGTTGCAAAGAAGGATAAGAGCCTAACAGATCAGTCAACTTCAGAGTCAGAATCTGAAGCAGAAGCATATATTGGACTATATGCTGTATCTGAAGAAGAGGAGTTTCTGCAGTTGCTAGACTCCATCAATGAACAAGAGGATCATCAGTGCATGGGACTGATGGCAGGATCAGAAGAGGACATATGCCAGAATCAGTCTGGTCCTAATAAGGTACAATGTCCTTCTATGAAATCTGTTTGTAGTACTAGTTCAGAATCAGCTACATCTGCATCAAGTGATGTAGATGCATCTGAATCTGAAGGAAATGTCTATCAATTGATAGATAAGTATGGGGACTTGTTGCAGGCCCTTAAGAAAAGCAAGAACCTGGTTAAATCTCAGGCTCATGAAATTGCTGAATTAAGGGTAGCTGCAACTGAGTTAGAGAAAGTAATTGATCAAAAGTTAAATGAAATTGCCAAGCTGAAGAATATAACTATTATTCAGATGGGCACAATTAGTTATACCAATGATCAAGTGAAGAGTCTGGAGGCCAGACTAAAAATAAAAAAAGATTTAGTGGCTAGTTACTCTAAGCCAAAGTCTGTCTTACCCTTGATTGATGAATTTGTGAATCAAAAGGGTAAGGCAGGATTAGGATTCAAAGGTAACTCCAGGGCTGGCCGTTTCAAGAGGAAAGGCAAAGCTCCTGTCAAGCCACTGAACTTTTCAGTCCCTATTAAGTTTAGAAAGGTGCAAGTGCCTTCTAATCAATATGATCATGAAAATATTCATGGTCATATTAAGACTAATGTTCTGAAAAACAAAGGTGTAAATGCCAACAGGCCTACCCATGTTCATAAACCCAATGGTTATAAAAAATCAGTGGGTGAAGCTGCTGCAGCACAAGCAATGGACAGAAATTCTTTGGTCAAGGAAGTATCTAGATCTAGATACAACAAGTTTGAATGTTGGTGCTATGGCAAGAGAGGCCATTTTGCACTAGACTGCTGGTATAACACAAGTGTTAGAAAGAACAATAGTCTACCTGTTAGAAGAGATAATGGTAGCTTTGTTTATGCTAACTTGAACCAAGGACCCAAGACTTGCTTGGGTTCTAAGGGAAAGTAAATCTGTGTTGCAGGTGTATCCAAGTAGCCATGCCCCTATATGGTACTTGGATAGTGGTTGTTCCAGGCACATGACTGGAACAAAGGGGCTATTAAAGGAGTATTCATCTGTCAAAGATGGACCTAAAGTGATCTTTGGTGGATCTGAAAAAGGAGTCATCAAAGAGTTTGGTAACATTTCTTCTAACCTAATTACTATCACCCAAGTGGCATATGTAAAAGGTTTGAAACATAATCTAATAAGCATAAGCCAGCTGAGTGATTTAGGATATGACATTTCATTTGTTAAGGATGGATGTCATATCAAAAGGTCAAGTGATCAAGAGATCATTTTGACTGGGTATAGGAAGAGAAATGTATATTGTCTTAATTTTTTATGTGAGAATAAAGCTTCTCTCATCTATCTTGTAGCTGATGACAATGCTTCTCATTGTGTTAAGTGGCACAAGAGATTGGCTCATCTTAACTACAAGACAATTGGCCAACTCTTTATCAAAGAGTTAGTGAGGAATGGTCCTCAAGTTAAGTGTATGAAGGAAGGGATATGCTCAGCTTGTCAAAAGGGCAAGCAGACAAAATCCTCCTTTCAAATCCTTGAAAACAAGGATTCTGTGAGGTGCTTATACCTCTTGCATATGGATCTTTTTGGTCCTATGCCAGTTCATAGTCTAGGTAGGAAGATCTACACTTTTGTGGTTGTTGATGACTATTCTAGATTTACATGAGTGTTCTTTTTGAGACAGAAATCTGAAACCCCAAGTGTCTTACTTAATTTTGTAAAGCAAATTCAGAATGAGCTGAATAGTACAGTGGTCAAAATTAGAAGTGACCATGGTACTGAGTTTCAATCTGAAAGCATGACAAAGTTATGTGAAGACTTTGGGATTTTCCAAGAGTTCTCCTCACCAAGAACACCTCAGCAAAATGGAATTGCTGAAAGAAAGAATAGAACATTAATTGAAGCTGGTAGAACTCTATTGAGTGACACCTCTCTACCAGAATATTTCTGGGCTGAGGCAGTAAACACTGCTTGTCATGTGATCAATAGGGCTTCTATCACCAAGAGCCACAAAAAGACTCCCTATGAGATTATGAAAGGTAGAAAACCAAATCTATCCTACTTCAGAATCTTTGGTTGCAAATGCTATATACTTAACAATGGTAAGTCATATTTGACTAAGTTTGCTGCCAAATCCCAGGATGGGATATTTGTTGGGTACAGCACAAATAGTAAGGCCTATAGAATCTTCAACTTGACTACTCAAGTTGTTGAAGAATCTGTGCATGTTGTGTTTGATGAAACAAGATTAATCAACTGTGAGT
Organism: Platanthera zijinensis; assembly: GCA_039513925.1. Taxonomy (NCBI): domain Eukaryota; kingdom Viridiplantae; phylum Streptophyta; class Magnoliopsida; order Asparagales; family Orchidaceae; genus Platanthera; species Platanthera zijinensis. The sequence continues at coordinate 40,582,476 of CM077094.1, forward strand.
TATCTTGTAGATCAAATGACTCAACAGGTATAAGCAAAAGAATGGACAAGCTCTCCATTGCTGAAGCTTCAAGGGAAGATGGAGTATTGGAAAATGAAGGCTATTGTCCAGGGGGAGTACAAGATTCTATAGAAGATGAAGAAAACTAAGAGGTTCAGCATAATGAAGGAGCTGGAGATGTTCAACCAGAAGGGAATCTTCCTCCAGCGACAAGACATTTATGAGACCATCCAGCAGATCAGATAATAGGTGATCCAAGACAGGGAGTGCAGACTAGAAGCAGAAGTCAAAGCACAGTTCCGCATTCAAGTTTCCTTCCACAAATGGAGCCTAAGAAGTTTTAAGAAGCCATCCAAGACCAGCACTGGACTGATGCTATGCAAGAGGAGCTGAATCAATTCAGAAGGTGCAATGTCTGGGAGCTTGTTCCTAAACCAAGAGGCCACAATATAATTAGGACAAAATGGATCTATAGGGACAAGTTGGATGAGAGTGGAGTAATAGTGAAAAATAAAGCAAGATTGGTTGCTAAAGGATACAGGCAGGAAGAAGGGATTAACTTTGATCAAACCTTTGCCCCAGTAGCAAGGCTGGAGGCAATAAGAATGTTTATTGCCTATGCAGCCTATCAAGACTTCAAGGTATACCAGATGGATGTGAAGTCAGCATTTCTGAATGGTGATCTTAAAGAAGAAGTATATGTAGAGCAGCCATTAGGTTTTGTAGATCCTCTTAAACCTGATTATATTTATAAGCTTAGAAAAGCTTTGTATAGGTTAAAGCAAGCCCCAAGGGCTTGGTATGAAACCCTGTCTACTTTCCTTATTGAGAATAAATTCTCAAGAGGAAAAATAGACAAAACTCTATTCCTTAGGGAATCCAAAGGCAAGATCATCTTAGTTCAGATCTATGTTGATGACATAATCTTTGGATCTACTGAAAACAACCTTTGTAAAAAGTTTGCCAAACTTATGCAAGGGAAGTTTGAGATGAGCAGTATGGGGGAACTGAAGTTCTTCTTGGGACTCCAAGTAAGACATACTGATGATGGCTTGTCCATATCCCAGTCAATGTTTCCCAAAGAATTAATTAAGAAGTATGGTATGGAGTCATCCTCCATCATGAGAACTCCTATGGGAACAAGTATGCCTATATGCAAAGATGATGCAGGTAAACCTATTGATGAGACTTTGTTTAGAGGAATAGTTGGTTCTCTACTATATCTCACAGCTAATAGACCAGATATTATGTATGCTACATGTGTCTGTGCTAGGTACCAAGTCTGTCCTAAAGAGTCTCATTATACTGCAGTCAAAAGGATTCTGAGATATCTTAAGGGCACACCTAATCTAGGCCTTTGGTACCCTAGGAATAGAGATTTTCTACTAACAGGTTATTCAGATGCAGACTTTGCAGGCTGTAGAGAGGATAGGAAGAGTACAACAGGTACTTGTCAATTCTTGGGAGGAAGATTGATATCTTGGAGTAGTAAGAAGCAGACCAGTGTGGCTATATCTACAGCTGAGTCAGAATATGTTGCTGCTGGCAGCTGTTGTGCACAACTATTATGGATACAGCATCAGCTTAAAGATTATGGTATTCAAGTAAGTAGAACACCTCTTTTGTGTGATTCTAAGAGTGCAATTTATATTGCTAATAATCCTGTTTCTCATAGTAGAACTAAGCATATAGAAATTAAATTCCATTTTCTTAGAGATCATGTAGAAAGAGAAGACATCACATCGGAATTTGTTAAAACAGATTATCAAATAGCAGATGTATTCACTAAGCCTCTGGATGAAACAAAATTCAATAAATTTAAAATTGAATTAGGCATGCTGACCATTGATTAGATTATCAACAAACTTACAAATAACATATTAGATTATCAAATGGTCTCAAGTGGTGTTGATAGAAACAGAAATTGGCTAAGTAAAATAGTGTCGACACATTCAGTGATAATGTGTCGACTCAGTGAAGTAATGTCGACAAGTCAGAAATATTGTGTCGACACAGAGAATATGTGTCGACACTTAAGAATTAAATTGTCGACTTATCCAGGAATTTAGTGTCGACTTCACCAGAATAGTGATGTCGACACTTACAAATTTTGTGTCGACACTTATCCTAAGAGTCGACACAGATTTTTTGATACTCTACTATATCTCTTAGGTGTCGACATATCCACAATTGGTGTCGACACATAGTAGACAGATTTATTGTCAAGACAATAGAAGTTTGTGTCGACACATTCCATCTGTGTCGACACATATAGACTGTTTTTGCCCGCCTTTTGATCTTCTTTCAATAGAAGGTATAAATAGGTCAATAACTTATTCAGTCGATACGCTTACAAGGTTTTCGAGACTGAAACCCTGTGTCAACTTTCTCTCTCTCTCTTCTCTCAAGCTTTCTCACCTGAACAATGGCGCCGAAGATTGAAGACAGCGTCAATGAAGGTTATGAGTTGGTAAGGAATGCCTTTGCCGAAGCCCCGACAGATGTTCAACGAGTTATCACTCTTATTTCCGAATCCGGATTAGAGTTTTTAGTATCTGAAACTTCTAAGATATGGAAGAAGGAGGTGCATGAATTCTTTAACTCTGCATCAATAGGTTCAGATATTCTCAAGATCAAGTCCACTGTTCATGGGTCGCCAGTGAAGATTACCCCAAGAAGTCTAAGGAAGATTCTACATTTACCAATAATTGAGAATGAAGAAGAAGTCCCTGCTTCTAAGTTAAGGGAGGCTATCCAATGGTGCGGATTGGATCCCACCCTGAAAATTAGAGCTGCGTTCAACATGAAAGGGATGAATCAGCAAGGGAAGTTTTTGTCTGAAGTAGTTGGCAAGGTGATTCTGTGCAAACTAAGGGGACATGATAGGATTTCAGCCTATATGTTCAGCCTAATGACCAGAATTGTGTTTACAATTCTAACTGATTGGTCAGCTGTAATCTTTGAAAAGATCAAGGAAGGAATCAAGAAGCCAAATCTGGCTAGAATTATGAGTTTATATCTGAATGGAGTGATCCCTGAGGTAATGCAACACCTGCCAGGAACAAAAATCAATCACATGAGAAAGATGGACATGAGATTGTTCTCTAGGTGGGATAGTGTGCTGTCTAAGGATGTGCCTGATGAGAGCAGGCAGGACACCCCAGTGAAATCCTCTTCTCATGCTCAAGATACTGAGCAGCTTCAAGAAGAACAAGAAAGGAAGCAGGATGAAGATCACCCTGCGTCTACTCCAGCCCAGCAAGACACTATACCTGCACAGATGCAGGGGGAGCAAGCTCATTCTCCTGCCCAGAATGATTCTACTCCTAACCAGGTACAGTTGCAGGGGGAGCTGGTGTATTTTCTTATAAAAGATATTTCTAATATTTCAATTTCTACACAGGTACAGGGGGAGCAAGTGTACTCACCTGCCCAGGACATTGCCAATACTGAACAAGTACAGTGGGAGAAGATGTCAGACCCAGTGCAAGAGGCAGTACAAATTGATATCTCCAAAGATCTGAATATAGAAGATCCAATTGATACATCTTATGTTCAAGCTCAGAAGGAATATACTCTAGATGAGTTATTTCCTAATGTTGATATTGCTACTGATAGAGTAGAAGAGGGGCAAGATATTGAGAAGGCTCTTGAAATGGAGATAGAAATTGAGAAGGAGCAAGTAGTTGAGGAGGAGTCTGTGCATGTTGAGGCTGAACAATATGGCACTGAGATAGATATTCATCCACCTCCTCAAGAAAGAGTTCAAATTGATAGTTCATCTGAATCTGAGACTGAAGAAGCCAGAATGGTTAAGAAGAGAAAACTTGTTGTTTTCAAGAGAAGGAGCAAAGGTTATAAGCAGGCTCTACAGACTACAACTCAACAATCCCATTCTGAATTTAATTATAACAAGTTTATGGTTGATTTGCAAGTAAAGCTAGATGAACATAGATTGGCAGTTGAAAAATATGTTGATGAGAGCAATAAATCTCTTCAATTTGACTTGGCTCAAGACATTAAGTCTATTAGATTTGAAGTGAATATGAACAAAAAGGAAATGACAGATTGCTTCCACAAAGGAGGTAATGCTGTAGTATTCTTGGCTAAACAACAGCAGTCCATTATTACCAAGGCAGATGATATAGCACTGAAGCAAGGCTATGTTCTTACCAATCAGATAAACATGAATGCAAATCTTGAAGACTCTCACAATGTGATTCTTAATGAGTTGAAAAAGACTACTACTGAAGGGCAAACTGAAGCAAGAGCAAAAGAGATGGAAGAATTTGATAAGAAACTTCAAGATGCAATTGAATCAGTTAAAACTGCTATCACTACCTCTCAAAAGGACATATCTGACAAGCTTCAAAAGTTAAAACCATTTTTTAAAGAGGGTGTGAATTATCTGGATGGCCAGATCAGAAGGAAGATCTAAGAGATCATATTACCAGAGAAGCCATAAAGGGGGAGAGGTTGTTAGTTCATGCTGGCTCAGAGCACACCAAATGGGTGACAAATAGTATTCGAGCCACATTAGGATATCCACCTTTGTGTGATGATGCTATGGTGGCTGAGTCAGGAATACAAACAGATCTACTTGAAGGCAATCAACCTGAGGTTGCCCAAGTCATTTACCCTCCTCCAGATTTTGATATGATTGATCAGCAAGTTCAAGATATGTATAGCCCTCCAAAGGAGGTTAATAGGGTTGTTATTGAGAAAGTGGATAAGCCTGAGGGCAATTTGAAAGAACAGCAAGATGCTCTACTATCCAAGAAGAGATTTAGAGAGCAGGCTGAACTTAAGCCAGATTTTGAGCAGTGGAGCCCTACTTCAAGAAATATTATACTCACTGCATGGAAGGCTGTAAAAGACCAAGTACATGAAAGAGGGAAGTGGTATAATGAAATGGAATGGCAAAAGCATGAAGCTAGGCAAGAGGCTATAGTACAGTTCAGAAGAAAAGCCAAGCTGGGTAGGCTGCCACCAGATGCTCAGGAGCCGAGCAAGTACTTTCCAAAGCCCTATCATTACTTTGAAAGGTAAAGGCTCAAGGAAGAAGCTCTAAAGAAAGCTGAGCTAAAAGGCAAGAAGCCAGCTGAAGTTGCTGAAGCTCCTATGAAGGCTCAAATCCAATCTGGCAAAGGAATTGTCATAAAAGAGCCTGATCAGTCTTAGTTTTAAGTTCTTTCAAATGTGTTTTGTAATGTTGTGTTTAAACTTTTAATGTAAACAACTGTAATCAAACATTACCAAGTTATAAACAAAATTTTGTTTGGAATCACATATTCATGTTCACTCTGTGTTGAATTGTTAATGTTTTGTTAATAAAGTATTCCTGTAATGTCATACATCATCATTTTTTTTATAAATAGTGTATATCATTGGCTCTAAGGGTTATGACTTCTCCAAATAAGGGGAGATTTTTGGGTACATTGAAAAATGTGTACCTGATTTGAAGAGGTCCAACTTATCTCAATGATATACATCAATGTGTATTTGATGTTGTTTTGAGTTGACATGTGCAGGTGAAGAAGTGTTGAAGAATGCAGAAAAATATTCTAAGTCCATGTGTCGACACCTGAAGAAACAGTGTTGACACTTCAGAATATTTGTGTCGATACTTGAAGGAAGCTGTGTCGACACAGAGAAAGATAGTCGACCACATTTGTGTCGACACTGGGAAGCAGTGTCGACTCACAGGAAGATAGTCGACCACATTTGTGTCGACACTGGGAGGCTGTGTCGACACAATGAGACAGAGTCGACACACATTTTGGCAGAAGTTGACAATACTTGTGTCGACACCAGAAGACTAAGTCGACACATTTTGGCAGAGTCAACAATTGATGTGTCGACACCTGAAGGCAGTGTCGACACATACTGAGTTCTGAATCTACAACAACTGTGTCGACACACAGGACTTGTGTCGACACACTGCAAAGTCAAGACCAAGTTATTTTCTGAAGAAAGATGAAGTGTTGAGTCGACATAAATTCTCTGTGTCGACTCATTCTCAAAATAAAGTTCTGAAGAAGCTGTGTCGACTTAAAAGCAAACTTGTCGACATCATCAAAGGCTGTGTCGACACCAAAGTTACTTGTGTTGACACATATAGACAGTTGGTCTCGACACTTCCTAACAGTCTGTCTCAACACTTTGCTGACCAAGACTAAGGCACAGGATCTGTTTGAAGACTTGACAGCTGTGGGTTGTAGCCAGTTAACTGATGTTGTCAGACTTGTCAGAAGACAGTTATAAACCGGATCAGCCGGTTACCATTAAGAAGGTCTATAAATAGACAGATTCAGAGAAAAGAAAACAGATTGAACTTTGGCAATCAAATTGAGAAATCAAATCAAGAAGGAGTAATACACTAAAGAAGATCTTCATCAGAAGATCTAAGAAGACGATCTCAGGATCGATCTAAGAAGAGTTCTAACAAGAATTCAGAAGTATCATCAAAGGTGTTGGATAGAGAGGGATCCACCCATTTTGAAGAAGAAGAAGGAAGCCATCAGTGGTTTCTCAAGAAGCTGTTTGGAAATCAACTAAGCTAAGTTCAGATTCAAGAAGCTTTGAAGAAAGCTCAGATTCAGTTGATTTCATCAGCTGATCAAGAATTGTCTTGTCCTCTTCTCTCTCAACAAAGGCAAGGCATTAAAACTTCTTTTCTAAATTTCTATAGGATCTGTTTTACACAGATCTGAGTTGTAAGCCTGTGATATAAAGGCTGAGTGTAGGAGAGTTGATCTCTGAGTGGTAGGGCTGTTTGCCTGAGTGTAGGAGAAGGTTCTTCTCTGAGTTGTAGGCCTTGTGGCTAGGCTGAGGTAGGGCTGTTGTGCCTGAGTTGTAGGAACCTATCCAGGTTCTGAGCTGTAGGATCTGAGGATCTGAGAATAGTGGAAGTTTGGCCGAATCTAGCATACTGCTAGATAGGTGAAGGGGGAAAGTGGATGTACCCAAACCTTGGGGAACCACTATAAAACATTGTGCAATCTGTGATGATTAAATTTCTGTGAATGCTGTGCTGGTTGTTTTAATTTTGTGATTGAATTCTGGCTAAAAGTATAAACAAGCAATTAGAACCTATTCACCCCCCCCCCCTCTAGGTGTTTAGGTTGTCTTGAAAGTAAAACTATCAAGAACGATTTCTGAGTTCGTCGATCTGAGTTCGACTATCGCCGGGCTGAGTTCAAAGAACTTCGAACTAATAATTTTGAACTCTGAATTCTTCTAAGTCTGAGTCTACTGAAGTCCTCTGCTAGCTGGTTCATGAAGGTTGAGCTTAAAGACAAGCCTAAACTCTATGACTCACAGACTTGACCCTTGCTATGCAATGTGGGTCAAAATCATCCTAATTAGTGAACCTAGCCCAAATCCAAACTAGGGATCCAACAAATTTTACAACCTCAGGGCTAATGGGAGGAGTATAGCAAACCAAGGCTTTAGAATGATCTTGGATAAAGTCTGGAAGAAAATTAAAGAATGCAAAATTAAAAGAATTCATTAAACAAAACAAATCAACTGTGGGATTGATCACATAATCACCAACAGTTGTGATCTCTGGCACAATTTCTGAAATCACTATTGCTGCTGCTGGAGCTTCATACTCAATTGCTAGAATTGCAGCTGCCGGAGATGCTTCTTTATAGAGCATCTCCCCCTGCCTGGTTTCAGTGGTAACTCTAACCAGGCCCCTGAGAGAATAAGGAGGGAGAGAGGAGGCAGCAAATATGGCAGCAAGAGATGAGATGGAGGCAGCAAGAGGTGTGATTGCCTCTGCAATGAGTTGCCTGATGACTGGAGTGATGTGCTCCAGGATGATGGTAATGGAATGAGAATCTATATCCATAAACTCAGGAGGAGTCTGAGTGGATACAGATGGATGGATGGATATGGGGGAATATTCAAATGTATAGACAAAGGTGGGATCTGAGTAGATACAGATGGAGGAAGGGGACGAATGATATCAGATGGAATAACATCTTGCATGATGTCATCTTGAGAAGGTGATGCAGGAGGAGATGGAATTGGAGTTGAGATGTCATGTTGAGGAGAATTTGGTATAGATAGTATAATGGTTAGCAAATCAAAGGATGGGGATGCCATAAATGTATGAGGATGTAAGTAAGATAAGGTTGTGAAGGAGATGAAGGAGGTGGTGACTGAGGAGGTGAATGAGTTATTGTTGGAAGAAGTGTTCTTGAAGGAGGTGGAGGAGGGAGGATGGAGTATTCTTCAACAGGGTGGGGAGTAGCTGGAACAGCCCTTGTGCTCTCAGAAGGTTTTGAGGAGGAGGAAGCCTTGCATGGATTGATAATAGTCCTCTCCTATTTGCTAAAGAGGGCAGAAGTTAACCTCTTAGAGGCATTGATGAACACTATTGGGGTGACAAGTAATTCATGAGCCTTTTCCTACAGGAAGATCCCCATAATCCTCGCAAGGCACACTTCTTTCTTGTTGTTTTTTCCTTTTAATCAACCCAAAGAAAACCTTTCCCCAGTTCACCTGCTTCTTATTTACTAAAGTACACATCACCAAGAACCGGTGCCTGTTAATATAGTCATGAGCAGTATGCTTGCCCAGCAAGACTTTTCCCACAACATCAGACAGAAACTTATACTCAGTAGATAAATTTTTCTATAATAAATTGTTAGGGTTTCTCTCGGAGTGACCCATTTTTAGCATCATATCATTATACTCTGAACTGTCTATTTCTATATCTTCTTCTCCATTATTAAAACTGAAAATTTTAGATAGAATGGTAGGAATAAGAATAACATGTTGTCCTGTTATTGTTCCTGTCATTGTCTCAGCATCAGGTGTGGTTGAATTATATACCCATTCCTTTATTTCAGCCGCTAGCAACTTCATCCTTATGGTCATGAACTTCTTTAACTACAGTTCTTCAAATAGTTGCAGTATGTTGGTGAAGATCTTATCCAAATGGCTAAAGGAGTCGAAGTCAATATCGAATCTGGTGTCATACTTCATTCCTGAAAGAGAAATCGCTGGAATCGCCATGGCTTGCCTGCAAAAACGAGAAAGATCAAGTGCAAGGGAAATCTGAAAGTGCGACATGGAGCTCGAAGAAAACCAGATTATAAGTTTTTCATAATGCGAAGAGGCAGACTCCGTCCAGCAAAAAATAAAAAGATCTTCGATCTGAGGACGACGAAATATTTTATTGATAAATGAGTTTGTCGATCTCAGTCTGAAGAGAAGGGAAAATAGTTTGTCGATCTTAGGTTGACAAAGTATTTTCTGAAGCAAGTTCGTCGATCTTAGGTCAACGAAAAAGACTTCACACAGAGATATCGTCGATCTAAGATCGACGAAAAATCTCAAGAAGATTTCTCAGCTCGTCGATCTCCGTTCGATGAACTTTGATAAATTCTTCGACCACAGATAAAAATTAAATTAAAGCCTCACCATTCATCATACCTAGTTGATTCATAAAGAATAGATGGTTCCTCTTATCCAAGGGTTTGGTGAAGATTTTTGCTCTTTACAGTATAGATGTAGACAAGCTTAATTTTATTTTTGTCCACACAATCTCTAATGAAATGGTGCCTTATTTTTATATGCTTAGTTCTACTATGATGTACTGGATTCTGTGCAATGGAAATTGCACTTGTATTATACAACAGTAATGTTGAATTATTTAAGTTGATACCATAATCTAGGAGTTGGTTCTGAATTCACAGTATTTGTGAACAATAACTACCAGTTGCCATGTATTCAGCTTCTGTAGTTGAAGTAGACACAGATGTCTGCTTTTTGCAAAACCAGGACACTAATCTAGCATTAAGGAACTTGCATGTCCCTGAGGTGCTTTTTCTGTCCACTATATATCCAGGAAAGTCAGCATCTGAGTATCCAGTCAACTCAAACTCTAACTCAGTTGGATACCAGAGTCCTCAACTAGGACAACCCTTTATATATCTTAAAATCATTTTTAGAAACATAAGGTGGGATTCTTTAAGGTTCACCTGGAACCTAGCACAAAGGCATGTAGCAAACATTATGTCTGACCTACTTGCTGTGAGATATAACAGGGACCCAACAATGCCCCTATATAGTTTCTGGTCTACAGGCTTGCCATGTTCATCAGAGTCAATCACAGCATTAGAAGCATGGGTGTTGTCTTTGTTGAGGCATCCGACATCCCAAACTTTTTGATTAGCTCCTTAGCATACTTAGACTAAGATATGAAGATGCCATCAGGCAGTTGCTTCACTTGGAGGCCAAGAAAGTAAGAGAGCTCAACCATGCTACTCATTTCAAACTTGGAATGCATTAGGTCAGAGAACCTCCTGCATTATTTGGAATCAGAAGAGCCAAAAATAATGTCATCTACATAAATTTGTAATAATAAGATTTGATCTTTATGATGTCTAGTGAACAATGTCCTATCTACTATGCCCCTAGAGAATTTATGCTCTAGAAGAAAGCTAGCTATGGTTTCATACCAAGCTCTTCGAGCTTGCTTTAGACCATAGAGAGCCATATGTAATTTAAGGACATAAGAAGGATGGGTTGGAGAAATAAAACCTGGTGGTTGCTCCACATAAACCTCTTCTTTTAGTTCACCATTTAAGAATGCACTCTTGACATCCATTTGATATACTTTGAACTTCTTGTAGGCAGCATAAGCAAGGAAGATTCTGATTGCTTCCAGCCTTGCAATAGATACAAATGTCTGGTTATAATCAATGCCTTCCTCTTGTCTATAGTCTTGAGCAACTAGCCTTTCCTTATTCCTGATGATAATGCCTTGGGCATCTAATTTATTTCTGAATACCCTTTAGTTCCAATGACTGGATAGTCTTTGGGCCTTGGAACTAAATCACAAACTCTACATCTCTCAAACTGGTTGAGCTCCTCTTGCATTGCAATAATCCAGTGTTGATCTTGCTCAGCATCTTTTATGGATCGGGGCTCAGTTTGAGATATGAAGTAGGCATGCATCAAGTCTTGGTGGATTTGATGCCTTGTCCGCACACCCACTGATATGTCTCCAATCACTTGAGATACAGGATGATCTCTAAGTGTGACAAACTAAGTAGGTGGAGTTGGTTCAGCAATAGCTTGGGGAATTAATTCCTCTTGTGGAATTATGGGAGATGTTGTTGGTTCAACATCCACTTCAGAGGATTCATCTTCGCTGTCTTCATTTATATATGGAGAGGGATGTACAACAGTCTCATTTGTGAGTGTCAACTCATCCAACTTCTCACACAAGTGTGGTACCTGCAAAGTTCCACTGGTAGAAGAATTCTTCTCCTTGTAAAACATGTTAGTTTCATCAAATAAAATATGTACAGATTCTTCAATTTTCATAGTAGATTTATTATATACCCTATATGCCTTACTGACTTGGGAATATCCTAGAAAAATTCCCTTTGCAGCCTTGGCCTTAAGCTTCCCTTTGACTTGGATATTTCTTGTCATTGTTATGAATGTAGCATAAACAACCAAAAATTCTAAAGTAATCTACTGTAGGTTGCTTCCCTTTGAGTTGTTCATAGGGAGTCTTGCCCTTAAACTTGTGTATCAGACTCCTATTCAGTACATAATTTGCTATGCTTATAGCCTCTAACCAAAAGGATAGGGGCAAGTAAGCATCTTCAAGTAATGTTCCTGCAGCTTCAATTAGGGTCCTGTTTTTTCCTTTCAGCTATCCTATTTTGTTGAGGAGTTATAGGAGCAGAGAAGCAATGTATGATACCTTCCTTCTCACAGAATTCTTTCATGGGAAGAGACTCAAACTCAGTACCGTGATCACTTCTAATCAATGCAATTGGAGTAGAATACTCAATTCTTATGCTCTTAAGAAAGTCTGTAAGAACTTTAAAGTGATCAGACTTGTTCCTCAAGAAGAACACCCAAGTAAACCTTGAGAAGTCATCTACAATCACTAAGGTATAAGATTTCCCTCCTAGGCTCTGTACAGCAATGGGTCCAAAATGTGGAGAAAATACTGTATCCTAGGTGAATCACTCTTATTAATGGCTTTAAAACAGTTTTAGTTTGCTTGCCTAATTGGCAAGCCCTGCACAGGCATTCCTTCTTGTAGGAGTAAGAAGGAAATCCTCTTACAAGGTTATCCCTAGATAATTTAGAAATGTTTTTTAAGTTAACATGTCCTAATCTCTTATATCATAGTTCATTGTTGTTGCTAGTTTGATTAAACAGACATATTTCTGACCTAGCATACTTAAAGTTTACTGCATAAATGTTTCCTACCCAATTTCCAGTTAAAACAACTTTGTTAACTACTGAAGTAATAATGCAGGAGGATTTGTTAAATGATACCTGAAACCTTTCATCACATAATTGACTTATGGATATTAGGTTGTGCTTCAGTCCACTTATATATGCTACCTTTTTGAAAGTGATAGTTCCAATTTTAACCTTCCCATTGCCTTTAGTTTGGCCACAGTTGGAGTCACCAAATATTACTTTTGGAGCTAGCTTGGACTTGTAGTTGGTTAGGTTGTCCTTGCTGCCAGTCATGTACTTTGAACAGCCACTATCCAGGTACCACTGTTCTTCTATGGTAGGATAGGAGTTCACCTATATAAGAATAGATTAGATGTTCTTGACCCAGATTACCTTGGGTCCTTGTTTCTTTTCAACTGGAAATAAAAGAACATTCAGGTTGATTTTTATACCCTAGGGGGTGAAATGTTCTTGGTGGAATTATCCACTGATTAAATGGGTTAATGAATGATCTTGGTTGATTAAAGGTTCTGAAAGAATTAAAGATTCTATTATCTTGAAATGGGTTCGACGAATTCTGGTGTGTTCGTCAATCTGAGGTCGACGAATGGGGATGAGTTCGTCGAAATCCGCTCAGAGAATGAAAATATTCATTCTCTGTACCCCAATATTGTCGATCTCGTCTCGAAGAAGCATACTGGTTTCGTCGATCGCATTTCAAAGAATAATTATAATAAAAATCTACGTTCAGAGTTCGTCGACTTGAGTTCGACGAACTGCACACATTTCGTCGATCTGAGTTCGATGAAATCTGCTGAACATTGTTATTGTTAGGATTTTTCTTGTTCTTTCTCTTTTTCTAATTTTTTTGTTTTAAGTCTATTTGCTTAGTACTATGATCATCTACCTTTTCTTTGCCTTTTTCAAAAACAAATTTGATTGGAGTTGAAAGTATGTTTTTCTGAATTAATGGGGGTTGGCTAGATGAAGTACCTAAGCCCAGCTTGCCATTATGTCTGGCATTCACTATGCTTGTGATGTTCATCAACTTGATGCTTCTCCCATTTAGGGATTCTTCAAGTTATCTTGCCACAGCTAATTGAGTTTTTAGATAAATGATTAGTCCATTAGCTAAAGTTAACTCTTCTTTCAATTTGATGTTTTCAGAAAGAAAATTATTTTGTTCATTTAGTTTTTCTCTAAGGAGTTTGATTTCCTTCTCAGAGTTTTTTAAATCAATACATAATGATTTAAATTCAGTACTAAAATCATCTGAATTGAAATCAAAAGGGGACAGTACCTGATCTTCTTCAGATTGAGGTTCTTCACTATCTGACTGCTCATTTTCAAAAAGGCTGCCTGATGCATTGATAGCAATCAAGCAAACTTCTCTTGCTTTTGCTTCCTCTTCATCTTCACTTGAGTTGGAAGATGAGGATTCTTCTTCTGAATCACTCAAGGTTTCAGCAGCAAAGCCCTTGTCCTTTCTTTTGTATTTGTTGGAGGATGGCTTGCTGTAGTGCCTTCTGGATTCCTTTTCTCATCCTTTCTCCTAATTTTGATTCTCTAGACACACTGATATGAAGTGTCCTGGCTTCCTTCAACCAAAGTAGACAGTTTCTTTAGTTAGGGTTTTATCATACATTGGCTTGTCATTTTGTCTAGATGAATTCCTTCTGAAATCCTTCTTGCCCATTTTGTAGAATCTCTTGGCTAAAAGACTCAGAAATTCTTCACTAGCTGATGGAGCTTCTATTTCATCAGATACTTTGAATGCTATGTTTAGCTCCTTTCTAGCTGATAAGGGAGTCTTCTGCTCAGCAACTTCTCTAGTCTTCATTAACTGCTCATAAGATTTGAGCTTTCCTAGTAGAGATTTAGTGGAAATCTCATTCAGACTTCTGGCCTCCTTGATTGGCCAAATTCTGGAATCCCATGAGCATGGGAAGCACATGAGAATTTTATCATTGACCTCAGTGAGGGTTATGTCCTTATCCAGAGTTTTCAGCTCATTGATGATTGATCTGAGTCTATTGTACATATCACTCACTGACTCTGACTCTTCTTTCTTGAAGTTCTCATACTGGGGATATGAGATTAGACCTTCTATCTCTTCTTTCATCTGCAGATCCAACAACCATCTGGTTTCGGGAATCCTAGATGGCTTTAGCTGAGGTGCACTCTTCCACTTTCTGGAAAATGTCATCTGACATTGTTTGGGCCAGAATGTTCATGGCCTTAGCATCTGCTATCTTTGCCTTCTTCTGTGCATCTGTCCACTCAGGTGGTGGAATAGCATGAGTGCTGGAAGTTACAATAGATGTAGCCACTAGAGCTGGTGGAACTGTCAATATAGAATTAAAAATATCTTTATCAATAGAGTTCATATATAATTTAATTCTTGCCTTCCAGATGGCAAACTTATTCAAGTTACAAACTTGAGGTCTGGTGCTTGCATAATCCTTATTCTGTGCCATGAAAAATAACTAGGGAAAAGATCAGATCTATCTAGGATCTTTTTGTTCAAGTTTTAGCTTATACAACCAAAGGAACCTTGCTTTGATACAAATTGAAAATTAGGGGATAGATCTGATATACTCTAGAGTGATTTTAAAAAACGTTTTACAGATTTATAAAATCTATCAGTAAAATAGGTGATAGCAAATATTATGTAAGGAAAATAAAGCTAAACTATCACAACATAGTACAAAAAGAAAAAGGGCAACCAGACAACACAAGAAATTGTATAGTGGTTTCCCAAACTGGGTACATCCACTCTTCTACCACCCTGGTAGGAATCCACTAGCAGGTTTTCCTCAGGTGATTACCACCACAAGATCAATTTACAGGGAGATCTCACAACCCTTTAGGCTTTTGATAAGGTGCCCAAAAACAAACCCAAGTCTTTTGATTAGGAGACTTGATAACGAAAAGCTAACTTTTGAAGGGAGTTAAAACCCTTTATACAGTGGGAAAGGAAAATGAGTATGTTGTTCTTCTCTGTCTCAAACAACTGAGAGAAGACTAGTGGATCTTGATTTTATCAAAGCTCCCCCTGAGATGTAGAGAAGTTCAGGAAGACTGGAGCTTTGCTAAGGTTGTAGGTCTTCTACCTTGACTTGAAGATGTCCAGGAACTTGTAGATAGATGTTGAATAATTATCTCTGAAGTTTCCTAGATCAGAAGTTGAAGAAGACTCTTGATTTTTAGATGATGTTCTTCTTCAGTCTTCTTGAATGTCCAAGGGAAAAACAGCTTATTTTTCTACACAGAGAAGGAGATGATGTTGTTCTGTATATTGTTCTGTGTTTCTGTATCTCTTGTAGAGAGCCGTCTGAAAAAAATCTCTTTTATATCCTGCTGTCCAATTCTGCTTTTGAATTTTGAATTATAATCATTAATTACTAATTAGATTCTAGAGATTGAAACGGCTGGAATATTGTCTTTAATGAGTTTCCCCAACTGTCCCAGTAAAATTAGTAAGTAATTAACTCTGATGAAATCCATAATTAATGTTGCCATGAACGACTATATTCTTGAAAATATAAGCATTAATTATTCATAGAATTACTGCCAAAGAATAGAATGAATTAGGGACAGAGATATGGAAACTTATCATTCTAATGCTGAATAGAGTTCGTCGACCTATGGGCAGATTTCGTCGATCTAAGCTCCAAGTTCGTCAAGCTGAGAAATCTTATTCATCGTCTTGAGCTCAGCGAACATTAATATGGAAATATCTTGTTAACTCTGTTCTCCAAGTTCGTCGATCATAGAATCTATCTTGAGGGAAGAAATCGTCGACCTGAGCTCGAATATCGTCGAGCTCAACTCAGAGAAAGAACTTTGAGTTCATCGAACTGAGATCGACGATCATCGAGTTGAGTTCGAAGAACTTCGAACTAATAATCTGAACTCGGAATTCTTCTAAGTCTTGAGTCTACTGAAGTCCACTGTAGGCTGGTCCATGAAGATTTATTCTAATGATTAGACTAAACCTTAGGACTAACAAACTTGACCCTTGCTATACAAGGTGGGTCAAAACATCCTAATAGTGAACCTTAGCCCAAATCCAAACTAGGGATCCAACATATTCCAAGTTGTACTTGAAGTCAGGTTACTATCAATTGCGGATTCGAGATGAGGACATACCAAAGATAGCTTTTAAGATGAGGTATGGTCATTTCGAGTTCTCGGTGATGCCGTTCGGGTTGACGAACGCACCATCAGTATTCATGGATTTGATGAATCGAGTATTTCAGGAATACTTGGTCTCTTTTGTTGTTGTCTTTATTGACGACATTCTGGTTTACTCAAAATCCGAGATGGAACATGAGACTCACTTTAGAGTAGTCTTACAAGTGTTGAGAGAGAACCAATTCCATTGACTTTGTATTGACCATACGAATCCATTGCCACTAACCAGGGTCGATTCGGAGTTCGTTTGCTAAGTATTCAAAATCTACGCGTCGCGGCGCGCTAAAATGGTCAAAATTCTTATATTTGTCATTAGACTTCGATTCGTAATACAATTAGTTCTGATGTGTTCACATTGACTATATGAGGTCATAGGAACTGACAGAACTCAAATCGGGGTTCTCTAGGTCAATATTCAAAAATCTCGTTTTTGCAATGTTCTACGAGTAACAGTTATATCCACCATATAACCTCGGAGTTCAACGGAACGAGTTCTAACACACTCGTATTGACTATAAGAGGTCACAGGAACTGACAGAACTCAAATCAAAGTTCTTTAACTCAATATCCTCATCTAGGGTTACGTCCTACCTTAGTTTGGGTCATGGGTAGAGGTTTGGGTCACTTTTATTGGGCCCATTAGGGTTCCAGTGTCCTAATAAAAGTTGGGATGTTATAATCCAATAAAATTAAAAGGATTTTGTTCTCCGAAAATTTGCTTAAATTAGGGGGAAAAGTAACATACCTGGAGAAAGAGCTCTGGGTGTTTTTCTCTAATGAGTGGTTCAGGTTCTAATGTATACTCGTCTCGTCTGCAATTCAACCAAAAAATCTTTACCATCAGAATAGTCTTGTTGCACAGATTCTTTACTTTATAATTTACTTTTCTGACCAGTTCAAGCTGGATGGATCTATCGGACAACAGTTGTACTGGCGGTGTAGGAAGGTGTTATTCTGGTTTCCAGTGGACTCGTCTCAAGGATGAGACATGAAACACGTCATGGAGATTTCCCAATTCTTGGGTCAGGGTAATCAATAGGCAACATGTCCAACATGCTCTATCACCTTATAGGTGCCCAAATAGTAGGGATCTATTTTCTTTTGCTTCCTCAACCGGGAGACACCATGCATGGGCTTAATTTTCAAAAATACCATTTCTCCCACGCTAAACTCCACCGGTCGGTCTCACACATCATTTTATTTGGCCTATCGACTCTACGCTTCACACATTTGCTACCGGATTAGCTATATCGTTGCCATAGTATCATCAATATAAGCCACTACTAAGGTTTCTGGGTCCCCATCTTGAGCCCATATTAAAGGTGTTCGGCAATGCCTTCGATACAATGCCTCGTGCAGTACCATCTTAATGTTGGCCTGATAGCTATTACTATAAGAAAACTCGAATAAAGGCAGCAGTTGTTCCCATGGCTTATTGTGTTCTACTACACATAGTCAAAGTAGATCCTCCATCATGCGATTTGTCCCTTCTGTCTTCCCATCTGTTTGTGGGTGGAAGGTGGTGCTAAAGGCGAAATTGGTCCCCAAGTATGCCTGCACCCACCTCCACTCTTTGGATGTGAAATGTCTATCACGATCTGACATAATGGACTAGACACTCTGTGCAACCGGACCACTTGCTTTATGAACAATCTGAAAAGAACGTCAACTCCATTTCCAAGTAGGTTTCGAACGAACCACGTTTCCTTGGTAATTCAATCTACGACAACCCATATGGAGTCATTTCGAACATGGGATTGAGGTAAGCCATGGTCAAAGTCCATGGAAATATCCTCAAACTTCTATTCTAGCGTCGGCAGGGACTACATCAGGCATCCTGGATTGTGGCATTCAGCTTTATCCCTTTGACATATCTAGCACTTGACAACGAAGTTAGTGACATCTCTTTTCATTCCTGGCCAGTAAATGGTCCTGTGCAAATCAACAAACATCTTAACCACACCAGGGTGAATTGAACTCCTCAACGGGTGCACTTCTCGAAGAATCTCATCTCGGATTCCTTTGGTGTAGGGAATAAATATGCGGTGCATGAACTTCAAGATTCCATCGTGCAAGTTGACCTCCTCTTATGTTGTATCTTATAGGGACTTGATGATCAGGACCACTTCTGGATCGACCTTCTGATCCTCTCATATTCGATCCAAGATGTCGCATTGTATTTCCATCTAATATAACTGTGTCTGGTACTCCTCCAGATCCCTACGAGCAATGAGAGAAATCTCCAAGTCAATCAAAGACTGATACCATTTCCTTGAAATCTGATCCATCCAGCTCCCGACCATCAGGGGTTGGCGTCTCAATGCGTCAGCAACCTTATTAGCCTTCCCAGGGTGGTACCAGAGAGCGAAATAATAATCACATAGAAATTCCAACCATCGGCACTACCGAAGGTTCAACTCTTTTTGGGTCAAGATGCATTTGAGGCTCTCATGGTCGGAAAAGATCTCGCATCTTACTCCGTACAAGTAGTGTCTTTTTTGGGTCCATTGGTCCAAGTGGTCATGATTCAAAGAAGTCAAATAGGTCAATGATATACACAATTGTATTTGATATGTGTGTAAGTTCATGCATGCAGGTTAGTCCTTCTCACATTTATTGGACTGGTTGACACAAGGTTATGGGCTAGATGGGCAAAAAAGTGCCTAATTCCACAGGCATTGAGTGATGACAGCTCACTCAACGCCATAGCACTAAAGGAGCGGAATACTACAGGACCTATCAAAGCCTCAACAATGAAAGATAAAATAATGGCTAAGCCCACAGGAGTTGAGTGAAGTTAGCTCGCTCAATGCCAGGCAGTAAATTTGTCGAGTAAATCTGCCTCAGTCAGAGCCACAGAGATTCTGGCAAAGGAAAAGATTCTAAGTCCAGAAGCATTGAGTGAAGCCAACTCACTCAACATCATGGCACTTCTGTCAAAGCCAAAGCAGATAGATAGAAAAATGTGTCTAAGTTTAAAAGCGTTGATTGAGGATAGCTCACTCAACACCAGATGATCTAAAGCATTGAGATAAGCCGGGACAGTCAAAGCCTTGGAAGAATGATAGGAAAATCTATCAAAGTACAAAAATATTGAGTGAAGCCAGTTCACTCAACGTCAGTGGAAGAAAGCTTTGAGTCATGCTGCTGCAGTCAAAGCTTAAGGAGAAGTCAGATTTTGACTAAGTCCAAAAGAGTTTAGTGAAGCCAATTCACTCAATGCCTAGTCAAATGTTAAGGCAGAAGGAATATGGCGCTGAGAGAAGTGAACACACTCAACGCCTTCATGCAGAAGAAAAGTTTCTAACTATAGAAGCATTGAGTGAAGCCAGTTCACTAAACGCCATAGCTATTGGAAGAGTTCAGAAGAAGCTAAGGCAAATGGAGTTGAGTGAAGGCCAACCACTCAATGTGCTCAACGCCTTAGTTGTAGAAAGTGCAAAATAATAAGCCAAGTATAAAAGCGTTAAGTGAAGGCCATCAACGCCAATCAATGCCTAAGGAAGCAGCAATGTGACCAAGTACAGAATAATTGAGTGAAGGCAGTTCACTCAACACCACTCAATGCCTGAGTTGATTCTGAGAAATTTTCAAAGTCTAGAATGGCTGACGTCAGTAAAAGTCAAAAAAGTCAACGCATTTCAAATTCTTTGAGGGAATGATGCAGTATGCCCCTAATGGCACCGACGGCTAACGTTTGTCTTTTTCTGCAGATGGAAGGTGGGAACTTGTCCTTTTTAAGCTGTGCCCATAGTGCAAAGAGCCGTTTATCCGCTGAATATAAAAGGGAAAGATTGGCTGAAGCAAAGCAAGTAATTAGGATTTTCTGATTTCGCATTACGGCTGAACATCTTCTTCTTCCTCTCCATTGTTGCCGAGCTTGAAGGTCTTGTTAAGTTCAGTCAACCCGAAAGCAAAAAAATATAGGTTCTGTGATTTTCATCTGCAAAAACAAGGTCAGGACTGATTCCTGAAATAAATGAGGCAGAGAATTCTGCAAGTTACTTCTAGCACAAGCAGCCCAGTTCTGAAGATCTTTTCAACTTATTGTTGTGAAGAAGATAGGACTGAAATCTGCTCAACCCAGGAAGATAGACACAGAGATTACCCTCTGGTGTCAAACTGTTCATCAAAATTTCTATTTTCCTGTAGGATCTAGTATTGGATTTGGGAGTAGGATTCTGAAAAGAATCTGAGTGTAAGCCTGTTTTATAAAGGCTGATGTAGGGTCATTTATTGATCTGAGTGTAGGATTGTCCTTTCAGCCTGAGTTGTAGGGATTTTGATCCTGAGGTAGGGTATTGTTAAATCACCGAGTTGTAGGGCCATAGGCCTGAGTTGTAGGTCTTGAAGGAGACCGAGTGGTCCTGCAGGATCGTGTTGTAAGCTCTTAGGGAGAAGAGTATTGGGGAAGAGTCTTGTGTAACACACTGTTAGAAAGGCGGAGAGGTATAGTGGATGTACCCATAAACTGGGGAACTACTATAAAATTACTGTGTCTTCTTCTTGATGGTCTTGAAAGCTTAACTTACTAATCACCAAGCATAGAAAAATAAGGTATAGGTATATATAATTTTAAAAAGAGACCTAAAACCTATTCACCCCCCCTATAGGTGTTAGTTGACCTTGAAAACAAAGTCTTTCAAGTGGTATCAGAGAGAGGTTTCTCAAGAAAGGCTTAACAGTCTGAGCAGATCTCCAAGGTTAGCAAATAGGTAGTCCTTATGGGTTCAAGAGTGAACTATAAGGAGCTGGGTGACATGAAGCTTCCAATCTATAGGAAGGTAGGGTTTGGTATCTTGAAGGAGAGGGTTAGGCTGTTCATGTAAGCAGCTGACCAAGATTTTTACCACTTTCAAGGAGGGACCTTTCATACCCATGAAAGAGTCAGTTCTGAATGCAAATGAGCAGACTCCTAAGACTTATACTGAGATGACAAAGGATGTAGTCATCCTTGCCACCATGGACAAAAGAGTTCAGAATTTCATTGTTAGTGTTATTGATGATTCTACCCTTCAGAATCTTATCCACTACACAACTATAAAGGAAATATGGGAAACACTAGTGGTCTACATGGAGGGTGTTGATGCGCGAAAACAACACCACTTAGTTAACGGGTGTTCGAATCTCACGGGGGGATGAGGAGAAGGGAAGAGAGACTGTCGGGCAGCTGGTTACTCTGAATCGCGCATGAAGATAGAGAGAAAATAGAAGAGAGGGCTGCTAGCAGCGGCAACAGCAGACTTCGCCCGCCGCGGCTTGAATGCCACTCTTGTGATGGGCTTTCCTTTTATTATCATTGAAATTTCTGCTTGAGATTACAGCTTTACACAAAAAACAAAAAGGCTACAAAGGGGGAAGCTGGTGGCTAAGGAGAAGAAAAAGCCAGAGGTCGCACGGTTAGACCAGAGAGGTCGGCAGACCGCGTGGTTTGCTGATCAGGCAGCTCGTTAGACTAAGCCGGGCGGACTGCTTGATCAAGCTGGGAGGAGAATAGGAGGAGGTCGCGTTGACTGAGAAGCAGAGTCCATAGGAATTGATGCCTGGACCTTATCCACTCCACTTTGCTTGCTGAATGAGAGGTACGGGGGACTATTTATTGGCCCGAGAAGGTAACGGTCTTGGTAATGTCACCCCC
The DNA here is from genome assembly GCA_039513925.1 of Platanthera zijinensis. NCBI lineage: Eukaryota > Viridiplantae > Streptophyta > Magnoliopsida > Asparagales > Orchidaceae > Platanthera > Platanthera zijinensis. The sequence goes on from CM077094.1 coordinate 40,604,542, forward strand.
AGTAGAGCGGTAAGTTGTGCGAGTAGAACGAGGAGTCCGCTGAGTCCGCGCCTTGTCGAGCAGTCAGGGACTTGTTCACTTGAGCTGATCTGATGCTGGCGGATTGGGGCGAGTTTTCCTCTACTGTATTGAGCGAGATGGAAACAATCTGTGCGGGATGAGGAGGAGTCCGCCTGTTGCTGGGAAGAAGCGGGAACGGGAAACTGGAGGGCTAGCTGGAGGATTGCAGAACGAGTTCGCCCAGTCCGCTGCGGATAAGGATAAGCGATTGGCTGCTGAGCTGGGATAATCCTGGAGGACTACGCAACGTGTCTTCCCAACTCACGGTGGACGGGTTGAGCAGGCCGCCTGCTGGTGGCATCCTTTGTTTGGAGACGAGGGTTGGCGACCTGACGGACTGAGAGGTCCAGGTCGTGCACTGCTGATTGGCGGCCTGAAGGCAGGTCAGCACTACTGTTGGATGAGTCCTCCTCCTTGTGGGTTGGAGTTGAGTTCGCGTGGTTTGGCGTGGTCTGGTGTAGTGTGATGACAAGTTTCCCTCTTCAGGCGGGTTGAGACCGAGTCCACACATTGCTGGTGAACTGCAAAGCTAGCCGCTATTTGGATGTGCGAGATGGAGAGCTAGAGGGAGGAGCAAGTCCGCATCCCTTAGGCGGACTGAAGACCGAGTCCGCCACCTCCTATCGAATAGCAGGCGCAGGTCACCACCTCTGGCTGAAAAAGTGACTAGCGAGTGGTCTGGGAAGATAGGAATTCGAGTCTGCCACTCAGTTGGGTAGTTCGCGCCTGAGAGTAGAATGAACCATCGCGCGGTTAGCTTATCTAACCGCGCGGCCTGTAGGGGCGGACTGAGGAAGCAGTCTATAGCCCCTGCAAAATGAGCAACTGCTGTGCAACCTGGGCGGTCAGACCGGGGAGACTGCCCCAGTCACACGGCCTAAGCGGAAAGAGAAGTTTGTCCGCCCATCCTTAGAAAAAAGGGAGCTTACAGGTTGTGACCTTTAGAGGGAACTTGGAGTAGGCCGTGACTTGCGAGCTGGCTACCTTGGGATGGATTGTCGATTTCTGGGTTAACAGAGGGCACATAGGAAGTCTGAGATGACTGAAAGTCCATGCTCGACCAGGAGTATGAAGCTTTCAGGCAGAGTAAGACTAATAATATAACTGAGTGCTATGAGAGATTCTTCAGGATAGTTAATGAGCTGAGAACATAGGGCAGGGTATTCAATACTTATGAGCTAAATAACAAGTTTCTCAGGTCTCTAATTAGGGACTGGGATACTAAGATCTATGTCATCGGAGAGGTGGCAAAGCTTGCTGACACTCCACTAGTAATACTATTTGGGAAGCTGATGTCCTATGAAATGCAGCTGGCTGACAAGAAGGAGGAGGAGAAAAATAGCAAGTCTCATACCAAATAAAAGTCTGTGGCCTTCAATGATGAAGCCTCAAGGATGAGCAGAAGGAAGACTCCTTCTCTACTAAGGAGGGATGCTGAGTCTTACTCAAGTGACTCAGAGTAAAGCACATCAGACTACCACATGTCTGATAGGTACTTTGTTGTCTTCTCTAGAAAGTTCTAGAAATTCATGAAGAAGAAGCATTGGAAGAGCAGGCCTTCCACCTCCCCTCATCATAGGAAGAAATCCTCCAAGGAGGATAGGTATGGTTCTAAACCTAGTAAATAGATTTCTGCTAATGTCATCTGTTATTGTTGCAGCAAACCAGGGCATGTTGTAGCCGACTGCCCAGTAAAAAGAAGAGAGGATGAAGAGAAGAAGCACTATCACCAGCACAAGGGAAAGAAGGAGAAATCCTTCATAGCTAAGAAAAAGAAGAGCTGGTCTGACTCCTCCTCATCAGAATCAGAAGAAGAGGAAGAAGAGAAAGCCTACTTTGGTCTAGCAGCTATTACAGAAGATGAAGTTTATTCTTCTGCCAGGATGGAAATTAGGGCCCTTCTATCACAGCTAGATAGTGATTTAGAAGAGGATAGAGAAGTGGAAAAAGATAGTTGTTATTATGGGCTGATGGCTAGGACTGATGAAGAATTCAACCAGGATCAGCCTGGTCAACAAGAGGTACATTCTCTGTCTAAATCCTCTTCTGAGTCAGGCTATGAGACTAACCCAGAATTTGAAGCTCATTCATCAAGTAATGAGGGAGATTATGAATTTGAGGAAGATGTCAATTGTATTATTTACAAGTATGGTGTCTTGCTTAATACTTTCAAGAAAAGCAAGTTGCTGACTAAGAAGCAGGCTAAGGAGATTTCATCTCTTTAGCTTGTTACTTTTCAGCATGTAGACTCAGCTTCCCTGCTGGATCTAAAGTTGAAGGAAATCAGTGGACTGGAAGTTACTTCCTTCATTCAGTTACGTACCATAGAATACCAGGAAAATGGAAAAAGAGACCTAGAAGAGCTGTTGGAGAGGGAGAAGAGGATAGTGGCTAGTTATTCAATGCCAAGTTCAGTGCTACCCTCGATAGACTCATTCACCTCCCAAAAGGGTAAGAAGGGGTTGGGCTTCAAGGGTTACACAAGCTTTACCAATCCCAAAGGAAAGTGCAAAGCTCCAGTGCAGCCACTAACCTCCAAGCCTCCTGTTCCATTTAAGAGAGTACTGCTACCTTCAAACAGGTATGACCAAGAAAGTATCTTTAGTCACTGGATGAATGGTAGATCAACCAAAGGGAACAAAGATGTTCACCACTTTTGTGGAAGAGATAACAAGGGTTCCAGTGCCTTCAAGACAGCCCATGAGGAAATCCAAATGTCCTATCCTGGAACATTTATATTTGGTTCACCAGCCACAACTCTCAAGAATAATACAGCAGCCTGTTCTAAGGATCTCCCAACCCAAAATTAGACCAGGGGAAAGTCTATTAGCAAGCCAGAATTGAGCATATCTGAGGCCATCAAGACTATGTTTTCTGAAAAGAAGACTACTGCTGGTAGGGCTCAAGATATTCCAAGTACTTCTACTGCCAGACATATCCCAAGTCAGACTGTGGCTAGAAGATACAAGAAAAAATCTATTGGTGTACATTCTGGAATGAGAGTTGTTGACAACACTACTACAATACTAACTTCTAAAAGAAGGTACAATATTTTTTAGTGTTGGTGATGTGGCAAAGTGGGCCACTACGCTATTGATTATTGGCACAATATAGGTGTGCCAAGAGCAAGAGAGAGAATACATGTAAGAAGAGCTGCAGGTAGGCATAGTTATTATTAGACTAACATGCACCTAGGACCCAATAAGAATTGGGGTCCTAAGGTTAATTGACTTATGTCTTGTAGGTTAGTCCAAGTGTCCATACCCCTATATGGTATTTGGATAATGGATGTTCCAAACACATGACTAGAACAAGGAGCATGTTGAAGAAGTACACTCCAGTAAAGAATGGACCCAAAGTAATCTTTGGTGGTTCAGATAGGCGAGTGACTAAAGGGTATGGTAAGATAATAAATGGCATAATCACTATCACATGGGTAGCTTATGTGAAAGGTTTTCAACACAACCTCATAAGCATGAGGCAACTATGTGATCTTGGCTATGACATTTCATTCCTCAAGGATGAGTGCTAAATTAGGAGGTCAAGTGACCAAGGAGTCATCTTGACAGGCACTAGGAGAGGAAATGTCTATTGTCTTAATTTTGCATGTGAAAGTAAGGACTCTTCTATATGCCTACTTGTAAATGAGAAAGTCTCATATTGTGTCCAATGGCACAAGAGGCTGGCTCATCTGAACTATAAGACAATAGGCAAACTCTTTAGTAAAGAGTTTGTTAGAAATGTACCTAGGTTGAAATGCACTAAGGAGGGTATCTGCTCTATATGCCAAAAGGGCAAAAAGACCAAGACCTCTTTCAAGAGAATTGGGGTCAAAGACTCAGTGAGGTTCCTATACCTTCTTCATTTGGACTTATTTGGTCATATTCTAGTTCAAAGTTTAGGTAGGAAAGTCTACACCCTTGTGGTAGTTGATGACTTTTCAAGATTTGCTTGGGTGTTCTTTCTTAGGAAGAAACCTGAAACCCTTGATGTCTTCCAGACATTTGTCAAGAAAATTCAGAATGAACTTGACAATACGGTGGTCAAAATCAGAAGTGACCATGAGACTGAATTTCAGTCTGAATGCATGACCATGTTCTGTGAAGAGCAAGGGATTCACCAAGAATTCTCCTCTCCTAGAACACCCCAGCAAAATGGGATTGCAGAGAGGAAAATTAGAACTCTCATAAAGGCTGGTAGGACCTTGTTAAGTGACACATATCTCCCAAAATATTTTTGGGCTGTGGCAGTAAACACTGCATGTCATGTCCTTAATAGGGCTTCCATCACCAAAAGTGACAAAAAGACTCCCTATGAGATCTTGAAATGCAGAAAACCAAACTTATCCTACTTCATGATTTTTGGTAGCAAGTGTTATGTGTTGAATAATAGAAAGTCCTATGTGACCAAGTTTGGTATCAAGTCCTATGAAAGGATCTCTATTGGGTACAACAACCACAGTAGGGCTTATAGAATCTACAACTTGATAAGTTATGTTGTAGAAGAGTCAGTTCTTGTTGTCTTTGATGAATGAAGAATGATTAATAGTGAGGTGTCTAGCTCCTCTTCTAGTTCTGTAGGCATAGAGAAGGTGATGAACAAGCATACCCTCAAGGAAGATGATCTAGCAGTTCAGGATAAGAATGAGAATGTGTGTTGTCCAGAGGATGCATAAGATCCAGAAGCAGTGGATGAAGTTCAGCTAGATGGAGCCACTAATGCTCGAGAAGGTAAAGCAAGGATGCCTCAAGTTATGAGGCATCTGAGGGATCACTCAGTACACCAGATCATTGGTGATGCAAGCCAAGGAGTGATGATAAGCAGTAGAAGTCTGAATAAAGTCTTATACATAACCTTTCTGTCATAAGTAAATCCCAAGAAGTTTGAAGAGAAAATCAAAAACCAATACTGGATTGGAGCAATGCAGGAAGAATTGAACCGGTTCAAGAGATGTAAAGTCTGGAAGCTGGTTCCCAGACCTAAGGGACATAATGTCATAGGAACTAAATGGATCTATAGGAACAAGTTAGACGAGAATGACATTATTATCAAGAACAAGGCTAGACTGGTGGCAAAAGGATACATGCAAGAAAAAGGAATTGATTTTGATCAGACATTTTCCCTAATAGCAAGATTAGAAGCTGGTGGTCGCTAGGCTTCGAAGAAAATAAAAGCAACCGAACTAGCAATCCAATGAGGAAAGTATACCTTTCGAACTGTAGCTAGGGGACACAAGTGTCGTATTGAAATCCGGGAACTGTTGAATAAACTTACTCACACGAAGACTATTATCTTATCGACGGAAAAACTAGGGTTAAGCGAAACTAATTGCAATTAAGGAAATGCAGCTGCGCTAGAAAGAGAACTTATGCAGTTAATTAAAGAGCTATAAAAAGGCGATTACAACGAAGGGCTGAAACTATGAAATGGAAATGCACTCGATCAAGAATCACCTTGGCTAAAGATGACTAAGAAAATGTGATAAGAAAAACCTAAGCTTAAAAGGGTAAAATTCCTTGACCGTGGAGGTTTCTAAAGCTTAAACACGCTTCTCTCGAAGTCTTGCCCAACTGAGTTTAGGAAGGTCCGACCGACTTTCTTCTAAATTGGAGGCCTAAAGCTCGCTTTACGCGGTGAACCCCACTATTGGATTTTACTCCAATCCCGGATATTTGGACGTCTGCCTCTCTCGAGGGGTGCGTATAACTCCCTTTACTCTTGAATGCTCACTTCATTCTATCGGCCTCTCGGCTAGCCCAGTATGAAAGCAAAGGTGGAGAGTATATATCGATAATATACCTCCAACCCATGAAAAAGCAAGAGTAATCCAAGGCCTAAAACCTAAAAAGAAAAGGTAAATTAAAGCATCATAACTTAATCGCTCGAACCTCGGATCATCAAGATCAAGAGCAAGGAGGATTAGTTAATCATGGTGAAATGGGGGAGGGGGATGAGTAGTAAAGCATAAGAACACAAGGATGAGTAAAGAGCACTTTTATTAATATTAAAGAGGGTTACACTATTTGAAATGGAAATTACAATTGCAGAAATGAAAACTAAGCTATCATTAACACTAAGCTACAAATAAAATTACAAAAAACAAGTGCAAAAGCTATTACAAAAGGCACACTAAACTAGGGTTAGAAACAAAACACAAAATAAAGAAGAGAAAGAGAGGGAAGAACATGAAAAAGACCAAGAAATAAAGGGGCGACACCTCCCCCTCTCAACCCAAACTTGCTAAAATGGAAGGGGGGGCTGAATTTATAGAAAATTTCCACGGGTTGGTCACGCCCTGTGACACACCCTAGGGAGGGCGTGTTAGGGGGCGTGACAAGTATGGCATTGACCTCAGGCTCTAGATTCTGGCGGGAAGGATGATTGCTTCTGTACGTCAGTGGTCACGCCCTGAGTCACCCCCGTGTAGGGGGCGTGACACGCACGTCGTGTCGAAATCATTGGTCGGAAATCCGTCAATCATTGGAAAAGGTGGGGTAACACCCTGTGTCACGCCCGTGATAGGGGGCGTGACAGTACTATTTGGCGTGCTGAGGCGAAATGGCATTTAATGTGGCGGCAGGCTTCGGGAAGAGGGCGGCACGCCCCATGTCACGCTCGGGGACACGCCCGGGGAGGGCATGTCAGGGGGCATGACAGCCGTTTTTCCTGTTATTTTTCCTCTGCCTGCAAGATTCTTTGGGATAAGGCGACACTCCCTAGGTCATGCCCGGGGAGGGTGTGACAGGGGCCGTATCAGTTCAATCTTGACCAATTTTCAGAAAATCTGCAAAAAGAGAGGGAAAAGTTAGGGGCAATAAAATTAACATAAGAAAGATAAAAATAAAGCTTAAAATACAAGATTTGTATATTAAAAACTAGAAAAATACGATAATAGTTAAGACAACAAAACGTATTATCAGAATCCATAAGACTATTCCTTGCATTTGCTGCCTACTAAGGATTCAAATTCTACCAGATGGATGTGAAGTCAGCCTTCCTAAATGGGGATTTAAAAGAAGAAGTCTATGTAGAACAACCATCAGGTTTAGTTGACTGTAACTCTCCTGATTTTGATTATATACTTAGGAAAGCTCTATATGGGTTGAAGCAAGCCCCTAGAGCATGGTATGAGACTTTGTCTAGTTTCCTCATTAAGAACAAATTCTAAAGGGGGGAAATATACAAGACCCTATTCCTAAGAGAATCTAAGGGCAAGATCATCCGAGTCAAGATATATGTTGACGACATTTTCTTTGTATCTACTGATGACAACCTTTATAGAAAGTTTGCTAAACTTATGCAAGGGAAGCTTGCATTGAGCAGTATGGGTGAGCTCAAGTTTTTCTTAGGACTCCAAGTTAAACAGACTGATGATGGCCCGTCCATATCACAGTCAAAGTTTACTAGGGAGTTGATTAAAAAATATTGTATGGAGAGTGTCTCCACTATGAAAACTCTCATGGGGTCAAGTATGCCTATAGGCAAAGATAAAGTAGGGAAACAATTTGATGAGACTTTGTATAAAGGGATAATTGGCTCCATTCTATATATCACTGTTAGTAGGCATGACATCATGTATGCTACATGTATCTGTGCTAGGTATCAGGCAGCCCTAAAGAATCTCACTATACTGTTGTAAGTAGGATTTTGAGATATATTAAGGGCACACCAGATCATGGCCTATGGTACCCTAGAAATAGGGATTTTGAACTAACAGGCTATTGAGATGCAGATTTTGCAGGCTGCAAAGAGGACAGGAAAAGCACTTCAGGTTCCAGTCAATTCTTAGGTGGGAGACTAGTATCTTGGAGCAGCAAGAAGAGAACAAGTGTTGCAATATCAACTACAGAGTCAGAGTACATTTCAGCAGATAGTTGTTGTGCTCAGTTGTTGTGGATCCAGCATCAAATCAAGGATTACAACCTACAGATAAGTAGAACTCCACTTTATTGTGATTCTACTAGTGATATTTCTATTGCTAAGAATACTGTCTCACACAGCTTGACTAAGCACATAGAAATTAGGTATCACTTTATTAGGGAGTATGTGGAAAAGGAAGACATCAGTCTAGAATTTGTCCCCACAGACAAGCAAGTGGCTGATATCTTTACAAAGCCACTAGATGAAGCAAAGTTCAACACCTTCAAGTTTGAGATGGGTATGTTGAACTTAGCATAGTTTCAGTTACTCCCTAGGATATTTTTGGTGCAGAATTTGTTCTTCTTGCAGGTGATGAAGACCTTAAGTGGAAATGGAGTCAATAGTGTCTATCAGTAACAAGATGATAGAAAATGCTCCTACTAAGGGGGAGCAAGATCAATAGCTACAGGAACAAGTACAGCAACTACAGGAGTAGTTCTGGACTCATAAAGAGAGGAAGCTAGCAGCTGCATCAACTGTTCATCAGCAATCTAGTGGGAGAACATAAAAGCATTCAAGCACCTCCCTGACTATCTGAAGAAATCAAAAAGGGGGAGAGAAAGGATTGAGGGTTGATCAAGTTGAAGAATGGATCAAGCTCAAATATGGCAGACAGACAGGTGTAAAAAGTTATGGTGAGAAGAGATTGATCAAGTAGCATCAAAGGTTGATTAAGTAATCAAGTGCATCAAAGGAAATGAAGGTAATAAAGGCCTGCAAGTGGTATCACATACCTTGCAGCAATCCAGGGGGAGTAGGTAACCTTCATCTAATTTAATTAACAATAATATATTATTGTTGCCTATATTGTGTATATGTCATTGACTAAATAATTTGATCAATGGTTTTGATATCTTTAAAAAGGGGGAGATTATTAGGTCCATTAATCCCAATGGGCCAAATTTGAAGAAGTCAAACAGGTCAATGATATACACATAGTTATACTTGATGTGTGTGTAAGTTCATGCATACAGGTTAGTCCTTCTCACATTGATTGGACAGGTGGACACAAGGTTGTTGGCTGGATGGGCAGAAAAGTGCCTAAGTCCACAAGCATTGGGTGAGGACAGCTCACTCAATGCCATAGCACTAAAGGAGTTGAATACTGCAGGACCTGTCAAAGCCTCAACAATGAAAGATATAAAAGTGGCGAAGTCCACAAGCATTGAGTAAAGTTAGCTCACTCAATCCCAGGCAGCAAAATCATCGAGTAAAGATGTCTTAGTCAGAGCCATAGAGATTCTGGAAAAGGAGAAGATTTTATGTCCAGAAGCATTGAGTGAAGCCAACTCACTCAACATCGTAGCGCTTCTATCAAAGAGAAAGCAGACAGATAGAAAAATGTATCTAAGTCCAGAAGCATTGAGTGAGGACAGCTCACTCAACGACAGATGAGCTAAAGCATTGAGACAAGCCCGGACAGTCAAAGCCTTGGAAGAATGACAGGAAAATCTGTCAAAGTACAAAAGCGTTGAGTGAAGCCAGTTCACTCAACGCTAGTTGAAAAAAGCTTTGAGTCATGCTGCTGCAGCCAAAGCTTAAGGAAAAGTCGAATTTTGACTAAGTCCAAAAGAGTTGAGTGAAGCCAGTTCACTCAACGATTAGTCAAATGTTAAGGCAGAAGGAAGATGGCACTGAGATAAGTCAACACACTCAATGCTTTCATGCAGAAGAAAAGTTTCTAAGTACAGAAGTATTGAGTGAAGCAAGTTCACTAAATGCCTCAGTTGTTGGTAGAGTTCAAAAGAGGCTAAGGCAATTGGAGTTGTGTGAAGGCCAACCAGTCAACGCTCTCAACACCTAAGTTGTAGAAACTGCAAAATAATAGGCCAAGTATAACAGCGTTGAGTGAAGGCCATTAACTCAATATCGCTCAACGCCTAAGGAAGCAGCAATATGACCAAGTCCAAAATCATTGAGTGAAGGCCATTCACTCAATGCCTGAGTTGATTCTGAAAAATTTCCTAAGTCCAGAATGGCTGACGTCAGCAAAAGTCAACAAAGTCAACGCATTTCAAATTCTTCGCGGGAATGATGCAGTATGCCCTTAATGGCGCCGACAGCCAACGTTTGTCGTTTTCTTCAGATGGAAGGTGGGAACTTGCCCTTTTTAGGTTGGGCCCACAGTGCAAAGAGACATTGATCTGTTGAATATAAAAGGGAAGGATTGGCTAAAGAAAAGCAAGCAATTAGGGATTTCTGATTTCGCATTGCAGCTAAACATCTTCTTCTTCCTCTCCATTTCTACCGAGCCTGAAGGTCTTGTTCAGTTCATTCAACCTAAAAGCAAAAAAAAAGATAGCAGCTGTGATTTTCATTTGCGACAGCAAGGTAAGGACTGATTCCTGAAATAGAAGAGGCAGAGATTTCTACAAGTTACCTCCAGCACAAGCTGCCCAGTTTTGAAGATCTTTTCAACTTGTTACTGTGAAGAAGATAGGGCTGAAATCTGCTCAGTACAGGAAGACAGACACAGAGATTAACCTCTGATGTCAAACTGTTCATCAAAATTTCTATTTTCCTGTAGGATCCAGTCTTGGATTTGAGAGTAGGATTCTGAATAGAATCTGAGTGTAAGCCTGCATTATAAAGTCTGATGTAGGATCATTTATTAATCTGAGTGTAGGATTGTCCTTCCAGCCTGAGTTGTAGGACTTTTGAGCCAGAGGTTGGTGATTGTTGAATCACCGAGTTGTAGGGACATGGGCCTAAGTTATATGTCTTGAAGGAGACCGAGTGGTCCTACGAGATCGTGTTGTAAGCTCTTAAGTAGCTGAGTATTGGGGAAGAGCCTTGTCTAACACAAAGTTAGAAAGGCAGAGAGGGATAGTGGACATACCCATAAACTGGGGAGCCACTATAAAATTACTGTGTCTTCTGGTTGATGGTCTTGAAAGCTTAACTTACTAATCACCAAGCATAGCAAATTAAGGTATATGACTACATAATTTTAAAAAGAGACGTAAACCTATTCACCCCCACTCTAGGTGTTAACTGACCTTTAAAATAAATTCTTTGAGTCTCCAAATCTTGAGGGCAAAAACAAAGGCGCCCAACTATACATTGTGGATTGTGTAATTCAGCTCGTGTGGATTTAGCTGGCAAGATGCGTAAGCCACCACCTTAACATGCTACCTAAGAATAGCTCCCAATCCTTTTAGGGTGGCATTAGTGTAGATTTGGAATCCTTCGATTCCTAAGGAGATCCAAAGGATTGGGGCAGAAGCTAGCCGCTTCTTTAACTCAACGAACATAGTCTCACATTCCAGCATCCATCGAAGTACATCCTTTCTTGTAAGACTCGTAAGGGGTAACGCAATCTTGGAAAACATTTCCATGAATTTCCTGTAATACTAGGCAAGACTAAGGAATCTTCGTGTATTTGCTGTCGTCTTAAGCGGCATCCAGTTCTTAACTTCTTGGGTCTTGACCTGATCCACTACTACCCCATTTTGTTGATGGTGTGGCCCAAGAATCCGCCCTACTCTAACTAGAATTCATAATTAGTGAACTTTGCGAAGAGGGAGTGTTCTTGAAGTTTGAGTAACAGCATCTGCAGGTGTCTAGAATGGTCTACCCTGATCTTCTAATAGAACATGATGTTGTCGATGAAGATGATCACAAAATGATCTAGGATGGGTTTGATTACCTCTTTCATCAAAGCCATAAAGGTAGAGGGGTGTTAGTGAGCCCAAAAAGGCATCACCAGAAACTCATATAGACCATAGCAGGAGCTAAAGGCAGTGTTGGGGACATCCTCCTCCCGGACCCAAAACTGATAATAGTCTAATCTTAGGTCCATCTTGGATAATACGGTTGCACCTTACAATCGATCGGATAACTCGTCAATCCTCGAAAGTGTGTGCGTATTCTATATAGTTAGTTTGTTTAGTTCACTATAGTCTATGCACAAACGCAGTGTCCCTTCCTTTTTCTATAAAAAAAGTTATAGGGGCTCCCCAGGGAAAGGAACTTGGGCGAACGAATCCAGCATCTATTAGTTATTGAAGCTAGATTTTCTACTCAGCCAATTCCTTGTGGGTCATCCGGTAAGGTGCTCTGGATGCTGGTCAAGCTCCAGACACAATCTCAATCTAAGGGTCAACCTCTCACTATGGTGGCAAACCTGGGAGGGACTCATGGAAAACATCCGAAAAATTTCGCACCACCAGAACTTTGGTGAGCACTTGAACTTGATTCTTCACTTTTAAGTAGATGAGAAGTATATACATATCATACAACAAAACACGCATCTGATGTAGGTATGCATATACATATAGTATATAACATAGGTATCAATATCGTACTTAACTCTATCGTCTATGATAAATACCTATCACTACATCGGGGGCCGGTCCATGCTAAAGGTCCAACGCATAGGCTTCCAAGGGCATTGCTCGGCCCTACTGACCTTTCCTGCCAACTCTACACCTTCAGCCTCTTTGGCCCTGTCCACGCGTTACATGTCCTCCTTGAACTGTACATAATCCAGGCCTTCTTACTGTCTGCGGGCAAAAAGCCCTCATGTGTCCTTACTACTGGCACAGAAAATAGTTCCCTGCAAGGGGAACGTATCGCCAAGCTACTGGCACGGGATATGGTACTGTAGCTGGTCTGGGTTCCTTTTGCGGTGTTGGGGGTGCTGGTGGGCGCCTATAAGGAGGCATGCGCTTCCTTTGTCTGCGCTCTCTTTCTTGTTGGTTGGGAGAAGCTCATCTATCTTGTCCCTAACCTATGGGGACCTCGACCTGTCCCTTGCACTACTGGTCCACCATCCTCTGGTCTAACTCCAACATAGCAATGTGAGTTGCTATAGTGTGGAAGGTGGTCTGAGATGTCATAATAAAGTCCTATTTTAGGTTATCTTGCAAGCCTTAGAAGAAGCAAGCAGTTCTATCTCTATCAGTGGCTGCAAGGTTCCCAGCAAAATGTGCCAGGTGGATGAACTCTCTCGTAGTATGCCACCATCCAGTCACTCCAACCGATGTATAGGAACCTCTCCTACAGTACAGTTCGGTAGGCATATGAGATGAGGTGCTTCAGGAATGCATCTTAGAACTCCCCCCCCCCCCCCACAAGATAGTGCTTAATAGTCGTCCTCTAAACATCGAGTGACGGGCCGCTCTCCACCAGTCTCTGGTGTACCTCTCTAATAAGGTCACAACCAGCGAGAATACAGCTACTGCCGGGCACTCATTCCTACCAACAGCTCCTCTACGCGCTCAACCCACACTTCTGCCTGTATGGCAGTCTCTGTGCCTTTGAAAGATGGGAGGCTTCAGCCTCCGAAAAGTCATCAGTAGGTTAGTGGGCACTAACAACATCTATGGTGGCTATGCCAAGGCTGTTTGGAAGGTCGCCAGAATAGCTATCAATGTTTGCCCCAAGTCAGTGTCAGAAATAGGTATAGCTACAGGGGTAACTGGGTCTAGAGGTGGGGTGGAGGGGACATATCCTCTAGAGGAGGATCTCCCGTTACTAGACTCTGATATGTCTCGAGAAGTAAGAGGAAAACAAGTGTCAGTATTTTGCAAAAGTATAGGATATTTGCAAAAGACTAACAAAGCGGAAACAAAGGTGTGCGGGCATGCTATAACACAGTCTAGAATCCCTAAGCATCCACACAAGGGTCTACCAGGCTTATGCTGCATGGTTCGTCTCGAACCAAAGAAAAAAGCGAGGGATAGAAGGATCCTAAGATTGCTCCACAAGGACGGATCGTGATCGCTCTGATTCATTTGTAAGACCCCCCACCCCCACCCCCACCCCCACCCCCCCCCCCCCCCGCCAAACCTTTGCCCGGGTTGGGCCGGAGGGGATATTATCGCCCAATACGTCCACCCAGTGCTCCTTATGAGTGTCAACCCACACTATTAAGCACTAGTTGGCCGCCTTACCCGTCTTGAATCGCAACATTCACATCACATCACAGAGTTTAGCGGAAGCATTAACAGGAAGCCACTGCAAATATATATATATCAATATATATTTAACAGAAAACGCGGAAGGCCTTAGGATCTATTTATACATGAAGCCCATAGGCTATAATAGTACTACAACTAGCAACTCCTCTCTCTCAACATTGCTCGGTAGTACTCACGTCTCGAAACTCTGGAGACAACAGGGGGGCCTCAACTCGGGTAGTCCTATTAGCTGGCATATCACCATATAACCGCTGGTCACTACGGTGCTCCATCTCTAGTGAATGGTTATTAAAATAACTGTTAGTCACAGAGCTAAGTGGAAACAAATCTCCTCTTCGGATCCATATCCTGGGGACGAGATCATGCACCCATCAAAAGTAGATAGATGAAGCATGAGAGGGTTAGTACAATATTTCATGAATAAGCTAGGAGCAACCAAAAAGAGGTACAACATGGTATAACAGAACTAGCAGCAACAATATACGTCAGTTATAATTTAAGCACCACTAGCACAGCAGTACAACAGGTATTCACATATCGTGCAAACATCGCATGCATTCACAGTCGCGTACACATCACAAGTATTCACAACCGCATACACATCGAAGGCATTCACAATCACATACACATCATAGGCATTCACAGCCGCATACACTTCACATGCATTCACATCCGCGCATAACACATCACAGGCATTCAAACTCGCATACACATCGCAAGCATTCGTAGCCGCGCATAATACCCTATGTTGACATAGTATGGATCGCTTCTTTTCAAGAAGGATAGAGAGCCCCGCGGGCCTCACCGATATGGCCGTCGGTGACAGTGGCCAGTCCTGCCACTTCTGGGGGTGGTCGTACCACATAGCCCAATCCCTAACGTACAACCTCATGTACTCTTGGATGTGAGCGACATCCAGCAATTCACCATTTTGGCCGACCGATGGAGGAAACCTAATGGGGAAAACATAACGGTCGGTCACTCATAGTACTCAGCTCATAGTCGCCTTGAGTAGTCAAACTTCACGCACCGGTATGAACGGTCTGTTGAAGTGACTAACCCGCCATGATTTATCACAAGCAATTTACAAGTAAACAAGTAAAATAAGTTTTGTTAGCATGCACTAGGTCTACAGCATCTTGCCCTACTATGCTTTAATAATTCAGGCAAACGATACTTGGCTCGACTTTCGACAAGGAGCGTGGGAGGACTTTATTTGGGGCTAACTTAGGAGAAAAATCAAAACTCCTGTTATCCCCAACTAAGGTTCAACCTATCAAATCACTGCCCATCATAGCAGGGCCGTGCTTGAAATAGTAAATTGCAGAAACAAAAGTGCGGTAATAAAAGATGTTATTAGTATAAGCTGCAGAATTGAAATGTTATAAATAAATAAGACCAATAGGATACTGGAGTAGTACTGAACTGAAATTAAGTACTGAAAGGAACTAGAAAAATACTTGACTGGAATAATACTTAAAAGAAAAGAAATGAACTGAGAGTAAATAGCCAGGACCAGTATTAGACTGGAGTACTGAAAAGAAAGTACTGAACTGAAATGAATAAATGAACTGGACCAGTATGAGGCTGGAATAAAACATAAATAAAATGATTAGTAGTCCAATCACTCCATTTAGGAGGATTCATTTATATCTCCATTCTCAGGAGACATGTTCAATTCCATCTCCGTTCTCAGGTGGTTTCTTTGTGTTTCACCTGTTATTAAGATCCGATAACATTTCAGTTATGCCCCTTTTAATCACGGCTTAATCGGATCAAGGGAAGCTTATTATGAGTTATATTTTTATTATTCATCCGAGAATAAATATCAATTTGATTGCTTGCGTCAGATCGAATCCAAGAATCTCGTTAGAGGGCAAATTTTTCCTCGAATTTCAACCTCGAAAATCATTTTTAATGCATGAAGGAAATTCTTCACTTGAAATTAGGTTGGTAATTATTTTACTCGAAGCTCGTACTTTCATCTTTCGAGTCTACTCAAAATGCTCGAGAGTTATTTGAAAATGAGGTGCACAGTGGTTTCGCAAAAACCTCGAAATACTCGAAGCTGCAAAATCATGCCTCGATAACTCTTATTGACTAATCAAATGAACGTAATATTCAATATATTAGGTGGTCACGCGCTTCGATTTTCATTTTCGAAGAAATTGAGTGCGTAAATTTCCGAGCACGACCCAAGGCTCCAAGAAATTGGAAAATATTTAATTTTTACCCCAAGGTTCCCAAATTTTAATACAACCTTTCTGAGGGCCTAAAAAGAACCTCGAAATATTTCCAAATTTTTTCGAGCAATTTTGGGCCTCTAAAATGGCCAAATAATTATTATTTAGACTTTTAAAAATACCAAATCAATTCCAAAAATTCCCAAAAATTTTGTGTAGAATGTCCTCGTCAAGGAAAACAATTTTCATGTTCAAAATGTTTTCCTTAAGAGCCTTTTTTTTATTGAAAATATTCAAGACTCTGATTATCAATAGTCTGCATATACCAGATCAAACTGATCCTGTGGCCCAGATTACGCCAGACAGGGAAAATGCCAGTGCTTTCCCCACAACGGATCGGCAGCGGATCCGCTGTGGGGGCATAGAAGAGGAGGCAGGGAGAAAGGAGAATATCACCGCCAGTGACGAAGGTGATGGCCCTCTGCCACCACCGAACGACCATTACTAGGCACCGACGCAGCCCCGAATAAGCTCGTCGGGGGTCGGCGAGTCTCTGGGTGGTGGTCCGGCGGCCTGCTGCCGCCGGCCACGGCCTGAAATCAATAACCCGAGAGCTGGGTGGCGGTGGCTCTGCTCCCAGCGCCACCACACCACCCTACCTCTATAGTGTATAACCCGGACACGAAACCACCCCCAACCTTCACGTAGGGGGTCGCGCTACTCTCTAGTGGTGCTCCGACAGCCAGGCACTGCCGGACTTTGCCACAAAATAGACACAGAGAAAACACAGTATTCGGGTGCCGTCGGAGCGGCAAATTCCGGCAGCACATCGGCCTTCCACCACCGGGGACAGTTGTCCCCGATTGTTTAGCCCTTCCACAGCGCCACCATCAATGCTGGGCAAGGCTAAAACATCTGCGACCACCACCTGACCTGGATCTTGGCTCTAGTGGTGCCGCCGGCCCTCCGGTTGCCCGGAGGTGCATGCAGAATGTCAAAAAGATTGGGAATGGAGAGGGGAGAAGCATCTACCTAATCTAGGGGAGCTTGGGAAGGCCCTAGCTGATTTGTCATTATAGGTGGCAGGAATCTTGGCTCGGGTTGGATTTTCCCGGTGAGGTAGGGCTCCGGTGAGGGCTCCTTAGGTTTGTTTGGATTGGTGAGGAAGAAAGCTAGTGGTGGCATGGCCTTTTATAGGCAATGGGAGGGTGGCCACCCCTCCCCTTCACAACATGGGACTAACTTGAGAGAGAGAGTGGAGGAGTTCCTCTCTTCCTTTCGCTAAGGCCAAGTGGAAACATTAGAGGGGGGCAGTACATCCAGATGTCAGCATCAAGTAGAGTAGAAGAATGGGATGGGCTTGGGCCTTGGTTCTTTAAAAAGAAAAGATAAGGGGGAGGAGGAAATTAGGCCTACCTTGGCCCAAGGCTCATCTCCATGTAGGCTTGCTGGTTGTTTGCCCAAGGATAGAGGGTGATAAGGCCCTACTAGCAATGAAGAGGGGGAATGCTCACCTCTTTTAGAAAAATCCAAAAATTGACTTTTAGGAGGGTTTGACCAAATTCAACCCTATGTGGATCCCCCATGCTGGTTAAAGTCAATGTAGGTTCAAGTCATCGGGGTCGGGTCAAAGTTGGGGTGTCGTGTCAGAATTGGTATACGAACGCTTTTTGATGCATGAATGTGCTTTATTTGACCACAAATTGACCACCCATAATCAAAAATTATCAGGACTAGTTCCGTTGACTTTGTATTGACCATACGAATCCAATGTCACTGACCGGGGTCGAATCGGAGTTTGTTTGCTAGGTATTCAAAATCTACGCTTCGCGGCGCGCTAAAATTATCAAAATGCTTATATTCGTCATTAGACTTCGGTTCGTGACGCAACGAGTTCTGATGCATTCACATTGACTATACGAGGTCATAGGAACTGATAGAACTCAAATCAGGGTTCTCTAGGTCAATACTCAAAAATCTCATTTTCGCGACGTTCTACGAGAAACGGTCATATCCACTATATGACCTCAGAGTTCAACGGAACGAGTTCTAACACACTCGTATTGATTATACGAGGCTACAAGAACTAACATAACTCAAAACGTAGTTCTCTAGCTCGATATCTCCATCCAGGGTTACCTCCTACATTTGTATGGGCCACGGGTAGAGGTTCGAGTCACTTTTATTGGGCTCATTATGGTTGCGGTGGGCTAATAAAAGTCAGGATGTTACACTATGCACCATGAGAAGTTCATATCCAAGAATAGGAAAGATCAGACCATGGATCCTGATCATGAGCAATGAAGTGATGATTCAAGGCCAATTATTATGAATATCTGGATTAGTAATGGTCAGATTAGAAAGGAAATTGATAAAGTCTATCCTACTGAAGACTTGATTAAGCACTTAGAGAGAAAGTATTTCAGGGACAAGACTATTAAAAAAACATGGATAGGTAGAAACCCATTAGAATTCAATCCAGTTATACCTCAAAGCCTCAAAAGTACTTTAAAAGGCAAAGATTGAATGGTAGGAAAGCATAAAAGATAGTTGTTGATTATGTGATACTAGGCCTTGAGAATTTGTTGTTTAAGTTTTATCTAAAACTTAAACCCATTGGCCTATATCGATGCAATCGATTTCGAGTCATGTACTCAAATTTGGAAAACCAGAATTTCATGTAGTCGATTTGGAGTCATGCAGTAGAATATTTAGTTAGTGCAAAAAATGTGAACCATAATTCATTGCAGTCATTTTTGAGTCATGCAGTCGAAACCAGAATTTCATGTATGTCGATTTGGAGCCTCAACTTCTTCACCAGGTTTTCGGCCTCATCCACACCGAAGCAGCTAGGAAGAATAGATAGAATATTTCCATGAAATGTTATGTGCAGCTCTAGGAGAAAATGTTGGTACCCTAGTTTGAAGTCCTCTCCTTTGTGCTCCTTGACCCAAGAATTATCTATGGTCAATGGTTAGGAGTCTAGCTGTAGAGTCCTCGCTTTTCCATAATTCGACCATAGTCGAACGCCGTTCGACTTGCATCGACTGATCATTTTTGAGTCATGCATCTGTTGATAGGTCGACTATTTGGCTGATAGTTCGACTATCTTGACTACTATCTGTTGAGGTCGACTATCTATTTCGTTGATAGGTACTATCTGTTGATAGGTCGACTATAGGTAGGTCGACTATGCTTGATAGGTCGACTATGATAGTTCGAATCTGTCCTGATAGATTGACTATCTGGTATCGACTAATAATTTGCCGGGGTAGTTCGACTATCAGGTGCTATCTGGATGTTCGACTATCTGCCCAACGATCTCCTTGCGTCGGTCGAAAAGGTCGTTCGATAGACAGCAATTAAAATGGAGGGACACACAAGGTTTGGCTGTAAACATCTGCCACTTTATAGCCTCAGTCTTCTACTTCTGATGTCACTCTGTTAGGCCTGTTTCTTAGAAAGGCCTAACTTGATATTTAAGCCCTCCACACCCGAAGATCAGTGTTCACTAAAACCTAGCCTTCTTCAAGCTCAAGCTTTGGTGAGTGTTAAATCTTCATCTCTTCTTCACCTGAGTTCTCTGCTTTCAGGAAGAGATAGATAGAAAGTTTTCACTTTCTTCCGTAGCTTTTCCTTCAGAACTTTCTGAAGAGTTTTCTGCACTGAAGCAAGACTTACTGGACATCTGAGCCAGGGGGAGCCTTGATTCTAGAGCATTCTAAAAGTTTTGTGCTTCTCTAATCTATTATAAAATAGAGAAGACATCTTAACCTTCTTCCCCTCCTGTGAAATCCCTTGGTGGCAGGGCACCTGATCAAAAACCTGTGCTTGGTTTTTACACCATCAAAAGTCTAAAGGGTTTCTGAATCTACCTGCGAAGACCTGATCAAAAACCTGAGTGGACGAGAGAACCACTATAAATCTCCTTGTGTCGTCTGGATTCAATTGTTTAATTCCTGCATTGTGGCTGTGGATATAACTAGGCTGCTAGTTGCTGATTAGGTTTTTCCAAGCTCAACTGTAATTACAGTTAGCTTGTGTTTGTACACAACACTTGTGTTAGGCTTTAAGGTTAAATCAATATCTATAATCTTTTCATTCCGCACTTCACTCCAAGGGAGTTGGGTAGACTATTAAGTTTTGTCTGTGCAAAATTTGATAACTCTATTCACCCCCCCTCTAGAGTAGTATCTATCCCTTCACTTTCAGAAAAGTTCCTCGCCTTTCTCATTCTCTGGGATAGGTTAGCTTGAGGAAGCTGAAGGGCTATGGAAGAATAAAAAGAATAGCTGGCTTCCTCTTCTTAATTGAAGAATGCATCAATTTCCAAGATAAGATTTTAATGTATTTTGTCATTTCTAAGACTCGGTTTGACTTAATTGAACCCAATTTTTTTAAAAATAAATCATTATTATTTAAGTCTAAAATTAAGACTTAAGAAATTAAAATTTATCTTTATTATTATTATTACAAATAAATTTGAAAATCTCATTTGGCGATCGACGACTAAACCCATCTGATCCCGATGAAAATTGACTAAAGGAAAAGACCGGTGTTATGACTCCAACGACGAAGCCGAAATCAAAGTTCGACGTACCAACCTCAAGTTAAAAAATTTTGAAGTTAACGACAAACATAAATTCTTCAAATCTTTGCATATTTTCCTAGCTTCAAATATAGTTCGGACCACAATGAAATTTATCGATCAAACTTTAAATCAATTAATTAAATTTTGTATAGTCTAAAATCTAAATTCTAGGAAGTTCGGAATTCGGTCGTCAAGACCAAATGGACACAAAAACACACTAACAACGATGTTCTGTTACTTACCATGCTAACGTAACGCCCTGACGCTAAATATCATGCCAATTAGAGGATTAAAATTAATTATCGAAAATTCATGGGCATTACATTCACCCTTCCTAAAAATTTGTTTCATCCCAAAACTTAAAGCGTAATGCAAATCCTAAGGCAAAATAGGTAATTTAAATTTGTTGGATAGAAACACTTACCGAAGAAAACTAGGAGAACAAATGAGTATGAGATTCCCTCATTGCCGACTCCAATTCCCAAGTTGCGCTCCTAATGTCTTGATTTCTCCAAAAAATTTTAACCATAGAAATTGTCTTCTTCTCAACACTCGATCTTATGCCTCTAGAATATGAACAGGCTCTTCTACATTGGAAAGATTAGGCTGTAATTGGGATACAGAGCTAAGGACATGATAATCACTAAGCAAGAATTTTTGCAACATGATCATATGAAACACATAGTGAACACAAGGGAAAGAAGCAGGCAATTCCAATTTATAAGCAAACACTCTGATTCACTTAATAATTTGGAAGGGTCACACGAACCGGGGATCCAACTTACGGACCTTTCCAAATCTCTTAACTTCTAGCATCGAAGAAACATTCAAGAAAACCATGTCTCCAACAGCAAA
This sequence comes from Platanthera zijinensis, assembly GCA_039513925.1. Taxonomy (NCBI): domain Eukaryota; kingdom Viridiplantae; phylum Streptophyta; class Magnoliopsida; order Asparagales; family Orchidaceae; genus Platanthera; species Platanthera zijinensis. The sequence goes on from CM077094.1 coordinate 40,626,075, forward strand.
CTCCAGATCAATCCTCCACAAATTTGCATACTTCTCATAATGCATTTTAGTCAAACAAAGCTTCTCATGGATATGTGTTATAGAAATGCACATCTCTTCCAAGGCCTCTGGACCTAATAATCGCTTCTCACCAACCTCAGCCCAAAACAGAGGAGTTCGACAATGCCTCCCATACAAAGCTTCAAATGGGGCCATCTGCAAGCTTTCTTGATAGTTTTTGTTGAAGACAAACTCCATGAATCTAAGACACACCTACCAGGCTCCACCATGCTCCAGTATATAACATCTAACCATGTCTTCCCCAATATGATTTACCCTTTCCATTTTACAATTAGTCTATGGAGGATAAGTGGTAGAATACCTAAGGTCGGTGCCCAAAGCTCCTTGCATTCTTTGCCAAAAATGATACATAATTCTTGTGTCTCGGTCTGACACTATAATCAGTAGAACACCATGCAACCTGAACACCTCATTCAAATAAAGTTTTGTTATCTTCTCCATGGAGTAATCAATCTTAAAGGCAAAAAATGGGCACACTTCATTAGTTTGTAAACTATAACTCAAACAACATCTTGCCCTCAGGGAGACCTTTGCAAACCTGTAATTGAATTCCACATAAATACTCTCCCATTTATAACTCAGAATATCCAAGGGTATCAACTTACCACCGGGTCTTCTATGATCTGCCTTAACATGCTGACAGGTTGTTGGGTACATTGAAAATTGTGTACCTGATTTGGAGAAGCCTCACTTAACTCACTAATATACATCAGTTTGTATTTGATGGTATATTGAGTTTATTTATGCAGGCTAAAGAATGCAGAAAATATTTTAAGTACAAAAGTGTCGAGACACTTATAATGTGTCGACACCTTTGAAGGAGCTGTGTCGAGACTAGAATCAAGGCTATGTCGACACACATAACTTGTGTCGACATACAGAATTTGAGTCGACATCAGCTATGTCGACACTCAGGACTAGTGTCGACACACTTAGACTTAAAGTACTGCTATTAGCAGAAGCAACTGTGTCGACATACAGTACTTGGGTCAACATCAGTTATAAATGGAGAAGTTGTGTCGACACACAGGACTTGTGTCGACATATTCTACAAAACTTGTGTCGAGAATGAATAAAGAGTTGTGTCGACAGTTTTTGAAGTATGTCGACAACATAATAGAAGTTGTGTCGACACCCTAAAAATTGTGTTAACACATACTTCATCAGTGTCGACACATACTATACTTGTATCTCGACACTATCAACTGTGTTAAATACTCTAAGTAACAGATCTCAAGATCGGGGACTTGACAGCTATAAGAACTATCAAAGCTGTCAAAGCTTTCAGAACTATCAGATATCTGTTATCAACCAGATCCGCCGGTAACCTCTGACGGGATCTATATAAGAAGATGTTCTATCAGAGAACAAAACATAACAAAAACAAAAAACAAGCCTAGAGATGGAAAGCTATGCTTTCAGGATCTGATCAACAATCAGAAGAGTTAGAAGAAGAAGAAGAACTTCTAAAGTAGATTGTATCACATCAGATCTGTCAGAGATTACATATTCAAATATGTAAGGAGAAAGAAGCTGGATCGTGGATCGGCTCTAATTTTTCTCAAGAAGGTCAACCTTAATTTTCTATTTTCAAGAACCTTTGAATAGGCTAAGTGAGATTGAATTAGATCCTTTGCAGCAAGGATCATAAGAATACAGATCAATCAAGATCTGGTCAGGAAGCCTTCACCTCTCTCTCTATCTAGGTGAAGATATTACAAAATACCTTATCAATTTTATGTAAGATCTATTCATAGATCTAAGTGTAGGAGAGTAATTTCTCTGAGTTGTAGGCCTACAATTATAAAGGCTGAGGTAGGGCTATGTGATTGAGGTAGGAGACTAATTTCTCTGAGTTGTAGGCATGGTTATAAGGGCTGAGGTAGGGCTTGATTTCCTTAGTGGTAGGAGTGTGGACTCACTTTGAGGTAGGGTTCTTGGGAAGAATCTGAGCTATAAGATCTTGAGGATCTGAGTTATAGGACTTGCAGAAGTCTGAGTTGTAGGAACCATTTGGGGTCTAAGTTGTAAGATCTGAGGATCTGAAACAGAGGAAGGAAGTTGGGCCGAATCTAGTTTATTGCTAGATAGGCGAAGGCGGAAAAGTGGACGTACCCATAAATTGGGAAACCACTATATATCTGTGTGTATTGTGCTGTGTATGCTGTGTTTGCTGTGTTTGCTGATTATCTGTGCTGAGATTATTGTAGTATAATTAGCAATACTATGTTAAAGTTATAACTACCTAAGTTTATTGAATTGAACCTATTCACCCCCCCCCCCCTCTACGTGTTTAAGGGTTCTTAAAATCAATTCTTTAAAGTGGTATCAGAGGGAGGTTACTCAAAAAGAGACTTAACAATCTGAGCTGATCTCCAAGACAGTTATTAGATAGTCAAGATGGGTTCAGGAGAAAATCACAAAGAACTTGGATCCATGAAGCTTCCTATTTGTAGAAAGGAAACTTTTAGCATATGGAAAGAGAGGGTCAGATTATTCATGGAAGCATCTGATCCTAGAATTTACATCATAGTTCAAGAAGGGCCTTTCATCCCTATGAAGACATCGGTTCTTGATGCAAATCTGAAAACTCCAAAGAGTTATTCTGAGATGACCAAAGATGAGATCATCTTAGCCACTTTGGACAAGAGGGGACAGAATATAATTATTAGTGCCATAGATGATTCTACCTTTCAAAATTTAGTCCATTGTAAAATATCTAAGGAGATGTGAGCACCAACTTGATTGTCATCTTGATCTCCCCTCTGATAACCATACTATTCACACAGTGCTTCTTGAATATTTCCGGGAAAAGTAGGAATGCTTTTATATGTATGTTGTTCAAGGCCAAATTAACCTCTGATTACATTAGTTACCCAAACAACATTCTCAGTGTTAGCCTTGATCATTGCCTTCTCCCCCGTTATGACTTCTTGAGATAAAGTTGCAGTTAGAGAGTTCTTGGCTATGAAGAGTCTTTCATCCAGAAAATTTACACCCTTAATGACATGATTCTTGACCTCTAACATGTGATCATAAATAATTTGAGTGCATGCATCCATTCTCCTTTCCAGAGTTTTCTTGTGGGCTTCCATCATATTTTTCTACACATTGTGAACCATTTCCATGTTGCTAGAGGTTATGTTCTGATTCACCAGAATATCATGATGAGTTTTGTTGATTTCTGCCAGCTTACCATTGGTAAGTGTTACAACAGGATTAGCCCTCAGTAAGAATGCTACTATGTTAGCTTTTAGTAGGTTTACTTCAAACCTAATGGACTTGATTTTAGTGGAAAGATCCCTTCAGACTTCCTTGATGGAATTATCAATGTATTACTCCAACTGTCTTTTTTGAACATCAAGCAGGCCCTTCAGTTGAGCAAGGAATGTAGGTGATATATGTTTAGCTTGACGAGATGTACCTTGTTAACAGACATCTTCATCCCTTTTCCTAGTAATATTTCCTTCATCTGAGTCTCACATCATGTATTCTGAAGAATGTGCATCAACATTTGCATCTACAGGATCAGTACCCTTTTCAGACACAGATGATTCTATGTTATATACTATCTCTGGAGCAAGGAGTTCAGAGTGAATCTCCCCCTCAGCCTCAACATTGTCCTTAGGGACAATCTGTTCTTCTACAGCAATGTTAAGCACATCTTTTCCCACTATTGTAGGAGCATGTTCATCCTCAATAGGAGTATTGAAAACCTGCCACAGAGGCACATCAGGAATCTGATCTATTCTGTTCTAGAGAGTCTCTAGAAGAGAATCAAGCTGATCCTGCACTTCTGACTGAACTTTCTCCCCCTCAATAGGAGCATTTATTCTGTCAGTCTCCCCCTCAATGTTTGTACAGATGTTTTCCACTACCTGTCAAGTCAGAATTTCTAGAGTTTTAGCTAGAATCTCTTAGGACTGAGATTCATCCAGTTGAGTTCTTGTTGCAGGTCCAGAGGAAATTGAAACTTGAGCACTGATATCCCTTCTTGTCTCCTCAATAGACTCAGATAGTTAAGGATCATGTGGCTCTTCCTCACTTTTCTCAGAAGAAGTGCTTTCTGTGTTTTCCTTAGTAACTAGTATAGCTTTCTTTTTCTTCTTCTCAACACTTTGTTGATGTGGCAGCAAAACTCTTCCCCACCTATCAAACATTTTGGAGTCCATTCTCCTCATGTCATGGATCTTTGTTCCTAGCCTCATGTTGAGGATTCCTGGAACAGTACTATATAGATATAGAGATAAAATCCTTTCCAGGTTAGGTTCTGAGATGTATTCCACTATTCTATCAAACAACACTTTTTCCCAGTCTATTTTCTTATATAGAATTATCCTGGTTATGAGTTCAAACATTTTCCTTGATATCTTATCATATGAACCAGTCTTGCAAAGCAGAGCTTTTACCACTATATCTGCTAGAAACTTTCCTCTTAGATTCATCTCTTTCCTTAACACTGAACTAGTGGTATGCTTAGACAGCCCACACCACTTTAGGGTTGTCTTCACATCATCCTGATATAAACCTGTATCGTCATCAGACTGCTTTATCTTTGGTAGTTGGAGTGCTCTACACAATCTCTTGGGAGTAATTTTTGTCTAATGCCCACAGATGGAGGATTTGATTTTGTTTGAGGATGAGTCCACAATGGCATTTGAGTATAGTTCCAGAACTTCTCTATTCCATATCAAAACTAGCTCGGACAGAATGAAACTTAGGTCAGTGACCTCCAGTAAGTGTAGAACTAGCAGAACTTCCTCAGGAGCATCCTTGAAATCATTTCGCACGAGTTTAGAGCCCTCGAACAGGAAATCCATTCCTTTTTGTGCCATGAATTTTCTGAGTTTCTGAAGGTTTGTCGAGCTTTAGTTGCAAGGAGACAACAAGTTGTAAGGGCTAGGAACAGTGTTTCTTATTCTAAGCACACACAGTTCTATTTATATTTGCATCTTAATAGAGAATGTGGAAAGGCCGTACCTATTATGATAATCACGAAGAGATCAACGACTAAGATTAATCCTGTGAGATAGTTGCAACCTGAAGTTCCTGGGAGAATTCGTTGACTGGTCTCAACGCACTCGACGTTATCTCAACGCATTCGATGCTCTCGACGCCTAAAAATATGAACTCAGTGCTCTCAAAGCTTGATGTTGTCTCATCGCACTTGACGCCTGAGCACTTAGGCTTATATATTCTTTATTATCCTGCAGGGATTAATACTACCTGCAACTAAAATGCATGAAGAGCTACTAAAGCTATACTAAGTTCATCATACCCAATTTAACTTTGAAGGTGTTGAACATGGCTTCATCTAGTGGCATGGTGAAGATATCAGCCACCAATTTGTTTGTGAGGACAAACTCAAGACTGATGTCCTCACTTTCCATGTGCTCTCTAATAAAATGATACCTAATCTCTATATGCTTAGTCTTACTATGAGATACAGGATTCCTATCAGCCGAGATTGCACTAGTAGAATCACAAAATATAAGAGTTCTACTTATCTTGAGATTGTAGTCCTGAAGCTGATGTTGGATCCAAAGTATCTGAGAACAGCAACTTCCAGCTGATATGTATTTTGATTCAGCTGTTGAAATTATAACACTTATTTGCTTATTTCTGCTCCAAGACACTAACCTTCTTAGAAATTGACAAAAGCTAGAGGTGTTTTTCCCGTCTTCTCTGCAACCTGTAAAGTCTGCATCTGAATACCCAGTTAGATCAAAGTCATTATTCCCAGGGTACCACACACCAAGATCAGGTGTGCCCATGAGATATATCAAAATTCTTTTAGCTGCAGAATAATTAGATTCTTTAGAAAAAGTCTGGTACCTAGTACAAACACATGTAGCATACATCATGTCTGGCCGACTAGTAGTAAGGTAGAGGAGGGAGCTAATTATGCCTCTATATAAGGTTTCATCAATAGGTTTCCCAGCTTTATCCTTATCTAATGACACATTTGACCCCATAGGAATTTTTATTATGGAGGCACTCTCCATTCCAAATTTTCTAATTAACTCATTAGTGAACTTAGAATGTGAGATGAATAGTCCATTCTCAGACTATCTTACTTAGAGTCCCAAGAAGTACTTGAGTTCACTCATTCTGCTCATCTCAAATTTCTCTAGCATAAGTTTGGCAAACTTTTTGCAAAGGCCATCATCAGTAAACCCAAAAATTATGTCAACTACATAAATTTGGACTAGGATGATCTTACCCTTCAATTTCCTTAGGAATAATATCTTATCTATCTTTCCCCTTGAGTGTAACGCCCATGATTTTTTCGAAGATTTTATTTTATTTGGTATCGTCGTATTTATGACGTCGTGGCGTTACTTTTAACGTCGAGTTGACGGCGCATTGCCGTTAAGTCATTTTCGCTTCCGTGCGGTCGAGTCGGCAAAATTCTTGTCATAATCGGAAAATTTTGTATTTGAAATTTAAGTTATATAATTTTGGACATGCTCGTCAAGTTTCGTCGCAATCCGAGCATTTTTGGAGTCTCGGCGCGCGATTGAAGTTTTGAATTATTTATATTCGTCGTATACCTTGGAAATTAATATCTCGGGAATAGCTCGTCAGATTTAGGTTTTGACTTCACTGTTGGGTTTGTAGCGTCAGTTTTCACCAACGGTGTGAGTTTCGTTTAATTCGGTGTGCGTTTGGACCTCCGTTTTGAACTTGTCTTCCCTTGTTCAAAAATATAAAATATGAATATTTTAATATTATAGCACTATTCAAAAATGTGAATCACTATTCATCTCTATAGTTTGATTTCTAGTATATTTGAAAAAAACACTATTCCAAACACTACTCTTTTTTTTTGTTCTTTTCTCGAGTGCGCCTGTTCTTCTCGAGTAAATAGGCTGCTATTATCTCGAGTAAATTTTCCTATTCTTTTTGTTCAAATCTCGAGTGGCTACCTCTCTCTCGAGTACTGCCAATTTTGTTTCGACTGAATAGACTAATATTATCTCGAGTGGATTGCCTGTTCCTCTCGAATGATTTGCCTGTCTCGAGTAAATTATTTTTGCGTCTCGAGTGAATCTGTCTGTCTCGAGATTTTTCATTCTCGTTTGCGTTCAGGTGTCGTTTTGAGGGTCAAAACGGTGTCGTATGGAAAAATGGTCAACATTAAATTTGTTCGTCCCGACGAGATCTACAACATTCATGTTGAGCACTTTTCGATTTGAAACCATTCTAGGCCTCTATTTTCAGTTCCCGCGAAACCGCTCGTAATAAATCCGTTTTTATTCTAATTTAGACAAAGTATTTTATAAGTATATATATATATATATATATATATATATATATATATATATATATATATATATATATATATATATATATACTCCTACACCCTAAGATAAAAAGAAACGAAACACTTCATCTTCTCTGATTCTTTTCTCCCGAACCATAGCGGCGAGCGAGAGAGAGAAAATATTTCGTGAACCTTTCGGTGGCCGCCGACGGTGCTCCGGTACTTGAAATCTTCAACCGAACATAGATCCGGAAAGCTCTCGTTGAGAGCTACGCCATCGTGGTAATATCTTCCCCATTTCTTGAGATTTCTCGTTAGAGTTTTTTTCGGCCCTAACCTCTTTTTCGGCGGTTCTTGCTCAGATTTCAACTCCTCCTGCATCCTTTTGCCCAGATCTACGACGTGGAGTGATTCAGAGGACTTTTTCCGGTAAAACCAAGGTAAGTGGTCGTTTACCCTCTTTTCTCCTTGTCTGATTTGATGGTAATGAATGGTTTTTGTTCCTTTATCTTCTTGCATTTTCTTATGTCTTTCCAAGTTATAGATATGTCTAATCTTTCGATCCCTTGAAAATTACTAAATCTTGTCTTGTTAACTGAATCTCGTAGCTTCATAGAGGTTTGATGAAATGTTTTTAGTATTGGCTTTAATCTCCTTATCTACCGTTGTTGAAGAATGTGTTAGAGTTTATCTAGGATTGTTAATCACTCTTAAAGGTTGAACAACCGTTTCTTTAATCTAGGAAATGTCGAGTAGAATCCGATGTGCCAAGTCTTAAGATTTATTTCATGGTGTTTCTTTGTTGCGGGTGATATTGGGCAAATCCACCGACCGCAAGGTTTGTTTCCTTTATTAGTACCTCGTGGAACTCTACTGGGTATTGGGCATCTGCGGTGATTGGTGGAGTGTGTAAGTCTCCCCCCACAGTTAGACGAATTTTAACATCTGTGAGGGGTGTATCTAGAGAAGTGACCACCCTGCCTGTGTTTATGGGTAGAGTTGACCACAGGTGGCTAATAAAGTTTTGGAGTATTCTTTCTTATGATTTAATCATGCTCTCCCCTTGCTTTAGGTATCCGGCATGATTTGTTGTACGTGACGATTCATGTAAGTTCTTTTCTTCTGATTTTTTTCTTCAGTTTTATTTATGCACCTTACTTCAGCACATTTGGTCTTGGGTTGGTACCCCTTTTGACCCTTGTTATTTTGGCTTGTTTTTGTCCACTGTTTGTATCTTCTTGCTGAGGTGTTCTATTTTTTTGGAATTCCTTAGGTTCAGAGAAGTAGCAGGTAGTGGAGCTGGTTTTTGGACTCTCTTAGCAGCAGTGTTGGCTGTGGTTTTGTACCTCAGGTTCAGAGCAGTAGCAGTTTGTCATTTCAGTTTTCTCTTCCTAGCTCAGACATACTTTGATATTGTGGATTCATGTTAGTTTGTTGACGCTCACAGGGTTGTTGTTGCTTTTCGACACTTGCGAGCTGTTGATGTTTTCCTTCTGCTTTGATTTAGATTACTTGCTCTCTGGGATGATTTATTGTTAGAACTACATGTTAGATATTTTTAAGCTTACAAATCCTATTATTAGTAAAGCATACATGCAATCTCTTTCAAAAACTAACTCACTACTTTCTGGTTAGCATAAAGACTTTTTCCTATACTTATTATAAATCTAGAGCCTGCTTAGCATGAGTTGTTCTTCGGGAACATTTATACTCATGTAAGATGTTAGAGTCGATATAAATAAGTATCTTCCACAAACGTATAATTATACTGTGAATTGTGGACTAGATGATCCACTAAGCCGAGGGATACGGCTATCCTCTCAACTTAAACTGGAATTCATTCATAATAACATATGGTTTTCTTTTAAACTGTAGAGTTTGGACTCTTTCCTGAGCGTCTGCAGTTATCCCCTGCACGGCGTGGCATCACGGCGTGTATTTTCCCTTACTCTGATATGATTTAATTGTTGGGAGAATGCAGGTTGTGATAGTTGGTATCAGAGGGAGATTGCTTGACAATTGGTCGGGCAACCTTCCCTTGTTATTGTTAGTTATTTAGTGTCATATCATACACACACCGATGTGTGATCAGTACGTCTTGGCAAAACAATAAACACTACACTCATAAGCATGATTAGAAGTATATGGGGCATATTATGTAGTATGGGATGCATAATATGTGTTTGTGTATGGATCCACCAAGGAGGCAAAATGTGAGGGTTATGTAGTATGGGATGCATAACCTCACCACATGAATGCCCATTAACACGTTTTCTTTTTTGTTGCATGCAATGTTATATAGTATGAGATGCATAACATTTCATGTGTACGCCTCCCATAACATGCATTAGGGCCTTCTTTTAGAATGCATAGCATAACATAACATAAGCACAACATGTCAAGCTAAAGATTTACATGTTGACACATGTATACACATGATTTTAAATAAGAGTAAAGAATTCATACATTCATATAATAGGCACATGAGTTAATAGGATGATAGGATATCATCCTAAGTAAGACATATAATCATCATCATAAAATCCCAGAACAAGTTGCAACATAAGCAAGTTTCTTTTAAGTATGGTCTGAACTAGTTTTGTTTGCCCTAGTCGTAATCTACGATTTTGATGGGTTGTTCATTTGCCTTTTTAGAAATACTGCCAAAGCGTATTGCGATGAGGTCGACTCCCCATTCGATGGGTGAGTCGTCAGGTGCGCAGAGTGATGTGTTGATCGAGAGTTTGCGCCAGAGCAACGAGGCTCTATCAAGGCAAGTAGTTGCGATGCAATCGCAAATTCAGACCTTGTTGTCTGCCGCTCCCGCGCAGCAACCCTTAGTGCAAGATCTAGTCGTGGATTAGGTCGTACCTGCTGATCCTGCTCCTTTGGTTCCCCCGGTGACGCTACCCCTAGTGATGAATTTCATCTCGTATTTTTAGCGATTTAGACCTCCTACTTATGACAGGAGTGCTGACTTTATGAATTTAGATGATTGGATCTTCTCTATCAAGGATATGTTTTTGTATTCCGGAATTCTAGAAGCCCAGAAGGTAATTATTACAACCTATCAGTTAAAAGGCCTGGCAAAGTGTTTGTTGATTCGGGAAAGGGAAAGTCTGAAGGAAGGTTGTTCCTGGGAATCTTTTAAGAAGATATTGCTGAAGAAATTTCTACCCTCAGTCGAGCAGGACTGCCTGATGAATAACTTCCTGCATCTGAAGCAGAGACGGCTCTCGGTGAGCGAGTATGAGATTGAGTTTAGCAAACTGAGTAGGTTTGCTCCTGATTTGGTAGCTTCGGAGGAGGGTAGAGTGAAACGTTTCCTGGGAGGACTAAGAAGCGATGTCCAGCAGTGGGCATGCGCTTATGGAGCTGACAGTTATGATTTGGCAGTGGAAGCCGCGTTGAAAGTGGAGGCGATTGAAAACGCAAAGAATCGAGGTGCTGCGACAAGGAAAGAGAAGAGGAAGGGTGTTGAGTATGGAAGCACTAGGGCATCCGGCCCTTCTTCGAAAAAGAAAAGTGGAGAAATATGTAGCTTCTGTGGTCGACCTGGCCACCCTTATGAAAGGTTATTCAAGAGGACTGCCACTCTAAAGCAGCAGCAGGTGCACGCCATCTACGGTGCACCCAAGGGAGATTTGGTGTGCTCATTCTGTTCTAGTAAAGGGCATGATGTGAGTCGTTGTTGGACAATGGATAAGGCTTGCTTCTAGTGCGGGCAGAAGGGGCATCTGAAGTCTTCGTGTCCCCAGGATTAGTCCCCACTGCAGCCTGCCCCGCTTTGAGCTCTGTCGCCGCCCCCAAACCAGGACAAAGGCAAAGGAAAACTAAACGTGGTCACCAGTAAGGAAGCTCAAACGTCTACGCAAGTTATATCGGGTTAGCCCCAGTTTAATTCATCTTTATTATTTACCATTGTTGCCCTAGTTATCGTTCGTTTAGTTATGTATGTTACGATTTTAGGGTAGTTTAAGGTACGGAATAGGTGGGCGCGCATTCTTTTCGATTCGGGTGCCACTCATTCCTTTGTGGCCCGGAGGTTTGTAGATAAACATCGTCTGGATGTGGATCCTTTAGGAGACTCCTTCAACGTCAAGCTTCCCTTTGGTGATTCAGTGGTATCTAATCAAGGAATTCTAAGCTGCCCTATATACCTAGGCGATTTCCTAGCCTTGCAGATCTGATGGTGTGGATTTGGCAGACTTTGACTTGATTTTGGGTATGGACTGGTTGTCCATTTATGATGCAGTCATCAAGTACAAGGCCAAGAGATTGGACTTCAGGATGGACAATGGCCAACCTATGAGCGTCTATGGATTTCAGGATAGGGTTTCCCCTATTAGTTTTGCGGTACGTGCTTGTCGTGCTATAGAGTCTGGTTGCGAGGCATTTTTGGTTTCTATTTCTGCTTTGGAAACAGCTTTTGTTACACCACGTCTTGAGGATATCTCGGTTGTGCGAGAGTTTCCAGATGTTTTTCCTGACTGTCTTCCAGGACTTCCTCCGGTGAGGGAGATAGAGTTTGTGATAGATCTCGAGCCAGGTACTCATCATATTGCCAAAGCACCGTACCGTATGGCTCTGCGTGAGTTGGATGAGTTGCGCACTTAGCTCGATGAGTTGTTGTGGTGTGGTTTTATTAGACCAAGTTCTTCTCTGTGGGGTGCTCCTGTATTGTTCGTAAAGAAGAAATATGGATCGATGAGGCTTTACATCGATTATAGGGAATTCAACAATGTAACCATTAAGAATAGATATCCCCTGCCAAAGATTGATGATCTATTCGATAAGTTTCGTGGTAGCTCGGTATTTTCAAAGATCAATCTTCTCCCAGGATATCACCAGTTGAGAATTCGTGAGGCAGACATTCCATGAACCGCTTTTCGTTCGCGGCATGGACATTATGAGTTTTTGGTGATGTCTTTCGGTTTAACCAATGCACTCTCTGCTTTCATGGATTTGATGAATAAGGTGTTTAAGGACTTCTTGGACCGATTTGTTATTGTGTCCATAGATGATGTCTTGGTGTATTCCCGCAGTGTTGAGGAGCATACTCAACACATGCGTTTGGTTTTGTCGACCTTGAGGGAGCATAAGTTATATACGAAGTTGAGCAAGTATGAGTTCTGGATACCTCAGGTGTCCTTTCTAGGTCATGTTGTGAGCAAGGACGGTATTTCTATAGACCCGATTAAAATTTTTGCTGTGATGGAATGGGAGAGACCTTCTACACATAAGGAGATTAGGAGCTTTTTAGGCCTGGCTGGCTATTATAGAAGATTCGTGGAAGGGTTTTCAGTGTTGTCTGCTCCTTTAACTAGACTTACCAAGAAGAATACTGCATTCATTTGGAGCGATAAGTGTGAAGAAGCCTTCCAAGAGTTGAAGAAGAGATTATGTACTGCTCCAATTTTAATCTTACCTACTTAAGGAGTTGAGTATGTTGTGTATGTTGATGCATCACACATCAGACTTGGTTGTATTTTAATGCAAGATGGTAAGGTGATCATGTAAGGATCGAGGCAACTAAAGATTCATGAGAGAAACTATCCTACACATGATTTGGAGTTCGCGGCTGTAATTTTTGCGCTGAAGCTTTGGCGACACTTATTGTATAGCATGTTATGCAAGATTTATACGAATCATAAGAGTTTGAAGTACGTCTTCACTCAGAAGGAATTAAATCTGAGCCAGCGTCGGTGGTTAGAATATGTGGCTGATTATTAAGTGGAAATTCTTTATCATATAGGAAAGGCTAATATAGTAGCCGATGCATTGAGTAGAAAGACCGCTAAAAATTTTAATATGTCAGTACAGTCCTTTGTGGAAGAATTCCTGCTGATGGATTTTGAGGTTGGGAGTAGTACTGTGCCTATTAGTCTATAAGCAGAAGAACCCTCTTGGATTTCCCTTACCCGAGCACATCAGAAGGATGACCCGAATTTGTTACACCTCCGGAATAGAACAGTGACGGGAGAGCTACCTGATATCTCTTTGGATGAGTTCGATACCTTGAGGTATCGGGGTCGATTTTGCATCCCCGCCTTCGGCAATATTCGGGCAAAGATCTATGCTGAAGCTCATAGTTCCAGTGTAGCCTTCCACCCTAGGTCCACTTAGATGTATAAGGATCTAAAGCAAATTATTGGGTGGTCAGGAATGAAGAATGATATCGCGAAGTTTTATCGAAATGTTTTACGTGTCAGCGTGTTAAGGCTGATCATAGAAGGCCTGGTGGTAAATTGACACTGCTTGATATTCCACAATGGAAGTGGGAGAGTATTTCGATGGATTCATCACCGGTCTACCGAAATCTCCCCGTGGACACGATTCTGTTTGGGTAATAGTCGATAGATTGACAAAGTGTGCTCACTTCGTTCTCTTTAAGATTGGGTATTCTATGAAGAAGATAGCTGAGCTATATCTTTAAGTGGTCATCAGATTGCATGGAGTGCCTGTTAGCATTGTATCAGATCGAGACTCCAGATTTATGTCTCGTTTTTGGAAGAGTTTACAAGAGGGGTTGGGTACCGATTTAAGGTATTCCACCACCTATCATCCGCAGATAAATGGTCAAACGAAATAAGTAAATCAAATCGTAGAAGATATGATCAGGTGTTATATTTTGGATCACGGTGGTGCTTGGGACGAGCGTCTCAGATTCATGGAGTTTGCGTACAATAATAGTTATCAATAAAGTCTGCAGATGGCCCCGTTTGAGGCCTTGTATGGGAGGCGTTGTAGGACTCCCTTATTTTGGGCTGAGGTTGGTAAGAGACCCTTGCTTTGTCTAGAAGCCCTTGAAGAGATGAATTGTGTTGTAACTCATATTCGAGAGAAGCTCCGTGTAGCACAAGAGCGTTATGAGAAGTATGCTAATCAACGAAGGGTTGATATGGAGTTTGTCATTGGAGACTTGGTTTTTCTGAAGGTTTCTCCGATGTCTGGCGTTAAAAGGTTTGGAAGAAAACACAAGTTAGATCCCCGATACGTAGGACCTTTTCAAATTCTTGAACGCATCAGAGTATCAGCTTATAGGCTGGAGTTGCCTGCTACCTTCCCTGGTGTCCATGATGTGTTTCATGTGAGCCAGTTGTGTAAGTGTATTCGTAATGATCGTCAAGTCCTCGACTCGGTGCCCCAGATTCAGCCCAACCTTACGTATGTATAAGAACCTGTTTGTATTTTGTATTCTCAAGAGCGTGTGTTGCGGAGGAAGACCATCCCCATGGTCAAGATTCTTTGGTGGAATCAAGACGTTGAGTGTGCGACGTGGGAATTGGAATCGACAATGAGGGAATCTCATTCGCACCTCTTCTCTTAGTTCGGGTACGCCTTTATGATTTCAGTCATGTTTGATTTTCTCATTTTGATTTGGTTTTGGAGTTGTGATAAGTTTCGGGACGAAACTTCTTTTTAGGGGGAGTGACTGTAATGCCCCCGATTTTTTCGAAGATTTTATTTGATTTGGTATCGTCGTATTTATGACGTCGTGGCGTTACTTTTAACATCGAGTTGACGGTGCATCACCGTTAAGGCATTTTCGCATCCGAGCGGTCGAGTCGGCCAAATTCTTGTCGTAATCGAAAAATTTTGCATTTAGAATTTAAGTTATAAAATATTGGATTTGCTCGTCAAGTTTCGTCGTAATCCGAGAATTTTTGGAGTCTCGGCGCGCGATTGAAGTTTTGAATTATTTATGTTCGCCGTATATCTTTTCAATTAATATCTTGGGAATGGCTCATCAGATTTAGGTTTTTACTTCGCCGTTGGGTTCGTAGCGTCAGTTTTTGCCCACGGTGTGAGTTTCGTTTAATTCGGTGTGCGTTTGGGTCTACGTTTTGAACTCGTCTTCCCTTGTTCAAAAATATAAAATATGAATATTTTAATATTATAGCACTATTCAAAAATGTGATTCACTATTCATCTATATAGTTTGATTTCTAGTATATTTGCAAAAATCACTATTCCTAACACTACTCTTTTTTTTTGTTCTTCTCGAGTGTGCCTGTTCTTCTCGAGTAAATAGGCTGCTATTATCTCGAGTAAATTTTTCTGTTCTTTTTGTTGAAATCTCGAGTGGCTTCCTCTCTCTCGAGTACTGCCAATTTTGTCTCGAGTGAATAAACTGATATTATCTAGAGTGGATTGCATGTTCCTCTCGAGTGATTTGCGTGTCTCGAGTAAATTTTTTCTACGTCTCAAGTGAATCTGTCCGTCTCGAGATTTTTCGTTCCCATTTGCGTTCGAGCGCCGTTTTTAAGGACAAAATCGTGTCATATGGAAAAATGGTCAACATGAAATTTGTTCGTCTCGACGAGATCTACAACTTTTATGTTGGGCACCATTCGATTTGAAGCCATCCTAGGCCTCTCTTTTCGGTTCCCGCGAAACCGCTCGTAATAAATCCGTTTTTATTCTAATTTAGGCAAAGTATTTTATAAGTACATATATATATACTCATATACCCTAAGATAAAAAGAAACGAAACACTTCATCTTCTCTGATTCTTTTCTCCCAAACCAGAGCGGCGAGTGAGAGAGAGAAAATATTTCGTGAACCTTCCGGTGGCCGCCGACGGTGCTCCGGTACTCGAAATCTTCAACCAAACATAGATCCGGAAAGCTCTCGCCGAGAGCTATGCCTTCGTGATAATATCTTCCCCATTTCTTGAGATTTATCGTTAGATTTTTTTCTGCCCTAACCTCTTTTTCGGTCGTTCTTGTTTAGATTTCAACTCCTCCCGCAACCTTTTGCCCCGATGTACGACGTGGAGTGATTCGGAGGACTTTTTCCGGTAAAACCAAGGCAAGTGGGGGTTTACCCTCTTTTCTCCTTGTCCGATTTGATGGTAATGAATGAGTTTTGTTCCTTTATCTTCTTGCATTTTTTTATGTCTTTCCAAGTTATAGCTATGTCTAATATTTTGATCCCTTGAAAATTACTAAATCTTGTCTTGTTAACTGAATCTTCTAGCTTCATAGAGGTTTGAGGAAATGTTTTTAGTAATGGCTTTAATCGCCTTATCTACCGTTGTTGAAGAACGTGTTAGAGTTTATCTAGGATTGTTAATCGCTCTTAAAGGTTGATCAACTGTGTCTTTTATCTAGGAAATGTCGAGTAGAATCCGATTTGCCAAGTCTTGAGATTTATTTCATGGTATTTCTTTGTTGCGGGTGTTAGTGGGAAAATCCACCGACCGCAAGGTTTGTTTCCATTATTAGTACCTCGTGGAACTCTACTGGGTTTTGGGCTTCTGCGGTGATTGGTGGAGTGTGTAAGTCTCCCCCCGCAGTTAGACGGATTTTAACATCTGTGAGGGGTGTATCTAGAGAAGTGACCACCCTACCTGTGTTTATGGGTAGAGTTGACCACAGATGGCTAATAAAGTTTTGGAGTATTCTTTCTTATAATTTAATCATGCTCTCCCCTTGCTTTGGGTATCCAGCATGATTTGTTGTACGTGATGATTCACATAAGTTCTTTCCTTCTGATTTATTTCTTGAGTTTTATTTATGTACCTTATTTCAGCACATTTGGTCTTGGGTTGGTACCCCTTTTGACCTTGTTATTTTGGCATGTTTTTCTGCCACCGTTTGTATCTTCTTGATGAGGTGTTCTATTTTTTTGGAATGCCTCAAGTTCAGAGAAGTAGCAGGTAGTGGAGTTGGTTTTTGGACTCTCTTAGGAGCAGTGTCGGCTGTAGTTTTGTACATCGTCGTAGCGAGGTAGTTTGTCATTTCAGTTTTCTCTTCCTAGTTCAGACGTACTTTGATACTGTGAGTTTGTGTCAGTTTGTTGACGCTCACAGGGTTGTTGTTGCTTTTTGACACTTGCTAGCTGTTGATGTTTTCCTTCTACTTTAATTTATATTACTTGCTCTCTGGGATGATTTATTGCTAGGACTGCATGTTAGATATTTTTAAGCTTACAAAACCTATTATTAGTAAAGCATACATGCAATCTCTTTCAAAAACTAACTCACTACTTTCTGGTTAGAGTAAAAACTTTTTCCTATACTTATTATAAATCTAGAGTCTGCTTAGCATGAGTTGTTCTTTGGGAACATTTATACTCATGTAGGATGTTAGAGTCGATATAAACAAGTATCTTTCGCAAGCGTATAATTATACTGTGAATCGTGGACTAGATGATCCACTAAGCCGATGGATACGACTATCTTCTCAACTTAAACTGGAATTCATTCATAATAACATATGGTTTTCTTTTAAACTGTAGAGTTTGGAGTCTTGCTTGAGTATCTGCAGTTATCCCCTGCACGACGTGGACTCACGACGCGTATTTTCCCTTACTCATATATGATTTATTTGTTGGGAAAATGCGGGTTGTGACATTAAGAATTTTCTCTCAATGAGAAAGCTAGACACGGTTTCATACCATGCCCTAGGGACTTGCTTCAACCCATATAAAGCTTTTATAAGCTTAAAAACATAATCAGGAAAGTTAATGTTAACAAAACCTAAGGGTTGCTCAACATAGACCTCTTCTTTTAGGTCACCATTTAGGAAAGCAGACTTTACATCCATTTGGTAGACCTTGAATCCTTTATGTTCGGTATAGGCAAGGAACAGTCTTATAACTTCTAATCTAGCTACTAGTGCAAAGGTTTGATCAAAATCTATACTAGCCTCTTGCATGTATCCCTTGACCACCAATCTAGCTTTATTCTTGATTATAATACCATTTTCATCAAGTTTATTTTTGTAGATCCACTTGGTTCTAATGATGTTATGTCCTTGTGGTCTGGGAACCAGCTTCTAGACCTTGCATCTTTTGATCTGGTTCAATTTTTCTTGCATTGCCACAATCTAAAATGGATCTATGTTTGCATCTTCAAACCTTTTAGGTTCAATCTGAGACAAGAAGCTGGAGTATATAGTAATGTTGAGGCTTCTGCTCCTTGTTGTAACCCCTTGGCTAGCATCACAAATGATTTGGTCCCTTGGATGTTCCCTCAAATTCCTGACTGCAGGAGGCATTCTTTCTTCAACATCATGAATCTCAGTGATTTGATCCTGCTGGTCTTCACCCATATCATATGTACTTTGTCCTTACTCAGGAATGCACACACCATCATCTTCTCTTTGGGTAGTTAGAGGAGTTTCCTTGATGGTTAGTTTATCCACCTCCAACTCTACACCTACAGATCTAGAGGAGCTAGGCAACCCACTGTTAATTATAGAAGTTTCATCAATGATTACATACAAAGACTCTTCTACAACTTGATTTTTCAAGTTGTAGACTCTAAAGGCTTTGTTATGGTTGATGTACCCAACAAAAATTCCTTCATAGTATTTGGCAACAAACTTAGTCAAGTATGACTTTCCATTATTGAGCACAAAGCACTTGCTTCCAAAGATCTTGAGATAGACAAGATTTGGTTTTTTGCCTTTCATAATATCATTGGGAGTCTTCTGGTGATACTTGTTGATAGAGGCTCTATTCAAGACATGACATATAGTGTTCACTGCCTCAGCCTAGAAGTATTCTGGGAGAGTGGTGTCACTGAGTAATGTCCTGATAGCTTCTATGAGAGTTCTATTTTTCCTCTCAGCTATACCATTTTGCTGAATTGTTCTTGGAGAAAAAAACTCCTGGTGAATCCCTAGTTCATCACAAAACTTTATCATGCCATCATACAAAGATTCAGTACCATGGCCACTTCTGATTTTGACCACAGAACTGTCATTTTAATTCTGAATTTGCCTAACAAAGGTCACAAAGATGTCTAGGATTTCAGACTTTTTCTTTAGAAAGAAAACCCAAGCAAATCTTGAAAAGTCATCAACTATCACAAGTGTATAGACTTTCCTACCTAGACTATGAACTAGCATAGGACTGAACAAGTCCATATACAAGAGGTACAAACACCTCTTAGAATCCTTTTCCCCAATGCTCTTAAAGGATTCTTTGGTCTGCTTGTCATTTTGAAATGAAGAGCAAATGCGTTCCTTGGTGCATCTTATATTAGGTCCATTTCTGACTTGCCCTTCACTGAAGAGCTTGCTAATTATCTTATAGTTCAAGTGACCAAGCCTCTTATGACATTGCACACAATAAGAGACTTTCTTATTTGCTACCAGACAAACTGGTGAGTCTGTACTTAAACATAAAAAAGTTTAAACAATATATATTTCCACTCTTAGTGTCTGTCAAAATGACCTCTTGGTAACTTGATCTCTTAATCAAATACTCATCCTTATGGAAGACAATGACATAGCCCATATCATGCAGTTGACTTATGCTGATCAGATTGTGTTACAACCCTTCCACATAAGCTACTTTTGCAATGGAGACTATGCCATTAGAGATCATACCATAACCTTTTGTAACTCCTCTGTTTGAACCTCCAAAGATCACCTTAGGTCTGTTCTTCACAGAAGTATAATCCTTCAGGTGGCTCCATGTTCCAATCATGTGTATGGAAGATCCATTGTCCAAGTACCATATAGGTGCATGGGTACTTGGACTATCCAGCAAACATAGTTTAGTTTACCTTAGGACCCCAAAAATGATTGGGTCCTTGGTTCTTGTTAGCCTAAAAAAGAACATGTCTACATGCAGCTCTTCTGATAGGAAGACTCACACTTGCCCTTAACACACTAGGTTTATGCCAGTAATCTATGGCAAAGTGACCCACTTTACCACAGCACCAACATTCATGAATGTTGTATCTCGTCTTCCTAACAGACCCTGTGGTGTGCAAGCTGTCAACAACTATCTATTTAGAAGGGAGCGTGGTTGCTTTCTTATTGTTTCTTTCAGCATGAATCTGACTGAAGGAGAGTCTGCCAGTAGATGTACTTGGCTTACTCTGAGTTTCATCAACAGTAGTCTTCTTTATAGTTGACATGTTATTAATAACCTCAGAGATAGCCAGGTCAGGCTTACTTACTGACTTATCTTGGTCAGGATTTTTGCTGGAAGAGCCTGAGGATGGGCCACTGCCATATCCTTGAGGGTGGGGGTTGGAGCACCAAATACAAATGGTCCATAATAGTCCATCTGGATTTCCTTATAGGGAGCCTTCAGTGCACTCACACCGATGTCCTTTCTTCTTCCATTGTAAGATACTTTTTTATTCTTACAAGAAGAGTTCATATTCTTCTAGTGACCATATATGTTGTCCTGGTCAGACCTGTTAGAAGGGAGAATTATCTTGTTAAAGGTGGTCTGAGGCACTACTGGAGCTTTGCCTTTCCCTTTGGACTTGGCATCTCTAAAGTTCCACTTGTACCCCAAACCTATTTTATCCTTTTGAGAGGTAAATGAGTCAATCAGTGGTAGCACTGTTTTGGGCTTTGAGAATTCAGTCACCAAAATTTTCTCCTAAAGAAGCTTCTCTTCAAGATCTATAATGACATTATTCTTCTGGCTGTTGGTCCCAATTTGGATGATTGAGATTGTCTTGAGTTGGCTAACTTCCCTCCTTATCTGATCCAGCAATGATGTTGATTCAGACTGTAGGGAAGTAGCTTGCTGCAAGGAGACAATCTCCTCATCTTGTCTCTTTAGAAGCCTTTTGCTCCTCTTTAGAGCATCCAGAATTACACCATATTTGTAAATCAATTAATTGACATCATCTTCAAAATCTGAGCCATCATCTTCACTAGAGGAAGGGGATGCTTCAGATTCTGAGCCAGACTCATAGATAGAGTGAGAATAAGGGATGGAATGTACCTCCTCAGGAATAGCATTATCCTGATTTTCTTCTAATAGAGCCATGAGACTGAATTCCTCATCCTCTTCCCAATAACTATCAAAAAAAGGATAGTGGAGCCCTTATGCCAGATGGGGCAGCAAGATTATCAGCTCCTTCTTCAATGGACATGAGACCAACGTAGGCCTCCTCTTCCTCTAATTCTGAAGACTCAGAATCACTGTCTGAAAGGCTTACTTTCTTCTTGGCCAAGAAGTTATTTTCATTCTTCATGTCCCTGTGATGATTTTTGCCTTTAGACTTCATCTGCTCCTTCCTCTTAGCAGGACAGTACACAATGACATGTCCACTCCTGTTGCAACAGTAACAAACAACATTAATCTTAATATATTTGTTCTGTTTGGAGTCATACCTTTCCCCAGAGTGGTCATTTCTGGATTTGTCCTTGCTGGAGTAGGACTTCTTTGAGGTGGAGCTAGAAGAGCCTTTGTTCTTCCATTATATCCTCCTCCTCAATAACTTCTTGAACTACCTGAAGAACATTACTAGTTCTCCTTCTGAGAGTTAATTCCCAGAGGAGCTGGGTTCTGAGCAATCTAACTCAGCAATTCTCCTTAGAGGAGAAGGGGTCTTTTCCCTGCTTCTTCTTATGGCTTTAGCTCTGAAGGCCACTGACTTCTCTTTGCTGAGAGATCTGTCTGCATCATCTTCAGCCATCCGTGTGCTCAACTATATCTCATGGGATAGTAGCTTCCCAAACAAGTTTTGAGGAAGAGTGTTGTCCAGGTTGCCAACATCTCTGATGGTATAGATCTTGATATCACATTCCTTGTTCAGGGATTTCAAAAACTTTTCATTAAGCTCATAAATAGTGAACTGTCTGCCATAGGTGATTAGACTGTTCACTATCATGAAGAACTTTGCATAGCATTCAGCTATGGAGTCCTTCTTTTATTGTTTGAAAGCTTCATATTGCTGATTCAGGAGAGATTTCTTGTCATCCCTCACCTCCTCTATTCCTTCCTTGTAGACAATGAGGAAGTACCACATTTCCTTAGCTGTCTTGTAGTGGACCAAGTTCTGGAAGTTGGAATCATCTATGGCACTGACAATGATATTTTGTGCCATCTTATCCATGGTTGCCAGGATGACCTCATCCTTGGACATTTCAGTGTATTTCTTTGGGGTTTGGACATTGGCATCCAGGATAGATATCTTCATGGGAATGAAGGATCCTTCCTTAGCTATAATGAAAATCCTTGGGTCTGATACTTCCATAAATAGCCTGACACTCTCTTTCCAATTCCCAAAGTTTTCCTTTATGTAGATAGGGAGCTTCATGGAGCTCAACTCCTTGTGGTTCTCACCTGAACCTATGTAGCAAATCTTTAGCTACTCTTGGAGATCTGTTCAAAATGTTAAGTACTTTTTGAACAACCTCTCTCTGATACCACATGAAAATCTTTGTTTCAAGAGTATCTTAACACCTAGAGGGGGTGAATAGGTTTTTAGATCTTTAATGACTATTTTTTAATTTGGTGAGTTGAGTGATTGACTTTATGTTAGCTTTCAAAAATTAACACCAGCACACCAGTATATATAGTTGTTCACCAAGGTATAGGTACATCCACTTTCGCTCCCACCTTTCTAATAGTGTGTTAGATAAGGCAATCTTCACAACAACTCATCTCAATGAGCTTACAATATAGATCCCTCAGGATCTCTCAGACTCCTCCAAGTCTTACCTCTGGCCCAAGGCCCTACAACTCAGAGATATAATATCCTACAGCTAAGTGATCCTTCTGATCACCCACCTCATACTTAATCAAAAGCTCTAAACTTAGGCTAGGAGGATAGCCCTATACTCAGATCCACCATAAGATCTTACAACTCAGCCTTTATATTTCAGGCTTACAGCTCAGATCAAGATTGATCCTATAGGAAGAGATAGTTGTTGATGATGATGGACTCCAGAGAAGTGATTTTCTAAGTCTTCTATCTAGACTGAGTGAGCTCGGCCCTAACTTCTTCACAACACCAGATAAGTATATCTTCAGGATGGTTCAGCTTGTGTTAGGAAGAAACTCAGAAATTTGTGTTTCTGAACTTGTTGTTGAAGACAAAATGAGATTTCAGTTCTTTATTTCTTCAACAACCCACCTTGTCTGAAGATTTCAAACTTGATATTGATCACCAGTTGTAGATCTATACTGCTTCATTTTCAGCAAGAAGATGACCAAAAAGCTTCGTCTCCAAAAAGACACATTTTAATTTCTGGGAACTCTACTTTTGTATCCCGCCGTCCAACGGCTCTTTGTGCAGTATGCACCACCGGAGTAGATAACTGCAACACTGCTTTTGCATTTAATGCAGTACAAAAGGTAAGCGATGCCTTTTGTCATCTAGCGTGCAAGGCCCGCGACATTTGAATTCTTGCTGATGTCAGCATGACTCAGCACCCCTGTACTTAGCAAATTCCAGAGAATCTGCACAGGCATTGAGTGAAGCCTTGTCACTCAACGCAAATGTACTTAGCAAAATTCTCCAACTTGAGGCGTCGAGTGAATCTTCAACACTCAACACTTCTAACATTTACAGTTTAACTGTTAAGGCGTCGAGTGATCCTTCATCACGCAATGCTTCTAGACTTGGTCGAAATTTCTCTGTATGAAGGCATCGAGTGCAGCTTCTTCACTCAACCCTTCTGGCTTTTGACTGTCTTCTCGATGAGGCGTTCAGTGACCTGTCTTCCCTCAATGCATTTATACTTGTCAGAAATCCTTGATGAGTTGGCATTTAGTTAACTAACTTCACTCAACGCTTCTATCCTTGGAAAAATTTCTTGATGAGGTATTTAGTGGCATGTCTTCACTCAACACTTCTATACTTTAGCTATTTTTCAAAAGTGTAGGCGTTGAGTGAACTACCTTCACTCAACGTTTCTGTCCTTAGACAGATTTCTGGTCAACAACTCTGAGCCTTTAACTGCTTGAGATTTTGTCAACATTTTTAGCCTCTTTGTGTTGAGTGAACTGCCTTCACTCAATGCATCTAGACATAGCCAGATTTCTGCTTTGCCAGCATCCTGTCTAGAGTCCATCTGTTATTGTTACTCTGACTATCTATCTAATTAATATAATAAAGTATAACCTGCATACAATGAACTTGAATATATATTAAATACATTCATGTGTTTGTTATTGACTTTTGGGCCTTCTTCAAATCTAGGACATTTTGATCAATGGACCCAACAAATTCTCACTTCGATGAGGAGCACCACAAAAATTTCAAAATATTTGGCGCCTTTTTGCGGCTTCCAAAAGATTAACTTTGTTTTGAAGCTCGGTAACCTTAGAGGCCAAATGAGATATCATTTTTTTAAGAAAGAAAATTAAAACAACCTTCACTTAATAGAATCGAATTTGAAAAAAAAAATTAATAAGAAAAATTGGGGTAGACAAAAATATAATGATAAAATTAATAAAATTCACGCTTTCAAAATATCAACAAAAATAACTCCCCAGCAACGGCACCAAAAACTTGATGAGTAAAATTTAGGATTAATAATATCTCCAAATTCTGCGAACTATAGGCAAGAGCATCAATCGTTCATAGTATAGGATATTTTAAAATAAAATATCAAGCATCGTATTTTTTTGGGCCTGTTCATTACTTCTACTCATGCAAATTAATATTATTTTATCAAATATAAAAAAGTGGTTAATTAAATAATAAGGAGAAATTTAATAAAATAAAGATTATTACTTGATCTAGAATCCCTTTGAATTAAAATAAACTTTCATGAAATAATAAAAGGCAGGCTTCTAATTACTTATTTCGACCATGGAGTTTTCCAAAATACGAAAGCGCCTCTCTCGAGAATACACTCTCGACAAACCTTAGATTGATCGATTAAGACCTCTCGGCCAGTCGAAACCTCTAAGCGTGTTTTAGGCGGTGAACACCACTATTGGATTTGACTATAATCTAGAAGATTTATGTCATCCTATCTCGAGGAGTGCAAGCAAATAGTTTTATCTTTGAGTGATCTCCTCATATCCACAACCTCTTGGTAAAATCTAGAACACAAATCCAGGAATGAATAACGTATTCATGACATATGAATTCGACGTAACTAAATTCAAAGATAAATCGAAGTGAATAATAATAGAGAGCTTGACAATTTTGAGAAAAATAAATAAAGATTATTTCATTCCAAAGTTCATCATGATCAAGTGCTAAATGAAGTTTAGATACAAATCATAAAAAAAATAACAGAAGAAGGTAGAGAGAGACATGATTGTAAATGAAAAATATTTGAATTTAAAATAAACAAAGCTAAAACTACACTATGAAATGGAAAATATAGAAAAGAAATGCAAAATACTAAAAACTAAACTCCAAAATCTTCCTAAACCTAACTAGCTCTGACCCCAATCTAATTAGATCTACCCCCTCCAGCTCCTGGCATTGTATGGAATTTATAGTGAAGGTTGATGGTGAGTCACACCACTAGGTCACGCCCGTGCCCTAAGGCGTGTAACGTGCGAAACCGACGTCTTGAAAGCCTGAGAATGTTGGGGAAATCGCCAAAATCTGTTAATTTGAGGTTCACGACCCTAGGTAAAGCCTGTGACCTTGGACGTGCCATGATTGTTTCAAAAAATGGCAGGAACATGAAATGGAGGGAGTTATTCTGGCGGCTGCAGAAGAGTTCGTGCCCCTAGGTCATGCCCATGACCTAGGGCGTGTAAGCTTGGAACGGCTTATAGCGGAAATTGTCTTCTTGATGGCTGAGTTACCCCCCCCCCCCCCCCGGAGCTGGTTGTCACGCCTATAGGTCACACCTGTGACTGGTCGGCATGTAACTTTAATCCAACGTGGCATTGAAAGTCTTTAATTTCAAGGATAGCTAAAAACCTAGAGGGGGTGAATAGGTTTTCTTGTCTCTTGTGACTATCTTTAACTTATTGTGTTGTGAGTTAGCTTAGTTAGCTTTCTTTCAATACAATCACACAGCACACACAAGATTTATAGTGGTTCCCCAGATTATGAGTACGTCCACTGTCCCTCCCAACTTTCTAACAATTTGTTACATAGGGCACTTCACCAATTCTCAGCTCATAAGTGCTTACAACACAGATCCAGCAAGATCTCTCAGTCTCCACCAAGACCTACAACTCAGGAACAAATCCCTACCTCAGAGCAAGCTTGCTCCTAGAACTCAATGATCCAAAGAACACCTACCTCAGACAAAATTAATAGTCCTACAGCTCAGGCTAGGAGGTTACCCCTATACCTCAGAGAGGATGACACTCCTACAGCATATACACAAGGCCCTACCTCAGATCCAAGGCTGGATCCTATAACTCAGGCACAAAGGCCCTACCTCAGAGGGAATGACTCTCCTACCTCAGGGAAACAACCCTACCTAAGGCACACAGGCTCTACACTCAGATCAACAAATGATCCTACCTCAACTTTTATCAAATAGTCTTATAACTCATATCCAAAGGATCTTACTGCTCAAATCCAAGAATGGATCCTACAGAGGAAAAAGAGTGTTTGTTGGTGTTGATTTGACACCAGAGAAAATTTCTCTAAGCCTGTCTTCCTGTACTGAGAAATACGCAGCCCAAACTTCTTCTCAACAAAAAGAAAGATGATCTTCAAGAAACTGCTAATTGTGCTGGAAGTATCTTGTAGTGGCCTACTTCTTCTTGAACTGAGTGTGAATCTCAGCCCTATCTTTGAGTCTAGAGAAATAGTTCTTTAAGCCTTATTTTTCCTGAACTAAGACAGCTAAGTCCTATCAACTTCATAGCAATAAGACTGTTGATCTTCAAGTAGACTTGGCTTATACTAAGAAGTAACCTGCAGAGCACTGCTTCTTCAAGCATTGATTGTAGTTGAGTTTAGAACAGAGGCCTTAAAGATGAGCAGCTGTTGTAAGCTTGCTCTGCTTCTTCCTGAACTGAGAAAGAAACTCAGTCCAAACTTCTTCTTCATAGCTCTAGAAAGTGTTCTTCAGGAATGATCTGCTAGGGCTATGAAGTGCTGCAGCTAGGGCTTGCCTTTCTGCTTCTACTTACTCGGAAATTTTCTTTAATCTTGCCATTAAAGGTGTTGATCACAACAGCTATCTTCTATTTGCTTCCAGTTACTGCATCTAGTGTAAAACCTTGCTTCTTCTTCTTTTACCTCAGAGATTTCTCTGAACTAGTAGTTAATGTTGTTGATTACAACATCTTACTTCTTCTAACTTCCAGATCAGCTGCAGGTAGGGTTTTTCCTTGGCCTCTTCTTCTTCCTCAGAGATTTCTCTGATCTTACGGTTGCAGGTGAAACTCTCAATAGCTACCTTGTTGAACTCTCAGATCAGAAGTTAGAACTCCTTCAGGCTCTACAACAATGGCGAGAGGAAGAAGATGAAGTTCCTTGTTTTCAAAAATTTGATTTTTTTTATTATTTGAACTGTCCTTCTTATCTTCCGCCATCCAACGACTATTTGAGTAGTGGGGCCCACCATAATTAATAGCTCCAACTAATCTTTATCTGCAAGAGTCATACTGTAGACCTACGACATCGTTTATCATCTAATGTAGCTTTCCCGCAACAATTTGAAACTTTGTTGACTCATGCTGACGTCAGCATCTGTGGACTTAGCCAAATTCTCAATTTCATCCCAGGCGTTGAGTGCATTGAGTGAATGGCCTTCACTCAGCGCAAAAACCCTTAGTTAGAATAATTGCACTTTCAGGCATTTAGTGTGTTGAGTGAATAGCCTGCACTAAACGCTTTTGTCCTTAGACAATCTTTCTGTTGATTAGACATTGAGTGCGTTGAGTGAGCCTTCATCACTCAATGCCAACATGACTTGGAAAAATTCTGCCATGCTAGGCATTGAGTGCGTTGAGTGAATCTTCATCACTCAACGCTTCTGGACTTGGCCAATTTCTTCTGTGCTGCTAGGAGTTGAGTGCGTTGAGACAGCCTACATCACTCAATGCCCCTGGACTTAGCTGCTTCTCATAACGCCTACCTTCTTGTTGTGGCATTGATTGAACTGGCTTCACTCAATGCTTCTGAACTTAGCCGCAACTTTCTTTATTAATGCGTTGAGTGATCCTTCATCACTCAATGCTTCTGCCTTTGCCTGTCTTTTTGATGAGGCATTGAGTTAACTGACTTCACTCAATGCTTCTGTACTTGGCCAATATTCTTGATGAGCTTGTGTTGAGTGAGCTGTCCTCACTCAACGCATCAGGACTTAGACAGATTTTTCTGTCTATCTCTCCTTAGGATTTGTCTGAACATTGTTATATCGGCGCCTTCTTCTTAGGCATTGAGTGTGCAGTCCTCACTCAACGATTCTGGATATAGCCAAAATTCCATGCTTGCCAATGCTAATGCTTTGACTGAAAGTATCTAGCGTCTACCTAAAACACCTAGAGGGGGGTGAATAGGTGATGTTTGTGACTTTTTGCGAAATAAAAATTATCTAAAAATTCAAGCATACAAACACAGAGATTTATAGTGGTTCCCCGTATTGGGTACGTCCACTATCCTGCCTCACCTATCAACTCTGAAGGGTAAGATTCGGCTACTTCATCTTTCTCAGATTATCACAATCTTACACCTCGGAGCAACGCTCCTACACCTCAGAGAACAAACTCTCCTACACCTCGATCCACAACCGGATTTACAAACACGATCCACAAATCAGATCTACAAACTCGATCCACTAACCGGATCTACAAACTCGATCCACTAACGGATCTACACTCGGAAGAACAAACTTCCTACAGTCTCGGAGACAAAGGTCCTACAAAAGTTAAAACAATTTTACAACAATAATAAAAGTTTTACTCTTCCAGATCTGAAATCTTCAGAGATCTTCCTTCTTGAAAACTGAAAATCTCAGTGAAGATGGTTGAGGAAGAAAACTCGAGAAAGCATGATCTCAAAACTTAGGATCCGACACGATCAAGTAGATGTTGAAGAATTTTTGAATCTTGGATCTATCGAATCTTTTCTCCTTCTGAATCACTGGATTGAGAGAGGAGCGGCAGAGAAGAATGATGATGAAAACGGTGCGGCTTCTCCCAAATTTTGGAAAGTACGAATGTGATTATGATTACTATAATAATAATAATTATTATTATTATTAGAGTTAGCAAATCCTCTGAAAGGACTATTTATAGATCATCGTCAAATGGTCATAAGAAATTGAGGAAAGATCCACGTGAATCAATCATGAGGAACTTAGATTAAATTTGAAATCCCGTCAGAAGATTAAAATCGAAATTTCTACAACTCCATTTCTCGAGAAGAAATAGATTTCTCGAGAAATCATTTGCTTTCTCGAGAAAAGACTTAACGAAATTTCTTTGAAGTGAAAACCTGATTTCTCTAGAAGGATATGATTTCTCGAGAAAAGTACTTAGCGCAAATTTAGAACTGAAGACAGATTTATTAAGAAGGATATGATTTCTCGAGAAATAAATTGCTTTCTCAAGAAATAGCCTAACCTTCTCGAGAAATTTACTTAACGTAAATTCTGTGTACTGAAGTACTTATTTCTCGAGAAAGAACTTGGACGTCTCAAGAAATATACTTGGCTTCTCGAGAAACACTTTTGATTTCTCGAGAACTACTTTCCTTTCTCTAGAAATAAACTTGGTTTCTCGAGAAATCTTCAGGGCTTTTCTCGAGAAAAGACTTAGAGACAGTTTCAAAAAAAAATCCGAGAAGTCTAATGGGTTCTCGTGAATAGCTTGCTTTCTCGAGAAATATAAGTAGACTTCTCGAGAAACAGACTTCAATTTCTCGAGAAATGGACTTAGAAATTTTTTCGAAAAATTTTCTTTTCTTCTTTGTTGAAGACCAACAACCATTCCTTTCTTCCATTTCTTTAGTACTTAAAAATGAAGTGCAACCCAATAAAGAGGTTACACATGAGTAAACACCATGGATCACACAATGAGGGATTACATTGCATGGTCCTGTGTTTAGTGACACATTGTAATCTGACATTGGTCTACACTTGGCAATAATGACCTGCAAGCACTTAACTAAAGAATAGCATCAAATACATACTTAATTCATCTTAGTTCAAGGGTGACTTCACACAAATCTAGGTTATTGTGGATACAATACCCAATATTGACAAACTCAGCTATACTCTACACCTCTTGTTATATGGCATTGAGTGAACTGCCTTCACTCAATGCCTGTGGACATAGCCGCATTACTGTCTTGCAAACTGCTGGGATTTGACTATCCATCCTTTACTCGATGCTTTTTGGAATCTGTGAAGCTTGTGGACTTAGATGATTTTCAGTATTTTTAGCATCCTTCCTTGGCATCTGGCGTTGAGTGAACTAGCTTCACTCAATACCTATGGACTTAGACAGATTATGTCTCTCCACATCTCTACCTTGTGAAAACCTGTCACAAACACTTAGACAACCTGTCCAAACTTGTTCCAAGGAACATCATGCATATGTTGAACTTGAACAACATCAAATACAAATATGTTCTAAGTGTTGATGGTGATGCCTCTTCAAATCTAGGGAACATTGAGGGCAAAATTCCCAACAATCTACCCCTATTTGAAGAAGGCAGAATACACAACAATATTAAGAAGCATTTTCTCATAAAGCAAATAAATTTAGAAGCAGCTGTAAGCTCCCTGATACCACTTGAAAATTCAAAGCAGTGTACAGCTCTCCTCACTAGTTAACACTTAAGTGGAGGACTTTCCTCAAACCACTTGAGGGTGGAAACATACTATGCAATGGCTCAACATTGCTCTCTTCATATTACTTGAATGTTTTGAAAGATAGGGGATAGATCTGATTTACTCTAGAGGGGGTTGAATAGAGTATTAAAACTTTTGGCTGTTTTTAAGATTTATATCAGAGTAAAAATAGATGATACCAATAATAATAGAAGGAAATAAAATAGGCTAAACTAATCTATCTATCACGGCACAGTAAGAATAAGAAAGAGAATGAGCAACCAGACAACATAAGAACTTAATAGTGGTTCCCTAACCTGGGTACATCCACTCTTCTACCACCCTGGTAGGAATCCACTAACAGGTTTTGATCAGGTGACTGCCACCACAAGATCTATTTCCAAGGAGATCTCACAACCCTTTAGGCTTTTGATCAGGTGCCCAAAAACCAAGAATAAACTTTTGAAGGGAGTTAATAAACCCTTTTATAGGATGTGAGAGGAGGTGATGATGTCTTCTCTTTTCTCTATACAACAGAGAAGACTAGTGGATTTGCTGTTATCAAGACTCCTTCTGAAATACTAGAATGATTCAGAAAACCTGGATCCTTGCTCAGGGTGTAGGTCTTCAGCCTTGTCTGAAGGAATCCTGAAACTTTCTTACTGATTCATAGTTATTGTCCTTGAATGTTCCTGGAGGATAAGGTTGAAGAAGACTCTTTATTATGATGGATGTTCTTCTTTAGTCTTCAGAATGGACAAGGAGAAAAAAGAATGTTTTTCTGTATGTACAGAAGAAGTTCTGTATGATGTTGTTCTGCGCAACTGTATATTCTTCTCTTTACTGACTGTTGTCTGTGAAGATCTATTCTGGGGTGTCATCGACTGAAAAGAGAAAATCTATTTTATATTCTGCAGTCAATAATTTCTCCTTTGAAATTTTAATTCCTGCATTAAATGTTGATTGCCCTGGAGAATGAAATGGCTAGAATATTTACTTTAATAAGTTTCCCCAACTGTCCCATTAAAATAAGCAAGTAATTAACCCGATGAAGACCATAATTAATGCTGCCAATAATGTTCATATTCAGAAGAATATAAGAATTAATTACTCAGGAATATAACTGCAAAATAATATAGAAATTAAGGGACAGAAGGAAAACTTTTCATTTTGGCTAGGGACAGAATTCGTCGACCTCAAAATAGAATTCGTCGAATGGAGATCCAAGTTCGTCGACTTGAGAATTCCTGTTCGTTGACATGAGCTCTGCGAACTTCATACTGAGAATATCTTGCCAATTCTATGCTCTGAGTTCGTCGAGCTGAGAATCTGTCTGAAGGAATAGATCGTCGACCTGAGCTCGAATATCGTCGAGCTCAACTCAGAGAATTAACTCTGATTTTGTCGATCTGAGATCGACGATCGTCGAGCAGAGTTCGAAGAACTTCGAACTGATAATTTTGCTCTCTGAAAACTTCTAAGTCTGAGTCCACTAAGGTTCTTTGTTGGCTGGTCCATGAAGGTGGAACCTAAATACTAGCCTAAACTCTAGGACTCATATACTTGACCCTAGCTATACAATGTGGGTCAAACTCAACCTAATTTAGTGAACCTAGCCCAAATCCAACTAGGGATCCAACAATCTCCCCCTATTTGGGTGAGGTCACTAAAAATAAATAATAGAAACAATCATAAAGCATAAACACATATATCTGACAGAAATAAAACATTCAGCAAATATTTATAAATAAGTGCTTCATGATTAGACACACAGAGTTTTAATAGGAAACAAGAATAAAACATAAACAAAATCTCTTATTCTGCTTAGACTTTTCTTTCTCATGCTTCTCAGAAGGCTGTCTGAAAATGATTTCTCTATTAAGATCAGCATCTTGCCTCTTTGACATAGTCATATCTGATGCACCAATTATATTGAGAGATTTTGCTCTTGGAACTACAGCTTCTGGGTGCAATTTCATGTAATCATTAACATTAAAGAATTTGTTTGTCTTAGCATACCTTTTAAGTTCTTCCTTTTTGTATGAAGACATAGTTGAAAATTGAGAGGGATCCTTTCCTTCAGCCTTTGCTTTGTTGATTTGAGAAAGTGCTATCAGTTCCTGAAATCTGGCCATTTTAGCTGTTGTCTCCTGCTCTGGATCTACAAGTGGTATTGGAGGAGATGCTGGCCTTTTAGGACTTGAGTCCTTATGTGAATCATCAAAGGATTCTGGATCACTTTTCTTATATACAGCTGAAGGAGGTTTGCTTTGAGATGACTGCTGCTGAATGCCTAGCCTGAAATTTCTCTGAAAAGTTTTTGTGATAGGTGCAGATCTTTGAGATACATTTCCAGAGGCCCCCTGAAGATGGAGGAGGAGGAGGAGGAGGGTCTTTCCTAAATTACTTATGAGGAGACCTGTACCTCATTCTCTTCTTCCTTTCTGAAAGTCCACCTAGTGCCAACTACCTTCACCTATGGGGGGGGGGGGGAATAGGTGTTTTGCAGCGTTTTTGCAGAATTAAAATTGTACCTGCACAAATAAACCAAACAACACAGCACAGAAAGACACAGGCAAATTATAGTGGTTCCCCGATTTTGGTACGTCCACTCTCCCCCTTCGACTTATCTCCCAACCAGGGACGACTCGGTCACTTCACCAACAGGATTGAAATCCAATCCTCACACTAACGGAAGGAACCCTTCCAAACGAAGGAGTCACCACTCCTACACCACGGGTTTCACCCAACCCTTACAACTAGGAACCAACGTTCCTTTACAACAAAATGGAAAATGGAGTGTATTAGAAATACAAACTACTTATGGAGAATAGGGTGTCCCTCTTCGTACGACAACGTGTTCTTGAAGTCGACGAAGAGTCCACGACCCTAGATCTCACTTGGAGTGAATCTCCCCGAAACCGGCTGCGGCAAGAAGGGCGGCGGCTTGGCTCTCGGGATTGGCGGCGACAACGGAGTGTTGCGGCTGTTCTTTGGAGATTCAAACTTCGTAGCAAAGCCGGCAAGGTCTACCAACGGTCACACTAGGATCGATCGTCTCGATCGATTCGGAAGGGGAAGGTTTTCCCGATCTACGAATCAAGAGACAAAGGATCTCATGTTAGATGCGTGAGATGCTGTGCTTGGCTGAGCTTCTGTAGCCGGGAGATCTGGAAGAAACCTCGATCAGCGAGTGCAATCAACTGGCACTAGTGGCGAAGGCGGAGGAGCAAGATTCACGATCTAGGTCACGTCGGCGGCTCGTCTTTTTGAATCCGTGTATTCGTCTGTCTGCTGCTCAACAATACCGATGAATTTATACATTAGGTCATCCAAAGTGACCGTTGTGGGCCCCACCAAAAAGAAGCCCTAAGACCGGCTCCAAACGGCGCATGTTAACTTGGACCGGTCCAGAGAATAGCAGAAATTTGCCCAAGTGGAATTCGGCGAGAATCGAAGGTGATTCTCGACAAATCGACGTGAATCCCCTACGATTCTCGCCGAATTCCACTTAGCAGAATTCTAGCTTCATTGAAATAGCAAGCCGGAGAGAAACGGCGAGAATCACAATTGATTCTCACCGAATCGTCGAGAATGCAGAGTCATTCTCGACGAACGTGATTCTCGACGATTCTGCCTTAGTAGAATTCAGGGCGGCATTGAGACGGCCGGCAGCGGTCGGCGGGAATCAACGATTGATTCTCGACGATTCGGCGCGAGTCACTAGTGAATCTCGTCGAATCGGCGAGAATCACTTAGTGATTCTCGTCGAATCTAACTTAGACGAATTCTCGTCTTTCTTCCCGTGAGTTGCTTTGACCCATCCTTGCTCCTTGTCTGCTCTTGATCTTTCTTAACCCTGTGCTTGAAAGTAAGTACACTCCAATAGAGAGAGTATACGTAAGCCAACACACTGATCTGCTCAACGAGGGATTACGTTGCACAGACCCGTGTATATTGACCTACTGCACCCTGACATTGGTGTGTACTTAGCGAGGAATAACTGCAAGCACAACTTGAAGACAAGTGATCAAATACATTGTCAATTCACCTTAGCTTGTTCAGGGGCTTCTTCAAATCAGGTATATTGTGGATACAATACCCAACAATCTCCCCATATTTGAAGAAGCCTAAACCCTACAAGCTAAGGTGAAAATAACGGCTGGAAGAAAACACAACTTTGAAAGATGGGAATAGAAGTTCCATACCATTATCTTTTAGAGAAATTGGAGCATACACCTTAGCACC
Organism: Platanthera zijinensis; assembly: GCA_039513925.1. Classification (NCBI taxonomy): domain Eukaryota; kingdom Viridiplantae; phylum Streptophyta; class Magnoliopsida; order Asparagales; family Orchidaceae; genus Platanthera; species Platanthera zijinensis. Next base: position 40,661,079 of record CM077094.1, read on the forward strand.
TTAGCCGAGAGGGTAATCTCCGCCTTTTCGGCTTCTGCAAATTTGGGACTGTTGCACTTGATACCATGCTCCCCCTCAGTTCTTGCACCTGTGATTACACTTGAGTTCCTAGCAGATGCTCCCCCTAGATGCACAAGCCAGGGCCTTCTGAAGTTTTCATTCCTCATAGTTTAGCATCCCCATTTCAGTTTTGAAGAGACTGAACTTGGCCTCGTCTAGGGGCTTTGTGAAAATATCTGCAATCTGCTTATCTGTGGGGACATAGTAGAGAGAGATGTCCTTGTTCTCCACGTGCTCCCGAATGAAGTGGTAGCGCACTTCAATATGCTTCGTTCTGCTGTGCGATACCGGATTGTTGCCAATAGCAATTGCACTGGAGGAGCCGCAGTACATTGGTACTTCCTTGAACTGAAGGTCATAGTCTGCTAACTGGCTTCTGATCCATAGGAGTTGTGCGCAACAGCTGCCTGCTGAGATATACTTAGATTCAGTTGTGGAGGTCGCTACACAATTCTTCTTTTTGCTGTTCCATGAGATAAGCCTTCTTCCGAGGAATTGACACGTCTCGGAAGTGCTTTTCCTGTCATCCCTACTCCCTGCAAAATCAGCATCTGAAAAACCTATTAGCTCGACATCATTGTTTCTCGGGTACCACAAGCCAAGATTAGGGGTACCTTTAAGGTATCTAAGAATTCGCTTTGCAGCGACATAATGAGATTCCTTAGTGTTCACCTGATATCTGGCACAAACACATGTGGAGAACATGATATCCGGTCTACTTGCAGTAAGGTAGAGCAGGGATACAATGATGCTTCTGTATTTGGTTTCATCAAAAGGTTTCCCTTTCTCATCCTTATCCAGAGACATGGTAGATCCCATTGGAGTCCTCATAGAGGTTGCATTCTCCATTCCGAATTTATTGAGGAGTTCATTGGTGAACTTCGTCTGAGAAATGAAAATTCCCTCCTCAGACTGTTTCACTTGAAGTCCCAAGAAATACTTTAGCTCTCCCATACTGCTCATTTCAAACTTTCCTTGCATTAGTTTAGAAAACTTTTTGCAAAGATTGTTGTCCGTTGAGCCGAATATAATGTCATCGACATAGATTTGCACCAGCAAGATCTTGCCTTTGACTTCCCTGAGAAACAATGTCTTGTCTATTTTTCCTCTAGAGAACTTGTTCTCAAGAAGAAAGCTATACAAGGTCTCATACCAAGCTCGAGGAGCTTGTTTTAACCTATATAGAGCTTTATTAAGAAAGTATACATGATTAGGATAAGTAGGATTGACAAAACCTGGGGGTTGAGCGACATATACTTCCTCTTTCAAGTCTCCATTCAAGAATGCCAATTTCACGTCCATCTGATAGACTGTGAATCCTTTGTGAGAGGCGTAGGCTAAGAACAGTCGGATTGCCTCGAGCCGAGCAACTGGCGCAAACGTCTAGTCGAAGTCAATCCCCTCCTCCTGTCTGTATCCTTGAGCCACCAGTCTGGCCTTGTTCTTGATGATGACCCCGTGTTCATCCAGCTTGTTTCTGAAGATCCACTTGGTGCCAATCACGTTTTGCATCTTAGGTCTGGGAACCAGCGTCCAGACGTTGCATCTTTCAAATTGATACAGCTCATCTTGCATGGCACTTATCCATGACGCATCTTTGTTCGCTTCGTCGAATTTCTTTGGCTCAACCTGCGACAGGAAGCTAAAATGCAGAATCTCGTTAAGAGTACCTCGGCGAGTTCTGACACCGTCTCGGGGATCTCCGATGATTTGATTTCTGAGATGATCCCTCATGTGTCGGAGCTCTATTAGTCTTGCATCAGGAGCTCTGGCAATTTCTGGGGCACCTTCCTCTTCAGGGAGGACTACTCACTCCTGACTGTCATCCTCGCCGATCAGTGTTGAGGTGGAGACCATGACGTACTTTGGAGTTGCATCTTTCTCGGGCACATCCAGGTGTAGCTTTTCGAGTCTCGCACCTGCATCTTCAAGAGGACCACTGGAAGAATTGCAATTAAGCAAACTTACTTCATCAAATACAACATTTATTGATTCCTCTACCACTAAGGTGTTCTTGTTGAAAACCCTATAAGGCCGGTTATGGCTACTATAGCCCATGAATATGCCTTCGAAGCATTTTTCACCAAACTTAGTACGCGGGTACTTCCCATTATTCAGTACATAATATCTGCAACCAAAGATCCTCAAATAGGACATGGTTGGTTTCCTGCCTTTCAGAAGCTCATAAGGCGTCTTACGATGGTTCTTGTTGATCAACGCCCGGTTTTGCACATGATAAGCCGTACTGTCAGCCTCGGCCCAGAAGTATTCTGGGAGAGAGGCATCATTCAACATTGTCGTGCACGCTTCAATGAGTGTTCTATTCCTCCTCTCCATAACTCCATTCTGTTGAGGAGTGCGCGGGGAGGAGAACTCATGAAAGATTCCAAGTTCTTCACAGAACTCTGTCATAGCACCAGACTCGAACTCTGTTCCATGGTCACTTCTGATTTTGACCACTGAGCAGTTAAGTTCGTTCTGAATCTGCTTGACAAAACTGGTGAAGATGTCAAACGTATCAGACTTGCGTTTTAAAAAGAACACCCAAGTAAACCGAGAGTGATCATCTACAATCACTAGCGTATAAGACTTGCCTCCTAAGCTACGAACTTGCATTGGACCAAACAAGTCCATGTGCAGAAGATAAAGACATCTTGAGGAGTCTTTGTCTGAGATGCCCTTAAAGGTAGCCCGAGTCTGTTTGCCCTTCTGGCATGCAGGACAGGGGCTATCTTTGATGCACTTAATAATGGGAGCATCCCTTACTAAATCTTTAGAAAACAACATACTAATTGTCTTGAAATTAATATGTACCAATCTCTTGTCCCATTGTTCACAAAGAGATGCACTGCCTTTTGCTACTAGGCATACAGGGGTAGAAGAATCTAGACTAAGAAAATCTAAACAGAAAAAGTTTCTGCTCCTAATGCCGGTTAATACGGTCTCCGAAGAGGCACAGGATATTATCAGGCATTTATCCTTGCAGAACTTAACGTCATACCCTTTATCACATAACTTGCTAACACTTATCAGGTTATGATTTAACCCTTTAACATAAGCCACATCAGTGATAGAGAGTATACCGTTGGAAATCATACCGTAACCTCTGGTGACTCCCCGATCAGATCCCCCAAAGATGACTTTGGGTCCATTCTCGACTGGAGAGTACTCCCGCAGTAGGCTTCTTGTCCCAGTCATATGTCGGGAGCATCCACTGTCCAAATACCATATAGGAGTCTTGGTGGCCTTTGGACATTCCTGCAAAACAGAATTAATTTCCCTTAGGAACCCAATCGAACTTGGGTCCTAGATTCCTCGTTAGCATGCTCCCCCTCGAATGGTTAGCCCTACGAGTGGTCTGCCTCGCATAGCCAACATGAGGAGTCTCGTTATTCCTCGGATTAAACTAGCAATCCACGGCAAAGTGACCAACTTTGCCACAGCACCAGCAGTCAAATCTGTTATACTTTCTCCTAGGACCCTGCTTCACTCTTGGAACGGAAGGTTCAGTCGGGGCCTCGGACCTGGAGGTGGAGGCATCATGTTGGGACTTGCGGGTCCAGAATCGCCCCTGCGTTGCGGCGCTATGCGGTAATGGCTTAACTGGCTGCCCCGTGGATCCGCCCGAGGACCTTTGATATAAAGATTAGTGGCGCCGTCCTCCATCAGTCCGGGCTTTTGGTGCGAGTGGTTGCGCTAAGTCCTCTCAAGTGGTATCAGAGGGGTTCGCGGGTTCGATACCCCGGGGTCATTTCCGGGGGGGATTGTTGGGACTTGCGGGTCCGGAATCACCCCCGCGTTGCGGCGCTATGCGGTAATGGCTTAACTGGCTGCCCCGTGGATCCGCCCGAGGACCTTTGATATATAGATTAGTGGCGCCGTCCTCCATCAGTACGGGCTTTTGGTGCGAGTGGTTGCGCTAAGTCCTCTCACATCATGATGACAACAGTCGCATGATTTCTTCACCTCCTGGTTTCTCAGTGTAACAGGCTTGGCCTTGGGTGCCTGCTTCCTATTATGGCCGCTAGAGAAGTGGCCATAATCCTCCATCTGAACTTCCTCATAAGGTGCCTTGAAGACACTCTCGCCAAAGTTGCGGGGGAAGGCCCACCCCTCATACCGGCTCTTGGGCTTTTCAACCGAAGGCCGGAAGAAGTGGCCATAAGTTGACTCAAAGTCCTGTTCATTGCAGGGATATCCAGGCTTCCTGAATTCAACAGGGTTGAGTGAGGCCTTTCCCTTTTCTGTAGTAGAGGCCTTCTTAGCAGCCTTATTTCTCCTCTGCTTTTTGTTTCTCCTGGATAATTTACCAGGCACACCCACATGCCCCAAGCCAGCCCCCTTAGCCTGAGCAGAGAAGGTATTAACCAGTGGAAGAACAGTCTTTGGCATAGAGAAGCTTTGGACAATCTTCTTTTCTGCCGTAAGTTGTTCTTCCAACTTATTGATTTCTTCCTGTTTAAGGTCAAGGAGACTTAGAGACTCTTAGTGCTTAGAGATGAGGTCCTGGTGCTCCTGTCGGAGAGAAATCAAGCTAGTGATCTCTTCCCTTAGGGAGACACCCTCGACCTTAAGGAATTTGACTTCCTTTTTCTGAGCCCTCAATCTCTTGCGGCATTCCTCGAAGGTGTTGAGCAAAAGCTCATACTTTTCGAGGAGCTCAGCTTCTCGGGCAGATGGGCTGTCCTCGAGATCATCATCAGGAGACTCATAGTCAGAGTCAGAGAGGGGGGTACGAGCTTTTACCTTCCCAGTGAATGGGGGGAATTCTCCTTCTGAGTCAGAGCGACCCACCAGCCCAAAGTAGGCTTCCTCGTCATCACTGGAGTCTGAGGAATCAGACTCACTCAGTGTCTTTGACTTTTTAGCGATGTAGCTCCTCTCCTTCTTCTTATCTCTAGAGGTCCTATGCTCTTCTCCCTTCCCCTTCTCTCTCTTGCCTTGATGGCAGTCGACCACGACGTGTCCTGGCTTATTGCATCCAAAACAAATGATGTTAGTATTACGATGTTTGTTCGGTTTTGATTCATACCTGTCAGAAGAATAATTCTTCTTCTGAATTCTGGAGGAGGAGCCGTCTCTCTTTCTTTGATTCCTCATCTTGAGGAACTTCTTGAATTCTCGGGTGATGAGGGAGAAATCTTCTTCAGACAACTCTGAGCAGGAGGAGCATGGCTCGGAGTCTTCCTCCTTATACTTTTTCCCCGCACGGGATGAAGCCGCACCCTTTCCCTTCCTGGAGTGAATGGCTTTTAGGGCCACAGTCTTTTCCTTGGCTGCAGCCTTCTCTGCTTCTTCTTCAGCTTTCCTCGTGTTCAACTGGTGCTCATAGGACATGAGCTTCCCAAAGAGTATCTGAGGATCAGTTTCAGCTAATCTGCCAAACTCTCGGATGGCGCAGATCTTCGTGTCCCATTCCTTAGTAAGGGACCTAAGGAATTTATCGTTAAGTTGATTATTAGTGAACACTCTTCCGTATCCCTTGAGAGCATTGACGATCTTGAGGAAGTTTTCGAATGTAACTCCGATCTCTTCCTTGGGCCCCTGCTTGAAGGCCTCATATTTCTGATTCAGGAGGGATCTCTGATCATCCCTCACTTCGTCTGTGCCCTCCATCAGGATAATCAAGCTGTGCCAGATATCCTAAGCCGTCCTGTAGTTGCAGAAGTTCTGCATCATGGAGTCATCGACTGCACTGATCAGTATGTTCTGTGCCTTCTTGTCAAGTCCGACCAGCACCATATCGTCCTTGTCCATTTCAGAAAGCATATTTGGCACCATTTTGGTAGGATCAATGGTGGAGGCCTTAGTGGGAATATAAGGTCCCTCCTCCACGACCATGAAGAGTCGAGGGTCGACTGCTTCCATGTAAAATCTAATCCTTTCCTTCCAGATAGGAAAGTTTAGCCTGGTGTACACTGGGATCTTGCCTCAGTACTTGAGTCCGTCCATAGTAGATATCTGCCTTCTTCTTGACACTAGTGGCAGGAACTTACTCGAGGTGTTAACCCCTTTGATGAGTAACCTCCCTCTGATACAACTTGAAAGTCCTCCTAGTGCCAACTACCTTCACCTATGGGGGGGGAATAGGTGTTTTGCAGCATTTTGCGGAATTAAAATTGTACCTGCACAAATAAACCAAACAACACAGCACAGAAAGTCACATGCAAATTATAGTGGTTCTCCGATTTGGGTACGTCCACTCTCCCCCTTCGACCTATCTCCCAACCAGGGACGACTCGGTCACTTCACCAACAGGATTGAAATCCAATCCTCACACTAACGGAAGGAACCCTTCCAAACGAAGGAGTCACCACTCCTACACCACGGGTTGCACCCAACCCTTACAACTAGGAACCAACGTTCCTTTACAACAAAATGGAAAATGGAGTGTATTAGAAATACAAACTACTTATGGAGAATAGTGTGTCCCTCTTCGTACGACAACGTGTTCTTCAAGTCGACGAAGAGTCCACGACCCTAGATCTCACTTGGAGTGAATCTCCCCGAAACCGGCGACGGCAAGAAAGACGGCGGCTTGGCTCTCGGGATTGGCGGCGACAACGGAGTGCTGCGGCTGTTCTTTGGAGATTCAAACTTGAAAGTCCACCTAGTGTCAACGACTTACACCTATGGGGGGGGATAGGTGTCTTTGCAGCGTATTTGCGGAATTAAGGTTTTACCTGCACAAGAAAACAAAACAACACAGCACAAAAAGTACACAAGCAATTTATAGTGGTTCCCCGATTTGGGTACGTCCACTTTCCCCCTTCGACCTATCTCCCAACCAGGGACGACTCGGTCACTTCACCAACAGGATTGAAATCCAATCCTTGCACTAACGGAAGGAACCCTTCCACACGTAGGAGTCAACACTCCCACAACACGGGTTGCACCCAACCCTACAACTAGAGACCAATCGGTCCTTTATAATGAAAGAGAAAATGAAAATAGCTTGTAAGAAATACAAACAACATGAAGATCCAGGTGTCCCTTTTCGTTAGACTACTTGTTCTTGTAGGCAACGAAAAGTCCACAACTCTAGATCTTTCTTGGAGAGAATCTTCTCTAGATCGACGGCTTCAATAAGAGAGGCGGCGATACTATGTAGATCCAATCTTCTTAGCAAAGTCGGCAAGGTCTTCCAACTGTCACACTAGGATCGATCGTCTTGATCGATTCGGATGGGGAAGGTTCCCCGATCACAAATCAAGAGACAAAAGATCTCTGGATAGACGCGTGAGACGCTGTGCCCGACTAGGCTTCTATCGCTGGGAGAGGTAACGAAAACCCTGATCAACGGTGTCGAGCAACCAGCTAGAGGCGGAGAAGGTCGGCCGAGCTCGCTTCTGATCTAGGGCTTGACGGCGGCTTGTTTTTCTTCGATCTGTAATCCGTCCGTTTATTGTTCACAAATACAGAGTATTTATACACTAGGTCAAGAGATGACCGTTGTGGGCCCCACCAGCAGTAAGACCAAAGTCCGGTTCAAAATCCCGCAGATGTCGTGGACCGGTCCAGACAGAGTCAGAAAAATACCCAAGTCAAATTCGGCGAGAATCGTGGGTGATTCTCGACAAATCGGCGAGAATCACTTACGATTCTCGCCGAATTCTACTTAGAGAATTCTGGCTGCACAGGTTATAGAGGCCGGGGAGAATCGGTGGGAATCACCTTGTATTCTCGCCGACTCGTCGAGAATGCAAAGTCATTCTCGACGAATCGGCGAGAATCACTAGGTGATTCTCGACGACTCTGCCTTAGATGATTTTTCTAACTGCGTCGAGACAGCCGGCCCAACCCAGCAAGAATCAACTAGTGATTCTCGACGACTCGTCGAGAATCACTGGTGAGTGATTCTCGACGAATCGGTGAGAATCATTTAGTGATTCTCGACGATTTACACTTAGACGATTCTTGTCTTTCAACCCGTGAGATGGTCTTTGGCCCATCCTTGCTCCTTGTCTGCTCTTGCTTTATCATAGCCCTGTACTTGAAATTAAGTACACCCCAATAGAGAGAGTGCACGTAGGCCAACACACTGATCTGCTCAACGAGGGATTACGTTGCACAGACCCGTGTATATTGACCCACTGCACCCTGACATTGGTGTGTACATAGCATGGAATAATTGCAAGCACAACTAGAAGAAATTCATCAAATACATAGTGAATTCATCTTAGCTTTGATAGGAGGCTTCCTCAAATCCAGGTAATTGTGGATGCAATACCCAACAATCTCCCCCTATTTGACGAAGCTAAAATCCTACTAAGCTAACATGAATTTCAACATTCCATATAAAATATGCATAAACAAGAAGAGTGAACAACAAACGTAATCATACCAATGTGAGAGTCAATTAATAAACCACACACATGAATATATAAATGTGAATATCCACACATAAATGTTCACAGTTTACTTAATAAAAAGTTTAAATGAGATAACCACAAGAGCTAACATCCTACAGATCTTTGTCCTTAGCTATGTCTTCTTTGAGTTGCTGAGCTAAGAATTTTTTGCTTTGTCGCTCAAAATACTCCTTGGGCTTAGGATAGTATCTCAGAGAGGGAGCTTTGTTTGCCACAGTGTTGCTTCTGAAGAACAAGTTTCTTTTGGCTTCATACATTTTGTGCTGCTCCCACTCGTATTGGCTATATACGTTATTCCTTTTGACTTGCCCTCCTTGTAGTAATGCAAAGGTGTCCAAGATGATACTCTTTGATACAGGACTCCATTTTTCGTTTCTCACATCCTCCTCCAACAATCTGATCTTCTTTTCAGCTGGTGTTTCCTTTGAAGTTCCTTCTTTGATTTGCCTTTTGCCTTTGGCTTTTGCTAAGGCCTCTTGGTCAAACCAGCTTCTTCTTTCAGCCCTCTCCGCAGCTTTCTTCAACTCGACTTCGCCCAGTTGTACTTCTTCAGTCCTTATATCACCCTCAGTAGTACCAGCACGACCCTCATCCTCAGGTGGAGTAACAGGGACATGTATTCCCGATGCTTCTGTTACCAGCCAGTGGTCCGTTTCAAACATGTACCTATTCGAATTATCGAATTTGTATTTGTCAATTATTATTTATTAAGTTGATTAAAGGTGCAGTTATGATGTGGTAGTTTTGAAAGGCATACCTATTGGTCTGATCGAAGTTTAGAAGTACGAATTCTTGAAGCCCTGCCATCTTAGCGTTATACGCTTCCTCCCCCTTTTTGGCTTCGGTGGCTATAGAGTTTGTATAGGAATGCAGAGATGCATCAATGTGCTTCACGGTTTTACTGAATTCGTCCAGCAGAGATTTCTGATTTGCGTTCAGCGTTACCATGTTGGCATAAAATTTTTGTATGGTCTGTGCCACAACATGAACATTTTTATTGACTACTGTCAGGTTGTCAGTATTCTTCTTCAGTCCTTTCATGAGAAGAGAGACGGCTGTGCCTGCCTCTATATATTTTTCATCAAATTTCTTCTCCATCATATCTAGTTTGTGGTTGATCTGAACCACATTCTTAAGCATGAGATCCTCAGAGTCCCGCAGTCTCTTTAGCACTTTGTTGTGGGATTTCTCAAACGTATCCTTGAGCTCATCTAGCATACCTTGGACAAAATTGACAGTGTGATTTGCTATGTTTGCTTGAAGTGGAGGAGCTGCAGGCATACCCTGGTCAGGCTCCCTCGCAGAAGCACTGGGAGAGTTGGATAGTAGTATGGAGTCCACAGGGGGAACAAAGGATTGCTCCCCCTCCATCCTTGCATCTGACCGCTTAGGAGCTTGTTCCTCAGATGGAACCTCAGCATCCTCCTGAGAATCTGCTGCTTTCTCATTCTCTGGTACTTCTTCCTCTATCTCAGTCTCCAAGTGATCATGCTTATCGGCAGAGTTGTGCATATCTTCTTCTACTTCTTCCTCCTCCTCATCAGCCACCTCATCTCCCAGATCATCGTCGATAAGAGCTGCCTCATCGTTCTCAACCTCCTCATCATCTACTACTTCATCTGCCACCATCTCCACAGTATCTTTAGCTATCAGAGAAATATCAGATAAGATGTTTGCAGAACCGGTTACAGGCTCCCCCTCAGTTCCTGCAATCAGGGCGTCAGGAACTTCACTGGGTGCTGCCATAGAATGAGCAGGAGCACTGGTGTCCACGGCTGGAGATGCTGCCTCTTGGTCTATTTCCCTGGCAGCCTGCCCTATTCGACGTTCCCACCGGTCGAATATGCTAGCATCCATCCTTTTCAAGTAGTGCAGAGGCACTCCCTTGCTCATATCAAATGTGTCTCCGTCCAGTTGATTCAGATATAGGCTAATGATTCTGCCAAAGCTGGGGGTTCGAAGTGTGTCTTTAATCCTGTCAAAAAGCATGGCTCCCTAGTTGAACCGCTTCTGGCATACGATTACCACCAGAGTCTTGAACATTTCCCGAGAAATATGGTCGTGGGATCTAGGTTTGCAGATTAGAGCCTTCCCAACGATGTCAGACAACAACTTTCCTTCCTCATTCATATCCTTCCTTTTGATTGACCTGGTCCACCTGGCCAAGCCACAGAGGGATAGGGTCCTTGCTCTATCCTCTTCTTCCAGGTAATCTTCCTCTTCACAACTGGATAGCCACGGGCATTGGGTCAGTTTTCTGGCAGATAACTTGATTTTCTTCCCGGCAACCTTGCTTTTGATGGAGGTGTCTTCATGACGGAGCTTTGCCATTGCAAAGAACTCCAATACTTCCTTGTCCAAGATCTTGCACGGGTGCTCCAGCACGAACGTCAGGCCCGCTTCTTCAAGCATGATGATTATGTTTCGGAACTCATCTGAGGCCTGGGAGAACCCGGTTCTCACTAGCTCACATCCAGTGACCAGGCCTGCAGTAGTCCGTGGGGCCATAGTAAACCTAGGCAGAAGGAGAATACCAATTTCAAGTCTAAGGATCTCCGAAACCACGAGAGTGAGAGCAAAATCTAACCAAGCTCAAGTCACGAAAAGGGACAATATGGAGATTACCTAGTGGGGAGAGGCAGATAAAGTTCCGGCTTCTTCACGACGGAACACTCGAGGACGCCTGAGACGCGGAGCTGCGGCGATCGGCAGAAGGCGTCGGTCGTTAGGTCACCACGGAGTTACGCAGGAGAAGGTCGCCGGGAGGAGAGAGAGACGGGGATTCTTGGATGGGGTCTTGGCGATGCTTGGACGGGGTCTCGGCGGAACGGTGAAAGGCGGAAGACGAAGAGTCGGAGGGTATCGTCGGGAAGAGTCGGTTTGAAATGATTCCGGGTTTAAGTAATATCCGAATACTTAGTGACTATCCTATTCCCGCCGAATGGCTCCCCTGGTTTAAATATCTCAGCGAGATTTGACAATTCGGCGAGACTTGTAATTAGGTGAGTATGTGATTTGATATGACGAGTATCGCCTATATTCCAACATAATGTTTTTTTTTTCAAGGGTTGGAAGGGCTCAGGAGGCATACTTGCTTCTACATCCACTAAAGGGATTGCCAAACTACATGGCTTAGGAGGCACATCAACTAGGATTTACTTGACATCATGACAGTGGCTTTGCCAATTTCACCGGTCATTTCTAGATGGATAAGTGCAATAATCTTGATGTCAGAGGTCATGTTCAGTGACTCTTCATGACGTATCTTTTCCATTTTCGGAGGCGGACTTATCCCCAAAAAAAATGTCAAACTAATCTCTACTAGTAGAAGTAAAGGTTATCTCACACATATACTCCTTCCCAAGGTGAATGAGCATACACGAATACTTTTTCTATAAGACAATCTAATTTCAGATGAGGTGAATTCATTATTAAGTGTGGATATGTCAACATACATATATATACATATATGGAATTATTTATGCGATATGGCTCAAACATTTGGGCTAATTGCAATTACCTGTGATAACAAGACGTAACATTCAAATCATTAGCACAGGTTACATCAGGAGGTCAGTATGCATGTGTCTGTAATGATGGCACTGCTCCCATTCTCGACACTTTATCCACGTCAATCTTGGAGCATCTCCTGTCCAGTTCCCGTCAGGATTGTGAGAACCTAGAACACCCTGCAGGAAAGAGTTATCTTGCCTTAGGAACCCAATAAGTATTGGGTCCTAGGTTCCTGTCAGCATAATAAATGGGATGCATCCCCTCAGGGATCCTGGAGGGAGGACTAACATTGCCTCGAGGATGTGGAAGTCCCCTTGCCTTTGACACAGAAGGGTTGTGCCAACAATCTATGGCAAAATGACCCACTTTGCCACAACACCAACATTCATGAAGGTTGTACCGCCGTTTGTGACCTGAACCGGTGACTGAGGTAGTCAAGGACCTAGGTCTAAACGGGATAAAGCCGGATCTGTTCTCAAAATTGCCTCTTCCATCGTGACACTTGGAAGGGTGGAAAGAAGCCATGTAGTGAGCGTCATGAGGCCTGGGAGGTGGTGCCTTCCTTTCAGTCCGCACCCTTTCAGAGGCCCCATGAGCACTAACTGCATGACTTCTAACCCCCCTTTTTTGTGTCCTAGGGTGGTGAGAGGCGCAGTGAGAGCTGATATCAGCAGATTCATGCAGAGTTGGGGCTGTGGCCGAGAATACAAAGGGTTCAGAACGAGCCTTAGGCATTCTCTACAGGGTGGCCATGACAGCCCTTGCATTAGGGGTGTTTCCACATGAGGCCAGATCACCCTTGCAGTGACCACGGTTGTTCCTGTGATCATACCTGTAGGCATGATGAGTACCCTTCCTTTCTGGAGTGGGGGGTCTAAATACCGTTTCCCCATTTCTCCATGAATTGATGATTTGGGAGATCCACCCATTTTCTGCTTTTCTTTTGATAGCATCTATCTTGAAAAAGTTAGAAACAATCCTCTTCTCGGTCTCTAGATGACTCTCTAGATCCGAGATCTTTGAGTCCTTTACCTTGATGGATTCCAATTGGAGATTCATCAAGGTCTTCAGCTGAACAATCTCCTTAGCTTGCTCCTCCACAAGTAAGTTGCTCTTCTGAAGGGCACTCTCAAGAGAATCAGGATTTTCAATCCTTTGATTGAAGCTATCCATATTCCTTGCATCTCTGGAAGGGCTACCCTCTGAATCGTTCCTGTCTTCAGGAACTTCAAGAGCAGAGGGGCATGAGGAAGAAGTTACCTGCTCATGGCTTTGTTGTTTAGGGTTACCGAAAATATCGGCAGATACTGTTGAGTCAGCTTCATCAGAACTGCTTTCCTCAACTTCTTCTTCAGTCTCTGACAAGGACACAGGAGCCCTGATACTGACAGATTGATCATGCCCTTCTTCTTCAGAAATGAGGACCCCTACATAGGCTTCATCCTCTTGTTGACGACAGGTCCCTGTTTTCTCTGATCCCTCCATGAGGTCTGAGATGGTTTGCCACATGGACTTGGCAGTCCTACACTTATCCACTCTAGAGCGAGATGGTCCAGACCAGACATCAGTGATGATCTGACAAATCACCTGGTCCAGGTTGAACAGTGAGAGCTCTGTCTCCGACATCTCTTTGGGACACTTGGGGATTTGAAGATCTTTCCCCGAGCTGGAAGCCTTCATGGGAATGAAGGGACCCTCTTCCAGAATGAGTGATGCTCGAGGGTCGATGGCCTCCAGATGAAATAGTACTCTCAACTTCCATACATAATAGTACTCCTTTGTACATGAGGGGAGTCTTAGAGGAGGGACATCACAATCCAACTCCATGCTTGAGTCTTAGCTTCTTGTTGACACTGGTGGCAGGATTCTACTCAAGGTGTTAACCTTTTTGATGAGGAACCTCCCTCTGATACCACTTGAAAGTCCACCTAGTGTCAACGACTTACACCTATGGGGGAGGGGATAGGTGTCTTTGCAGTGTATTTGCGGAATTAAGGTTTTACCTGCACAAGAAAACAAAACAACACAGCACAAAAAGTACACAAGCAATTTATAGTGGTTCCCCGATTTGGGTAGGTCCACTTTCTCCCTTCGACCTATCTCCCAACCAGAGACGACTCGGTCACTTCACCAACAGGATTGAAATCCAATCCTTGCACTAACGGAAGGAACCCTTCCACATGTAGGAGTCAACACTCCCACAACACGGGTTACACCCAACCCTACAACTAGAGACCAATCGGTCCTTTACAATGAAAGAGAAAATGAAAATAGCTTGTAAGAAATACAAACAACGTGAAGATCCAAGTGTCCCTTTTCGTTAGACTACTTGTTCTTGTAGGCAACGAAAAGTCCACAACTCTAGATCTTTCTTGGAGAGAATCTTCTCTAGATCGACGGCTTCAACAAGAGAGGCGGCGATACTATGTAGATCCAATCTTCTTAGCAAAGTCGGCAAGGTCTTCCAACGGTCACACTAGGATCGATCGTCTCGATCGATTCGGATGGGGAAGGTTTCCCGATCACAAATCAAGAGACAAAAGATCTCTGGATAGACGCGTGAGACGCTGTGCCCGACTAGGCTTCTGTCGCCGGGAGAGGTAACGAAAACCCTGATCAACGGTGGCGAGCAACTAGCTAGAGGCGGAGAAGGTCGGCCGAGCTCGCTTCCGATCTAGGGCTTGACGGCGGCTTGTTTTTCTTCGATCTGTAATCCGTCCGTTTACTGTTCACAAATACAGAGTATTTATACACTAGGTCAAGAGATGACCGTTGTGGACCCCACCAACAGTAAGACCAAAGTCCGGTTCAAAATCCCGCAGATGTCGTGGACCGGTCCAGACAGAGTCGGAAAAATACCCAAGTAAAATTCGGCGAGAATCGTGGGTGATTCTCGACGAATCGGCGAGAATCACTTACGATTCTCGCCGAATTCTACTTAGAGAATTCTGGCTGCACAGGTTATAGAGGCCGGGGAGAATCGGTGGGAATCACCTTGGATTCTCGTCGACTCGTCGAGAATGCAAAGTCATTCTCGACGAATCGGCGAGAATCACTTGGTGATTCTCGACGATTCTGCCTTAGATGATTTTTCTGACTGCGTCGAGACAGCCGGCCCAACCCGACAAGAATCAACTAGTGATTCTCGACGACTCGTCGAGAATCACTGGTGATTCTCGACGAATCGGTGAGAATCACTTAGTGATTCTCGACGATTTACACTTAGACGATTCTTGTCTTTCAACCGTGAGATGGTCTTTGGCCCATCCTTGCTCCTTGTCTGCTCTTGCTTTATCATAGCCCTGTACTTGAAATTAAGTACACCCCAATAGAGAGAGTGCACGTAGGCCAACACACTGATCTGCTCAACGAGGGATTACGTTGCACAGACCCGTGTATATTGACCCACTACACCCTGACATTGGTGTGTACTTAGCATGGAATAACTGCAAGCACAACTAGAAGAAATTCATCAAATACATAGTGAATTCATCTTAGCTTTGATAGGAGGCTTCCTCAAATCCAGGTAATTGTGGATGCAATACCCAACAAAACTTCGTAGCAAAGCCGGCAAGGTCTACCAACGGTCACACTAGGATCGATCGTCTCGATCGATTCGGAAGGGGAAGGTTTTCCCGATCTACGAATCAAGAGACAAAGGATCTATGGTTTGACGCGTGAGATGATGTGCTTGGCTGAGCTTCTATAGCCGGGAGATTTGGAAGAAACCTCGATCAGCGACTGCAATCAACTGGCACGAAAGGCGACGGCGGCGGAGCAAGATTCACGATCTAGGTCACGTCGGCGGCTTGTCTTTTTGAATCCATGTATTCGTCTGTCTGTTGCTCAACAATACCGATGTATTTATACATTAGGTCTTCCAAAGTGACCGTTGTGGGCCCCACCAAAAAGAAGCCCTAAGACCGGCTCCAAACGGTGCATGTTAACTTGGACCGGTCCAGAGAATAGCAGAAATTTGCCCAAGTGGAATTCGGCGAGAATCGAAGGTGATTCTCGATGAATCGGCGAGAATCACCTACGATTCTCGCCGAATTCCACTTAGCAGAATTCTAGCTTCATTGAAATAGCAAGCCGGAGAGAAACGGCGAGAATCACAATTGATTCTCGCTGAATCGTCGAGAATGCAAAGTCATTCTTGACGAATCGGCGAGAATCACTTCGTGATTCTCGAAGATTCTGCCTTAGTAGAATTCAGGACGGCGTTGAGACGGCCGGCAGCGGTCGGCGGGAATCGACGAGTGATTCTCGACGATTCGGCGAGAGTCACTAGTGATTCTCGTCGAATCGGCGAGAATCACTTAGTGATTCTCGTCGAATCTAACTTAGACGAATTCTCGTCTTTCTTCCCGTGAGTTGCTTTGACCCATCCTTGCTCCTTGTCTGCTCTTGATCTTTCTTAACCCTGTGCTTGAAAGTAAGTACACTCCAATAGAGAGAGTACACGTAAGCCAACACACTGATCTGCTCAACGAGGGATTACGTTGCACAGACCCGTGTATATTGACCTACTGCACCCTGACATTGGTGTGTACTTAGCGAGGAATAACGGCAAGCACAACTTGAAGACAAGTGATCAAATACATTGTCAATTCACCTTATCTTGTTCAGGGGCTTCTTTAAATCAGGTGCATTGTGGATACAATACCCAATACTTTCATTCTGCTCATTCTTTGATAGCCGCATCCACTGTGGCAACCCTTGGTATGGAGTAATCTTTTGCAAGATATAGTATAGAGTATCATTTGTGGGATTTGGCTTAGGAGCAGCCTTTGGAGCAACTTTTCTCTTCTTAGCAACCTTCTTTCTTGCCTTGGGATCATCAGAATCATCAGAAACTTCTTCATCAATGTCATCATCAGAAGATCATTAAGGATTGTCATACAAAGCATCTATCTCTTTTAAGGTTTCCTTTGAGATTTTTTTTTCAGCTTGAGGAAGTTTTTGAGGTTCAACAACTTCAGGTGGAGCAAAATTCTCAGTGATCATCTGATAATCCTCTACATCTTTGTCAGTCAACAGAAATTCAGTCAAAGCTGGATCATTCTAAATAAGTGCGAGTTCTTGTGCCATATCTTGAGCAATCAAATCATCTAAATTTGGGATTGGGCTGTCATCCATAATATAAGTTGGAGGTGAGAAGCTTGGCTCAATTCTATCAATTTTAGCATCTGATGGTTTATCAATCATTTGAGCACCAAACTTTCCTTCAGTTGATTAACAACTTCAGAACTTATTGGAGGAGTGTAACATACTATAACTAAGGATGACTATGAGCAAACTGCTGGAAGATAATTTATATATCCATAAACAAAAGGTTTCAATAAATTAAACAAATCTATTATGGGATTGATAAAACAATCACCAACAGTCATAATCTCTGGAAGATCAACTTGCTCATCTGCACTTAACATATCAAAATCAATTAACTCTGCCTCTGTAATCAAATCATCCATTACTGGTAACTCAAAATTCTGCAAAACTGTTCCTGCTGCTTCTGTTGCTTCTACTGCTGCTGCTGGAGGAGGAGAAACTGGAGCTTCTTCCCTCGATATTTCCCCTGCCTAGCTGCAGAGTGTCTTATAGCCAGGCCCCCAAAAGAAGGGACAAGAGGGAAGTAGACAGAAGAGAATAGAGGGTGGAGATGGATTCAACAAGAGGTTTAATGTCCTCTGCTATGAGTTTTTTGAGTAGGGGAGTGATGATGTGTAGGAGAGAGGGAATGGAAGGGGAATCCATTTGCATGAACTCAGACGGTGTCTTAGTTGATATAGAGGGATGGATGGTGGATGATGATGAAGGGAAGGGTGTGGAGTATGGCATTTGCTCATCCTGAGGTGAGGGAGTATGGATGGGGGATGACAACAGATCAAAAGATGGTATGGATGTGATGTTGTGGAGGGGGATGCCAACTAGATATGGAGGAAGTGGGCATTAAGGAGGAGTGACATGCTCTGGAGTGCGAGGTGGAGTGGCATGCACTGGAGATTGGGGTGGAGTGGGTTAGTGTTCAGGTGATTGAGGTGGGGTTGATTGATGAACTAGAGATTAAATGTGGGAAGGTTGATGTACTGGTGATGTGGGTGGTGTAGGAATATGAGCTTGAGAGGTAGATGGTTGTTGGAGGGTTGAAGAAGGTGTTTGAACTTGAGGAGATGTTGGTTGTTGAGATGAAGGTGGAGGGGATGGAATCCTGATGGAAGGGGCATCTTCTGGGGGTGGGGGAGCAGCTGAAATAGCCTTGGTATCCTCAGATGCCCTGGAAGAGGAGGGAGCCTTGGATGGCTTTTGGATGTTCCTCTCCCACCTTCCAAATAAGGCACATGTTAGACTTTTGGAGGCATTAATGAAGATAGTCTGAGAGACTAGAAATTCATTTGCTTTCTTTTGAAGAAAGATCCCAAGGATCCTTCCAAAGCACACTTCTTTCCTGCTATTCTTTTTTTTATCAGAACAAATAGTACCTTAGCCCAGTTCACTGGCTTCCTGTTCACAACTGCGCACATCACTAGAAATTGTTGCCTAGTGATATAATCATGGACAGTATGCTTGCCCAGCAGTACCTTGCCCACAACATCAGCTAAGAATTTATAATAAGCAGATAAATGTTTCTTGAGCAATTTATTAGGGTTATCTTCAGTGTAACCCATTTTAATCAACATTTCATCAGATTCAGAGCTATCTATCTCTAACTCTTCTTCTCCATACACTAATCCAAAAATTTCAGTTAAAATGGCGGGGGTGAGAGAAACTATGTTACCCGATATTGTTCTTGTCAAAGTATCGGCATCTGGTGTGGAGGAGGTGAAAACCCATTCTCGAAATATTTGTTGCAACAATCTTTACCCTTGTTGTTATAAAGTTCTTCAAATGTTGTTCCTCAAACAATTTCAAAATGTCTAAGAAGATTTGATCTGAGTGCTGGAATGACTCAAAGTCTATGTCAAATCCCATGTCAAACTTCATTGCAGCAAGAGAACTCGTCGGAATTGTAACGCCCTAAAATGTTGTAGGAGCGACGGGGATCGCTTTTGGCCAAAATGTTTTTTTTTGAGCAGGTGACACGGGTCCCGACACGGCCATGTCAGAGGCCATGTCGGCCGTGTCGAGCTGGCCGTGTGGTCGACCATGTTAAGGTCGACGATCGTCGGGTGTGGAACACGGCCAGGCACACGGCCGTGTCCCAGGCCGTGTAGCATCGGGTCGTTTCGAACTTTCTGAGGTAGTGCACACGGGGCATGACACGGGTCTGTACACGGCCGTGTCCCAGGTGACACGGGCATGTCAGGGGCCGTGTCAGAGGCCGTGTACTTCTCTAACTGAAAATATTGCAAACGGGTGCCGTGACACGGGTCACGACACGGCCGTGTAGAGCGAGACACGGCCGTGTCGAAGGCCGTGTCAAAGGCCGTGTCAGGAGCCGTGTGCTAGTTTTCGAATCGATCGAGACGGCGAATGGGTAACACGGCCAGGCACACGGCCGTGTTGCAACCCGTGTTCGGCCCAGATTTTCTAATTTAGGTTACGATCGTGGCCGTTCGTTCTTTTCCTTGGAAGATCCAACGGTGGGGGACCTCCCTGGGCGGTTTAAGGCCGGGAATAGGATTCCAAACCCTCATTCCCCATTTCCTTTTATCTCTCTAAGTTCTAGAGAGAAGGGAGAGCAAGGAGGCCAAGTTCCGGCCGCCGGCGAAGCTTCGGAGGTCCGTTTCGCGAGCTGAGTTCAGATCCGCAAAGGTGGGAGCGTTGTGGTGGTGTTCAACCGAGCAAATCTTCTCCATGGCTAGGAAGAGGGGACGGAAGGTAACGACACTTCTCCTCTCGGTTTTTAGGATTTAGGATGCATGAATAGCATCCCCTTCCTTTCGTGTTTTGAGCACCGAATCTCTCAAATGAGAGGGATTCGTGTAGCGGTTCAAGAGGAACCTCCGGGTTGAGTATGTTCATCCCGCATGCTTGCATTAGAGATCCGCTCCGTTAGCGGATTAGGCATTGTGGGTGAAGCCGTGGTCGCGACCGATAGTCCGACCCGGTGATGTTGCATAGCGAGCTTCGGTAGAAAATCCGTTGCGGCAATACGCCGTTGTATGTATGCGTTTTCCCCCTTGTATTTGAGTGAGTACTCGTAGTCGGAACCGGACGAGGTTAGCTCCGCTTTGTGCGGTAGATGGTTTCCTTGGAGTACGGGAAAGACACGGTGCGAGTGGTAATTGGGGTGGGGAAACCTTGTTTTGTGCTGTGCAAAGGTGCGGCTAGGTCTCCGTAGTCGGCTGGCTATCCCGTGACACGCAAGTCATGTGGGGAAAGTGTCCCGGCGAGACTAGCCCTTGTGTGAGACTGACGAGAATGCCGAGCGGAGGGCAAGCCCGGGCAATGTGGCCATGAGCGGGTGGGGTCCAACAAGGCTTCTTAGAATCGGTCAGTGTGAGACGGAACCCTGACGTGCGACGTCAGATTATGCGGGCAAGCTCGGGGTTTAAGACCCATGTGCGGGTGGGGCCATTGCATGGTTTCGTGTGACGGCATGTGTGCCGTTGGGGACACGGTGTTTCCCTTTTGTTTGCGGCTTTAAGCCAATGGGGAAACAGAAGTACCCAATGTTTGATGTTGTGCTAGATGCATACGAGCTAGGGTGCCTTGGGTGAAACCCGAGTTGCATTCATGTTGCATAGTAGGCCCCTTTTACTTTGTATAAAACATAGAGAACATGTATGCTTTATGAGACATCCAAGCCTGTTTTCCGCTTTAATATATATATGCTCTTTTGGTATACGAAGTGTTAACTTGCAGGTGGAGATGTGTTTGTTACACAGTAGAGGTCAGCCTTTGCTGACCCACGTTACTTCAAATCCTTTCAGGGCAAGGATCGCATGCAGGAGCTAGCGCGCCGGGCGAAAAGCCCTAAGCCTCATGAAGTGTTGCTGTGCTTGGCTAGTTTCTTTTCCTTGTTTTGTTGATGTTGTTTGATCATGTCCGGCTTGCATGCCGAGGTAGCCTAGGGGTGCCTGGCACTTTTATATTTTTGGACTTATATTATGTAAGGCCTTAAGGCCATTTCGATACTCTATGGTTAGTGGATAACTTCTGTCTTTTAGTTTTATGTTTCCGCTGTGTATGTCTGGAGTTTTGAGTTTGGGTAGTTTCATATCATCTTTTAATACTAAAGCTATGGTGTCCGTATGTTGTGGGGCCCCGGCCGGACCCATATTATATGGTCTTTACAGGGGAGGTGTTACAATTTGGTATCAGAGGGAGGTTTGCGTTCCAAGGAGAAGTTTCGCGGTCGAAATTATAAGTCGAGTCGCATATTAGAAGTTATCCACATAGGAGTATCGCGGGACCATGAGTGTCCTTGTGTTCGAGTCTTGCAATTAGAGGCTGATTTGTGTTTTCTTGCTTGTGTTTAGAGTGCAAGCAACGAGGCTGGGACCTCGAGGCCAAGAGAAGAGCTCTCGGCAAGTAGTGTGACTGCGCAAGGTCCGCTAGGGATGGGGGTCACACCGGCCGACTTCTGCCGCATGCTTGCAGAAGCGATGGTGGCGGCCCAAGCTGCAGTGACAACACAGGTAGCAGCTCTCGTTGCTCAGGTAGCAACTCCTGCTACCCCGGCCACGGCAGCGACCGCGCAGGTTGAGGAGGCCAGGCGGGCGGAGCCGCAGGCCGAGAGAGTGGTTGTCGGGCATGGGGACCGGCAAATGAAGTACTTTTTGAGTTTCCATCCTCCAACCTTCAAGGGAGTTGGAACGCCCACAGATGCGGAGGACTGGTGGGCTAGGATTCAGGAGCTTCTGAGGGCGGCAGAGGCGCCAGATGAGAAAAAGGCAGAGTTCGCAGCCTTTATGTTGGAGGGAGATGCCAAGTTATGGTGGGTGAGCCACAGTGGTCGGCAGTTCCCAGGACGCACACCGTCCATCGAGGAATTTGGGAATGCCTTTCTGAAGAAGTACATTCCCGCATCAACAAGGTTAGCCCTCCAGAGGCAGTTTCTACATCTTGTGCAGCGAGACAAGACAGTGGATGAGTATGTTCAAGAATTTACTCGATTGGGTCGTTATGCGGGGACGACCATGGCGGACGATGAAGAGAGGGACAATCTCTTCTACCATGGATTGAGGGAAAATCTAAGACAACCCCTCATATCGATGAAGCGTGCGGGCTTCAACGAATTGGTGGAGGCGGCCCGAATTTTGGAGAGCGATATGGAGCGATCCCAATGCCGAAAGGGTTTCACACCCAAGCAGGGGGGAGAGAAGAAGTCGGCTCAGTTCCATGGAAAGGCGGAAGGGAGCCGATGGAAGAAGAAGCCTCCCCCGTTTAAGTCGGGTGAGAAAAGTAATTGGACGTCCGGAGGGTCACGCTCTAAGGGACCGCAGACGTGTTACAGTTGTGGCAAGCCAGGCCACATAGCAAGATTTTGTACCCAAGGGGGCGCTGAGCAAGAGCCAAGGCAGGAGCAGACTGTGCACTCCGGCCCTAGTGTCGCAGAGAAAGGGAAGATGGCGGAGTCGAGTGCTTCCCGGTTTCAACCAGTGCAGCCAAGGGCCTACAACCTTGGGTAGCAGGAAGCAATCCGTCAACCTGATGTGGTGACAGGTACGAGAATTCAACCTGCACCTTAGACTTCTTCCTTTCAAGCCTTTTTATGTTTGTTGCATATGTGTAGGCTTTGTAGTGGTATTACGGTACCCCGCTAGGGTACTTTTTGATACGGGAGCGTCGCACTCCTTCCTTGTGGAAAGTTTCATCCGGAGGATTGGAGTTTAGTCCTTCTCAACGGACTCAGAATTGAAGGTGCGCATGCCCAATGGGTCGTCTATGACTACCAGGGCTAGAGGCCGGATTTGTTGGAGTCTTGAGGGGGTCGACTTCGTATTGGTAGCGGCGATCTTGCCATTGTCCGAGTTCGATGTGATCTTGGGATGGACTGGCTAGCGGAGCAGCGTGCCAGTATCGACTGCTTGTCCAAGGTGGTAACCCTGAGGGGCGTGGGGCAAGAGGAAGTCAAGTTTGAGGGCCTGCATGGAGTGGCTTGTTCCCTAGTTTCGGCACTTCAACTGGTGCGAGCTGTTAACTAGGGAGGTGTAGCTCTAGTAGCGTTGTTGGAGGTTAGCCTTTCCAGGCTGTCTCTTGGGGAAGTGCCCGTGGTGGCGGAGTTTGGAGATGTTTTTCCCGAGGAGCTACCGGGAGCACCTCCTCGGCGGGAGATTGATTTCTCCATCGAGTTAGTGCCCGAGGCTAGACCGGTGTCGCGTCCACCATTTAGGATGGCACCAAAGGAGTTGGCCGAGCTCAAGGTTCAGTTGCAGGAGCTTTTGGAGCAAGGGTATATCAGACCCAGCTCTTCACCGTGGAGTGCGCCGGTGTTATTCGTAAAGAAAAAGGATGGTAGTATGCGTTTGTGCATAGACAACCGAGAGTTGAACAAATTGACAATCAAGAATAAGTATCCGATTCCTCGGATAGACGATCTCTTCGACCAGTTGGTGGGGTCGGTGGTGTACTCCAAGTTGGACTTGAAGTCCGGATATTATCAGTTGCGGATTCGTGACGAAGACATACCCAAGACGGCGTTTGGTACGAGATATGGTCATTTTGAGTTCTCGGTGATGCCGTTCGGGTTGACGAACGCGCCGTCCGTGTTCATGGAATTGATGAACCGAGTGTTTCTCGAATACTTGGACAGGTTCGTCGTCGTTTTTATCGATGACATTTTGGTGTATTCCAAGTCGGAAGCGGAGCACGAGGTGCACTTGAGGACAGTGTTGCAAATATTGAGAGAGAACCAGCTCTATGCGAAGTTCTCCAAGTGCGAGTTTTGGTTGGAGAAGGTGGCATTTTTAGGCCATGTGATTAGTGGGGATGGGGTGGCGGTAGATCCAACGAAAGTGGAAGCCATCAGAGATTGGCCAGTTTTGAGGACTGTGGCGGAAGTCCGGAGCTTTCTTGGACTAGCCGGGTACTACCGAAGGTTTGTGGAAAACTTTTTGCGGATAGCTCTACCCCTCACTTCGCTAACTCGCAAGGATCAGAAGTTCGTGTGGACTCAAGAGTGCAGTCAGGCGTTTGAAACCCTGAAGGAGAGGCTGATGATGGCACCGATCCTAAGTCTACCAAAGGGGACCGAAGGATTTCAGATTTTCAGCGACGCATCCGGATGCGGTTTAGGGTGCGTGTTGGTGCAGCATGGCAGTATGATAGCTTTTGGGTCGAGGCAACTGAAGCCTCATGAGAGAAATTACCCCGTCCATGATCTGGAATTGGCGGCGGTAATTTTTGCTTTGAAGCTGTGGAGGCACTACGTTTACGGTGCGAAGGTGGAGATCTTCACGGACCACAAGAGTCTAAAGTATCTCCTGGATCAGAAGGACCTAAATATGCGGCAGCGCAGGTGGGTCGAGTTCCTTGGGGACTACGAGGTGGCGATTCAGTACACGCCAGGAAAAGCCAATGTGGTGGCGGATGCTTTGAGTAGGAAATACTCGGGGCAAGAAAGTTGGATTGAAGCTCACGATGAGCGGTTAAGGCAGGACTGGGAGTCCCTTGGTTTGGAATGTGTGGCAAGAGGCGAGTCTAGCGTGGCTCGGCTAAACTGGATTGAGATGCAGAATGACTTATGCGATCGTATTCGAGAAGCGACCCGTGTTGATGAGGAGTTCCAACCCTTCGTGGAGGAAGCTCTTAAGGGCGAGGGTAGCGCATGGGAGATGGTTGATGGGGTTCTGAGGAAGGGCGGAAGGATTTGTGCACCGCAGTTCGGCAAGCTCCGCGAGGAGTTGATGTTTGAGGCCCACTTCACCAAGTACTCCATTCACCCGGGTAGTACAAAGATGTACTTGGACTTGAAGAAGTCCTATTGGTGGCCTGGGATGAAGCGGGACGTAGCTTTGTGTGTGAGTCGGTGCCAAACTTGTGCTTTGGTGAAGGCCGAGTGTCAGAAGCCGGGCGGGTTCTTGAAGCCTCTTCCAATCCCCGAATGGAAATTTGATGACATCTTCATGGATTTTGTGCATGGGTTGCCTAGATCGCAGCAGGGTAATGATGCCATTTGGGTGATTGTGGACCGCTTGACCAAAGTGGCACACTTCATCCCAAACTGGAAGGAGGACGGTGTGGAAAAGTTGGTGGAGTTGTACGTCCGCAATATTGTACGACTCCATGGGATTCCGAAGAGTATAGTCAGCGACCGGGATGGACGTTTCACGTCTAAGGATTGGCGGTTGGTGCAGAAGAGCTTGGGCGCAAAACTCAAGTTCAGTACGGCTTTTCATCCTCAAACCGATGGGCAAACTGAGAGAACGAACCGTACTTTGGAAGATATGCTAAGGATGTGCACTCTCGACTTCGGCAAGAAGTGGGAGGATCACCTCTTCATGGTGGAGTTTGCGTATAACAATAGCTACCAAGCTAGTATCAAGATGGCGCCTTATGAAGCTCTTTATGGGAGGCGGTGTCGAACACTGATGTCTTGGACAGAGGCAGGAGACACAAAGCTTTTGGGGAAAGAAGTGGTAGCCGACGCTAGTGAGCTAGTGCGGACCATCCAAGAGCGCATGAAGGTAGCTCAAGACCGGCAGTCGAAGTATTACAATGCTCGCCACAGGCATGTGGAATTCGCGGTGGGCGACTGGGTGTATCTTAAGATCAATCCATTCAAAGGCGTTTCACGAGTTCGCCGACTCAAGAAGCTGAGTCCGAGATTTTTGGGACCATTCAAGGTCATCGAGCGAGTGGGAGAGGCAGCGTATCGGTTGGCATTGTCCGCGGAGTTAAGTGGATTGCATGACGTTTTCCACGTCTCCGTCCTGAGGAAAGCCTTGTTAGAGGCCAGCGTGGTGATTGAACCGGCGGCGGTGCCGGTAGAGGAAGACTTGAGGACGCAAGTACGTCCTGTCGGGATAGAAGATTCGGAGGTTCGGCAACTGCGGAACAAGGAGGTCCGACTCGTAAAGGTCCGTTGGGACAATTGTGGCTGCGAGGAGCTCTCATGGGAGCGAGAGCAGGCCATGCTGGAGGAGTACCCCGAGCTTTTCTCCTCAGGTATCGTTTAGAATTTGTATTCTTTCCATGTTTTAAATTTCGGGACGAAATTCTTTTAAGGGGGGAGAATTGTAATGCCCCAAAATGTTGTAGGAGCGACGGGGATCGCTTTTGGCCAAAATGTTTTTTTTGAGCAGGTGACACGGATCGCGACACGGCCGTGTCGGAGGCCGTGTCGGCCGTGTCGAGCTGGCCGTGTGGTCGACCATGTTAAGGTCGACGATCGTCGAGTGTGGAACACGGCCAGGCACACGGCCGTGTCCCAGGCCGTGTAGCATCGGGTCGTTTCGAACTTTCTGAGGTAGTGCACACGGGGCATGACACGGGTCTATACACGGCCGTGTCCCAGGTGACACGGGCGTGTCAGGGGCCGTGTCAGAGGCCGTATACTTCTCTGACTGAAAATGTTGCAAACGGGTGCCGTAACACGGGTCACGACACGGCCGTGTGGAGCGAGACACGGCCGTGTCGAAGGCCGTGTCGAAGGCCGTGTCAGGAGCCGTGTGCTGGTTTTCGAATCGATCGAGACGGCGAATGGGTAACACGGCCAGGCACACGGCCGTGTTGCAACCCGTGTTCGGCCCAGATTTTCTAATTTAGGTTCTGATCGTGGCCGTTCGTTCTTTTCCTTGGAAGATCCAATGGTGGGGGACCTCCCTGGGCGGTTTAAGGCCGGGAATAGGGTTCCAAACCCTCATTCCCCATTTCCTTTTATCTCTCTAAGTTCTAGAGAGAAGGGAGAGCAAGGAGGCCAAGTTCCGGCCGCCGGCGAAGCTTCGGAGGTCCGTTTCGCGAGCGGAGTTCAGATCCGCGAAGGTGGGAGCGTTGCGGTGGTGTTCAACCGAGCAAATCTTCTCCATGGCTAGGAAGAGGGGACGGAAGGTAACGACACTTCTCCTCTCGGTTTTTAGGATTTAGGATGCATGAATAGCATCCCCTTCCTTTCGTGTTTTGAGCGCCGAATCTCTCAAATGAGAGGGATTCGTGTAGCGGTTCAAGAGGAACCTCCAGGTTGAGTATGTTCATCCCGGCATGCTTGCATTAGAGATCCGCTCCGTTAGCGGATTAAGCATTGTGGGTGAAGCCGTGGTCGCGACCGATAGTCCGACCCGGTGATGTTGCATAGCGAGCTTCAGTAGAAAATCCGTTGCGGCAATACGCCGTTGTATGTATGCGTTTTCCCCCTTGTATTTGAGTGAGTACTCGTAGTCGGAACCGGACGAGGTTAGCTCCGCTTTGTGCGGTAGATGGTTTCCTTGGAGCACGGGAAAGACACGGTGCGAGTGGTAATTGGGGTGGGGAAACCTTGTTTTGTGCTGTGCAAAGGTGCGGCTAGGTCTCCGTGGTCGGCTGGCTATCCCGTGACGCGCAAGTCATGTAGGGAAAGTGTCCCGGCGAGACTAGCTCTTGTGTGAGACTAACGAGAATGCCGAGCGGAGGGCAAGCCCTGGCAATGTGGCCATGAGCGGGTGGGGTCCAGCAAGGCTTCTTAGAATCGGTCAGTGTGAGACGGAACCCTGACGTGCGACATCAGATTATGCGGGAAAGCCCGGGGTTTAAGACCCATGTGCGGGTGGGGCCATTGCAAGGTTTCGTGTGACGGCCTGTGTGCCGTTGGGGACACGGTGTTTCCCTTTTGTTTGCGGCTTTAAGCCAATGGGGAAACGGAAGTACCCAATGTTTGATGTTGTGCTAGATGCATACGAGCTAGGGTGCCTTGGGTGAAACCCGGGTTGCATTCATGTTGCATAGTAGGCCCCTTTTACTTTGTACAAAACATAGAGAACATGTATGCTGTATGAGACATCCAAGCCTGTTTACCGCTTTAATATATATATGCTCTTTTGGTATACGAAGTGTTAACTTGCAGGTGGAGTGGTACCCCGGGGTCCGTTAGGGACGGCCGGGAGGAGATGTGTTTTTTACACAGTAAAGGTCAGCCTTTGCTAACCCACGTTACTTCAAATCCTTTCAGGGCAAGGATCGCATGCAGGAGCTAGCGCACCGGGCGAAAAGCCCTAAGCCTCATGAAGTGTTGCTGTGCTTGGCTAGTTTCTTTTCCTTGTTTTGTTGATGTTGTTTGATCATGTCCGGCTTGCATGCCGAGGTAGCCTAGGGGTGCTTGGCACTTTTATATTTTTGGACTTATATTGTGTAAGGCCTTAAGGCCATTTCGATACTCTATGGTTAGTGGATAACTTCTGTCATTTAGTTTTATGTTTCCGCTGTGTATGTCTGGAGTTTTGAGTTTGGGTTCTTTCATATCATCTTTTAATACTAAAGCTGTGGTGTCCGTATGTTGTGGGGCCCCGGCCGAACCCATATTATATGGTCTTTACAGGGGAGGTGTTACAGGAATCGCCATTGATAGCCTACAAAAGGAAATAGAGAGATCAAGTGCAAAGAGAAACAGAAAGCGCGGGATAGAGCTCGAAGAAAACCTAGTTATAAGGTTTTCGGAATATGAACCGCCATACTCCGTCCTGCGAAAAGAAAGTAAAATTCTTTGATCTGAGGTCGATGAAATATTTTATTAACGAAAGAGTTCGTCGATCTCAGTTTGAAGAAGGGAAAACTTTTCGTCGTTCTCAGGTCGACGAAATTTTTCTAAAGTTAGATAGTCGATCTCTGGTCGATGAAAGTAGTTCACACAGAGAGTTCGTCGATCTCAGGTTGACGAATTTTCTCAAGAACCATCCTCAGATCGTCGATCTCCGGTCGACGAACTGTGAAAAATTTTTCGACCACAATCAGAAATTAAATTAATGCTTCTCCATTGATCATACCAAGCTTATTCAGAAAGAACAGATGGTTTCTTTCATCCAAGGGTTTGGTGAAGATGTCTGCCCTTTGCAAATCAGTATAGATGTAGACAAGATTAATTTTCTTTTTGTCCACACTCTCTAATGAAATGATGCCTTATTTCTATATGCTTTGTTCTACTATGATGCACTGGATTCTGTGCAATAGAAATTGCACTAGTATTATCACAATGTAGAGTTGAATTATTTAAGTTGAAACCATAGCCTAGGAGGTGGTTTTGAATCCACAGCATCTGTGAACAGCAACTGTCAGCCGTCATGTACTCAGCTTCTGCTGTTGATGTAGACACAAATGTTTGCTTTTTGTAAAACCATGACACAAGTCTAGCACCAAGGATTTGGAATATTACTTATGTGCTCTTCCTGTCCACTCTACATCCAGCAAAATCAACATCAGAGTATCCAACTAACTCAAATTCTGACTCAGTTGGATACCAGAGTCCTAAACTAGGACAACTCTTTAAATATCTCAAAATTCTTTTTAGGAAGATAAGGTGAGATTCTTTAGGGTTCACCTGAAACCTAGCACAAAGACAAGTAGCAAATATAATATTTGGTCTACTTACTGTGAGATATAAAAGGGACCCAACAATGGCCCTATATAATTTTTGATCAACAGGTTTCCCATGTTCATCAGAATCAACCACAACATTAGAAACCATAGGTGTTTTCTTAGCTGAAGCATCAGCCATCCCAAACCTTTTTATCAGCTCCATATCATACTTGGATAAGGATATGAAGATACCATCAGGGGACTGCTTCACTTGGAGACCAAGGAAGTAGGAGAGTTCACCCATGCTACTCATTTCAAACTCGGAATACATAAGATCAGAAAACCTTTTGCATAGTTTGGAATTTGTAGAACCAAATATAATGTCATCTACATATATTTGTACAAACAAGATTTTATCATGATGATGCTTAGTAAATAAAGTCATATCTACAATGCCTCTAGTAAAATTATGCTCTAAGAAAAAGCTAGCTAAAGTTTCATACCAAGCTCTTGGAGCTTGTTTTAGACAATAGAGAGCTTAATGTAATTTGAAAACATAAGAGGGATGAGTAGGAGAAATAAAACCTGGTGGTTGTTCTACATAGACCTCTCCTTTGAGTTCACCATTTAGGAATGCAATTTTGACATCAATTTGGTATATTGCTAACTTTTTGTAGGTTGCATATGCTAAGAATATCCTGATTGCTTCAAGCCTTGCAACAGGTGCAAATGTTTGGTCATAGTCTATGCCTTCCTCTTGTCTGTATCCTTGAGCAACTAGTTTGACTTTATTCCTTATGATAGTATCTTGAGCATCTAGTTTGTTTCTAAAGACCCATTTAGTTCCAATGACTGGGTAGTCATTAGGTCTTGGAACTAAATCCAAAACTCTACATCTCTCAAACTAGTTGAGCTCCTCTTGCATTTCAATGATCCAGTGTGGATCATGCTTAACATCTTTAATGGATTGGGGCTCAGTTTGAGAAATGAAGCAGGCATGCATCAAGTCCTGGTGGAGTTGATGCCTTGTCTTCACACCCACTGATATGTCTCCAATCACTTGAGATGTAGGGTGATCTCTAAGTGTGACAAATTCAGTAGGAGGAGTTGGTTGATCAATAGCTTGGGGAATTAATTCCTCTAGTGGAACTAAGTTAGCTGTTGTTGGCTCAACATTGAACTCGGTGTCTTCATCTTCACTTTCTTTAGAAATATGTGGAGAAATATGTGTAACAGCCTCATTGGTGAGGGTCAACTCATCCAACTTCTCACATAAGTTATGTACCTGCAAAGTTACACTAGTAGAAGCTATCTTCTCCTTGTAAAATATATTAGTCTCATCAAATGAAATATGAATAGACTCTTCAATTTTCATGGTTGATTTATTATATTCCCTATAAGCCTTGCTTACTTGGGAATATCCAAGAAAAATCCCAACTTCAGCCTTGGCTTCAAACTTTCTAATATATTTCTTGTTGTTATTATGAATGTAATAAATATAACCAAAGACTCTAAAATAATCTACTTTAGGTTTCTTCCCTTTGAGTAGTTCATAGGGGGTCTTGCCCTTGAGCTTATGAATCAAACTTCTGTTCAGTACATTGTTTATTGTGCTCACAGTCTCTGCCCAAAAGGATAGGGGCAAGTGAGCATCTACAAGTAATGTGTATGCAACTTCAATGAGTGTTCTATTTTTCCTTTCAACTACCCCATTTTGTTGAGGAGTTCTAGGAGTAAAGAAGCAATGTCTGATACCTTCCTTCTCACAGA
Source organism: Platanthera zijinensis (assembly GCA_039513925.1). Classification (NCBI taxonomy): domain Eukaryota; kingdom Viridiplantae; phylum Streptophyta; class Magnoliopsida; order Asparagales; family Orchidaceae; genus Platanthera; species Platanthera zijinensis. Next base: position 40,692,164 of record CM077094.1, read on the forward strand.
ATTCTTGTATGGTAAGAGACTCAAACTCAGTACCCTGATCACTTCTGATCAATGCAACTGAGTAGAGTGCTCAATCCTTATGCTCTTAAGAAAATCTGTAAGAACCTTGAAGTTATCTGACTTGTTTCTCAAGAAGAACACTCAAGTGAACCTCTAGAAGTCATCAATAATTACTAAGGTATAAGACTTCCCTCCTAGGCTCTATATAGCAATGGGTACAAAGATATCCATGTGAAGCAAATACAGAATCCTAGGTGAATCACTCTTATTAAGTGACTTAAAGATATTTCTAATTTTCTTGCCTAATTGACAAGCCTTGCAAAGGCTTTCCTTCTTGTAGGGGCAAGAAGGCAATCCTCTAACAAAGTTGTCCCTAGAGAGTTTAGAAATATTTTTTAGGTTTACATGACCTAATCTCCTTTGCCAAAGATCATTATTGTTACTTGTTTGATTAAACAGGCATATTTCAGTTTTAGTTGACTTAAAATTAACTATATAGATATTTGCTACTCTAGTACCAGTTAAAACAATTTGTTTATCTACAGAAGTAATAATACAGGAAGTTTTATCAAATGATACCTGAAACCTTTCATCACATAACTGACTTATGGATATAAGGTTGTACTTCAGTCCACTAACATATGCAACCTTCCTAAAGGTGACAGCTCCAATTTTGACCTTTCCATATCCTTCAGTCTGGCCACAATTGGAATCACCAAGCTTTGACTTATAGTTGGTTAAGTTGTCCTTGTTTCCAGTCATATGCTTTGAACAGCCACTATCCAAGTACCACTGTTGCTCTGTAGTGGGATAGTCTTTCACCTGCAATAAAATAGATTAGCTATTCTTGACCTAGGTTACCTTAGGTCCTTGTGTATTTACATAACTAAAGCTGGAAATGTATGAGTATTCTGGTTGATTTTTGTAACCTAAGGGATGATATTTTCTGGGTGGAATTATCCATTGGTTAAAAAGATTAATGTTTTGTCTTGGTTGATTAAAAGTCATGTTGGAATTAAAATTTCTGTTATTATAGACTGGGGTCGACAAATTCTGGTAAGTTCGTCCATCTGAGGTCGGCGAACGGGAATGAGTTCGTCGAACTCCACTCAGAGAATGAAAGTATTCATTTTCTGGTCCCCAATATCGTCGATCTCAGGTCGACGAACCATACTAGTTTCTTCGATCGCAGTTCAGAGAATAATTATAGTAATAGTTTGCATTCAGAGTTCGTCAACTTGAGTTCGGCGAACTGTACACATTTAGTCGATCTGAGTTCGACGAAATATACTGAACATAGTTGTAGTTAGATTTCTTATTTTTCTTTCTCTTAGATTTATTCTTATGTTTTGCTTCTGTTTGGTTGACATTATTATCATCTATCTTTTCCTTACCTTTTTCAGAAACAAATTTTATTGGATTTGTTAAAATATTTTTCTGAATCAATGAGGGTTGGCTTAATGAAGCACCTAAGCCCAGCTTGTTATTAAGTCTAGCATTCACTGTGCTTGTGATGTTCATCAGCTTGATACTTCTCCCATTCAGAGATTCTTCAAGTTGCCTTGCCTCAGTCAATTAAGTTTTTAATGAAATGATTTGTTCATTAGCTAAGGTTAATTCATCTTTTAACTTTATGTTTTCTGAAATGAAATTATCTTGTTCTGATAGTTTTTCTCTAAGTTATTTAATTACTTTTTCAGAGTTAATTAGATCAAGACATAAGGATATAAATTCATTTTTAAATTCATCTGAATCAAAATCAAATGAAGAATATACCTGATCTTCCTCAGATTCAGAGTCTTCACCCTCTGATTTGTTATCTTCTGCTTTTGAACAGCTGCCTGATGCATTGATGGCCATCAGACATACTTCTTTTGCCCTTACTTCCTCTTCATCTTCACTTGAGCTGGAAGATGAAGTTTCTTCTTCAGTATCACTCCTGGTCTCAGCCACAAAGCCTTTCTCCTTCCTTTTATGCTTATTGGAGGAGTGCTTGTTGTAGTGTTGCTTCCTGTTTTCTTTTTCTTTTCTTCTCTCCTTCTATTGATTCTCTGGACACTCTGAGATGAAGTGTCCATGCTTCCTGCAACCAAAATAGACAACTTCTTTAGTTAGTATTTTGTCATACCTTGGTTTGTCATCTTTCCATGATGACTTTCTTCTGAAATCCCTCTTGCCCATTTTGTAAAATCTCTTGGATAAGAGACTTAGAAATTCTTCACTGGTGGTTGGAGCTTCTGATTCTTCAGTTTCTTTGAATGCAATGCTTTGCTCCTTTCTGCCTGATGAAGGAGTCTTCTGTTCTGCAGCCTCTCTGGACTTTATCAATTGCTCATAAGACTTGAGCTTTCCAAGTAGAGATTCTGTGGAGATCTCATTCAGACTTATGGCTTCCTTGATAGGCCAGATTCTTGAATCCTATGAGCTGGGGAAGCACATGAGGATTTTGTCAATTACTTCTGTCAGGGTGATGTCTTTGTCAAAAGTCTTTAGCTCATTGATGATTGAGCTCAGTCTGTTGTACATGTCACTAATAGACTCTAATTCATCCTTTTTGAAGTTCTCATATTGTGAGATGTGATTGGATCTCCTATCCTTTCTCTCATCTGCTGAACCAGTAACCATCTGGTTAAGGGAATCCCAAATAGCCTTGGCTGATGTGCACTCAGCCATCTTCTGGAAAATATCATCAGATATTGTCTGAGCAAAAATATTCATGTCCCTGACATTAGCTACTTTGGCCTTCTTTTGTGCATCTGTCCACTCAGGTGGTGGAACAACATGTGTACTGGAATTTGCAGTAGTTACAGCCACTGGAGTTGGTGGTCCTATAAAAATAGAATTAAAGATATCCTCATCAATAGAGTTCATATACAGATTGATTCTTGCCTTCTAGATAGTAAACTTATTTAAGTTGCAAACTGGAGATTCTGTGCTTGCATAATCTTTGTTTTGTGCCATGATATGAAATAAACAGAATAACTAGTGAGAAATTTAGATCTATCTAGGATCTTTTGATTCAAGCATTATTTTGTACAACCAAAGAAACTTTGCTCTGATACCAATTGAAAGATAGGGGATAGACCTGATTTACTCTAGAGGGGGGTGAATAGAGTATTAAAACTTTTGGATATTTTTAAGATTTATATCAGAGTAAAAATAGATGATACCAATAATAATAGAAGAAAATAAAATAAGCTAAACTAATCTATCTATCACAACACAGCAAGAACAAGAAATAGAATGAGCAACCAGACAACACAAGAACTTTATAGTGGTTCCCCAACCTGGGTACATCCACTCTTCTACCACCCTGGTAGGAATCCACTAACAGGTTTTGATCAGGTGACTGTCACCACAAGATCTATTTTCAGGAAGATCTCACAACCCTTTAGGCTTTTGATCAGGGGCCTAAAAACCAAGAATAAACTATTGAAGGGAGTTAATAAACCCTTTTACAGGAGGTGAGAGGAGGTGATGATGTATTCTCTTTTCTCTATACAACAGAGAAGACTAGTGGATTTGCTGCTATCAAGACACCTTCTGAAATACTGGAATGATTTAGAAAACTTGGAGCCTTCCTCAGGGTGTAGTTCTCCAGCCTTGTCTAAAGGAATCCAGGAACTTTCTGATTAATTAAAATTTGTTGTCCTTGAATGTTCCTGGAGGAGAAGGTTGAAGAAGACTCTTGATTGTGATGGATGTTCTTCTTCATTCTTCAAAATGGACAAGGAGAAAACAGAATGTTTTTTTGTATGCAGAGAAGAAGTTCTGTATGGTGTTGCTCTATGCAACTATATATTCTTCTCTGTACTGACTGTTGTCTGTGAAGATCTGTTCTGGGGTGTCATCGACTGAAAAGAGAAAATCTCTTTTATATTCTGCAGTCAATAATTTCTCCTTTGAAATTTGAATTCCTGCATTAAACGTTGATTGCCCTGGAGAATAAAACGGCTGGAATATTTTCTTTAATGAGTTTCCCCAACTATCCCATTAAAATAAGCAAGTAATTAACCTGATGAAGACCATAATTAATGCTGCCAATAACGACTATATTCAGAAGAATATAAGCATTAATTATTCAGGAATATTACTGCAAAATAATATAGAAAGTAAGGGACAGAAGGAAAACATCTCATTCTGGCTAGGGACAAAATTCGTCGACCTCAGAACAGAATTCCTCGACTGGAGATCCAAGTTTATTGACCTGAGAATTCCAGTTCGTCGACCTGAGCTCTGCGAACTACATACTGAGAATATCTTGCCAATTCTGTGCTCTGAGTTCGTCGAGCTGAGAATTTGTTTGAAAGAATAGATCGTCGACCTGAGCTCGAATATCGTCGAGCTCAACTCATAGATTTAACTCCGAGTTCGTCGATCTGAGATCGACGATCGTCGAACTGAGTTCGAAGAACTTCGAACTGATAATTTTGCTCTCTGCAAACTTCTAAGTCTGATTCCACTAAGGTTCTTTGCTGGGTGGTCCATGAAGGTTGAACCTAAAGACTAGCCTAAACTCTAGGATTCATAGACTTGACCCTAGCTATACAATATGGGTCAAACTCAACCTAATTCAGTGAACCTAGCCCAAATCCAACTAGGGATCCAACATGTTTCCAAGTAACATGCACTTACTTAACATGACTTGGTCATGTCAAGTATTGCTCCCACATCTCCCCCTGGGCATGTGTTGGATCCCTAGTTGGATTTGGGATAGGTTCACTAAGATAGGATCATATGACCCAACATGTATAGCAAGGTTCATGGTTGTGTCCTAGACACTAGGCCAAGTTCTTAAAGTTAACAATGCATGGACCAGCCATCAACAGACTACCAAAGACTCAAGACTTAGAGAAATATCAAAGAATCAGAAAATGAGTTCGACGTTCATCGAACTCAGGTCGACGAAAGCCGTGCTCAGCTCGACGAACTCAGAGAAAATTCTCTGAGCTGAGCTCGACGAACTTGGTTCTCTGTTCGATGATCTTTGGACACTGTGATTCAACATTCCTAAGTCTAGAATCAGACTTCAGTCGACGAATACATCTTCTCAGCTCGACGATCTTTGTTCTCAGAATTAGAAAGATTCATCAAGAAGCAGTCAGCAGTTCTGAAGTCGACGATCTTGGATCTTAGCTCGACGAACAACAATTCTCAGCTCGACGAACTGTTGACTCAGCTTGACGAATCCAGATTTGGTTATTCCCATCCTTCTGTCCCTATTCTATTGCAATAATTCCTGAGTAATCAATACTAAAATATTCTCTGAATATTACCGTTAGACAGAGCATTTGTTATGATCTTCATAAGGATTATTGCTTGCCATTTTTTAAAGGGACAGTTAGGGAAATCAATCAATGCAAACATTCTCAAAGCCATCAGCATTGAATGTAAGAAGGAATTCAAATTTCAAAAGGAAATTTATATGGAAAATATAAAAGGGATTTTTTTCTTCTCTTCCTGTAATAACAACAAGACACACAGAAGAACAGAACAACAATTATGAACAAGGATCTTCTGCTCTCTCTCTCTCTCTCTCTCTCTCTCTCTCTCGACAGCACTCTGATACGTAGAGTACACAGAACAAAGAGATAGAGAGAAATAAGTGCTAGACAGAAGATGAAATTTAAGTTGTTGAAGAAGAAGAACAACCATTCAAAATCAAGAGCCTTCTTCTATCCTCATCCCAGGTTTTTCAAAGAACAATAACTACAGCATCAGTCAAGAAGTCCTAGATTTCTTCTGGTCAAAGCAAAAGCTTGAAGGCCTATCACCCTGCAGCAAAGCTCCAACTTCCTGAACCTTTCATTATCTCAGGGGGAGGCTTTGCTAATAACAAAATCCACACAAGTCTTCTCAGGTTTACTTAGAGAAAGTGAAGACAAAATCAATCTCTCATCCCCCACTGTATAAAGGGTTCTTAACTCCCTTCAAAAGTTATTCCTGATTGCAAGTCACCTGATCAAAAGACTTGAGGTCTGGTTTTTGAGCACCTGATAAAAAGCTCATTGGTGGCAGTCACCTGAAAAAAAACTTGAGTGGATTCCTACTAGGGTGGTAGAAGAGTGGATGTACCCAGGTTGGGGAACCACTATAAAATTTTTGTGTTGTCTGGATGCTCTTTTCTTTTGTTCTTGTTATGGCTGTGCTACTTAGGTTTTTGTGTTTGTGATTATTTATATTTTTTGTGCCTGTGACTAATCATATTAGTTTAGGAATAAGTTTTTATTTACAGCAAAAGTTTTAAAACCTAAAGATACTCTATTCACCCCCCCCCCCCCCTCTAGAGTATACCAGATCTAACCCCTTACTTTCAATTGGTATCAGAGGAGGTTCTTTTGGTTGTATAAGCTAACCCTTGAACCAAAGATCCTAAGTTAGATCTGTCATTTCATTTCTATTAGGCTTATACACACAGCATGGCACAGAACAAAGATTGTGCAAGCACCAGATCTCCAGTATGCAATCTAAATAAGTTTGCCATCTGGAAGGCAAGAATTAAATTGTATATTAACTCTATTGATGAAGATATCTACAACTCTATTTTGGCAGGTCCCCCTCAAGTATCTACATCTACAGCATCACCTAGCACTAATGTAGTTCCACCCCCAGAGTGGACTGAGGCTCAAAAAAAGGCCAAAGTTATTGATGCTAAAGCAATGAACATTCTTGACCAAACAATGTCAGATGACATATTTAAAAAAGTAGCTTAATGCACATCAGCCAAGGCCATCTGGGATTCCCTCAATCAAATGGTGGCTAGATCTGCAGATGAAAGGAAAGATAGAAGATCCAATCTCATATCCCAATATGAGAATTTCAAGAAGGAGGAAGTTGAATCTATAGCAGACATGTACAATAGATTGAGCTCAATCATCAATGAGCTAAAAACCTTGGATAAGGACATCACCCTCACAGAGGTGAATGATAAAATCCTTATGTGCTTCCCAAGCTCATGGGATTCAAGGATTTGGCCCATCAAAGAGGCCAGGAGCCTAAATGATATTTCAACTGAATCTCTTTTGGGAAAGCTACAGTCCTATGAGCAGCTCATCAAATCTAGAGAAGCAGCTGAGCAGAGAACACCTCCACCAGCAAGTAAGGAGCACATCATTGCATTCAAGGATGCTGAGGAGACAAAGACTCTAACAATCAATGAAGAGTTGATGGGCCTATTTTCCAGAATATTCTACAAAATGGCAAAGAAAGGTTTCAGAAGAAAGTCATCCAGGCAGGATGACAAGCCAAGGTATGATAAAACCCCCACTAAAGAAGTGGTGTGCTTTGGCTGCAGGAAACCTAGACACTTCCTCTTAGAGTGTCCAGAGAATCAGAAGAAGGAGAAGAGAAGAGAGAAGGACTCTAGAAGACAGTAAAGCAGCAGGCCTTCTTCCAGCAAACATAAGAAGAAGGAGAAAGGCTTTATAGTTGAAAGCTGGAGTGAAACAGAAGATGAATCCTCATCATCCAGCTCCAGTGAAGAAGAAGAAGAGTAAAGGGCCAAAGAAGTTTGCCTCATGGCACTTGATGCCTCCAGAAATCATTCAGATGAAGAAGAATCAGACAATAAAGAAGCTTCAAAATCTGAAGCTGACCTGATAAAGAGCTGTACAGTTGTGAATCAACTATAGTACCTGGTGTCACAACCCGCATTTTCTCCGAATATAAGAATTATCAGAGTATGAGAAAATACGCGTTATGATGCCACGTCAAGCAGGGGATAACTGCTGACGCTCAGGCAAACCAACTACAACCTTTATGCAAGAAAAATCCTTAGTTTAATGAATAAAAAATCAGTTATATTTTAGAGACCGTATCCCTCGGCTCAGTGGATCACCTAGTCCACAAAAGAAAACGATATTTGTACGCTGCGGAAAAATACTTTGTTTAGGTTTGACATCCTAAAGAGCACATAAGGGTCCTAAGAGAACCACTTACGCTATGTAAGCCTCTACCTTTAATTTATACAATATATAAGAAAACGGTTTTCATACGTGATTTGGAAAATAGTGATTAAGTTTATAAAACATGCTGATCATGAGCTTCATTTATAATAGTATTTATAGTTTAAAAGTAACTAGCAACCTAGCATAAATCCTTCTCAAAGCAAGTAGACTATCTCCAGAAAATGGTAGCAGCATAAGTAATATATCTAGTACCAGGTAACAACTACCAGTGGGCGCCAACAACCTGACACGAACCCACTGGCATACATGCCTGTCTGTAAGAAAGTACTGAAAAACTACCTCACTAACAAGGTAAACAGAACTCCAAAGTCCGGGAGTCCACCAGCAACACCACTGCCTCAACTAGCCACCAGACCGGCTACAGCTCAGAACCTGAGGCATTCCAAAGAAAAACAGAATACCTCAGCAAGCAAATCAAGGTAAAAACAACTGCATGTTGGAGTCAACCAAAAGGAAGAAGTAACTGAAAAACATGCAGTAGAAAGAGTCACAACTGTCCGAAAATAGGACAACAGGAAAAAAAATGCACCACGTGCAAGGAAACAGCATCAACCCAACCCAGGAACAACATCCTGCAGGGCCTACTAGGCTACCAAGAGCCAAAAGTGCTGCAAACCACCAAGGAAGAAACTTCTAACACCCTAAACTGTGGGAAGTGGTAGTAGCAAAAACACACAACGAGGAACTGGATCGGAGGCAACCGCAGTCCCCCAATCTACCATGTCCGAGTCAAAAAGCTCGAGGGTCAACACGTGAAAGCACAAGGGACCTTCCACCCACACATGCCCAGCTCGTACCTGGAGCAAGAAAAAGACAAGAGTGGCCTTGGCTATATCACACAACTCCACCCTCCTGAAGAGCTACAAACCACCACTACTAACCACGACCCACGATTCGGTCTCCAAGAATGCAAAGAAACGGCCGACAAGATAACCCAGCAACACAACAAGAAAAAAAAATAAAACCACTCGGGAACAAAATCAAGGTAAAGAAGAGGGTTGAAAAGAATCAACACGACAAGGCGTTGATTGAGACCCACTCAGTGCCTACCTACACCTTGGCGTTGAGTGAGCTAGCCTCACTTAAAGCCAAAACCAAATTCTAACCACAAACCCACTAAGGTAACACGGAGCTCGTCGATCGTCAGTCGGAGGTCGACGATCGTCAATCGGTTGAAGACCAAAAGAAGCCCGACGATCATCATCCTGGAGGTCGACGATCGTCGAAGGCCACAGGCGAGCGAAGCTCGACGATCTTCCTCTAGGAAATCATCGAGCGCTGATCGGCTATCAGATAAGAGCTGAGCTCGACGTTCTCCTTTCGGAAAAACGTCGAGCGTCGAACGGCTCAAGACTAACCCTGAGATCGACGTTCTCCTCCCAGAAAACGTCGAGCGTCGAACGGCGCTAAGACAGAAAGAGCTGAGCTCGACGCTCATCGAGCGTCGAACGGAGATCGACGATAGTCGAACGACATAAGGCAGATACAGCGATCGACGATCTCCGTACAGAGATCGACGATAGTCGAACGACTTCAGACTAGAAGCAGGGAGAAGTTCAGTACTCGAGTAGCTAACCTAATACTCGAGTATTCCAATCTCCCACTCGAGTAGGTGCCGACTACTCGAGTAACTAAACCACACACTCGAGTTAAAGCCTTCTACTCGAGTATCTCAAAGCCACTACTCGAGTATCACGAATCCACTACTCGAGTAACTCAAGGCTACTACTCGAGTATCTCGAATCCACTACTCGAGTAACTCAAGGCTACTACTCGAGTATCTCGAATCCACTACTCGAGTAGCTCAAGTCCCCTACTCGAGTAGTTACCTACTACTCGAGTAAACCAAGACTCGTACTTGAGTAAATTCCTCCTACTCGAGTACTCCAAACCCTAACCCGAGTAAATACCACCTACTCGAGTACTCCAGAACTAATACCCGAGTAACTACCACCTACTCGAGTACTCCAGAACTAATACCCGAGTAACTCACTTCTACCTCACGAGTAACATACTCCAATACTCGAGTAATACACTTAACAAAATCGGGAAAAAAGTCACCCCCCTTCCTAATACTCCCTCTCGGCTACACCCAAACCAGAGCAAATCTGAACAAAGATAAATGGCATCACGCCGGCAAAGTTGGGTTCCAACAGCACAAGTAGGGGGGGTTCAATAGGAAGAACTAATTCCTATAGTTAGCAAGAAAAATGAGAACAACAAGGCCTCTAACCTGGGCTAACAGGGATTTCAATTTCAACAAGAATAATCAAAAAGAAACTTGGCAAGAGCAAGAATACCACTTGCCTCAACTTTAAGCGAAGCTTGGACGGCTTTCCTCCTCTTTACACAGAACGAACAGCCGCAACACCTAGAACAAATCTCACGGCCATTAATGGCGGAAAACTCCAAAACCGAAACCCAAATCTCATCAAAACTCCACGAAAATCGAATACCTTACTGTCGAAACGAAGATCTCGGAGAGAGCAAGACAACGCCGCTTTCGGAATCGAATTCCGTCCACGAACAAGCCCGGAATCGCCGACCAAAGGAGGTACATGACGGGCGGTTTTCTCCTCTATTTTCCGCGAACAAGGCAGTGACGGTTTCTCTCTAAGGAAAAAGAAGAAGAAGTGGGCCGCCACTTCTTAAGAAAAGCTTTTATATGAAAAGCTAAACACCGGTTCAGCCTAAAAACCGAACCCTAACGCCTAATCACTTAATTACAATTAAGAAAATTCCATAAAGGAATAGCCAGAATATGACTGCCACCAAGGCAAGGCAATAACTGCCCAAATAAATTCTCCCACAGAATTTATTAATCGGCCAAACCCGAAGGACTACAGGACAAGCCAAATCGATTTAATTAATTGATCATAAATACTATTAACACACCAAACGACACGAAAACCGAATCACCTCGGAATTCGACGAAATTCGCACCGTAGCTACATACCCACGCTACGAACACAACGACAAAGTCAAAATTAACTTTCGACAAACAGAACTCGAGTTATACCCAAATAAAGCCAAACACAACCATCCCCCCGAGAGGCCACGCCGGGTCACCCAAAACGACTCGGCTTGCTAGGGAGATCTTGCCAACAGGCTACCAAACAGGGCACTGAGTTCTAGGGAGCTAAACCATACTCCACACATGGCACAATCCACGGAAACGCGTCATCGTAACGCCAACGAGAATAAAAAAAATCGAAGGAAAAAATAGGGGGCGTTACAGTCACTCCCCCTAAAAGAAAGTTTCGTCCCAAAACTTTACGCACAACACTCCTACTAAAGAAGGGAAAAGCAACACATAGGAGTTACAAGAAGGAAAACATACCGATCAAATCAACGAAACAGGTGAGGGTAAGCCCTCCTCATAGCCGACTCTAACTCCCAAGTCGCACTTTCCAAATCCTGATTTTTCCAAAGAACTTTAACCATCGGTATGGACTTCTTTCGCAGCACGCGCTCCTGAGTATCCAAAATACGAACCGGTACCTCAACAAAAGAGAGGTTGGGCTCCAACTGGGGCACAACGTCTAAGAGCTGCCCACTGCTGCGAACACACTTCCGCAATTGGCTAACATGAAAAAAATTATGCACACCGGGGAAGTTCGCTGGCAAATCCAATCTATAAGCTGACCCACCAATCCATTCCAAAATCTCAAACGGGCCCACATACCTTGGGTCCAACTTTCGATTCTTACCAAATCTCTTAACACCCACCATCGGGGAAACTTTGAGGAATACAAGGTCCCTGACGAAAAACTCCAAAGCAGATCTACGCCGATTGGCGTTCTTTTCATATCTCTCCTGGGCTATACGAAGCTTCTCCCGAATAAGCTTCACAGCGACTTCCATATCCTCAAGCGCATCAGGACCCAACAAAGGCCTCTCGCCAGCCTCAGCCCAAAACAACGGAGTCCTACAGCGCCTCCCATACAAGGCTTCGAACGGAGCCATCTGCAAACTTTCCTGATAACTATTGTTGTAGGCAAATTCCATAAGTCGCAGCCGCTCATCCCACGCCCCACCGTGGTCTAAAATATAGCACCGTATCATATCCTCAACAATTTGGTTCACCCGCTCCGTCTGCCCATTGGTCTGCGGGTGGTACGCAGTAGAATACCTCAGATCCATACCCAAACCCTCCTGCAGACTCTGCCAAAAACGAGAAGTAAACCGGGAGTCTCGATCAGAAATGATGCTCACCGGCACACCGTGGAGTCGGATGACTTCATTCAAGTACAACTCTGCTATCATCTTCATCGGGTAATCAATCTTATAAGGCACGAAGTGAGCGCACTTCGTCAATCTATCCACTATAACCCAAACAGAATCAAATCCTCTCGGGGATTTTGGTAAACCCGTAATGAAATCCATAGATATACTTTCCCACTTCCAAGTCGGGATCTCTAGCGGAGTCAACTTACCACCAGGCCTTCCATGATCGGCTTTCACACGCTTGCAAGTGTGACACTTAGCAACAAATCGGGCTATATCTCCTTTCATACCATACCACCAGGCAATTTGCCTTAAGTCACGGTACATCTTCGTAGATCCTGGATGGTAGGCAACGCTTGAACCATGAGCCTCACTGCAAATCATCCTCCTAATACCCCCAACCGCGGGAACGCAAAACCTGCCGCGATACTTCAAAGTACCCGCATCATCGATAGCAAAATCGGGCAACTCTCCCTTCTCAGTCCTGGTGAAAAGGTGCATAAGATCAGGATCGTCCTTCTGGTGCAGCCTAGTCAAAGAAATCCAGGACGGCTCTGCCACTGACAAACTACTCTGCAAACTACAGCATCCTACTGATATATCCATAAAGAGGAACTCCTCGACTAAACGATCGGCGGAGAGGTTAAATATCTTTCCCGTCTTTCGGCTTAGGGCATCAGCCACCACATTGGCCTTGCCCGGATGATACTGGATCTCCACATCATAATCAGCCACATATTCCAACCACCGCCGCTGACGCAGATTCAACTCCTTCTGTGTGAACACGTACTTCAGGCTCTTCAGTGAAGATCTTGCATTGAGCCCCATAAAGTAGGTGTCTCCACAGCTTCAAGGCATAAATAACCGCTGCAAACTCAAGGTCATGTGTGGGATAATTCTTCTCATGATTCTTCAGTTGCCTTGACCCATAGGCAATTACCTTTCCATCTTGCATCAATACGCATCCCAAACCTACATGTGAAGCATCCACGTAGACATCATAATCTACTCCCTCAGTAGGCAGGGTCAGAACGGGAGCAGTGCACAATCTCTTCTTTAGCTCTAGAAAAGCCTCCTCGCACTTTTCGCTCCAAACAAAAGCCACATTCTTTTGAGTCAACTTGGTCAAAGGTGCGGCTAGGGAAGAGAAACCCTCCACAAATCTCCTGTAATAACCAGCCAACCCTAAGAAACTCCTGATCTCCTTAGGCGTACTCGGTCTACTCCAATCCATCACTGCTACAATCTTTTCTGGATCGACCGAGATCCCATCCTTATTCACCACGTGGCCTAGAAAAGAAACCTGAGGCAACCAAAATTCGCACTTGCTCAACTTGGCGAATAACTTGTGGTTCCTCAACTCCGATAGGACCAAACGCAAATGCTGCTCATGCTCCTCAGCACTGCGAGAATAAACTAACACATCATCAATGAAGACCACAACGAACTTATCGAGGAAATCCTTGAACACCCGGTTCATCATATCCATGAAGGCTGATGGTGCGTTGGTCAGACCAAACGACATCACCAGAAACTCAAAGTGTCCATGCCTCGACCTAAACGCAGTCCGTGGAATATTCGCCTCACAGATCCTGAACTGATGATATCCAGAATGAAGATCGATCTTGGAGAACACCGTGCTACCCCGCAACTGGTCAAACAAATCATCGATCCTCGGCAGAGGGTACCTGTTCTTGATAGTGACCTTGTTCAACTCTCTATAGTCGATGCAAAGCCGCATCGACCCATCTTTCTTCTTTTCAAACAAAACAGGAGCACCCCAAGACGACGAACTCTGCCTAATAAACCCCTTAGCCAACAGCTCATCCAACTGAACTCGCAACTCCTCTAACTCATGAGGGGCCATCTGGTACGGCGCCTTAGCAATAGGATGCGTACCCGGCTCTAAATCGATTACAAACTCAACATCCCGATCAGGGGGAAGACCAGGAAGATCATCAGGAAAAACCTCGGCGAAACCACGAACAATAGGAATCTCTTCCAAGCGTGGTACGCTAACAGCGGCTCCCACCGCCGAGACTAAATAAACGCAACAACTAGAAAGAAACAACCTCTGAGCACATACCACAGAGATGACAGGAAAATCCTGACACAGAACAACATACACGCTGCCGGGCTGACTGTCATCTCTGATGAAGTCTAAGCGCTTTCCTTTGCACTGAATGACCGCATCATACCGAGAGAGCCAGTCCATGCCCAAAATGACATCGAAGTCCTCCAGATCAATCATCTTCAGATCCGCCTTCACAAGAAAGTCCCCCAACAAAACCAGGCAATCCAAAATGCCCAAATCTGACAACACAGATTCACCAGAGGGAAACTTGACACAGAAGGAATCCCGAACACGATCTAGAGTCAACCGATGACGCTCTATAAAGGCTCTAGCCACGAACGAGTGGGTAGCGCCGGAGTCAAACAGAACACGCGCCCAGCGGTTCTTCACCTTAAACTTCCCTATAAAAACACATAAACTAAGGAACTACCACGGCAATACCACAACACTCTAGAAAATAAAACTACCAGGCTAGAAAAACAACAATCAACTAACCTGAAATAACCTGGGTCGAAGTCTGAGCCTCCTCGGAAGAAATCACGTTCAGCTTCCCTTTTCCCTTGTCCACACGCGGAGGTGGAGGTAAAGCCTGTAACGGAACTGCAGGAAGAACTGACTGAACCTGAGGACACCTCGACTTGATGTGACCCTTCTGCCCACACTGAAAGCAGACTCTATCCTTGGTCCAACACTGGGCCGCATCATGCCCGAACCGCTTGTAAACTGAACAGGAGACATCTCTCCTAGGAGCACCCTAGATCGCATGAACCTGCTCCTTCTGAGCTGCTGACCTCTTAAAACATTTCTCAACAGGGTGGCCTGACAGGCCACAGAAACTGCACACTACTCTGCTCCTCTTTCCTGGAACAACATCGGGTACCAGGGGCTTCTTCCCCTCGACAGACTTTCTCTTGTCCTTTCTCATCTGCTGGCCTCTGCTCTTTGCCGTCTCAATAGCCTCCACCTTCAGAGCAGCCTCTACAACTCCAGCATAAGTCACTGACCCATAAGCACTGGTCAACTGCTGCACCTCGCTCCTCAAACCACCAAGAAATCTCTTAACCCGATCAGCCTCAACGCTGACCAATCCAGGCGCAAAACAGCTCAACTTACTGAACTCTATCTCATACTCACCCACCGTGAGTTGCCTTTGCTTCAAATAAAGGAAGTCATTCATAAGGCGGTCACGCTCGACCGAAGGCAAGAACTTCCTCAACAGCATCTCTTTAAACATTTCCCAAGAGCATCCAGTTACAAGGCTCTCCTTTTCTCTCAGCCACCAACTCTTCGCCAAACCTTTGAGCTGATAGGTGGCTAACTTCACCCTCTGGTCACCAGCAATCCCTGAATATGAAAACATCTCCTCCATGGAGATCAGCCAATCATCTATAACCATGAAATCTGCCTTCCCGTCATAAGTGGGAGGGCTCAGTCTCTGAAATTGCGAGATGAAGGCCATCTCCGCTGGCACCACCACTGGAGGTCTCACGAGCGTAGGGGGAGGAGGAACAGCTATCCCCCCAGCAGGAACTTGCACCCCCTGAGCCTGCCCTGCTACTACTGCCACCAAGGACTGAATTTGGGCTCGCACCTCTTCCAACTGCCTGCCCATAGAATCACTACTCTGACGCAGACTCTCGATCACCGCATCACGCTGAGCCCCAGATGACTCACCTTCAGACAGGGGAGTCGATCGAGTCACAGGTCGCCTAGCCATCCTATTATAAACATATCCCAATCAGATCCCCAATCAACGACTAGAACCAAACACAAGTACAGACAGTACATATATAGATATAGACTTAAAGCTGCTAAACTTGCTCTGAGAGTTTATCTTTTAACAAAAATTTGATGATATGCCCTAACCTAGGATGGTTAACCACCACCATACTAACTCTTGTGCCTAGATCGAATGCATGACTTTAAATTAATTTGAAAACTTATGTGTGTACATATGCCATCCTGCAAATCCTTAGCTTGGCACGTTGTACTTATGCAATGATATGCTATGCATGATTGTGCTATGCATTCTAAAAAAAGGCCCTAATGCATGTTATGAGCGGCGTACACATGAAAATGTTATGCATCCCATACTACATAACATTCCCATGCAACGAAAAAGAAACGTGCTAGTCGCAGTCATGTGGTGAGGTTATGCATCCCATACTACATAACCCTCACATGTAGCCCCTATGATGGATCCATATACGAACACATATTATGCATCCCATACTACATTATATGCCTCGTATACTTCATGTTATGCCATGAGTGAAGTGTTCGTGCTTTCGCCAAGACGTGCTGATGATATATCGGTGTGTGAATGACATGATGCAGAACTACCAAAAGCAAACAAAGGAAGATTGCTCAACTAACTTCTCAAGCAACCTCCCTCTGATACCAACTGTCACAACCCGCATTTTCTCCGAATATAAGAATTATCAGAGTATGAGAAAATACGCGTTATGATGCCACGTCAAGCAGGGGATAACTGCTGACGCTCAGGCAAACCAACTACAACCTTTATGCAAGAAAAATCCTTAGTTTAATGAATAAAAAATCAGTTATATTTTAGAGACCGTATCCCTCGGCTCAGTGGATCACCTAGTCCACAAAAGAAAACGATATTTGTACGCTGCGGAAAAATACTTTGTTTAGGTTTGACATCTTAAAGAGCACATAAGGGTCCTAAGAGAACCACTTACGCTATGCAAGCCTCTACCTTTAATTTATACAATATATAAGAAAACGGTTTTCATACGTGATTTGGAAAATAGTGATTAAGTTTATAAAACATGCTGATCATGAGCTTCATTTATAATAGTATTTATAGTTTAAAAGTAACTAGCAACCTAGCATAAATCCTTCTCAAAGCAAGTAGACTATCTCCAGAAAATGGTAGCAGCATAAGTAATATATCTAGTACCAGGTAACAACTACCAGTGGGCGCCAACAACCTGACACGAACCCACTGGCATACATGCCTGTCTGTAAGAAAGTACTGAAAAACTACCTCACTAACAAGGTAAACGGAACTCCAAAGTCCGGGAGTCCACCAGCAACACCACTGCCTCAACTAGCCACCAGACCGGCTACAGCTCAGAACCTGAGGCATTCCAAAGAAAAACAGAATACCTCAGCAAGCAAATCAAGGTAAAAACAACTGCATGTTGGAGTCAACCAAAAGGAAGAAGTAACTGAAAAACATGCAGTAGAAAGAGTCACAACTGTCCGAAAATAGGACAACAGGAAAAAAAATGCACCACGTGCAAGGAAACAGCATCAACCCAACCCAGGAACAACATCCTGCAGGGCCTACTAGGCTACCAAGAGCCAAAAGTGCTGCAAACCACCAAGGAAGAAACTTCTAACACCCTAAACTGTGGGAAGTGGTAGTAGCAAAAACACACAACGAGGAACTGGATCGGAGGCAACCGCAGTCCCCCAATCTACCATGTCCGAGTCAAAAAGCTCGAGGGTCAACACGTGAAAGCATAAGGGACCTTCCACCCACACATGCCCAGCTCGTACCTGGAGCAAGAAAAAGACAAGAGTGGCCTTGGCTATATCACACAACTCCACCCTCCTGAAGAGCTACAAACCACCACTACTAACCACGACCCACGATTCGGCCTCCAAGAATGCAAAGAAATGGCCGACAAGATAACCCAGCAACACAACAAGAAAAAAAAATAAAACCACTCGGGAACAAAATCAAGGTAAAGAAGAGGGTTGAAAAGAATCAACACGACAAGGCGTTGAGTGAGACCCACTCAGTGCCTACCTACACCTTGGCGTTGAGTGAGCTAGCCTCACTTAAAGCCAAAACCAAATTCTAACCACAAACCCACTAAGGTAACACGGAGCTCGACGATCGTCAGTCGGAGGTCGACGATCGTCAATCGGTTGAAGACCAAAAGAAGCCCGACGATCATCATCCTGGAGGTCGACGATCGTCGAAGGCCACAGGAGAGCGAAGCTCGACGATCTTCCTCTAGGAAATCGTCGAGCGCTGATCGGCTATCAGACAAGAGCTGAGCTCGACGTTCTCCTTTCGGAAAAACGTCGAGCGTCGAACGGCTCAAGACTAACCCTGAGCTCGACGTTCTCCTCCCAGAAAACGTCGAGCGTCGAACGGCGCTAAGACAGAAAGAGTTGAGCTCGACGCTCATCGAGCGTCGAACGGAGATCGACGATAGTCGAACGACATAAGGCAGATATAGAGATCGACGATCTCCGTCCAGAGATCGACGATAGTCGACGACTTCAGACTAGAAGCAGGGAGAAGTTCAGTACTCGAGTAGCTAACCTAATACTCGAGTATTCCAATCTCCCACTCGAGTAGGTGCCGACTACTCGAGTAACTAAACCACACACTCGAGTAAAAGCCTTCTACTCGAGTATCTCAAAGCCCCTACTCGAGTATCACGAATCAACTACTCGAGTAACTCAAGGCTACTACTCGAGTATCTCGAATCCACTACTCGAGTAACTCAAGGCTACTACTCGAGTATCTCGAATCCACTACTCGAGTAGCTCAAGTCCCCTACTCGAGTAGTTACCTACTACTCGAGTAAACCAAGACTCGTACTTGAGTAAATTCCTCCTACTCGAGTACTCCAAACCCTAACCCGAGTAAATACCACCTACTCGAGTACTCCAGAACTAATACCCGAGTAACTACCACCTACTCGAGTACTCCAGAACTAATACTCGAGTAACTCACTTCTACCTCACGAGTAACATACTCCAATACTCGAGTAATACACTTAACAAAATCAGGAAAAAAAGTCACCCCCCCCTTCCTAACACTCCCTCTCGGCTACACCCAAACCAGAGCAAATCTGAACAAAGATAAACGGCATCACGCCGGCAAAGTTGGGTTCCAACAGCACAAGTAGGGGGGGTTCAATAGGAAGAACTAATTCCTATAGTTAGCAAGAAAAATGAGAACAACAAGGCCTCTAACCTGGGCTAACAGGGATTTCAATTTCAACAAGAATAATCAAAAAGAAACTTGGCAAGAGCAAGAATACCACTTGCCTCCACTTTAAGCGAAGCTTGGACGGCTTTCCTCCTCTTTACACAGAACGAACAGCCGCAACACCTAGAACAAATCTCACGGCCATTAATGGCAGAAAACTCCAAAACCGAAACCCAAATCTCATCAAAACTCCATGAAAATTGAATACCTTACCGTCGAAACGAAGATCTCGGAGAGAGCAAGACAACGCCGCTTTCGGAATCGAATTCCGTCCACGAACAAGCCCGGAATCGCCGACCAAAGGAGGTACAGGACGGGCGGTTTTCTCCTCTGTTTTCCGCGAACAAGGTAGTGACGGTTTCTCTCTCAGGAAAAAGAAGAAGAAGTGGGCCGCCACATCTTAAGAAAAGCTTTTATATGAAAATCTAAACACCGGTTCAGCCTAAAAACCGAACCCTAACGCCTAATCACTTAATTACAATTAAGAAAATTCCATAAAGGAATAGCCAGAATATGGCTGCCACCAAGGCAAGGCAATAACTGCCCAAATAAATTCTCCCGCAGAATTTATTAATCGGCTAAAACCGAAGGGCTATAGGACCAGCCAAATCGATTGAATTAATTGATCACAAATACTATTAACACACCAAACGACACGAAAACCGAATCACCTCGGAATTCGACGAAATTCGCATCGTAGCTACATACCCACGCTACGAACACAACGGCGAAGTCAAAATTAACTTTTGACGAACAGAACTCGAGTTATACCCAAAAAAAGCCAAACACAACCATCCCCCCGAGAGGCCACGCCTGGTCACCCAAAACGACTCGGCTTGCTAGGGAGATCTTGCCAACAGGCTACCAAATAGGGCACTGAGTTCTAGGGAGCTAAACCATACTCCACACATGGCACAAGCCACGGAAACGCATCATCGTAACGCCAACGAGAATAAAAAAATCGCAGGAAAAAATCGGGGTCGTTACACCTGGACAGTGGTTGCTCCAAATACATGACTGGCAATAAGGAAGACCTACTCAACTACAAGTCCAAGCTGGGACCAAAGGTAATCTTTGGTGACTCAAAGTGTGGCCAATATGAAGGCTATGGAAAAGTAAGGATTAGAGCTGTCACATTCAAAAAGGTGACTTATGTAAGAGGACTCAAGCATAACCTCATCTCCATAAGCCAATTATGTGATGAAGGTTATCAGGTACACTTTAACTCAACATCTTGTATTATTTCTAGTAAAGAAAAACAAAATGTTTTAATTGGGAATAAATAAGGAAACATATACTTAGTTGATTTTCATTCTGCCAATTCAGATATTTGCTTACTTAACATAATTAGTAATCAGAATGACTTATGGCATAAAAGGTTAGGACATGTAAACATGAAAAATATTGCTAGGCTATCAAAAGACAACCTTGTGAGAGGTTTACCTTCTGGTCCCTACAAGAAGGAAGGCCTCTGCAGGGCTTGTCAACTAGGCAAGCAAACTAAATCTAGCTTTAAATCAATAAATAAAAGTGATTCACTTAGGATCTTGTACTTGCTACACATGGATCTCTTTGGACCCATTGTTGTACAAAGCCTAGGAGGGAAATCCTACACTTTAGTTATTGTAGATGACTTCTCAAGGTTCACTTGGGTGTTCTTTCTGAGATCTAAGTCAGATACCTTTAAAACTCTTATAGATTTTCTCAAGACCATACAGATTGAGTACTCTACTCATATTACATTGATCAGAAGTGATCATGGTACAGAGTTTGAGTCTCTTCTTATGCATGAGTTCTGTGAGAAGGAAGGTATCAGACATATCTTCTCAGCTCCTAGAATTCCCCAACAAAATGGGGTAGCTGAAAGGAAAAAATAGGACCCTAATTTAAGCCACAGGCACATTACTTGCAAATGCTTACAGGCCCCATCCTTTTGGGCAGAGGCTGTAAGCACAACACATCATATACTGAATAGAAGTTTGATACATAAAATGAAGAATAGGACTCCCTATGAATTACTTAAAGGGAAGAAACCTAAAATCACCTATTTTAAAGTATTTGGTTGCATATGCTATATACATAATAACAACAAGAAATATATTAGAAAGTTTGAAGCTAAGGATGAAGAGGGAGTTTTTCTAGGATATTCTCAAGTAAGCAAAGCTTATATGGTATTTAATAAATCATCCTTAAAAATTGAAGAATCAATTCATGTTACTTTTGATGAGACTAATATGTCTTGCAAGAAGAAAGAGATTTCTACCAGTAATCCTTTGCAGGTACCTCACTTGTGTGAGACTTTGGATGAATTAAGCCTCACCCATGAGGCTCCAACACATCCTTCTCCACAGGTTTATGAAGAAAGTGAAGAAGAACTGTTGGAAGAAGTTGAACCTCATCCAACAGTAAACATAATTCCACAAGAGGAATTAATTCAGAATGTTGTTGTTGAACCAACTCCACCCATTAACTTTTTCAGACTAAGGGATCACCCTAGATCTCAAGTGATTAGAGACATGTCAGTAGGTGTACAGACAAGGCATCAACTCAACCAAGACTTGATGCATGCCTGTTTCCTCTCTAAAGTTGAACCTCAATCCATAAAAGATGCTGAGCAAGATTCCCACTGGATCATTGCTATGTAAGAGGAGCTCAACCAATTTGAGAGATGTAGAGTATGGGATTTGGTTCTAAGACCCCAAGACTACCCAGTCATTGGAACCAAATGGGTATATAGAAACAAACTAAATGCCCAAGGTGTAATTGTGAGAAACAAGGCCAAGCTTGTTGCTCAAGGTTATAGGCAAGAAGAAGGGATAGACTATGACAAAACTTTTGCACCTATTGCAAGGTTAGAAGCAATCAAAATATTTCTTACATATGCGACATACAAAAAATTCATGGTATATAAAAATGGATGTGAAGAGTGCATTTCTAAATGGAGTACTCAAAGAAGAGCTGTATGTTGAACAACCTCCAGGTTTTGTCTCTCCAACTTATCCCTCTCATGTATTTAAATTGCATAAAGCTCTTTATGGTTTAAATCAAGATCCAAGAGATTGGTATGAGACCCTAGCCAGCTTTCTGATAGAGCATAAATTCATTAGAGGCATAGTAGATAAAACCTTATTCACTAGATATCATAAGGACCAAACTTTGTTGGTACAAATATATGTGGATGACATCATATTTGGGTCTACAGATCCCAAATTATGCAAGAGGTTCTCTAACCTCATGAATTCAAAATTTGAGATGAGTAGCATGGGTGAGCTCTCCTACTTCCTTGGTCTCCAAGTGAAGCAGCTCCCTGATGGCATCTTCATCTCCCAGGCTAAATATGCTAAAGAGCTTATAAAGAAGTTTGGGATGGCTAATGCCTCAGCAAAGAAAACACCCATGACTACAAATGTTGTAATAGACTCTGATGCACATGGGAAACCTGTGGATCAGAAATTATAAAGTGGCATTATTGGGTCCCTACTATACCTTATAGCAAGCAGACCTGACATCATGTTTGCCACATGTCTTTGTGCTAGGTTCTAGGTGAACCCTAAAGAATCTCACCTAGTTTTTCTAAAAAGAATTTTAAGATATATAAAGGGTTGTCCTAGTCTAGGACTCTGGTATCCTACTGAGTCAGAATTTGAGTTAACTGGATACTTAAGTGCTGACTTTACTGGATGCAGGGTGGACAGAAAGAGTACCTCAAGAACCTGCCAGTTCATTGGTATGAGATTAGTGTCATGGTTCTGTAAAAAGCAGTCATTTGTGTCTACATCAATTACTGAAGCAGAATATATTGCAGCTGGCAGTTGCTGTTCCCAGATGTTATGGATCCAAAACCAACTCCTGGACTATGACTTCAACTTAAATAATTCAACCCTATTATGTGATAACACAAGTGTTATAGCTATAACACAAAATCCAGTCCATCACAGTAGGACTAAACATATAGACATCAAGCATCATTTCATTAGAGAGTGTGTAGACAAAAACAAAATTAAACTTGTCTATATCTACACTGATTTACAAATAGCTGATATCTTCACCAAACCCCTGGATGAAAGAAACCACCTGTTCTTTATAAATCAGCTTGGAATGATCAATGGAGAAGACTTAGTTTAGTTTTTGTCTGCACTCGACAAATTTTTCAAAGTTCGTCGAACGGAGCTTGACGAATTGGGAAAAGTTCTTGAGATGTTTGTCGACCGGAGATCGACGAACTCTCTGTGAGTGAAGTTAGTTTTGTCGAACGGAGATCGACGAATCTACTTCAGAAAACTTTCATCGAACGGAGCTCGGCGAAATGTCTTCAAACCTTCTGACTGAGTTCGACGAATTGTTTAAATCCAAATTATTTCGTCGGCCTCAGATCGAAGAATTTATTATTTTTTGTGGAATGTAGTTTGTCGATTCATATTCTGAACAACCTTATATTTAGATTTTCTTTGACCTACGTCCCGCGCTTTCTGTTCCTTGTACTTGATCTTCGTTTTTCTCTTTCAAGTGCTCTAATGGAGATTCCAGCAGGAACTCTCGCAGCAATGAAGTTCGATACTGGCTTTGATGTTGACTTCGAGTATTTCAAATATTCTGACCCCATCTTTTTGGAAATCCTGCAACATCTTGAAGGACAGCAGTCTAAGAATCTGCTTTCCACAAGGATCAAAATATCTGGCATTGAAATCTGTGAGTGGGTCTATACTTCCTCCACCACAGAAGAGAATACAATGACAGGAACTATATTGGGTACTTCCGTCTCCATTACCCCTGTAGTGTTAACTGAAATTTTTTGATTAAACAATGGAATAGAAGAATTGGAGATTGGGAATGAAGAGTATGCTGAGATGCTAAGTCTGATGGGTTATTCTGGAGAAAGCCCTAACAAACTGGTGAAGAAACACCTGTCTGCTGCATTTAAGTTTCTAGCAGATATCGTGGGAAAATTCTTGCTGGGCAAGCACACTGCCCATGACTACATAACCAGGCACCAATTCCTAGTTATGTATGCAGTGGTAAACAAGAAACAAGTTAACTAGGCTCAGATCATGTTTGATTTGATTAAGAAGAAGAATACTAAGAAAGAGGTTCGCTTTGGAAGGATCTTAGGGATCTTCCTGAAAGATAAGGCTGCTGAATCCCTGGTCTCCCCGACCATATTCATAAATGCCAGCAAGAGACTCACCTGTGCCCTTTTTAGCAAATGGGAGAGGACCAACACCAAGCCCTCCAAGGCTACCTCCTCTTCCATCAGAACTTCAGAGAGTACCAGGGCTGCTCCAGCCACTTCCCACCCTACTGAAGAGGTTCCATCCTCCATCCCACAAATTCCATCTATCAAAACTCCCTCTCAGATAGCACATCAACAAGCCTCACAGTCCATTCATATCCCAGTCTCTACTCCCACACCTCCATCATCCCCAGTTCCTACATCTCCAACCCATATTCCCTCTCATACTCCTTCCCCCCAGCATGATACATTAATACCATCACCACCCCCATATCCTCTTCCAACGCACTTGGCTGACATCCCCCTATCCAACCTATCATCCCTACCAACATTCATTCTACTATCCTCCCCCCTCAATACTCCTTCTCCTCAAGATGACCCTCTACAATAAACTCACATGCAAGATGCTACACCTCCAACTCCACCAACTACTACCATCCCTACCTCTGTCCCCATTCAAACACACCCTGCCCCAACCTATGCCTCACCACTATTGGATCCCTCCATCATACCACCACTCATTGCACTTCTCACACCGCTTATCCAAACCATCATAGCAGAGGCTATTTTCCCTCTTGCTGTTTCCATCTCCTCCCTTACTGCCCAAATCACTGCCCTCTCTGCTACTCCCTCTTCAGATAGGGTCTGGCTTTAGTTACCACTGAAACCAGGCAGGGGAAGATACTCCATGAAGAAGTAGCAGCAACACCAGCAGTAGTAACAAAAGCAGATGCAGCAGTACCAGCAGCAGCAATAGCAAAACTAATTGATGATGATTTATTTGATTTCATTCATTTTATTGAATCTGACATGGAAATAGATGAGCAAGTCCCAGAAAAAGAAACTGCTGGTGATCTTATTATAAATCCCACATTTGACCTTGTAAAATTATTAAGCATGTTTGATATAGTTCACTTGAACTGTCTGCCAGAGGAAAGCATTAAGCCATAAATAGCTATAGTCTGTTACAACCTCACCAATAAGCCCCAAGTTTGCCAAATAACTTAAGGCCATTTTTGTTGTTCCAGAAATCCTAGCCAATCCATCTCCTCCAAGAGCTGTTTCCCCCACTATCTCATCTCCTCTTGCTCTAGTTTTTGTTATGGATGATTCACAAATGCCTGATCTTGATGCATTGATTATGGTTGATATAAAAGAGGAAAATAAGTCAGCTTCTGAAAGCACTGAAGTGTGCAGTTCTCCAGCTCCTCGTCCAGCACCCTTCAAGGCTGACAAACCTGCAATATCTGATGATACTATAAGATAAATGATGCATTATATGACAACCCACAAGATTCGTATGATGATGAGGAGGAGGACTCAGATGAGGATCCCAAGAAAAAGAAAATATCCAAGAAGAGGAAAGCTCTTCCACCTCCTGCCCCCAAACAAAATCCAGCAAATGACACTCCATACTATATTCGGTAGAAAATTACTCCATATAAGGGCATGCCAGCATGGATGTGGTTGTCCAAAAATCAACAAAAGAAAGGAAGACAAGCAGGAGATATTCCTGCCAGACTTCAAGAACGGGTTGGCCTTTCAATGATTAATAAAGCTAAAGTGGAAGGGAAGGATCCCTCTAAATACTCTACATTGTCCAAGTACAGAAAGGAAGAGCTTAACAGGTTTGAAAAGGCTAATAAAATATTTAATGTTGATGACTACATGAAATTGCATCCAGAAGCAGTGGTCCCAAGGACTACCTCTCTAAATATCATTGGGGCTGCTGACATGACAATGACCAAGGCTCAAGCTATAAATCCCGACAGGGAAATCATATTTACTTAGTCTTGAGACAAAGGTAAAAAAGGATAAGCACAAAGAGAAAAAGCAGAAGAAATGAAATTTGAACTAATTAGTTTGAGATATTTTAAAAAACTGCTTTCTCAATTCCTGATACAAAGCTTATTGTATATATATACATCAGCTGCATATGCTAATTTTTCCTGCCAGATATATGTTTTCTTGCTTTGTACATTTTTGATTTCATCATGAGTCTGTAGTTAGTGACCTCACCCAAATAGGGGGAGATTGTTGGATCCCTAATTGGATTTGGGATAGGTTCACTAAGTTAGGATCATATAACCCAACATGTAAAGCCAGGGTCATGGTTTTGTCCTAGAGTCTAGGCCAAGTTCTTAGAGTTAACAATGCATGGACCAGCCATCAACAGACTGCAAAAGACACAAGACTTAGAGAAATATCAAAGACTCAGAAAATGAGTTCGACGTTCGTCGAACTCAGGTCGACGAAAGCCGTGGTCAGCTCGATGAACTCAGAGAAAATTCTCTAAGTTAAGCTCGACGAACTTGGTTCTCTGTTTGATGATCTTTGGACACTGTGATTCAACATTCCTAAGTCTATAATCAGACTTCAGTCGACGAATACATCTTCACAGCTCGACGATCTTGGTGCTATGAATTAGAAAGATTCATCAAGCAGCAGTCAGCAGTTCTGAGGTCAATGATCTTGGATCTTAGCTCGACGAACAGCAATTATCAGCTCGACAAACTGTGGACTCAGCTCGACGAATCCAGACTTGGTTATTCCCATCCTTCTGTCCCTATTCTATTGCAATAATTCTTGAGTAATGAATGCTAAAATATTCTCTGAATATTACCGTTAGACGGAGCATTAGTTATGGTCTTCATCAGGAATATTGCTTGCCATTTTTCAAAGGGACAGTTGGGGAAATCAATCAATGCAAACATTCTCAAGGACGTCAGCATTGAATGCAGGAAGGAATTCAAATTTCAAAAGGAAATTTATATGGAAAATATAAAAGGGATTTTTTCTTCTCTTCCTATAATAACAACAAGACACACAGAAGAACAGAACAATAATTATGAACAAGGATCTTCTGCTCTCTCTCTCTCTCTCTCGATAGCACTCTGATACGCAGAGTACACAAAACAAAGTGAAAGAGAGAAACAAGTGCTAGACCAGAAGAAGAACTTTAAGTTGAATAATAAGAATAACAACCATTCAAAATCAAGAGTCTTCTTCTGTCCTCATCCCAGGATTCTTCAAAGAACAACAACTACTGCATCAGTTAATAAGTTCCTAGATCTCTTCTGGTCAAAATAAAAGCTTTAAGGCCTATCACCCTGCAACAAAGCTCCAACTTCCTGAACCTTTCATTATCTCTGGGGGAGGCTTTGCTAACATCAAAATCCACACAAGTCTTCTCAGTTGTACTTAGAGAAAGAGAAGACAAAATCAATCTCTCATCCCCCACTGTATAAAGGGTTCTTAACTCCCTTCAAAAGTTATTCCTGGTTGCAAGTCACCTAATCAAAATACTTGAGGTTTGGTTTTTGAGCACCTGATCAAAAGCTCATTGGTGGCAGTCACCTGAACAAAAACCCGAGTGGATTCCTACCAGGGTGGTAGAATAGTGGATGTACCCAGGTTGGGGAACCACTATAAAATTCTTGTGTTGTCTGGATGCTCTTTTCTTTTGTTCTTGTTGTGGTTGTGCTAGTTAGGTTGTTGTGTTTGAAATTATTTATATTTGTTGTGCCTGTGACTAATCATATTAGTTTAGGAATAAGTTTTTATTTACAACAAAAGTTTTAAAACCTAAAGATACTCTATTCACCCCCCCCCCCTCTAGAGTATGCCAGATCTAACCCCTCACTTTCAACATGTATTGTACACAATCTCCCCTTTTGATATGCCACTGGAATTACTTAGTATTGTAATTACTCTACTCAGTATTGCTCAACTCCTCCCTTTAGGGTAGAAGGTATTAGGGTATTGCCCACATCTCAGAAATTATACAACAATTGCTCTAAACCCTTTAGGGTTGTATTGCACCCATCTCCACCTTTTTAGCTTCTTTAAAAAAAATTCCTAATGAGGGAGGTGGGGGGATCATGCACTAGAGAATTTATCTCTCTATCCTAGACAAAATCCTATGTTGATATCACTTGAGAAATTATCCTAGTGATCAAACTACTTGACTAGGAGTTATACCTTTTGTGTTGATACACTAAACAACACAAAACTACAGCCACTTGAGCTAGCTGCTAACATTGTTCCACTTGAGCCAATGCCACTCCTTATACCACTTAAAGCTTCTGTAGAATGCAACTGTAGTAAGGTAGGTGTTGGCTTTTCCTCTACTCCTACATCAGTATATCTTTTTAGCAGTAGTAGTGAATTCACGGCAGCAGCCATCCACTAGGGTTGACCTCCCACTCAAACTATGCATAGTCCTGAGGACCTGCTGATCATCTGTGATGATCTTTTATCCACTGTTATAGCTGTTGGCTGTCTCTTAATAGGAAGCTGAACTTGTTCCTACAACTGTTGGATTTTCTCCCCCTCAATTGGAGCATCTGCAATCTTATCTTTACTGGACACTTGAGTCCATCTTAGTCTTAATATCACTTGAGAGTCTTGATATCAAATGAAAGACTTGACTGTCTTGATACCATTTTGGAGACTTATCTAACTGCAAGAAGGGTGAGTTCTTCAACAGAAATATTACATGGAGCAACTGAAGCTCTACCAAGTTCAATATATCCAATTCAAACTTGAAGGTGTTGAACTTGACTTCATCTTGTGGGTTATAAAAGATGTCAGCCACTTGTTTTTCTGTAAGGACAAACTCAAGATTAATGTCTTCCTTCCTCACATGCTCCCTAATAATAATACCTAATCTCAATATGCTTAGTCCTGCTGTGAAAGACAGGATTCCTAAAATGGAGATTTCACTAGTTGACTCACAGTACTTGGGATTGTTACTTATCTCAAAATTGTGGTCCTGGAGCTGATGTTGGATCCACATTAACTATGCACAACAGCACCCTGCAGGTATGTATTCTGACTCAGTAGTTGATATAGCTTTTTGCTACATCATAAAATCTATCTTATCCCTTGGAATTGATAGGTTTCATCCTTGCTTATCCTATCTTTCTTGCACCCTATCTCTTTTGGAGAGCTTCTTCCTAGATTTGTTTTGATCCTTCTTATAATGTGAGGAGGATGAAGATTTATTCTTCCACTGTTTTCTCTTCATCATTTTCTAGAACTGCTTGAAGAATAGTGATAGTTCACCATCTGATAGCTCATTTCCAGAGGAGCTGGGATCTGAGCTTTCTAACTCTGCAACTCTCCTTAGTTGAGAAGGAGTCTTTCCCTTGTTTCTTCTTGTGGCTTCAGCTCTGAAGGCCACTAAATTATCTTTGTCAAAAGAACTGGCAGCATCCACTTGAAAGTCTCTTCTTGCTGAGCAAGATCTCTTCATCTTCTTCAGCAACAAATTTTCCTCTAGCTCTAGCTATCTGATCAGTAGGAGTACACGAGAGTTCAGTCATATTTTCTTCTATATACTATTCAAGCCGCAATGAACCTCTGATTACATTGGTAACCTAGACAGTATTCTCCCCTTGATACACACACACAAACCTGATTAGGAAAATAGGAAGTGTGCACTGTATACTACTGGTGGCACATGTCTCTTTTGTATATCACTTGACTGTTTGAGTTGGCTATATACCACCAGGACTATTTGTCTCTTTTATATACCATCTCTGCTTGCACAGCATACTCCCCCTTGATCAAGACCATTTCCTTTATCTTTGATCATTTGACTTTTCCTTTGCTCATTGCCATCTCCCATTGCCTTCTCCCCCTTTATGAATTCTTCAGTAAGGGAGACTCTTTAGATAGGATAGGTTGTTCTTGGCCTAATCTATCTCTTCATCAAGATAGATCACTATTCTTTGGAGCATCTTCAGGTATTTCAATGACACTCTTATTATCTTGAGTAGGGAGTTCAGTTGGAATCTCCCCCTCAATCTTAGCATTGTTCATAGGGACATTTAGGTCTTCAGTAGTTCAGCTGATCTAATCTGTGCTGGAGATTCTCTTGGTAAGAATCAAGCTTGTCCAATAACCTAGGCGAACTTGTATCAACTATAGCTGGAGCAATCCAACTATTCTTAATCTGATTGTACTTGCTCTCCCATAGCATATGCAACCATCTGGGTAGTCTACTCCTCAACCCCAACACTATCCATAGGGACATTCCGATCTTCAGTAGTATTCTTCTAATTTATTCTGTGTTAGAGTTTCACTAGGTAAGACTCAAGCTTGTCCAACAACCTAGACTGAACTTGCTCCCCATCCATAGGAGAATCTAACTTGACAGTCTCCCCCTCAATATTTGCAAAGATCATATCCATAATACCCACTAACTTCCACTTGGACAATCTTTGTTGCAGGTTCAGAAGATATTGAAACCTAAGCATTCTTATCTCTTTTATTTCCTCAGAAGAATCTGACAGCTGAGGATACCACTTGAGAATTTTCTCAGCTGAGGATTGAAGGTCTTTTCAACTGAGGATCATGTTCCCCTTCCTTACTGATCACATAAGAGCTACTTCTAGTGCTTTCCTCAGTGATGAGTACAGCCTGCGTGTTCTTCTCCTCACAATTCTATTGTGGTGGCATCCACACTCTATCCCACCAGTCAGACATCTTAGAGCTTCAATGGCTGGATTTTACTGATCTGATTATCCAGTCAAATGCCACTTGAAGGTCTTTACCAAGGACTTGTGTACTGTATCCTTCTTCAGGAATTAACACAACATCCTTTTCCTCTTGGGTAGTAGAAGGAGTATCCTTAATGGTATATGTCCATCTCTACCTTCCCAACTGCAAATCTTAGGTCCATTCCTCATTGGAGTATGATCCTTAAGATAGCTCCTTATTCCAGTCTTAATCCTGAAACAACCTCTATCCAATTACCATATGGGGGTATGGGCACCTGTACTATCCTGCAAACACAGATTATTTTATCTTAGGACCCCAATATTTATTGGATCATAGGTTCTTGTTAGAATAAAAATTCACATGTCTACATACAGCTGTCCTGTCAGAAAGACTCACCATTGCCCTCCGCATACAAGGGTTGTGCCAACAATCTATGTCAAAGTGGCCCACTTTACCACATCACCAACACGCATGGATGTTATATCTCCTCTCTTGAACATCCTTTGAAGAGTGCAAGCTATTACAAGCTGCTTGTTCAGAGGGGAGTGTTGTAGCCTTCTTCTTGTTTATCTCAAAAAGAATCTGACTAAAGCTGAGTCTGCTAGTATTAGTACTTATCTTACTCTGAGTTTCATCAATAGCAGTCTTCTTTGTAGTTGACATGTTGTTAATGGTCTTAGAGATAGCCAAGTCAGCCTTACTGGCTTACTTACCCTTGGTCTGGGTTTTTTGCTGGAAGAGCCTGAGAATAGGCCACTGCCTTCTCCTTAACTGTGGGGGCTGGAGCACCAAATACCAATGGTATAGGATTGTCCATTTGGACTTCTTCATGGGGAGCCTTCAGTGCACTCAAACTCATTCCCTTCCTTCTTCTATTATAAGATACACATGTACTCTTACAAGGGGAATTCTCATTCTTCCTGTGATCATACATGCAGTCTTTGTCATACCTATTGGAAGGGAGGATTACCTTATGAAAGGTTGACTGAGGCACTACAAGAGCTTTTCCTTTCCCTTTGGAAAGGTCAACTCTAGAATTCTACTTACTCCCTAAACCTTTCTCATCTTTTTTAGAGGTAAAGGAGTCAATCAGTGGTAACACTGTTTTGGGCTTACTAAATTCAGCTACAATTTTTCTCTCCTTTAGGAGTTTCTCTTCAAGATCCAAGATGATCTTATTCTTCTAGCTTATGATCTCAATATGTATGATTGAGATGCCCTTTAGTTGTCTAACTTCCCTTAGTATCTGTTCCTGTAAGGATGCTGAGTCAGACTGTTGGGAAGCAGCTAGTTGTAGGGAGACATTCTCCTTAGCCTGCTTCTTGGCCAACTTCTTGCTTCTTTTCAAAGCATCCAAAATTTCACCATACTTGTTAATCAATTGATTGACATCTTCATGAGATTATGAGTCATCTTCATCACTGGATGAGGATGTATTAGAATCTGGACTGGTCTCATAATATGAACAATAAGAAGAACTAGACAGAGAATGTACCTTTTTGGACTAGGCTGATCCTGGCAGGATTCTTCATCTGGCATGGCCATCAGCCCATAGCATCTGTTGGCATCTTCATCCTCATCATCCTCCTCGGAGCCACTGTCTGAATGTGATAGAGGGGCCCTGGTACCTATCCTGGCAGTAGGATAGTCTTCAGGCTCATTAGTAGCAAATGGCCCTTTGTAGGTTTATTCTTCTTCTTTAGATATTTTCTCTTGACTGTTGCATCCAGTGCTAAGATCTTTGAGTCAGATGCTAAGATCTTTCTTGAGGTTAGCCTGACCCTCTCCTTCCAGATCCAGTGCTAAGATCTTTGAGGTTAGCCTTCTTGCTGAGGTATTAAGTGAACTGGCTTCACTCAATGCTTCTAAACTTAGCCGTAACTTTCTTTATGAATGCGTTGAATGAGCCTTCATCACACAACGCTTCTGCTTTTGTTTGTCTTTTGGATGAGGCGTTGAGTGAACTAGCTTCACTCAATGATTCTGTACTTGGCCAATCTTCTTAATGAGCTTGCGTTGAGTGAGCTATCCTCACTCAATGCATCAGGACTTAGACAGATTCTTATGTTTATCTCTGCTTAGGCTTTGACTGATCATTGCTCTATCGATGCCTTATTCTTTGGCATTGAGTGAGCTGTCCTCACTCAACGATTCTGGACTTAGCCAGAATTCCTTGCTTGCCAATGCTGACGCTTTGACAGACTCAGCTATACTCGACGCCTCTTGTTATATTGCATTGAGTGAACTGCCTTCCCTCAATACCTGTGTACTTAGTCGTATTTCTATCTTGAAAACTGCTGGGCTTTGACTGTCCATCCTTTACTCGATGCTTTTTTTGAATCTGGCGTTGAGTGAACTGGCTTCACTCAACGCCTGTGGACTTGGACGATTTTCATTCTTTTCAGCATCCTTCCTTGGCATCTGGCATTGAGTGAACTGGCTTTACTCAATTCCTCTGGACTTAGACAAATTTTTGTCTCTCCACCTCTCTACCTTATGACAACCTGTCACAAACACTTAGAAAACCAGTCTAAACTTGTGTAAGACCCCCTTTTTTTCTTCTTAAACCACCGGGCTCTTAGGCCCAGAACCGCGGCTTTGCAGTGACACCTTCACACCTAGGGAGGTCGCCACTACAAAATTTCGATCATGCCGACTGATTTGATCACAACCGTAGCAAAATAAAGAATAGAGCAAGTCCACAGGAATCACATATCATAGTAAATATCTCCACAAAGGGAGAGTCCACAGAATAATAAAGTACTGAAAACAGGGCTCATGCCCAATACATCAAATCCTCACTACATAAGTCTCTCAAGCGGAAGCAAAACTAATAAAATACTAGCGGTTGGGACTCACAGTCCCATTTGTCTGAACACCGGTACTAGACTGTCCCATCTCCAAGCGTGTCGACCTCCAGGGCTGCTCCTCCATGTATGGCTCCACGATCCCCTAAAATGATGTGGTTCGAAAACCGTTAGTCTAAAAGACTAAGCCCTATCATCCACCACCACTCCCCCCATAGCTCCTAGGCACTGAGCGGGGAGGAAGAGAGGAGAGGATATGATAGTAGAGAATAGCAAAAATAGATGACGGTGGAACTAGACTAGCAATCCTATCTTAATATGTAAAGAAAGGCAGGAAATGTATAAAGAGTAGACTAAGAAATATGTAATATTAACTTATATGAAAACACATAAGTCAAGGGATCTTTTGCAAGGCTGCTAGCTGTTGAAGTATGAGACCGGACGGTCTGGCGGTTTGAGCCTGGCGGGTTGTAGACTGGCTATTGCTGTTTGAAGTCCGGCGGTCTGGCGGCTTGTCTCCGGTTGCTTGGAGACCGGGCGGTCTACCGGTCTCCTCCTGTATCTCGTTCTCTCTCTAATATTGCCGAGCGATTAGCCCATTGTCTAACCGCGTGGCTTGTCCGACCTATTTTTAGTCCCACATTGTTTGTTTGTACTCTCTTCCCTCTCCTCCATTCTATAGAAGGGAGGCCATACCTTTGTAAATGATAACTTTTTGGATAATAAATCTTTCAATTATTCAAAGTTCTGGCTTGTTTTCTAGTCGTTTGTTCGCTACTTTTACATGGTATCAGAGGACTTGATTTTCTCCTCCTGATTCTATGCCCATCTCTGACCGCGCGACCTGTCCGCGTGACTTGTTTCTTCTTCTCGCGACCTGGTTTTGCAGCCTGTCTCTTCCACCTGGTTGCCTGCGCCAACGTTTCCGCTCTGTCTGCCTTCTCTTCCTCGTCAACTGATCTGCTTCAATGGCATCTTCGCCTTGGACATCCTCCTGCTCAGATTCTTCATCAGCTTCTGCCCCACTTACCTCAGACCAGTCCTCCTCTCAACTGTGATGCGTGTCAGCTGGGCAAACATCACCGCTCCTCCTTCCCGCCAAAGCAAGGTCGTGGTTCCTCTCGCCCGTTTGATCTCATTCATTCTGATTTCTGGGGTCCTGCTCCTACTCTCACCGTTGGTCGGGGTAGTTCTTATTTTGTAACCTTCATTGATGATTTCTCTCAATGTACCTGGGTGTATTTGTTAAAAGATCGCTCTGAACTCTTTTCTGTATGGCAATCATTTTATAATATGATGTTGGTACCCTAGTTTGGATTTGTGTTAAGTCCTCTCAATTAATTTCTTGACCCAAGATTTATCTATGGTCAAAGGTTAGTTGTTAGGTTAGATTTCCTCAGTTGTAGGATTGTCACTTATCCAGTGGAAATCTTGCTAAGTTGTTTTTGGTTCGACTATAGTCGAACGGCGCTCGACTATCGTCTATCAACTGTTCGACGATCGTTTATCAGTTGGTCGACTTTCGTCAGTCAGCAGATCGTCTATCTTTGAGTTAGTTCAACTCTTGATAGCTCGACGATCTATGGTCTCTGCCTCGTCGATCGTCGAACTCTGCTCGACTTCTTTTGACCAGACAGTCTGTTTGATAGTTCGACTATCTGCTTTGATAGTTCAACTATCTGATAGCTCGACTATCTGCTCTGATAGTTCGACTATCTGTTCTATTTTGATAGTTCCACTATCTGCTCTGATAGTTCGACTATCTGTTCTGTTGTGATAGTTCGACTATCTGTTTGATAGTTCAACTATCTGCTCTGTTTTGATAGTTCGACTATCTGTTTGATGGTTCGACTATCTTTTTGATAGCTCGACTATCTGTTTTGATAGTTTGACTATCTGTGTCGTTCGACTATCTGTTCTGATAGTTCGACGATCTTTATGGTTCAGTCAACGATCTCCGTGGATCGTTCGACGATCTTTTGTCTGCTGTTAGTAATTTTGTACTCCTTCTCTTCTGTGATTTATTTCCTATTTATTTGGCATATTTTATTAAAGATTATTTCATTGATTTTATGCTGACATTTCAAGGTAATCTTTGCCCCATTCTTTATGCATAAGTCAAGTTCTTTCTGACAAAAGTCTTTTGTCTTATTAGTTTAAATATCTTTATGCTTTATCTGCCATGCTGTCATTTATAGCCGTTAGACACAAAAGTCTTCTCTGGCCGTAAAGAGTTTAGTCTGATGTGACTTTCTCTAGTATTCTTTTATCAGATTGGATATGCAGCTTCTCAGAAAGCTTTATCCCTTTATAGGATGTCTGTTTGCAGGATATATTTTTGTATTGTGCTATTTGCAGCCCAGATTGCAGATCTCAGAAGAAGAAAAAGTTCAAATAAAGATTAGAGCCGTTACAGAGGCTAATATATAAAGAGCCTTTTCTTTTGAAAGAAAAAATAACACACATATACATAGAAAGATAGATATACTCACAGACACCAAGTCTGGTTGACTCAGATATTCATATACAGATTCAAAACAAGAAGAACAGCTCTCAGTTTCTTTCACATTCAACTGAGAAGATCTACTCTCTTCAGCATTCTTCTTCAACCCTTAGTTCATCCTGCTTCCAGGAACATTCACACTCAGAGCCTCTAGAAGAAGAAGAAGAAGAAAGAAAAGCTGATTGAAGAAGAACAATCATTCTGCATCAAGAGTCTTCTTAGAGCTGCTCCTTCAAGAACTTCAAGACAGCTCTCTGTCAAAAGTTCAGAAGAGTTCCTGCACCCTGAAGCAAGACTTCTTCCTGGATATCACTAAGCCGGGGGGAGCCTTGATTCCTTAGAGCTTTCTAGCTCTGTGCAATCCACTTGCTTCTCTAATATTGTTTTAACAATAGAGAAGACACTCTAACTCTCTCTCAACCTCCTGTGAAAGGGTTATTACTCCCTTCAAAAGTGAACCTTGGTGGCAGGGCACCTTAGCAAAAACCTGTGTTGGATTTTGAGCTCCTGATCAAAAGCTCAAAGGGTCTACTTGATCTAACTGAACCAGATCAGTTGGTGTCAGGGCACCTGAACAAAAACCTGTAGTGGATTCCTATCAGGGTGGTAGAAGAGTGGATGTACCTATTTAGAGGGAACCACTATAAACCTCTTGTGTCGTCTGTGTTGCTTACTTTAATTATTGAACTGTGGCTGTGAATAGAACTAACTAGGATTACTAGTTGTTGTGTTAGGACTAAAGCTGAAACTGTAATTACAGTTAGCTTTCTTTTGTGCACCACACTTTGTATTAGGCTCTAGGGTTTCAAATATCTATAAACTCTTTCCGCAAACTAACTCTAAGGGAGTTGAGTAGATTGTCATAATTTTTGAATACTCTATTCACCCCTCCCCCCTCTAGAGTTGTATCTTTCCTCACTTTCAATTGGTACCAGAGGGAGGTTGACTGACTGTACAGGCTAACACCTGAGTCACAAGATCCAGATAGATACCAAGTTTATAGACATTCCCTTCATGACCTAGTACAAGGATTATTCTAGCACCAGACCTCCAGTTTGCAACTTAGCTAAGTTCAACATCTGGAAGGCAAGAATCAAGTTATACATGAATTCTATTGATGAAGATATTTTTTCTTCTATTTTGATAGGACCTCCAACACCACCTGCTACAGCCACTGCTACAACATCTACAAATCTCAGTGCAGTGCCACCTCCAGACTACAATGATGCATACAAGAAAGCAAAAGTAGCTGATGCAAAAGCCATGAATATTCTGGCTCAGACCATGTTTGATGAAACCTTTCTGAAAGTGGCTGATTGCACTTCTACAAAATCCATGTGGGACTCACTGAACCAGATTGTAGCTGGTTCAGCTGATGAGAGGAAGGACAGAAGGTCCAACCTTATATCTCAATATGAAAACTTCAAGAAGACTGAAGCTGAATCAGTTGAAGGAATGTACACCAGGCTTAGCTCCATCATCAATGAGCTGAGAACCCTTGATAAGGAGATAACATTGACAGAGTTCAATGATAAGATACTGATGTGCTTCCCCAGCACATGGGATCTAAGGATCTGGCCCATCAAGGAGGCCATAAGTACTACTGAGATCTCAACTGAAGCCCTCCTTGGAAAGCTCAAATCTTTTGAGCAAGTTCTAAAGTCCAGGGAAGCTGAAGCTGAAGCTAAGACTCCCACTCACACAAGGAAAGAGCAAACTCTTGCTCTCAAAGTTGTTGATGCTTCTGAAGAAAGCCAATCCAATGAGGAGCTGATGGCACTCTTTGCCAAAAGGTTTCTCAAGATGGGCAGAAAGGACTTCAGAAAGAAGTCTTCAAGATATGAAGATAAACCAAGGTATGACAGATCTCCTGCTAAAGAAATTATCTGTTATGGTTGCTGGAAACCTGGACACATTCTACCAGAGTGTCCAGAGGAAAAGAACAAGGATAAGAGAAAAGAAAAAGAACATCAGAAGAAGCACTCCAAGTCCTCCTCCTACAAAAATAAGAAGAAGGAGAAAGGATTTGTTGCTGAAACCTGGAGTGATTCAGATGAGGAATCTTTCTCCTCAAGCTCCAGCGAAGATGAGGAAGAGAAGAAGGCAAAAGAAATTTGCCTTATGGCAATTGATGCCAGCAGCAATCACTCAGCTGCAGAGAGTTCTGATGATGATGAAGAAATGCCTACAGAAGATCAGGTATTATCTTCTTATGATTTTTCTTCTGTTGGATTTAAATCTGAATTTAAATCCCTTTGTTTAGATTTAATTATTTCAGAAAAAGAAATTAAGGAGCTTAGAAATAGGATAGCAGAATCAGAAATCCTCTCCATTGAAAATGCTAGGCTAGAAGCAGAACTCACTAAGTCCAGTGAAGAAATAAAATTTCTTAAAAATGAACTAGCTAAGTCAAAAAGATTAGAAGAATCTCTAAATGGTAGAAGCCTTAAGCTACTAGAGATCACTAGCATGACAAACACTAGGTCAGGCAATAATAAGCTAGGCTTAGGAGCCTCATCAAGTGAACCCCCCTTGGTTCTTAAAAATCATCTTTCAACTCCAGTAAACTTTATTTCAGCTGATGGAATAAAGAATACTGAGCAAGTAAATCTAGTTAACAAAGCCTTAAATAAAGCTAAGAGAGAAAAGAGAAAGCAAAAATTTAAGGAACTACAAAATTCGTCGAATACTGCTCGACGATCGAAGGCTCAATGGTCGAACGATGCTCGACGATCTGAGCATCGATCATCGAACGATGATCGACGATCTCAATATGATTTTCAAAATAATCACCTGAACCTTAGAAATCCTAATGTATGGAGCATTCCACCTAGGAGATCCTATCCCTTAGGATATAAACCCCAGCCTGCTTATTCTTTTATTTCAAGCTTTCATTATGTGAAGAATAATGGACCCAAGGTTGTCTGGGTCCACAATGTCTAACTGTTTAATTCGCAGGTGAAGACCTATCCAATTACTAAAGATAAATGGTATTTGGATAGTGGCTGTTCCAAACACATGATAGGAAACAAAGAAAATCTGTCAAAATACAAGGCCAAGCTTGGACCAAGGGTGATCTTTGGGGATTCCAGCTGTGGTCAAACAGAAGGATATGGTAGGATTACCATTGGAGCAGTACCATTCAAAAGGGTTGCATATGTAACTAGACTGAAGCACAACCTAATCTCAGTAAGCCAATTATGTGATGCAGGTTATCAGGTATCTTTCACTAACACTCTCTGTAATATTACTTTAAATAGTAATGTAGTGTTAGTAGGCATTAGACAGGGTAATATTTATTTAGTAGATTTTAACTCAACTCAATCTGAAATCTGTCTGTTTAATGAAGTAACAAATAATAACACCTTATGGCATAGAAGGCTTAGCCATGTTAACCTCAAGAACATATCTAGGTTATCTAAATACAACCTTGTTAGAGGTTTACCTTCTTGACCCTACAAGAAGGAAAGCCTATGCAAGGCTTGTCAATTAGGCAAGCAAACCAAAAAGTCCTTTAAATCTGTAAATAAAAGTGATTCACCTAGAATCTTGTATTTATTACATTTGGACCTTTTTGGCCCAATAAATGTACAGAGTCTAGGAGGGAAGTTTTACACTTTAGTGATTGTAGATGACTTCTCTAGGTTTACTTTGGTGTTCTTCTTGAGAACTAAGGCTGATAACTTCAAAGTTCTTACAGACTTTCTGCTATGTGTGCAGACTGAGTATTCTACTCATGTGGCCTTGATCAGAAGTGATCATGGTACTGAGTTTGAGTCTCTTCTCATGAAGGAATTCTGTGAGAAAGAAGGTATCAAACATAGCTTCTCTGCTCCTAGAACTCCCCAACAAAATGGGATAGTGGAAAGGAAGAATAGAACCCTGATTGAAGCTGCTAGAACATTATTGACAGATGCTAACATGCCTCTCTCATATTGGGCAGAAGCTGTTAGCACAGCTAATTATGTCTTGAACAGATTTCTTATACACAAGCTTAAGAGTAAAACTCCTTATGAGTTGCTTAAAGGAAAGAAACCTAAAATTAACTATTTTAGAGTCTTTGGTTGTGTAGTGTATATTCACAATAACAACAAAGAATACCTTAGAAAGTTTGAAGCAAAAGCTTCAATGGGAATTTTTCTTGGATATTCCCAAGTAAGCAAAGCTTATAGGGTCTTTAACAAATCAACATCTAAAATAGAGGAGTCTGTGCATGTCTCTTTTGATGAGTCAAAGATGTTTTACAAGGAGAAGGAAACTTCTTCTTCCTCAAGCTCATTACAGGTACCTGAGTCATGCAAAGATGTCACTCAAGAGATTCTCCCTCTATAAACTCTTCATATCACTGATTCAGACAGTAATGAAGACACTGTGGAAGCAGTTGTTGTACCACCAATAGTTGATCCAATTCCTCAAGAGGAATTAATTCAAACTATTGTTGAAGATCACATCCCACCTGCTGATATTGTCACACTTAGAGATAATCCTACATCTCAAGTGATTGGTGACATATCAGCTAGTGTGCAAACAAGACATCAATTAAGACAGGATGTGATGCATGCTTGTTTCCTTTCGCAGATTGAGCCCCTCACCATAAAAGATGCTGAGCTAGATCCCCACTGGATCATTGCTATGCAAGAGGAGCTTAATCAATTTGAAAGATGTAAAGTATGGACTTTGGTTCCAAGACCTAAAGTCCAACTGATCATAGGCACCAAGTGGGTGTTTAGAAACAAGTTGGATGCCCAAGGAATTATTGTAAGGAATAAAGCTAGGCTTGTAGCTCAGGGCTACAGACAGGAGGAAGGTATAGACTATGACCAAACCTTTGCCCCTGTTGCAAGGCTAGAGGCAATAAGGATCTTTCTAGCCTATGCAGCCTATATGAAGTTTAAGGTTTTTCAGATGGATGTCAAGAGTGCATTCCTAAATGGTGAGCTAAAGGAAGAGGTGTTTGTTGAACAACCTCCTGGGTTTGTATCTTCAACTCAACCCTCATTTGTTTACAAGTTACAAAAAGCTCTTTATGGACTTAAGCAAGCACCCAGAGCCTGGTATGAGACTCTAGCTAGTTTCCTGTTAGAGCACAACTTTGTTAGGGGAGTAGTTGATAGAACCTTGTTTGTCAAGCATCACAAGGACACCATCCTGTTAGTTCAAGTTTATGTGGATGATATTATTTTTGGCTCCACTAATCCCAAACTTTGCAAAAAGTTTTCAAACCTGATGCATTCTAAGTTTGAGATGAGTAGTATGGGTGAGCTGTCTTACTTTCTTGGTCTCCAAGTAAAGCAAGATGCTGATGACATCTTCATCTCCCAATCCAAATATGCCAAGGAATTGGTAAAGAAGTTTGGGATGGCTATTTCTTCAGCAATGCATACACCCATGGATACTAATGCAGTTATAGATTCCGATGATCAGGGTAAGCCAGTTGATCAGAAAAACTATAGGGCCATTGTTAGTTCCCTATTGTATTTAAGTGTAAGTAGACCAGATATAATGTTTTCCACATACCTATGTGCTAGATTCCAGGTCAACCCCAAGGAATCTCATTTGATTCTCCTCAAGAGAATTTTGAGATACCTGAAGGGATGTCCAAATTTAGGACTGTGGTACCCAGCTGAATCAGAATTTGAGTTAATTGGATACTCTGATTCTGACTATGCTGGTTGTAGAGTTGACAGGAAAAGTACCTCAGGAACATGTCAGTTCCTGGGAAAGAGATTGGTCTCTTGGTTCTGTAAGAAATAGGCTTCTATCTCAACTTCAACTGCAGAGGCTGAATATATAGCAGTTGCTAGTTATTGTTCACAGATCCTATGGATTCAAAACCAACTTTTGGATTATGGGTACACACACAAGAACACCAAAATCATGTGTGACAGTACCAGTGTTATCTCCATTGCACAAAATTTTGTGCACCACTCTAGGACCAAGTACATTGAGATCAAGCATCATTTTCTAAGAGATTGTGTGGAAAAGAACAAGATCAGCCTTGAGTTCATATCCACTGACCTTATGAGAGGTGATATTTTCACCAAGCCCTTAGATGAACAGAAGCATCTGTTCTTTTTGGTTCAACTGGGCATGATAAATGGAAAAGACTAAATGTGACTTCTGTCTTTGTTGAGATCTGTTTGAAGATCATCGAACGACGTTCGACGATAGTCGAACAGGTCAAGCCCATCATCGACCTATGGTTGACGCCGGCTCATTTGCTTGTGAAGACATAAATAGTCGAACGATTGCTCGACTACTCTGCTTCAGGAAATGATCGTCAAACGACCGTTCGACTATCGCTTCTACTATCTGTTAAAACAGGTCGACGATTGTCGTTTTAATATAAAACTGATGGTCGACCTAGGTTAAGAGATCGTCTTGTTAGTAGTCGATAGAGCTCGTCTTTTCGTATTCCGTCTTTCTGCTTGAGCTCTGCCCCGCGCTTTCTGCTCTTCGCTTCTCTCGTCTTCTCCGAAGAAATCGATGGCGATTGCTCCAGGTCTCCTGACAACGATGAAGTTTGACGCCGGTTTCACGTTGGATTTCGACTCGTTCAGCGCCTGCAATGCGGAGATTATAGAGATGCTACAGCTCTGGAAGGATCAAGGACTGGAAAAGCTTATGTCCACAAGGATTAAGATAAACATTCCAGAGATTAAACAATGGGTTTTCTCATCGTATT
Organism: Platanthera zijinensis; assembly: GCA_039513925.1. Lineage (NCBI taxonomy): Eukaryota > Viridiplantae > Streptophyta > Magnoliopsida > Asparagales > Orchidaceae > Platanthera > Platanthera zijinensis. The sequence goes on from CM077094.1 coordinate 40,735,148, forward strand.
CTAATGACGAATCCATGATCGGGACAATAGGCGGCGAAGAGGTAATCCTGACTCCTGATGTACTGATTGATATTTTCGGATTATTGAATGGTCAAGAGGAGTATGACCAAGATACTCAAGAGTATGGAAGAATGCTCGTAGAGCTAGGACATGCTGAGGGCATTCCTACAAAGTTGCTGAAAGTAAACTTCCCGATGAGGATAAAGTTCTTAGCAGAACTGGTTGGAAAAGTGCTATTGGGTAAGCACTCTGCTCATGACAACATCACCAAGCAGCAGTTTGCCTTGATGTGTGCCATTGTAAATAAGAAAGAGATTAATTGGGCAAGTATAGTGTTTGATTTGATCAGGAAGAAGAACTCCAAGAAGGAAGTAACTCTTGGAAGGGTGATAGGAATATTTTTAAGAAAAATATCCTCAACTGTTGGGTACAGTTGCTACATCCATCAATGCTAGTAAGAAGATGGATCCCACTTTGTTTGTTAAGTGGAGGAGGAACATCCGAAAGCCCTCACCAGCTGGGGTTGCTCCTGCTGCATCTGAGAGCACCAGGACTGTATCAGTCACTCCCCACATACCTGAAGAAGGCTCTTCCATTCCACTCATTCCACCTTCATCTGCATTGCCATCCACATCTACTGCATTACCATCCACTTCCACTGAAGTGCCATCTACATCTACTGTCTCTCTTCCACTTGATTCCTCCACTATTCTCCATGCATCACCACCAGCATCTCCACCCCCTTCTCATCTTACTGGGACTTCAATTCCCAGTTTTGATTTGTTAGCTTCTGAGACTCTACCCACTCCACCTCAGTCACCACCTACAGCTCCAGATCATATTGATCTTCCCTCGTCCACTCATCAGTCTCCAATTCACAACATATCTCATCAAGAGACCACCGTCCCTGATGATCTTCCATCTACTGTGATTCCCCCACCATCCTTTGAAATAACTCCAGCCTTCATTGCAAGCATTATGGAGCTAATTACTCCTTCAATCAAAATCATGATTGAAGAAGCCATTGCCCCTCTTGTTTCTTCCATTTCTTCCCTTACTCAATCCATCACAGCCCTCTCCAAATCTGTTGATCCCTCTTCATTTAGGGGCCTGAGTTCAGTACCTACTGAAATCAGGCAGGGGGAGATATTCTAGGAAGATGTCTGAGGACTTCCCCTGATCTCTCTCTCAGCTGAAGCTCCAGAAGAGACTCCTTCAGAAGAAATCCTGAAAGCTGCAGATGCAACTTCTATTACAGTTACAGTTCCAGACCCAGCAGCTGTTCAAGTAGCCCAAGTCTCAGATCAGAGGGCATCTGATATTATAATGGAAGCAGAATTTGCTGTCAAAGTTTGCCTTGAAGAATCCTCCACTCCCATTGTTGCTCTTTACCTAGAGGGAGTCATCACCTCCTTTCTAGATGAATTATGGGAGTTGGGAAATCCTGCAGGTAATTCATTTACTCAATTCCTTGACATGTTAACTGACATGTTAACATGTGAATATCTTGAAGGTATGTTGCTAGCCCATTTAGAAAATCTGTGTGTTCCTGATACTACAGATCAAGTGCAATAAGATCAAGAAGATCTAGAAGCTCCAGAACCAGCTCAAGAACCTGTTGTTTAAGAACCTGTATCTACTCCTCCAGCTCAGATAGCTGTGCAAGAAGAACTGGTCTCCAACACAGTTACTGAAGAGCAAGAAGAGAAATACCCTCTGTGGGATGACACCCCAGGACCAGATTTGGATACCCTTCTGGCACAAGATGCCTTAGAAGAGGAAAGAGAGAAAGCTGCATTGAAAGCCAAAGAACAAGCTGAGCAAGAGGCTTTTGATCCCTATGATCAACCTCAATCATCTCATTCTGATGATGAGGATGATTCTGATGAGTCAGAAGGTTCTAAGAAGAAGAAAGCAGCAAAAAGAAAAAGGAAAGTTGCTGCTCCTCCTCCTCCAAATCCTGATCATGATGTTCCATATTACATACTGAAAGGATAGATCCCAAATCTAAAGAATATCAGCATTGGATGGGACTATCCAGAAACCAACAAAAGGAGAAAAAGAAAAGCAAAAGATATGACAGTCCAGCTCCCAAGTGGACTCCTAGAGGACCTCCTCCTCCTCCTCCAAGTGCAGGAGCTTCTGGAAATGTTTCAGCCAATCCCTCAGCTCCTTCTACAAGATTCACACCCTCACAGGCTTATCAAAGAGGAAGTAATCCAGGATATCAAGGCAGATCTCAATCTGGACATCAAAGACAAGAGGTTGATACAAAAGAGCAAGTGAAGGAGATAGTTTATCAGAAGCCAACCTTTTCTCCTCCTCCTTCACCCAAGAGAATAGTTGTGCCTTCCAAAGAAAAGAAAAGCATACCATCCAAAAAGCCAGCTCAAACAAAGAAAATAGATTCAAAAGGTAAAAGAGTAGTTTATTCTGAAAAATCAAGTAAAAAATATGCAGAGTTTGCTCCTCCATCTTCTCTAGTTATTCAAGAAAATAAATAACCAACTGCAAGTTTGCTAGAACTCTCTACAAAATTCAAAACTGTAAAACCTCTAGATTCAAATGATGATAATGAATATGAAAGCCAAGAGCTTAATCCTAATTTCAGGATGGCCAGATTTCTTGAATTGGTTGGATCAGCTCAGATCAGACAAGCAAGAGCTGAAGGAAAAGATGTTACAGGCTTAACTACAATGTCAAAATTCAGAAAGAAGGAACTAGATAGTTTCCAAGTGAGACCTGAGGTTTTTGATGCTTCAAAGTACATGGAAAAGCATCCAGAAGCTGTAGTGCCAAGAACAGGAGAATCCAAGATTATTGGAGAACAAGACTTTAAGACCTCAAAGAAAGATGCTTCAGATCCTTACAGAAAAATTTCTTTTATTCCTGATTCTTCTGTCTCCAAATCAGACTCTGATGCTTTTTGAGTTCTTATTTATTGTCAGATTGTTTATCTGTTTGATTGATGCAATTTGATGCTTAGATGTTTCTTTTCCTGAGTTATATTTATTTCCAGTAGTTTTGTTTTGAGAGACTTAACCCAAATAGGGGGAGATTGTTGGTACCCTAGTTTGGATTTGTGTTAAGTCCTCTCAATTAGTTTCTTGACCCAAGATTTATCTATGGTCAAAGGTTAGTTGTTAGATTAGATTTCCTTAGTTGTAGGATTGTCACTTATCTAGTGGAAATATGGCTAAGTTGTTTTTGGTTCGACTATAGTCGAACGACGCTCGACTATCGTCTATCAACTGTTCGACGATCGTTTATCAGTTGGTCGACTTTCGTCATTCAGCAGATCATCTATCTTTGAGTTAGTTCAACTCTTGATAGCTCGACGATCTGTGGTCTCTGCCTCGTCGATCGTCGAACCCTGCTCGACTTCTTTTTACCAGACAGTCTATTTGATAGTTCGACTATCTGCCTTGATAGTTCAACTATCTGATAGCTCGACTATCTGCTCTGATAGTTCGACTATCTATTCTGTTTTGATAGTTCGACTATCTGCTCGGATAGTTCGACTATCTGTTCTATTGTGATAGTTCGACTATCTGTTTGATAGTTCGACTATCTTCTCTGTGTTGATAGTTCGACTATCTGTTTGATGGTTCGACTATCTTTTTGATAGCTCGACTATCTGCTTTGATAGTTCGACTATCTGTGTCGTTCGACTATCTGTTCTGATAGTTCTACGATCTCTGTGGTTCGGTCGACGATCTCCGTGGATCGTTCGACGATCTTTTGTCTGATGTTAGTAATTTTGTACTCCGTCTCTTCTGTGATTTATTTCCTATTTATTTGGCATATTTTATTAAAGATTATTTCATTGATTTTATGCTAACATTTCAAGGCAATCTTTGCCCCATTCTTTATGCATAAGTCAAGTTCTTTCTGACAAAAGTATTTTGTCTTATTAGTTGAAATATCTTTATGTTTTATCTGCCATGCTGTCCTTTATAGCCGTTAGACACAAAAGTCTTCTCTGGCCGTAAAGAGTTTAGTTTTATGTGACTTTCTCTAGTATTCTTTTATCAGATTGGATATGCAGCTTCTCAGAAAGCTTTATCCCTTATAGGATGTCTGTCTGCAGGATATATTTTTATATTGTGCTATTTGCAACCCAGATTGCAGATCTCAGAAGAAGACAAAGTTCAAATAAAGATTAGATCCGTTACAGAGGCTAATATATAAGAGTCTTTTCTTTTGAAAGAAAAAACAACACACATATACATAAAAAGAGAGATATACTCACAAATACCAAGTCTGGTTGACTCAGATATTCATATACAGATTCAAAACAAGAAGAACAGCTCTCAATTTTTTTCACATTCAACTGAGAAGATCTACTCTCTTCAGCATTCTTCTTCAACCCTTAGTTCATCCTGCTTCCAGGAACATTCACACACAGAGCCTCTAGAAGAAGAAGAAGAAGAAAGAAAAGCTGATTGAAGAAGAACAATCATTCTGCATTAAGAGTCTTCTTCAAGCTGCTCCTTCAATAACTTCAAGACAGCTCTCTGTCAAAAGTTCAGAAGAGTTCCCGCACCCTGAAGCAAGACTTCTTCCTGGATATCACTAATCCAAGGGGAGCCTTGATTCCTTGGAGCTTTCTAGCTCTGTGCAATCCACTTGCTTCTCTAATATTGTTTTAACAATAAAGAAGACACTCTAACTCTCTCTCAACCTCCTGTAAAAGGGTTATTACTCCCTTCAAAAGTGAACCTTGGTGGCAGGGCAACTTAGCAAAAACATGTGTTGGATTTTGAGCTCCTGATCAAAAGCTCAAAGGGTCTACTTGATCTACCTGAACCAGATCAGTTGGTGGCAGGGCACCTGAACAAAAACCTGTAGTGGATTCCTACCAGGGTGGTAGAAGAGTGGATGTACCTATTTAGAGGGAACCACTATAAACCTCTTGTGTCGTCTGTGTTGCTTACTTTAATTATTGAACTGTGGCTGTGAATAGAACTAACTAGGATTGCTAGTTGCTGTGTTAGGACTAAAGCTTAAACTATAATTACAGTTAGCATTCTTTTGTGCACCACACTTTGTGTTAGGCTCTAGGGTTTCAAATATCTATAAACTCTTTCCGCAAACTAACTCTAAGGGAGTTGAGTAGATTGTCATAATTTTTGAATACTCTATTCACCCCCCCCCCCTTTAGAGTTGTATCTATCCTCACTTTCATATGATTAAAACTTAGTTTGATATTTCTATTAAAATTCATCGCTCTGATAATGCTAAAGAATATCTTAGTCATGATTTTTCATCTTTTTGTATGCAACATGGTCTTGTTCATCAAACCAGCTGTGTTTACACCTCCCAACAAAACAGGGTGGCGGAACGTAAAAACCGTCATCTCCTCGATGTCGCTCGCACTCTCATGACGCAGATGCAGGTGCTTCGCTCCTTTTGGGGCTATGCCGTTCTCCCCGCCTGCTATCTCATCAATCGCATTCCCTCTACTGTTCTTCAGGGAAAGACCACCTTCTCCATTCTCTACCCAGGCAAGGAACCCTTTCCTCTCCCTCTTCGTATCTTTGGGTGTACGGCATTTGTGCATGCTCCGTCCACTACCTGTGACAAGCTTTCCCCCCATTCCACAAAATGTATCTTTTTTGGTTACTCGACCACTCAAAAAGGCTATTGTTGCTTTGACACCGTTCTGCGCAAACAGTTTGTTTCCGCGGACGTCACCTTCTTCGAAAATACTTCCTACTTCTCATCTCCATCCCCACTTTATCCTGATGTCTCTGATTCTCCACCATCCCTTTGGGTTCCTTCCACGCATGTCGACGTCTCCCCTCCAACATCCGCTCCTCCTCCGTCTCCTCCTCTCCCTATTATACCCCTTTCCCCTTGTCCCTCTTCTCCGCAGCCATCTCTCTCTAGTCCCGGGCCAGCTCTCTCCGCCACAGACGCTCCGGTCCCTGAGGCCCAAGATGACCTGGATCTTCCCGTTGCTCTTCGCAAAGGGGTGCGGGCGTGCACTCAACACCCGCTTGTGGCAGTTGTCTCCTATGATCGGCTTACTCCTTCTCGCAGGAATTTTTCTTTGGCTATCTCGGCTACCACTACTCCCCGCATCTACTAGGAGGCTATTGCTATTCCTTATTGGAAATCTACTATGGATGAGGAATTTGCCACTCTCACTGAAAGGGGTACCTGGACCCTTGTTTCTCCACCAGTGGGTACTGATGTGGTTGGCTATCGCTGGGTGTTTGTTATGAAGTTTCGCCCAAACGGCACTGTGGAACGCTACAAGGCCCGACTGGTGGCCAAAGGCTTTACTCAGACTTATGGGGTTGACTACTTTGATACCTTCTCCCTAGTTGCTCGCCTCAGCACCATCAGAGTTCTTCTCTCTGTGGCCGTCAACCGGGATTGGGCTATTTCCCAGCTTGATGTCAAAAATGCCTTTCTCTATGGGGATCTTCACGAGGACGTTTACATGGAGCAACCTCCTGGGTATGTTGCTCAGGGGAAGACACGTGTATGCCAGTTGAAGAAGACCATCTATGGCCTAAAACAGAGCCCTCGGGCATGGTTCGACAAGTTCAGTGGTATTGTGGATGCCATCGGTTTTGCAAGAAGTTCAGCTGATCACTCATTGTTTATTCGCAAAACCGCATCGGGCCTTGTGGTTTTGGCGGTGTATGTAGATGATATTCTTCTTACAGGCAATGACCAGGCTGGGGTGGATTTGACAAAGAAACACCTCCATCAACACCTTGTCACGAAGGATATGAGCTCTCCGAAATACTTTCTGGGGATAGAAATCTCTCAGAAGCCCGACTCGTTGGTTCTCTCCCAACAGAAGTATGCTCTTGATCTTCTACGGGAGGCAGGATTGACCGGTGCCAAACCAGCACGGTATCCCATAGCTACTAGAGAAGACAAAATGTGGACAGATGACTCTCCTCTTATATCCGATGCCACAAGGTATAGACATCTGGTGGGCAAACTCATTTATCTCACGGTGACCAGACCCGACATCGCCTATGTTGTAGGCAAGGTTAGTCAGTTCATGCAAGCTCCCAGGGAATATCATCTTCAGTCTGCCTTGAAGATATTAGAGTATATAAAAGCAGCACTGGGAAAAGGACTACTCTTTCAGAAGCATGGTCATCTGAGAGTTGAAGCCTACTCAGACTCAAGCTATGCTGATGATAAAGGTGACCGTAAATCTACATCTGGTTTTTGCACATTTATTGGAGGTAATCTTGTGAGCTGGAAGAGCAAGAAGCAATCTGTTATCTAGAGGTCCAGTGCAGAAGCTGAATATCGGAGTATGGCGTCAAACACGTGTGAACTAAAATGGTTGCGGGCTCTCATGCTTGACCTAGGAGAGGTCTATGACTATCCTCTTCCTATGTTCTGTGACAACAAGGTCGCTATATATATATCTAAAAATCCGGTCTTCCATGAGAGAATGAAACATATAGAAGTCGACTGCCATTTCATCCGGGAAGAGGTCTTGAAGAAACAGATTTGCACTCTGTTCATCACCTCCGACAAAGAGTTGGAGGATATCTTCACCAAGCCGGTTTCTACTTCCTTCTTCCATATTTGTGACAAGCTGGGCATGATTGATATCTATGCTCTAGCTTGAGGGGGAGTGTTGATGTATGAGACCGGACGGTCTGGCGGTTTGAGCCTGGCGGGTTGTAGACCGGCTGTTGCTGTTTGAAGTCCGGCGGTCTGGCAACTTGTCTCCGGTGGCTTGGAGACCGGGCGGTCTAACAGTCTCCTCCTGCATCTCGCTCTCTCTCTGGTATTGTCGAGCGGTTAGCCCATTGTCTAACCGCGCGGCTTGTCCGGCCTGTTTTTAGTCCTACATTGTTAGTTTGTACTCTCTCCCCTCTCCTCCATTTTATAAAAGGGAGGTCATACCTTTGTAAATGATAACTTTTTGGATAATAAAACTTTCAATTATTCAAAGTTCTGGCTTGTTTTCTAGTCGTTTGTTCGCTACTTTTACACTAGCATATAAAAAGTCTCATACCAATTTATACGTTAGGGTGTTGGTTTTCTAGCAAGTATACGTATAATTCTATTGAATAAAACCTTAACTTATAAGCACGCTCGCGCGAACTTATAAACCAATGGATCATTTTGCAGGGCCAATTGTATAAAGCGTCCCATACCACTTTATACAATAGGTGTCAGGATTATATGCAATGGTTATGCTATGACATGCAATTATGCCATGATGTGAACATGCAAGTGCAACTCACCCACCCGACTCTGTGTACACAGACCTTTAGTTCCCCCTTTCTGGAGCCGAACCTCCCAGGATACCTCTGTAGTGGCAAACGGAAGCGGTGGGTTGGGCCTATCGTACACCTCAACATTGGTGCACTAAGCGGAGCTCCTGCGTACTCTTGCCGGCTGGCGCACCGTACTTTATTTGGCCAAGTGCTAAACCACACTTGCTGAGTCGTCGTATTGGCGTCGGTGCATCGACCCTCCAATACCGAAGACCCACCACCTTATACCTTAAGCACATGTAACCTTATGTATCACCAACCGAGCCAAAGCTCCCCGGACCATCCCGTCCGTTACAATCAACAACCGAGTCAAAGCTCGTCGGGCCAACCAGCCCATCACCAAAACCCCCGAGCCTACAGCCCGTATGAACCAACCTAACATCCCGAGACATCAAGGTGAGTGAAAGTGAATCCCTAATTGTATGCTAGTTACTCTTGCAAGTTAGTTTGCCTACAGTTTAGGTTAGCCCTGGACTGCCCCCGGTATACCCGGTGAAGGGTTCTCAAAGGGCACTAGGAACTACGATAGGCTGAAGCCCAAAGCTCCCTTTCATAAGGCACTTAGTATTATTGGTTTATACCCGATCCCTTTTTATGTTATACAGGATCTAACCCTAGTGTGTTTTGGCCCTTCCTCACTTCAGGAAAGACGACCTTTTGTCGATCCCGAACACAACTTAACACTAGTCAAACCATCACTCCACCCATCATAGCTCCCTATGATAAACCCAGCATCCTTTTCAAATCCCATGAACTATCAATCTCATCCTCTATGTTCAATGCAAAGGCTATCACTACTTCTATTGTTTTACGCTATGTAGACTAATCTATACTATATGATGTTCATGATAGGATGTCCTTCAAGTTCTCACCCAAAAGCCTTAAATTATTTATTGGAGTTCCATCATGACATAATTAGCCTAAGTCCAGGAAATTATAATTTTCCTAATTAATTTGATATTTAATTAATTTTTCCAAAAGATTGGCCATGGGTAATTTTAAACATGAACTACATGATTTTCTCAAGTAATGGTCACCCAAAAATTATGATCACTAAATAACAGAGAGATATCAATAAAAACTAATTTCCATGATTTTACAAAAATGATTTAGCCTCTAATTAATTTATCCAATATAATTCCATTAACCATATGTAAAGAAGGAAGTACTGAAATTATTCATCAGAAAATTATGTTAAAATTACTGAATCTTAATTGTATATAGAAAGAATCATTGTCCAAAATTCATAATTTTTCTGGCTTACTAGACACCAAAATAATTTCAACAAAAGTCTCATGGGAAATAATACTTAGTGAAGCAACTCTTATAAATATACTTCCAAAACTTCCATAAAAATTCACAGAGCTTTATAATATAATAAAAGATCCTCTGAATAAATTTTATCAACTTCCAATAAGTGGTTATTTCATAATAATTTCCTAAGTAAATAATACAACCTGCTAAATTGTGAATGAAGTGTTCAAAATAATAATCCTAAATTCATAATAAAATTTCCAGAGCTTTATTATAATCTTAAAACATGATTGACACAATTTCATTCTAACCCAAAGTAAAAATGTGACATAATTAATTCTTTAAGAGAATCTATGATTGTGCACTTTTATAAAAGAACATATTTGAAAGCTTATCCAAATACTATGTAACACAATTCAATGTTTAATATAACTATAAACATAACTCTTACCATCCTCTCATGGAAACTCAAGATCATTAGATCCTTAAACTATTACTTAAGGTGTAAAGGACTAATTTAATACAAAGTGGATTAAGTGATGTGCCTAAGAACAAATATTACTAAAATCCTTCCTAGGGCATATTTTCACCATAGAACCACATGGACTAAACCCTAAGTCCCTATAAGAACATATCATCCTATGTCCTTCACGAACCCCCATACTTCAAACCTTACTGTTTGAACAAGGGTCCTAGGGCAACCCCACCCCAATTCATTTCAAATTCCATGAGGGGGTGTTTTCACTGACCATGGGGCTCTGGCCAAATTCCCAACCCATTTGGGTGAGAATTGACCCCCATCATGCCCCAAAAATCCCTTGCCCTAATTTTTTCCTTAAAGGACCAAACTTAGGTCACACCAAAACCTATTAAACTCAAACCCAATTGGGCTGACATTTTTATCAAGGTTAAATAATAACCCTAAAAATCAGCCACCAAAATTTTGGAGACTTCTGAGGTCATTTGACCCTCTAATTAAATCATACATGGATGATTAGATTTTTACAAAAAATATATATAAATTATATCAAAAAATTCCCATTTTTGGATATGTTGTAGGGACAGCTAAGAATGGCCCCAGTCCCAAATTTCAAGTTATTTAGATGGCTGGATTGATGGGGGCACTAAATTCATTCTCTGTTCAACCCTATGTATAGATCTCACCAAAATGAGTGTTGTGGTTTAACCAAGACTCCAAATTGGTTCAAATCAATTTTAAAATAAAATAGACCGATAGGTATACAAATTATCTATTGACCAATTCCTAATATAGAGCCTCTAAGTATTTTTCATTAATTTTTCTAATGTGACTGTTATAATAGTACAGAAAATTCATTTAAAAGGAAAGGTTTAAATAACCAGCACAGATCTTGATGCAAGATCCGAAGGCTGCTGGACCGTCTTCTTCCTTGAACCTAAGGTCACGATTTGCCGGACCTTAAACCATCTCCAGACCAATTTCCCGGCTAACCATCCCCCTCCCCGGCCGGCCACCACCTCCGTTGAGGTGGGGGCTATCGTCGGGCGGCGGCACGGCCGCCGGAGGGGCGATTTCCGGCTAACTTGAACACCATTAGCAAAGAAAATTCATGGAAAAGCTTCGCCCGATCGGACTCAACTGAGCCCGATTCTCAACCTATAAGACTCATAAGATCTACCCATAAGGAAAGAGGAAGGGGAGGACCTTGCTTGCGGCCTGGAGATGTGTGGATCACCGGGAAGCCAATGGTGGTGGTGGTGGCGGCGCTCGGTTTATGTAACGGCTCAGCTTGCTTCCTCGGCTTGGCTCCTTCAGGTTTGCGTGTGGAAAAGATCTTATAAGTCCAGTAAGTCTTTTAAAAAGATAAAAATGGGGGAGGGGAGGGGTTAGCTGGAGATGGCCATTAATGCTCCTTTAAGAGCTTTGTTGTAACAGCAAATCTCCTCCCCTGGTTGCGGTTATGGCCAGGAAAGGCCTTGGCCTTCTCCTAACTAACTGGGGGAGGTTTTTCGACATTAAGAGTGGGCCCTTGGCCTTACAGGCCATGCATGGCAGTTACACACCATCTTTCTCTTTCTCCATCAATGCAGAAATTCGAGTTTAAAGCTTCTGCCACATGGCATTCTATCATTTGACCGTTTGTTATTGTTTAAAATGTGTCTTAATAAAGGAAACGACCAATTAAATCATCCTGGCGCAATTCCCGAAGAGATCCAATTTAGCCGAACCAGCAAACAGCCCGAAATTCGCCAGGAATTTTTCTAAGTACAATGGCGTTGAGTGAGCTGAGCTCAATGCCATTAAGTCTATGGCGTTGAGTGAGCTCGGCTCACTCAACGCCATTCAGTCTATTGTGTTGAGTGAGCTCAGCTCACTCAACGCCATTCAGTCTATGGCGTTGAGTTAGCTCAGCTCACTCAACGCCATAATCCAGCAAGTATTCCAAGTAGGATGGCGTTGAGAGCACTCAACGCACTCAATGCCATTCAGCCCGAGCAAGATGGCGTTGAGTGCAGTCAATGCACTCAACTCCATACAGCCTATGGCATTGAGTGCACTCAACGCCATTCATCCTGAGTAAGATGGCATTGAGTGCAGTCAGCACACTCAATGCCATTAAGCTTATGGCATTGAGTGCACTCGACGCACTCAATGCCATTCAGCCCAAGTCAGATGGCGTTGAGTGCAGTCAATGCACTCAACGCCATTCTGCTTATGGCGTTGAGTGCACTGGACGCACTCAATGCAATTCAGCCTATGGCGTTGAGTACACTCGATGCACTCAACGCCATCCATCCTAAGTAAGATGGCATTGAGTGCACTAAACGCACGAAATGTCATTCAGCCTATGGCGTTTAGTGCACTCCACGCACTCAACGCCCGAGCCCAAAAACCTATCTAAGTAGATGCCTGGTCAATTCGTCGAGTCTTGTTGACTCACTCGACGCTTCCCAGACTTGAGCCATCTTGGCCGCTTTTTGGTTGACCCCAATGGGTCCGTAGCGACATGTTGGCCTCCCTTAGGGACTAGAGTTGCCATGATGGGATCATGGAACCGAGTCAAAACCCTAAAGTCATGCCTAGGATTATTTTTGGGATTCCACTACTTGTAGACCGAGGTGATTTTCACCCTGAGCCTTGTTCACTTGGTCTCTTTGGGCTTTCTAGGGTTTTATCATGACCTAGTCATGACAAAACCACTTATAGGGGTCTAGTTGTCTGAGAGATGTTATAAATCCCAATATTTAAAGAAAAAATTTCGTCCCCGATGTTGGAACCCATAGTTGGATTTGGGCTAAGTTCACTGAGTTAGGATATGACCCAACATGTATAGATCATGGTCATGACTATGTCCTAGAGTCTAGATCAAGTCCTTAAAGTCAACAGTATAAAGGACCAGACTTCAACACTGCTAAAGACTCAAGACTTAGAGAATTCAAGTTTTGGAAAAAGGAGATCTACGTTCGTCGATCTCCGATTGACGATCGTCGTGCTCAGCTCGACTAACTCAGAGACAATTCTCTGAGCTGAGCTCGACGAACTTAGATCTCAGCTCGACGAACTCTAGACAAAGTGATAACACCACTAGTCAAACTTCAGTCAATGAACTAAAGAACATCAGCTAGACGAACTCTGTCCTAAGGTCGATTAACACTTCAACTCTCAGAGCCAAAGATCTCTCAACGCCATAGTTGACTCAGCGCCACAGTTCACTCAAAGCCAAAGCTCACCCAGAGCCACGATCACTCAACGCTCTCAACGCGAGATCAATACTTCAACATTCAATACAAGAAATATTCTAAGTCCAGACTGCAGACTCAGCTCGACGATCTTAGACTTCAGCTCGACGAACAGCTATTCTCAGCTCGACGAAAGCTGTTCTCTGGTCGATAAAAACTGTAAGACATATTGTTATTTATTCTTTCCTTTTCTGTCTCCTTATTTTTCTATTATAGGCTGTTAATTTCCTGGATAATCAATGCATTTGAATAGAGCCGTTACTGGCAGCATTGATTGTAAATATCCCCCATGGAATTACCTGCTTATATCTCGGGACAGACATAGAATAGAATATATGATAGCATTCTTGCCGTTTTCATTCCCTAGATTTCGGCTAAGCATTAATTGCTGGTTTTTGAATTCGACCTTGAGACAGTTATAGAGCAGATAATCTCTCAGTCAGAAAGAAGATAGCAAGAAGCAAGACACACAAGGAGAGATACACAGAAACTTTTGAGAACACAGAAGAGCAGTGCATACAGCTCTCTGAAGAAAAATCAACTGCTCTCCAAAGAAGAAGAAAGAACAACAATCACTATCAAGAGTCTTTCTTCCCTTTTTTTGCTTTCTGGGATCTCAAGTGACAAAAGTATTCAAATCAGTCAAAGGATCTCAGAAAGTAGATCATACAGCAGAAGGCCTACTCACCCTTTGCAAAGCTTCCACTCCTAAACCATTCAAGATCTCAGGGGGAGCTTTAACAACATCACAGAATCCACAAAGTCTTCTCTCAGTTGCTTTTGAGAATAGAGAAGACTATCATCACTCTCATCTCCACCTCTGTACAGGGTTTTAATTCCATTCAAAATTATTCTAGTTGCAAGTCTCCTTCCAAAATACTTGGGTTGGTTTTTGAGCACCTGATCAAAATCTCATTGGTGTCAGTCACCTGATCAAAACTTGTAGTGGATTCATACCTAGGGTGGTAGAAGAGTGGATATACCCAAGTTTGGGAAACCACTATAAAATTTCTTGTGTTGTCTGTATGGCTGTGATTTTCCTGTGTGCTTGTGCTGTGATATATTTTGTAGTGTAGCTTAGTTATCTTTTCTCTAGTTCACTTGCTGCACTAATACACTCATACACCTATATCATAGTAACATATTTTGTTAAAGACTTCTTATTTCTGCAAGTATCAAAAAGATATTAAAAACTCTATTCACCCCCCCTAGAGTTATTCAGAGCTTACCCTATCTTTCAATTGGTATCATAGGGTGGTTAATCACATCATACAGGCTCACACCTGGATTAATCAAGATCCTCAAGATAAACTCTGAATAAGTCCTACTAGTTTCTCAGTTTAAATTTTATTTTCTGATATCATGTACAAAACAAGGATTATGCCAGCATCAGACCTCCAGTTTGCAAATTGCAAAAGTTTGGAATTTGGAAGGCAAGAATCAAAATTTATATGAACTCTTTTGTTGAGGACATTTTTATTTCCATCTTGACAGGACCACCAGCTCCAGTGGCCTCTACTTCAACTTCAGTAAATCTCAATGCAGTGCCTCCTCCAGATCAAGCTGATGCTCAAAAGAAAGCAAAGATTATTGATGCCAGAGCTATGAACATACTGGCCCAGACTATGTCAGATGACATATTTCAAAAAGTTGCTGAATGCACATCTGCCAAAGCCATTTGGGATTCCCTCAACCAAATGGTAGCAAGATCTGCTGATGAGAGGAAGGATAGAAGATCCAACCTCATATCTCAATATGAGAATTTTAGGAAAGATGAAGCAGAATCTGTGGAAGTATGTACAACAGGCTGATCTCCATCATCAGTGAACTCAGAACACTGGACAAAGAAATTACTCTGACTGAGGTCAATGACAAGATCCTCATGTACTTCCCTAGCACTTGGGACTCTAGAATCTGGCCCATCATAGAAGCAAGAAGCATGGCTAAAATCTCAACAGAATCTCTGCTTGGAAAGCTCAAATCCTATGAGCAATTGATCAAGTCAAGAGAAGCTGCAGTTGAACCAAAGGCTTCAACACCTACTAGAAAGGAACAGAACTTAGCACTCAAAGCTGCAGAAGAATCTCCCAACTTTCCAGCCAATGAAGATCTTATGGCTCTCTTTGCTAAGAGATTCTATAAAATGGCAATGAAGGACTTCAGGAGAAAGCCTTCAAGGAATGAAGATAAACCCAGGTATGATAAGACCCCTTCTAAAGAGGTTATCTATTTTGGGTGTAGGAAACCTGGACACTTCATCTCAGAATGCCCAGAAGTCCAAAAGAAAGACAAAAGTCAAGAAAAGGATTCAATAAGACATCATCATAGCAAGGCCTCCTCCAGCAAGTGCAAAAAGAAGGAGAAGGGCTTTGTAGCTGAAACCTGGAGTGATACAGAAGATGAAACATCCTCCTCTAGCTCCAGTGAAGATGATATAGAAGAAAAGAAAGCAAGGGAAATGTGTATTATGGTAATAGATGCAGGAAGCAATAGATCAGATTCAGAAGAATCAGATGATGAAGAATCCCTCTCTAAAGAGGATCAGGTAATTGCTTCCTATGAATTTCAATCTAAAGAATTTCAATCTGAATTTAAACTCTTGTGTTTAGACCTAATAGGATCTGAGAAGGAAAACAAACTTCTCAGGGAAAAACTTTTAGTACAAGACAAAATCATTGTTGAAAGTGAAAAATTAACTGAAGAATTAAGCTTAGCCAATCAACAAATAGTTTTTCGAAAATCTAAATTAAGTAAGGCTAAGGAACTAGAAGAATCCCTGAATGGTAGAAGCTTACAACTGTTAGATATAACTAGCTCAGTTAATACAAGATCTAACAATAACAAACTAGGATTAGGAGCCTCATCTAGTGAACCAATCCTAATTCAGAAAAATCAATTGTCAAAACCTATTAACTTTATCTATGGAAATGGTAAGAAAAATACTGAGCAGGTAGAGAAGGTTAATAAAGTTCTTAAACAGTTAGAACTTAATAAAACCAATCAGAAAAAGAAAAAGAAACAGCATAACTATGTTCAACATATTTCGTCGAACGCAGAACGACGAAATGGGTATGGTTCGTCGACCTCAGAATGACGAACCCTGAACGCAATTAATAATGTAAACTATTCATCGAACTGGGATCGACAAAACCAGTATGGTTCATCGACCAAAGATAGATGTTTCTAGGGCTCTGAGAATGGATAGCTCTATTATTCGAGCAGAGATCGAAGAACTCAACCCAGATCGTCGAGCTCAGATCGACGAACATACTCAAGTTTGTAAAACTCAGTTTATAACCAGAGTAACCTAAAAACTGATAAACCCTTTAATCCCTTTAGTCAGTGGGTCATACCTCCTAGAAGGTATCATCCTTTAGGTAATAAGGATCAACCTGAATGCTTATTTATTTCAAGTTTCAGTTATGTTAAACAATAAGGACCCAAGGTAATCTGGGTCAAAAACTGCTAATCCTCCTTGCAAGTAGAAGAGAACCCTGTCACTCAAAACAAGTGGTACCTAGACAGTGGTTGCTCAAAACATATGACAGGCTGCAAGGAATGCCTAATCAACTATAAAGCCAATACTGGACCTAAAGTAATCTTTGGGGACTCAGGCTTTAGACTGATAGAAGGCTATGGAGATTTCAACTGTGGAGCTATCACATTCAAGAAAGTGACTTATGTAAATGATCTTAAGCATAACCTGATATCAGTAAGCCAACTATGTGATACAGGTTATTAAGTAAGCTTTACTAACTCTTTATGTCTTATTTCCTTAAACAACATAACTGTTTTAACAGGAATTAGATAAGGCAACATCTACTTAGTAAATTTTGAATCAGCTAAATCTGAAATTTGCTTATTCAATTCTGTCAGCATTCAAACTAGATTATGGCACAAAAGACTAGGACATGTAAACCATAAAAATATAGCTAGGTTATCTAAAGACAATCATGTTAGAGGTTTACCTTCTGGTCCTTACAAGAAGGAAGGCCTCTGTAGGGCTTGTCAGCTAGGAAAGCAAACTAAATCTAGTTTTAAATCCATTAATAAGAGTGATTCACCTAGAATCTTGTACTTGCTCCATATGGACCTTTTTGGCCCTATTGCAATACAAAGTCTAGGAGGAAATTCTTATACATTAATTATTATAGATGATTTCTCCAGATTAAAATGGGTTTTCTTTTTGAGAACTAAGTCAGATACTTTTAAGTTTCTCACAGATTTTCTCAAGAACATACAGATTGAGTATTCTACTCAAGTTGCATTGATCAGAAGTGATCATGGTACTGAGTTTGAATCTCTTCTTATGCTAGAGTTCTGTGAGAAGGAAGGTATCTAACATTGTTTCTCAGCTCCAAGAACTCCTCAACAAAATGTGGTAGTTGAAAGGAAGAATAGAACACTCATTGAAGCTGCAGGTACATTGCTTACAGATGCTTACATGCCCTATCCTATTGGGCAGAGGCTGTGAGCACAGCAAACTATGTCCTGAATAGAAGTCTAATACATAAACTAAAGCTTAAGACTCCCTATGAACTACTCAAAGGGAAGAAACCAATAATAACCTATTTTAAAGTATTTGGATGTATATGCTATATTCACAACAATGACAAGAAACATCTTAGAAATTTTGAAGCTAAGGCTGCAATGGGAATTTTTCTAGGATATTCTGAAGTCAGCAAGGCATATAGGTTGTTTAATAAATCAACATTAAAAATTGAGGAATCTATGCATGTAACATTTGATGAATCTAATATGTTTTATAAGGAGAGAGACATCTCTAAAAACAATAATCTGCAGGTACAAAATTTGTGTGAGAGCTTGGATGATCTAAATCCTACTTCAAAGGATGAATCACATCCCTCTCCACAAGCTATATCAGAAGTTGAAAGTGAAGAAGAGACTGTGGAAGCAGCTCAATTTCCTCCAACAGTTGATACAATTCCACAAGAGGAATTAAATCAAATAACTGTTGTTGAACCAACTCCACCTAATGACCTTATCACACTTAGGGATCAACCTAGATCTCAATTAATTGGAGACATATCATCAGGAGTGCAGACAAGAAATCAACTCAACCCTGATGTGATGCTTGCCTGCTTTCTCTCTCAAATTGAGCCTCAATCCATATCTAATACAGAGCAAGATCCAAACTGGATCACTACAATGCAAGAGGAACTCAACCAGTTTGAGAGGTGTAGAGTTTGGGACTTAGTTCCAAGGCCTAGGGGTTATCCAGTAATTGGGACTAAGTGGGTATTCAGAAACAAACTTGATGCCCAAGGTGTGATAGTGAGGAATAAGGCAAGGCTTGTTGCTCAAGGATACAGGCAAGAGCAAGGAATTGATTATGATCAAACCTTTGCTCCAGTTGCCAGACTTGAAGCTATAAGGATTTTCTTAGCTTATGCAGCATTCAAAAAGTTTAAAGTCTACCAGATGGATATGAAAAGTGCATTCCTAAATGGAGAGCTCAAAGAAGAGGTGTATGTTGAACAACCCCCCAGTTTTATCTCTTTATCTCATCCCTCTTATGTTTTTAAATTGCATAAGGCTCTCTATGGTTTAAAGCAAGCTCCAAGAGCTTGGTATGAGACCTTAGCTAGCTTTCTCTTAGAGTATCGTTTTTCTAGAGTCATGGTAGATAGAACCCTTTTTACAAAGTTATATCATGATAAAATTCTCTTAGTACAAATATATGTGGATGACATAATTTTTGGTTCCACTGATCCAAATCTGTGCAAAAGATTTTCTGATTTAATGCACTCAAGGTTTGAGATGAGTAGCATGGGTGAGTTATCATATTTCCTTGGTCTCCAAGTGAAACAAACTCCTGAAGGGATCTTCATATCTCAATCTAAATATGCTAAAGAGCTTATTAAGAAGTTTGGGATGAATGATGCCTCTGCCATGAAAACTCCCATGGCTGTCAATGCTGTTGTAGATGCTGATGAATCTGGAAAACCAGTTGATCAGACCATGTATAGGGCCATTGTTGGATCCCTACTGTATTTGACAGCAAGCAGACCAGACATTATGTTTGCCACATGTCTTTGTGCTAGGTTCTAAGTGAACCCTAAAGAATCTCATCTTATTTTCTTGAAAAGGATTTTAAGATATATAAAAGGTTGTCCAGATCTAGGCCTCTAGTATTCAACAGAATCAGCATTTATGTTAACTGGATTTTCTGATGCTGATTATGCTGGATGCAGAGTAGATAGGAAAAGCACCTCTGGAACTTGTCATTTCCTTGGTGACAGACTTGTATCTTGGTTTTGTAGAAAACAAACATATGTTTCAACATCCACTGCTGAAGCTAAATATATGGCTGCAGGCAGTTGCTGTTCACAGATATTGTCGATACAAAACCAACTACTAGATTATGGTGTCAACTAAAATAATTCAACTATTCTATGTGATAATACAAGTGCTATTTCAATTGCACAAAATCAAGTAATGCATTCTAGAACCAAGCATATAGACATTAGACATCATTTTATTAGAGATTATGTTGACAAACAAAAGATTAAACTTGAATTTATCTCTACTAATTTGCAAAGAGCAGATATATTCACTAAGCCATTGGGCTCATCCAAGCATCTATTCTTTGTCAATCAGCTTGGTATGATAAATGGTCAGGATTTGATCTAATGCTTTATCACTGGTCAAAGAATTGTCTCTGTTTGTCGACCTAAGATCGACGAACTGATAACAGTTCCTGAGATTTTTCGTCGACCTGAGCTCGACGAAATTTCTTAGTGAAGTGATTTTCGTTGACCTGAGATCGACGAATTACTTCAGAAACCTTTCATCGACATCAGATCGACGAAATGCTTTCAAATCTTCAACCTGCGATCGACGAACTGGTTGACTCTAAATTATTTTGTCGATCTCAGATCGAAGATCTTCTAATTTTTCTACGAACGGAGTTTATCGGTTCATATTCTGGAAAACCTTATATTTAGATTTTTCTTCGAACTCCGTCCCGCTCTTTCAGTTCCCTTTGCACTTGATTATCGTTTTCCTTTTGCAGGTGCTTTCATGGTGATTCTTGCTGGCTCTCTCACTGCCATGAAATTTGATACTGGATTCAACATAGACTTTGAATCATTCTAGTATTCCGATCCAGGTTTCCTGAACATTCTCCAACTACTAGAAGAACAACAACTGAAGACTCTGCTCTCAACCCAAATAAAGATATCTGCCACAGAAATCATAGAATGGGTGTACACTGCTACTGTTGATGAGAACAAGATGACTGACACCATCGCGGGTAACAAAATCTCTCTCACCCCCGATATTCTTACTGAAATTTTTGGATTGAAAAATGGTGAGGAGGATTTAGAAATTGATTCGGAAGAGTTTGATCTAATGTTGATTACAATGGGGTATTCTGGAGACACCCCAAACAAGCTCCTTAAGAAACTACTGTCTGCCAAGTATAAATTTCTCGCAGATATAGTTAGGAAAGTGTTGCTCGGGAAGCACACTGCGCATGATTATATCACCAGGCATCGGTTCCTGGTCATGTGCACTATTGTAAATAAGAAAGCTGTAAACTGGGCACAGATTCTGTTCGATTTGATCACAAAGAAGAACAGCAAGAAAGAGGTATGCTTTGGAAGGATCCTAGGGATCTTCCTAAAGGAAAAGGCTGCAGGATCCTTGGTCTCCTCGACCATATCCATTAATGCCTCAAAGAGACTCACCTGTGCTCTTTTTGGCAAGTGGGAGAGGACCATCACCAAGCCAACTAAGGCTACCTCCTCCTCCACTAAAACTTCCAAGAGTACAAGGGCAACACCAGCCTCTCCCCACCCCACTGAAAGGCTCCCTTCCACCCCTCCACCATCACCTTCCCCTCTAGATCCATCCCAACAACAAGTCCCACCAACACCACCAGCATCTCCACTTCCCTCTTCCCCTACACATTTACCATCTCCTCCCTCTTCACCTCAACCTGATAATTCCATCCCTACACCACCTGTATCCCCTCTACCATCTCACCTGGTTGATATCCCCCACATCAATCTCTCCTCCCTCCCCTCCTTTAACTTGCTCTCCTCTCCCTTGAACTCTCCATCTCCACAAAATGACTTCCCCTTAGAAACTCCACCTCCACCTCCACCTCCATCACCCACATCTACTCCTTCAGCTACTGCTCCAGTTTTTGCCTCTCCAACTCTGGATCCCTCTCTCACCACCACTCTCATCACTCTTCTCACCCCACTACTCAAAAATCTTATAGTAGAGGCTATTTCTCCTCTAGCTTCCTCCATCTCATCTCTTGCTACACAAATATCTTCCCTCACCACTGCTCCAACTTCAGTTGGGGTCCTGGCCTCAGCACTTGCTGAAACCAGGCAGGGGGAGATACTTAATGAAGAAGTAGCAGTCACAGCAGCAGTAGCAGGACTAGTAGCAGCAGTTGTACATATATCATATACAGCAGAAATGGATACAGAAGCAGAAACAGATTTATTAGATTTGATTCATTTTATTGAAACTAACATGGACATTGATGAGTCAGTTATACCAAAAATAAATACTGTTGGTGATATCTTCATAAATCTCACAGTATACTTGATAAGTTTGTTAAGCTCTTTTGATACAGCTCATCACAGTCTTCCTCCAACTGAGTATACCAAGCCATTATTAGATATTATTCCATACTCTTCCCCAATAAGCCCTGATGTTGTTAAACAACTAAAGGCCAGTTTTTCCATTCCTACCACTCCATCATCTAAACAGATTGCCTCTCCAACTGTATCTTCTCCTATGGCCCCAGTCTTTGTAATGGATGATTCTCCAATACCAGATCTGGATGCATTGATTATGGCTGACATAGAGGAAGAAAACAAGTTTGCTGCTCAGAGCATAGAAGTATACAATTCTCCAGTTCCCTCCCCAGTTCCATCTCATGTAACATAGAAAACAAGCTCCGATGATGCACTAAAAGAGATTGATGTTATGTATGACAAACCTCAATCTTCTGATGATGATGAGGAGGAGGAGGAGGAGGAATCTAAGAAAAGGAAAATCCCTAAGAAAAGGAAGGCACCACCTCCTCATGCTCCCAAACCTGTAAACACCAATGATACTCCCTACTATATCCTACAAAAAATAACCCCATATAAGGGAATGCCAGCCTGGATGTGGCTCTCAAAGAATGAACAAAAGGCCAGGAAGAAAAGTAGAAGGTACTCTCCTCCCCCAGCTCACAAATACAGGAAGGATCCCCCTCCTCCTCCTCCACCAGCTGCTGGTGCTTCTTGAATTAGTTCTCAAAAGTCAGATGCACCTTTCAAGCCCTCATTCACCAGAACTTATCAGAGGCAAGAAAGTCCATCCAGACAGCAATTACATTGAAGCAGTCATCAAAGAAGTACTAGCTGTACAGAGCAAATAAAAGAAATAGTGTATCAAAAACCAGAATTCTCTCCTCCTCAACCATAGGCTGAACAAAGAAGACATTCTGTATCATATAAACCCAAAAGAAAATACAGTGAAGCTGCACCTCCAAAATCACTGTACACTCAAAGTAGTGAAAGCCAGAATGCTACGAACTTCCAAGAACAGTCAACACAATTCAGGCCTGTCACCCTGCAACCCTCTCAAGAAGATCAGTCATCTATCAGTCAAGATGATGATCCAAATTTCAAGATGGCCAGGCTCCAAGAATTGATTGCTCTGTCACAGATGAAAAAGGCCAGAGAAGAAGGACAGGATCCAACTAAATTCTCTACAATGTCTACTTATAGAGAAAAAGAACTTGAAAGCCTTCAGGTGAGCAAGAAATTGTTTGACCATGATGATTATATGGCTAGACATCCAGAGGCAATTGTTCCAAGAACTTCAACCCAGACAGTGATTGGAGCAGCAGATCTGTATATATCAAAAAGAGAAGCTGCCAATCCTAATAGGGAAATTATATTCACCAAGCCTGGAGAAAAGAAAAAGGAAGAAAAATACAAGAAGTAGAAACAGAAGATCCTAAAGAAGAATTGCTACTATTGGTATACTTTGTTAAAATTATGTTTTCTTTTCTATTACAAAGCTGACTATGTACATATATCTGCTGCACTTGTTATTAAATTATCTGCCAGATATATATTGTGTTCCTGCTTTGTATATATTTTTTTTCTTTCTTGTATTGAGTCTGTTATTAGTGACCTCACCCAAATAGGGGGAGATTATTGGAACCCCTAGTTGGATTTGGGCTAGGTGCACTGAGTTAGGATATGACCCAACATGTATAGATCAGGGTCATGACTATGTCCGAGAGTCTAGATCAAGTCCTTAGAGTCAATAGTACAAAGGACCAGCCTACAACACTGCTAAAGACTCAAGACTTAGAGAATTCAAGTTTTGTAAAAAGGAGATCTACGTTCGTCGATCTTCGATCGACGATCGTCGTGCTCAGCTCGACTAACTCAGAGACAATTCTTTGAGTTGAGCTCGACGAACTTAGATCTCAGCTCGATGAACTCTTGACAAAGTGATAACTCCACGAGTCAAACTTCAGTCAACGAACTAAAGAACATCAGCTAAACAAACTCTGTCCTCAGTTCGACTAACACTTCAACTCTCAGAGCCAAAGATCTCTCAACGCCATAGTTGACTCAGCGCCAAGGTTCACTCAAAGCCAAAGCTCACCAAGAGCCAAGATCACTCAATGCTCTCAACGCCAGATCAATACTTCAACATTCAACACCAGAAAATATTCTAAGTCCAGACTGCAGACTCAGCTCGACGATCTCAGACTTCAGCTCGACGAACAGCTATTCTCAGCTCGACGAAAGTTGTTCTCTGGTCGACACAAACTGTAAGACATATTGTTATTTATTCTTTCCTTTTCTGTCTCCTTATTTTTCTATTATAGACTGTTAATTTCCTGGATAATCAATGCATTTGAATAGAGCCGTTACTGGCGGCATTGATTGCAAAAATCCCCCATGGAATTAATTGCTTATATCTCGGGACAGACATAGAATAGAATATATGATAGCATTCTTGCCGTTTTCATTCCCTAGATTTCGGCTAAGCATTAATTGCTGATTTTTCAATTCGACCTTGAGACAGTTATAGAGCAGATAATCTCTCAGTCAGAAAGAAGATAGCAAGAAGCAAGACACATAAGGAGAGATACACAGAAACTTTTGAGAACACTGAAGAGCAGTGCATACAGATCTCTGAAGAAAAATCAACTGCTCTCCAAAGAAGAAGAAAGAAAAACAATCACTATCAAGAGTCTTTCTTCCCTTTTTTTGCTTTCTGGGATCTCAAGTGACAAAAGTATTCAAATAAGTCAAAGGATCTCAGAAAGTAGATCCTACAGCAGAAGGCTTACTCACCCTTTGCAAAGCTTCCACTCCTGAACCATTCAAGATCTCAGGGGGAGCTTTGACAACATCACAGAATCCACAAAGTCTTCTCTCAGTTGCTTTTGAGAATAGAGAAGACTATCATCACTCTCATCTCCACCTCTATACAGGGTTTTAATTCCCTTCAAAATTATTCTGGTTGCAAGTCTCCTTCCAAAAGACTTGGGTTGGTTTTTGAGCACCTAATCAAAAGCTCATTGGTGGCAGTCACCTGATCAAAACCTGTAATGGATTTCTACCTAGGGTGGTAAAAGAGTGCATGTACCCAAGTTTGGGGAACCACTATAAAATTTCTTGTGTTGTCTGTGTGGCTGTGATTTTCTTGTGTGCTTGTGTTGTGATATATTTTGTAGTGTAGCTTAGTTATCTTTTCTCTAGTTCACTTGCTGCACTAATACACTCATACACCTATATCATAGTAACATATTTTGTTAAAGACTTCTTATTTCTACAAGTATTAAAAAGATTTTAAAAACTCTATTCACCCCTCCCCCACCCTCTAGAGTTATTCAGAGCTTACCCTATCTTTCACTTGAAACTCTAGTTAGGCCTACGAGGTCTCAAGTATGAAGGTAAATTGTAATATCCCGAGAAGTTGTGAGTAATACCTGACCGAAAAGATTCGGGTACCTTTGTCGAATCAAGTCCTGAGGGTCCCGTTTGTTCTCCTCTCGCCCAAGATTCCTCCACAGGACCATTACCAATAAGACCTTCTTACGCCGCAAGACTAGTATCCCCTTGTCGTCAATCCGGAACGGTTCCAGGTGAACTGACCGATCAGATGCTACCGACCCATCCGTGGCCGTAATCTGCTGCTCTGGGAGTAGTAGAGTCCTCATAAAAGTGGATACGTAGAACACGTCATGCAGACTTGCTAGCTCCGGTGGTAGCTCCAGCCTGTATGCTAAGAGACTGATCCGCTCCAGGATCCTGTAAGGCCCCATATACCTTGGGCTGAGCTTCTTCTTCCGTCCACGCACCTGTATAACTCCATGCATTGGTCGGATCTTCAAGAATACTCGGTCCCCCACCTGAAACTCCACCTGTCGATGTCGAGCGTCATAATATTTATCCTATCTGCCTTGTGCCTCTAACATCCTATCCCGTATCAGCCTCACCTAAGCCTCAGTGTCCTCAACAAATTCCAAGCCCAAAACCTTCAGATCCTCGTCCTGTACCCATGATAGCGGAGTCCTGCACCTTCGTCCGTATAGGGCCTCATAAGGTGCCATCTTTATGCTGGATTGGTGGTTATTATTATATGAGAACTCGATTAGTGGTAACAGCTTCTCCCAAGGCTCTCCGTAGTCAGGAATACATAGTCGTAGTAGATCTTCCAAGGTCTGATTGGTGCGTTCCGTCTGCCCGTCGGCTTGGGGATGAAAAGCTGTGCTGAATGTCAGCCGATTTTCCAAGTAAGTCTGCACTGATCTCCAATCCTTGGACGTAAACCGTCAATCCCGATCTAATACAATCGTCCTGGGTATGCCATGATAACAGACGAACTGCTCCATGAATTTCTGAACCAACACACCAACCGAGTCATCCTTCCTGATCGGGATAAATTTGGCTACCTTCGTCAGCCAGTTGATAATTACCCAGATCGAATCATTACCTATCCGTGATCAGGGAAGCCCGTGTATGAAGCCCATCGCGATGTTCTCGAATTTCCACTCTAGCACTGGGAGTGGTTGTAACAATCCTGCGGGGTTTCTGCACTCTGCCTTCACCAGCTAGCATGTCTCGCAGTGGGTCACGAAGTAGGTGATATCCTTCTTCATGTCTGGCCAGTACATGGTCTTCTTCATATCCACAGTCATCTTCGTAACCCCCGAGTGTACCGAATACTGACTGTAGTGGGCCTCCGTCAAGATATCATCCCGGACCTGGCCTCCCTCTGGTATATAAACTTGTCCTCTGAAGCATACCAGATCATCTCTCAATGTGTAATCCCCAGTAGTACCTGCCTCCAAGGCCCGAAATATCGGTTTTAGCTTGGCATCCTGCCTCTGCCCATCCCTGACTTGGTCTCGAGTGTAATCAATAGCGCTCATCGCGGCTAAATACTCCTCATAAAGCTCGGAGTCATCAGACGACACCAGCGTGATGTGCATATCCTCTAATCTCTACACTAGCTCCATGGACATAATTTGGGGCTCTGCTCCGGAGGTGGCGGCTCTCCGACTCAGCGCATCGGCTACCACGTTCTCCTTCCCTGGGTGGTAATTCATCTCGTACTAGTAATCCACTAGAAATTCCACCCATCGCCTCTGCCTAATATTCAGCTCTTTCTACATGTCCACATACTTCAAATTTTTTTGATCAGAGTATATGTCGCAGTGGACACCGTACAGATAATGCCTCCAGACTTTCAGAGCAAATACGATCGTCGTCATCCCTAAGTCATGAAAAGGGTAGTTATGCTTATGCTTCTTTAGCTTCCGTGAAGCGTATGCTATCACGTGACCATTCTGCATCAGCACCGCTCCCATGCTCTAGTAGGAAGCGTCGGTATAGACCCGGAATCCTTCTTTCCCCGAAGGAAGGGCAAGAATAGGAGCCGAGGTGAGTCGATCCTTCAGCTCCTGGAAATCCGCCT
This sequence comes from Platanthera zijinensis, assembly GCA_039513925.1. Classification (NCBI taxonomy): domain Eukaryota; kingdom Viridiplantae; phylum Streptophyta; class Magnoliopsida; order Asparagales; family Orchidaceae; genus Platanthera; species Platanthera zijinensis. Next base: position 40,762,378 of record CM077094.1, read on the forward strand.
CGAACTACGAGGTCCAGACAAAGGGCACATCTTTCTTTGTCAGGGATGTAAGTGGAAGGGCAATACGATAAAATCCCTCCACGAACTTCCGGTAATAACCAGCAAGTCCCAGAAAACTCCGCACGTCGGTGGCTGCCTTTAGTTGTGGCCAATCCCGAACTGCCTGAATCTTGTCGGGTCCACTGCCAACCAAGATCCACTGATGATATGTCCTAGGAAATCCACCTCCTTCAACATGAACTGACATTTGCTGAACTTCGCATATAGCTGGTGCTCTCACAGTATCTCTAGGGTCAACGTCAGATGTCGAGTGTGCTCCTCCTTTATCCTCGAGTAAATGAGGATGTCATCAATAAACACAATGACAAACACATCCAGATATGCCTCGAACACCCGGTTCATGAGGCTCATGAACGTCGACGGTGCATTCGTGAGCCCGAAGGGCATCAATGTAAACTCGAACAGGCATATCTTCTACTAAAGGCAGTCTTAAGAATGTCCTCCTCCTGGATTCGCAACTGGTAGTTGCCCGACCTCAAATCCAATTTTGAAAAGAAATGCACCCCCTCCAGCTGATCAACCAGCTCATCTATCCTTGGCAATGGATAGGTATTCTGGACTGTCATCTGGTTCAGTGCTCGGTAGTCGATGCACAATCTAAGTGTCCCGTCCTTCTTCTTTACGAATAACACTGGGGCTCCCCATGGTGAAGAGCTCAGCCAGACAAATCCGGCTTCCACTAGCTCCGGCAGCTGGCTTCGAAACTCTGTCAACTCCTTCGGGGCCATCCGGTAAGGGGCTCTAGATGCTGGCTTAGCCCCTGGCACAAGCTGTATCCGAAAATCCTGCTCCCGATGCGGGGGTAGCCCTGGCAGCTTCTCTGGGAATACGTCAGCAAAATCCTGCACCACGGGGATATCATAAATGGAATCCTTGGCCTCAGCCATTTCAAACAACACTTCATAGACTTCCTCCCCCTGCAAGTGGGCCTTGACGGCCTGTACGGATGACAACAAGAGAGGTGGAATATGTCGGATACCTTCGATGATGATATGGTAATCCCCATGCCTCACGGTGATCCTCTTTGATAGGCAGTCGATCTGGGCATGGTTCCAATACAACCATATCATGCCTAGGATCAGGTCGTAAGCTGGCATCCATAGGATCATTGCTGGTTCTTCGAATGCCTTCCCGCCGATCTCCACCTCCATGTTGCTGTGGGCAGAGGTTAACAACTCCGATCAATCGGGTCGTCGTATACTCATCATCAAGCCTGTGAATCTCTCCACGCCTTCCAGCCCTTCAATGAAGGCATCCTACACGAACGAGTGCGAAGCACCAGTATTGAACAGTGTATATGCGGGCTTGCCGCTGATGAAAACTATGCCTGGGGTAGTTAAATGTCTTAGAAATCTAGTTATGGGTTTCTTTTCTTGTTTATAAATTCTGTACCAATGAATCTAAATATTTAGGAAAGAAAGATTAACATTTACTGGCGTACCTGTGATCACTTGCTCCAGGTTCCGTGGTTGGGTCAGATCCAGTGCATACACCTCCTCCCTCTCCTGCCTGCGATCTCCACCCTGGTATCCACGTCCTCGGCCACATCCTCGGCATCCAAAATACTGAGCAGGAGGGGAAGCCGGTGGTGCCCCCCTCATGGGGAAGTTCCTTCGGATATGCCCTATCTGATGGCAGTTGAAGCATTCTGGCAGGGGATATACCATACACCCAGGTCTCTGCACCTCCCGTATCTGGAGAGGCTGATGGGCCACCAATGCTGGTTCCCTCTACTCCTGTCTCACCTCCTGACGAGGCTGGTCCTCTGCTCTTTTCCCATCTCTCCCATCAGTGATGCGGCCCCGTCGCTGATCCTCTCTGGCTCCCCGGCCCTGATTCTCAGTTGGCCACTTCCGGCCTCGAGTAGTATGCCAATCTACCTCAATCCTCTTGTCCATCTCCAATATCTGAGGAATGGGCCCGTCGAACACGAACAGTAGAGCTTCCCTCAGATCCTCTCTCAGACCCTTGTAGAACCTCTTAGTGTATCCTGCCTCGTCCAACTGATAAGAATCCGCGAATCAGGCCAGATGGTTGAACTCTCGGTGGTACTCCACCACCGTCTTGGTGCCTTGCCTCAACTGTAAAAATCGGTCTTCCAGCTCATCTCTGGCCGACTGCGGAACAAAATGCTCCAACAGTGCAGCCTTGAACTCCCCCCAAGCAATCTCTGCAACCTCTTTGTCAGCAAATGTCGTGTCCAACAACGTCTTCCACCATCTCTTGGCATGGGATTCCAAGCAAGAGACCACCAAAGGTACCCTTTCCTCCCAAGGGCATCGAATCCCTATCAACATCTCGTACATGATATCTAGCCAATCCTCCGTCCGAACGGCCGACTCTGTCCCCAAGTAGGACGGGGTAGAAAGTCCTCGAAAAATACTAAGCCAATTGGCCCCCAAGTTTGGCTTCGGAGCCGCAACCTGTTGAGACCTGAAAGCCTCCAGAATAGCTGTTAGAGTCTGCCTCATCTCTGACTGTCGGAACAGAGTGGGGACCGAGGTAGGTGGTGCAACATTCGGAGTCAGCTGGAATCCACCCTCTGGTGTAGGCTGTGTCGAAGGCTGCGTAACAAAAGCCATTGTAAATAACCGACTCAAACTAATTAAAAGTGGACAATTTACCTATGATCCCCCATATGGGCACACCACTACTTCCGCTGCTTCGTTTGTCCCCAAACTAAACTCATGCGGGGGTGACCCAGGGGTTGTGGATTGCTACTTTTCTGATCGAGGTTCCCTCTGATACAACTTGTAAGACCCCCCCCCCCTTTTTTTCTTTTTAAACCACCGGGGTCTTAGGCCCAGAACCGCCGCTTTGCGGTGACACCTTCACACCCGGGGAGGTCGCCACTACAAAATGTCGATCCTGCTGGCCGATTTGATCACAACAGTAGAAAAATATAGAATAGAGCAAGTCCATAGGAATCACATATCATAGTAAATATCTCCCCGAAGGGAGAGTCCACAGAATAATAAAGTACTGAAAACAGGGCTCATGCCCAATACATCAAATCCTCACTACATAAGTCACTCAAGTGGAAGAAAAACTAATAAACTACTAGCGGTTGGGACTCACAGTCCCATTTTTCTGAACACTGGTACTAGACTGCCCCATCTCCAAGCATGTCGACCTCCGGGGCTGCTCCTCCATGTTGGGCTTCAAGGTCCCCTAAAATGATGTGGTTCAAAAACAGTTAGTCTAAAAGACTAAGCCCTATCATCCCCAACCACTTCCCCCATGGCTCCTAGGCACCGAGCGGGGAGGAAGAGAGGAGAGGACATGATAGTGGAGAATAGCAAAAATAGATGACGGTGGAACTAGACTAGCAATCCTATCTAAACAGGTAAAGAAAGGCAGGAAATGTATAAAGAGTAAACTAAGAAATATGTAACCTTAACTTATATGAAAATACATAAGTCAAGGGATCTTTTGCACGGCTCCTAGCGTATAAAAATTCCCATACAAATTTATACGTTAGGGTGTCGATTTTCTAGCAAGTATACATATAATTCTATTGAATAAAACCTTAGCTTATATGCACGCTCGCGCAAACTTATAAACCAAGGGGTCGTTTTGCAGGGCATATTGTATAAAGCGTCTCATACCACTTTATACAATAGGTGTCAGGGTTATATGAAATGGTTATGCTATGACATGCAATTATACCATGATGTGAACATGCAAGTGCAACTCACCCACCCGACTCTGTGTACACAGACCTTTAGTTCCCCCTTTCTAGAGCCGAACCTCCCAGGATACCTCCGTAGTGGAAAAACGGAAGCGGTGGGTTTTGAGCCTCTCCCACCTCTAAACAGGTAATTGCACTACCAGTTAGACCTATCGTACGCCTCAATGTTGGTGCACTAAGCGGAGCTCCTGCGTACTCTTGCCGGCTGGCGCCAGACTTTATTTGGCCAAGTGCTAAACCAAACTTGCCGAGTCATCGTATTAGCGTCGGTGCATCGACCCTCCAATACCGAAGACCCACCACCTTATACCTTATGCACATGCAACCTTATGTATCACCAACCGAGCCAAAGCTCCCCGGACCATCCCGTCCGTAACAATCAACAACCGAGCCAAAGCTCGCTGGGCCAACCTGCCCATAGCCAAAACCCCCGGGCCTACAGCCCGTGTGAACCAACCTAACATCCCGAGACATCAAGGTGAGTGAAAGTGAATCCCTAATTTTGCTAGTTACTCTTGCAAGTTAGATTGCCTAAAGTTTAGGTTAGCCAAAGACTGCCCCCAGTATACCCGGTGAAGGGTTCTCAAAGGGCACTAGGAACTACGATGGGCTGAAGCCCAAAGCTCCCTTTTGCAAGGCACTTAGTATTAGTGGTTTATACCCGATTACCCGATCCTTTTTTATGTTATACTGGATCTAACCCTAGTGTGTTTTGGCCCTTCCTCACCTCAGGAAAGACGACCTTTCGTCGATCCCGAGCACCACTTAACACTAGCCAAACCGTCACTCCACCCATCATAGCTCCCTATGATAAACCCAACATCCTTTTCAAATCCCATGAACTATCAATCTCATCCTCTATGTTCAATGCAAAGGCTATCACTACTTCTGCTGTTTTACGCTATGCAGACCAACCTATACTATATGATGTTCATGATAGGAGATCCTTCAAGTTCTCACCCAAAAGCCTTAAATTACTTACTGGAGTTCTATCATGACATAATTAGCCTAAGTCCATGAAATTATAATTTTCTTAATTAATTTGATATTTAATTAATTTTTCCAAAAGATTGGCCATGGGAAATTTTAAACATGAACTACATGATTTTCTCAATTAATGGCCACTCAAAAATTATGATCACTAAATAACAGAGAGATATCATTAAAAACTAATTTCCATGATTTTACAGAAATGATTTAGCCTCTAATTAATTTATCCAATATAATTACATTAACCATATGTAAAGAAGGAAGTACTGAAATTATTCATCAGAAAATTATAGAAAAATTACTGAATCTTAACAATGTACAGAAAGAATCATTGTCCAAAATTCATAATTTTTCTGTCTTACTAGACACCAAAGTAATTTCAACAAAGTTTTCATAGGAAACAATACTTAGTGAAACAAATCTTATAAATATACTTCCAAAAATTTCATAAAACTTCACAGAGCTTTATAATATATTAAAAGATCCTCTAACTAAACTTCATCAACTTCCAATAAGAGGTTACTTCATAATAATTTCTTAAGTAAATAATACAACCTTCTAAATTGTGAATGAAGTGTCCAAAATAATAATCTTAAATTCATAATAAAATTTCCAGAGCTTTATTATAACCTTAAAACATGATTGACACAATTTCATTCTAACCCAAATTTAAAATGTTACTTAATTAATTCTTCAAGGGAATCTATGATTGTGCACTTTTATAAAAGAACCTATTTGAAAGCTTATCCAAATACTATGTAACATGATTCAAAGTTTAATATGACTATAAACATAACTCTTACCATCCTCTCATGGAAACTCAAGATCATTAGATCCTTCAACTATTCCTTAAGGTGTAAAGGCCTAATTTAATACAAAGTATATTAATTGATGTGCCTAAGCACAAATACTAATAAACTCCTTCCTAGGGCATATTTTTACACTAGAACCACATGGACTAAACCCTAAGTCCCTATAAGAACATATCATCCTATGTCCTTCACAAACCCCCATAGTTCAACCCTTACTGTTTGAACAAGGATCCTAGGGCAACCCCACCCCAATTCATCTCAAATTTCATGAGGGGGTGTTTTCACTGACCATGGGGCTTTGGCCGAAATCTCAACCCATTTGGGTGAGAATTGACCCCACCATGCCCCAAAAATCCCTTGCCTTAATTTTTTCCTTAAAGGACCAAACTTAGGTCACACCAAAACCTGTTAAACTCAAACTCAATTGGGCTGAAATTTTTATCAGGGTTAAATAATAACCCTAAAAATCAGCCACAAAAATTTTGGAGACTTCTGAGGTCATTTGACCCTCTAATTAAATCATACATGGATTATAAGATTTTTACAAAAACTATAGAAAAGTTATATCCAAAGATTCCCATTTTTGGATATGTTGTAGGGACAGCTAAGAATGGCCACCATCCCAAATTTCAAGTTATTTGGATGGCTGGATTGATGGGGGTACTCAATTCATTTTATGTTCAACCCTATGTATAGATTTCACCAAAATGAGTGTTGTGGTCTAACCAGGACTCCAAATGAGTTCAAATCAATTTTAAAATAAAATAGACCCATAGGGATACAAATTATCTGTTTACTAATTCCTCATATAGAGCCTCTAAGTATTTTTCATTATTATTTCTAATGTGACTGTTATCATAGTATTGAAAATTCATTTAAAAGGAAAGGTTTAAATAACCAGCACAGATCTTGATGCAAGATCCGAAGGCTGCTGGATCGTCTTATTCCTTGAGCCTAAGGTCACGATTTGCCTGACCTGGAACCATCTCCAGACCAATTCCCTGGCCAACCATCCCCCTCCCCGGCCGGCCACCACCGCCACCACTTCCGTTGAGGTGGGGGCTATCGCTGGGCGGCGGCACGGCCGCCGGAGGGGCGGTTTCCGGCTAACCTTAACACCATTAGCACGGAAAATTCATGGAAAAGCTTTGCCCGATCGGACTCAACTGAGCCCGATTCTAAACCTATAAGACTCCTAAGATCTACCCATAAGGAAAGAGGAAGGGGAGGACCTTACATGTGGCCTAGAGACGTGTTGATCGTCGGGAAGCCATTAGTGGTTGTGGCGGCGCTCGGTTTATGTAATTGCTTAGCTTGCTTCCTCGGCTCCCTGCTCCTTCGGGTTTGCGTGTGTAAAAGCTCTTCTAAGTACAGTAAGTCTTTTAAAAAGATAAAAATGGGGGAGGGGAGGGGTTAGCTAGCGATGGCCATTAATGCTCCTTTAAGAGCTTTGCTGTAACAGCAAATCTCCTCCCCTGGTTGCGGTTCTGGCCAGGAATGGCCTTGGCCTTCTCCTAACTGACTAGGGGAGGTGTTTTCAGCATTAAGAGTGGGCCCTTGGCCTTCCATGCCATGCATGGCAGTTACATACCATCTTTCTCTTTCTCCATCAACGCGAAAATTCGAGTTTAAATCTTCTGCCACGTGGCATTCTATCATTTGACCGTTTGTTATTGTTTAAAATGAGTCTTAATAAAGGAAACGTCCAATTAACTCATCCTAGCGCAATTACCGAAGAGATCCGGTTCAGCCGAACCAGCAAACAGTCCGAAATTCGCCGAGAATTTTTCTAAGTACAATGGCGTTGAGTGAGCTCAGCTGAGCTCGAGCTCTCAACGCAATTCAGTCTATGGCGTTGAGTGAGCTCAGCTCACTCAACGCCATTCAGTCTATGGCATTGAGTAAACTCAGCTCACTCAACGCCATAATCCAGCAAGTATTCCAAGTAGGATGGCGTTGAGTGCACTCAACGCACTCAACTCCATTCAACCCGAGCAAGATAACGTTGAGTGCACTCAACGCACTCAACGCCATATAGCCTATGGCGTTGAGTGCACTCGACGCACTCAATGCCATTCAGCCCTAGTAAGATGGTGTTGAGTGCAGTCAGCGTACTCAACGCCATTCAGCTTATGGCGTTGAGTGCACTCTACGCACTCAACGCCATTTAGCCCAAGTCAGATGGCGTTGAATGCAGTCAATGCACTCAATGCCATTCTGCCTGTGGCGTTGAGTGCACTCGACGCACTCAACGCCATTCAGCCTATGGCGTTGAGTGCACTCGACGCACTCAACGCCATCCATCCCAAGTAAGATGGCATTAAGTGCACTCAACGCACTCAATGCCATTCAGCCTATGACGTTGAGTGCACTCCACGCACTCAATGCCCGAGCCCAAAAACCTGTCTAAGTAGATACCTGATCTATTCGTCGAGTCATGTTGACTCACTCAACGCTTCCCGGACTTGAGCCATCTTGGCCTCTTTTTGGTTGACCCCAATGGGTCTGTAGCGACATGTTGGCCTCCCTTAGGGACTAGAGTTGCCATGATGGGATCATGGAACCGAGTCAAAACCCTAAAGTCATGCCTAGGATTGTTTCTGGGATTCCACTACTTGCAGACCGAGGTGATTTTCACCTGAGCCTTGTTCACTTGGTCTCTTTGGGCTTTCTAGGATTTTGTCATGACCTAGTCATGACAAAACCACTCCTAGGAGTCTAGTTGTCTAAGGGATATTACAACTTGTTCCAAGGAACATCATGCATATGATGAACTTGAACAACATCAAAGACAAATATGCTCTTAGTGTTGATGGTGATGCCTCTTCAAATCTAGGGAACATTGAGGGTAATATTCCCAACAGGCATTGAATCTAGAGTTTTGGAAGCATGTCACGCCCGTGTCTGGAGTCATGCCCCATGTAATTCCCATGACTTGGGGGTGTGTAACTTTTAAAGATGTGTAAAGCATTCTGTGTAACACCACAGTTTTTCTAGAACTTGAGGCTCTGTGAGCTATCGTATGGCGGTAAGTAGCTATCGCCCGGCAGTAGCCTTCTTTCGTTGAGACTGGAGCATTGAGACAAAAGTGTTAGTGGAACTTCGCGGTGGTAGGTAGCTATCGCTTGTCGGTACCTCCTATTTATCGAGTTGTAGGTGTCGAGATGAAATCCCTAAGAAGAAAGCATTGAGAAGCTATCGCGCGGTGGTATCGTTAATGCAGGTGATAGCGAGGTTTTCTGAAAAGGTAGGCGGCTCTGTAAGCTACCGCGACGTGGTAGGTAGCTATCGTCTGGCGGTAGCATACGAAAGAAGTTCTATAAATCTGGTTTCTGGTCATCCGTTTTCGCTTGGGATGTAATCATATGGCCCAGGACGCTCCGTCCAAGAGGCTTAAGTAAGGCTGGAAGGTTGTTTTCCCTCATTTTCTTCTCATTTTGAGTGGGAGTTAGGGTTTGGGATAGAGGGTTTGGAGGAGGAAGAAGAAGTGCTTTCTCCACCATTAGCAAAGCTCTGAGGATCCGTTCGTTGATCTGAAGCTAGATTCGTGGAAAGGACTTGAAGGCGCACATTTTCATCCGTGCAAATCGAGATCTCCATGGAAAGGAAGAGGGGTCGAAAGGTAACGACATTTCTCCTCTTGGTTTTTAGGATGCGTGCATGGCATCCGTTTCATCTTATTTTCTTTCAAACATGCAGACACCGAATCTCTCAAATGAGAGGGGTTCAGGTTGCCATGGTCCAAAAGGAACCACCGGGTAGATTGTGTTCATCCTCGGTATGATGTTGCACTATAAATCCGCTCTGTTAGTGTATTAGGCATTTTGGGTGAACCCGTAGTCATGACCGTTAGTCCGACTCGGTGATGTTGCATAACGAGCCTTAAGGATTTTGTTAGAAATCCATTTGCGGCAAGATGTTGTTTTTGATGTTTGACCACTTTATTTTTGTGCGAGAACGAGTGGTGGATTAGTGTGGGAAAGGCTATGTTCGTGGATTGATGTGCGAAGGCGCGGCTTTGTCTCTGTGGTCGGCTGGCTAGCCCGTGACATGCAAGTCATGTGTGGAGTGTGTCCAGGCGAGACAAGTCCCCTTCTAAGAAACTGACGAGAATGTTAATCTTTTGACAAGCCCGGGCGATGAAGCTCATGAACGGGTGGGGTCAATCAAGGGTTCTTAGAATCGGTTTGTTTATGTGATGGAATCCTAACATGAGAAGTCAAAGCTTGTAGGCAAGCCTGGGTTTTGAGACCCACGAGTGGGTGTGGCGTGGGTAAGAGTTCCGTGTGGTGGCTTGAACGTCATTAGGGGATATTGGAATTATCCGTGTGATGTGATGTGATGATGTGTGATGATGTGTTAGATTCATGCATTATAGGGTGCCTTGGGTGGAACCCAAGTTTGCATGCATGCTGCATTGTACGCCCCTTTTTATTAAATGCTCAACCTTGAAACGTATTTGATGTTTGTGATATCCCAACATGTTTCTTTACTCTCCATGTATATAAACTTTTGGATATGATTTGCTGACTTGGAGAGTGTTGGAGTGCCCCGGGTCCACTAGGGATGACCGGGAGGTGATGTGTTGGTTACAAAGTTGAGGTCAGCCTTTGCTGACCCATGTTACAACAATTTTTACAGGGCAAGGTGCACATGCTGGAGCAAGCTCGCTGGCCAAAAATGCCTAAGCCTCACAAAGTGTTCTCCTTTGTTTTACTTTTAAGTTGATGAATGTTTATGCTTAATGCAGTGTAATCTAGCTTGTATGCAGAGGTAGCTTATGAGTGCTAAAGAACATTGCTTAGCTTTTGGTTGTTTAAGTTTTGGACAATTATGTGTAAGGCCTTAAGGCCGCTTCATACTCTTATGTTAGTGGATAACTTCTAGTTGTTCTGTGTTTCCGTTATCTTGTTTCTGAGTTTGGAGTTGGGTAGTTCTTTATATCATCTTATAATGCTAAATTTGTGGAGTCTGTATGTTATGGGGCCCCGGCCAGACCCATATTATTTTATCATTACAGGGGAGGCGTTACATTTTGGTATCAGAGACAGGTTAGTGTTCAGGGTAAGGTTTAGTGGTCGATTTGGCATATTCGGATCGCATAAAGAAGTTATCCACATAGGAGTATCGCGGGACCGTGAGTGTCCTAGTGTCTAAGTTTTGTGAATATAAGCTGATTCTTGTTTTGCCTTACTTTTGCTAAGGGTGCAAGCGACAAGGGGGGGACATCGAGGCCTCAAGAGAAGCCTTCGACGAGCTGTGCTACTACTCCAGGTCCTATGGGCATGGGTGTAACCCCAGCCTATTTTTGTCACATGCTAGCAGAGGCGATGGTAGTGGCCTAAGCTGCAACGGTAGTGCGGGTTGTGACCCCTGTTGCACAGGTAGCGACTCCCATTACCACAGATGTTGTGCCGGTTATACCGGGTAGAGGAGCCAGGCAGGCAAAGCCGTTGGCTGAGAGAGTTGTTGTTGGGCAGGGAGACCGACAAATGAAGTACTTTCTAAGCTTCCATCCTCCAACATTCAAGGGGTTCGACACGCCGACCGAGGCTGAGGACTGGTTGGCGAGGATTCAGGATCTTCTAAGGGCAGAAGAAACGCTAGAGGAGAAGCAAACTCAATTCACGACCTTCATGTTAAAAGGTGATGCCAAGCTATGGTGGGTGAGGCATAGCGGCCGCCAGTTTCCTGGATGCACCCCTCCATGGAAGAGTTCGAGAATTCCTTCTTAAAGAAGTATATCCCTTCGTCGACAAGATTAGCCATTAAGAGGCAGTTTTTGCACTTAGTACATCGTGCTAAGACTGTGGATGAGTACATACAGGAATTTACTCGTTTGGGTCATTATGCGGGAATGACCATGGCTGATGATGAGGAGAGGGAAAACCTCTTCTACCATGGGTTGAGAAAGAATTTGAGACAATCCCTTATAGCTTTGAAGAATGCGAGTTTCAACGAGTTGATTGAAGCTTCCAGGATGTTGGAAAGTGATTTTGAACGAACGCAACATCGTAAGGGACTCACGATCAAGAAGGGAGAGGGAAAGCCTTCTCAATCGCAAGGAAAGTCTGAAGGGAGTAAGTGGAAGAAGAAGCCTCATCTCTTCAGGTCAGGGGAGAAGAGCAGTACAATGTCGGGGGGATCTCGCTTCAAGGGACTACCAACATTCTTCAAGTGTGGCAAGTCAGGCCTCATAGCTCAATTTTGTACTGAGGGTGGCGCTGAATAAGGGCCAAGGTAGGAGCAGTTAGTGTGTTCCGGTCCCAACATCACGAAGAAAGGGAAAATGTCAGAGTCGAGCGCTTCACGGTTCCAACCCGTGCAGCCAAGGTCTTACAACCTTGGGAAATAAGAAGCGATTTGACAACCCGATGTGTTGATAAGTATGGGAAAGTTTGATTTTGTTTATTGGCTTTAGACTTTTGAGACTTTATATGTGTTGCCTATGTATTAGGCTTCGTGCTAGTTTCCGGTTACCCCGTTAAGGTATTGTTCGACAAGGGAGCTTCGCACTCTTTTCTTGAGGAAAGCTTTGTTCGGAGAATTGGAGTCGAGACCTTTTCGGTGAATGCAAAGCTTAGAGTGTGCATGCCCAATGGGTCTTTCATGACTACAGGGACGAACGGGCACATTGGTTGGATTTTAGACGGAGTTGACTTCGTGTTGGTAGCAGCGGTCCTACTGTTGGCCGAATTCGATGTGATCTTGGGGATTTACTATCTTGCAGAGCAGCATGCCAGTATTGACTGTCTATCAAAGGTTCTGACCCTAAGGAGTGAAGGAAAGAAAGAGGTCAAGTTTGAGGGCCTTAGTGGAGTGGCCTACTCCCTAATTTCGGCCATGCAATTGGTGCGGGAAGTTAACCAGGGAGGAGAAACTTTCGTGGTATTATTGGAAGTTCACCTTTTTAAACTATCAATTGGAGAAGTGTCGGTGGTGGCAGAATTTGAGGATGTGTTTTTGGAGGAACTTCCTGGAGCACCTCCTCGATGGGAGATTGATTTCTTGATTGAGTTAGTGTTATAAGCAAGACCGGTATCACGTCCTCCTTTTAGGATGGCACCGAAGGAGTTGTCCGAGCTCAAAGTACAGTTGAAGGAACTATTGGAGCAAGGGTATATCAGACCCAGCTCATCGTCATAGAGCGCGCCAGTGTTGATTGTAAAGAAGAAATATGGTAGTATGTGGTTATGTATAGACTACCATGAACTGAATAAATTGACCATCAAAAATAAGTATCTGATTCCACAGATAGATGACCTGTTCGATCAGTTGGTGGGGTGAGTGGTGTACTCTAAGTTGGACTTGAAGTCAAGGTATTATCAGTTGCGGATTCTAGATGAGGACATACTCAAGACAGTGTTTGGTACGAAGTATAGCCACTTTGAGTTCTCGGTGATGTCGTTCGGGCTGACGAACGCACCATCGTTATTCATGGATTTGATGAACCAAGTGTTTCGAGAGTACTTAGACTCGTTTGCGGTAGTCTTCATCGATGATATTTTGGTATACTCCAAATCGGAGGCGGAGAATGAGACTCACTTGAGAGTGGTCTTGCAGGTGTTGAGAGAGAACAAGTTTTATGCAAAGTTCTCGAAGTGTGAGTTCTGGTTGGAAAAGGTGGCATTTTGGGTCATGTGATTAGTGGTGATGGGGTGGCGATGGATCCAGCAAAAGTTGAGGCTATCATGGATTGGGCAGTTCTGAGCACCGTGGCAGAAGTCAGGAGTTTCCTTGGACTAGCCGGTTACTATAGAAGATTTATGGAAAACTTTTCGCAAATAGCTCTTCCCCTCACTACTCTGACTCACAAGAACCAGAAGTTTGTATGGACTCGGGAGTGCAATCAAGCATTTGATACCTTGAAGGAAGTTTGATATCGGATCCAATCCTAAGTCTTCCTAAAGGGACAGAAGGATTTCAGATTTTCAACAATGCGCCAGGTTGCGGTTTAGGATGCGTGTTAGTGTAGCATGGTAATGTGATGGCCTTTGGGTCTAGATAACTGAAATCTCATGAAAGAAATACCCCTTCCATGACTTGGAGCTGGCGGCGGTAATTTTGGTGTTAAAGTTGTGGCGAGATTATGTGTACGGTGCAAAGGTGGAGATCTTCACGAACCACAAAAGCCTAAAGTATCTTTTAGATTAAAAATATTTGAACATGCAGCAGCGCATGTGGGTTGAGTTCCTTGGGGACTATGACGTGGCGATTCAGTATACGCCAGGAAAGGCCAACATGGTGGCCGACGCCTTGAGTAGAGAATATTCCTGACAAGGGAATTGGATTGAAGCTCATGATGAGCGGTTGTTCCGGGACTTTGATTCCCTCGACATCGATTGTGTAGCAAGAGGCGAGCCTAGCATGGCTTGGTTTAACTGGATAAAGTTGCAGGATGACTTATTCGATCGTATCTGGGAAGCAACCAGTGTGGATGCAGAGTTCCAGCCATTTGTGGTGGAAGCTCAAAAAAGCGAGGGTAATACTTGGGAGATGGTTGGTGCGATCTTAAAGAAGGATGGAAGGGTATGTGTATCGTAGTTCGGCAAACTCCGTGAGGAGTTGATGTTTGAGGCCCATTTCACGAAGTACTCCATTCACTCGGGAAGTACAAAGATGTACTTGGATATAAAGAAATCCTTTAGGTGGCCTGGTTTGAAGCAGGATGTAGCTTTGTATGTGAGTCGGTGCCAAACTTGTGCCTTAGTAAAGGCTGAGTGTCAGAAGTTGTGCGGGTTCCTGAAGACCCTTCCTATCCCTGAGTGGAAATTTGATGACATCTCCATGAATTTAGTGCATGGCTTACCTCGATCGCACCAGGGTAATGATGTGATTTAGGTGATCTTTGATCGCTTGACCAAAGTGGCTCACTTCATCCCGAATAGGAAGGAGGACAGCATGGAGAATCTCGTAGAATTGTATGTTTGTAATATTGTGCGGTTGCACAGAATTCCAAAGAGTATTGTTAGTGATCGCGATGGACAGTTCACGTCTAAGAACTGGAGGTGGTACGGAAGAGTCTGGGTACAAAGCTCGAGTTTAGTACGGCGTTCCATCCTCAAATCGATGGTCAAACAGAAAGGATGAATCGTACAATGGAGGATATGCTGAGAATGTGTACCCTTGATTTTGGTAAGAGGTGGGAAGATCACCTTTTCATGGTGGAGTTTGCCTACAATAATAGTTTCCAGAAGAGTATCAAGATGGCGCCATACGAGGCTTTGTATGGAAGGCGATGTCGAACATCGATATCATGGATAGAGGCGGGAGACACCAAACTTTTGGGGAAAGAGGTGGTGACTGATGCCTACGACTTGATGCAAACAATTCAGGAGCGCATGAAGGTTCTCAGGATTGGCAGGCAAAGTATTTCAATGTGTTCCATAGGAATGTGGAGTTCACGGTAGGCGACTCGATGTATCTAAAGATTAAACCGTTCAAAGGTGTTTTGTGAATCTGCAGACTCAAGAGGTTGAGTTCGAGGTTTTTGTGGCCATTCGAAGTTGCGGGACGCATTGGAGAAGCACCCTACCAATTGGCGTTTCCCACGAAGCTGAGAGTATTACACGATGTATTCCATGTTTCAGTTTTAAGGAAAGCCTTGGTGGATTCAAGTGTTGTGGTTGAGTCAACGGCGGTGCCGGTAGAGAAGGATTTGAGGACGAATGTCCATCCGGTTGGCATAGAGGATTTGGAAGTTCGGCAGTTGCAGGGCAAAGAGGTTAAGCTCGTGAAAGTGTGTTGGGATAACTGCAGACGAGACGAATTCTCCTGGGAGCGTGAGCAAGCAATGCTTGGGTGCATGCTAAATTTCGAGTTCAAAATTCTTCTAAGGGGGGAGGGGTTGTAACACCCTAGTTGTTCCAGAACTTGAGGCTCTGGGAGCTACCGCGCGGCGGTAAGTAGCTATCGCCCGACGGTATCCTTTTTCGTCGAGCTCAGAGCGTTGAGACGAAAACGTCAAGTGGTATTGTGCGGAGGCAAGTAGCTATCGCTCGGCGGTATCTCCTGTATGTCGAGTCGTAGGCGTCAAGACGAAAGCGCTGAGAGGAAAGCGTTGAGAGGCTATCACGCGGCGATAGCATGCAGAAGTAGTTCCATAAATCTGGTTTCTGGTCGTCCGTTTTCTCTTGGGATGTAATCCTATAGCCCAAGACGCTCCGTCCAAGAAGCTTAAGTAAGGCACAAAGGTTGTTTTCCCTCATTTTATTCTCATTTTGAGTGGGAGTAAGGGTTTGGGAGAGAGGGTTTGGAGGAGAAATAAGAAGTGTGATGTTATTAGTTGTTTACCTAAATCACCTAGAGGGGGGTGAATAGTTGAGTTGTGCGTCTTTTTGTAGAATAAAAATTTATCGATCTAAGTACAAGAAATAAACAAGCATTCACAGTGGACAAGAAGAATTATAGTGGTTCCCCAATCTTGGGTACGTCCACTTCCCACTCACCGATCTAGCAAAGCGCTAGACTCGGCTACTCCACTAATCTCAGATCAAAACGATCCTACCACTCGGAATAACGTTCCTACAACTCGATCCAAAAAGATATTTACACTCGGAAGATGAAAACTTCCTACAACTCAGAGAATAAATCTCCTACAAGATTAAAAATAAATGTGTAGAATACAAACAGTAATCTTCTCAGATCTGAAAATCTCCCTAGGTCTTCTTTCTTGGACTTTGCGGCTTTATCAGAAATTGAAGAAGAAGACTCTCGGCTATATCTGTTCTGAGAAACTTTGACTCGCACGATCAAGGAGTAGATGGAGAATGATGAATCACTTGATCAGCAAATCGATCTGGATCGAAAGTAGCCCTTGGCGTTCTTGGAGACGTGCGGTGACTTTCTGAAGAAGAATAGGAAATCTGTCGGCTGATCCAGAACTTAGAATAACACGCTTAGGTTTAGTCATATTGATAGGACCTTTTATAAGATCTCCCTAATTGTCATAATCGTCATTAATGATGGCCACGTGTACCAGTCATATCACAGAATTCAAAAATTAGATCTGACAGAAACTTAAGGAATTTTCTGAAAACGAGTCGGCATTTCTCGAGTAAGAGATATACTACTCGAGTGATTTAACTGGATCTCGAGTGAATGACTCTGACTACTCGAGATGAGGATATTTCTTAAAATTCTAGATAGAAAAAGAAATCACTCGAGTGGATAAAAGATCACTCAAGTGCTAGATATACTTCTCGAGAGGTAGACTTGAACTTCTCGAGAGCTTGGACTTAGAAAAAATTCTGGAGGAAAAGTCGATCACTCGAGTACTGAAACTGGACTACTCGAGTGCTGAACAAACTACTCGAGTACAAGGATGTGCCACTCGATTGGTCTTAGAATTTTTCTCGAGATCTATCTTCTGTCACTCGAATTAAGCAACTCAACTACTTGAGTACTCAACTAGACTACTCGAGTACTTCATTTAGAAAATTTCTGAGACTTAAACATTGATTACTCGAGAAGGAGAGCAAATCTACTCGAGTGCTGGACTTGACTTCTCAAGTGCTAGATATAAGCTACTCGAGAACCACTTCCATACTCGAATCATAGACTAGATCTTCTCGAGTGCTTCTAAGGTTTCTACTCGAGTACAAGAACTTCACTCGAGTAAAATACTTAGAATTTTTCTCAGTTATATGAAACTTGAGTTCTTCATTCCAAACATCATCAAGTATTCCTTCATTAGTCCAAGTGCTTGAAAAAGAAGTGTATCCCAATAGAGAGGCTACACATGAGTCAACACCATGGATCACACAATGAGGAATTATATTGTATGGTCCTGTGTTTGATGACCCACTATGGACTGAAATTGGTCTACACTTGACAATAAGTCCTGCAAACACTTAACTAGAACAAGAAATCAAATACAACTTAATTCATCTTAGTTCAAGGGTGACTTCATACAAATCTAGGTTATTGTGGATATAATACCTAACAATCTCCCCCTATGTTGAAGTTGGAGACCGGGCGGTCTGTCGGTCTGGCTTTGCGGGTTATTGACCGAGCGGTCTGGCGGTTTGCCTTCAGCGGTTTGGTTGCTGTGTTGAGGTCTGAGGTCCAAGCGGTCTAGCGGTTTGTCACTGGCGACTTGGAGACCGGGCGGTCTAACGGTCTCACATGACGGCTTGTCTCTCTCTCTCTCTGGCAGTGGCCGAGCGGTTAGCCCTTCTGTCTAACCGCGCGGCTTGTGCGGTTTGTGTTTGTACAGTCCGCGTGTTTTTAGTCCCACATCTCTTATTTGTATTCTCTCTTCTCTCCTCCATTCTATATAAGGGAGGTCATACCTTTGTAATAGACACCTTTTTCTGATAATAAAATTTCAATTATACCCTTTCCGGCTTGTTTTAGTTCGCTTCTAACATAGTATCAGAGGAATCGACCCTTTCCTCCTGATTCTGTGAACCCTCTCTGTACGCGCGACTTGCTTCTCCAGCTTGCGCCCTGTCCACGCAGTCTCCTTCTCTCCTTATCGTTGCCCTCTGTGTGCGCGACCTATTGCCTTGTTCGCTGCGATCTGTCGCCTTGTTCGCCGCGACCTATCGCCGTGTGCCTTGCCTCCTCCTGTTTGCTCTTGCACTGATCGTCGCGACCTATTGCCTTCTTCGCTGCGATCTGTCGCCTTTTTTACCGTGACCTATCGCCGTGTGTCTTGCCTTCTCTTGTACTTCTGTTCGAGCGGACTGTCTGCTTGCCGCTCGACTTCTACCCTTCTGCTTGATACTGCGGCTTGGTCGTGGTCTTTCTGGCCGCTGGTGTTTGATATCCTGACCGCTGCAGTTCTTCTCCTGCCTATCTGCGTGGCTTGTTTCCTAACCGCGCGGCTTCCTGTTGCTTGCTCTTATGGCTCTTTCTGATGCTTCCACTGCCACCACTCCTGCCGCCACCCCTGTTGCCAATCCGGCTCTACCTCTACCTCCTACTCCTTCCGGGAACCTTGGCACTGTTTCCAAGCTTGTCGGCTCCAACTACCCGGATTGGAGCGTCTCTTTCACCTTTCTCCTTCGCTCACAACGCAAACGCCACCATCTCGTTGATGACCCTCCTCCTACCACTTCACCTCTCTTTGATGACTGGGATGCGAGTGACGCGCTTGTGCGTACTTGGCTCGCTAACAGTCTATCTGATGAGTGCCTTCCCGTCATCCGTCATGATGAGACGGTGAAGGCCGCTTGGCTTCATCTTGCTGCTCCGTACTCCAAAGGGGCTTAGACGTCCCGCATCTATACGTTGTATGCGGACCTCTTTGCCCGGCCTACCTTGTCTCCTGCTGCTGCCTACCAACAAGTTCAAGCTCTTGGGGCTGAGATTCTTTAGAATCGCCCCTTTTCTGCGGATCTGGCTCCACAACACAAGCACTTCCAGGAGCTTCTGGTTGTGTGTTATCTGCTCCGTCTTCCTGATACTTATGACATGATCCGCCAACAAATTCTGGGTGAGACGGAATCTCCTACTTTAGATGCCACCACTGCTCGCATCGCCGCTGTCACCTCTCTCCTTCAGCGCCCGCTTCTGCCCGCTCCTTCTCCACCGGATAACTATGCTCATCAAACTCAGCGGAGTGGCTCTAGTAGCCACAGTCATCAGTCTGGCGGATGTCCTTCTTCCCGCTACCTCTGCTCTCACTGCGGCCGCACCGGACATACTCTTGACCGCTGCTGGACAAAGCATCCCCATCTTCGTCCCTCGGGTGACTCTTCCGCCTCCTCTTCCAAGCCGTCTGCTTCCGTGGTCACATCATCAGGTAGTGCCCATGTGGTCACTCAAGTAAAATGGCTTATCGACTCCGGTGCAACTAATCATATGACGGGCAATCCTCAGTGCTTCTCTCTCCTCGAACAGCATGATCGGTTGCCCCCGGTCCTCATTGCAGACGGTTCTCCCTCCCCGGTTCATGGGTCAGGAGTGGTTCATGTTACTCTGTCCCTTCGGCTAGAGGACACTCTCTATGTGCCCAAGTTTTCGTGCAATCTATTGTTGGTTACTTCTTTATGCAAGCAGCTTCAATGTTCTGTAACGTTTACTCCATCTTCTTATTCGTTTCAGGATCTGAGCTCCCAGCGGATGATTGCTACTGGGACTGAGAGCGGCGGCCTCTACTTCCTCGACAACGTTTCCGCTTTGTCCGCCTTCTCTTCTTCTTGTACGGATCTCCTCCAGTGGCATCTCCGTCTCGGTCATCCTCCACCATGTCTTCTACATCTGCTTCTACCCAACCTCCCTCCTTCCAATACTCCTCTCAACTGCGAAGCATGTCAACTTGGCAAGCATCAACGTTCCTCCTTCCCGCCGAAGACGGGTCGGGGATCTACTCGTCCGTTTGATCTAGTCCACTCTGATATCTGGGGACCTGCTCCTACCCTTACTATTGGTCGGGGTAGTTCTTATTTTGTAACCTTTATTGATGATTTTTCTAGATGTACCTGGGTGTATCTCTTACGAGATCGCTCTGAACTTTTTAATGTATGGACCTCCTATTATCATTTAATCAAAAATCAGTTTGGTGTTGGTATTAAAACTTTTCGCTCTGATAATGCAAAAGAGTAATTAAGTCATGCTTTTACCTCCTTTTGTATGCAACATGGCGTTATTCATCAGAAAAGCTGTGTCTATACATCCCAACAAAATGGGGTGGTGGAACGCAAAAACCGTCACCTCCTCGATGTCTCTCGCACATTGATGACTCAAATGCATGTCCCTCGCTCATATTGGGGCTATGCTGTTCTTCTTGTCTGTTATCTCATCAATCGCATTCCCTCCTCTGTTCTCACGGGAAAAACCCATTTTCCCATCCTTTATCCAGGCAAGGAGCCTTTTCCTCTCCCTCTCCGAATCTTTGGGTGCACTGCTTTTTTGCATGACCCATCTGCCACCCGTGATAAGCTCTCCCCTCGCTCCACCATATGTGTCTTTCTGGGGTACTCCGCCACTCAGAAAGGCTACTGCTGCTTTGACCCTGTTCTTCGTAAGCAGTTCGTCTCCGCTGATGTTACCTTCTTCGAGAATGTCTCCTACTTCTCGGAAGACTCCTCTTCTCTTCCCCCCACCTCTGATTCTCCTGTTATTCCGTTCGTCCCCTCGTCTCCTACTGTGATATCCGCCCCTCCTCCGTCTCCGCCCAATCCTCTCCCTCCGCCTCTCTCTCCGCCTCCATCTCCCTCATCTCCGCTGCCGTCGCTCTCTCCTCCCGGGCCAGCTCTCTCTACCACGGATGCTCTGGATGCCGAGGAGCCCGCCGACCTGGATCTTCCTGTAGCTCTTCACAAAGGGATACGGACGTGTACCCTACACCCCCTTTCTGCTGTTGTTTCATATGATCGTCTTACCTCTTCTCGCAGGGCCTTTGCGCTGGCTATCTCTGCCACTACCACACTGAAAGTCCACCTAGTGCCAACTAGCTTCACCTATGGGGGGATAGGTGTCTTGTGGCGTATTTGCGGAATTAAAATTATACCTGCACAAGAAAACAAAACAACACAGCACAGATAGGACACAAGCAATTTATAGTGGTTCCCCGATTTGGGTACGTCCACTTTTCCCCTTCGACCTATCTCCCAACCAGGGACGACTCGGTCACTTCACTAACAGGATTGAAATCCAATCCTTGCACTATCGGAAGGAACCCTTCCACACGTAGGAGTCAACACTCCCACAACACGGGTTGCACCCAACCCTACAACTAGGAACCAAATGTTCCTTTACAATGAAAAAGAAATTGGAGTGTATAAGAAATACAAACAACTTGAAGATCTAGGTGTCCCTTTTCGTTAGACTACTTGTTCTTGTAGGCAACGAAAAGTCCACAACCCTTGATCTTTCTTGGAGAAAATCTCCCCGAGACCGACGGCGGCAAAGGGCGGCGGCAAGGCTCTCGGTGTTGGCGGCGGCAACTGAAAACAGCAGCGATGCACTGGAGATTCAATCGTCTTAGCGAAGTCGGCAAGGTCTTCCAACGATCACACTAGGATCGATCGTCTCGATCGATTCGGACGGGGATGGATTTCCCTATCTCAAATCAAGAGACAAAAGATCTCTGGTTAGACGCGTGAGACGCTGTGCAAGACTTGGCTTCTGTCACCGGGGATCTGGAGGAGATCGAGATCAGCTACGGTGACCATTGCACGAGCGGCGGCGATGGAGGCGGAGCTGGTTCGCGATTTTAGGGTTAGTCGGCGGCTTGGTTTTCGTATTCTGTATCCGTGAACCACTGTACACAAATACCTGTGTATTTATACAATAGGTCATGGAGATGACCGTTGTGGGCCCCACCAAAGCAAAGACCAAAGTCTGGTTCAAATAGCTGCAGGTAACATGGACCGGTCCAGGAATTCGGAAAAATCGCGTAAGGCAAAATCGGCGAGAATCGTAGGTGATTCTCGACGAATCGGTGAGAATCACTTACGATTCTCGCCGAATTCTACTTGGCGAATTCTGGCTGCACAGGTTATAGAGGCCGGGGAGAATCGGCGGGAATCACATTTGATTCTCGCCGAATCGTCGAGAATGCAAAGTCATTCTCGACGAATCGGTGAGAATCACTTAGTGATTCTCAAAGATTCTGCCTTAGAGAATTTTCTGACTGCGTCGAGACAGCCGGCCCAACCCGGCGAGAATCATCTAGTGATTCTCGACGACTCGTCGAGAATCACTAGTGATTCTCGACGAATCGGCGAGAATCACTTAGTGATTGTCTACGATTTACACTTAGACGATTCTCGTCTTTTAACCCGTGAGCTGGTCTTTGGCCCATCCTTGCTCCTTGTCTGCTCATGATCTTTCATGACCCTATGCTTGGAAATAAGTACACTCCAATAGAGAGAGTACACGTAAGCCAACACACTGATCTGCTCAACGAGGGATTACGTTGCACAGACCCGTGTATATTGACCTACTGCACCCTGACATTGGTGTGTACTTAGCAATGAATAGCTGCAAGCACAACTAGAAGACAAGTAATCAAATACATAGTCAATTCACCTTAGCTCATTCAGGGGCTTCTTCAAATCAGGTACATTGTGGATACAATACCCAACAATCTCCCCCCTATTTGAAGAAGCCTAAACCCTACGAGCTAAGGTGAATATAACGGCTTGGAAGAACACACAACTTTGAAAAACGAGAGTGAGTTGAAATTCCATACCATTATCTTTAGAGCATTTGGAGCACACACCTTAGCACCTTAGCCGAGAGTGTAATCTCCCCCTTTTCGGCTTCTGCAAATCTGGGACTGTAGCAAGAGACACCATGCTCCCCCTCAGTTCTTGCACCTTTGCTTTCACTTAAGTTCCGAGCAGAGGCTCCCCCTAGAAGCACGAGCCTGGATTTTCTGTAGTCTTCATTCCTCATAGTTTAGCATCCCCAATTCAGTTTTGAAAAGACTGAACTTGGCCTCATCTAAGGGCTTTGTGAAAATATCTGCAATCTGCTTGTCCGTGGGGACATAGCAGAGAGAGATGTCCTCATTCTCCACGTGCTCCCGAATGAAGTGGTAGCGCACTTCAATATGCTTCGTTCTGCTGTGCGATACCGGATTGTTGGCAATGGCTATTGCACTGGAGGAGTCGCGGTACATCGGTACTTCCTTGAACTGAAGATCATAGTTTGCTGACTGATTTCTGATC
Source organism: Platanthera zijinensis (assembly GCA_039513925.1). NCBI lineage: Eukaryota > Viridiplantae > Streptophyta > Magnoliopsida > Asparagales > Orchidaceae > Platanthera > Platanthera zijinensis. Next base: position 40,785,558 of record CM077094.1, read on the forward strand.
CATAGGAGTTGTGCGCAACAGCTGCCAGCCGAGATGTACTCAGACTCTACTGTGGAGGTTGCAACACAATTCTGCTTCTTGCTATTCCATGATATAAGCCTTCTTTCGAGGAATTGACACGTCCCGGAAGTGCTTTTCCGATCATCCCTGCTTCGTGACGAAGCTCTAGCAGCCTGGCCTCTGGAGCTCTGACATCTTCTCGGGCTTCTCCTTCTTCCGGAAGATTTTCTCCATCCTGCTCGTCAACTTCTCCAGCTGACGTCGAGGTGGAAACCTTGACGTACTTGGGAGTTGCACCTTTAGCAGTCTCATCTGAACTTAGCTATTCAAGCCTTGCACCGTAGTTAGCGTTATCTCTTTTCCCTTAATCTTATTCCATGGCAAGCCTGGAACATCTCTTGTCTAGGTCCCATCATATACATGGGTACCTAGACTATCCTGCAAAAAAGAATTACCTATCCTTAGGAACCCAATATGTATTGGGTCCTAGGTTCTTGTCAGCATAAAATCTTGAATGCCTTCCCACAGGAACCCTGGTGGGATGGCTAACTTGGCCTCGAGGATGTGGATATGCCCTTGCCCTTGACACAGAGGGGTTGTGCCAGCAATCTAAGGCAAAGTGACCCACCTTGCCACAGCACCAACACTCGTGAATGTTGTATCGCCGTTTCTGACCTGATCTGTTGACTGAGGTAGTCATGATCTTAGGTCTAAACGGGATAAAGCCGGTTCTGCTCACAAAATTGCCTTTTCCACCGTGACACATGGGAGGGTGGAAAGAATGCATGTGATGAGTGTCAAGTGGCCTTGGAGGTGGTGCCTTCCTTTCAGTCAGCACGCTTCCAGAGGCCCCATGGGTACTTACCACATATTTCCTGACCCCCCCCCCCTTTCCTGTGTCCTAGGGTGGAAAGTACTGCAGTGAGAGCTGGTTCCGGTAGATTCATGATGAGTTGGGGCTGAGGCCGAGAATACAAAGGGCTCAGGATGAGCCTTGGATATTCTCTCCGGGGTATCCATGACAACTCTGGCACTGTGGGTATTTCCACATGAGGGCTGATCATTCTTGCAGTGACCATGGTTGTTCCTATGGTCATACCTGAATGCATGATGTGTGCCCTTCCTGCTCGGGGTGGGGGGTCTGAACACAGTTTCCCCATTTCTCCATGAATTAAAGATTTGGGAGATCCACCCATTTTCTGCTTTTCTTTTGATAGCATCTATCTTGGAAAAGTTAGAAACAATCCTCTTCTCGGTCTCTAGACGACTCTCTAGATCCGAGATCTTTGAGTCCTTTACCTTGATGGATTCCAATTGGAGATTCATCAAGGTCTTCAGCTGAGCAATCTCCTTAGCTTGCTCCTCCACAAGTAAGTTGCTCTTCTGAAGGGCACTCTCAAGGGAATCAGGATTTTCAATCTTTTGATTGAAGCTATCCATATCCCTTGCATCTCTAGAAGGACTACCCTTTGAATTGTTCCTGTCTTCAGGAACTTCAAGAGGAGGGGGCATAAGGAAGAAGTTACCTGCTCCTGGCTTTGCTGTTCAGGGTTACCGTTAATATCGGCAGAGACTGTTGAGTCAGCTTCATCAGAACTGCTTTCCGCAACTTCTTCTTCAGTCTCTGACAAGGACACAGGAGCCCTGATACTGAGAAATTGGTCATCACTTTCTTCTTCAGAAATACTGACCCCCATATATGCCTCATCCTCTTGCTGGCGACTTATCCCTGTTCTGTCCGATCCCTCCATGAGGTCTGATACAGTTTTCCACAAGGACTTGGCCGTCCTACACTTTTTAAGTCTTGACCGGGAAGGTCCAGTCCAGACATCCAGGATGATTTTACGAATCATTTTATCCAAGTTGAATAGAGAGAATTCAATCACAGACATTTCGGTAGTCTCCTTGGGGATCTGCATATCCTTTCCAGAGCAGGAGGCCTTCATGGGAATGAATGGACCCTCTTCCAAGATGATTGATGCGCGAGGGTCGATGGCCTCCAAATAAAAAGATACCCTCATCTTCCAGATGGGATAATAGTCCTTTGTGCACGCGAGGAGTCTAAGAGGAGAGATATCATAATCCAGCTCCATTCTGGTTGACACCGGTGGTAGGATTCTCCTCAAGGTGTGAACCTTTTTGACGAGGAACCTCCCTCTGATACCACTTGAAAGTCCACCTAGTGTCAACTAGCTTCACCTATGGGGGGATAGGTGTCTTGTGGCGTATTTGTGGAATTAAAATTGTACCTGCACAAGAAAACAAAACAACACAGCACAAACAGGACACAAGAAATTTATAGTGGTTCCCCGATTTGGGTACGTCCACTTTCCCCCTTCGACCTATCTCCCAACCAGGGACGACTCGGTCACTTCACCAACAGGATTGAAATCCAATCCTTGCACTATCGGAAGGAACCCTTCCACACGTAGGAGTCAACACTCCCACAACACGGGTTGCACCCAACCCTACAACTAGGAACCAAATGTTCCTTTACAATGAAAAAGAAATTGGAGTGTATAAGAAATACAAACAACTTGAAGATCTAGGTGTCCCTTTTCGTTAGACTACTTGTTCTTGTAGGCAACGAAAAGTCCACAACCCTTGATCTTTCTTGGAGAAAATCTCCCCGAGACCGACGGCGGCAAAGGGCGGCGGCAAGGCTCTCGGTGTTGGTGGCGGCAACTGAAAACAGCAGCGATGCACTGGAGATTCAATCGTCTTAGCGAAGTCGGCAAGGTCTTCCAACGGTCACACTAGGATCGATCGTCTCGATCGATTCGGACGGGGATGGATTTCCCTATCTCAAATCAAGAGACAAAAGATCTCTGGTTAGACGCATGAGACGCTGTGCAAGACTTGGCTTCTGTCACCGGGGATTTGGAGGAGATCGAGATCAGCTACGGTGACCACTGCACGAGCGGCGGCGACGGAGGCGGAGCTGGTTCGCGATTTTAGGGTTAGTCGGCGGCTCGGTTTTCGTATTCTGTATCCGTGAACCACTGTACACAAATACCTGTGTATTTATACAATAGGTCATGGAGATGACCGTTGTGGGCCCCACCAAAGCAAAGACCAAAGTCCGGTTCAAATAGCTGCAGGTAACATGGACCGGTCCAGGAATTTGGAAAAATCGCATAAGGCAAAATCGGCGAGAATCGTAGGTGATTCTCGACGAATCGGCGAGAATCACTTACGATTCTCGCCGAATTCTACTTGGCGAATTCTGGCTGCATAGGTTATAGAGGCCGGGGAGAATCGGCGGGAATCACATTTGATTCTCGCCGAATCGTCGAGAATGCAAAGTCATTCTCGACGAATCGGCGAGAATCACTTAGTGATTCTCGACGATTCTGCCTTAGAGAATTTTCTGACTGCGTCGAGACAGCCGGCCCAACCCGGCGAGAATCATCTAGTGATTCTCGAAGACTCGTCGAGAATCACTAGTGATTCTCGACGAATCGGCGAGAATCACTTAGTGATTCTCGACGATTTACACTTAGACGATTCTCGTCTTTCAACCAGTGAGCTGGTCTTTGGCCCATCCTTGCTCCTTGTCTGCTCATGATCTTTCATGACCCTGTGCTTGGAAATAAGTACACTCCAATAGAGAGAGTACACGTAAGCCAACACACTGATCTGCTCAACGAGGGATTACGTTGCACAGACCCGTGTATATTGACCTACTGCACCCTGACATTGGTGTGTACTTAGCAATGAATAGCTGCAAGCACAACTAGAAGACAAGTAATCAAATACATAGTCAATTCACCTTAGCTCGTTCAGGGGCTTCTTCAAATCAGGTACATTGTGGATACAATACCCAACAATTCACACCTCGTTCCTACCAGGAGGCCCTTGCTATTCCTCACTGGAAGATGGCCATGGATGAGGAAATGGCGACTCTAACAGAGCGGGGTACCTGGACTCTTGTCCCTCCTCCCTTTGATACAGATGTTGTTGGCTTTCGCTGGGTCTTTGTGGTCAAATATGGCCCAGATGGCACTGTGGACCGTTATAAAGCTTGCCTGGTGGCTAAGGGCTTTACTCAGACCTATGGGGTTGATTACTTTGACACCTTCTCTCCCGTGGCTCGTCTCAGCACTATACGGATCCTTCTCTCTGTGGCAGTCAACAAAGACTGGCCACTTTCCCAGCTGGATATCAAGAATGCCTTCCTTTATGGTGATCTTCAGGAGGCCGTCTACATGGAGCAACCTCCTTGGTATGTTGCTCTGGGGGAGACACGAGTATGCCGGCTACAGAAGGCAATCTATGGCCTCAAGCAGAGCCCTCGATCTTGGTTTGACAAGTTCAGCGGCATCATGGCGGCTGTTGGTTTTGGTCGCAGCGCTGCTGATCACTCTCTATTTATTCGCAAAACCTCTTCGGGACTGGTGGTTCTTGCAGTATATGTTGATGATATTCTTCTCACTAGCGATGTCCAGGAAGGAGTAGCCTTGACAAAACGGCATCTTCGCCAACATCTGGTCACGAAAGATATGGGTTCTCCGAAGTACTTTTTGGGGATCGAAATCTCTCGGAAGCCCAACTCTTTAGTCCTCTCTCAGCGTAAGTATGCCCTTGATATTTTAAAAGAAGCAGGATTGAATGGGGCCAAACCTACCCGATGTCCCATGGCTGTTGGAGAAGACAAAACCTGGACAGATGATTCTCCTCTTCTTTCAGATGCTTCGCGGTACAGGCGTTTGGTTGGTAAGCTCATATACCTCACCGTGACTAGACCCGACATTTCCTATGTTGTGGGCAAGGTGAGTCAATTCATGCAAGCTCCTAGGGAGTGCCATCTACAGTCCGCCTTGCGGATCTTGGAGTACGTCAAAGCAGCCCCTGGGAAAGGATTGCTCTTTCAGAAGAATGATCATCTGAGGGTTGAAGCATACTCAGATGCGAGTTACGCTGATGACAAAGGGGACCGCAAGTCTACCTCCGGTTTCTTTACTTTTGTTGGGGGCAATCTGGTAAGCTGGAAGAGCAAGAAGCAGTCTGTTGTCTCCAGGTCCAGTGCTGAAGCAGAGTATCGGAGTATGGCATCGACCACTTGTGAGCTAAAGTGGCTACGAGCTCTCATGTTGGATTTAGGAGAGGTCTACAACCATCCTCTACCTATGTTCTGTGACAACAAGGCTGCTATATACATCTCCAAAAATCCAGTCTTCCATGAGAGAACCAAGCACATTGAGGTCGACTGTCATTTCATTCGTGAAGAGATTCTGAAGGAACAAATTTGCACCCCCTTCGTCACGTCTGAAAAAGAGCTGGCTGACATCTTCACCAAGCCAGTATCCGCCTCGTTTCTTCATATATGTGACAAGCTGGGCATGATCGACATATATGCTCCAACTTGAGGGGGAGTGTTGAAGTTGGAGACCGGGCGGTCTGGCGGTCTGGCTTTGCAGGTTATTGACTGAGCGGTCTGGCGGTTTGCCTTCAGCGGTTTGGTTGCTGTGTTGAGGTCTGAGGTCCAAGCGGTCTAGCGGTTTGTCACTGGCGACTTGGAGACCGGGCGGTCTAACAGTCTCACATGGCGGCTTGTCTCTCTCTCTGGCAGTGGCCGAGCGGTTAGCCCTTCTGTCTAACCGCGCGGCTTGTGCGGTTTGTGTTTGTACAGTCCGCGTGTTTTAGTCCCACATCTCTTATTTGTATTCTCTCTTCTCTCCTCCATTCTATATAAGGGAGGTCATACCTTTGTAATAGACACCTTTTTCTGATAATAAAATTTCAGTTATACCCTTTCTGGCTTGTTTTAGTTCGCTTCTAACACCCTATTTGTAGAAGTCAGAACCCTCTACACTAAGGTGAATTATACCAAAATAAAAAAGAACTAAATATTTGGAAAGTAAGCACAGAACAAAATGCATGAAATTTAAAAATAATTGGATAAACATCAAGACTAAGAGTTATATAATTAGAAATTTTTCAAGATTTCATCTCTACATAGATTCAATCCTCAATCTCGTGACATATAACCATTCCTAGCTTTGATGTTGTTGATGTTATTGCTGATGCTTCCTGTCTTGCTTCTCCTATTGTCTCCTTTGATAACTGAATGGCTTGGGATAATACTTGGCAGGTCTTGGAGGTGCATTTGGATTGTTTCTCCCATATTCTCTATCATAAATCCTTCTTTTAGTCATAGACTTCTCATACAATTCTCATTCAATTGAGTTGTAATGAAGATTTCTGCTTTCAATAAAGTCTATTACTAGCTTGAGAGTTTAAAGAATCAATTACTTGTAAGTTGGGCTCCAAATTTCAGCAAACTCCTGAGTTTTCCTTTTCACTGCCTCTTGGTTTGGAAAAGATCTACTAGCAGAAGCTCCCTCTCCATATTTCCTTCTCTTAAGAATATGAAATTCTGGTAGATTTTGAGGAATGTCAGATTCCCATACCTGAGAGTAAGATTCAAGAGGTAGAGCTTCCCCTTCAGGCCTAGGAGAAAAGGTAGGCATCTGGGCCGGCTTCTAAGCAAGCATCTGAGCAGGCATCTGAGTAGGCTGGCCTTCTGCAAGAGGATTTAGATGGTGAGGAATGAGGTTAGGATCAACTGGGAAGTCTGGGAAAATCTGATTGTGTACCCACACAATAGTATCATAAGTATGGAATTTTACAGACTGAATCTGGGCTAGCACATCTTTATTAATTTTAGTCATTTTCTCAATCCAAAGATTCTTGACAAAAGTATCATACTTTTCAACTTATTCTTTCACTATTCCCTCCCCCTTTCTAATTTCTACATATAGCTTCTCTATATCATCATCTTTAAAGGTGCCCACTTCTTCACATATCTTTTGAAAGTGCTCTTGAGCTTTCTTTTTAAGTTGAATTTTATTATTTGTTAGTGTAACTCCTTGGTCCATGACTTGACCAACACTTATAATGGTGTGATCCAATGCTTTTCCACCTATTTTGAAGAGATGGTTTAGTTGATCAGTATTTTGTTGAATCTCAGCAAATCCTCGGCTCATTTCTTTCTCTAGATAAGAAAATCTATCTTAAACAACTTTCAGTGAATCATAAAAATACTTTCTCTATTCTGTTAACATATGTTCTAACTTACCAAGAATATCATTAGCAGTAGGGGTTGGAACTTGAGAAACTTGAATAACTGGAGGAATAGGAGGAGCAGTCTAGGGAGGAATCTCTTCAATAACTACTGAGCTCTAAGCTCTGGTAGTGTGAATCAAAACATCTCTTTCCTCACCAGTGATGGTGGGAAGAGTGAAATCTAATCTCCTCAAAGGGGTTGCAGCTAGTTCTGGGGACTGCTCATTCTCATCTGAAAGCAAAATTGTCTCTTGAGGTTCTTTCTCTATAGATGGGGAGTGATCAATAGGTGACTTTGGAGATGGTGCAGGAGATGGAGATGGTGCAGGAATTGGTTCTTTGGATGGCTCTTCAGCATTTTATTGATGGAGGGGAGGTAGAGGCTCATCTGAGCTAAGTTTTTCAATCATCTTTTTTATATCTTCAGTAGTGGAGAGAATGGTCTCTTGTACCTGAGAATCTGTTTGAAGATCTTCTGAAGTGGGAGGATGGAAGGATGTATCTAGAGGTGGAGAAGGTACTCTGTCTTGTTGACCAGAAAGAGGAGGAGAGGGCATCCTGACCCACTATACAGAGGAGGCAGGCTCCCCCTCAGCTGCTGCATAAGATGTGCCAGCAACATTATGGAGAGAGGGAGATGGGGCCCTTTCCTCTACAGCAGGTTGCTCAAAGGCTTTAGCAGCTTGAGCTGGGTTCTACAGTTTTAACTCCCATCTTTGGATGGAGCAGATAGAAACCTTCTTCATATGATGGAGGGTTGTTCCCTTGGATAAATCAAACACATCTGGATTAATCTCATGCAACATCAGTGAGATAATCCTGGCATAACTTGGAGCCTTAATGCTCTCCCTTATCTTGTCGAGAATTAACATTCCAAACTAAAATTTCTTCCTGCATATAATGGTTGTCATGATATCAAACAGATCATTTGTAATAAAGCTAATAGAACTTATCCTGTAAAGTAGAATTTTCCCAATGATATAAACTAGAAGTTTGCTTTTAGAGTTTAGGTCTGGATGGCGAATGGAAGTAGCACCAGTCGAAATTCCACAGAAGGTGCAGGCACGATCACTATCTTCATCGGTGATGTCATCCTCTTCATCCACTATATGCACTTTAAGAAGTTGTGAAACAGAGGTTTTGTTAAGCTTTACCTTAATTCCCTTGACCTTAGACTTCAACACTTTCCCATTCCTCTTGACTTTTAAGTTCATGAAAAATTCTTCTACCTCTGGAAAGAGTATTTTACACGGCTGTTAAAGGACAAATGTCAACCCTGCTAATCGAGTAGAAGCATCAAGTTCTTGAAATCATCAGAAATCTCTACTATACCGGCGATAACTCACTCACTGCCAACTTCGATCTTCGACGACGGCCCCATGTTCTTCAGTGAACTGCGGGAGATGGATTGGAAGACAACAGCGATGGAGGCATGCTCTGTGTGAACGGCGGAAGGCGAAGAGACTTTTCAAGAGAGAGAGAATTTGAACTCGAGTAAATTCTTAAAATCCGATATGTTCTATTTATATAACCCTAGTAATGATGATTAGGAGTCTAATAAAGCTTAACATACCTTAGATAGCGGTGGAAGGGATGCGGATTCCGAAAATGAAAAATTTGAAAGTATGCAGAATCTGACAGGTCATTTCTCGAGTGGAACTTCAATACTCGAGTGATGGAGGAGCTGTACTCGAGTGGCGATATGACAGTGCTCGAGTGGAACTTTTCTACTTTTCAAGAAGAAGTTTAGTACTTGAGTGATAGCACTCGAGTGACTTACTTAGTTCTCGAGAATTCAGAGAAGTACTCGAATAGTCATATTCGAGTTCTCGAGTAGTCATTCCTTCTCTCGAGAAATGAAGTCCACTTAGAGAAATTCTAACCTTTTTGACTAAACCTTGATTTTTAATTTGTGAAATGAGTCCACCTTGTCTATTCCTCTTTGTTGAGCATACCCAGTTCAGTTTTGAATAAACTGAATTTGGTCTTGTCTAGTGGCTTCGTGAAAAGATATGCAATTTGCCTATCAGTTAGAACATACTGTAGATCTATGTCCCCATGCTCCACATGCTCCCAGATTAAATGGTATCTAAACTCTATGTGCTTTGTCCGGCTATGAGAGACTGGGTTGTTGGCTATTGCTATTGCACTGGAGGAGTCACAAAATAGAGGAATGCCTTTGACTTGCATATTATAGTCTTCCAGTTGGTTCTTTAGCCAAAGCAATTGTGCACAACAACTGCCGGCTGAAATGTATTCTGACTCAGCCATTGAAATTACATCACAGTTTTGCTCTTTGCTGCTCCAAGAAATGTGTCCCCTTCCAAGGAATTGGCAAGTTCCCGAAGTGCTCTTTCTATCGTCTTTGCTACCTACAAAGTCTGCATCTAAAAAACCAATTAGTTCGCTATCATTAATTCTTGGGTACAATAAGCCAAGATTCGGTATACCTTTAAGGTATCTCAAAATCCGCTTTGCAGCAGCATAATGAGATTCCTTACAGTTCACTTGAAAACTAGCGCATACACATTTTGAGAACATTATGTCTGGTCTACTGGCAGTAAGGTAGAGCAAGGATCCAACTATTCTTCTGTACTTGGTTTCATCAAAAGGTTTCCCTTTCTCATCCTTATCCATAGACACAGCTGAAGCCGTTGGAGTCCTCATAGAGGTTGCATTCTCCATTCCGAATTTCTTAATTAGCTCCTTGGTGAACTTCGTCTATGAGATGGAAATTCCATCTTCAGATTGTTTCACCTGAAGTCCTAAGAAATATTTCAGCTCACACATACTGCTCATTTCAAACTTCCCTTGCATAAGTTTTGAAAACTTCTTGCAAAGGTTGTCGTCTGTAGAACCAAAAATAATATCGTCGGCATAGATTTGCACTAGCAAAATCTTGCCTTTTATTTCCCTAAGAAATAATGTCTTATCTTTTTTCTCTTATGAACTTGTTCTTAAGAAGAAAACTGGATAGTGTCTCATACTAAGCTCGAGGAGCTTGTTTCAAACCATACAAAGCTTTAGATAAAAGAAAAACATGATTAGAAAAGTTAGAATCAACGAAACCTGGGTGTTGTTCCACATACACTTCTTCCTTTATGTCACCATTAAGGAAGGCAGATTTCGCGTCCATCTGATAGACGGTGAAGCCCTTAAGTGCAGCATATGCTAAGAACAACTTGATTGCCTCCAGTCTTTCCACTGGAGCATACGTCTGGTCGAAGTCGATTCCTTCTTCTTGTTTGTATCCTTGAGCGACTGGCCTTGTTCTTTATAATAGTTCCATTTTTGTCCATCTTGTTCCTATAGACCCACTTGGTTCCGATGACATTCTTACCTTTGGGTCTTGGAATAAGGTTCCAGACTTTGTAATGCTTGAACTGATTTAGCTCTTCTTCTATAGCCATAATTCATGATACGTCCGAGTTTGCTTCCTCAAACTTCTTTGGTTCAACTTGTGAGAGAAAACTCAAATATAAATTCTCATTAGTAGTACCTCTACGAGTTTTGATACCATCCCGGGGATCACCGATGATTTGATCAATTGGGTGATCCTTCAGATGTCTGATCTCTAGAGTCATTGCATCTGGAGCTTCTTTAACCACAGGAGTGACTTCATATTGAATGGTTTCTTTATCTTGATCATCAATCTCTCCAATCGAGGTTGGAGTGGTGATCTTGATAAACTTTTCACCTTTTTCTTCAGTTGGCTCATCCAAGTTTAGTTCTTTCAACTCTGAACCTGCATCTTCAATGAATACACTAGAAGAGTTGTTTTGCAGCAAGCTCGTCTCATCAAATACAACATGAATAGATTCTTATACAACCAGGGTTTTCTTATTAAATACCCTATATGCCTTACTATGGCTATTGTATCCTATGAAAATACCTTCAAAGCGCTTTTCACTAAATTTAGTAGTATGATACTTACCATTGTTAAGAACGAAGCATTTACAACCAAAGATTCTAAAATATGAAATTGTCTGCTTCCTGCCTTTTATAAGTTCGTAAGGTGTCTTATTATGTTTCTTGTTTATGAGTGCTCGATTTTGCACGTGGCATACAGTGTTGACGACTTCAACCCAGAAGTACTCTGGTAGTGAGGCATCACTAAACATAGTCCTGCAAGCCTCTATGAGTGTTCTATTCCTTCTCTCAGCTACTCCATTTTTCTGAGGAGTACGAGGAGAGAAAAACTCATGAAAGATACCTAGGCTTTCACAAAATTCTATCATGGCCCCAGACTTGAATTCAGTTCCATTGTCACTTCTGATTTTGACTACGGAATAGTTGTATTCATTTTGGATCTGCCTAATAAAATTTGTAAAGACGTCGAAAGTATCTGACTTGTGTTTCAGAAAGAACACCCATGCAAAGCGCGAGTAATCATCAACAATAACCAACGTATAATCATTACCTCCCAAACTTCTAACTTGCAGTGGACCGAACAAGTCCATATGCAGTAGGTATAAACACTGATTAGAGTCTTTGTCAATAATGCTTTTAAAGATAGCTCTTATTTGCTTGCCTTTTATACATGCGTGACAAGGTCTATCTTTAACGCAATTGACATTTGGGGCATCACGTACTAAATTCAGAGAAAATAATTTATTAATAGTTTTGAAATTAATATGTGTTAATCTCTTGTGCCATTAGTCACCAAGAGACGCACTTTGTTTTGCCAAAAGACGCACAAGTGTAGAAGAGTCTATATAAATAAAATTTAAACAAAATATATTCCTACTACAAGTGCCTGATAAAATTATTTCCAAATTATTAACAGACTTTATCAAACACTTATCAGCATGAAATTCAACTATGTATCATTTATCGTAGAGTTGGCTTATGCTTATGAGATTGTGTTTCAATCCTTCAACATAAGCCACATTCGAAAAAGATACACTACCGTTAGTAATCATACCATAGCCTTTCACAATTCCTCTGTCGGAGCCTCCAAAGATGACTTTTGGTCCGTTCAGGACTGGAGAGTAACATTGGAGAAGGCTTCTAGTCCCGATCATATACTGAGAATATCCACTGTCTAAGTACCAGATTGGGGTTTTGGTGGTCTTTAGACATACCTGCAATCACAAGTCAATTTGCCTTAGGAACCCAAACTTGCTTGGGTCCTTGGTCTCTAGTTAGCTTGCACCCCCTACATGTATTAGCATTATGAGCGGTCTTTCTCATATTGTTAATCTGAGGAGTTACATAGTTTCTGGAGTTAAACCAGTAATCAATAGCAAAGTGACCAATTCTGCCACAGCACAAACAGTCAAATCTGTTGTATCTTTGCCTAACAATTTCCTGCTTGACCTTTTGAGATTGTGGTCTAGTGAGGGCAGTAGAATTGGAGGTAGAAGCTTCATGATGATGAGAATCACACGACTTCTTCTCCTTCGTAGGATTTTCTACAACGGGTTTAACCCTTGGAGCTTTCTCGATGTTGTGACCATGATCATAAGGTCCGTTGTTTTGAAGAGTGATCTCTTCATAAGGTGCCTTGAAGACACTCTCACCAAAGTCTCGGGGACGGGTCCATCCTTGGTAACAGGACTTGGGCTCTACATAAGTAGGCCTAGCGAAGTGACCATAGGATGAGTCTAGATAAAACTTATTTTTTGGAAAGATGATCTTCCTAAATGAAGTTTGCTTTAGAGGAGCTTTCCCTTTTTCCTTGGACAGAGCCTTCTTGGTCGCCTTATTTCTCCTTTGGTCTTTATTCCTCCTAGAAGATTTACTAGTAGCACCTACATGGCCTAAGCCAGCACCCTTGGCCTGAGCAGAGAACTCAGCAATAAGAGGAAGAAATATCTTGGGCTTTGAGAAACCTTCAGCAAGTTTCTTTTCGGCTTCAAGTTGCTCTTCCAATCCCTTGATGATCTTCTCTTTCAGATCAAGGTGCTCAAGAGCCTTATTATACTCATCAACTGCAGTATTTAAGTCTTCTCTGAGTGAGTCCATCTTGACGACTTCCCTTCTCAAAGTGCTCTCTTCAGCCTTAAGAGATTTGATCTCCTTAGCCTGAGCTCTTGCTACTTTACGACATTTGTTGTAGGGTTTGATCAATTCCTTATATTGGGCCATGAGTTCAGATTCCTCATCAGAAGAACTTTCCTCATTTTCATGGTCAGAACCATCAGATTCAGAAAGAGGAGTGTGAGAGTTTACCTTCCCAGTGAACTGGGGTTCTTCTTCATCAGTATGCTCTATGAGCCTAAAGTAGGCTTCCTCTTCTTCACTTGACTCATATGAGTCAGATTCGCTGAGAGTCTTGCCCTTTTTGCTACCAGGCTTCTTTCTGTTCTCTTCTTATGAGAAGAAGATTTCTTCTCGTCTTTTCTTCCACCCTCCTTCTTCTTATAAGGACAATCAAAAATGACATGACCTGACTTGTTGCAATAGTAACAAACGATATCAGTAGAAATATGTTTGTTCGGTATAGAGTTATACCTTTCATGGCTACTAGAGCCTTTCTTGTAGCGATCACTATCGTGACGTGATCTTCTGAATGAGGCATCCTTGTCTTTATAGTGCTTCTTCTTGTTCAAGAATTTCTTGAACTGTCTTGAGAGTAGAGAGAACTCTCCTTCAGATAGTTCTGAGCCTGAGGTACTGGGATCCGAGGTTTTTTCTTCACTTTCTTCTTGAGCAGGGGCAGGAGAGGCAGCTTTGGCTTTCCTTGAAGTGTCTGCCTTGAGAGCGACAGACTTCTCCTTGGACGATGACCTGTTCTTCTCTTCTTCAGCTTTTCTTGAATTTATTTGCAGCTCGTATGACATAAGCTTTCCGAAGAGATTTTGCAGGTCTGTCTTAGCTAGCTTACCAAATTCCCGAATAGCACAAACTTTGTTATCCCATTCCTTAGTTAGGGATCTCAAGAACTTATCATTTAATTCTCCGTTGGTGAAGACTCGGTCGTAGACTCTTAGGCCATTGACTATCTTGAAGAAATTCTCAAATGTGTCTACAATAGTGTCCTTGGGACTTTTTCGGAAGGCTTCATACTTTTGATTCAGAAGGGATCTTCTGTCATCCCTAACTTCTTCTGTACCTTCCATCAAGGTGACGAGGGACTGCGACATTTCTTTAGCATACTGGTAGTGAATCAGGTTTTGCTGCATTGAGTCATCGATTGCACTTGCTATAATATTTTTAGCTTTTTTGTCTAACGAGACAAGTGCAATCTCATATTTGTCTAGATCCATCAATTTCTTAGGGACTTTCTTTGTAGGATCTATAGTGGAGACAATCATAGGAACATGAGGACCTTCTTCGACGATCATGAAGATCCTTGGATCCACAGCTTCCATGAAAAACTTAATCCTCTCTTTCCACATGGGAAAGTTGGTCTTCGTGCACAAGAGAAGCTTGGCAAAATCCTTGGCTCTGTCCATGCTTGAAAAATTCAAAGACAACTTGGAGGATATATGTTCAAGGTGTTAACCTTTTGACGAACAACGACCCTCTGATACTAATTGATGTTATTAGTTGTCTACCTAAATCACCTAGAGGGGGGTGAATAAGTGAGTTGTGTGTCTTTTTGCGGAATAAAAATTTATCGATCTAGGCAAAAGAAATAAACAAGCATTCATAGAGGATAAGAAGAATTATAGTGGTTCCCCAATCTTGGGAACGTCCACTTCCCACTCACAGATCTAGCAAAGTGCTAGACTCGGTTACTCCACTAATCTCGGATCAAAACAATCCTACCACTCGGAACAACGTTCCTACAACTCGATCAAAAAATGGATCTACACTCGGAAGATGAAAACTTCCTACAACTCAAAGAATAAATCTCCTTCAAGATTAAAAAGAAATTTGTAGAATACAAACAGTAATCTTCTCAGATCTGAAAATCTACCTAGGTCTTCTTTCTTGGACTTTACGGCTTAATCAGAAATTGAAGAAGAAGACTCTCAGTTAGATCTGTTCTGAGAAAATTTGACTCACACGATCAAGGAGTAGATGGAGAATGATGAATTACTTGATCTGCAAATCGATCTGGATCAAAAGTACCCCTTGGCATTCTTGAAGACGTGCGGCGACTTTCTGAAGAAGAATAGGAAATCTATCGGCCGATCCAGAACTTAGAATAACATGCTTAGGGTTAGTCATAATGACAGGACCTTTTATAAGATCTCCCTAATGGTCATAATCATCATTAATGATGGACACGTTGACCAGTCATATCACGGAATTCAAAAATTAGATCTGACATAAACTTAAGGAATTTTCTGAAAACGAGTCGGCATTTCTCGAGTAAGAGATATACTACTTGAGTGATTTAACTGGCTCTCGAGTGAATGACTCTGACTACTCGAGATGAGGATATTTCTTAAAATTCTGGATAGAAAAAGAAATCACTTGAGTGGATAAAAGATCACTCGAGTTCTAGATATACTTCTCGAGAGGTAGACTTGAACTTCTCGAGAGCTTGGACTTAGAAAAAATTCTGGAGGAAAAGTCGATCACTCGAGTACTGAAACTGGACACTAGAGTGCTGAACAAACTACTCGAGTACAAGGATGTGCCACTCGAGTGGTCTTAGAATTTTCTCGAGATCTATCTTTTGTCACTCAAATTTAGAAACTCAACTACTCGAGTACTCAGTTATACTACTCGAGTACTTAACTTAGAAAATTTCTAAGACTTAAACATTGATTACTCGAGAAGGAGAGTAGATCTACTCGAGTGCTGGACTTGACTTCTCAAGTGCTAGATATAAGCTACTCGAGAACCACTTCCATACTCGAATCATAGACTAAATCTTCTCGAGTGCTTCTATGGTTTCTACTCGAGTACAAGAACTTCACTCGAGTAAAATACTTAGAATTTTTATCAGTTATATGAAACTTGAGTTCTTCATTCCAAACAGCATCAAGTCTTCCTTCATTATTCCAAGTGCTTGAAAAAGAAGTGTATCTCAATAGAGAGGCTACACATGAGTCAACAACATGGATCACATAATGAGGATTTATATTGTATGGTCCTGTATTTGATAACCCACTGTAGACTTACATTAGTCTACACTGGGTAATAAGTCCTGCAAACACATAACTAGAATAGGAAATCAAATACAACCTAATTCATCTTAGTTCAAGGGTGACTTCATACAAATCTAGGTTATTGTGGATACAATACCCAACAAAGTGCTTTCTCCGTCATTAGTGAAGCTCTGAGGCTCCGTTCGTCGGTCTGAAGCTAGATCTGTGGAGAGGACTTGAAGACGCACATTTTCATCTATGCAAATCGAGATCTCCATGTTGAGGTAGAGGAGTCGTAAGGTAACGATATTTCTCCTCTCAGTTTTTAGGATGCGTGCATGACATCCATTTCATCTTTTTTCTTTCAAGCATGTAGGCACCAGATCTCTAAAATGAGAGGGGTTCGGGTTGTGTCGTGGTCCAAGAGGAACCACCGGGTCGATTGTGTACATCCCCAGCATGATGTTTCATTAGAAATCTACTCCGTTAGTGGATTAGGCTTTGTGGGTGAAGCCGTAGTCGCGACGGTTAGTCCGACTCGGTGATGTTGCATAACGAGCCTTAAGGATTTTGCTAGAAATCCGTTTGCGGCAAGATGTTTTTTGTGATGTTTGCCCATTTATTTTCGTGCGAGAATGAATGGTGGATTAGGGTGGGAAAGTCTATGTTCGTGGATTGATGTGCGAAAGTGTGGATTTCTCTCTGTGGTCGGCTGGCTAGCCCGTGACGTGCAAGCCATGTGTAGAGAGTGTCCCGGCGAGATAAGTCCCCTTCTGAGAAACTGACAAGAACGTTAAGCTTTTGATGAGCCCGGGCGATGAATCCCACGAGCGAGTGGGGTCAAGTAAGGGTTCTTAGCATCGTTTTGTTTATGTGAAGGAATCCTAATGTGAGAAGTCAGAGCTTGTAGTCAAGCAAGGGTTTTGAGACCCACGAGCGGGTGGGACCTAGGCAAGAGTTCTGTGTGGTGGCTTGAACATCGTTAGGGGAAATTGGAAGTACTCGTGTGATGTGATGTGATGATGCGTAATGATGTGTTAGATTCATGCGCAATAAGGTGCCTTAGGTGGAACCCAGGTTTGCATACATGCTGCATTGTAGGCCCCTTTTTATTAAATGCTCAACCTAGAAACATGTTTGATGTTTGTGACATCCCAACTTGTTTCTTTACTCTCCATGTATATATACTTTTGCATACAAAGTGCTGACCTGCAGGGTGATGGAGTGTCCCTAGGTCTGCTAGGGACAGTCGGGAGATGTGTTGGTTATATATTTGAGGTTAGCCTTTGCTGACCCACATTACAATAATTTTTACAGGGCAAGGTGCACATGTTGGAGCAAGCCTGCAAGCCAAAAAGGCAAAAGCCTCACGAAGTGTTCTCCTTTGTTGTACTTTTAAGTTGATGAATGTTTATGTTTAATGCACTGTAATTCGGGTTGCATGCCGAGGTAGCTTAGGAGTGCTAAAGCACGTTGATCTGCTTTTGGTTGTTTCAGTTTTTGGACAATTGTTTGTGTAAGGCCTTAAGGCCGCTTCAAACTCTTATGTTAGTGGATAACTTCTATTTGTTTTGTGTTTCTGCTGTCTTGTTTTTGAGTTTGGAGTTGGGTAGTTCTTTATATCATCTTATAATGGTAAAGTTGTGGAGTCTGTATGTTGTGGGGCTCCGGCTGGACCCATATTATATGGTCATTATAGGGGAGCCGTTACATTCTGTAACATCTGGAATCATACACGGCCCATGACATAGGTCACGCCCACATGTCACACTCGTGACTGGGGGGCGTGTAATTGTGATTTTTCTAGTTTTTCTAAGATTCTTCTACTGATCAGTCCTGTCAGCTTCAAAATGATAATTGCAGCCTAGATTAACCTGAAATTAGAAAAAAAAAGTAATTAATACAAATATTAATATAAACTAAAAATTTTTGATTATTTATTAAATAAAAATTAAATAATTATAAATAATGCTTTATCATGCACATACACGTGCTCACCACCGCTTAAAAGAATTCGACAATGAATTTGAATAAGAAAGACAAACACCAGAAGCTGATACAAAATTATAACACCCCCATTTGTCACGAACAATATAACAGAAGGTCCGGTCGGGGCCTCATGCCATAATCCACAGATAGTCAGTAGAGTTATGCAATGAAACCAAGATATACACGCTCGCTAACTCAGAGTTGCTTTCTAGCGGAAGTATTTAAAATTTACTTAGAACCCGAACACAGGAATGTCCACTAATACACAATATGAATCATAAACAAAATACACAAAGTGTTTTAGTCTTAAGGCCTTACGACTGCTCTCTTCACAATAATATATTACATACATCGCCACACATGTCTGCCACATATGAAAACAATAAAAGATTCGCCTTTGGGCCTTCAAGTGATGACATAGCTCAAGTGGGCTTCAGCACGCTACTTCCTGCTCAGCTCTCCAGCACATACATAGGGACAATCCACCAAGAGGTGGTAAATAAGACAACTAATAGTTTTAGCTGACCAAATTATAACGACCCCGTCCCTCACTCGGGGCGGCGGTGCTCCTTCCCTACAAGTACGCAACATGTATATATAATGGTATCAGAACGTGCAATTTAAGCATAATTCACCATAGATGTTAGCATGCACGACCACACGCCCCGTGCACTCAGGGCACATTTTTGGTGTTCTGGACTTTCCCAGGCCCACCACCGTACTTAGTGACGGTTCAACATCTGTTTGAGCATTACTAGTCTTTTCGGCCAAAATCCTAAGATACTCACCTATGGCTACAATAAAGTCAAATACGTTCTCCAAGATTCACTTCTGTGACTCAATCTAAGTCGATCAGCATAGGGTTGGGTACAGTTCAGCCATAGCCTATTGCTCAAATCGTCGGGCGCAACAAACCACGATGTGGGTCAGCCTCCCCTTGCTCATTTATAAAATACATAATTGTGTTATGTTTCAAGGTTGGCACTCACGGGCACCAAAGTTGGGCAATCTAAGCTCACAACTCAACATATTGGCCCCCTAATCTCCAAAAGATATACCTCACAAATATAGCTCTATGGGAGCTACCGCTTGCGGTAGCACTATCACCGCGCGGTAGGGGATAGAATACTATTTCTTCCCCAAATCTAGGTGTTTTTTCGGGAGACTAACTCATGTACTCTCGCTGCAGTAACCTGCACACCCCATGACTCTGTAAACTACATGTTTAACCACAGAGTCTTCTCGGACATGAAAATCAATAAGATACTATCACCAATCTAGACCAACCTGTACAGATGGCCTTCTCACAGCATGACTATTCTATACTTCGATTCCTGATTATATATGCAAGTTTATTACTGAGGATATCATTGATCAACCTATTGGAAACTCCACATTCTCCACCAATTGGTGAGGGTTTCCATGCATATTACAAAATAAGGACCTTATATGTCCAAGAAGGAAGATCGTTACTGTTGGGTACATTGGAAAATGTGTACCTGATTTGAAGAAGCCCAACTTAGCTCAATGATATACATCAAGGTGTATTTGATGTTGTTTTAAGTTGACATGTGCAGGTGGAGAATTGATAAAGTATGCAGAAAAATTCTAAGTCCAAGTGTCGACACAAAGGAAGCAGTGTCGACACACAGAAGAAAATAGTCGACACAACACTGGGAAGCAGTGTCGACACATAGCAGTTAGTCTACAACTACACTGGGAAAAAGTGTCGACACAGAAGAAGTAAGTCGACACAACACTGGGAATTTGTGTCGACACAGAAAAAGAGTCGACACAATACTGGGAAATTGTGTCGACACAGAAGAAAAGCGTCGACCTCAAACATTGGGAGAATGTGTCGACACAGAAGAATATAGTTGATCTCAAGATTGTCGACATCATCTGAATGTGTCGACACAGAAGAAAATAGTCGACCTCAAGTTAGTCGACACCAGCAGAATGTGTCGACACATTGTGAGTAAGTCGACACATAATAGCAGAGTTAAAAAAATGAATGTGTCGACACCTGAAGGCTAAGTCGACACTTACTAAAGTTATGATTCTACAACAATTGTGTCGACACACAGGACTTGTGTCGACACACTGAAGAGTCAAGATCAAGTTATTTGCAGAAGAAGCTGTGTCGACTCAAAGGCAACTTAGTCGACATCACTGAAGATTGTGTCGACACCAAAGTCAATTATGTCGACACAAATAGACAGATTGTCTCGACACTTTCTGACAGACTGTTTCAACAACTTGTGATTCAAGACTAAGGCACAGGACTTGTTTGAAGACTTGACAGCTGTGGGTTATCACTGGTTAACTGAAGTTGTCAGACTTGTCAGAAAACGGTTAGAAACCGGATCAGCCGGTTACCATGAAGAATGTCTATAAATAGACAGATTCAGAAGGAGAAAATAATCAACAACATATAGAACTGACCTTTTGAAATACATTGGATCAGAAAGTGGAGAAGGATTACAATTCTACTCATTTCAAGAAAGTGCTAGGCACTTAAGAAGATCTTCTCCGGGAGATCTAAGAAGACTATCTAAGGATAGATCTAAGAAGAGTTCTAATCAGAATTCAGAAGAATCATTCAAAGTTCTGGATAGAGAGAGATCAAGTCAGAATTTGAAGAAGAAGAAAGAATCCACCAGTGGATTCTCAAGAAGCTGTTTGGAATCAACTCAGTTAAGTACATTTTCAAGAAGCTTTGAAGAAGGCTAAGAAACAGTTGATTGCATCAGCTGATCAAGAATTGTCATTGCCTTTTCTCTCTCAACTTTGGCAAGACAATTAAAACAATCTTTTCTATATTTCTGTAGGATTTGTTTATACAGATCTGAGTTGTAAGCCTATGTTATAAAGGCTGAGTGTAAGAGTGTTGAACTCTGAGTGGTAGGGCTGTTTGCCTGAGTGTAGGAGAAGGATATTCTCTGAGTTGTAGGCCTTGGGGCAAGGCTGAGGTAGGGCAGTTGTGCCTGAGTTGTAGGAACCAGTTGGGTTCTGAGTTGTAAGATCTATTGATCTGAGATAAGTGGAAGTTTGGCCGAATCTAGCATACTGCTAGATAGGTGAAGGGGGAAAGTGGATGTACCCAGACCTTGGGGAACCACTATAAAACATAGTGCAATCTGTGATGTTTTTGTTTTCTGTGATTGCTGTGTTTATTATATTAGTTATTAAATTGAATTCTGCCTAGAAGTTTTAGAAAGAGAAGCAGAACCTATTCACCCCCCCCCCCTCTAGGTGTTTAGGCTGCCTTGAAAGTTAAACTATCAAGTGGTATCAGAGGGAGGTTCCTCAAAAAGGACTTAACAGTCTGAGGTAGATCTGATAGGCAGATTCAAGAATCAAGAAGATGGGTTCTGGAGAGAATCATAAGGAGCCAGGGTCAATGAAATTACCCATATGCAAGAAGGAAATCTTTGGGATCTGGAAAGAAAGAGTCAGATTGTTTATGGAAGCATCTGACCCAAGGATTTACATCACAGTACAGGAAGGCCCCTTCATACCAATGAAGATATCTGTTCTTGATGCAAATATCCAAACACCAAAGACTTATTCTGAAATGACCAAGGATGAAATCATCTTGGCTACCATGGACAAAAGGGCACAGAACATCATTGTCAGTGCCATAGATGATTCAACATTTCAGAATCTGATTCACTGCAAGACCTCCAAGGAGATGTGGGACACATTGATTGTCTACATGGAGGGATCAGAAGAAGTAAGGCTGGACAGAAAATCTATGCTAAATCAGGAGTATGAAAGTTTTAGACAAGGAAAATCTGATAGCATAACTGAGTGCTATAAGAAATTCTATAGAATTGTGAATGAGCTAATTTCCTATGGAAGAGTCTTCAGTACCTATGAACTGAATGACAAATTCTTAAGATCCTTATCAAAGGATTGGGATACAAAGATCTGTGCCATAAGAGAAGTGGCAAAATTGGCAGAGATATCTCCTCCAACTCTGTTTGGAAAGTTGCTATCCTATGAAATGCAACTTATGGTAAGGAAGGAGGAGGAAAGAAACTCAAGAGGAGAGCATAGAGAAAAGACTGTGGCATTTAATGCTGAAGCCACTAGAAAGAATAGGAGGAAATCACCATCTCCTCCTAAGGAAGTTGAAGAAGGTAGTTCTGAAAATTCAGATAAGGGTTCAGTCAGCTGTGATTCAGATGCAGACTTTGCTGCATTCACTAGGCAATTTCAAAGGTTCTTGAAAAAGAAGCAATGGAAGTCTAGGCCTTCCTCATCACAGCAAGTAGATGACTATTATCAGAAGAGAAGGTCATCAAGGAAAGAGAAAAGCAGGTCAAAGCCCAGCAAAGCCACTACTTCAAAGATTGTCTGCTATTGTTGCAATAGGCCTGGACATGTAGTGGCTGATTGTCCTGACAAAAGGAAGGAATCTTCAGAAAAGAAGAAGACTTATCAGAAAGGCAAGAAGGAGAAATCCTTTGTAGCAAAGAAAGATAAAAGTCTTTCAAACCAGTCAACTTCAGAATCAGGATCTGAAGCTGAAGCATATATTGGATTATATGCTGCATCTGAGGAAGAGTAGTTTATACAGTTGCTAGACTCCATCAATGAACATCAATGCATTGGTTTGATGACAAGATCAGAAGAGGACCTATGCCAGAATCAGTCTGGTTCTAATGAGGTAAACTATCCTTCTTGTACATCTGTTTGTAATACAAGTGAAGAATCAGCTACATCTGCATCAAGTGATGAAGATGTATCTGGATCTGAAGGAGATGTCTATCAATTGATAGACAAGTATGGGGACCTGTTGCAGGCCCTTAAGAAAAGCAAGAACCTGGTTAAATCACAGGCTCAGGAAATTGCTGATCTAAGGGTTGCAACAACTGAGTTAGAAAAAGTCCTTGATCAAAAGTTAGCTGAAATTGCCAAGCTGAAGAATATAACTATTATTCAGATGGGCACAATTAATTATACTAATGATCAAGTAAAGAGTCTGGAGGACAGACTTAGAATTGAAAGGGATTTAGTGGCTAGTTACTCTAAGCCAAAATCTGTCTTACCCTTGATAGATGAATTTGTCACTCAGAAGGGTAAGGCTGGATTAGGATTTAAGGGTAACTCCAGGGCTGGCAGATTCAAGAGGAAAGGCAAAGCCCCTATTCAGCCACTAAACCTTTCAGTCCCCATAAGGTTTGGTAAGGAGAAAGTGCCTTCTAACATATATGATCATGAAGACATTCAGGATCATATTAAGACAAATGTTCTGAAGAACAAGGGTGTTAAGGCAAGCAGGCCTACCTATGGTCATAAACCCTATGGTTTTAAGAAATCAGTAGGTGAAGTTGCAACAGCACCAGTAATGAACAGAAATGCTTCTGACAAGGATGTATCTAGATCTAGATACAATAAGTTTGAATGTTGGTGCTGTGGCAAGAGGGGTTATTTTGCATTGGACTGCTGGTATAACACAAGTGTTATAAAGAATAAGAGTCCACCTGTTAGAAGAGGTTATGATAACTTTATTAAGGCTAACCTGAACCAAGGACCCAAGACTTACTTGGGTTCTAAGGGTAAGTAATTCTGTATTGCAGGTGAATCCAAGTTACCATGCCCCTATATGGTACTTGGATAGTGGTTGTTCCAGGCACATGACTGGAACAAAGGGGCTGCTGAAGGAGTATTCATCTGTCAAAGATGGACATAAAGTGATCTTTGGTGGATCTGAAAAAGGAGTCATCAAAGGATTTGGTAACATCTCTTCAAACCTAATTACTATCACCCAAGTGGCCTATGTAAAAGGTTTGAAACATAATCTAATAAGCATAAGCCAGCTGAGTGATCTAGGATATGACATTTCATTTGGTAAGGATGGATGTCATATCAAAAGGTCAAGTGATCAAGAGATCATATTGACTGGGTATAGGAAGAGAAATGTGTATTGCCTTAATTTTGAATGTGAAAATAAGGCATCCCCCATTTGTCTTGTAGCTGATGACAATGCTTCTCATTGTGTTAAGTGGCACAAGAGATTGGCTCATCTAAACTACAAGACAATTGGCCAACTCTTTAGTAAAGAACTAGTGAGGAATGGGCCTCAAGTTAAGTGTATAAAGGAAGGGGTATGCTCAGCTTGTCAAAAGGGCAAGCAGACAAAAACCTCATTTCAAAGCCTTGAAAACAAGGATTCTGTGAGGTGCTTATACCTCTTGCATATGGATCTTTTTGGTCCTATGCCAGTTCACAGTCTAGGTAGGAAGGTCTACACTCTGGTGGTTGTAGATGACTATTCTAGATTTACATGGGTGTTCTTTCTAAGACAAAAATCTGAAACCCCAAGTGTATTATTTAATTTTGTAAAGCAAATTCAGAATGAACTGAATAGTACAGTGGTCAAAATTAGAAGTGACCATGGTACTGAGTTTCAATCTGAAAGCATAACAAACATGTGTATAGACTTTGGGATTTTCCAAGAGTTCTCCTCACCTAGAACACCTCAGCAAAATGGTATTACTGAAAGAAAGAATAGAACATTAATTGAAGCTGGTAGAACTCTATTGAGTGACACCTCTCTCCCAGAATATTTTTGGGCTGAGGCAGTTAACACTGCTTGTCATGTCATCAATAGGGCTTCTATCACCAAAGGCCACAGAAAGACTCCCTATGAGATTGTGAAAGGCAGAAAACCAAACCTATCCTATTTTAGGATCTTTGGTTGCAAATGCTATATACTTAACAATGGCAAGTCATATTTGACTAAGTTTGCTGCCAAATCCCAGGATGGGATATTTGTTGGGTACAGCACAAATAGTAAGGCCTATAGAGTCTTCAACTTAACTACTCAAGTTGTTGAAGAATCTGTGCATGTTGTATTTGATGAAACAAGATTAATCAATTGTGAGTTGTCTTGTAGATCAAATGACTCAACAGGTATAAGCAAGAAGATGGACAAGCTCTCCATTGCTGAAGCTTCAAAGGAAGAGGGAGCATTGGAAAATGAAGGCTGCTGTCCAGGGGGAGTACAAGAGATAATGGAAGCTGATGAAAACCAAGAGGAACAGCAGAATGAAGAAGCTGGAGATGCACAACCTGAAGGGAATCTACCTCCAGCTATAAGATATCTAAGAGATCATCCTACTGATCAGATAATTGGTGATCCAAGACAAGGAGTGCAAACTAGAAGCAGAAATCAAAGCACAGTTTTGCATTCTAGTTTCTTGTCCCAAATGGAACCTAAGAAGTTTGAAGAAGCTATCCAAGACCAACACTGGATTGATGCTATGCAAGAGGAGCTGAATCAATTTAGAAGGTGCAAAGTCTGGGAGCTTGTTCCTAAACCAAGAGGCCACAACATAATTGGAACTAAGTGGATCTATAGGAACAAGCTAGATGAAAATGGAATAATATTAAAGAATAAAGCAAGATTGGTTGCAAAAGGATACAGGCAGGAAGAAGGGATTGACTTTGATCAAACCTTTGCTCCAGTAGCAAGGCTGGAGGCAATCAGAATGTTCCTTGCCTATGCAGCCTACCAAGACTTCAAAGTATACCAGATGGATGTGAAGTCAGCATTTCTGAATGGTGATCTTAAAGAAGAAGTATATGTAGAGCAGCCATCAGGTTTTGTAGATCCTCTCAAACCTGATTCTGTGTATAAGCTTAGGAAAGCTTTGTATGGGTTAAAACAAGCTCCAAGGGCTTGGTATGAAACCCTGTCTACCTTCCTCATTGAGAATAAATTCTCAAGAGGAAAGATAGACAAAACTCTATTCCTTAGGGAATCCAAAGGAAAGATCATCTTAGTCCAGATCTATGTTGATGACATAATCTTTGGATCTACTGAAAACAACCTTTGTAAAAAGTTTGCCAAACTTATGCAAGGGAAGTTTGAGATGAGCAGTATGGGAGAACTTAAGTTCTTCTTGGGACTCCAAGTAAGACAGACTGATGATGGATTGTCCATATCCCAGTCTAAGTTCACCAAGGAATTAATTAAGAAATATGGTATGGAGTCATCCTCCTCCATGAGAACTCCTATGGGGACAAGTATGCCAATATGCAAAGATGAGGCAGGTAAACCTGTTGATGAATCATTGTATAGAGGAATAGTTGAGTCTCTACTATATCTCACTGCTAGTAGACCTGACATTATGTATGCAACATGTGTCTGTGCTAGGTACCAAGCCTGCCCTAAAGAATCTCATTATACTGCAGTCAAAAGGATTCTGAGATATCTAAAGGGCACTCCTACTCTAGGTCTTTGGTACCCTAGGAATAGAGATTTTCAACTAACAGGCTATTCAGATGCAGATTTTGCAGGATGTAGAGAGGATAGAAAGAGTACTACAGGTACTTGTCAATTCCTGGGAGGAAGACTAATATCTTGGAGTAGTAAAAAGCAGACTAGTGTGGCAATTTCCACAGCTGAGTCAGAGTATATTGCTGCTGGAAGCTGCTGTGCACAGCTATTATGGATGCAGCATCAGCTTAAAGATTATGGTATTCAGGTAAGTAGAACACCCCTTTTATGTGATTCTAAGAGTGCTATTTCTATTGCTAATAATCCAGTTTCTCATAGTAGAACTAAGCATATAGAAATCAAATATCATTTTCTTAGAGAACATGTAGAAAAAGGTGACATCTCATTGGAATTTGTAAAAACAGATTATCAAATAGCAGATGTATTTACTAAGCCTTTAGATGAAACCAAATTCAATAAATTCAAAATTGAATTAGGTATGTTAACCATTGATTAATGTATTAAACAAAATCATTAACAATGCTATTGAAAGGGTTTATAAGTAAGTAAAAGTAGTAACAACATAATCAAGTGTTAAAAAAAAAAGGGACACATTGAAGTTACAGAAATTGGCTAAGTAAGAATGTGTCGACACATTCAGTAATAATGTGTCGACTAAGAGAAATTATGTCGACAAGTCAGAAATATTGTGTCGACACAGAGAATATGTGTCGACACTTAAGAGTTTTATTGTCGACTTAACCAGAAATGTAATGTCGACTCAACCAGAATTATGGTGTCGACACTTACAGAATATGTGTCGACACTTGTCCTTAGTGTCGACACAGAATTTCTGTCTTTCTACTATGTATCCAAGGTGTCGACATAACCACAAATTGGTGTCGACACATAGTAGGCTGAAGAAATGTCGAGTTAATAGAAGCTTGTGTCGACACATTCCGTCTGTGTCGACACATTTAGACTGTTTTTGGCGCCTTTTGAACTTCTTTCAACAGAAGCTATAAATAGGTCAAAAGCTCTTTGTGTCGACACGCTTTCAAGGTTTTCAAGACTCAAACCCTGTGTCGACAGTCTTTCTTTCTCTCTTCTCTCAAGCTTTCTCGACACAACGATGGCGCCAAGGATTGAAGATAACATCAATGAAGGATATGAGTTAGTGCGCCAGGCCTTTGCAGAGGCGCCGCCTGATGTTCAAGGAGTTATCACCCTTCTCTCTGCATCAGGGTTAGAATTTCTCATTTCAGAACCAACTAAGATCTGGAAGAAGGAGGTGCACGAGTTCTTTATCTCTGCATCAGTCCATTCTACTGGCCTCAAGATTAAGTCCACTGTTCAAGGGACGAAGATAAAGATTAATCAAAGAAGTTTAAGAAAGATCTTCCAACTGCAAGTGGTTGAGAATGAAGAGGAAGTTCCTATATCTAAGACAAGGGAAGCCCTTCAATGGTGTGGCCTGGATTCAGGATTGAAGATTGGAGCTGCATTCAACAGAAAGGGAATGAATCAGCAAGGGAAGTTCTTGTCTGAAGTAGTTGGAAAGGTAATCCTCTGCAAGACAGGTGGACATGATAGGATTTCTGCCTATATGTTCAGCCTGATGACCAGGATAGTTTTTACTATTCCTACTGATTGGTCAGGAATGCTCTTTGACAAGATCAAAGAGGGAATCAAGAAGCCTAACATGGCTAGGATCATGAGCCTGTACTTCACTGGAGTGATTCCTGATGTGATGCAGCAGCTGCAAGGGAGTAAGATTAACCATATGAGAAGAATGGATATGAGACTATTCTCCAGGTGGGATAGGGTGCTGTCCAAGGATGTGCCTGAAGAGAGCAGGCCAGACACCCCTGTGCAATCCCCTACACCAAATCAAGAATCTGAACAAGTACAGGAAGGGACACAGCTTGACTCAACTGTGGTCCAGGAAGTATCAACACCAGCACAGATGCAGGGGGAGCCAGTTTCTACTTCTGCTCCAAAGGTTCAGGGGGAGCTAGTGTCCACACCTACTCCTGCCACTACAAATATTGAGGTGCAAGTCCAAGAGGAAGCACAGTTAAACATATCTCAAGATTTAACTGCTGCAGAAGTGACCACTCAACTGGAATTTACTATGGAGGAATTATTCCCAGATATTGATACTGCTGCTGATAAAGAAGGAGGTGGACCAGATATTGAGAAGTCCATAGGAATGGACGTTGATCAGGAAGCTGCAGTGGAAACACAGGTTGAGGATGAGCCTGTGGATGTTGAAGCTGAGCAACAACTCCCTGGAACAGATACAATTCATCATCCATAAGAAAGAATTCATGTAGATACTTCCTCTGAAACAGAAACTGAAGAAGCCAGGGTGGCAAAGAAAAAAAAACTTGTTGTCTTTAAGAGAAGAAGCAAGAACTATAAGCAGGCATTACAGACAACAACTCCACAAGTTTCTCCAGCCTTTGATTACAATAAATTTATGGTAGATCTTCAAGTAAAATTGGATGACCAAAGGATGGCTCTGGAGAAGTATGTTGATGAAAATAGCAAGTCAGTTCAGTTTGACTTAGCTCAAGATATCAAGTCCATCCAATTTCAAGTAAACTTGCATAAAACTGAAATGACAGATTGCTTCCACAAGGGTGGCAATGCTGTAGTTTATCTGGCTAAACAACAGGAGGCTATCTCTACAAAGGTGGATGATATTGCTTTGAAGCAAAGTTATGTTCTGGAAAATCAAATCAGAATGAATGACAATTTAACTGAATCTCATAATGAGATCATTAAAGAGGTGAAGAAGATTGTTCCAGGGATGCCTGCAGATAGAGCCAAAGAAATGGAAGAATTTGATAAGAATTTTCAGGCTGCTATTGCATCTGTTAAGACTGCCATCTCAACCTCTCAAAAGGAAATATCTGAAAAGCTTCAAAAGTTAAGACCATTTTTCAAGGAGGGAGTGAATTATTTGGATGGCCAAATTCGATTTCAAAAAGAAGATCTTAGAGATCATGTATCAAGAGAAGCCATAAAGGGGGAGAGGATGCTAATTCATGCAGGCTCTGAGCACACCAAGTGGGTGACCAATAGCATACGAGCCACTTTGGGATATCCCCCATTGTGTGATGATGCTATGGTAGCTGAGTCAGGAATACAATCTAATCTACTTGAAGGCAATCAACCTGAGGTTGCCCAAGTCATATACCCCCCTCCAGATTTTGACTTGATTGATCAGAAAGTTCAAGGAATGTATAGTCCTCCAAAGGAGGTTACTAATATTGTCTTTGGAAAAGTTGATAAGCCTGAGGCTACTCTGAAAGAACAGCAGGATACTCTATTGGCAAAGAAGAAATTCAGAGAGCAGGCTGTACTGAAGCCAGATTATGAGCAGTGGAGTCCTACTTCAAGGAACATCATACTCACTGCATGGAAAGCTATACAAGATAAAGTTCATGAGAGAGGAAAGTGGTACAATGAAATTGAATGGCAGAAGTATGAGGCAAGGCAAGAGGCAATTGTACAATTCAGAAGGAAAGCCAAGCTGGGAAGACTGCCATCAGATGCTAAGGAGCCAAGCAAATACTTCCCAAAGCCTTTCCATTATTTTGAAAGGCAAAGGATCAAGGAAGAAGCTCAGAAGAAGGCTGATCTTAAAGGAAAGAAGTTAGCTGAAGAATCAGAAGCTCCTGTGACAGCTACAATTCAGTCTGGCAAAGGGATTATGATTAGAGAGCCTGATCAATCCTGATTTTGTTTTAAATATTTTGTAATATTGTGATGTAATCATCAAATGTAAAACTTTGTAATCAAACATTACTCTGTTATAAACAAAATGTTGTTTGGCATATTATAATGTGCATTCTGTGATGATTGATTCTGAATTATTCTATGTTATGTTTTGTTTATATTTAAAGTATTCCTGCTATGTCATTAATCATCATTTAGTACTGTTTATAAATGGTGTATATCATTGGCTATAGGGGTTATGACTTCTCCAAATAGGGGGAGATTGTTGGGTACATTGGAAAATGTGTACCTGATTTGAAGAAGCCCAACTTAGCTCAATGATATACATCAAGGTGTATTTGATGTTGTTTTAAGTTGACATGTGCAGGTGGAGAATTGATAAAGTATGCAGAAAAATTCTAAGTCCAAGTGTCGACACAAAGGAAGCAGTGTCGACACACAGAAGAAAATAGTCGACACAATACTGGGAAGCAGTGTCGACACATAGCAGTTAGTCTACAACTACACTGGGAAAAAGTGTCGACACAGAAGAAGTAAGTCGACACAACACTGGGAATTTGTGTCGACACAGAAAAAGAGTCGACACAATACTGGGAAATTGTGTCGACACAGAAGAAAAGCGTCGACCTCAAACATTGGGAGAATGTGTCGACACAGAAGAATATAGTTGATCTCAAGATTGTCGACATCATCTGAATGTGTCGACATAGAAGAAAATAGTCGACCTCAAGTTAGTCGACACCAGCAGAATGTGTCGACACATTGTGAGTAAGTCGACACATAATAGCAGAGTTAAAAAAATGAATGTGTCGACACCTGAAGGCTAAGTCGACACTTACTAAAGTTATGATTCTACAATAATTGTGTCGACACACAGGACTTGTGTCGACACACTGAAGAGTCAAGATCAAGTTATTTGCAGAAGAAGCTGTGTCGACTCAAAGGCAACTTAGTCGACATCACTGAAGATTGTGTCGACACCAAAGTCAATTATGTCGACACAAATAGACAGATTGTCTCGACACTTTCTGACAGACTGTTTCAACAACTTGTGATTCAAGACTAAGGCACAGGACTTGTTTGAAGACTTGACAGCTATGGGTTATCACCGGTTAACTGAAGTTGTCAGACTTGTCAGAAAACGGTTAGAAACCGGATCAGCCGGTTACCATGAAGAATGTCTATAAATAGACAGATTCAGAAGGAGAAAATAATCAACAACATATAGAACTGACCTTTTGAAATACATTGGATCAGAAAGTGGAGAAGGATTACAATTCTACTCATTTCAAGAAAGTGATAGGCACTTAAGAAGATCTTCTCCGGGAGATCTAAGAAGACTATCTAAGGATAGATCTAAGAAGAGTTCTAATCAGAATTCAGAAGAATCATTCAAAGTTCTGGATAGAGAGAGATCAAGTCAGAATTTGAAGAAGAAGAAAGAATCCACCAGTGGATTCTCAAGAAGCTGTTTGGAATCAACTCAGCTAAGTAC
This sequence comes from Platanthera zijinensis, assembly GCA_039513925.1. Classification (NCBI taxonomy): domain Eukaryota; kingdom Viridiplantae; phylum Streptophyta; class Magnoliopsida; order Asparagales; family Orchidaceae; genus Platanthera; species Platanthera zijinensis. Next base: position 40,817,080 of record CM077094.1, read on the forward strand.
ATTTTCAAGAAGCTTTGAAGAAGGCTAAGAAACAGTTGATTGCATCAGCTGATCAAGAATTGTCATTGCCTTTTCTCTCTCAACTTTGGCAAGACAATTAAAACAATCTTTTCTATATTTCTGTAGGATTCTTTTATACAGATCTGAGTTGTAAGCCTATGTTATAAAGGCTGAGTGTAAGAGTGTTGAACTCTGAGTGGTAGGGCTGTTTGCCTGAGTGTAGGAGAAGGATATTCTCTGAGTTGTAGGCCTTGGGGCAAGGCTGAGGTAGGGCAGTTGTGCCTGAGTTGTAGGAACCAGTTGGGTTCTGAGTTGTAAGATCTATTGATCTGAGATAAGTGGAAGTTTGGCCGAATCTAGCATACTGCTAGATAGGTGAAGGGGGAAAGTGGATGTACCCAGACCTTGGGGAACCACTATAAAACATAGTGCAATCTGTGATGTTTTTGTTTTCTGTGATTGCTGTGTTTATTATATTAGTTATTAAATTGAATTCTGCCTAGAAGTTTTAGAAAGAGAAGCAGAACCTATTCACCCCCCCCCCCCCTCTAGGTGTTTAGGCTGCCTTGAAAGTTAAACTATCAGTTACCCTTGTCAATCTCTTAGAAGCCATGAAATCACAGCTGATCCGGATGGAAACAGTCACAACACCTTCCTCTCTGTGGATCTGGCTTCGGCTCGAAAATTCGACCACAAGAATGCCTTCATAGCTTCCCTTTAGGGTTGGATCATCCTTTCCCTTGCTCTCACATCCTTCTACTTCTTCTATCTCAGAATCCAAGAGAGAGGGAGAGAGAAAGAAAGAGAGAAATAAGAAAGAATTCTAATCTCAAGCTTCTATCATAAAGCTACTATCGCGTAGTAACTTGCTACTGCTGCGCGGTAGCTTAAGCAGTGGTCGTTTGGCCCAATCGTAATCGTTCTGCTATTCAAAGACCGCATCAACCTTATCTGACACGTGGCACATTATCGCTAGTATTACCTCTACCATCGGGCGGTACTGTCTAGAGATAATGGTTGAATTAATTCACTTGCTATCGTCGTGCGGTATAACATTACCGCCGAGCGGTTCCTTCCAAAGATGCTGGTCTTTTAAATCAGTTGGATACTGCCAGCGCTAACTCTACCACCTGGCGGTAACCTCCAGTGACCAACATCCTATTATTTTTAGAAAATTTGGGGCATTGCACGTTCTCCATACAAAATTTTTAAATTAACTCCTTGACGAACTTGGGCTGAGATATAAACAGTCCATACTCAGATTGTTTAACTTGGAGGCCCAAGAAGTAATTGAGTTCACTTATATTGCTCATTTCAAATTGCCATTGTATAATTTTAGCAAATATTTTGCATATGCCATCATCAGTAGATCCAGAAATTATGTCATCAACATAAATTTGAACTAGGATAATCTTACCCTTGACTTCCCTTATGAATAATGTCTTTTCTATCTTTCCCCTTCAGAATTTGTTATCAATGAGAAAGATAGACATGGTTTTATACCAAGTGCTCGGGGCTTGTTTTAACCTATATAAAGATTTTCTTAAATGAAATACATGATTAGGGAGAGAATGATTGATAAAACCTGATAGTTGCTCAATATAGACCTCTTCTTTTAAGTCATCATTCAGGAAAGCTGATATCACATCCATTTGATAGACCTTAAATCCTTTGTAAGCAGCATATGCAAAGAACCGTCTTATAGCTTCAAGTCTAGCTATTGGTGCAAAGGTTTGATCAAAGTAAATACCTTCTTCCTGCCCATACCTTTTAGCAACCAGTCTTGATTTATTCTAGATTATAACACTATTTTCATCTAGCTTGTTTTGTATATCCATTTAGTCCCTATGATGTTATGTCCTTGAGGTGTAGGAACCAGCTTCCAGACTATACCTTTTGAACTGGTTCAATTCTTCTTTCATATCCACTATCCAGAATTGGCTTATGTTGGCTTCTTCAAACTTCTTAGGCTTTATCTGTGATAGAAAACTGGACTACATAGCTATATTGAGATGTCTGCTCATTATGGTCACACCTTAGTTTGCATCCCCAATTATCAATTCACTGGGCGGGTCTCTTAAATATCTGATAGCTACAAGTAGCCTATCTCCAGCTCCTCGAATTTCAGCTTCAGTGACCTTGATTTCTTCCACTATTTGCATTCTAGCAGGTCCTTCTAGGATGTGCACACCATCATCCTTTTCTTATTTAGATGGAAGTGTATCTTCTATGCTTAGCTTGTCCAATCTTAATTATGTACCTACATCACTAGATGAGCTTGATAGCTCATTGTGAATCATAGAAGTTTCATCAAATACAGCATTAATAGACTCTTCTACAACCTGATTTTTCAAGTTGTAAACCTTATAGGCTTTGTTATGGCTATTATACCAAATAAAGATACCCTCATAGGATTTTTCAGCAAATTTGGTCAGGTGGGACTTACCATTAAGCACATAGCACTTGTTTCCAAAGATTCTGAAATAGGCTAAATTTGATTTTCTGCCTTTCATTAGCTCATATGGAGTCTTCTTGTGATATTTGTTGAAATAGGCCTTGTTTTGGACATGGCATGCTGTGTTTACTGCCTCAGCCCAAAAATATTCTAGGAGAGAAGTGTCACTCAGCATGGTTCTTCCAGCCTCTATGAGAGTGCTATTTTTCCTCTCAGCAATACCATTTTGTTAGGGTGTTCTTGAAGAGGAAAATTCTTGAAAGATACATTGCTCTTTGCAGAAGGTTTTCATGCTTTCAGACTTAAATTTAGTGGCATGGTCACTTCTGATTTTGACCATAGTGCAACCTTTTTCATTCTGAATTTGCTTGACAAAGATCATAAAGCTGTCCAAGGTATCAAACTTTTTCTTAAGAAAAATACTCAAGCAAATCTGGAATAGTCATCAACTATCACAAAGGTATAGACTTTTCTACCTAAACTATGAATTGGCATAGGACCAAATAAGTCCATATGAAGAAGGTAGAGACACCTTTCAGAATCCTTGGACCCAATGCTTTTGAAGTAGTCCTTTGTTTGCTTGCCCATTTAGCATGCGGAGCAAATGCCCTCTTTGGTGAATTTTAAGTTGGGTACATTTCTAACCAGCCCTTCACTAAAGAGCTTGTTGATATTAGGGCTGAGCATATTATTCAAAACTCAAAATTCGCACGAAAATTGTTCGAAAATTGAGCCGAATCGGAATCGGTGAAAATTGATTAGACTCAATTTGAGTCGATTTAATTTGACTCAAATCTGATTTCGAGTCGATTTCGATCCAACCCTGAATCGCTCGGAATATGATTCGAATTAATTAAAAAATTTATGTATTTATTAATATATTCTTTTTTTAAGATTAAAAATAACAAAATTTAAACCTAAATAAAAAGAATGAAGGCTTTAAGTGTTTCATTTGCTAAATTTATAGGTTTCCCAATTTAATTTTGAGCAAATTAGGAATAAAATGAAAAATTGCTCAATTTCGAGCCGACTTGATTCGATTTCGAGCTAACCCGATTCAATTTTGAGCTGACTCGATTCGATTTCGAACTGACTCAGAATCGAGTCATTTTGAGTCGAAAATTTCGATTTCGAGACGATTTTGAGCCGAGCCAAAATCACTCGAACTCGACTCGATATCAGCACTAGTTGATAGACTTGTAGTTCAAGTGAGCAAGCCTATTGTGCTATTGGATACAGTAAGAGTCTTTCTCATTTGCAACAAGGCAATCCGGAGAATCAGAATTTATACACAGAAAATTAAGACTATAAATATTCCCACTTCTAGTGCCAGTCAGAATGATCTCTTGGTTAGTAACCTTTTGATTAGGCACTTATCCTTGTGGAAAACAATAGCATAGACTAGATCAAAAAGTTAGATTATGCTAATCAGATTGTGTTGCAATCCTTGCATATAAGCCCCTTTTTTGATGGTGACTATGTCATTGGTAATCATACCATAGCATTTTGTCACTTCTCTATCTGAGCCACCAAATATGACTTTGGGACCATTCTTTACTAGTGTGAAATTTTTCAGATGGCTTCTTATTCCAGTCATGTGCCTGAAACAACCACTGTCCAAGTACCAGATGGGCATTTAATAGGTACTTGGAAATACCTGCAATCATAGATTCAGTTTACCTTAGGCACCCAAAGAAATTTGAGTCATTGGTTCTTGTTAGCATAAAAAGGAATTCTTTTTCCAACACTAGCCTTGGCAGAAAAGCTCCTCTTTGCAATTGGCACACTAGGATTGTGCCAACAATCAATGGCAAAGTGTCCCACCTTGCCACAACACCAGCACTTATGGATATTATATCTTCTCTTCTGAATAGACTTTGATGTATAAGGACCATCAGACTTTTTCTGTTCAGCAGTGAAGACAGCAGCATTTCCCATGTATCTCTCAGCTCCAATCTGGTTATAAGCTTGACTGAAGGCAGGCTTACATGATTGTATCTATTCACTAGCAACAGATATCTTCATTGCAGCTGACATGGTGTTGATGGTATCAGATATGGCCTTGTGAGATGTGCTTCCAGTCTTGTCATCAGCCTTCTTCTTTAATGAAAGATCTTGGGAGGATACCACTTCCTTACCCTTGAGTGTGGGTGCTAGGACACCAAATACAAATAGTCCATGGTGGACCATTTGGATTTCTTCATGGGGAGCTTTCAAAGAACTCAACCCTGTCCACTTTCCCATCCCATCGTAAGGTGCACTATTTACCTTACATGAGGAACTTTCATTCTTCCAGTGACCATATATGTTATTATGGTCATACATGTTAGTAGAAATCACTACCTTGTGAAAGATGGTTTGAGGCATAACTGGAGGCTTGCCTTTTTCCTTAGGATTAGCTGCTCCAGTATTCCACTTGAACCCCAATCCTCTTCTATTATTTTAAGAAGAAAAGGTATCAATAAATGGTTGTATAATCTTAGGCTTGGAAAATTTAGCTACTAGACTTTTCACCTTGAGGAGATCATTTTTAAGATTCTTGATAAGTTTTTCATTTTGAATTCTTATCTCAGTGTACTTATCAATGATCCCCTTGAGCTCAATAGAGTTAGAGGTCACTTGATGGAATGCTTTCCTTTTTGCTTCCAACTCAACCTTAATGGGTCTTAGAGCTTTAAGCTCTTTAGCTTGCTTTTAGCAAGCTTCTTGCATTTGCTAAATGTCTCAACGAGTGCCTCATATCTATCAATCAATTGATTTATGTTAATTTATGAATATGAATCATCCTCAGCTCCAAAAGAGGAGGAAACATCAGATTCTGGGCCAGTCTCATAATTAGAATCAGAAGGAGAGTTGGGAAGTATGATTACCTCATTAGCGTCTAATTCAACTTGAACTTCTTTATCTGTTATGGCCATGAGGTTGCATCCATATTCAGAATCACTATCAGTTGAAGATAGTGGAGCCCTTATGCCCGCTTTGGCTGCTGGGTGGTCTGAATTCTCTTCCATAGAGAACAACCCTATATATGCATTTTCATCTTCATATTCAGGAGTCTCAGGCTCACTGTCAGATAGCCTTAAGTGCTTCTTAGCTAAGAAGCTCTTGTCAGCCTTTTTATCCTTATGATGTTTTTTGTCATCATACCTCTTGCTTTCTTTTCTCTTAACAGTACAGTCAGCTATAACATGTCTTGTGCTATTTCAACAGTAGTACATCACATTGGTTTTAAAAAATTTATTATGTTTAAATCCATACCTTTGTCCATTGGGGTACTTTCTGAATTTTTCCTAGTTAGCTTGAGGCTTCCTTGAGCTAGAGCTTGCAGAGGCCTATTCTTCCACTGCCTCATCTACTCGGCATCTTCTTGAATTCATTGGAGAATAGTGTTACCTCTCCATCAGGTTGTTTATCTTCTGATGAGCTAGGTGCAGAACTTTCTGACTCAGCAACCCTTCTTGGGGAAGAAGGGGTCTTCTCCCTTCTCATCCTGGATGATTCAGGTTTGAAGGGAACTGTCTTTTCACTGGTGAAGGACTTAGCATATTCTTCTTCAGTCTTTCTGGAGTTCAGTAAAATCTCATGAGGAAACAACTTGCTAAATATATTTTGTGGCAGAATTTTGGCTAGGTTGCCCATCACCCTAATGGCACAAATTTTGATGTCTCTTTCTTTGTTGAGGGACCTCAAGAACTTTTCATTCAGTTCATAGTTGGAGAACTGCCTGTCATAAGTTCTCAGACCATTCACAATTTTAAAGAACTTATCATAGCACTCAACTATGGAATCTTTCTTGTCTTGCCTGAAGGCCTCATATTGTTGGTTTAGAAGGAAAAAATTTTCATCCCTTACTTTCTCAGTCCCCTCCATATAGATAATAAGAGAGTCCCACATTTCCTTTGCAGTCCTACAGTGAACAAGGTTCTGAAAGGTTGAGTCATAAATAACACTGACTATGATGTTCTAGGCCCTCTTGTCCATAGTGGCCAGTACCACCTCATCCTTTGTCATTTCTGAATATTTCTTTGGTATCTTAATGTTGGCATCTATTCTTGAGACCTTCATGGGGATGAAAGGTCCCTCTTCCACTATCACAAAGATCCTAGGGTCTGGGACTTCCATGAACAACCACACCCTTTCTTTTCATATTCCAAAGTTTTCTTTTCTGCATATTAGAAGCTTCATAGAAGTCGGCTCTTTGTGATTCTCACCAGAAGTCATAATGAATTTCTTTTGCTATCCTTGGAGATCTTATTCAAACTGTTAGGTCTTTATTAAACAACATACCTTTGATAGCACTTGAAAGTCTTTCTAAGGATAGCTAAACACCTAAGGGGGTGAATATGCTTCTTTATTGATCTTTTAAATCTTTTTAGAATAGAGTTTGTTGTGTTGTTATTATGTTAGTAGCTTTCAAGAATCACAGATAACATACAAGAAATTTATAGTGGTTCATATATCTGGGGTACATCTACTTTCCCCCTTCACCTATCTAGCAGTGAACTAGATTCGGTCAACTCCTCCAAAACTCAGATCAATAGATCCTACAGCTCAGATCCCTCCCTGGATCTTACACCTCAGAGTGACTTTCACTCCTACAACTCAAACTACTCATAGTCCTACCTCAGATACAGCACCAGGTCTCCTATCTCAGTTTCACAAACAAGCCCTATCTTATCCTTTATAACACAAACCAACCTTAAAGACAACAATAAGTCTCCTACCTCAGGCTCATTAGCAAACCCTACCTCATCATTTATAACATAGGCCTACCTCAGATTCTCCCTCAGAATCCTACCTCAGACTTTTAGAAAAAGTACTACACTCAGACCTGACAAAGATCTTATAACAATGAATTAAAGATTTTGAATATAATGACTCAAGTGAAAAAAACTGATGGATTTTTTTCTATCAACCTGAAAGGACAGGTGTACCTATCGAATCATAGTATGAAGGTCGTATTTAAACACGGGGTTGTCAATTACTACTACACACACCATTACTATTATCCCACCAAACTAAAGTTGGTTTTGTTTTTTTGAAAGTAAAAACTGCAAATACGAAGAAATTACAAAAGCGAAATTCACGATTTAAGAAGACTTAGCACTTGATCAGGTGTTCTTGGAAATCCGATAATAAAAGATGCGTTCTAATTCTTAAAATTCCGTTTTGATTGGAGGATTGAAAAATACGATAGAAACTCGCTCGTGATAACTACCGCTTAATTTTATTAATACTTCAAACATAATCTCTTAAAATTTGAAATAAATAAAAATTATATGAACGTTAATCATGAATCCAAAAGCTGCGATATTTTCAATTCTCAAAAAAAATACAACGAACCCTTTATTTTTGAGAGATCTAAAGCATCCACGAGCCTCTCGGCCAACTAGAATACCAAATTGAATTGCAAAATTTATATACTAGAAATATAAACCCGCAACCAAATTTAATCGGAAATTAATCGAAACGAAAAATTCAAAAAATTAGAGACAATAGATTATAATTTAATCTTCATCCCGATACTAACCACTCAAGCACTAAGAAAAAGATTAGCTACTCATAGTGAAAGAAGTGTCAAAAATAATAGAAAAAAAAGACATAATTTTCATTGATCGAAGATAAGAACGATTACAAAATATAACAAGATGAACTATAACAATAGGAAAGGAAATAACATGAACATGAAAACAAACTTACAACAATATTAACTTTCATAAACTCTCCAACATGAACATATACTTTCAAAACATTTAGCACTCAAAATGAAATAAATTTACATGAATGGGATTATCTTCACGTACAAGATTGCCATCGGGCTTTTGCGTCGAGTCGTGCCGAAATTCCCCCAGGCCTGTCATAAAATAAAAATAGAATAGTATTAGTGCGAATAGTTATAAAATAATAATAATATAATTATAATATAATTAAGAGAAAAATTATATAATTTAAATTAAATATATAATAATAATAAGCATATTTAAGTCAAAATATAGTATTATCAAATTCCCCTATGCTTAGCATTTTGTTTGTCCCCAAGTAAAAATAGAAATGAAAATAAAGGAGGCTACACTACCCAACATTTTAGTTACGAAACCAAAAAAAATTTAAACTATCAAAACTAATATGCTACCAATGAGTGCAGTGAGAAATTAAGGTAGAGGAGAATAGAGAAGAATTTAAAGATATTACTAGAGCATAAACCTAGATTGCAAATTTCTCACTAACATAACAAAGAAGCATAAAAATTTTTATACTAATAAACATAATAAAAGTAGCGATTCAACCAAATCAAGTGCATTGAATAACCACATGTTGCTAAACTACGATTATTCTACAAAATACTCCAAGATAACCTCCAAAGAAATCCATCAATGATGGTGACCATAGGCTTGCCTAGTCACACACTCTCTACTACACAAGTATAATGTATGGCTTAAAGATCAAAAGGACTTTCATTAGGAATAAAACTTGACTTGGGTAAATAAAAAAGGATTTGGAAATCAAAAGATAAAAACGATGGCTAAAAGATCACACTAAATCAAGAAAAGAGTTTTATAAAAATATCACAATAAAACTCACCAAAAATGAGAAATGAAGCAAATCAAATTTCTCCATTTCAAATTTATGAAACAAAAAGCCATGAACAAATTTATTTTTCATAATTGGCCAACAATAATCTTTTTCACTTGTTTTAATATTTTTTCATTCATACTTTGCTTTTTTACACACCGAAACTCCAAATATAAGCTTGAAATTTTGTCCTCATTTACAAAATAAAAACCCATCACAAAATGAAATTTAACTAAAACTCAAAAAAATAGTGTGATAATGAGAAGGAATTTTTGGCTTTGGTGAAAATGAGAGATGGAGCTAACAAAGAAATATAAGAAAAGGCCTAAAATGGTGTAACAAAGAAAAATTTTAAAGGTGGGCAAAAAGGCACAAATGATCCAAAAGATGGCCTAAATCGTTTCTAAAAGCCATGACAACCCAAGCAAATGCTTCGAGAATCGCTAGAGGCAAGTTCTAGCCACCAAGAAAGACTACCTCGCAAGTGAGTGCCTAATAATATCGTCAAATGAGCATATGCATGCTACTACATTTAGATTAGAAGAAAAGACTACAAAATCATTATGCCGATAAAATAAAAATGTAATGCCAAAATTTTATGAAAGGGAAAATAGCAAAACTATCGCATGCAAAAGTAATAAAATTAAAGTAGATTTTATTCTAACATAATAGCAAGAATTAAGAATACTACATGAGCCTACACAACACTAAAAGAAACATACTAAAATGATGATAGAAAATAATTTTTTTCGGTTTTCAAATTTTAAGTTTTCAAATTTTTTGGGTTTTTAGATTTAATAAAAAGAAAAACAAACGTAATAGAAAATAATATTTTTTGGATTATTTTGTTTTGAAAAGAAAAGCTAAAAGAAAACGAAAAAGCTAAACCATCCTCCATGTTTAAGATAGACATTGTCCTCAATGGAAAAGAAAAAGAAAAAGGAGGAAGCAGAAGAAAAAAGGAAATTGTAAATTAAGCAAAATAAAACAGGTACTTCCCTGAATTAGCGAGTCTGATGGTCGATTGTCGTTCCCCTACGTTTAAGCTTAGAACCGGGTGGAATCGAGCTATGCACAAAGGATCACTGAACACCTAAGCTTTTATTCCTACAAAACAAACAAACAAAACAAAATATAGAACATAAAGATAAGCAAGGGTTGCCTCCCAAGAGCTCTCTTTATTTAACGTCGTACGAGCTTGACCCCTGAGTTAGCTAAATGAAAAATAATAATTAAAGTGAGTCGGCATCTCCATTAATCTACGCTTAGGAGAAAGTGCAAGAAGTTGTCAATATATATTTTGAATATTTTTAATTTTTTTGGAAAAAGAAAAAAAATAAAAGAAGAAAATAAAATAGAAGTAGAAGGAAAAGAAAAAGAAAAATTTAAAATAAAACTATCTATCGAAAAAGATTTTTCAAAAGAAAAAGAAACAAGATATGAAGAAGAAAGAGGAGAAAAGCGAATGAGAGTAGAGGGTTCACAAAGAACAATTTTCTCTAAAGGTGCATTAAAAATAGAAATCTCTTCCAAGGGAAAATCAACAACTATTGTGTCTGCACTCTGATAATCCGAAATAAAACAAGCAGATATGAAAAATCCAAGACAACATCATCCTTGATCGGAAGATCGAAGATAATATGGTCCACTCGCGCGAATTGCGAACACAAATCCTCGTTGAGTTCGTAACAAGTGGGAAGAGAAAAAACGAGATCGTTTGGCAAAAGATCGGCGGATTGTTGAAAAAAAGAGGTCGACTGATTGATAGGACTCCCACAAGTGGGGTCATCCTTCCACTGCGCATTAATAATATTTGAGCAAAGGATTGATGTGGTCAGCATGATCCGCTCGGAAATTAATAAAATCGGAGGAAGGTGAAGAGTATCCAAACCAATAATCCATAGAAAAATGATCAAAGCCGCCACAAAACTCACAAGAAAAATTAGAGGAAAATTGCGCCATGAAAAACAAAAACCAAAAGAAAGAAAAAGATTAAGAAATAAAAGAGAAAAACTAAAAAGTATATTACTAAAAAAAATTTGATAATTTTTTTGTGTGGTAAAAAGTATATATATATATATATATATATATATTGCGGATTGACTCTCGAACTTCCCGAGAACTACCCAGTGAAGGGTTCGCACCGGTACTAGGCAAAATGGTGGTATTTAAGCCAACCTTACCTTTTTCGAGAGAATTTAGGTGAGGTAGAAAAAAGGATGATGTGGATTGATTATAGATATACAAATATTTTTAAATTTTTGTAAAAGTAATAGCGAAAGCGTTTTCTTAATACAGACAAAATTTGTCCCCGACAACGGCGTCAAAAACTTGATGATGATTTTACTATCAACCCGAAAGGCAAGTAGTGTGCCTATCGAATCATAGTATCAAGATCGTATTTAAACACGGGGTTGTCAATTACTACTACTCACACCGTTACTATTATCCCACTAAATGAAAGTTCGTTTTGTTTTTTTGAAAGTAAAAATTGCAAATACGAAGAAAAATTACGAAAGAGAAATTCAAGATTTAAGAAGACTTAGCACTTGATTGTGTGTTCTTGGAAATCCGATTATAAAAGATACGTTCTAATTCTTAAAATCCCATTTCGATTGTAGAATTGAAAAAACGATAAAAACTCGCTAGAGACAACTACCGCCTAATTTTAATAATACTTCAAACATAATCTCTTAAAATTTGAAATAAATTAAAATTGCATGAACGTTAATCCTGAATTCAAAAGCAGGGATATTTTCAAATCTCAAGGAAAATACAACGAACCCTTTATTTTCGAGAGATCTAAAGCATCCACGAGACTCTCGGCCAACTAGAATATCAAATCGGATAGTGAAATTTATATATTAGAAATATAAACCCGCAATCAAAATTTAAGCGGAAATAAATCTAACAAAAAATTCTAAAAATTAACGACAATAGATTATAATTTAATCTTCACCCTGATACTAACCACTCAATCACTAAGGAAAAGATTAACTACTCATAGTGAAAGAAGAGTAAAAAATAATAGAAAAAGAAGACATGATTTTCATTGATCAAAGATAAGAACGATTACAAAATATAACAAGATGAACTACAACATTAGGAAATGAAATAATATGAACAAGAAAACAAACTTACAACAACATTAACTTTCATAAACTCTCCAACATGAACATAAACTCTCAAAACATGTAGCACTCAAAATGAAAATTAGAAACTCTAAAAACTTGGACTCGATGCCTTCTTCCAACCTTCCAAAGCTTTGAATCCTTGCTCCTTTTATAGCTAACATGGAAGGATTTAGAAAGAAGAGGAAAATGAAGAGTCCAATGGGGGGGCCGGCCACATAAAGAGGGAAATAAAGAGTGGAATTGGAAAAGAGGAGAGAGGAGATGAAGGGTGGCAAAGTGCAATGAATAGAAGGGGAATAGGAAGGGTCGGCCACCTTGGATTAAATTGAAGAAATAAAGAGGTGGAGAGAGAGGGGGTGAGTTGAATGGAAAGTGGCCGGCCACATGCTTGAAATGAAAAAAAAGGAAAGTGAGGGGGTGGCCGGCCACTCATTAAAAATGCATTAAAATAGGAAATAAAAAGGGGGAGAATATGAGGAGGTGGCCATGAAATGAAATGGAGAAATAAGGGGAAGACAAAAGGGTGGGCCAGCCATGCATGGGAAATGGAGAAAATAATGGGTGGAGAGGAAAAGGTGGAAGAGGGAAAGGTGGAAATGAAAGGGTGGGTCGATCATGATTATAAAATTATTACTATTAATAGTGGTCATGCTTGAAATAGAAAAAAAACAGAGGAGAGAGAAAGGGATGGCCGGCCACACATAAAGATTGGAGAAAACATATAGTGGGTGTTGGCCACGTCATGTCATGAAATATTAAAATAAGATATATTAAATAAGATAATGAGATAGCATGTCATGAAATATTAAAATAAGTTATATGCATGCAAAAGGTGGCAAGGAAAGGTGGTCATGCATGGAAATAAATTTACATGCATAGAACGGGCTTTTGCGTTGAGTCGTGTCGAAATCCCCCCAGGTATGTCATAAAATAAAAACAAAATAGTATTAATGCGAATAATTATAAAATAATAAGAAGATAATTATAATATAATTAAGATGAAAATTATATAATTTATATTAAAAATATAATAATAATGATAAGCATATTTAAGTCAAAATATAGTATTATCAAAAACTCGGGAGCCTTCTTTGGTTGTATCACCAGACAGCCCTTCTTCAGCACAGCTACAGGAAAATGAATCATCATATTTGATTCAGTATGTACTGTGTTGAACTCTTGCAGAGATCTTCTTCTTCTTCAAGCTTGAGAAAGATAGTTGTGAAGAACAACAGACTTGAAGACAATGAGAAAATTAGATATGCTCTGCTGGCGGCGACTTTTGAGAATTAGGGTTTAGAAAGTTTTTCCAAAAGTTCTTGTAAAGGTCACACGCCCTTTTCTTTTATACCTCGGCATCAGCAATGGTTATATCCCTTTTAGAAGGCAGCATGACCAGCTTTAATGGTTGAATTATCCCAAGTTTGCATGTCAGATGAATTCGGTGGTTTCCGTCTTTTAGCGTGCAATCTGCGTCGATTTGAATTATGAATGACGTCAGAACACTTGACTAGATGTCAATTGACTTAGAATAATTTTACTAATCTTCAGTAGAGGCGTTGAGTGTTGGAGGCAACATTACTTAGTCAAATGCTTAAGCTCTAATGAGGCGTTGAGAGATAGTACTTAATTCATCGCTTTCTTCTTAGGCATTGAGTGATCTCTTATGTCTCGACAAATTAGTACTTTGACAATCTCTTCAGCTTTACTAGTGAAGCATTGAGTGAATGACCTTTACTTGACGCTTTAATACATAAACAATTTCTGTTTTACTGCTGGGGCGTTGAGTGAATGACCTTCACTTGACGTCTTAGTACTTTTGGACAACTTTTACTGATGAGGCATCGAGTGAATGACCATTACTTGACGCATTTGTACTTGGATAGATTTTATTGATGAAGTGTCGAGTGAATGACATTTACTCGACGCATTTGTACTTGGAAAGCTTTTACTGATGAGGCGTCGGGTGAATGACCTTCACGCGATGCTTTTGTTCTTAGACAATATTTTTGCTTCTTCACTAAGGCTTTGAGTGTAAGCCATACTGTCAGCGCTTTTAGGCTTTTGGCGTTGAGTGATGTGTAATGACTGGACACATTCGTACTTAGGCAAATATTTGTCTCTCTTGAGTATGCTGACTTCTGTCCAGCTAAATTTCTGATATTCTCAGGCTGTCTAATCAATCAAACACTAACACCCTGCACATGTTAACTCAGAGATATATCAAATACAAGTTTGTGTATATTATTGACTTGTATGACCTCTTCAAATCTGGAACATTGTGGTCAATATTCTCAACACTCACCTATTTGCGCGGATCCTTTTTTAACCGCCTTATTCACAGCGGATATCAAGTACTTTTCTTCCACTTTATCCGCGTCTTCTTCTCAAACCGCACCTAGTATTTTCCCTCTGTTCTTGCTAAGATCTCAACGCAAATGTCATCATCTCACTGATGACCCTCTAGCTCGAGGGTCTGTTGCCTTTGATAATTTGGATGCCAATGATATTTTGATCAGGACATGGATTGCTAATAGTCTCTCTAATGAGTGTCTACCTATCATTCGACATGATGAGACGGTTAAAGTTACTTGGACTCATCTTGTTGTTTTATATTCTAAAGGTGCTCAGATCTCGTGCATATACACGTTATATTTTGATCTATTTGTCCGCCCTACTTTGACTCCTACTGCTACTTATCAGGAGGTGCACGCTCTTGGTGCCTAGATTCTACAACATCGTCCATTCTCCGCAGATCTGGCTGAGCAACACAAACACATTTAGGAACTTCTTGTTCTGTGTTATCTTCTTCGCATTTCAGAATCTTATGACATAATAAGGCAACAAATTCTTAGCGAAGCTGATTCTCCTACCCTTGATGCTACTATTGCCTGTATTGCAGTTATTACCACTCATCTTACGGGGCCCTCTACTTACTTCCCCACCACCTCCTGACACCTTTGCGCATCTGGTTCATTCTGGTAATTCTAGTGGCCGCGAAGGTCATTCTAGTGGGCGTGGTGTGGATTTCTAGTTTCATCTAGATGGCTTTATTGACTGCTATAAGGCTAGGCTTGTTTCCAAATTCTTTACTCAGACATGTGGTGTGGATTTCTTTGATATTTTCTCCCCAGTTGCTCGTATCAGCACTATTCGTGTTCTTTTCTCTGTGGCGGTTAACAAGGTTGGGAAATGTATCAGTTAGATGTGAAGAATTTCTTCTTATATGGTGATCTGCAAGAGATGGTTTACATGGAGCAACCTCCTAGGTATGTTGCGCAGGGGGAGTCTGAGTTGTGCAAGTTACGGAAGACAATTTATGGCTTAAAACAAAGTCCACAGGCTTAGTTCAACAAGTTCAGGAAAGTTGTCTCTCTTCTTGGCTTTAATAAAATTTTTGTTGATCACTCTCTTTTTATACGCAAGACTATTAAAGTGCTTGTGGTTCTTGTTATCTATGTGAATGATATTCTCATTACTGGTGATGATAAGGAGAGAATTGATCTAGCAAATAGACACCTTCGGCAACATTTTGTTACAAAGAATAAGGACTCTCTTAAGTACTTCCTAAGAATAGAAATCTTTGGAAACCACAACTCTGTGGTGCTCTCACAACAAAAATATGCATTAGATCTTTTGAAAGAAACTGATCTTCTTGGGGCAAGGCATGTTTGTTGCCCTATGGTTGTTGGTAATGATAAGAGTTGGACGAAGAATTCACCTCTTCTTTCAAATGTTACTATGTACAGCCGATTTGTGGGAAAACTCAGCTATCTGACTGTTACCAGATCTGATATTTATTATACAGTAGGAAAGGTCAGTCAGTTTATGCAATCTCCTAGAGAATTTCATCTTTGTTCTGCCTTAAAAATTCTAGAGTATGTGAAAAATCTCCAGGGAAAGGGTTATTGTTTCGAAAACATAACCATCTGAAGGTTGAAACATCAAAAGATTTCCTCTGGTTCTGGCAGTGTTGCGATCAAGTGCTGAAATTGAGTACTGAAGCATGGCATTGATCGCTTGCGAGTTGAAATGGTTGCGCGCCCTTATGCTTGACTTGGGAGAGATATAAGATCATCTTTTACATATGCTTTGTGACAACCAGATTGCTATACATATATCAAGGAATCCAATCTTTCATGAAAGGGCGAAAGACATTGAAGTCGACTGACACTTCGTTAGAGAAGAAATATTGAAGAATCAAATTTATACTTTGTTCATCACTTCTGACAAAGAATTTGCAGGCGTATTTACCGAATCAGTGTTCACCTCTCTTTCAGATGTCTGTGTGGCAAGCTAGGCATGGTTGATGTATATGATTCAGCTTGATGGGGAGTTTTAGATTTTATGAAACCTGGCGGTCTGGATGTTTGGTCCTAGCGATATGGAAGTTTGGCAGTTTGGCGGCTTAATCCAGACTGTCTAGCAGTTTGGAGGTCTCGTGACATGGTCCAGGCGGTCTAGCTTTAGAGGACTGGTGGATTGGCCTTGGAGGCATGTCTGTCTTCTAGCAGAGTGGTTTTGAATTGTTGGCAGCTGTGTTGGTAGACTACTTTTAGCAGTGTTGTGGCCTGCCTCTGGTAGACTGATCAGTGAGTCTAGCCGGCCTGGAGATCTTTGAGGTTGCCTCCTTGATAGTTTGAGGAGGCTTGTTCAACCTGCTGTTGCGGGTTTGGTGGACAGGAGATTTAATCCATTGCGAATATAGGTCGCGGTCTGAGGAGCAGTTGAGACTGCGGATAGAGGAGAAGCTGAAGCTGCGAATATAGGTTGTTATCCGCTTGTGTTGCGGCTCGATGATCAAAGGAGCTGAGTTCCTAAAGATTGGCGGATAGAGGCATCAATCCACTTGTGTTTTTCTCTGATCATCATTAGCGGTCTGAGAAGTAGAGACCGACAGTTTCTTGGTGTAGAGGAGTCAGCTTGTCTAATCGCTCAATTGTTGCGGTCTAAAAATTTGTATCCGCCTAGACATCTTTTTGTATTTTAGTATCACATCGATTTTTGTATTTTCTTTCTCTCTACTCCCTATAAATAGGGAGCCATACCCGTGTAACTTAATTTTTTTGTGGAATGAAAAACTTGTTATTTAGATTTTTTTCACAAGAGAGAGTAAGTATTAGGCCCGGAGGGTGACAAACCACCTCTCGTGGAGCTAAGTATTTTACTTGCAGTTGTAGGGGGGCAACACGCATTGGATGCTCTAGAGTCTTTGACTGTTGTTTGGAGATGGGAGCAGTTTGTTGAACTCGATCTAATGTCTAGGGCTTGAAAGCTCAGGTGGCACACTCCGTGCTCCTTATCCTCTGCGGTTTGTCTCTTGTTGT
This sequence comes from Platanthera zijinensis, assembly GCA_039513925.1. Lineage (NCBI taxonomy): Eukaryota > Viridiplantae > Streptophyta > Magnoliopsida > Asparagales > Orchidaceae > Platanthera > Platanthera zijinensis. The sequence continues at coordinate 40,834,569 of CM077094.1, forward strand.
GTTTAGAGGAGAAGTCCGACACAGTTGTCCTATCGATGGTAAAAGCGCTTGTTCTTGAGCGCACGAGACACTTGTTGGTTGAGAGCGCGCAAGGCGCTTGTTAGAGGAGAGCGTGTAAAGCGCTTGAGGGCAGAGAGCGCGCGTGGCGCTTACTGAAGAAGAGAGCATTGAGCGCTTGCTGGAGGAGAGCGCGTGGGGCACTTGCTTAAGGAGAGTGCGCGGGAGCGCGTGAGGAGCAGGCGCGTGTGGGAGCGCGCAAGGAGGTGGCATGCAGGAGCGCGCAAGGAAGCAGAGCGTGCAAGGGAGAGACGCGCGCGAGAGCAAGCAAGGATGAGACTTTTGTGAGATTGCGCAAGAAAGAGGCGTTTGCGGGAGCGCACAGGGAGGAGGTGTGTGCGGGAGCGCGCAAAGAAGCGTTCGTAGGAGCGCCCTAGGAAGAGGCGCGCGTGGGAGAAAGCTAGGAGGTGGCACGCAAGAAAGCGAAACGCGCGGGAGCGCGCAAGGGAGAGGCGTGCAAGAGAGAGGGCAGGGATGACACGTGTGCGAGAGCGCGCAAGGAAGAGGCTCAAGGACGAGGCGCGTGCAGGAGCACGCTAGGAAGAGAAGTGAAGGAGAGAGAAAATTCGTAAGAGGGGAGAGAATTTGTAGTAGTAGAGAGAAAATTCGTAGGGGAATTTTCTGGGGAAGAAGATGAAATGGAGGGTATGATGCTATTTTTATAGGCCCCAGAGATAGTTACGGTGGTTATCCGGTTAATCGCAGACCATAACCACCGTAATTACTAATTGCAAACCAATAATATAACGCATTACGCGCACATTATTCTATTAATTCTATTAAATGCAGACCAGTTCTATTTTTGACAACGCATTTTCCTCACTATGGGAGGTCATGCGAGCGATAACGTGAGTACACACATAACCGACGGCGTCGATCACGGGAGTGCGGTCGGACGGTGGAGAGTTGGCGGCAGCGTGGGAAGAGAAGGGCGATGGCGGCGGCATCGATGGATGAGAAGGGCGACGGCGGCGGCGGCGGATGAGAAGGGCGACGGCGGCGGCGGCGGTGGGCGACGGCATCAGAGGCGGTGGAAGAGAAGGGCGACGACGACGGCATCGGTGGATGAGAAGAGCGATGGCGGCGGCGGCAGCGGTGGATGAGAAGGGCGACGGCGGCGGCGGTGGATGAGGACGACGGCGGCGGCGGTGGTGGAAGAGAAGGGCGGCGGCAACTGCGTCGGTGGATTACTGTGATTGAAAACAATCAAGCCTGATGCCTCAAAACACAAGTTTTTTTGGTCAACTCGAAATCTTAAAGTTCAATTCAAGTTGGGGCTGGCTATTACCAACACGTTTCTATACCAGCCTACTCTAATTATATCAGCATTCTCCCAAACATCTACCTTCTTGAGCATCTCTGAGATATCAAAGAAAACAAGTAGGAGAGAATGTCAACTGCCTTTAACATTAGTGTTTTTTATTCTTTTACAAGTGTAAATTTAATCCACAGAACGAGAGACATCTGTTTTCAAACCAGTTTCTATATAACTATACAAACATACAAAGAAATTTATTAGAAGTTTGAATCTCTGAACTTTGCTTGCTTCTCTGCACTTTAAACAAAAGTAGTCGCTGTCAAAAAAACTTTAAATAATGACCATAATAGAGGTAAATCGAACAGTTAGAATTATACGTATAGGCTATAGCACCAGTAAAAATTGTTTAGGGGCCGTGTCCAATATGCAGGCAGCCTAGTAGAATCAGTCCTGCGGTTTCTTGGTTTCAGTTTTCTTTCCATATTTCAAGCCAGTTTCCTGATGAAGCAAAGAATGCGAGTCATTATAGGAGAAAATTGTATAGTTAAGAAGAGATGGATAGACCTGGGGATCAGGAATGGGCTTTCTTTTCTCAATATTACGATTAGGGCCTGAATCTGCAGCTAAAGCTGCTCTCTCCTGAATCACAAACATAATCAAGAAATAAGTACATCTAAATATAGCAAGAGAACTAAACCATTAGAGTTTATAGGGAATCATATTATTATGGAATGCAAGGCATGAAACAAAGATACATAGACTTTGAAATTGAAGATTTCAGCACAATATTAAAACGATAGACACACAGCGGCGCAGATGGAGAAGATATATGATCGGAGTATGCAAGATGGTCAACCATTCTCGCAACTTCAGAAGTCACAGAGCCACCTCTCCATCTATAATTGATTAGTCAAGTCATTTATTCAGCATGTCATCTATATTTATTTCCCACTTTAAGGGGAAATTTGGCAATTCCTCACTTAAAGAGCGTCTCCCCTGTATAAAGAGACTAGAGGGATATCAGAGTTTACCTTGTCAAGTGTGTTGTAACTCTCATTTGGAGAGGGATCCTTACGGCAACTAATTGACACAACTATATCTTGCGAGGTTGTTTCTTGATTTCAATTTACGGGCAATGCAGCAATTTCTCATTTGATAGGGGTCCAACATGCCATTCTCAGCTGGCCACCGACCTCCCCAATCAATTAAACTCATGATCTATCCTGTATCCCGCTTCACGTGCAGAATTACCTGCACCAACTCTAAGTTCAACACTTACGCTCAGCTTGAAACCCAGTTCCACTCCTGAAAGTTCCAACATAACGATGATGTCGTTCCTACCCTAGTCGCACACGGATACATGCACAACACTTGTGGATCGACAATCCCTACAGCAAGTTAACGCACCTTCAAGCCATCGGTCGTCTGGTAATGCTTCCCCAACTCAGTTCTGGTCAACTGCATGGGTGGCACACCTTCCGACCACCCTACCTCTATACAATAGTTCTTCGCTACCTATCTTTCAACTCATTGCCCCACCAAAAACAAGCATTTTACCCCTGAAAACAGCACCTCCACGAGGGCTCTCCCACCTCGGGTGACAACACTCAGGTTCATACTCGTCAAACGCTTCATGGCCGATCACAAAGAAGATATTTCTCTCACAGCCTCCACCCCTTCTAGCCGGATGGATTGCAGTGAGACTTCCAAGTTGACCAATAGATAGTTTTGTGAGAGATCCACTCCCTCGACGATCAACAAAACCCTCAACCGCCACCACCCGCAACCTCCGAACTGCTCACTATCACATGTAGCGCTCCGGTGGCACTTCTACAATGACGGCGGTCTCCAAATCCTCATTGGCACATATCCCTCACCTTATAGGCACATCCACATTCCTGTACTCGACAAGACAAATACCCTCTGGTGGATTGCTCGCATCGGCAATTCTTCGAACTACAGGGCACCCTAGAGCTTCAAAAGGTCCATCTTTCCACCGTATAAATGGAGGGCTCTGTTCTCAACTAGCTTCAATGGACCTGCCAAACAATCAAACCTTAACAAGGATGCTTTTCAAGTAGCTTATCAACAATATAGTAGCCATCAAACTACCAACACCTACGCGCGACTTGAGGCGGTTAGTCAGCGGTTAGTCAGCTGAGTCGCTCACCACCTACATCAATGACTTCAATGATGTCTCTGCACATGTAAAGGGCCTCTAAGCAGAACAATACTTGTGTTACTTCTCCACAAGGCTCCAACCCCATATAAGGGCATGTCTTAACATTCTCAACCCTGCCAATCTTCCTCGTACTATGGAACAAAGCCCGTTTTCTTGAAAAAAAAATTTGTGCCATCAGTCATTACAACACCTTGCTGCGAACTCAATAAACAGCCACACTAGAACTCCCACCACCTTGCCTCGCCAAGCTCTCACACTCATTCTTGTCATGGCGTCAAGGAGAACCAAGGCGAACACCGGGCGCCTGCATGCTTAGGCGATAAGGCCGACACCTAGGCGACAATAAAGCGAGCAAGTAAATGAGACAAGTAGATATTTTTAAAAAAACAAAGACAGACTTTAGACTGCGGTTTTTATGAAAACCACAGTGTAAAGTATTAGAAAAAACTTTTTTTTTAAAAAATAAATATTAAAAAAAATTTAAATACTTTAGACTGCGGTTTTTATAAAAACAGTAGTCTAAAGTAATTAAAATTTTTAAAAAATTTAAATTTTAAAGAAAAAAAAACAGATTATGCCACAAACATCTTTACAGACAAGCCGAAGCCCTACTGCTGTTGCTGCTGCTGCTGCGGCTAGCCCTTGAAGGCTGCGCGAATGGTTTTGTTTGTTTTGCTTTCACTCATGTATGGCTGGCCTGTGCGCCGATGTTTGTAATCCATGTTGTGTGGAAAGAGGAACTGTAAGGCCTTAAGGCCAACCCTTCATCTTTGTTGTACATTCCGTGGCTGTATATATAACTGTGGTTTATATATTGGACATTCCTGGTTAGAGTTCAATTTACAACTTAAAGCTTCCGCTAGAATGCTCTGACTTAGGATACGTGTATGGTTTGGTATTATCCTGTGACCTCACCGTCTGTTTGTGGCATATAGTGTGGGGTCCCGGCCGGACCTTCTACTATACGTCATGTAACGGATGTGATCGTTACAAGTGGAGTGGAGATGACCTAAAGCGGTTCTATTCCTGAGCTTCTTTTCTTTCCTTCTTATGTAAACTCTTTAAGAGGTTCATTATTAATCTGTTTCGGTCCGTATGCAAATGTTTTTTGGGCCGGCATGCGACGGGACATTCAGCAGTTTGTTCGGCACTGTGACATCTGCCAACGGCAGAAATATGAGACTTCTTCTCCTGTAGGGCTGCTCGTGCCATTGGACATCCCGCAGCTTGTTTGGGACACGGTGTCCATGGACTTTATTGATGGGCTGCCTAAGTCTAAAGGCAAGTCCGTGATTCTGGTCGTGGTGGATCAGCTCTCCAAGTATGGCCATTTCCTGGCCCTCAGTCATCCGTATACCGGGGAATCTGTGGCGGCACTCTTCGCTCGGGAAATCGTTCGTCTGCATGGTCTTCCTCGTGCCATTATTTCTGATCGAGACCCCTGTTAAGAACCTTCGTCAGTGGGTTTTGGAGGGAGCTTTTCCGGTTGCAGGGCACTCGCTTACACTTTAGCACGGCACATCACCCGCAGTCGGATGGCCAGACCGAGGTGCTCAATCGGGGTGTCGAGACGTACCTTCGTTGCTTTGTTATGGATGAGCCTCGGAGTTGGCCGGATTGGTTACACTGGGTTGAGTACTGTTACAACACGTCATATCATTCAGCCAGCAGGATGACGCCGTTTGAGGTGGTTTACGGGCGGCCGCCGCCGTCTTTGGCTAGCTATTAGCCGGGTAGCACAGCTCTTCCGGCCGTGGATCGTGCTCTTCTGGATCGGGATCGCATGTTGGTCACTCTTCGGGAGAATCTCCGCCTGGCACAGGAACGCATGAAGACTCGGGCGGACAAGCACCGTACGGAGCGGGAGTTCGTCGTGGGTGACGAAGTTTTTCTCAAGCTCCAGCCGTACCGCCAGTTGTCCGTGGCTCGTCGTGGCAACCAGAAGCTGTCCCCATTGTTTTAAATGTCTTCCGACATGTCCGACATGTCTCCCGACATGTCATTTTTTAGGACAAAACGATATGTTTTTTAAAAAAAACAGATTATGTCCTTTTTTAAAATATAGGCCGACATGTCCGATTTTTTCCGATATATCGGTCGACACGACTTTTAAATATATCGTCCGCTATTTTATTTTTTGTTATATTAGCATACTATATATTTTATATTGTGTATGTTTAAATTGATTAAACTTATTATTTTGATTGTTTTAATATTTTATTCTTACAAACAATTTTGTATAATTATTCCACAAATATTTAATTTCATATTACAGAAAATATGAAAATATTTAATATATTTATTTGTTGATTGTTTGCATGTTTTTAATATAAATTTATAAGTTTGAAAATACTTATAATCAATCAAGAATTTTAACTTTTAAATCTTTTTTATTTGTAATAAACTTATTATTATCAAATAAAATTATTGTATACTTTTATATATTTTACGATGTATCATTTTGTATTTGTTAATAATTTTTTATCTAAAATATTATTTGATTTTATTTCGTAATATAAATGGCTCATTTTTATCTATTTATTGTATTATTTTCTATTTTTATAACATATAATTATAGTTAGCATACATAAAAATAAAATTTTATTTATAAGACATGAAAATCCGATATTTTAAAATATCTCCGACATGTCTCCGACTTCCGACATCCGACATTTTAAAACTCAATCCGACATGTCGCCGACATCCGATATTTAAAACATTGGCTGTCCCCGCGCTACTACTGCCCCTTTCAGATCATCAGCAGGGTGGGGCCGGTAGCCTACACTTTAGCTTTGCCGGAGGGGTCCCGCATTCATCCTACGTTCCATGTCTCCTTGCTCAAGCGGAAGTTGGGTCCGCATGTCCAGCCCAGTACTGACCTGCCCGAGGCTACTTCTCTGGGGGAGCTGCGGCCGCTGCCCGAGGATATTTTGGGGCACCGGTGGAAGAGTCGGGGCACGAAATACCGGCCCGAGCTCTTGGTCAAATGGCAAAACCTATCGCCAGCACACAACTCTTGGGTGGACTTCTTCGACTTCAAGGAGCTCTACCCGCACTACCACCTTGAGGACAAGTTGGCTCTTGATGGGGAGGGGAATGTTACGCCCTGCTACGCTTTGCCGGGCATCATTATGTTCGGAGAACCAGGGGCGCGCTAAACAACGGGGTTGAACCTTCGGGTTCAGCCCCCACTCAGTGAACCGGCGGCCAGGGGCTGAACCAGGCGGGTTCATCCCCCCTTGGAGGGGTCGGCCGGCCCTTCCATGCCCGGATATATTTATATCCGGGCAGCCCCCCTTTGGGGGTTATGAAGATTGTTATCAGGTAGCCTCCTTCTTCCTCCCTAACCCTAAATTCCCTTAGTTTTCTCTAGATCTCTCTCTCGTAGTTGCTCTCCCGTAGTTTTGCCCTAACATTTGGTATCAGAGGCGTTCGATTCTCTCAAATGGTGAACACTCGCACTCAAGAGGAGTCCTCGCGGATTGAAACCCTAGAGGAGAACGTTGTTGGCCTAACCGATTCGATGGCGGCCTTGGAGGGGCGATTGGAGGCTCGGTTGGATGAGTTGAAGACGCTATTGAAAGGGAAAGCCCCGGACAGCGACGATTCGGCCGGATCGGGGGCCGATCCTGCGGCTTCGGCCGCCGCGCGGCTTGCGGAAGGCTTCGCGGGCGTGCGGCCTACGGGAGGGGTTCCGCCGGGCGCGCCGTGACCCGGGACAGCGGGGGGTTCGGCGTCGGCGGCCTACGTACCTTCGGCGGGAGTAGCAGCGGCGTATGGGGGTCCGGTGGGGCCGTTTCCGCCAGGAACCGCAGCAGCAGGCCTCGGCGACTTCGGATCGGGCCAGGAACAGTGGCGTCGAGGTGGGGATGACCCTTTTGGGCTCCGGCGGCCACCCGATATGGCGGGACAGCCATGGGGGGGACTCCTTCCTCCTCCACGCGGGTTTGGGCCACCAGGAATGGCCGGTTTTGGCCCAGGGTGGGGTGGCCAGCCGCAACCTCCGCCTTGGGGAGCGGGACAGTAGCACGGCTACGGCGGATTTAAGCATGGGGAACACGCAAGGCGGGACGGAGGTCCAGGGACACAACGTTTGACCCCCGGATTAACCCGCATGTACTTTCCGGAGTTCGAGGGCGGTGACGCCTTGGAATGGATTCATAAGGCGGAACTTTTCTTTCAGTACCAGGAGGTGCCTGAAGGGCAGTGGGTGCAGCTAGCGTCCTTCCATTTGAAGGACGACGCCTTCCAGTGGACACAGTGGTTCCTGCGGAGACGGGAGTACGTGCCTTGGGGGGAGTTTGTGGATGGATTTACGGCCCGATTTGGTCCACTGGAGTATGAGAACTTTGAGGCCCTCCTTCAGAAGCTTCGTCAAAAAGGGTCGGTGATGGAGTATCGCACGGAGTTCGAGAAGTTGGCGAATCGGGTTCAGTGGCCGGAGAGGACACTCTACAGCTGTTTCATATCTGGTCTCAAGGAGTACATTCGCGACGAGGTGCAGGCACTCATGCCCCGTTCCTTGAACCACGCCATTACCTTGGCACGAATTCAGGAGGAGAGGTTCAACAGGCAGCGGGCGCGTCTCACGAGTAGGCCGCCTTCGACCCCGGCCACAGCGGCACGCTGGGAGCAGCCTGCGGGTAACAAACTGACGGTGACTCGATTGTCTTGGAGCGAGTTGGCCGCTCGGAAGGAGAAGGGCCTATGCTTTAATTGCGACAAGAAGTTTGTGTCGGGGCATAAATGCCAGAAGCTACAGGTTTTCATGCTGCAACAGGATGGAGACGAGCCGACGTCGGTTGAGGAGTTGGAGGTGGACGTGGACTTGGACGAGACGGAATTCGGGGTCTCTTTACATGCTCTCGAGGGTTGTGCTCCCCCGCTTACTATGCGGTTGGCGGGCCGGATTGCCCAAGAGAAGGTTACTATCCTGGTGGACAGTGGGAGCACCCACAACTTCATACATCCCGACGTGGCACAGCGAGTTGGGCACCTGGTTGACAAGGGAGCGGCTTTTCACGTTATGGTGGCGGATGGCAGCAAGCTGCAGTGTGAGGGGGTGCTGAAAGGAGTGGAGATGCGGATACATGGTTATGTGGGACGGACTGACGTCTACCTGCTGCCTATTCGAGGTTCCGACATGGTGTTGGGAGTTCAGTGGTTGCGCCAGCTACAGCGTGTGACTTTTGATTGGAAACACATGACCATGGAGTTTGTACATGGCGAGAAACAGTTTTGCCTGAAGGGTATGATGTCATCCCCTGTTAAAGAGGTTTCTCTTCGCAGCATGCAGCGGTTGAGCGGGGAGGGGCAGATGATGGCCGTCCTCAGGGCGATTCAGACCGGCGATTCCACACCTCTTGAGGTACCGGTTCAGTTACAGTTACTTCTGACAGAGTTTGTTGATGTTTTTCAGGAACCACGCACCTTGCCACAGCCGAGGTTTCGTGATCACCGTATTCCGCTCAAAGTGGGGGCTGAGCCTACGAATGTTCGTCCGTACCGCTACCCACATGTTCAGAAGGCGGAGATTGAACGCCGTGTCCGCGAGATGCTGGAGGCCGGCATCATTCGGCCGAGTACAATTTCTTTATCGGCTCCCATTATTTTGGTCAAGAAAAAGGACGGGTCCTGGCGATTTTGTGTGGACTACCGCGCCTTGAATAGTGCTACTGTCAAGGATAATTTTCCGATTCCTCACATCGAAGAATTACTAGATGAGCTTCATGGTGCACAGCGATTCACCAAGTTAGACCTGCGTTCCGGCTATTATCAAATTTTGATGGCACAGGAGGACATTCATAAGACAGCGTTCCGGACTCATGACGGTCATTATGAGTTTTTGGTTATGGCCAACGGGCTGACTGGGGGCCCCGCTACATTCCAGGCTAACATGAACGAGATATTCAGAGATTTTCTGCGGGTCTTTGTCTTGCTCTTCTTTGATGATATCTTCATCTACAGCGCCAATTGGGAGGACCACGTGGAACAGGTCCTTGGTCGACTGCGCCAGCACCACCTGTATGCCAACCGTTCCAAGTGCTCTTTCGGACAGGAGGAGGTGGAGTATTTAGGCCATTTGGTCTCTGGTCAGGGAGTGCGGGCCGACCCGCGGAAGATACAGAGTATGCAGTCCTGGCCGCGACCGGTGACTGTTCGAGCCTTGCGGGGTTTTTTGGGGCTCACCGGGTACTAACGGCGCTTTGTGCAGGACTATGGCAAGATCGCTAGGCCATTGACCCAACTTCTGCAGAAGGATTCTTTCTCTTGGAGTGAGGAGGCGGAGGAGGCATTTCAGGCTCTCAAGCGAGCCATGACCTCCACACCAGTGCTGGCACTACCAGATTTCACGCAGGAGTTCATTTTGGAGACGGATGCGTCGGGAGTCGGCATCGGGGCGGTGCTAATGCAGGCGGGGCGGCCCATAGCCTTTTACAGCAAGGCATTGGCTCCTCGTACCTTGGGTCTCTCAGCCTACGAGAAGGAGTTATTGGCGATCATTCATGCAGTGGCCGTTTGGCGGCCCTATTTGCTGGGCCGACACTTCAAGATCCGGACGGACCATCAGAGCTTGAAGCATTTCCTGGACCAGCGGGTCTCTTCGCCTCTACAGCATAAATGGGTTACCAAGCTTTTGGGCTACGACTACGAGATCGTTTATCGCCGGGGCAAGGAGAATGTGGTTGCCGATGCCCTCTCTCATCTCCCAGAGGCAGCTCTTTCTCACCTTTCGGGACCGTTGGTCGATTCCCTGGAGGATATCCAGGAGGTGCTGCGATTCGACACGCTCGGACCATTGGTGGAGGCCCTACAGCGAGGCGAACCAGTAGCGGCCGGCTATCATCTGTGTAATGGTCGGTTGTACTACCGGGGCCGGGTGGTCGTGCCCGCCGATTCAGCTTGGAAGATGGTACTGATGCATGAGTTCCACTCGTCTCCCACAGGGGGGCATGCGGGGGTGCTTCGAACCCTTCAGAGGGCACGTGCAAATGTTTTTTGGGCCGGCATGCGACGGGACATTCAGCAGTTTGTTCGGCACTGTGACATCTGCCAACGGCAGAAATATGAGACTTCTTCTCCTGTAGGGCTGCTCGTGCCATTGGACATCCCGCAGCTTGTTTGGGACACGGTGTCCATGGACTTTATTGATGGGCTGCCTAAGTCTAAAGGCAAGTCCGTGATTCTGGTCGTGGTGGATCAGCTCTCCAAGTATGGCCATTTCCTGGCCCTCAGTCATCCGTATACCGGGGAATCTGTGGCGGCACTCTTCGCTCGGGAAATCGTTCGTCTGCATGGTCTTCCTCGTGCCATTATTTCTGATCGAGACCCCACCTTCGTCAGTGGGTTTTGGAGGGAGCTTTTCCGGTTGCAGGGCACTCGCTTACACTTTAGCACGGCACATCACCCGCAGTCGGATGGCCAGACCGAGGTGCTCAATCGGGGTGTCGAGACGTACCTTCGTTGCTTTGTTATGGATGAGCCTCGGAGTTGGCCGGATTGGTTACACTGGGTTGAGTACTGTTACAACACGTCATATCATTCAGCCAGCAGGATGACGCCGTTTGAGGTGGTTTACGGGCGGCCGCCGCCGTCTTTGGCTAGCTATTAGCCGGGTAGCACAGCTCTTCCGGCCGTGGATCGTGCTCTTCTGGATCGGGATCGCATGTTGGTCACTCTTCGGGAGAATCTCCGCCTGGCACAGGAACGCATGAAGACTCGGGCGGACAAGCACCGTACGGAGCGGGAGTTCGTCGTGGGTGACGAAGTTTTTCTCAAGCTCCAGCCGTACCGCCAGTTGTCCGTGGCTCGTCGTGGCAACCAGAAGCTGTCACTTGTCCCCGCGCTACTACTGCCCCTTTCAGATCATCAGCAGGGTGGGGCCGGTAGCCTACACTTTAGCTTTGCCGGAGGGGTCCCGCATTCATCCTACGTTCCATGTCTCCTTGCTCAAGCGGAAGTTGGGTCCGCATGTCCAGCCCAGTACTGACCTGCCCGAGGCTACTTCTCTGGGGGAGCTGCGGCCGCTGCCCGAGGATATTTTGGGGCACCGGTGGAAGAGTCGGGGCACGAAATACCGGCCCGAGCTCTTGGTCAAATGGCAAAACCTATCGCCAGCACACAACTCTTGGGTGGACTTCTTCGACTTCAAGGAGCTCTACCCGCACTACCACCTTGAGGACAAGTTGGCTCTTGATGGGGAGGGGAATGTTACGCCCTGCTACGCTTTGCCGGGCATCATTATGTTCGGAGAACCAGGGGCGCGCTAAACAACGGGGTTGAACCTTCGGGTTCAGCCCCCACTCAGTGAACCGGCGGCCAGGGGCTGAACCAGGCGGGTTCATCCCCCCTTGGAGGGGTCGGCCGGCCCTTCCATGCCCGGATATATTTATATCCGGGCAGCCCCCCTTTGGGGGTTATGAAGATTGTTATCAGGTAGCCTCCTTCTTCCTCCCTAACCCTAAATTCCCTTAGTTTTCTCTAGATCTCTCTCTCGTAGTTGCTCTCCCGTAGTTTTGCCCTAACATTATGTTGCTGGAAGAGCTCTCTCTACAGACTTGGCAGGTACGATGGCTCATGTTCGCACTACCTTTGTATCTTCTAAAGGGTCATCCTCTTTTTGGATCATTGACTCGGGAGCATACGACCATATGACAGGATCTACTATGGGTATTTCTTCTGTTTCTCCTGCATCTGACAGTGTGATGTTGGTGTTACCATTGTGATCTGAAAGTGATCAAGTATGTAATCTCACTGCCAACGCAATATGAGCCTATCAGGGTTGCACATAAGAGCATTTAAGGAATTTGGATGAATGGATTATGTTGGTCTTACTCATGTGATGAGTGGAGGACCAAGCACTGGCAGGCATTGAATGTGTTGAGTCCACTCAGCCAGGCGTCGAGTGCGTCGAGACCATTCGACGATTCGTCGATTCAAGTGTTGATTCGTCGAGTTGGCGTCGAGTGCGTCGAGACCATTCGACGATTCGTCGAGTCAAGTGTTGATTCGTCGAGTTGACGTCGAGTGTGTCAAGATCCTTCGACGATTCGTCGATCCAAGTGTTGATTCGTTGAGTCTGGCTTTGAGTGCGTCGAGACCACTCGATGCTTCGTCGAATCAAGTGTTGATTCATCGAGGCGTTGAGAGCGTTGAGTCCACTCGACGATTCGTCGAGTCAAATGTTGATTCGTTGAGTCAAGTGTTGTGGCCACTGCCAGGCGTTGAGTGCGTTGAGTCCACTCGACGATTCGTCGAATCAAGGGTTGATTCGACGAATCATATTCCATATTCTACGGGTCTGCCGATAGCGGCGACTTTCTGTTGTTTATTCCTTTGGGTATAAATAGAAGCTAGGAAGCACCGGTACGGGTACGGGTATCGGATACGATACGTATCTGGTACGGCGGTACGACAAAATTTAAAAAACAAGGATACAGATACGTCATGATATGTTATAACAAATATAAGATATATTTATATATCACAAGTACAATAAATAGTTCTCAAAACATCAAACATAAATCATAACTTGAAGTACAAGTTCACAAATCAATGCAACATAACATGAAGTTTTCAAACACTAAACATTCATAAATATTACAAAATTTAACATCTTATATGTTTAACCAAACAACAACAACATTCAAGCCTCTTTATATGTTTATCCAAAAGAGAGAAAATTAAACTTAAGTCAACTTATCAGTTTTTATTTCTTTTTCTTCATTGTTGGAGATCAACTTCATTGTTGGAGATCAACATCTTCAATCTTTGGTTAGTCTAGAGACAAGTTAGCTGTTTTGTTAATAACTTGCGTTGAATCAACACGTTCAATACATGTACTTGTAACAAAAACGTACCAATACCAGAAACATACTCGGTACAGATACACAACTTAATTGAACGTATCAACGCTTCTTAGCATAGAGCGAACTTTTATTTACCGTAGAAAAATAGCTCCTATCACAATATGCAGAATGATGTGCTAAGTCCAAGTGTGTCCACATAGGTGTATCCGTCGAGTATCGGGTACGTACCGGTACCGGATATGTATCCGGTACCGGTACGTTGCCTTCGGGGAAGTATCCGTGCTTTATAGAATAGAAGATGTCTTAGGGTTTTGCGGCACACACGCGTGAAAGTGAAAGCCGATAAGTACCTGTGCGAAACCCGAGACAAAAAAGGCCGAAGGAAAGCGTTCCCGAAAATCCTGATCCCGTCGCTCAGCCCGTTTCCGGCGCCTGTCGTCGTCGCCTCTTCTGGAACAGATCTAGCAGTCTGTGAAGATGTAAAGTGCTTTCCTCCAACCTAGATCTTGTGTGACAAGAGTCTAAGGGTTCTCTCGTTCATGCGAATCACCTGTAGAGGCGCAGACACTATTCTGCGCTCGGAACTCCAGCCGCTAGTGACGTCGGATTTCTTGGAGCATCTCGGTTGAGTAGAGACTCAATCACGCAAAGGTAAATTTTGATTTACAGCATTTTACTTTTTGATCAATGTTCATCGCAAGATCTATTTATTTTGGGCTTTTCTTGTTTCTTCTTCAGTTGCGCACAAGTGTTGTGTCGTATAAAAAATTTCAACAGTGGTATCAGAGCGAGGTTAAGCGATGATCATTGTTTCAGAAGTTGTTAAATCTATTGCGTGTAGATCTGGAATTTAGAAGTGTTCTAAATGCCCAAATCTATTCTTGGAACTCCGCCAAGAACGCATATGATTTCTTTGTGATATCTTTATTACTCTTTAACAGTAACCGTCCTTCTTGTTAGTTTGTGAAACCAAGTGTGTTAGATTTTGAATCTCACATAGAGAGACGAGCTTGTCTACTGTGTAAGTGGAGTTAATGTTGTTCATGTCCAGTGCATGTAAATCTTAAGATTTAAAAGGGTTCTAGATATTCAAATTTTGCCCAGTTCGTCAAGTGTTAATGATTTTTCTTGTGCACATCTGGGATGCATCTGGATTGTGAATTCTGTCAAGTTTTATTTTGTGGATGTGCACATTGATTTATTGTTAATCATGATTAAGTGTGAATCAATTATCTCAAAAATCTCTTATATAATATTAAGTATTTGAATGTCTTCCGATAGATGACACTCTTCCTGCCTCGATCGATGAAGTGTGAGCTTGTCAAAGCAAGGTGCATTAATCTATCTTGGTAAGGGTGCGAGCGGATAATTATGACATCCCACTGTCGATATCGAGTCAAACTTAACTTGGTGGCTTCAAAGGTTGAGTGCTCAGAGACATGGGGTTAGCATGCATCATATGATGGATGCGAATAAAGAGTTATTTACCTTTCATACAAGAGTTGCATAATGATGCAATCGGCAAGCGTTGCCTACTTATATGCTATATTATGAGAGAAAAGCCAAAGTTGACTCATGTTGTTGGTGAAATACGGATCTTGTCCACTAAGAGAGTAGCTCGCCTAAACTCTCTGAATTGATATTGGGGGTTATCAGTTTGATAAAAATAGTGGGAGTAATTTTAATTAAAATCTTAATTGAAATAAATAAATGTATTTTGAAATGTAATACTGAGGTTTTATTTGCACAAATCCTTGTAGAATTTCCATGACAAGTGGATCTCATTCAACCCTGTCCCTCAGAGCCATCCTTGAGAAGAAGAAACTGAGCGGGACAAATTATTTGGACTGGTACAGGAACCTGAGAATTGTTCTCAGGCAAAAGCGTAAGCTCTATGTCTTGGAAGAGGAATCACAGGAAGAGCCAATCGGGAATTTGTCTCGAGCTGATAAAGATGCTTATAAGAAGTATCAAGATGACTGTTTGGATGTCGAATGCCTCATGCTGACAACAATGAACTCTGAGCTTCAAAAGAAACATGAGAACATGGGTTGCAAAGAGATTAACGAGCATCTCAAGAAAATGTTTCAAGGGCAGGCTCGGCAAGAGAGGTTTGACGTCACCAAGGCGTTGTTTCAGTGTAAGATGGGAGCTCGAGACCTGGTAGGGAATCACGTACTTAAGATGATTGGGTATATAGAGAACCTTGAAAGACTGGGGCAGAGTTGTCTATAGACCTGATCCTACAATCGTTGTCGGACAGTTACGAGCAGTTTGTCTTGAATTACAATATGAATGAAACAGACAATAAACTGCCCGAACTCCTAGGCATGTTAAGAACTATTGAGATCAATATGAAGAAGGTCAAGCCTGCTAGCCTCATACTGATGGTGCATAAAGGCAAGGGCATGACCAATGGTTTCAAGAAGACTAAGGTTGGACCTAAGTCATCTCTTGAGCCCAAGTCTTCAGCACTGAAAAAGAAATGCTTGACGAAGTAAGGGAAATGTCACCACTATGGCAAGACTGGTCATTGGAGGAGGAACTGTCCTTCTTATATTGAGGGTCTACAAAAAATGAAGAGAGGTATGTCTTCCGTTTCAAGTATTTATGTTATAGAGATAAACTTTTCTGCTCCTTCATCTTGGGTATTGGATACCAGATGTGGTTCTCACATTTGTATAAACGTGCAAGAACTGGGAAGGAGAAGAATGCTGAGTAAATGGGAGGTGGACCAGCGTATTGACAATGAAGCAAGAGTTGTTGCTGTCGACGTAGGAGTTTACCGTCTTTCTTTGCCTAATGGGCTTGTAATAGAACTTGATAATTATTATTATATTTCTTCCATAACTAGAAATATTATATCTATTTCACGTTTGGACATGATTGGATTTTCTTTTATTATTAAGAACAAATGTTGTTTTATATTTAAGAATGATGTTTGTTATGCTATAGCTCAAATGTTTAATGATTTATATATTTTGAACTTAGATCATCAGATATATAATATAAAAAATACTAAAAGACTAAGAACGAATGACTCGAACCCTATGTACCATTGGCATTATCGTTTGGGCCATATAAATGAGAAATGCATATCCAAACTCCAAAGAGATGGACAACTGGACTCATTTGATTATGAATCATTTGAGAGATGCAAATCATGTTTGTTAGGCAAGATGACTAAAGTCCATTTTACTGGCTTCAATGAGAGGGCTGATGATCTCTTGGATATAGTATAAAGTGTTGTATGTGAACCCATGAGTTTTATGGCTAGAGATGGGTATTTCTACTTTGTTATATTTACTGATGATTTCAATAGATACAGAAATGTGTATCTTATGAAGTGCAAATCTGAAACCTTTGAAAAGTTTAAAGAGTTTAAGAATGAAGTAGAGAACCAGCTGGGTAAGATGGTTAAAGCACTCTGATCTAATCGAGGTGGCGAATACCTAGGTCATGAGTTTCGTAATCATTTGAAAGAGTGTGGTATTATATCATACCTCACTCTACCCAGAACACCGCAGCATAATGGTGTGTCTGAGCGGAGGAATCGTACTCTGTTAGACATAGTACGGTCGATGATGAGTCATACAGATCTGTTTGTTTCCTTTTGGGGTTTTACTCTAAAGACTGATGCTTTTACAATAAATCGTGCTCCAACGAAAACGGTTCTGAAGACACCATATGAGATATGGACTGGGAAGCATCATAGTATGTCTTTGATTAAGATTTGGAGCTATGAGGCATACGTGCGACGTCAAATGCCTGACAAGCTGAAACCCAAGTCAGATAAATGTTATCTTGTGGAATATCCAAAGGAAACTAAAGGGTATTATTTCTACCTACCGTCTGAGGGCAAAATGTTTGTTGCGAGGACCGGTGTCTTTCTTGAGAAAGAGCCCTTAAGTAAAAAGACTACCTGGGTAGAACTTGAAGAAGTTCAAGAACCACAAACAGTGAATAAACCGGAATTGGAACCTGAGCAAGGACTACAAAATGTTATAGCTAGTGAACCTACTCAAGAAACACAAATTCCACGTACATCTGGTAGACAAAAGTTTGAGCCTGAAAGATATAGATTTCTCGTGTCTCAAATAGGTAATATGTTGTTTATGGATCATGATGATGAGTCTGCAACCTATCAAGAGGCTATGAGTGGACTAGACTTCAGGAAGTGGCTTGAGGCCATGAAATCTGAAATGGACTCCATGTATGCAAACCAAGTTTGGACCTTGGTGGAACCACCTGAAAGGGTATGACCAATAGGGTGCAAGTGGGTCTTCAAGAAAAAAACCGAAATGGATGGGAATGTACAGACATTCAAAGGGTAACTGGTGGCTAAAGGTTTCAAGCAAATTCATGATATTGACTATGATGAGACTTTTCCTCTGTTGTTATGGTTAAGTCTATCAGAATTCTGCTTGTTATTGCTGTGTATTATGACTACGAGATCCGGCAGATGGATGTCAAAACGACTTTTCTAAATGGAAACCTCCTTGAGGAAGTGTATATGATACAACCTTAGGGTTTTATATCTTCAGATGAAGCCACTAAAATATGCAAGATGCAGAGATTCATTTATGAATTAAAACATGCTTCTCGAAGTTGGAATCTTCGTTTTGATGAAAAGATCAAAGAGTTTAGTTTTATCAAGAACGAGGATGAACTGTTTGTTTACAAGAGGATTAATGGGAGCATTGTTGTCTTCTGATATTGTATGTAGATGACATACTGTTGATCGGGAATGACAAACCAACCCTACAAGTTGTTAAGAACCTAGGGAACTGCTTTTCTATGAAGGACTTGGACGAAGCGACTTACATACTTGGTATTAAAATCTATAGAATTAGATCAAAAAAACTGTTGGGTTTGACCAAAAGTACATACATTGAGAAGGTGTTGAAACGGTTCAGTATGCTTGAGTCCAAAAAAGGATTCTTACTCATGTCTCATAGTGTGAGTCTCTCTAAGGATCAGTGTCCTAAATCTTGTGAAGATAAGGACCGCATAAAGTTGATTTCATATGTTTCGGCAATTAGATCAATCATGTATGCAATGATATGTACTCGACCCGATGTCTCTTATGTTTTGAGCATGACTAGCAGGTATCAGTATGATCCCGGTGATGGTCACTGGATAGCCGTTAAGAATATCCTAAAGTACTTGAGAAGGACTAAGGATACGTTCTTGGTGTTTGGCGGAGAGGAAGAGCTCGTTGTAAAGGGTTACATGGATGCTAGCTTCCAAACTGATAGGGATGACTCAAAGTCTTAGTCAGGGTTTATATTTTGCCTAAATGGAGAAGCTGTTAGCAGGAAGAGTTTCAAGCAGGAGACAGTTGTTGATTCTACAACTGAGGACGAGTATATCGCAGCTGCTAATGCAGCGAAGGAGGCTATATGGATTAGGAAATTTATCGGCGAGTTAGATATAGTTTCTGTCATTGTTGGTCCCGTAGTTCTCTACTGTGACAACAACGGTGCAATTGCACTTGCTTCAGAATCTAGATCTCATCAGCACTCCAAGCACATACTTCGGCGGTTCCATCTTATTCGTAAGATTGTCGATCGAAGAGATGTGAACATTTGCAGAGTGTCGACTGAAGAAAATATTGCGGATACAATCACAAAGCCTCTCGCACAGAGAAAGCATGATGGTCATATTAGATCAATGGGTATAAGATACCTGAATGATCAAATATAGTAGAAGTCTTGTGGATTGTATATTTATCGGTTGTTGTAATAATTCATTTGATGAATAGAGTATTATACATTTCATTTTATATTTATGACAATTTCTTTTATTGTGTAAATTCATTTTTATTTTGATAGATTAATTTAACGTAATAAATGTCCTTAAATGTTTGCTTTCATAAGAGTCAAGTGATGACTTGAAAGTGAGAGTCTATGTTCTTAGAAGCTTCATTCTTAAATGGTCCCTGGTCGGCGTATCATCTTAGAAGCTAAGGGCGATGATGATACATTAAGACTAGCATATGCGTTGACTGATAACTGGTTCTCATAGGTCATGATATTGTGATATCAAGTCATCACATGAGTATTTGTTAGTGAACAAGTTGTACTGGACAGACCCACCATGAGAATACTTTGTGGATTTTTATATGAACGTGTCACAAGTATGGCTCAAATGACAATGGTGTTTGTGGTTCTTTGACCTGAAGTCACAGCATTCATCAAGTGAGGAAGAACGTGTTTTGATACTATCAAAAGTCCAGTCTTGAGAAAGTTGGATGATAAAGGTGGTTATTGGGTACGTTATGAATCATTTGGGTGTTTGCGTGTAGACAGAGATGAGATTTGTCCTCCTATATGACAGGAGTTGCATCCAAGGACCCCATGATGGAATGAGACTGAGAAATGCATAGTCATACTTGGTTGAGTCAATATATGATATTGGACTCACCAATTTCTGGAAGTCCATTCTAGATCAGGAAACAAGGATTGAATAATTATGAGGGTGGCACGGTCAATACCTCTAGTTCTATCTGAATGTAAGGGACAAAGGGACATGGCAACGCTGTTACATCGGTCACAATGGCTTTTGAGTTATAAACTTTTATTACTTGGGGAGCAATGATGTATTGTTAGATGTCGCTCATTGTTTGTGAAGTTTTTTGTTTGATACTTTCAAGATCAAGTGGGAAACTGTTGGTGTTACCATTGTGATCTGTAAGTGATCAAGCATGTAGTCTCACTGCCAAAGCAATATGAGCCTATCAGGGTCGCACATAAGAGCGTTTGGGGAATTTGGAGGAATGAATTATGCTGGTCTTACTCATGTGATGAGTGGAGGACCAAGCATTGACAGGCATTGAGTGTGTTGAGTCCACTCAGCCAGGCGTCGAGTGCGTCGAGACCATTCGACAATTCGTCGAGTTGGCGTCGAGTGCGTCGAGACCATTCGACGATTCGTCGAGTCAAGTGTTGATTCATCGAGTTGGCGTCGGGTGCGTCGAAACCATTCAACGATTCGTCGAGTCAAGTGCTGATTCGTCGAGTCTGGCGTTGAGTGCGTCGAGACCACTCGACGCTTCATCAAATCAAGTGTTGATTCGTCGAGGCGTTGAGAGCGTTAAGTCCACTCGACGATTCGTCGAGTCAAATGTTGATTCGTTGAGTCAAGTGTTGTGGTCACTGTCAGGCGTTGAGTGTGTTGTGTCCACTCGACGATTCA
Organism: Platanthera zijinensis; assembly: GCA_039513925.1. Taxonomy (NCBI): domain Eukaryota; kingdom Viridiplantae; phylum Streptophyta; class Magnoliopsida; order Asparagales; family Orchidaceae; genus Platanthera; species Platanthera zijinensis. Next base: position 40,855,072 of record CM077094.1, read on the forward strand.
TCGAGTCAAGGGTTGATTCGACAAATCATATTCCATATTCTACGGGTCTGCCGATAGCGACGATTTTCTGATATTTATTCATTTGGGTATAAATAGAAGATGTCTTAGGATTTTGCGGCACACATGCGTGAAAGTAAAAGTCGCTAAGGACATATGCGAAACTCGAGACGAAAAAGGCCGACGAAAAGTGTTTCCCAAAATATCGATCCCTTCGTCATCGCTCACCCTTTCCGGCGCCTGTCGTCGCCGCCTCTTCTGGAACAGATTTAGCAGTTTGTGAAGACTTAGAGTGCTTTCCTCCAACCTAGATCTTGTGTGTCAAGAGTCTAAGGGTTCTCCCGTTCGTGTGGATCACTTGTAGAGGCGCGAACATTATTCTACGCTCGAAACTCCAGCCGCTAGTGATCGTTGGATTTCTTGGAGCATCTCGGTTGAGTAGAGACTCAATCCCGCAAAGGTAAATTTTGATTTACAACATTTTACTTCTTGATCAATGTTCATCGCAAGATCTATTTTTTGGGGGCTTTTCTTGTTCCTTCTCCCGCTGCGCACAAGTGGTGTCGTATAGAAAACCCAACATGTGAGACCTGAGTTATCAAAAGCGCAAGGCGCACCGAGACGCAAAGGGGCCCTGGAGCATAGGCACAAGGTACAGGCGCGTATGAGGCACGTGAGGTACAAAAATGGTGAAAAAAGAAAATTGAGCGAATTGGGCAGTCAATTCGTTGAAATTGAGGAAATTGGGCAGTCAATTCGCTGAAATTGAGCGAATTGGGCGCCCAATTCGCTGAAATTGAGCGAATTGGACCCCCAATTCTATAATATTAATAATCTAGTTAAATGAGATAACTACTATACTAACTTCCTTTCCCTTATCATCACAATAACAATTAGAGTTTTAAAACAATTATTATTCAGAAGAAAAGGAGTAGAAAACAATGAACCAAAGTAAAATCATATCCAAATTTCATTAAAATTGTAATTGATAATCTAAACTTGCAAAACAATGAAATACAATACTCTATCTAAACACATGAGAAGTGATATAAATACATGATAGTCATAATTGATGCATACAGTGTGCAACTAGAAATCAAATAAAAAACTACAGCATGTATTATAAAGCATTAGACAGAGATATGCAAATATAGGGTAAAAGTCTTTGTACCTTTTGAATATCAATGATCAACCTCTCTTGAATTAATAATATAACATGGCTTCCAGCCTTCCACTCAGCTAATGAATGACCAAATCCCTCCATAAAACACAAAGGACGTATAAAAATCAAGAATTCAAGCATAATATAAATGAGATCAGTTTTTGAAGACAATATAATAAAAATAACAACATAAATAAATCAACCTAGACAGCAATCATAATCTACCAAGTCAACAATGCAATGTTTCGCACCAAAAATAAACATAAACTTTAAACTAATGTGCAAGAAAATAACATAACATCACGTCATCACATAGTTTTTCAATTTTTCTTCGCTCTCGTAATCTCGTCATCATTAAGTATTAATTACTCATCGTCTGAATCAATTAAGGTTTCTTCTTCTTCATTGAACTCAGCTTCTTTTTCATCCTCAGCATCATCTGTACGAATTGTTAGAGTAGGTGCCCTCATCTTAGATGTGCTCCCCTTATCAGCTATCATCTTTCCTTTGGATAAGCGCGTAGAGTAGATGTCCACTTCTACTCCACTGGCCCTAGCTACTGCACCCCATGTCAATAAATCATCATCAAAAACTAAATTATCATCAATCTCAACCTCCTCATCTTCCTCCATTCTTCTCATCAGCCATTCGTTGTTGTCGTCAATATCTTTCAGCAAGATCGGATCAATAAGATCCTGTGAATCATATCGCCAATGCAAGACACGATTGTATTTTACAAATACTAAATCATTTAGACGTTGTTTTGCTAATCGATTTCTTTTTTTGAAATGGACTGGCAACATAACAAATAAATAATTAATCAAATAATGATATAAATTAATATTCGCATATTTGTTCAAAAAAATTCATACAAGTTCAAAAAAACTCCAATTACACTCACATCCAGATGAACTGCAAGTGAGACATAGTACCTTTATAGCAAATTTAGTCAAATTAGGAGTATCAGATCCATATGATTGTCACCATTCAGCTGCCCCAAAAAATAAATATCAAAAATTAATAAATCATTCTTAGTAAATAAATTGTTTGTTTGAAACTTGGAATAATATTTAATTTACTAACCAGGAATCTTTGTTTTCCTATGGCGAACTGCAAATTGCATTTCAAATAAATTTTCAGCATTTTTATATAAACTTAGTTGGTCCGTAATTTTATCTTGAATGTCAGGACTTGGAATGAGTCTTTGCATTGTTTGGTATAAATCTCTCATGACTTCTCCATCTAATGTCTTTTCAAGTTTGAATAAAAGAATTTTGGATTTAAATAATGAGCTGTCGCATGCAATGGTCAATGAAGCTGATTTTCCCATCTCTTGTCCACAATCTCCAAGACATCCTTGTATTTCTCCTCTTTCTCATTGAAAGATTTAATGATTGTCTCTTTCGCTTTATCCATAGCCTCATAGATATAACTCATAGCCTGTCTTTTCTCCCCATCTACCAATCTTAGTACCCAAACTAAATGTCCAAAAATCTTCAAAATGTACACAATAGTACTCCAGAAAGAGACCGTGTATATTATGCTTTATACCTGCTTACTTCTTGTTTCCTTTGCCCACTTGCTTGATGTCCACTCAGGTGAAGTGAACATCTTTCTTAGATTGGTCCTCTGCTTATGAATGCGCTGAAGAGCAAGGAAAGAAGTAGCAAACCTAGTAACAGCAGGCCTAACAAGCTCCACTTGCCCGGTGAAGCTCCTTAGCATGTTGACTAGTCCAGGCCGAACATAAATATAACTATTTATATTCATTGTTGTGTCCAATTATCACAATGTCCTAGATTTGAAGAATGCTCACAAGTCAATGGTATACACATCAATGTATGCAGGTTGTTCTTTGTTGAACTGATTTGACAGGTAGTCTGAGTCACAAAGACAGATGGACTCATGACAAGATGCTAGCAAAGCTGAATTATGTCTAAGTTCAGAAGTGTTGAGTGAAGGCAGTTCACTCAACGCCGAAAGACTAAAAGCGTCGAGTGAGGCTCAGACAGTCAAAGTCTCAGTACTGTCAAAGCAGAAATCTGGTTAAGTCCAGAAGCGTTGAGTGAAGGCAGTTCACTCAACGCGTAGAAGCAAAAGCGTCGACAAAACACCCAACAGTCAAAGCCACAGTGTTGCTATCAAGAAATCTGTCTAAGGACAGAAGCGTTGAGTGAAGGCAGTTGCTGAAGAAGAGGAAGAAGGCTCAGCAAGAAAAGATACAGAGAAGAGATAGAGATTAGGCCTGACTTTGAGAAGTGGAGTCCCCAATCAAGAACCATCATCTTGTCTGTCTGGGATCAAATTAAATACCACAAAACTGACAGGGGAAAGCTCTATAGCTCCCTAGAATGGGCCAAGCTTGAAAGGAATGAGGAACTGAGAAGAAAATTCAAAAGGGACAAAAAGTCAGGTGTACTGCCACCAGATGTTGTAGAGCCCAGCAAGTACTTTTCTAAGTTATACAGTTACTTTGAAAGGCAGAAGGAGAAGAAATCAGAAGATTAATGCTCCGTTTGGGGGGATTTATTTTCACCGGTCAAGCGGTCATGACTGCATGAACCGGGACTTAATTAAGGTCCGGTACATGCGGTCGTGACCGCTTGACCGGTGAAAATAAGTCCCCCCAAACGGAGCCTAAGTAAAGGTTGCCAAGACACAAAGCAGGGAAATAGTTATAAGGGAACCTGAAACTTGGAAATGTTCTTGTTTTCCTTAAGGGTTGTAGGAGAGTGATCATTTTATTTCATGCACACTTTCTAATCATGATTTCTTCCTTTAATGAAAATCATATTTTTTTTGTGTGTATAAATTGTTGATTTTTTCTACTGTGATGTTTATCTGCTAAATAAGGTAGTGTATATCATTGACTAAGGTTCTGACATCTTCAAATAGGGAGAGATTGTTGGGTTCATTGATCACAATGTCCTAGATTTGAAGAAGGCCCACAAGTCAATGGTATACACATGAATATATTTGATGCATGCTCTAAGTTTAATGTATGCAGATTGTTCTCTGTTGAACTGACTTGACAGGTAGTCTGAGTCAAAAAGACAGATGGACTCATGACAGGATGCTGGCAAAGCAGAAATCTGGCTAAGTCCAGAAGCGTTGAGTGAAGGCAGTTCACTCAACGCCAAGAGACTAAAAGCGTCGAGTGAGGCTCAGGCAGTCAAAGCCTCAGTATTGCCAAAGCAGAAATCTGTTTAAGTCCAGAAGCGTTGAGTGTAGGCAGTTCACTCAACGCCTAGAAGAAAAAGCGTCGACAGAACACCCAACAGTCAAAGCCGCAGTGTTGCTGTCAAGAAATCTGTCTAAAGATAGAAGCGTTGAGTGAAGTCAGTTCACTAAACGCCTACTCAACAGACAATTCAACTAAGTACAGAAGCGTTGAGTGAAGACAAGTCACTCAACGCCTCATCAAGAAGTCAGGCAAAGGCAGAAAGCGTTGAATGAAGAAGATGCACTCAACGCCTTCATTCAGAGAAATCGAACTAAGTCCAGAAGCGTTGAGTGATGAAGGCTCATTCAACGCCTAAGCTGTTAGACTATAAAAGTCTATATGCATTGAGTGATGAAGACTCACTGAATGCACTCAACGCCTGAAGATGCAGAATTCTGCTAAGTACTTTTGCGATGAGTGACAAGACTTCACTCAACGCCTGAGTAGTCGGTCTGGATTTTTTCCAAGTCCAGAAGCACTGACTCAAGCTGACGTCAGCAGAAATTCAAATATCGAGGGATTTGCGTGCAAGAAGACAAAAGGCATTGTATGCCTTTAGTACAACTATAAATGCAAAAGTGAAGGAGCAGTTGTCATTTCTGGCCCGTCCATACTGCGCATAGAGTCATTAAGCGGCGGGATACAAAAGGATAGATCCGAGAAATTAAAACAGAAGCTTTTGGAGAAAAAGGAGGAAGTCGTCTTCTTCCTCTGGACTGAGTCGAAGCTTTCGAAGAATTTGCTAAAAAGTTAGTCTGTGAATCACAGACAGAGTTTGTTGTTGAAAGAATTTTTCTCTGAAGATCAAATCAACTCTCGACAACAAGGTCAAAAAGATTTCTTTCTGAGTAACAAGAAGCAACCTCTACAGTTACCTCTCAGCACAAGCAGAACCAACCTTGAAAATCTTTTCTTGGTGCAGTGAAGAAGATAGGACTGAGTTTTCTAAGTTCAGGAAGAGGCTAACTCAGAGATAACTTCTCTGGAGTAATTCATCACCAAAAAACATATTCTCTCTGTAAGATCATTCCTGATCTGAGTTGTAAGCCTGAACTATAAAGGCTAAGGAAGGATGCTTCTATGAATCTGAGTGTAGGATCCTTCTGTGGATCTGAGTGTAGGATCCTTCTGTGGATCTGAGTGTAGGATCCTTTTATGGATCTTAGTGTAGGATCCTTCTATGGATCTGAGGTAGGCCTTGTGTGCCTGAGCTGTAAGAGAATCATTCTTTGAGGTAGGAACTTGTGGTAGATCTGAGTGTAGGGCTATCCTCCTAGCCTGAGTTGTAGGACTTTGATTAAAATCTGAGGTAGGTGATCTGTGGATCACTGAGCTGTAGGAGCATCATTTTCTCTGAGTGGTAGGGTCTTGGGCCTGAGGTAGGACTTGGAGGAGTCTGAGAGATCCTGAAGGATCTGTGTTGTAAGCCTTTGGAGCCGAGATTGGAGAAGTTGGCCTTGTCTAACACTTTGTTAGAAAGGTGGGAGGGACAGTGGATGTACTTATACCTTGGGGAACCACTATAAACACTTGTGTGTTGTTGTGTATTATTGAAAGTTAACTCAAAACTAAGTCACAACACACTAAAGTCAAAAGATAGTCATAAACGGCATAAAAACCTATTCACCCCCCCCCCCCCGCCCCCTCTAGGTGTTTAGCTACTCTTAAAAACAAAGACTTTCAGTCGTTACTTTTTTAATTGTTCTACTAATGTTAGACATCTTTCCAATATCCTTTAGCATTAAGTCGATGTAATGGGCGGCACATGCTGTCCAATATAAATGTGGTCGTTTTGCTTTCAATAATTTTCCTATTTCATAACAAACAAATTCAAAGTCAATATATGACATTAAAATTAAATAAATATTAAAAAATGATGATTAATGATATATTTACATGCTAGTACATTATTGCTTGCGCTATCAGTAACAACTTGAACGACATTGGCCGCTCCAACACGTTCCACTACTCTATCAAGCAATTCAAACATCCTCTCTCCAATTTTCGCGTAATTAGATCAATTAACAGGTTCTAGGAAAAATGTACCTTTTGTTAAATTCACCAAAAATTTTATAAAAGTTCTTTGTTTCTTATCTGTCCATCCTTCAGCCATGATAGAACATCCAAACAACCTCCACTCATCCTCATAATTCTTCATCATATTCTTGACTTCAGTTACTTCATTATTCAACAAAGGCATACGAACTTCATGGTAACTGAGTGGTTTAAGTCCAACTCCAAACTATCCAACGGATTCTATCATCACTGCAAAACTAGGATAGGTAACAACATTAAAAGGGATAACTGAATCATACATTCATTTAGCTATATGCTTGCAAGGCCTCCCTCTAAGTTCCTTCTTACACACTTCGTTAATTGAAGTTTGTTTCATTAGCTTTTGTTGACCTTTTTTGCATTTTCTTCTCGATGTTAGGTGCAAAAAAAACATCTGTCGGCCCTTTGGTCCATGGCTTCTTAGGCAAACCGCTTGGTCCGCATTCATGAATCTTCGCTCTGATGTCATCCATATATCCTCATCGCTTCCAAAAGTATCTACATCTGCGAAGTCCGGGAATGCTTGTTTTTTTGTATTGCTTGTAACCATTTTCTTTTCCATATAATCTTGAATTTTTGTCTATACATGTTATGGGTATTTGAGACAAGCTTTGGTATTTCTGAATCCACCAACTAGGTGTTGCTTCGCACGAAAAATTCCACCTTTTGTTACTTTCTCACAGAAATTGCAAGTTAAACCATTTTTATTAGCTGTAGATGTCTGACACACATACTTCCAGCCTAAATCAATCCTAGATTGGATACTGGATGAACTAGATCCACTCGCATCCATTACCAGCTATTAAATCATTTTACAAAAAAAAATGAGAATATATAATAATTAACAAGAGATGAAGAGAATTATGGAAAGTGGAAAACACTGAACTGACCTCCAGTTTACTGTTTTATAGTGAACTGGGCTTCCAGTTCACTGTAAAACTGTGAACTGGGGCTTCCAGTTCACAGTTTTACAGTGAACTGGGGCTTCCGGTTCACTTTTTTTTACAGTGAACGGGGCTCCAGTTCACTGTTGAACTGGAGTCTCAATGAATGTGATCGCAGACTTTCATCTCTAAAAAAAGTACTCAATTATTATTCAGAAGAAAAGGAGTAGAAAACAATGAACCAAAGTAAAATCATATCCAAATTTTACTAAAATTATAATTGATAATCTAAACTTGTAAAACAATGAAATACAGATGCACCATTTAAATCCAGTTCAATTCTAACACACTAATTATGAAATATCTCTAAGTCTCTAACACACAGTATTGCATCAAAGTAACTAATTACTTTGCAAAATCTACAAACCACGGAGAGTATACTTGGTAAATAAAAGTCAACATTGCATACATTTCGGCATCCTCAAACACTAACATCATCAATTTTGACCTTACAGTTATACCCAGTGATAGCATATTGCATACATCTCATGTTTATGTTTTTGCATAAAATTGTAGATTTCATCAACAAAAAATGAATCTGCATGCACTGTGGAGTTCTGTAGATAAATAAGCAACCTACCTAAAGGTGGATCAGCAACAGAAAAAATCAAAGCTTGTATAAGAAATAACAGCAGACAATGCATGCACCAAAAAGTCAACCGGACTGAACCAGCATCTCAATCAATCATATAAAAATTCTGATCTCTATGACTACTTTTTGAATAATTTCAGATGATTCAAAAAAATAGATATAAAACCATTAGGTGTCGTTAACCAGAGATGCCAACTAAATATTTTCTTTTAAATCAATGTCATCCTTCTCCCTAAGCATCTCAGGAGGAAGAATAGTGGCATTCTGATCGCTTTTCGGCACGAGAAATAACAAAGGTAAGGGCAACAATCTCATTATGCTATCGAACAGAAGAGGAAAGGTAAGAGCACAATGCTAATAATGGAACTAGTTTCTACATCAATAAAGCAATGCATCTGCCTGCACCGGAGAGCTTTTGAACAGAAGAGGAGCGGCGGCTGGTGAGCTATCGAACGAAAGAGGAGAGGGCGACAAATTTTGAGCAGCGGGGGAGAGCTCCTTGACGACGGCGCGGGTGTGAAAGGGAGAAATGAGTCCAACACTTCATAAGTTCAAGGAAAACCCTAAACCCCTAATTAAACCGAACCGGCAGCAGAGGCTAAAAGTCAAATAGAAAATCTCTAGGCGCGCCTAATGTGCGCCTAGAAGGCATGCAAGGCGCGTGCCTAGGCGCGCCTGAGGCACTTCGCCCGCCTTAGTCGTGCTTAGGCACCGTAGGTTGCGCCTGGTGCGCCCAGCGCCTAGGCGCGTGCCTTGACAACTTAGTGTGAGACATGCTGATGGATCCTCGGCTTCGGTGACTGGTTAAGGGATTTGGGCATGCTATTTGTTGTAGTTGTTCCTTCATTCGCGACAAATCTGTTGTTTGTGAGCAGTTTAACTAAACAGCTTAACTGTGTTATCGCTTTTTTCTCTTCTCCTTGTGTTTTCCAGGACCTAGCGAGTGGGAAGACGATTGGTGGTGAACATGAGTCTGGTGGTGTGTATTTCATGGACACCGGTCATGCTTTTGGTACTCAAAAGTCTTTCAATCTATATCAGTTGATGGCGTGGCAAAGAGATTTGGGCATGCAAGCTTGAAGGCCTTAAAGACTATCTTTCCAAGTTTTTTTGATGTAGCTAAATCTACCTTAAACTGTCAATCTTGTGAATTTCATAAACACTGTAGAACCAACTATGCTCCTAGCAGGAGTCGAAGTACGTGGTGTTTTGATTTGATACATTCTGATGTCTGGACATCTATTTGTTCTTTGAATGTATTTCAATATTTTGTTTCTTCATTGATGATTACTCACACTTTACTTGTGTTAACCTTATGAAAAGAAAAAATGAGGTCTCTGAAATATTTCAACTATTTTATCATCATGTGCAAACTCAGTTTGAAGCTAAGATTTAAATTCTTAGGAGGGATAATGGAGGTGAATTCACAGGTGGTGATTTTCAGAGGTTTTTGGAAGATCACATTCTGTCTTCTGCTACCGACTCTGATGGCGATGAAGACAGCAGCTTCGGAGAGAGCGGCGACGACAACGATGGTGATGACGAGGAGAGTGGCATGGAAGACGTTGGTGACGAGGAAGAACTGTCGTATCATTGAGAGTACTTTTTGTTTATTGCAAGAGATGCATGTTGGTGCAATATTTGTCACCTAGTTCTTCCACACTCAACCACCAACTGGGAATACGATGGAGAGATCGCAGACCCCAACTAATCGGTTACTTTGCCCCTGGAGGGTATGGAGAGCAAAAAGAGAGCGCAGAAAGGAAGGGGGTGCCGCTGGCAGCGGCAAACAAAAGACTGTCACTCCACGATGAATACCTCTCTTGCGACAGGCTTATGGATTATATCAGAAGAGGATTACAAGTGGAGTGCGAATACTTATGAGTATGCGCGCGCACAAGCTGAAAGAGGAGAAAAGTGAAGGGACTTAGTGTTCGCACCTACAACTGGGCAGGTTCTGGGCTATGTCCGGTCACCCGTTCGAGCACCCCTGGCCCCTATTTAAACTTGAGGATAGGCTGCTCGGACGGTTCACGAAAAGACGGGCGTTTAATGTCACATTAAACACAACATTAAATGCGTCGCCGCCCGGGATACAGGAAGAATCGGGCGGCGCAGGGGTAAGAGAAGAGACCGCACGTAACCGCGCGGTGCCTCCTAAACTGATGTCGAAGAGGGGAGTTCACGCGGGCCCAGGAGCAGTGCTCACTGCGACCTCTTGGGCGGCTCTCCGAATTGTTCTTTGATAGGTCGCCTGAAGAGTGTCTGCGTCGAATACTGCAGCGTCCAAGACATAGAACGGGGCGAGTACCCAGAGTGACCTCCTGGAGAGCGTCCGTGAGTACCAGGAATGACTGTCTAGGGAGACTTGCCTCTGTTATTGCCTGATGATGTCTTCCTCTATCGCAGGATTTGGGTTAACATAATCCCCGCACTTTTTTGGCAGACGGCGTGGGCTCCGAAAAAGTAGACTAATAACCGCAAAGACTGTGCCCGAGCTTCGCACTCTTTGAGACCTATAAATAGCGCAGGCTAGCCAAACCTTTAGCCATTTTCCTCTTGAACTCTGGCTCTGGGACCTCCTGTTAGTAAGAATGACCGGCATAAACCAGGAGGTCCTGAAAAAGTTGATGGCGAGGCCCAGCGTACTAGCCAAGACTTCTTTGTTGTGATCTCTTGCTGGGAACACGTCGAGTGGAGCAGGCTCACAGGAGTACTTGCAGAAAAAGGTGACCAGGATGGCCCGTCCCGTTAGAGTGCGGGCAACCACCTGGAGCGCTACCTCATCGACCGAAGGAACTCTTTGAGTGGTGATAGACCTGGTGAGAGGGCCCGTCATCCGCAACGCCGTTGGGGAGGAGATGCTGGCGAAAGTGCCATCCTTTCTATGGGTGCCCGAGTGAATGACCGCCACCGGGAGTGCGCCAACGGATGATAGCCTCGCGGGGGATTCCGCATTCGACGCCTCCGAGGGAGTGATTTCCGGCACAATGTTTGAAGAGGCCGGAAAGAACCGGGAGGACGTCGCGACGAAGGGTCGGCTTAGAATGGCTCAGCTGGAGGAAGAGGTTGCATGGATACCTGCAGATGATGAGAAAATACTAGGGAACGTAGCTGAAGACGAGCCACCGTTGAAGCGGGTGAGGCCTATAGAGACCGCAGATGAGCGGGACTTGGTCAAGAGACGGCTGACGCGCGATCGCGCAGACACACTCGCTTATCCGCTGAAGGCCCGAGAGTCAATCAACGTGCCCCGGTCATAGGGGCGAATTTGGGGGTGTTGGGTTCATTGCTCATAATGTCCCAGATTTGTAGAAGTCAAACAAATGAATGGTATACACATAGTTGTATTTAATGTATGTTCAAGTTCATGCATGCAGGTTGGTCCTTGTCAAATTGATTGGACAGGTATTTCAAGTGGTTGTGATAGGTGGTCACATGGTAGAGAAGTGGAGAGACAGAAATCTGTCTAAGTCTACAGGCGTTGAGTGAAGTCAGTTCACTCAACGCTAGATGTCAAAGAAGGATGTTGGAAGGCTGAAAATCGCCTAAGTCCACAGGCGTTGAGTGAAGCCAGTTCACTCAACGCCAGATGTCAAAGAAGGATATTGGAAAGGCTGAAAATCGCTTAAGTCCACAGGCGTTGAGTGAAGCCAGTTCACTCAACGTCAGATGCCAAAAAACGCTGAGTAAGGTGTGAACAGTCAAAGCCTAGCAGTCTGCAAAACAATTCTGCGGCTAAGTCCACATGCGTTGAATGAAGACAGCTCACTCAACGCCATATATCAAAAGGCGTCGAGTATAGCTGAGGCTGTCAAAGCCTCAGCATTGGCAAGCTGAAAAATAGACTAAGTCCAAAATCTTTGAGTGGAGACAGCTCGCTCAACGCCTGAATAAGGAAGCGTTGAGTCAAGCTCACGCAGTCAAAGCTTTTGAAGATTCTGTCAAACAAATCCGGCTAAGTCCAGAAGCGTCGAGTGAATACAGCTCACTCAACGTCAGAGAAGAAAGCGTCGTGTGATGTCAGAGCTCAAGGAAAGATGGACAGAAAAATCTGAATAAGTCCAAAGGCAATGAGTGAAGTCAGTTCACTCAACGCTCTCAACGCCTAGCAGATAAAGAAAGTTATAGCTAAGTCCAGAGGCGTTGAGTGAAACCAGTTCACTCAACGCCTAGCAGATAAAAAAAGTTGCAGTTAAGTTCAGAGGCGTTGAGTGAAGTCAGTTCACTCAATGCTCTCAACACCTAGCAGATAAAGAAAGTTGCAGCTAAGTCCAGAGGCGTTGAGTGAAGCCAGCTCACTCAACGCACTCGACGCCTAAGCAAAGTAGAAGAATTGGCTAAGTCCAGAGACGTTGAGTGAAGGTCATTCACTCAACGCACTCAATGCTTGGATTGAATATGAGAATTTTGGTAAGTTCGCAAATGCTGACGTCAGCAAAAGTCAACAAAAGTCAATATGATTCAAATTAGTAGCGGGAAAGCAATAGAACAGGACAAATAGCGTCGCAGGTCTACAGGAAGACTTTTTCTGTAAAAGCCAAGTTGCAGCCAACAACTTCAGTGGAGCCCACGGGTCATATAGCCGTTGGATGGCTGAAGATAAAAGGGACAAGATCTGGAGCTGAGAACTCAACTTTTAGGGTTTTATTCATTTCGAAAAATTGCGGTTGAACTTCATCTTCATCGTCATTATTGTCGTGCTTGAAGCAAGAAGTTGAATCAACTGATCTAAAAGTTCCTCAAGTTAGCTGTAGCTCTTTTGATCAGCTACAACAAGTTCAGAAAAGTTTTTCTGAGAAAAAAGAAGTGGAGACTTTAATTTTCTGCAGTCAAGGTTAGTTGTTTGAAGAAGAAAAAGAACTGTCTACTCCTTTGTCTTCAACAGCAAGTTCAACAACTTTGGTTTCTGAGATACTTCCAGCACAAGCAGCAGTCTACTGAAGAATTCATTTTCTTGTTGCTGAGAAAAAGGTAGGGCTGAGGTAAACTCAGTCCAGGAAGACAGACACAGAGAAATTTCTCTGGTGTCAAATCAACCACATCAACAAACCAAACTTTCTTTCTGAAGGATCCATTCTTGGATCTGAGCTGTAGGATCCTTTTGGATCTGAGTTGTAGACCTGATTTATAAAGACTGAGGTAGGATCATTTGTTGATCTGAGTGTAGGGTCTATGTGTCTGAGGTAGGGACTTTGGCCTGAGGTAGGATCTTAACAGATTTGAGCTGTAGGAGAGTTTTACTCTCTGAGTTGTAGGGCTAACCTCCATAGCCTGAGCTGTAGGACTTGTGTTCAAGTCTGAGGTAGGTGGTCTTTTGATCACTGAGTTGTAGGAGCAAGCTTGCTCTGAAGTAGGGCCTTGTGCCTGAGTTGTAGGTCTTGGAGGAGAATGAGAGATCCTGCGAGATCTGGGTTGTAAGCTCTTAGGAGCCGAGTTTTGGAGAATGGTCTTGTCTAACAAGCTGTTAGAAAGGTGAGGGACAGTGGACGTACCCATAATCTGGGGAACCACTATAAATATTGTATGTGTTTTTGTGGATTGTCTTGAAAGCAAGCAAACCTAGCTAACTCACAACACACCAAGTTTAAAAAAATCTTAAAAGACTAGAAAACTTATTCACCCTCCCCCTCTAGGTGTTTAACTATCTTGGAATTAAAGACTTTCAAGTGATATCGGAGGGAGGTTATTTAAGAAGGACCTAACAGTCAGAGCAGATCTCAAAGGATAGCTGAAACAAGTATACTTATGGGTTCAAGAGAGAACCATAAGGGGCTGGCTTCCATGAAACTTTCGATCTACAGAAAGGAGAGTTCTGGAAACTGGAAAGAGAGGGTCATATTATTTATGGAAGCCTCTGACTCAAGGATCTTTGTGACAGTCAAAGAGGGACCTTTCATCCCTATGAATGTCTCAGCTCTGGATGCAACAATCCAGACACAAAAGACATATTCTGAAATGACCAAGAATGAGTTCATATTGGTTGGACTGGACAAGAGGGCACAAAACATAATTGTTAGTTCCATAGATGATTCCACCTTTCAGAATCCGGTTCACTGCCAGACCTCCAGGGAGATGTGGGACACTCTAGTGATCTACATGGAGGGAACTGAAGAGGTCAGAGATGACAGGAAGTCCATGCTCAACCAGGAGTATGAGGCTTTCAGGCAGTCCAAGGGAGAGAGCATAGTTGTATGCTATGAAAGGTTCATCAGGATAGTGAATAAGCTGAAGACCTATGGGGGGGTCTTCAGCAATTATGAGTTGAATGACAAGTTTCTCACATCTCTAACAAGAGACTGTGACACAAAGATGTGTCATCAGAGAGGTGGTCAAGCTAACTGACACTCCTCCCCATACTCTATTTGGAAAGCTAACTCTCTTATGAGATGCAGCTGGCTGCCAGGAAAGAGGAGGAGACCATCAACAAATCCCAGGACAAAGAAAAGACTTTGGCCTTCAGAGCAGACAGCACCAAGAGGAGCAAGGAGAGGATTCCCTCTCCTCCAAGGAGGCCTGCTGACTCAGACAGCACAAGGTCAAGTTCATCTGACAGCAACATGTCAGATGAAGACTTTGCTGCCTTCTCCAGGAAGCTTCAAAAATTGATGAAGAGGAAGCAGTAGAGGAGCAGACCTTCCTCCTCTCATCACAAGGAGGACTACTACAACGCAGAGAAGAAGCACTCCAAGGGACGCAGGTATGACTCTAAGCATAGTAAACATGTTTCCTCTAAAGTTGTTTACTGCTGTTACAGCAAACCTGGGCATGTAATAGTTGACTGCCCAGTCAAGAGAAAGGAGGATGGTGAGAAGAAACATCACCAACACAAGGGCAAGAAGGACAAGTACTTCATTGCACAGAAGGAGAAGAGTTGGACTGACTCATCTTCCTCTGATTCTGAAGAAGAAGCCCTCATTGGGCTGCTGGCTGCAATTGCAGATGAAGTTGAAGACTGTCCTAATGCCAGGACAGGTAACAGGGCCCCTCTGTCACAGTCAGGCTGTGACTCAAAGGAGGATGATGAGGATGAAGATGTCTACAGCTGCTGTGGGCTGATGACAATGTCTGATGAAGAATCAAACCAGGATCAGCCTGGTCCAGCAAAGGTACACTCTCTATCTAGCTCATCTCCTGAATCAGATTATGAGACTAGTCCAAATTCTGAGGCATCATCATCCAGTGGTGATGATGGGTCCGAATCTGAGGAAGATGTCAATCAACTGATTGATGAGTATGATGAATTTCTGGATGCTTTCAAGAGGAGCAGGAAGTTGGCCAAAAAGCAAGCTGAGGAGATTACCTCTCTTCAACTTGCTGCTGCCCAGTAGGCTGAGACAGCATCCTTGCTGGATCAAAAGGCTAGGGAAGTCAGCCAACTCAGGAACATTACTCTCATTCAGATTGGCACCATCAAGTACAAGGATAGTCTCATTAGAGATCTTGAAGAGAAGATCCAGAGGGAGAAGAGAATTGTGGTTAGTTACTCTAAGTCCAATACAGTGTTGCCCTTGATAGACTCCTCTCAGAAAGGTAAGGAGTTGTGGTTTAAGGGAAACACTAGAGTTGCCCCTTCCAAAGGGAAAGGGAAAGCTCCAGTCCAGTCTCTGGCTTCTAAGCCTCTCATCCCTTTTAAGAAGGTAATGTTTCCTTCAAACAGGTATGACCAAGAAAGCTCTATGGTCACTGGATGAATGGTAGATCCACTAGTGTTAACAAAGATGTTCACAGCTATGATGGAAGGTATAGTAGGGGAATGAGTACCTTTAAGGCTCCCCATGAGGAAATTCAAATGGCCCATCCTGGAGCATTTGTTTTTGGTACCTCAGCCCCCACTCTCAAGAACAAGGCAGTTGCCTTCACTCAAGCCCATCCAGCAAAGGTTCAGACTAAGGATAATTTTGTTAGCATGTCAAATCTAGCTATCTCTGGTGCTATAAACAGCATGTCATCTGCAAAGAAGACTGCTGCAAATGGCAGTCAAAGCATCCAAAGAAAGACTGCAGGAAGACTTACCTTCAGTTCCTTGCTGAAAGGAACTTGAAGAAGGTTGTTGCACCTCTTCCTTCTGTTCAGTCAGCAGTTAACCAAACTACAGGACCTGTACAGAAAAGAAGATATAATATCCATGAGTGTTGGTGTTGAGGTAAGGTGGGGCATTTTGCACTATATTGCTGGCACAATTCAAGTGTGCCGAGAGCAAAGGTTAGTCTCCCTGTCAGAAATGCTACAGGAAGACAGTTTGTGTTTCAGACTAATCAGAACCTAGGACCCAATAATTATTGGGGTCCTAAGGTAAGATAAATCATTTGCAGCAGGTTCGTCCAAGTGCTCATACCCCTATATGTTACCTGGACAGTTGTTGTTCCAGGCACATGACTGGAACAAGGAGCAACTTAAAGCAGTACACTCCAGTGAAAGATGAACTCAAAGTTATCTTTGGTGATTCAGATTTAGGAGTGACAAGAGGCTATAGTAAGATTACCAATGACATAGTCACAATCTCAAAAGTGGTCTATGTTGAGGGATTGCAACACAACCTCATAAGCATAAGTCAACTATGTGATCTTGGCTATGTCATTTCCTTCCATAAGGATGAGTGCCAGATTAAGAGGTCAAGTGACTAATAGGTCATCTTGACAGGCACTAGGAGTAAAAATGTTTGTTGTTTAAATTTCCTTTGTCTTAATAAAGACTCTCCTATTTGTCTAGTTGCAAATGAGAAAGTCTCATATTATTTATAATGGCACAAGAGACTAGCTCATTTGAATTGTAAGACTATTGACAAGCTCTTTAATGAAGAGCTAGTTAGGAATGATCCCAAGATGAAATGCACCAAGGCATTTGTTCAGCTTGTCAAAAGGGCAAGCAGACCAAGGGTTCCTTCAAGGGCATTGAGACCAAAGACTCTGTAAGATGTTTACATCTCTTGCATATGGACTTGTTTGGTCCTATGTCAGTTCATAGTCTAGGTAGGAAAGTCTACACTCTTGTAGTGGTTGATAACTATTCTAGATTTGCCTAAATTTTCTTTCTTAAGAAAAAGTCTGAAACCCTTGAGGTCTTCAAGACTTTTGTCAAGTAGATTCAGAATGAACTAGACAGTACTGTGATCAAAATAAGAAGTGACCATGAGACTGAATTTCAGTCTGAAAGCATGACAAGTTTTTGTGAAGAGCAAGGGATTCATCAATAATTTTCTTTTTCTAAGAACACTCCAGCAAAATGGGATTGTTGAGAGGAAAAAAAGAACTCTCATAGAGGCTAGTAGGACCTTGTTAAGTGACACATCTCTCCCAGAATATTTATGTGTTGAGGCAGTGAATACTACATGTCAAGTCCTTAACAGAGCCTCTATCACCAAGAGCCACAAGAAGACACCCTATGAGATCTTGAAGGGTAGAAAACCAAACCTGGGTTATCTCAGGATCTTTGATAGCAAGTGTTATGTGCATCATAATGGGATGTCCTATGTGACTAAGTTTGCTGTCAAGTTCTTTGATGTGATTTTTGTTGGGTACAACAATCATAGTAAATCCTATAGGATCTACAACTTGAAAAGCCGAGTTGTAGAAGAGTCCGTACATGTGATCTTTGATGAGTCTACCATGATTAACAGTGAGTTGTCAAGCTCTTCTTCTAGTACTGCAGGTACAGCGCTGATGATGGACAAGCTAACCATCAAGGAACCTGCTCCAACAATCAAAGATGGACTGGAGATTCCATAAGAAGCACAAGACAAAATTGAGGTGGATGATCAGCTGGATGCAGCCACTGAAGTTAATGTTGAAGGTAGATTGCCACCAGCTGTCAGACATCTAAGAGATCATCCAAGACATCTGATTATTGGTGATGTCAACCAGGGAGTGGTGACAAGAAGCAAGAGCCTTAATACAACAATATATGCAAGCTTTCTGGTACAGGTTGAGCCTAAGAGATTTGAAGAGGCCAACATAGATCAGTTCTGGATTATAGTAATGCAAGAGGAACTGAACCAGTTTAAGAGGTGCAAGGTCTGGAAGCTGGTTCTCAGACCATAAGGACATAATGTAATTGGAGTCAAGTAGATTTACAGGAATAAACTTGATGAAAATTGCATTATAATCAAGAAAAGGTCTAGGCTAGTAACTAAGGGGTACAAACAAGAAGAAGGTATTGAGTTTGATCAAACCTTTGCTCATGTAGCAAGATTGGAAGTCATCAGACTCTTCCTTGCATATGTTGCATTCAAAGGATTTAAACTCTATCAGATGGATGTGAAGTCAGCCTTCCTAAATGGTGACTTAAAGGAAGAAGTCCATGTTGAGCAGCCTCAAGATTTTGTTATTCCTAACTCACCTGATTCTGTTTAGAAACTTAGGAAAGTTCTATATGGGCTGAAGCAAGCCCCTAGAGCATGGTTTGAGACATTGTCTAGCTTCCTCATTGAAAACAAATTCTCAAGAGGAAGATAGACAAGACCATATTTTTAAGGGAATCTAAGGGCAAGATCATCCTAATCCAGATTTATGTAGATGACATAATCTTTGGATCTACTGATGACAACCTTTGCAGGAAGTTTGCCAAAATTATGCAAGAGAAGTTTGAGATGAGCAGTATGGGTGAACTTAAGTTCTTCTTGGGCCTCCAAGTAAGACAGACTGGAGATAGATTATTCATATCCTAGTCTAAGTTCACCAGGAAGTTGATCAAAAAGTTTAGTATGGAGAATGCTTCCACCATGAAAACTCTCATGGGATCTAGTATGTCTATAGGCAAAGATGAAGCAAGAAAACCTGTTGATTAAACTTTGTATAGAGGGATAATTGGCTCCCTTCTATATCTTACTGCAAGTAAGCCAGACATCATGTATGTTACATGTGTTTGTGCTAGGTATCAGGCTAGCCCTAAAAAATCTCACTACTCTGTTGCTAAGAGGATTTTGAGATATCTTAAGGGCACACCATATCTTGGCCTATGGTATCCTAGAAATAGGGATTTTGAACTAACAGACTATTCAGACGCAGATTTTGCTGGCTGCAAAGAGGACAGAAAGAGCACTTCAGGCACCTGTCAGTTCTTGGGAGGAAGACTAGTGTCTTGGAGCAGCAAGAAGCAGACCAGTGTTGCAATCTCAACAGCAGAGTTAGAATACATCTCAGCAGGTAGTTGTTGTGCACAGTTGATGTGGATCCAGCATCAGCTACAGAACTATAACCTCCAGATAAGTAGAACTCCTTTGTACTGTGATTCTACTAGTGCAATCTCAATTGCTAGGAATCCTGTCTCTCATAGCAGGACTATGCACATTGAGATTAGGTATCATTTCATTATGGAGCATATGGAATGTGAAGATATCAGTCTTGAGTTTGTCCCTACAGACAAGCAAGTGGCTGACATCTTCACAAAGCCACTGGATGAAGCAAAGTTCAACACCTTCAAGTTTGAGTTTGATATGTTGAACTTGGTATAGCTTCAGTTGCTCATTGTGTTGTTTTTTGTTACAGGTTGTACTACTTCTTGCAGGTGGAAAAGACTTTTAGTGGTATAAAGATTTTTCAAGGGGTATACCTTCATCGGTATCAAGTTTTTCACGTGGTTCAAGTGTTATCCAGACTGGAATAGACTAAAGTGTCTACCAGGAAGGATGATAGAAGATGCTTCAGTTGAGGGGGAGCAAGTCCAGCACTTGCAGGGATAGATTCAGTCTCATGTAGAGGAGCAAGCTGCTGCAACAGTTGATTATCTGAACTCAAAAAGGGGGAGAAGATAATCAGAGACCAGCACCTCCCTGACTATTTACAAAAGTCAAAAAAGGGGAGTAAAGGGAAATGATCAAGGCCAGGCAGCAGCAAAACAGTGGGAGCAGGGAGTGATGAAGATCACTCTGCAACAAGGAAAGTGTGATAACCTATAACTTGATACTCTTGTTCTCTTGTTATAAGTTTTTTAATTTAATGTTTTATTGCTGCATATGTTAGTGTATATCATTGACTCAGAATTTTGTTTGAGGGTTTTGACTTCTTCAAATAGGGGGAGATTATTGGGTCTATTGCTCACAATGTCCCAGATTTGTAAAAGTCAAACAAGTCAATGGTATACACATACTTGTATTTGATGTATGTTCAAGTTCATGCATGCAGGTTGGTCCTTGTCACATTGATTGGACAGGTATTCCAAGTGGTTATGACAGGTGGTTACAAGGTAGAGAAGTGGAGAGAAAGAAATTTGTCTAAGTCCACAGGCGTTAAGTGAAGTCAGTTCACTCAACGCCAGATGTCAAAGAAGGATGCTGGAAGGCTAAAAATCGCCTAAGTCCACAGGCGTTGAGTGAAGCCAGTTCAGTCAACGCCAGATGTCAAAGAAGGATGCTGGAAATACTGAAAATCGCCTAAGCACACAGGCGTTGAGTGAAGTCAGTTCATTCAACGCCAGATGCCAAAAAGCGCTGAGTAAAGTATGGACAGTCAAAGCCCAGCAGTCTGCAAAGCAATTCCGCATCTAAGTCCACAGGCGTTGAGTGAAGGCAGTTCACTCAACGTCATATATCAAAAGGCGTCGAGTATAGCTGAGTCTGTCAAAGCCTCAGCATTGGCAAGCTGTAAAATCGACTAAGTCCAGAATCATTGAGTGAGAATAGCTCACTCAACGCCTAAAGAAGGAAGCGTTGTGTCAAGTTCACGCTGTTAAAGCTTTTGAAGATTCTGTCAAAGAAATCTGGCTAAATCCAGAAGCGTCGAATGAATATAACTCACTCAACGCCAGAGAAGAAAGTATCATGTGATGTCAAAGCTCAAGGATTAAGTCTAGAGGCATTGAGTGAAGTCAGTTCACTCAAATCTCTCAACACCTAGCAGATAAAGAAAGTTGCAGCTAAGTCCGGAGGCGTTAAGTGAAGCCAGTTCACTCAACACTCTCAACGCCTAGCAGATAAAGAAAGTTGCAGCTAAGTACAGAAAAGTTGAATGAAGCCAGTTCACTCAACGCTCTCAACGCCTAGCATATAAATAAAGTTGTTGCCAAGTCCAGAGGTGTTGAGTAAAGTCAGCTCACTCAACACACTCAACGCCTAAGCAAGACAGAAGAATTAGTCAGCACACTCAACGCTCTCAACGCCTAAGCAATTTGGCTAAGTCCAGAGGCATTGAGTGAAGTCAGTTCACTCAACGCTCTCAATGCCTAGCAGATAAAGAAAGTTGCAATTAAGTCCAGAGGCGTTGAGTGAAGTCAGTTCACTCAACGCTCTCAACGCCTAGCAGATAAAGAAAGTTACAGTTAAGTCTAGAGGCGTTGAGTGAAGTCAGTTCACTCAACGCTCTCAACACCTAGCAGATAAAGAAAGTTGCAGCTAAGTCCAGAGGCGTTGAGTGAAGTCAGTTCACTCAACGCTCTCAATGTCTAGCAGATAAAGAAAGTTGCAGCTATGTCCAGAGGCGTTGAGTAAAGCCAGCTCACTCAACGCACTCAACGCCTAAGCAAGGCAGAAGAATTGGCTAAGTCCAGAGGCGTTGAGTGAAGGTCATTCACTCAATGCACTCAACGCTTGGATTGAATCTGAGAATTTAGCTTAAGTCCGCAAATGTTGACGTCAGCAAAAGTCAACAAAAGTCATTAGGATTCAAATTAATTGCGGGAAAGCTACAGAACAAGACAAATAGCGTTGCAGGTCTACAGGAAGACTTTTTTTGTAAAAGCCAAGTTGCAACCAACGACATCAGTGGGACCCACAGGTCATATAGTCGTTGGATGGCTGAAGATAAAAGGGACAAGATCTGGAGCTGAGAACTTAACTTTTAGGGTTTTATTCATTTCAAAAAGTTACGGCTGAACTTCATCTTCATCGCCATTGTTGTCGCGCTTGAAGCAAGAAGTTGAATCAATCGATCTAAAAGTTCCTCAAGTTAGCTGTAACTATTTTGATCAGCTACAGCAAGTTCAGAAAAGTTTTTCTGAGAAAGAAGAAGCAAAGACTTCAATTTTCTGCAATCAAAATTAGTTGTTTGAAGAAGAAAAAGAACTGTCTACTCCTTTATCGTCAACAGCAAGTTCAGAGACTTTGGTTTCTGAGATAATTCCAGCACAAGCAGCAGTCTACTGAAGAATTCATTTTCTTGTTGCTGAGAAGAAGGTAGGGCTGAGGTAAACTCAGTCCAGGAAGACAGACACAGAGAAATTTCACTTGTGTCAAATCAACCACATCAACAAACCAAACTTTCTTTCTGTAGGATCCATTCTTGGATCTGAGTTGTAAGATCCTTTTGGATCTGAGTTGTAGGCCTGATTTATAAAGGCTGAGGTAGGATCATTTGTTGATCTGAGTGTAGGGTCTGTGTGCCTGAGGTAGGGCCTTTGGCCTGAGGTAGGATCTTAACAGATCAAAGTTGTAGGAGAGTTTTACTCTCTGAGTTGTAGGGCTAACCTCCATAGCCTGAGCTGTAAGACTTGTGTTTAAGTCTGAGGTAGGTGGTCTTTTGATCACTGAGTTGTAGGAGCAAGCTTGCTCTGAGGTAGGGCCTTGTTTCTGAGTTGTAGGTGTTGGAGGAGACTGAGAGATCCTGCGAGATCTGGGTTATAAGCTCTTAGGAACCGAGTTTTGGAGAAGGGCCTTGTCTAACAAGCTGTTAGAAAGGTGAGGGGTAGTGGACGTACCCATAATCTGAGGAACCACAATAAATATTGTGTGTGTTTTTGTAGATTGTCTTGAAAGCAAGCTAACCTAGCAAACTCACAACACACCAAGTTAAAGAAAATCTTAAAAAACTAGAAAACTTATTCACCCCCCACCCCTCTAGGTGTTTAGCTAACTTGGAATTAAAGACTTTCAGGGGGAGCTTTTACGAAGGGCCTACCTCAAGCGCACAGACCCTGAGATGAAGAATGCCCTGTTTTTGTCCCCACACGGGCATCGGTCCCCCTGCAGATTGATTTCAGTGCCTTCGACTCCCTCGGAAGCAGTGACCACGCGACTAGCTCGCAAACACTCGCGACCACCCTGGTCGATGTCTTCGAAGGTGAGGACGCGGAGGTTGAGGAACCGTCATCCTGGGAGAGAGGTATATTCTTTCTACAAAATATCTCAATAAAATTCGAATAACCAGGAACTTACCCTTTATTTACATGTGTAGCGCAGAACCTTCTCGAGAGCAAAAAGATGGTGATGGGTTCTAAACCGCAAGCCCTGTCCGGGGACATCAAGTCGGCTACTGAGAAGCAGCGCGCCCAGCAGAAAATGGACTCAAGTGTATTCGGCCACCTGCCTCTGGTGTTGAGCCCTATTTTGAGTCGATCGTCCCTTCGGTCATCCAGGGGGCTGAGTCCGTCGCGATCACCGCCTTCTTGGAGGGATAGCTCGCGGGTTCATTGTCACGCATTGGCGGTCACGAAGGCGACCTGTGGTTTGGCCGACCGTAGGGACATAGAGACAATATCTGCGGGAGATTTATCCGCAAGGGCCGCCGCGGCAAACCTGCAGGCTCACGCATATAACAGTGCGACCCGAAGTCTCCTTAAAAACTTGCTGGCAATCAATGCCCGTCTATGAGAGGAACTGAAGGTAAGAGTTGATTGCAAGCATTACTTTCCCTACCCGTGCAAAAAAGTCATCTTCCTGCAAACTCTTGCAGTAGCGGGAAAAAGGGCGACGGATGAACGAGATCCCGCCAGGAAGTGGCCCGCCTTGGCAAGCGCTCGGCGGAGATGACAATCCTCCTTTTGAAGGAGAACAATGCCTTGAAGCCTGAGTATGCAGATGTTGTCTGCAAGACTCTTTTCGCGGGCCACCAGGATGCAGTGTCCTCGAGCTCAGGGGAGGACTCTTCTTAGGACTGATCGCGGATCGGGAGAACACCACAGCTTGGGGCTCACCGACACACATTTTTGCTCACTATTTTCCTTTGTCTTTGTAATATATGTTAGAAACATTTTTGTGAATACGCAGAAAAACTTAATTTTAGTCGTTATAAAAGTTTCTTCTCTTCAATTTAAATTTCCTCTGTCATGCAATGTTTGTCTATTTTTAAAATAGGAGAAACGGGCGACCATACTCCAAGCTACCTCGTTCTGAGTATCTGTCGAGTAAGATTAGAAAAACTAGCCGACCTCACCTCGAGTGTCCGCCTATTAAGATTACGAAACCCAAGCGACCTCATCTCGAGTGTCTGTTTATTAAGATTAGAAAGTCTAGACGACCTCATCTTGAGTGTCCGCCTATTAGATTAGAAAACCCAGGCGACCTCATCTCGAGTTCCCGCCTGTTAAGATTAGAAAACTCAGACGACCTCATCTCGAGTGCCCGCCTGCTAAGATTAGAATACCCAAGCAACCTCATCTTGAGTGTCCGCCTATTAAGATTAGAAAACTCAGGCAACCTGGATACAAGATCTTATGTCGAACAGTTGTGGCGTAATACGCGAGCGGTGGCACGTGAAAATCCTTGTGCATTGCTGAGAAATGGTGAGCGGACTCTTACCGGATAGTTTCTGGCGGAGTGATGCGGATTATCGTGTGGGCACCGTCTTTAGCGAAGTGCTGCAAATTGTCAAGCGAACACTTGCAGAACAAATCTTGGCGAAGTGTTGCGAATTGTCGAGCGAACAGTTGTCACGGGAGGCGAAGGGACCACTTATGCTCCCTTTGAGGAGTTGTCCACCATTCAATGGGGTCCGCTGTCAAAGGTTAAAGGTTCCAGTCAGGCGTAGACCATCAGCAGGGTTATCGTCCGCAAGCAATGTTGAAGAGCATTGGAGGGGGATAAAACACCTGTTACTCAGAGTTTGTCCTCGGAAAGGAAACATTAACGATAACAACGCCTCGATCAATGCGCGGTTGGTAAACTCGTCCGAACCTGCCACATATGTCGTTTGGGAGTACCTCCACGAGGACAAGTATCACGATCTTATGGTGGGGGAAGTGACTCATACCGGCTGGAGGGTCGGAAGCTCGATGACCTCCATTCGAGACGTTCAGATACGTCAGAAGGGGTCCAAGCGGGCTTCGGTAACCGCACATGGGTGTCAATCCCGGACCTGTTTTGGTTTGTTTCGAAGGTTAAGTACTCAAAGAGAAAGCACATATCTTTGCATGGCCTGAAAACTTATCTAATACAAAAGTGTTAGGCTTTGAAGATGGGCAAACATGCACAGATCTTTAAATATTAGTAGTAAGGAGTAGCGTAACAGAAATACGAAATCATAAAAGCTTTTGGTTTGAGCCGTCGGGTGCTAGAAGAATGGACCTAATGGTAGTTTGATGTGATGGCCTGAAAATCATCTAGGAGAGGCCTCCCAAAAACGGCATTCTAAATGCTAGGCGCATCCATAACCAAAAAGGACTCTTGTTGGGCTATTCCACACAAGATGACAGTCAGATCCACACTTCCTTCAACCTCTTTCTTTTCTCCTGCAAAGTCATAGAGCGGGTCATTACAGGCCTTCGGTGGCTCATTCCTTTTCATTACCTCATGCACGGGCTTGAAGAGGGCGTTAACAGAGTTGCCCGTGTCTACAAGGATGCGAGCTACGGCGTAGTCTCCCAGAACGGCCTTGATGATGGCAGCATCATGAAATGGATTGGTGACTAGGGGAAGTTCTTCCTCCTTGAGCGTCACCACTCCGCAAAGAGGTGGAGCTAGCGATGATGAGGCTACTTCTCTCCCATGTAAACGCCTCATACTCCCCTTTCGAGAAGACTCCACTCTGGCCCCGTCGTGTATGTAATTGATACTCCCTAGCGGGCAGACTCCTATCTTTATACATTCTTCCTCCACACTTCCTCCTGGCTCAATGACGTTACATCTCGGGGTACTTGGCCCCTCTCCAACCTTCTTGGTGCAACCTGAGTCGCATCAATTTTTATTTTTATTTTCCGCAATTTTTATAGTGTCGCGCACATCTTCGCGCTTATAATTTTTCTTGTGTATGTGTTTGTGCACTGCGATCGTGCTTGTTGTATTTGTGCTTATTTGTTTTGGCTTATTGGTGTGACCAACCATTAAGATCTTGAATAGAGAGGTCTGTCAAATTAGGCTAAGTGATAAATAGGGCTAGCTCTGAAATTATAATTTTATTAAGCTTGGAAATATTATTTTAAGTATATTTAATATTCTGAAATTATAATTAACAAAACAAATTTGATTTCAGAAAATATTTTGTTCCTTTTATGAGAAACAGTGAGAATTCCAAAAGTTCACTTTTCCCTCATCAATTAAAATCCCTATTTGCCTCAATAGTTGCTTGCCAATTTTGAATATTTCCCGGTTTTGAATGACTACTCTATTCTAGCCAAAATTGATTATTATTTTTTTATAAGAATCGGCCCCACCTAAACTTCCTAAATTTGATAATCAATTAATTAAGGTAATATCTGCTAATCTACTCTATTTAAATCCCTATTCTCCTTCACAATAGGGTAGCCTGGAAAGGAGAACTGAACAGACATTTGTCTTGTTTGGTTCCCCCCCAGCGCAACCCCACTGCTCCTCCCAAATCGCCGGCGTCCAGACTACTCCCATCCGCCCCTGGGAATAAATCGTGCATCCCCTCCCCCTATTCGCTCACTCGGGCTCGCCGACACTTCTCTTCCCCGCCCTGGAGGCTCTGCCAGCCCTCGCCACCACTGATTTCACTTTCCTGCCGACAAACCAGGCCCGCTCAGCCGCATTCCTAGCGGCCTTGACGACGGCGGTCGTGTCCTTCCTCCCAGTCGACGTCGGTGGTTGGCCCTTCCTCCTCGCGCCAGCGACCTCCTAAAACTCCTTCCCGTGCCGGTGGTTGTTGATTCCGCCTCATCTATCCAGCATCGGCCGGCGGTACTCTCCCTCTCTTGCTCGCAGACTGTTAGGATAATATGCTTAATATTAATGGATCTTAAATTTCAGAGCTTGCCTAGTTATTGTCTTACCTATTTGTCGTCAATTTAAACTTCCATTGTGCTTGCGTTCATTGAATAGCCTGTGGTGGAATTAAATCGTATTGTGGGATGCGCTTGAAAACATGATATCTATACGCGCTTGCTAGAGCTCGATCGGTTATCACTGAATATTGCTTGTGAAAATTCTCTTTGCGCCGCAATATCAAATTAAAACTCAAATTTAGTTTTAAAATTGACTCGAGCAATCCGGTTTACATCAGTTTGGTATCAGAGGGAGGTTGGATTCACTCCTATTGTGAATCCGACGATCCAATAATATAAAAAATATATATATATTTTTAAAAAAATTTAATTTAGGGGTTTTATTTAAAAAAAAGAAAAAAAATGTTTAAACAAAGAAATCCTTAGTCCAAAAAATGAAGAATTTAAACGAGCGCATGAAAATCTTAATGAAAAATGTTGAGTCCGTCACCACAGAATTCAAGCAGACTCTGAATGGATTGTGCGCCGAAGTACACAAGCTTGAATTGAAAATGCACAAATGATGTGTCTTTTCTAATCACTTTCCAACTACATGTCAACTAGTGGAACCTAGGCTTAAGAATTTTAATAGTGGTCCTAGCAGTCAAGTTGTTTTCCCCACGAGCACATTTACCCCACTTGTCTCCACTGAAGCACTGCATTTAGTTGAGGAGTTTCTTCCCGAGCCCCAACTCCAGAAAGAAGAGCTTCCTCCTCCTCACCCCCTCATTCCGACTGAAATGGTGCTCTCACTTGCTCACACTAAAACACCACCTCTAGTCATTGAGATTATTTCTGAGTCCCCGCCCCGGGAAGGACTTGTTAGTGACATATCACTCACATCAGAGTCACCTCCATATATTGATTTTATATTTGGGAAACATCATTTTGTATCATTACATTATCCCATAATTATAAATGTGTCTGAAAATATTTATTATCAAATTATCGATTTATTTAAGAGAACCCGTATTTTAAAGATAATACGAACCCCAAAAAATTTCACACCAAATAAAGATACTCGTTTTAAAGGGTTTCTCTGGAAAATTTTAAATGATAGATTTGAGATCAATGTTAAATTTTGTTGCGCTAGTCAAATTCTAATGGGCAATATTTTCGGGATAGTTAATTTGGGCATAGGAGACGCTCAATGTTGTTAAGATCTCGATTTAGATCGGACGATCTTACGATCTTACGAGTTTTAGGGGGAAAACGAGTCACGAGTTAGGCTGGATCGGGTTCCCTGTAAAATCGCCAGGATCGGCGTTTAAGATCGTAGGAAATGAGCATATGATGCAATACGATTTATTGATTCCACATGTCGATCCTATTTTCTCCATACCTTGCTTCTTCTCTTGCTTTTTACCTTACTATTTCACTCCACCATCTCTTCTACTTTGTGATTCTCTCCTGTTTGATGCTCTGAATTTTATAGGTCAATTAAGTATTTTGCATAAAATTATGACTAACAATTTGCGAGCGTCTTCGGAAATCAATAATTCCATGACTGATTTTCTCACCGGGGATTATATTTTTCCGAAGGAGATGGATTGTCTGTCTATTTCAAGATTGAGATACTACCTACAGGTTTTGGTTATTCAACAACAGGGTGGTAGCACAACATTTCTCGGTTCGACTTTTGGACTTTCTACTAGCATGTCACATCACAGTCTCGTCGGGGTCGAGCTCTTTCAACCCCGGAAGAATTGGTGCAACCTGAGTCGCATCAATTTTTATTTTTATTTTCCGCAATTTTTATAGTGTCGCGCACATCTTCGCGCTTATTATTTTTCTTGTGTATGTGTGTTTGTGCACTGTGATCGTTCTTGTTACTTGTGTTTGTTGTATTTGTGCTTATTTGTTTTGGCTTATTGTTGTGAGCAACCATTAAGATCTTGAATAGAGAGGTCCGTCAAATTAGGCTAAGTGATAAATAGGGCTTGTTACTGTGATGTGTGTTTGTGCACTGTGATCGTGCTTGTTACTTGTGTTTGTTGTATTTGTGCTTATTTGTTTTGGCTTATTGCTGTGAGCAACCATTAAGATCTTGAATAGAGAGGTCCGTCAAATTAGGCTAAGTGATAAATAGGGCTTGTTACTGTGATGTGTGTTTGTGCACTGTGATCGTGCTTGTTACTTGTGTTTGTTGTATTTGTGCTTATTTGTTTTGGCTTATTGCTGTGAGCAACCATTAAGATCTTGAATAGAGAGGTCCGTCAAATTAGGCTAAGTGATAAATAGGGCTAGCTCTGAAATTATAATTTTATTAAGCTTGGAAATATTATTTTAAGTATATTTAATATTCTGAAATTATAATTAACAAAACAAATTTGATTTCAGAAAATATTTTGTTCCTTTTATGAGAAACAGTGAGAATTCCAAAAGTTCACTTTTCCCTCATCAATTAAAATCCCTATTTGCCTCCATAGTTGCTTGCCAATTTTGAATATTTCCCGGTTTTGAATGACTACTCTATTCTAGCCAAAATTGATTATTATTTCTTTATAAGAATCAGCCCCACCTAAACTTCCTAAATTTGATGATCAATTAATTAAGGTAATATCTGCTAATCTACTCTATTTAAATCCCTATTCTCCTTCACAATAGGGTAGCCTGGAAAGGAGAACTGAACAGACATTTGTCTTGTTTGGTTCCCCTCCAGCGCAACCCCACTGCTCCTCCCAAATCGCCGGCGTCCAGACTACTTCCATCCGCCCCTGGGAATAAATCGTGCATCCCCTCCCCCTGTTCGCTCACTCGGGCTCGCCGACACTTCTCTTCCCTGCCCTGGAGGCTCTGCCAGCCCTCGCCACCACTGATTTCACTTTCCTGCCGACAAACCAGGCCCGCTCAGCCGCAGTCCTAGCGGCCTTGACGACGGCAGTCGTGTCCTTCCTCCCAGTCGACGCCGGTGGTTGGCCCTTCCTCCTCGCGCCAGCGACCTCCTAGAACTCCTTCCCGTGCCGGTGGCTGTTGACTCCGCCTCATCTATCCAGCATCGTCCGGCGGTACTCTCCCTCTCTTGCTCGCAGACTATTAGGATAATATGCTTAATATTAATGGATCTTAAATTTCAGAGCTTGCCTAGTCATGTCTTACCTATTTGTCGTCAATTTAAACTTCTGTTGTGCTTGCGTTCATTGAATAGCCTGTGGTGGAATTAAATCGTATTGTGGGATGCGCTTGAAAACATGATATCTATACGCGCTTGCTAGAGCTCGATCGGTTATCACTGAATATTGTTTGTGAAAATTCTCTTTGCGCCGCAATATCAAATTAAAACTCAAATTTAGTTTTAAAATTGACTCGAGCAATCCGGTTTACATCACTTCTCCTTCCCTTTCCGGGGCAAGGCCTCTTTATCCTACGCCTGCCTTTCCGCCAACAAGTACTCCAACTATCCTTCCTTCAATAACCTTTCCACCAGGTCGCAGAGGACCCGGCAATTCTCGGTGTGATGTCCCGCATCCCAGTGGAACTTACAGTAAAGGCTTGGATTTCTACTCCCAAATCCTCCTCTCATGGGCCTCGGGGGCCTAAAATCTGGCTGCTGCTGGAGGATTTCCACAACTT
The DNA here is from genome assembly GCA_039513925.1 of Platanthera zijinensis. Classification (NCBI taxonomy): domain Eukaryota; kingdom Viridiplantae; phylum Streptophyta; class Magnoliopsida; order Asparagales; family Orchidaceae; genus Platanthera; species Platanthera zijinensis. The sequence goes on from CM077094.1 coordinate 40,885,485, forward strand.
CTTCCATCGGTACACCTATGTCGAAGTACTCCTGCATCTCACTTCCTCATTGCTCCAGGGATGCCCCAACAACAATGGCAGTTTGTTGTTACTTCCCTGTTGCGGCTGGAGGTGTCCTGGCCTCGTCTGCTGAAAGGCCCGCGGGCCCTGGCGGCAAAAATCACGCCCCCACAGGTTAGGGAGACGGTACTCCCGGCGGATGAAATTACTTTTCTGAGGAAGAACTGGGGGCGCCCGGAAGAGCCTTGCGAGTGCTTGACCCCCAGGTCGAAGAGACATGCGATGAATTCCTCATTGTTGAATTCTCCTTCGATAAATTGATTCGCTCTCTCGACGAGCTCTACATAAGTCTTTGGCTTCTTTTCATTGATCATTAACTTGAACAATCCGGGCCGAAGGTCATTGGTAAAGGCAACTCGGTAGGCCTGGAGATCTACATCTGGAAGTTCCATGATCAGACTCTAGAAGCGATAAACATACTGTGCCAAAGTCTCCTTTGGTCATTGTCGGATTTGGAATATGGCGTCGACATCTGCCCTTCGCCGTTTGGAGGTGGCGAACCTCTACAGAAATTTTGTTCCCAACTTCCTGAACGAAGTGATTGAGCCAGGAGGAAGGCTATAGAACCATTCCCATGTCTTCCCATCGAAGGTGGTGGAAAGCAGCTTGCAACACAGACTCTCGGAGAGAGGCTGCAAAGATACAGTGGCGTCAAACGCCTGTAAGTGAGAGGAGGGATCTTATTTCCCCGAGAAGCGGGGAAGCCGGGGCTCTCTGAAGCCGTTGGAGGCAGTCTCTTCGGCGATCCCCGGGACAAATGGCGAGTAGACTTACGCCACCTCGACTAGCTCTAGATCCTCAAAGTCCAGGACCCTTCCGAGATGGTCCCGGGCAGCTTTTGGGAATCTGATGGCGGCGCAGGCACCATCGTCACGTGGCTAGAGCAAGGGCAGATTCACTGGCGGCGGCGGCGGCAAACGAGTGGGGGTTGTGAGCTCTCCCGGGTGTTCGACGCCCTGAGCCCACTGCACCCCCTGGACAACTAGTTGATTGACTAGGCCAAAGAGGGTGTCAAAATCAGTGCAGGTGGCCGACTGTTCGCGGTTCGGCGATTGCCTGCCTGCCATGAGATTGAGTTCGCTAGCTAGCCGAGATCTGAAGGTCGCGTGCACGAACTGTTGGTGTAATATTTGTCACCTAGTTCCTCTACACTCAACCACAAACTGGGGAATACGGTGGAGACATCGCATACCTCAACTAACCGGTTACTTTGCCCCTGGAGGGCACGGCAAGCTGAAAGAGAGCGCAGACAGGAAGGGGGTGCCGCTGGCAGCGGCAAACAACAGACTGACTTGCCGTGGCAAACACCTCTCTTGCAGCGGGGTTTTTGGATTATATCGGAAGAGGATTACAAGTAGGGTGTGGATACTTATGAGTATGTGCGCATAGAATAGCTGAAAGAGGAGAAAACTTAAGAGACTTAGTGCCTCTTGAAACTTATGGAGTTTGGGTGGTCTGACGTTCTAGTCTAAGCGGTATGGTTGTTTGGCGATCTGACGGTTTGCCTTGGCGGACTGGCTATTTAGTAGATCTTGGCGGTTTGGCTAACCGTCGTTGTTGGCCGACTTCCCGCAGAGTTGTCCAAGCTCGAGTTGCAGTTCGGAAGACAACCCGCAGTTGCGGCCTGATGGTAACCCGCAGCTGCGGTCTGGTGACAACCCACAGCTGTAGTCTGGTGGCAACCCGCAGCTTCCCTCTGGTGGCAACCCGGAGCAGCGGTCTGGTGGCAACCCGCTGTTACGGCATGATGGTAACCCGCAGATGAGATCTGGTGGCAACACGCAGCTACGGTCTGGTGGCAACCCGCAGCAGCGGTCTGGTGGAAACCCGCAGCTGCGGTCTGGTGACAACCCGCAGCTGCGGTCTGGTGGGAACCCGCAGCTGCGATCTGGTGACAACCCGCAGCAGCGGTCTGATGGGAACCCGCATCTGCGTCTGGTGGCAACCCGCAGTTGCGGTCTGGCGGTTATCCTCTGATGTGGTTCAGTGGTATTCCAGGACTGTAACCGCGTACTTAGTCTCCCTTGTATAGTCTTGCGGTTTGACTTTGTCAAACCGCATAGCCCGCGCGGCTTGTAATTATTCTCACATCGCTTATTGTATTATCCTCTCTCTCATCTTCTATAAATAAGGAAGCATACATTTGTATTATTTATTTTTATGGAGCAATAAAATTTATCTTTATTAGCACTTTTTATATGCTATCAGAGCTAATCGGTCCTTTGCTCCTGTTTGCTATGCGGCTTCTTGTTTGACCTCATGGTTTCTCGTTCTAACCGCTTGCGGTTTCTTTTTCTAACCGCCTCCTAGCCGCTTGCGGTCTCCCTCCCTCCCTTTGCTTGTCGCTTCTCTTGCGACTTGTTCTTTGCTTGCGGCTTTTGCCTTGTTCGCGCGGCCTTTGGTCTATTTTTTTAACCGTGAAGTTAGAGTTTCTCTTCTGCTCCGCTTTGTTAGTCCGCGCGGTTTGCTTCTTCTGTCCGGTTTTTTTTCCTTTTTTTCTATGGACACTCCGACTCACTCTTCTTCTACTTTATCTGCTTCTCTTTCTCATACCACTTATTCTGCCTTCAATCCTTCTGGTAATTTGGGTACTTCTTACAAGTTCACTGGCCCAAATTATCCCAACTAGAGTGCTTCTTTTGTCTTTCTGCTGCGCTATCAACGTAAGCGTTATCATCTGACTGATGATCCTCCTGCATATGGATCTGTTGTTTTTGATGATTGGGATGCGAGTGATTCTTTAGTGCGAATTTGGTTGGCTAAAAGTTTGTCTGATGAGTGTCTTCCCGTCATTCGACATGATGCGATAGTCAAGGCTGTCTGGACTCATCTTGCTATCTTGTACTCCAAAGTAGCGCAAACTTCATGCATATATATTTTGTATGCAGATCTTTTTGCCCGGCCCGTCATGACTCCAGCTACTGCTTATCAAGAAGTTCAAACTCTTGGTGTTGAACTTCTTTAGCATCGACCATTTTTTGCAGATACCGCTGAGCAACATAAATATTTTCAGGAACTTCTTGTTGTCTGCTACTTGCTTCGCTTGTCTGAATCTTGTGATATGATTCGACAATAAATTCTTGGAGAGTCTGACACTCCAACTTTGGATGTTACTGTTTCTCGCATTTCTGCTGTTACCACTCTTCTTCAGCGATTTTTACTTCTCTCTCCACCTCCTCGTGATATTGTTGTTCATCAGGCTCGTCATGATACTTCCAGTGGTCGTAGAGGACGCTCTAGTGGTCGTGGTTTCTCTAAATTTCTCTGCTCTTATTGTGGCAAGGTTGGTCACCTTGTTGATCGCTGTAGGGTCAAACATCCTCATCTTCGCCCTGCTTCGACTGATACTTCCTCGAAAAAGTCTGTTTCTTCTCTTGTTTCCTATTTGTCTGCTGCACAGTTACCCACTACAGGTAGGTGGCTCATTGATTCTGGTGCTACTAGTCATATGACAAGAAATTCTCGTGTTTTCTTTCGTCTACACAAGCATAACCGGTTATCTCTGATTCTTATAGCCGATGGATCTCCATCTCCTATGTGTTGATCTGGAACAGTGCATGTCACTCCTCTCCAACTTGAGGAAACTTTCCTTGCAACTTGCTTTATGTTCCTTCTCTTTGGAAACAGTTGAATTGTGTGGTTGTTTTTACCGAGTCTACTTGTTCTTTTCGGAATCCTCACTCCAAGGAGACGATTGCTACTGAAACTGAAAGTGGCGGTCTATTCTACCTTAATTATGTGTCTGCATTTTTTGTCTCCTCTTCTCTTCTACAGTGGCATCTTTGCATTGGGCATCCTCCTCTTCGCGTTCTTTATCAGTTTATGTCTGATCTACCTCGAGGAGATTCTTCTCTTAACTGTGAGGCTTGTTAGTTTGGAAAACACCACCGTTCCACTTTTCCAGCAAAGCAAGGACGTAGTTCATCTCGTCCTTTTGAACTTGTTCATTCTGACGTTTGGGGTCCTGCTCCTGTCAAGACTGTTGATAGGGTTAGCCTGTATTTTTGTTACTTTCATTGATGATTTTTCGAGGTGTACTTGGTTGTACTAGTTACAGGAACGTTCTGAAATTATTTTTGTTTTCACTAAGTTCTATAATGAGTTTCGTACATAGTTTGATGTTCCAATTAAAGTGATTCGCACTGATAATGCTAAGGAGTATCTGAGTCATCAGTTTTCCACATTTTGTATGCATCATGACATTATACATCAAACTAATTGTCCTTACACCTCTCAACAGAATGAAATTACTGAACGCAAGAACCGACATCTTCTTGATGTGGCTCGCAGTCTTCTCACTCAAATGAGTGTTCCTCGGTCTTATTAGGGTCATGTCGTTCTTCTTTCATGTTACCTCATCAACCAAGTTCCTTCTTCGGTTCTCAACGGCAAATCCCCTTTCTCCATTCTGTATTCAGATATTACATCGTTTCTTTTACCTCCTCGTATCTTTGGATGCATAGCGTTTGTTCACTCTCCTTCTGGTCGTGATAAACTCTCTCCACGTTCTGTTAAGTGCATCTTTCAGGGCTACTGTCCGACACAAAAAAGATATCGGTGATATGATCCTGTTCTCCGGAAACAATATGTTTCCGCGAACGTCACTTTCTTTGAGGATGCTCCGTACTTTTCTCCCACCTCTACTCTTTCACTTTCTGGTCCTGCTTCCTCTTTTCCCATTATTTTAACACCTTTACCTACGCTTGTGCCTCTCTTCTCCATCCATATATGATTCTTCTCTCCACGAATCGCTACCGACGGCTCCTGGGCCAGCAATCACTCCTTCGAATGGATCTGATACAATGGTCAAGTCAGACCTTGATATTCTGATTTCCCTTCGGAAAGGAGTTCGGACATGCACTCAACATCCAATTCGTGATGTTGTCTCTTATGCGCGGTTGATTCCTTCTTGTCAGAGCTTTGCTCTCGCTCTCTCGGCCAGTGTTATTCCAGCCACCTATCAAGAAGCCCTTGTTATTCCTCATTGGAAAGCCGCAATGAATGAGGAGATGAAAACTCTAACTGAACAGGGTACCTGGAAACTTGTCCCTACCCCCCAGGAGCTGATGTTGTTGGTTGTCATTGGATCTTTATAATCAAGTTTCTTCCTGATGGAACCATTGATCGTTATAAGACTCGGTTTGTTGCTAAAGGTTTTACTTAGACCTATAGTGTGGATTTTTTTGACACATTCTCTCATGTCGCAAGGAATACTATAATCCGCATTCTCTTTTCTGTGGCTGTCAAAAGAGACTGGGAGATGTCTCAGTTGGATGTCAAGAATGCTTTTCTTTATGGCGATTTACAAAATACAGTCTATATGGAGCAACCTCCTGGGTATGTTGCTCAGGGGGAGTCTCAGGTATATAAATTGAGAAAGACAATCTATAGTCTTAAGCAAAGTCCGCGAGCCTGGTTTGAGAAGTCCAATGAGATTATTTTTTTTATTAGGTTCGCTCGAAGCGCTACAGATCACTCTCTATTCATTCGCAAAACTTCGGCTGACCGGGTTGTTCTTGCGGTTTATGTGGATGAGATTATTCTTACATGAGATGATAAGAAGAGAATTGATATGACAAAGAAGCATCTTCTTCAGTATTTTGTTGCCAAAGATATGGGGTCTCCCAAGTACTTTCTGGGATTGAGATCTCCTGAAAACCCAATTCTATAGTTCTTTCACAGCGAAAGTATGCATTGGATCTGTTGAAAGAGATAGGTCTTCTTGGGGTTAAACCTGCTCGGTGTCCAATGGCTGTTGGTGATGATAATTGTTGGAGTGAAGATTCACTTCTTCTTGAAGATGTCACCAGATATAGATGGCTTGTGGGAAAATTCATCTATCTAACAGTCACAAGATCAGATATTTGTTATGTTGTAGGAAGAGTGAGCCAATTTATGCAAGCTCCTAAGGAATATTATCTACAGTCGGCTCTAAAAATCTTAGAGTATGTGAAAGGCGCTCCAGGAAAAGGGCTTCAGTTTCAGAAGAGCGATCATTTGAAGATTGCGGCCTATTCTGATGCTAGTTATGCAAATGACAAGATAGAAAATCTACGTCTAGTTTCTGTACGTTCATAGGAAGGAATCTGGTCAGATGGAAGAGCAAGAAACAGGTTGTATTTTCCAGATCAAGTGCTGAAGCCAAGTACAGAAGCATGGTTTTGACTACCTGTGAGCTGAAATGGTTGCGGAAACTTAAGCTTGATCTAAGAGAAGTTTATGATCATCCTCTACCTATGTTTTGTGACAATAAGGCAGCTATATATATTTCAAAAAATCCAATCTTTCATGAGAGGTCAAAGCATATTGAAGTGAATTGCCACTTTATCAGAGAAGAGATATTGAAAAATCAGATCTGCATCGTTCGATTCTTCTGATGAAAATCTAGCTGATATTTTCACCAAACCAGTTACTTCTTTTTTGGAGGTTTGTAGCAAGCTGGGTATGGTTGACATATATGCTCCAAGGGGGAGTGTTGAAACTTATGGAGTTCGGGAGGTCTGGCGGTCTAGTCTCAGCGGTCTGCTGGTTTGGCGGACTGACGGTTTGGCTTGGCGAACTGGCCGTTTAGCAGATCTTGGCAGTTTGGTTAATCGTCGTTGTTGGCCGAATTCCCGCAGAGATGTTCAGGCTCGAGTTGTAGTTCGGAAGGCAACCTGCAGTTGCGGTCTGATGGAAACCCGCAGCTGCGGTGTGGTGACAACCCGCAGCTACGGTCTGGTGACAACCCGCAACTACGGTCTGGTGGCAACCCGCAGCTGCGGACTGGTGGCAACCCGCGGCTGCGGTCTGGTGGCAACCCTCGGCTGCGGTCTGGTGGCAACCCGCAGAGCGGTCTAGTGGTAGCCCGTTGTTACGGTCTAATGGAAACCCGCAGCTGAGGTCTGGTGGCAACCTGCAACAGTGGTCTGGTGGGAACCCGCAGCTGCAGTCTGGTGACAACCCGCAGCAGTGGTCTGGTGGGAACCCGTAGCTGCGGTCTGGTGGAAACACGCAGTTGCGATCTGGAGGCTATCCTCTGATGTGGTTCAGTGGCATTCCAAGACTGTAACTGCGTAGTTAGTCTCCCTTGTATTGTATAGTCATGTGGTTTGACGAAGTCAACCGCATAGCCCGCGCAGCTTGTAATTAGTCCCACATCGCTTATTGTATTATCCACTCTCCCTCGTCTTATATAAATAGGGGAGCATACATTTATATTATTCATTTTTTTGAGCAATAAAATTTGTTTTTATTTGACTCCTTTTACAGTGCCCGCACCTATAACTGGGCAAGTTTTGGGCTAAGTTTGGTCCCTCGTTCGAGCACCCCTGACCCCTATTTATACTTGAGGGTAGGCTGCTCGGACGGTTCACGAAAAGACGGGCGTTTAATGTCTCACTAAACATAACATTAAATGTTGGGTTTTTTATACAAGAGTGAAACAACACATCATATATATGCACAGGGGAATAAACAGACAAGAATAACTCAAAAGTAAACGGATCTTGTGATTTCATGAATCAAGAAATAGAACCATAACAACAAATTGCAATACACCTGAGATGGATTGAGTTAATACTTAACTACGATGCTCTAGAAAGCTTGTCAAAGTAATAGGCAGCTGAGTTCCAAGCGCAGAAAGTAGATCTGTGCCTCTACAACAGTCCACACGAACAGAGGAGAAAACCGGGAACTTGTCCAACAAGATTTGGGATGGAGAAAGGAATTCCCACTGCGTCTCCACAAACTGCTAGGTTTGCTCCAGGAGAGGCGGCGACAGCAAGTGTCGGGATGGGTCTGTGCGAAATGAGCAGCGGCGGGATCTCAGGAATAATTCCGTCTTGATCTCCAAAAGGGCACAGAGAAAACCCAAGGTTTTATCAATTTATACCCAGTTGTATAAAATAGACGCGCTGTCGCAATCAGCAGACCCGGGACCAAAAGGAGTAAGTCACGACGGTATCGTTGAGATGATCTCGACGGTCAGGACGGTATCGTTGAGAGTAAGGCCAACACAATTCATTCCTCCAACTTCTCTAAACGCTCTTATGTGCGACCATATAGGCTCATATCGCGTTGGCAGTGATACCAAATGTTTGACTACTTCTGGATTACCTTGGAAACACCAACATTAAATGTGACGCCGCCCGGGTTACACGAAGCGACGCAAGGGTAAGAGAAGAGACCACACATAACTGCGTGATGTCGCCTGAACTAATGCCGAATAGGGGAGTTCGCGTGGGCTCAGGAGCGATACCCTCCACGACCTCTTGGGCGGATCTCAGAATTGTTCTTTGAGAGGACGCCTTAAGAGTATCTGTGTCAAACACTGCAGCGTCCAAGACACAGAACAGGGGTGCCCACGGGTACCCAGAGTGACCGTCTGGAGAGCGTCCGCGAGCACCAGGAATGACTGCCTGGGGAGATTTGCCTCTGTTATTGCTTGATGCTATCTTTCGTTGTTGCATGATTTGGGTTAACAATGCACATCCCTAAGGGCCCGTGCGATGAAGATGTCATCACGTCCGTCTATTTAATTAATCAGATGGTCATTGATACTTTAGAGGGAAAGAATCTCATAAAACTTATTTACCCAAATGTCATTATTTAATCTTCCTCCTAAGATATTTGGATGTGTTGCATTTGTTCATATTGTGCGACCTCATAAAGATAAATTAGGCCCTCAAGCGATCAAATGTAATTTTTTTGGATATGCTGCCAACCAAAAGGGGCATAAGTGTTACTCTCTAGCACTTTGGGAAGGTTTATATCAAAAGACATTATCTTTTTTGAACACACTCCTTACTACTCCGATGAAGGCAAAACTGTTACCTATCTGGAGAAGTCTAAAGAGGAGAGTGATATGTTGCCACCCCTATATGTGCTGGTAGATATGCTTACTCCGGGTAGTATGGATATTCCAGTTAGGAAGGAAGATCCCACCAATGACCTATGTGTATAAAAGAAGGAAGAGTCTTCAAGTCTACCAGAGAAGTCAAGACAGAAATATCGGGCAAGAATGTCATAATCATGCTCTAGCATCCAACACCACTCTACCAAATCCAAACACCAGCATCACTCAAGAGACCACATCTACTCTCCAAATTCATAGTGGTCGTACTAGATATTCTATTGATAAATATGTTGAACATCACTCAATCTCTCATTTTTTGAAAGTTTATCTTGCATTAGTTTCTTCTATTTTTATTCCTAACAGTTTTTTAGAAGCTATCAAGAATCCCCACTGGATGAAGACTATAAAGGAGGATATGGATGCTCTCCAACGTCAAAAGACTTGAGATATTGTCTCTATCCCGCATGGGTGTCAACCTGTTAGGTGCAAATGTATATATACTATTAAATTTCTTCAAGATGAAACTCTTAATATATATAAAGCTAGATTGGTTGCTAAAGGTTTTACTCAGATTGATAAAATTGACTTCCAAGAGACATTTGCTCTCTTTGCTACATTGAATTTTGTTAGAATTTTGATGTTTATTCTGGCTCATAAGTCTTGGCCTTTACACTACCTTGATGTGAAAAATATCTTCCTCCGCGGTGAATTGAAGGAAGAAATCTATATGACTCCTCCACCGGGCATGGATGTTCCTAAAGGACATGAAAGTCATCTTAAGAGAGTCTTGTATGGCTTCAAACAATCACCTCGTACCTAATTTGCCGAGCTAAGTGACAAACTCCTGAATCTAAATTTCTCTCGGTGTACGTCTGATCACTCGGTATTTGCCTACATGAAGGAGAAATGTATCACTATCCTCATTGTTTATGAGGATAATATCATTATTACAGGAACTGTTGATCATCACTACTCTTGTAAAGGGGAATTGGAATCTGCCTTTGAAATAAAGGATTTGGGTCTTCTTTGATACTTTCTCGGGATTGAAATTGCTCGATCTGTCGGAAATATTATGATCTCCGCCGCAAATATGTCTTAGATCTTCTCAGTAACGATGGATATTTGGGGGTCAAATCTATGGATAGTCATGTGGACCCTAATAATGATATTCACAAGGATACCTCTCCAAATCTTGAGAGGAAGTTGGACTTTCAACGCATTGTGGGAAAATTGATCTATCTGACTATTACCAGACCGGATATCTACGTTGTTGGCTTAGTAAGTCAATTGATGCACAGTCCTAAAGTTTATCACTATCAAGTGGTTCTTCGAATACTTAAATACTTAAAAAAACCCTGGAAAAGACATTATCTATTAAGATCATGGTCATCTTAAGGTTCACGGGTACTGCGATGCTGATTGAGTTGGTTCCTCACTAGAAAGAAGACCTACGAGTGGATATTCTATCTTTGTTGGTGGAAATCTTGTTTCCTAGAAGAGTAAGAAACAAAAATGTGATTGCTCGTTCCTACACTAAAGCAGAATACCGAGTCATTGTCGTCACTACATATGAACTGATTTGGATTAAATCTATCTCTGGAGAAATGGGCTTCCCTGTCCTCGAGGCCATGCGCCTTCACTGTGAATTTGTGATAATCAAGCTAATATTCACATCACCAACAACCCTGTCTTCCATGAGAGCACAAAACACATTGAATTTGATTTCCACTTCGTAGGGGACAAAATTCAGGATCAAACTATTACTACGGTATTTGTGACATCTGAAGATCAACTTGCTAACATACTAACCAAAGTTGTCTCTGGTAAATCTCTTCATTCATACTGCCTCAGGATTGGGATGTTGGATGCTTATGATGTTAGCTTGAGTGGGGTGCTAAGAAGCAAGCTAATCAGACTCACCGGGTGGTAATAGTATCTCAAAGAGTGATTGAAGGGGCGTAAATAGTTTCGGCCTGTATGGGATCGGTATTGAAGAGGAAAACCTAAGGGTACACTGCTTCTCTCATGCTAACAACCACGTTGTGTGTCAAGAGCATTCAATATGCTCTCAGGCTCATATATACAATAGTGTACAATGTTAACAAGTGTGGTCATCATCACAATTATGTAATCGCCCATCATGTGTTTGAACCATGAGACATTGAATGACATTGAGGTAGCTAAGGCGATTGGACTTCATGCAAATTGGAAATGGCACGTAGAACCAAGCAGAGAGCATCGGGTGGATACGAGCAAATACAGTCCTGACAATGCAGTTGAACTTGACAGATACTAATTTGCCCATCTCAATTTGCAGATGTCTGCAACACTTGTTTTCTTGTACTATCATCCTCTGTTGAGAGTGGTGGAGATACAAATTTAATTTGTGCAATATCTTGTTGCGATTGTGGAGTTGGGTCAAATTGTCCAATAGACACGGGTGAGGGTCTCTCACCTACACAGATATTGAAGTCTAATTTATGAATTCTCTTTGTTCTACTTTAGATCATTCTTTTTTTAATAGAATATCTAAATGTAAAACTACTTTCGATATCTGACACTTATTAGAACTAACACATGAAGGTACTTCGCAGGTGAACGGGTCCAATACTATCTGACACTTATTAGAACTAACACATGAAGGTACTTTGCAGATGAACGAGCCCAATACTATTCATGTTAGACACTGTGGAAGAGAGCTTTAGAAGAATGAATATACGACATGTATACTCGTTTCACAAAAATTGTTAATGCTTTCAAGGCACTCGGAAAGACATTCAATAATGATAATTTAATGAGGAATGATCTGAGATCTTTGCCGTGATATTCAACCCGAAAGTGATAGTCATTATTGAGTTCCATGATCTAAGCAACATGAAATTGGAGAGCACTCCGTGAAGGACGCATGTGGGGATGAAGAAATGCGGGAAGGTCGCGATGATAACGCGTGCGGGGATGATTAAATGCAGGAGTTCGGGTACGCAGGGCTCGGGTCATGTTGAAGAGCAACTTTGGTCGACATGTGCGGGATGGAAAGCTGGCCGGAAGAGGAGGAAGCTCGGGTGCGCATGGCTCAGGTCGCGCTGAAGCACGACAGTGGTCGACACGAGCGGGAGGGAAAACCGTTGGGAAGAGGGAGGAAGATCTAATTAGGGTTCCGTCAAAACCCTAATTAAGCGGTAGGTCGAACCAATTAATACTGGCTAGTTTGAGAACAAGAACCCCGATAAAAAATTGCATTGCATGAAATAAAAGATACAACTCGGGAGTCACACTGCCGCCAAACACCCGAAGGTTGGGTCATCCAAAGTACTCTCCTTTCCAAAGAGAGACCCAATGACTAATGCTTTAAAGATAACGATGTCACCACCTAAAGGGCTCCTTATATAGATGGAAGCCACACTACAAGACAAGGACACAATGATAAAATACATATCACATCATCAAGTGTATTCGTTCTGATTATGACGGTGACTTTGAAAATGATAATTTTACATGTTGCAATGACTTGGGTATCCGTAATGATTTCTCTACTCCATGAACACTACAATAAAATGGTGTAGTGAAAGAAAAATCAAGCACTATAAGAGATTGCTAGCATTATGCATTCCGAATATAGATTAGTTACACTTTTGGGCAAAAGAGGTAAATACGACATGTCATTTCATGAATCATGTTATGCTTTTCCTTACATTAAAACTTCAAAAAAACTATATTTGTAGAAAAAACTGATTGTTTCATACATTTGTGTTTTTGGATGTAAGTGTTTCGTTCAAAACTCAAAGGATGTCTTGGAAAAAATTGATATTGAACTTGATGAATGCTTTGTATTGATTAATTTTTCAAATGGTTGCGCAAATGATGTTTTCAAAGAAAAAAGTTCAAATTGTTAAAGAATCAATTCATGTAAAGTTTGATATATCCTAAGTTGTGCAATTCCTACCCCAAATACATGTGAAAGCCACACACCCGAGATAGATGCGAGTCATTTAGATAAAGAATGAAACCCCTAGTAGATCAAGAAAGTCGAACAGGCATTAACCCTCCACACGAGCCACCCACAAATCTTAACTTAACCAAAGATCATCCAAGAAAGCTTGTAATTGGGGAACCTATCAGCAGGGGGGTAACTAATCCCTCTACAAGAATAATATTCCAACATATATTTTCTCTGAAAATTTTAATATATTATTATCTTTGATGATTTAAATGATGAATCTTAGTTCTTAGTTATGCATGATGAATTAGGACAACTTAAATATAACGATGTATAGAATCTAGTAGAACGTCCTACTGAGCACCCGGTCATTGAGGTAAAATAAATTTTTATATATAAACTAGATGGTGATGCTATGATAACTAATAAAACTAGACTTGTTGAACAATGTTTATCAAAAAGGTGTTGATTTTGAAGAAACAATTGCACCAGTAGCAATAACATGAATTAATTCTAATGTTTCTCACATTTGCATGCTTTAAAAGATATAAACTTTTTCAAATGTATGTGAAAAGTCTTTTTCTAAATAGAATAATTTAAAAAAGTACATGTAGAAGAATCACTTGGATTCATAAATAGTGATTTCCCAAATCGTCTATACTATATTAAAAGGGCAAAACACCCTTTATGCATCGTTCAACTTTCCAATTTTACCCCCCCCCCCACTCTATTACAATTTTTTTTTATTATTTATATGTTTCTTCGTTAGAAGGGGAACCATGGCGCACCAGTTAAGTTGTTGTCATGTAACCTTGAGGTCACGGGTTCGAGTTCTGGAAGAAGCCACTTACAGAAATGCAGGGTAAGGTTTGCCTACATTTCACTCTTGTGGTGGGACCCTTCCTCGGGCTAACGCGGCGCGGGGATGCTTTGTGCACCGGGCTACCCCTTTTTTATATATTTCTTCTTTAATGTTAAAAAATGTAATTAATTTACATATTTTTACTTTATTTTTAAAAATGTCCTCTCAAAGGGCAGAGCCCCATTACAGTTGTAGTTAGGGATAGGGGCGAAGCCCTATGCCTATCACCCGTGTCTACAAACTAAAAAAAGACTAATCTGAAATAAACTCCCAAATATTGGTATCAATGTCTAGTTCTTTCCTACTAAAATTTGGATTTATTATAGGTAATGACTATATAACTCTATTTAGCAAATATATCAATTATGATTTAATTATAATACAAATTTTTGTTGACAATAGCCACAAAACTATTATTGAAGCTCGCGACTTTCACGGGTTAGCCTCTTTTTATCATTAGTTCATTAGGAAATTTAGCACCGTCATGTCATTTGTGACCAATCATCTTAAGAAGAATCAGTTCATTTGGATGGACGGAGCGGAGCGCTTCCCGATTTCAAGCTTTTCTAATGTGTTGATGAGGAAGTGAGCTCCAATCAGGTAGTACATCCACTTCTGGACGGGGAACACAACCGCTAATAATTTTATTCATATATGGACAAGGAAGCATCTTTAGGGCTTGGAATTTTACTAAAAAAGCAATAGGGTATCGATTTTGTAGCAATACAACCCCCACCTCACAGTTGCAACTTGCAAGCATCCGTTTCTATGATAAACTTTTGACAGAAATTTGGGAGGGCCAGTACTAGGGAAGTGCTCGCGGCCCTTTTGAAAAAATGAAAGGCTTTTACTGCTGGATTAATACATTGAATTAATTCTTCATTAACAACTTTGTGAGGGATTTTGCAATTACGTCCTACCCCTTGATGAATCTTCTATAATACCCGGTTAACCTAAGGAATACTCTAAGTTATTTAAGAGTCTTTGGAAAAGGACACTCAATCATTTCCTCAATCTTCCTTTGCAGAAATCCCCTGAGAAGAGATATTGTGGCCTAGATACTCAATTTGGGAGGTTCCAAATGAGAGCTTACTTTTTTTTACAAGTAATTTCTCCTCTCTTAGCACTTGAAATGTGGTTCTCAGATGAGAATGATGCTTTTCCATGTCATTAAATATGAGTATATCATCAAAGAAAAGCAATATAGGCTTCCTTAAGAAAGGATGTAAAACATGATTCATTAAGATTTGGAGGGTTGATGGAGCATTTATATGGCCAAACAACATTACTATGAATTTGTAATGTCCCTCTTAAGATTTGAAAGCCATTTTGTCTTTGTCTTCCTCAGCCACCCTGACTTGATGATAGCCCAACCTTAAATTCAATTTTGAGTAAATGGAGGATCCTGCCAACTCATCAAGCAGTCTTCTATTATGGGAATGGGGAAGTTATTTTTGATGGTGTTAAAGTTCAAACTCCTATAATCTACTTCTATGCACACCCTCCACAACCCATTGATTTCTTGACCGGAACAAAAGGTGAGGAATAGGGGCTCTTACATGGTCTGATGACTCCTGACTCCATTTTTCTTTCACAAATCTTTTTGCAATGCCAGGTATCAATATGGTTTGGTATTAATAATCTTGTGTGGATCTTTTAGATGGATATGATGATCATGTGCCATAGTGGAGAGAAGCCCCTGGCAGTGAAAAAATGCCATCATATTCTTCCAACAATATTGATGAAGCTTGAGTAACTGTTGTCTGAGTCCTGGCTCTTGATTAGCAAATATGGCGTGTATGGAGGGAGAGGGGAAACTTACAATGGTGTAAAACCAAACAACTGAAAGATAGGCGAGCTTGGGAGATTTTTGCATAAGTTTGCCCATTATTTTATTATTAATGAACGTGTTCATAGGAACTTGCTTTCATGCAGCTAGATTTTCTTTCCTTGTGTGTGAAATTCCATCTTCAGATCCAGATAGTCCCACTTAATTGGTCCTAAGGTGATGAGCCATTATAGGCATCGGACCATGTCGCAACCTTCCAGTGGTAGAACAAGCATATCTATCACAAAGGGGGAGCCTCGTGTCACAAAGTGTTATGATCTCACAGGAAAGTATAAGATCATAAACTAAAATTCAAATCGTAACAATTGTAGGATCAAGCACAATTTTATTGAAGAAGAAACGTTACAGATTTCAATTCACCAATCAACCGCAAGAACAGAAACAAGCATACAAACACAATCCTAAGGAAATTCTCCCTGAACAGATTGTTAAGCTCTCCGCCCCTATGTGCTGGAGAACGTCAAACACAAAAAAAAATTTCACACACAACTCATCTCCCGCTAGGTATTTATAATATTTGAAAAAGAACACTTACAAAAATGCCCCTGCCCAAACTTCATAACGTGTCATTTCCCGCATTCAGCAAGGTCTTTCTCCTAATTTGCACGAAACAATACCCCTCCTGATCATCACTTCCTTGTCCTTAAGGAAGAAAATGAGGATAATGCTCTTTGATCATCTTCAAGTCTTCCCATGTTCCCACTGAATCAGCACTTGAGTAATCACTTTTCCCTGCTTAGGGGCAATTCGACGGTCCAAAATGGCAACTGGCTCCAGCATGACATTACCCTCACGATTCACCGTAGATGACAATGGAATAGTCTGTGCTGGCACTTCCCCCTTATGCTCCCGGAGTTGAGAAATATGAAAGGAATGGTGGCATTTAGCGAATTCCGGCAGTCTCAACCTATATGCCACTTCCCCCACCCTCTCCAAGACTTCATAAAGACCAAAAAAACGAGGTGACAACTTGTGGAAGTTGTGATTACGCATGCTCACTTGTTTGTGATGTAGGGGTAGGCTAGTGGTGCTCGGGCGCTAGGACTCTACGTGTAGGTGCGGGGGATATGCTAATGCAACACCTAAATGCAATGCGACAGTCGGATGACGACAACAATTAATTTAAGCAATGAAAAGTAATAGCATCACGCAATTAATCAAAATAAAGAAACAAACAATTAATTTTTAACAATTTGGCAACGGCTTCCTCCGCTCGGAGAGCCTAAGCAAGCGCACGGCGAATAAATCCACAAACAATTAATAGCATAAAAGGAAATAACTACCACGCAACTGTAATCGCAGCACAATATAGATAAACAACCAAATGAAAAATGTCAAATCACATAATACAATACCACAAACGCTCACAAAATAGATGGCTGAACCGAGACACTGAAGATTTGGATGGTCGGATGTGTAGATCGGCGATCAGAGGTGGAACCGGTGGCGAGACGACGGTGACGGTGGCTTCCCTTGGCGGAAAACGGTGGTAACGAGTAGTAAAACGGCGGATCCGGACACGAATAATTAGATCCGGGTCGGGGATGGGTAGATCCACTATTTAGGGGCAGATCCGGGCAAAAATGGAAAGTTTGCGCGGTGGGAATAACAGATCGGGTGACTAGAATCCTAGATCTAGACTGATCTAGAATTTTAGGGCTATTGGGATGGTGGATCCACGGAGGGGAGTTGGCGGATTAGGAAGGAGGGGAAGTTGGTGGTCCGGGTGAACAGTGGTTCGGGTGAACAGTGGTTCGGGTGAACAGTGGTCCGGGTGAACAGTAGCGGTGAACAGTGTTCGAGAGAACAGTGTTCGTGTGAACAGTGCTCGCATGAACAGTGCTCGGATGAACATTGTTTTGGGTAGGGAAGAGTGGTTGCTGGCTGGAATGGCGGGCTGCAATGGTTTTGGGGGGTTTCCGATGGCTGGAAAAGGGATTTGAAGGGTGGAAAACGAAGGTGGGGGTAGGGGTTACCTTGGGGAAGAGTTTGGCGGCCTAGGATTCGTCGCCTAGGGTTCCACGGCGTCGGCACCAGGGAGGGATCGCTGGAATCCGGGAATACTGCTTCTCCAAATTCTGCAATGGTCTCAAATCAGCCCCCTAGCATCCTATTTATAAGAAAACACAAATTATGGCATCCCCATCAACGGCTATGATTGGCCGGTGGGTTAGCCCTTAAAATACATCAAAATAAACTCAAAAAATATAAAGTAATATAGCGTTTTGACTCGCGGCGATGCTCCGGACGCAATCGCGAAGCCCGATCGTCGATCCGGGCACGCCATATATGGAAAGTTGCCAAATCAGCCCCGAACGGGCCCAAAACGCGTCCCCGTCTCTGCTCCGCATCAATCTCCCCGGCTTGAAAGATTTCATCTCCCGATGAATAGGGATCAAAATTCTCTCGCTGCATGCCGGGTAAAACTCGAAGAAGTCCACCAGAGGTCGCACAAGTGTCGTCGCTGGAAAGTGTTCTCACCGATCAACTCCCACTAACTGAAAAGATGTCATCTCCGGTGAATGGAGACGGACGTGCTGAAGTCGAAGTCCAAGGGCGAATCGATCAAGCTCTGCTGCAAGTACCCAAGAGTCACCAACGTCTGTAGTGGAAATGCACTGGTGGAGTCTGGTCTCCATGAAGCTCTCAACGCTCAACTCACGAGTGGTGGATCCCGGTGCGATCGGTGGTGCCTGTGGTGAAACCAAAGAAGACGAGTCCCCAGGTGGGTGGAGGTCAACAATGGGTGAGGACGTATGAGGGTGATATGGTAACGACAGTGGGGATGGGGGTGGCTGGGTATCTCCACTGCTCGGGTCCACATACTCATGAGGTTCATAGTACGGAGTCAGATTTTCAACATTAAACACAGGGCGAATTCCCATACTGGCCGGGATGTCAAGTCGGTAGGCGTTGGTCCCAATACGACTAATAATTGAGTACGGACCCATTTGCCTCGCGCTTAACTTCTTGGCAGTCCCCAAAGGGAGCCTCTCGGGGCGGACTCGCACCATTACCTTCTCGCCAACATTAAGTATTTGCTCTCGCCTTCGCTTATCTGCATGGGCTTTGTAATTTTCATTGCTTGCTATTATTCGTCGGCGGACCGACTCATGCAAATCATGCAAATGTTGTGCAAATGACTCAGCAGACTTATGCAGGTAATGCAAATGATGCAAAGACAACATGACAGACACGGTACACTCCTTATAAGAAAATCTAATAATTCCTGAGATGTCTCTCAAATGTGGTGACCTATCAGGAGGTTCTTTCGGTGGAGTGTAGACAAACTCATCCCGTGTGTGACGAGTGCTCAGATGACCGTGAGAGACAACTATACTCAAATACGAGCTCGTAAAGAGCCAAATGTATCTCGGGGAACGTGGCGCATCAGGGGGATCCCCAGGAGGTGTGTAAGAAAATTCATCACGAAGGAGACGACCACCTGAGTGAAAATCGTGTGCATTGACTAGAAGTCGTGACTCTAAAATGTGGTGAGCGTCCCAGACAAGAAAGAACTCATTGGGTGGCTCAGCGGGTGACGTGTCCCAAAACTCATCTAGTGTGTGAGGTGTCATAAGGTAGGTCCTCACAATATGAGTATGCTCAAATGGACTCAAGGTAGACCCTACATATTTCATGCTCCACTCAAGGTCCTTTCTCTGGGGCAAGGCCAGAGATGATGATGAAAGAGGCGTCATACCTGAGTGGCTCACCCGAGTCTCAACCTCACCAAGATGTGGCAGATCATCAAGAGGCTCAACAGGGGGCTCGTCACTAAGGTCAAGGTCCTCCTGATGAGTACCATCGAAAGGGGCAGTGCCCCTGTGCATGGGTGACATAGCCACTACGAGATCAACACCAAACTCTTAGCTCTCGATCGTAACGTGGCTCGGGGTAATGCCAAGGGAAAAGTGACATAAACCTACGCTCAAGACTGGGTCTGCGGGTGCGGTGTCAAGACATGAGTCTAGAGTATGAGTGTTAATCAAACCCGGACATGCCAAAAGTGGAGGTGTGGGTGAGGGGCACAACACTACACACTCAATAGGTCGCTCAGGCTCACTCTCAGTCAGTGCCACTAGAGGAGCGTCAAAAACCAAAGGTAGGTGACTCACTGGGCTAAGCACCTCATTGGGGTGGGAGCAATCCGCACCAGGCATCGTGGTGTCCTCAATAGGGGAGGGACTCGTACTGCGGAGGTCAAGGAGAGAATCCCATCGACCAGCTCTTGCGGATCTCAAGGACTGTTCATAGCGGAGGGCGAGCTGATATGTCTGCTCGAGGGACTTCGAACTGTGATAAGCCCCCTCAGTACGTATATCAGATCGAAGTCCAGATCGAAATCGGGTGGTGGTCATGGTTGGGTCCTCTCGGATATCACTTCTCACAACAAACTCATCAAAACGATCCCTATACTCAGCGACAGACATAGGTTCTTGCTGAAGGGAAAATAATTGATCGAACAAGTGACTCCGATATAATGAAGGCAGATAGCTCTGGCACAAAATACGCTTCATGCCCACCCAACTCGTGACACGATGAAGACGATCTCGCTCGCGATTCCTCTCTACGCTAGACCAATATGCTCTCGCCTGATCTAAAAGCCTAAGTTTCGCAAACTTGATGCGACGCTCACCGAATAATTCAAAAAAATCGAGATAATACTCAATATCCACGAGCCAATAACTGAAAAACTCGGGACTCGATGAGCCGTCAAAGGATGGGGAAACTGTACGAAACTGACTCTCAAGATCTCTCTCAAAGTGAGAATCCTCAAAATAGTCATCCCTAAGGTAATCGGGTCGAGTCGAAGGATCAACACGATCCGCTTGCGTGCAAGTATATGAGCGACGACAATTATCATACTGATCGTCTCTGGCATAGTGAGGTTGTCGGTGGGTTGACACGATCTCGGAAAGTGGTGTGCCGCAGACGATAATAATCATCGTGATAACGTGAGGATTTCTCTGAAGTCGCTCTATGAGATTGAGTATAGGCGGACTTCGAATCTCTCAAGAGAGGAGAGGAGCGACGTCGATAATTAGTCATGGATAAACCTAAAGACTCTATATGACATACCACTACAAAGCATGCAAATGGCCTAACCTTGACCTCTGATACCAGTTTGTAAGGCTATAATCGAACATATGCCCAATTTCCTACTTCCAACTTCCGCTCCCATCTTTTACCGTCAGCTAGCACCTTCATTCTGTTTTGTGCCTGAGTTAAATTGAACTTAAGTAATAACTCTCTCTCACAGCGTCAATGACCTGTCCACCTCTTCCACCATTGATGAGCTATCAATGTAAGGAACATGTAGGGGCGGCTCCTGCCCATATGCTACTTCATATAGAGTCATCTTAATAGCATTGTAAAAAGTAGTATTATACCACCATTCCGCTAAAGGCAGCTACATTGCCCAACAAAGAGATTGTTCAAAACACATACAATGCAGATATCCCTCCAAGCACCTGTTCACCACTTCAGTCTGTCCATCCATTTGTGGATGGTATGTCGTAGATACTTTAATCTGGACATGCAAGATGTTGAACAGCTCCTGCCAAAACTGGCTAACAAAAACATTCCCCCTGTCACTGACTATGGAATCCGGCAGCCCATGCAAACGAAATATTGAATCCAAAAAGGCTTGTGCCACACCTTCTGCTGTGTAAGGATGGGACAAGGACACAAAATGTGCCAGCTTACTCAAAAGGTCTACAACAACCATGATTATGGACTTCCCAGCACTCTTTGGAAGCCCCTAAATAAAGTTCATAGTCACTTCTTGCCAAATTCTGGGATGAATAGGTAACGGCTATAATAGGCCTGCTGGGTGTTGATTATCAGATTTACATTGTTGACATACCTTGCACCTTTGAATGTAAGAGTACCTTTGAATGTAAGAGTACACCTCAGGTTTCATTTTTTTCCCAGAGGAATAGTTGTTTCAACTGGCGGTATGTAGCAGTAATGCCTGAATGTCCTCCTACCGCACTGTCATGGTATAACTGAAGTAACATCAACTTGAGTGTTGGAACATTGCCAATGACAAGCTTCCCCTTTCTCTTCAGAAATCCCTGAGACCAAAGTTACTTAGGCTTATGTGTAGAATTGATTTCCTTTTCTGCTAACAGTTTTTTTAGCTCTTCATCTACTTGTCAGGCCTCCCTGATATCAGTTTTTTAGCTTTTCATCTACTTGCCACGCCTCCCTGATATCTTTCAAAATTTCAGACACAACCACTATTCTTGTTAGCATATTCCCTGATGCCATGTCATTTTGAACCTCCCCCATAGCTAATTCACCCTTTCCTGGACAGAGCATCTGCGCACCAATTTTCCTGTCCCTTCCTGTACTGAATTTCATAATCAAATCCCAGCAATTTAGTTAAAAACTTATGTTGAATAGGAGTTGCAAGCCGTTGTTCCTTCAGCCATTTTAAACTCGGATGATAAGTTTTAACAATAAAATGATTGCCCATCAAATAGTGCTTCCAATGCTGAACCGCCGTCACTATAGCCAGCAACTCTTTCTCATAAGTGGATAGTCGAGCTTTTTTTTGTCCCTAGGCCTTGCTAAAAAAAGCAATAGGATGCCCCTCTTGCATGAGGACTGCTCCAAACCCAACCTCACTAGCATCAGTTCCCACAGTGAAGGTCTTGGTAAATTCTGGCAAGCGCAGTAATGGAGGCTCCGAGACTGCCTCTTTTAACAATCTAAAAGCTTTCTCAGCTGCTGCATTCCACTGTAAGGATTTATTCTTCAGGAGATCAGTCAAAGGCCTAGCAATCAATCCATAGCTCCTAATGAACCTTCAATAATATCCAGTTAGCCCGAGAAAACCTCTGAGCTGCTTCAAATTTCCAGGAATTGGCCACTCCTTCATGCACTTTATTTTGGCTGCATCAGTGGCTACACCCTGTACAGAGAGGATATGCCCCAAAAAATGCACCTCTCTCATACCAAAAGAACATTTACTCAACTTTAAAAACAACTTTTGTTTCCTTAAAATGTTGAACACAACGCGTAAATGAGCTATATGTTCAGAATAATTCCTGCTGAAGATCAGGATATCATGAAAAAAACTAACACGCACTTTCTTAGCAAACTCAGAAAAATATGATTCATGAAACCCTGAGCCCAAAAGGCATCACTAAAAACTCATAATGTCCCTGATGAGTCTTAAAAGCAGTCTTATAAACGACTTCATTGGCCATCCACACCTGATGACAGCCTGCCCTAAATCCAGTTTGGAAAACACTGTTGCTCCTCCTAACTCATCAATAAATTCTTCAATAATAGGTATTGGATACTTATCTTTGATTGTATGAGAGTTGAGCTACCTATAATCCACGCGCATCCTCCATGTGTCGTCATACTTCTTAACCAATACCACGAGAGAGACAAAAGGACTATGACTATACTGGAAGCATTTCCCTTACCAACCTTTCAATTTTGTTTTCTGAAGTAAGGGATATCTATAAGGCCGCAAGTTCACATTTATCTTGTCATCCTTCAAATGAATGTGATGTTCATGACCCCTCACCGGGGGCAAACATTGCGGTTCTTCGAACATATCTGTAAATTCCTACAACAGGGTAGTCACACCACCCCTCTCTTCCTCAGATGGCAAATCATCCACTACCCTCAACTCCTCCTGAAGCTGATGAAAAGTAGAGTTCCCCTCTTGAACAAACTCCCTGACCTCGCATACAACAATCATTTTAATTTGGCCCTTTTTCTGAATCAACTTATGCAATCTTTGAGCCCCTCAGTGAAATACGTTTCCCGTTACTATTAAAATCCATTTTACGATTATGGAAATCCCAATGGATTGTTCCCAACGTGATTAACAACTGAATGCCCATCACAACCCACATCCTCCCAACAAAAGTACCAGGATATCATATGTAAAAAGTACTTCCTTCATTCTCCACTGAAATCCTGGCACTTTATGGGAACTTACAATGCTCTTTCTATCAGCAATTGAGACATTAAAGGACGGTATTTGGACAAGTTGGCAACGAAGACGTTCAGCGGCAGCGGCATCAATGAAGTTATGTGTGCTTCCTGAGTCAATTAGCATAATAATTGGCTGACCTTGATGAAATGTCGTGACTTTCATTGTATAAAAATGATTATTTCCAAATATAGCATGCACAGAAAGTTGGGGAAAGACTGTATCTAAACTGGAATCGACAACCATAGGAAGTTCTTAATTTCCCTCCTCCTTATTGGACTCCTCATCATTAGAGATTAGTTCCAGGGCATATGATTGTTGTCGCTCCAAACATCGATGGCCAGGAGTGTATTTTTCTGGGCACCAAAAACATAATCCTCTACCCCTTTTGTCCTCTGTTAGAATAGCCCATGTATTGGGCCCATCTTTTGGGCTCATT
This sequence comes from Platanthera zijinensis, assembly GCA_039513925.1. Lineage (NCBI taxonomy): Eukaryota > Viridiplantae > Streptophyta > Magnoliopsida > Asparagales > Orchidaceae > Platanthera > Platanthera zijinensis. Next base: position 40,909,431 of record CM077094.1, read on the forward strand.
TATGTTCTCTCCTCTTTAGTCCCACATCTTGTATAGGATTTATTCCCTCTCTTCCTCCTATATATTTGTATTCTCTCCTTGTATTTAGACACACAAGCAATACATACAAGTTTTGAGCTTTCTCAACATCCTCCATTTCTGTTGAAGTGAATTTGCGCCGATCCCGTGAAGGAGCAGAGCTTTTCAGATCAACATGTTCTCGGCCCAGTTTTTCAACATATGAAGACAACGCTGGTAACAATTTAGTCCCCTTACCACTGTCACCAGTTGTAAATCCACCCCTGCACTACTGAAATAAGATTTGCTGCTTTTGAATTTTGGCTAAATGGACAACATACTGCAACGTCTTAGGGCGAAACATTCTGACAGCAAACCCAATATCCTCACGGAGTCCGGCCAAACAAAAACTCACGGCATGATCTTCTAGAATGAGTACTCGATGCAACAAGAGATCAAATTCATTCAAATACTGTTGGACTGAATACTTGTCTCAAATTCTTCAATTCCCCCATGGGGTCATCGAATAGTACTGACCCAAACCGATTCTGCACAGCTGCAGAAAATTCTTCCCAACAAAGCCACTGAGAAGTGAGTCGGGAGTTCATAAAAGCTTGATGCCAGAATAATGTTCTTCCTTCCATGTGCACAGCGGCGACCTTGACCTTCAATTCCTCTGGTGTACCATCGATTTCAAAGAATTGCTCGCTTTTATAGAGCCCTTCCAACACTGCTGTGCCATCAAATCGTTGAAAATCAATGCGAGAAAATTTTGTAGAGGGTTGATACAACATTGAAGAAGACGAACGGACAGCTGCGAAGGAAAAAGATGATGTGCCGCCATTAATCTCCGGTAATCTATTAGATAGGAGATCTTGAATCACTTCTCAAAACTCCTCCACTGTCCGATTCTGTTGATCTTGCGAGGGCAGTAAGGTTTTTTGCCATTGCAGCCCGAGTTTGTCGGATCTGCTCCATGTCAGACTGTGAATCACGAGAACGCATCTTTTCCGCCACCGTCATCACACGCCCTGGTCAAGGCTCTGATACCAGTGTTATGGTCTCACCGGAAAGTATAAGATCGTAAACTCAAATTCAAATCATAACAATTGTAGGATCAAGAACAATAATATTGAAGAAGCAACGTTGCATATTTCAATTCACCAATCAACCGCAAGAACGTAAACTAACATACAAGCACAATCCTAAGGGAATTCTCCTTGAACAAATTGTAAAGCACCCCGCCCCCCGTGAGCTGGAGAACGTCAAACACAACAAATTTCACACACAGCTCATCTTCCACCAAGTATTTATAATATTTGAAAAAGAACACTTTTACAAAAATGCCCCTGGCCAAACTTCATAAAGTGTCATTTCCCACCATCAGCAAGGTCTTCCTCCTAATTTGCACGCAACAAGAACGGGTGCATATCTTACATAGAACAAAGAATTAATTCCTGCAAAAGCTTGGTATGCAATTTTATTAGAACAGTCAGAAGGGATACAATATCTTGTTACTGATTGCAGTTTTCTTCTTAATAACAGATTTCTTGATATTAAGATATGTTTTCTTTTTCTTGGAATCATCCTTAACCATCTCAGCTTGGCTCAGTCGCCACCATAAATGTTGGAATACTTTCCAAGTTGCAATGCAGGAGTTTAGCAGCATTTTCATTGATGAAACTATGGATTCTCCCGATATTAATAAGGATAGACGGGCTTGGCCTAGTGAGAACCTGTCACCTTCATAGTTTGATAATCATTGATGCCGGTTAAGGCACATGCACATTTGAGGGGTGATTAATGGCTCTTGCACGGATGCAGACAGCTCTTATTCTGCTTCACTGGGCTGAGGAACTTGCTCATCTTCTTCCTCTTCCATCTCCACTTCTAACACATACATTTGAAACTTAGCACCACATTTATGGCACCTTAAGAATTTTTCATCACACCATAAGCACAATCCCCTGACTCTCCTATTTTCAACTTCTTTGGGTGAGAGCCTATTGGTGATACGGGATGGCAGAGGTATGGAGGATGCCTTGGGATTGGAGTTGTGGTGTTTGAGTCTTTGAGGACAACGGGGCCTTGGCAGCTCGAAACACCTCCCTGATGATGAAGTTGTTGGATATATGATACATTATAAATGGTAGACAGTATAGGATCACATTAGGCGTTGTGAGCACCCTCTCATGTACATGTATATATACCCTATTGTTAATGTGAAAAGCATAACGGTCCTAATTCTATCATAGTATTAGAGCCTTATGGTTTTCCCATTATGCGCAACTCAAGTTCTGCCTCCATCATCACGCTCGTGCGACTTTCGTGTCTCGTTCTGGTGTCTTCTGCCTCGTTGACGACAAGGACGATACAGTCTTCCGTGCCTTGCTCCGACGTCTTCTGCCTCGTCGATCCTGTCATCCTCTGCATCGTCGATCCAGGCATCTTCTGCCTTGTCGACGACAGAGATGATCTCCTCCGACAAATCCAACAGCCTCGACTTCCTTTCAGCAGCCTAATCCAGTGTCTCCTCCGGCTGATGACATCAGCCTCGATCATTACTAGATCCAGCAACCTCGACCACCTCTCCTCTGACTAATCTAGCAGCCATGACTTCCTTTCAGCAGCCTGATCCAACGTCTCCTCTAGCGGATGACATCAACATCAATCATTACTAGATCTAGCAGCCTAGACATCACATCCGACTAAACAAGCAGCCTTGACCTCCTCGGCTGATTCTTCTTCTCGACTACTCCCCGTGATTTTCTTCTCCAGCTGATCCCGCAGCCCCAATATTATTCTCCGGTCACCTTCGTCCTCTATTGGTTTGATGGCATCATCTCACATCTCTGATGCCTTTCTCTAGAAGACTGATGTCATCCTCAATGGGCAAAACGTCAAGGCCCCTCAGTCGGGTGCACCTCGTCGCCCACCTATCCGTTGTCACTACTGTCAGTGTCTTGGTCATGTCAAATCTAAGTATCGCAAGCTTCAGAGGGATCAACAGTCTAGCCAGCAGCATGCTCCCGGTGCACCTTTGACTCACTTTTCTGCTCCAACGCAGACACTCTATTTCTGAGTTTGCCACGCAAATTGCTCAGCAGCTCTCTCTCGGTCCACTGCCCCATTCCTCTGCCTCTGTGCTCCCACTGGATGTCACTCAGCAGGATGCCTCCGCCCCTGCAGGTATCTCTCTCTCTAACTGGTTGCTTGACTCTGAGTCTCTTTTCACATGACCTATAATGTCACTCACCTCTTGTCCTGCCAGTTCATCTCTTCGATTCTTAGCATCATAATAGCAGATGGCACTATTCTCCTCATCACATGTAACAACCAAAATTTACGTTTCAATTAAATAGGGTGTATGCCAGTCATGTAATAAAATCAAAACCATAAATTTCTTGAATTAAAAAGAGTGGTGTTATGTTCAAACCTATTATGGCTAGGTGCAAACCGCTCAAAAAATCTAATAATAAATTTGATCAATATAAATCAAAACACTCTTATGGCTAGGTGCAGACCATATAGGGTTTTAGATTTTTCATTTTGGTCACTCTTTATCGTGAGCCTGTGTAACATTCCCGTCCGTCACATAGCATATAACAGAAGGTCCGGTCGGGGTCCGACGTCATATACTATGAAAAGTCGAAGGAGTTACTAATTGAAATCATAAACTATGTACATGCATCCTATCACAGAGTGCATTCTGGCGGAAGTACTTTAAAGGTTAACAAGAACTCAACCAACTGAATGTCCACTAACATAAAAGTAGAAATTAATAAACAAATACACAAATAGTCTTGGTCTTAAGGCCTTACATTGATCAACTCAAATTAAAATGTCTTGCATGCATCGGCACGCAGGCCGTCCACACATGAACAATAAAATAAACGGGTAATTCGTTTTGGCCTTCAAGGGCCAGCTTAGCATTCCTGGGCTCCAGCCCGCTATTTCCCGCTTGGCTCGGCTGTACCTGCACGAAATATTCCACCGTATGGTGGCAAACAATAGAAACGGTCAGCGTTAGCTGACCAAATTATAACGACCTCACCCCTCATTCGGGGTGACGGTACTCCTTCTCTGCAGGCATTAGTATAATCATATATTGGCAATCAAAACGTGGAACTTAAGCACTATTCGCCACGAACGTTGGCGCAAACGCCCAACGCCCCATGCTCTCAGGGCACATTCTTGGTGCACAGGACCACAAGGTCGCACCACCGTTCTCTGTGACGGTCAACAACGTTTGAGCTTTCAGTCTCACAAGGGCCAAGGCCAGAGACAACGCCCCAGTGCTACGACAAGGTCATGTGATTTACACTTTGACCACTCCAAGTCGACCGGTATAGGGGACGGTACAGTTCAGCCATATCCCGTGCTCAAATCGTTTGGCTCGCAGGCCTGACGCGGGTCAGCATCCCCTTTCCCTTTTTCGCATGATTCATAACCCTGTAAGGATCCTAGGCTAGCACACATAGCTACCAAAGCTGAGCAAATTAAGCTCACGCTCCACACAGTTGGCCCCCAAGTCTTCGAGAGACGCCTTTCCTTTTTCCGCATGATCCATAACCCTGTAAGGATCCTAGGCTAGCACACATGCCTACCAAAGATGAGCAAATTAAGCTCACGCTCCACACAGTTGGCCTAACAAATTAGCTCGCAGGTCTCTCAGAGACAGGCTTCAGCAAACGGCCACAAAGTTTCCAAGAAACAGGCCTCAACAAACAATACAACGCTCACTAGGAACTATCGCCAAGGGTAGCGCTACCGCTGCGCGGTAGGGGAAAGACTATCAATTCTTCCCCCAACTCGGGTGTTTTCCTGGAGTCTACATCCAGTACTCTCAACGCAGCCATCTGCACACCCCGCAACTCTGAAATCAACGCGATAACCACGGAATCTTCTCCGGCATACAAAAACATGCAAACATCACCAATCCATACCAACCAGTCTTTATGGGCTTCACACAGCATGTCTATTCCGTACTTCGATTTCAAATCTAAATGCAAAACTAATGGGGATACATGGAACTACCCGACGGGAGAACCACATCCACATGTTCGTGGAGTGTCTACCCTCTAATCCCAGAAAGAAAGGACTTCACATGTCCAAGGAAGAGGATCGTTACCCTAGAAGTCCGCTTCGGCATCATGGAAGAGATTCTAGCTGGATGAAAACGACCGTATTGGCTTTGCCTCCGTAGATCAGAACTCGCCTTGTGAATCCGAGTTTCGAGTCTCAAACGGCGGCGAGATCTTCTCTCTCTGGCGCTGCTTCTCCTCCAAACGTCCAGCCCAAGTTTCTCCAACTCCAAAAGAATGAAGTGAAAACAGTCAAACCAACACTAAAAACAGAGCTACCGCCGCTCGGTAACTAGCTACCGCCGCGCAGCACCGCTAATCGACGCCTCGATTCGCGTGTCACCGCCAAGGCCCTCCAACCACAGGCCGACACGTGGCCACGCCGTTACAGCTTAGCTATCGCCGCGCGATAGGATGCTAGCGCCTCATAGTAGCTGGGGACGGTTAAGACACGACCGCTCCTGCTACCGCCACGTGATAGTTACTACCGCCGCGCGATAGAAACCCGAGAGCTGCGACAAATAAATTGTCAAGCTACCGTCTGCGGTATGACTACCGCCGGGCGATAACTTCCCAAGAGCTCGACCAATAAATTGGCTAGCGTCGTGCGATAACAACATACCGTTGCGCGGTAGACTAGGCGTTGAGTCACCTCGCCTCACCCAATGCTCTCGACGCCTAACGCTATCGCTACGCGGTATCAGCCTACCGTCGCGCGGTACCCTCTTTTCCTGCCTACAGAACCTTGGGGTGTTAAATCTTGTACCCCACCCCCCCACCCCCGCCTCCTTTTTGCACATCGCGGGTGGAAGAAGACTCGGCGGCGGCCGGAGAAACCTCCGCTCAACTTACCTCCCTTAAGGCTCAGACAAGAGGAGATTAGGGCTTAGTCGTTTCTCATTCCAGCAAGTCGGCGGCACAGCGCCTCTTCTCGAGCGATTTCATTGTCGACAGCAGGCGCTGACCTCTTCCTCTATCTCTATCCCATGTGATTGAAGGCGCTCGGCAAAACCGTTACATCCTGTTATCTCGCAGGCATCCGCTTTCCTCTCGGCAGATTGCAGTAAGCATCGATGACCCCTACTCTCTCGTTGGGAGCAATGGTTATCTCCTCTCCCTGCTCGTAGTCAACCCCAACCGGCGAGATCCCTTTATTTGGATGATCGTCAATGCCCAGATTTGCCCTCTTTCAAATCGCAGCAGGCTTTCTCCCTGTTGGAGGTGGCTTCAACAACCCTCAGAACCCTCTCTATCGTGCCCTAGAGAGCCTCCAGAGCCTTGTTCAGTCCCAGTCAGGTTTAGTAGGCTTCCACTTTATCCTGTTTGTCCAGGTGAGTCTCGGTTTTCTCTCTATTGTGTTTTTCTTTTAAACCTCCTGATATTCCAAGACGACCTCTGCTCGTCTCGGCTAATTCGTGTCTCATTCAGGTTCAACTCCAGAAAATAGGGATGTTTTGTGTTCAAAAGGCCGCACATAGATTCCTCCCTCGTGCAGTAAGTTGCAATTAGTGTGTGATCTTTTCGTTATCTCTTTTAAGAGGTCAAGAATTTCTCTTAAACCTATATATTCAAAAAATTAGATATAATTTGGTTGGAAAGGAAAAGGGGTAAAAGCCCTTAACACTTCCTTCTTTGAAGAATTTTTTTGCTCTTAATTGCACTTGAAATGTTTAGTGTTGTCATCGAAATCCTAGAAGGTGTTAAAAAATTAACTAGGGTTTATGTCATATTTCAAATTTGGGTGCGAGTTGACATGTATCAGAGAAGGTTTTGAGTTGTCAGAATAATCTAGAAGGAATCATGTCACCTCGCTGTGTCTGCGAGCGCCGCATTACCGAGGTAATAAATTCGACTCCTCTTGGCTAGACATACCACCTTATAAAATTGCATTATCTAAGTTATTTAAAAATGCTTAAGTAATTTAATTATTCACCTTGAGTGTCAGTATCAATTTAATTTAATTACTCCAGAGATAGCGTAGAAAGCAACGAACATGTAACTTAGTAATGGATAATAAAATCCAGTATTAGGTATGATGCAACATACATAGTGTAACAATAATTCTTGCATTTATAACAAGATTAATTACAACAAAGAATGTAGAATTAAATCTGACGAAGAAGAAAGACTTCAAACATATAATATGGTTCAGATCAGTGACCTCATTCTCATATGACCAACAATCCACCTAAGCCTCAGATGTGAGGTCGTCAGTCACAGTTCCAGACTTGGAGATTTTTAGATATGAGCCCGTGTTCTACTTAGGGAGCTCTCCAGTTCAGGGCACCTTCGAGTCGTCATTTGGGCTCCATAATAAGAATAAGTGCAAGAAATCATAGAACATGAAATTTGATTACTTAATCTTTAAAAAAATGTAGGATACCAAAACTTATTACAAACAAAGACTCGGATAATAAGACAGAATTCATAATACCTCATTTCAGTTAACAACTTATAATATTACAGATAGATTACTTAAAAGTGTGCATTAATAGTCACAAGCTCCTATTTTATATACAAACCAATGTTGTATCTCTAGTGTTACTATGAGTAGTCTTTCTTACTCACTAGTTGGGATGACTCGTCTTCGGACATTTTCTTTTCAGGGGCCAGTGGGAAATTACGCTTACGACAAGCGTCACGGTTCTTCACTTTAGATAATTGTAAGCTTTCAGTGATTCAGATTTTACTATTCTTTCCCTTATTAGTTGGCTCTGTGAATCAGTTTTGAGGTACCACTATTTACGCATTACTGCATTTCTTGCTTCTGTTGTAAGCTTTCTTGGAGTACTTTTATTTATACCTGATATGTACCAGTTTTAGTATCGTTGCTTAGTTTACTTTTTATTGCGGGGCCCGACCAGACTGCTGATTTGTTGTTAAACTAGGTTGGGGTGTTACATCACAAGTCGTGGGCTCTTTCACACCAGCCTTTTTCATGTTCTCGATGTTGCCTACATACCTAAGTTATCCATGAACCTTATATCCGTCGGTCAAGTCTCATATCTCACAGTTGTCATGTTCTTTTTGATGAGTTTACATGTCGTGAGCAGAATCGTCTGACAGGGACACTCCTTAGAGTTGTGTGTCGTCGTAGCGGGGTGTACATCCTTGATCGTCTCCATTTTTCATCCACTTCATTGTCACTGACAGCTTCTACTCTTTGAATTCCTTTGGTGGGCTTCTCTTGGTGGCATCACTGTCTCGGTCATTCTAGTGGTTTGTGTCTAACATCTCTTATCACACATGGTTTCCTTGGTTGTGTTTCGCGGTTCCACTCTTGTGAGGGTTGTAAGCTTGGTAAACAACTACAACTTTTATATTAGTCTTGTTAGTCTGGGTCTCAGCATCCTTTGATTTAGTTCATTCTGATGTATGGGATCCCACACCTTTTATATCCAAGACGGACACTAATATTATATCATTTTTGATGATGACTATTATCGTTATTGTTGGGTCTACTTTATACATTCTTGTTCTGAATTTTTTCAAATTTATGTTACTTTTTTTGCTATAGTGCGCATCCAGTTCTCTACTTTCATACGTAATTTCCATTCTCACTTAAAAGGGGCCTCTCACATGTCTTTCGCGATCTGCTAGCTACCCATGACACTCTCACTCAGCTTGGTTGTCCTGGTGCTCATGCTCAGAATAAAACCGCGGAAAGAAAGCATCGCCATATTATTGAAACAGTTTGCACCCTTCTCATCTCGTTCCACGTTCCTCCTTATTTTGGGGTTGAGGTTGTTTCAACTACTATTTATCTTATTAATATGCAACCTTCCACCTTCCTTCATGGCTAGAGTCCTGGTGAGTGTCGGTGTTAGAAACATTACCCGCAAGATTCTTGATTTGAAGAAAGACTCAAGATAACAATAATATCTTGTATTTGATGAAAGGTTTAGCTTTATTGTGACAGGATCAACTAAAGAGTATGACTAATGTATTGTTAATTTGAAGTATGGTGGATTTTGGGCATGATTAACAAATATCATAATGATAATTATTAAGATTTCTTTTAGTAAGTGGATGATTTGTGATTTTATATAATGTTCGGACTGTACACATGTTTACTTTACAGATAATCGTGTCTTACAAGGATTTAATCTACATGAGTATTTATTATTCCCAAATCGGTGCATAGTAATCATACAACTCGTGAACAGTTGAACCCGCAAAATATGAAGTTCATTATCTAGTTTCCTTGTGTTATCGAATCTTATTTCTTATGTATGTCTAATTATAAATCTTGAGTAAAGTCTGTTTCACAATCATATCTTTCTCTTTGATGTGAGTCTGTTTCCTGCTAAAATCACTAAAATATGAATCATTTAACTCAATAATATCATAAGCAATCATTGAAAGATAGCGTTTAATTGGCGTAACTCTTTGCTTGCATGGTCACGACAAGTAGAAATTTTTCTAATAAGACTTGCACTTGAACTTGAGTGTGAATCATGTGCACCCACTAAAAACACTTACACACTTCATTGATTACAGTTTATGATATAACATGATCAATTATATGTTATGCTCTGGAGTAAGCTAATAATTCAAGTTATTTTTGTTTGGCTATTTTATTTGTCGTCTTGTTAGTTCTGCTTCATGAAAACTGGTACACGTATATATTTCTGATTCTCCTGCTCGCACTTTTTTTTCTTGACCACTGTTTATTTCAATGTTCTGAGACTTTTCCTTTTTATTTTGGTTTTGTCTTACCATTCGTGCCCCTCCGCCTATTTCCTGAGCCCGATCTGCGTCAAGCTTCAGGTTCTATGTTTGCATTCCTTTTCTTTTACTGTCAGACATTTTTTATGCAATAATTATGATCACTAAATCATGAACCACTGCTAGGCTAAATAAATTATGTACTGAAATTAGATATGTTGCATATTTATATTCGTTGGAATCCTTGTTGCATGAAATCTGCATCAGTGTCTTGTATCATGAGATTTATTAAAATACATGTACATTAAATTTACACTGTCATATTTCAAAAGCTTTCGCATAAAAATAACATATTTTACTCAAAAGTAATTATTTTAAAACCTATTATAAGTATCTCAGCCCCCGCCTTAAAGGCATGGATTTTCTTTTCGCCCATATTTGTGGCATCACGCCACGCCTGAAGCGCAAATCTAACTTTTGTTGAGACAGATCATGACAGTTGGTATAAGAGTCAAGTTAGCTTCTAAAGATAAAGTATTCTATATTATCACATATTTTCAATCTTATTTTATTAATATATATATGTATGCATCATTCATTCACAAACTTTGTCATTATCTGTTGTTCGCGGTTGAAACACGCACACACTACATTCATAAGTATGAGTAGTATGCACACGAATATTAAGGGGTTTTGGGCAAACTTAACATTTGTGTGCATATGAACTTCCATTAGTAGGATATACATCGCTTGCGAATATTAAATGGATATGGGCAGTTTAATATTTTCAAGAGTGATGTCATTAAATCATAATATGCATGACATGTTAAGCGAAATGGGTACTTAACATGGCAGGTGTATTCATTCATTTGCATTCATTTCATAAATCATTGCACAAGTGTGAAGCTAAGAACAATAATAATGATTGTACACGCATGGATTTAGTATTTGCTTGACACTACAAATGATCTTCTTGTTGCATTTGCATGATCATTATTTAGAATTGTCCAATGAAAATGTTGTAATTATTACATGATTTATGAACCTGACAGTATGAAATGTGTTAGAATCTTTAGTTTCAAGTCCTCGATATTCGTAATCAGTCCTTCATGTTCCATTTATCTATCAATCTTATCTGGTCCTCTTGTATCCCCTTCTAGTTAACTCTTAAGTGTCGGCAAGAAATGAGAGTCTTCTTGTATATTGCTCTGCTGAATTACGTCAGCGTTGTTTTGTGTTCTTCCGTCATTATAGTGACTTCTATTGGCACTCAATCGTCATTCAACTTCTTTTCCCCTTTTGGTGTTCTATCTTCGTTTCGTGAAAAGATCTTTCACTTTCGAATTCTCGAGTCTTACCTCTCAATTTTGAGCTATTTAAAGAAATCCTAGTAATCCCTGAAGCTAGTCTTTCGTGTCCGGTCGAACCCTATAAGATCGTAGAGTATCAAGTACGCAAGCTTCGAAAGAAAACCTTTCCATCATCATAGTGACTTCTGTTGGCACTCAATCGTCATTCGGCTTTTTTTCCCCTTTTGGTGTTCTATCTTTGCTTCGTACAAAGATCTTTCGCTTCTCGAGTCTTACCTCTCAATTTTGAGCTATTTGAAGAAATCCCGGTAATCTCTGAAGTCGGTCTTTCGTGCCCGGTCGAACCCTATAAAATCGTAGAGTATCAAGTACGCAAACTTCGAAAGAAAACTTTTCTTATGTTAAGAGTGTCTTGGATACATGGAAATTCTGATGAGTACGCTTGAGAACTTGAATCTGACATGCGTAGTAAATATCCGCAACTTTTTCTCCTGATCTTGGTAAATCCCTGCGCTTGTTCTCTTTGTTATTTCAGTATATTCATAGTTACCTTTCATGATTTGATTTGCAAGCCTTATTGGAATGATTGAAATCTGAATTTTTGCCATGAGAGACCACATTCAGAGAATTCTCAGAAAGTTTCGGGACGAAACTTGCAAAGTGTGGGAGAATGTAACAACCTAAGTTTTAGAAATAATATAAAAAGGGTTTATTTGTACAACCTAATTAACTCCACTAATATTCCTAACCGAGCCAACCCCCCCCCCTAATTAAACCTGTTCGACCTAGGTTTTTCCGCACCCGCAAGTCGCTCGAAGCCCCGCCCCGATGGCCGCTTTCGCGCCTGTTCTTTCCCAAATCCCGTATCTTTCGCTCTCATTTGTCGCCTCCCTTCTCGTCGGCACCTCACCCAGCTTCTCCTTCTCATGTTTGTCGCCTTCTGCTCTCCCCTACATGCTCTGGCCGGCAACCATCTTCTCCCCTAGCTGCCAACCTTCCTCTCCATTTCCTCAAGTCAACGTCAATGTCTCCTCCCTCCTCATCAAGGCTGGCAGCCGCCTCTTCTCCTCCTCTAAGGGTCGGGAGTCATGTTCTCCCTCCTCTCCATTGATCGGCAATCACCCTCTCCCACTTAAGGCTCCAATTACGCCTAGGGTTTCCTTCCACCTTCTCTTTGGGCCCAGACTTGGTTCCTTTTGGTAAGAATCTCTCTCATTTCCCTCTTAAACAGTAATTTGTGATCTCTAATGATTTATTCGTGCAACAAATTTTGTAATTTTTGTGATTTATGTTTGTGCGCATCCTTATAATCATCTAATTCCTAATTGTTTGTGGTTTCCGGCATTGTTCTTCGAATCTTCCAGCAGGAGTGCTCAAGCCCTCTCTAATTTAAGGTTTCTCCTAGTCAAGCATCGACAAGTCTCCATGTCTGCGTGGTAATCTTGACTCCCCTCACTTTTGAGAGAAGTAAATTCGCTAAACGCTCTCATGTTTTAGGCCTTGTGAAATTTATTACTTGTGCTAGCATTTGGATTCTTGTCTTGTCAAATATAAATATCGTCTATAATTATTCCTGAACATGTCCAAATAAGTTTCTCGATCTTGCTTGTGTTGCTTGGTCGCCGCTATCAGTTTCAGCTTTCTTGAGGCAAGTAGAGACTCCACTCTCCTGCAAACATTGAACTTAAATTACCTTGTTTGTTCTTATGATTATATGAATTCACCCTTGATTGTTTGTTTAGTCAAATAAGTTTAGATCTTGAATGCCTAATTTGACATGTTAGCGGTTAAAACATTTAATTTGTTTGGAATGGCATGAGCTTATGATAATGATTTATTTTTATTGGAATTTTCACTTAGTTGAATTGCGTCTCATTTGATGGATAATTGGAAGATGAGTTAGTGACCGAAATTGATTTTATTTGGATATTCACCTAGATAAATGAATTTCTCGTTTGATGTATTATTCAAAGTATGATGGATTTTTGGGCATGATTAACAAATATCATAATGATAATTATTAAGATTTACTTTAGCAATTAAATTATTTGTGATTTTATATAATGTTCGGACTGTATACATGTTTACTTAGCAGATAATCGTGTCTTAGAAGGATTTAATCAAGATGAGTATTTATTATTCCCAAATCGGTGCATAGTAATCATACTACTCGTGAACACTTGAACCCGCAAAATATGAAGGTCACTATCTAGTTTCCTTGTGTCATCGAATCTTATTTCTTATGACTGCTTGGTTGTAAGTCTTGAGTAAAGTATATTTCACAATCTGATCGTTCTTTTTGGCGCGAGTATGTTTCCTGTTAAAATCACTAAAATATGAACCATTTAACTCAATAATATCATAAACAATCATTGAAAGATAATATTTAATTGGTGCAACTCTTTGCTTGCATGGTCACGGCAAACAGGAATTTTTCTAATAAAACTTGAACTTGAGTGTGAACCATGTGCACCCACAAAAAACACTTACACACTTCATTGATTACAGCTTATGATATTACATGATCAATTATATGTTATGCTCCGGAGTAAGCTAATAATTCAAGTTATTTCTGTTTGGTTAATTTACTTGTCTGTTTTGCTAGTTCTGCTTCATGAAAACTGATACACGTATATATTTTTGATTCTCCTGCTCACACTATATTTTTTCTTGCTCATTGCTTATTTCAATGTTCTGAGACTTTCCTTCTTGTTTTGTTTTTCCTTAACGTTCGTGTCCGCTCCAGCTGCTTCCTGAGCCCGATCTGTGTAAAGCTTCAGGTTTTATGTTTACGTTCCTTTTCCTTTACTATCAGACATTTTTTATGTAATAATTATGGTCAGTAAATCATGGATCACTGTTAGGCTAAATAAATTATGTCCTAGAATTAGATATGTTGCATATTCATGTTCGTTGGAATCCTCATTGCAAGAAATCTGCATGAGTGTCTTGTATCATGGGATTTATTAAAATACATGTGCATTAAATTTTCACTTTCATATTTCAAAAGCTTCCGCATAAAAACAACCTATTTTACTCAAAAGTGTTTATTTTAAAACCTATTATCAGTATCTCAGCTCCCGCCTTACAGGCATGGATTTTCTTTCCGCCCATGACAGTGGCATCACGACCCGCCCGAAGCACAACTCTGACTTTTGTTGAGACGGGTCGTGACAGTAACAATCATATTTAAGCGAACAAAAGTAACAATCTTAATTTCAGGTTTGCAAAATTATAAATTTGACTACGTATAGAAAAGTGATAATTCTCAATCTCAAAGAGTTACTTCGTATCTAAAGGTTTTGATTGAATATTGGTTTGTGTTCTGAACATTAAATTGATTGTTTTTAAAAGGTGTGGGTGATCATAGAAGTTAAAGGATATTTGAATGTAACATATTTAAATATAAAGTTTTCAAATCTAAGAAAATTTTAAATGGACATACACACATTCACCCCCCCCCCCCCTCCTCCCTTCTGTGTGTGGCACTAGGCATTCCTAAATCAACAAGTGGTATTAGAGGCATTCATCCCAATGCAACCAACTCGTCCATGTGCGCGGCTCGTCCATGACGAAGCATCGGAGGTAGGTCTCTACGCCCCGATTCAATACCTCAGTTTGACCGTCCGTTTGCGGATGGTGAGCCGTGCGCAGGGTGGTCCCTTGTAAACGAAAGAATTCCCGCCAAAATTTGCCAACAAAAGTGGGATCGCGATCCGAGATGATCGCCCGAGGGATGCCATGAAGCCAAACAATCTCGCGAGCAAAAAGAGCAACAACAGACTCGCCGGTATAGGGATGGCTCAGAGCGAGGAAATGTCCGTATTTGGACAACTTATCAACCACCACCAAAATGACCGTCTTGCCCTTAGACCGAGGCAAGCCATTAATGAAATCCATCGACACGGTATCCCAAATCTGGTGCGGAATCTCCAAGGGCGTAAGTAGCCCAGCCGGGGAGGTGGTCTCGTACTTCTGCCGCTGGCACACATCACACTGCTAAACAAATAATTGAATATCCTGTCGCATTCTCTTCCAAAACACATTGGTCCATGCCCGCTGAAGAGTGCGGAGAACACCGGCGTGGCCGCCCGTCGGGGACGAGTGGAACTCGTGCATCATGACCGTCCTCCAAGCCGACTGGGAGGATATGACCACCCGACCCCGATAGTATAGCCTGTCATTTTGTAGATGATAGCCTGGAGCTGCCTCACGCAATAGCCTGCAGCTCGGGGTCCCGCTGGACCTCCTCCTGAATCTCATCGATAGCATCCAGTTGGGGCGTAGAAATGTTGCCCCCCGGCAAGCAAGACAAGGCATCAGCAACCCGATTGTCCTTCCCTTGCCGGTAAACAATCTCGTAGTCGTACCCCAAAAACTTGGTGACCCACTTCTGTTGGAGGGGGGAGGAAACCCGCTGGTCCAAAAAGTGCTTCAAACTCTGATGATCTGTCCGAATCTTGAAATGACGGCTCAACAGGTATGGTCGCCAGAGGCCCACGGCATGGATGACGGTCAGCATCTCTTTCTCATAAGCCAATAATCTCAACGTCCTTGGATCCAATGCCTTGCTGTAAAAGGCAATCGGCCTCCCTTCCTGCATCAACACAGCACCCAATCCCACCCCGGAGGCGTCCGTCTCCACGACGAACTCCTTGGTGAAATCCGGGAGTGCTAAGACTGGAGTCTTCGTCATAGCCGGCTTGAGTTCCTGAAAAGCAGCCTCAGCCTCATCCTGCCAAGAAAAGGCGTCCTTCTGTAACAGTTGTGTCAGTGGCCTAGCAATCTTCTCGTAATCACGCACGAACCGCCGGTAGTAGCCGGTAAGGCCCAAGAATCCCCGCAGAGCCCGAAGGGTCTGGGGCCGCGGCCAAGAGACCATGTTCTCAATCTTCCGAGGATTGGCTTTCACCCCTGCGGCCGAGACCAAGTGCCCTAGATACTCCACTTCCTCTTGACCAAACGAACACTTCGATCTCTTAGCATACAACTGGTGCTGGCGTAAAATGGAGAATACCTGGTCAACATGGCGCAAGTGGTCCTCCCAAGTAGCACTGTAAATAAGGATATCATCGAAGAAGATGAGCACGAAGTGACGAAGAAGGTCCCTGAAGATCTCGTTCATATTCGTCTGGAAGGTGGACGGTCCACCCGTCAACCCGTTGGTCATCACCAAGAATTCATAATGACCGTCATGAGTCCTGAATGCTGTCTTGTGGATGTCTTCCTCCTTCATGAGGATCTGATAATATCCAGACCATAGAACAAGCTTAGTGAACCGTGTCGCCCCATGTAACTCGTTTAACAGCTCCTCAATCAACGGGATCGGAAACTTATCCTTCAGTGTGGCATTGTTCAGGGCACGGTAATCTACACAAAACCGGCAAGACCCATCCTTTTTCTTGACGAGAATGATCAGAGCCGAGAAGGAACTCGTGCTCGGCCATATGATGCCTGCATCGAGCATCTCTCATACGCTGCGCTCAATCTCGGCCTTTTGCATGTGCGGGTACCTGTAGGGTCGAATATTGGGAGGCTCCGTCCCTGTCTTGAGTACAATCTGATGACCCCGAAATCGTGAAGGCGGAAGTGTACGTGGCTCCTGGAAAATTTCTGCGTACTGCACTACCAAAGCCCGCATCTGCATAGGCACCTCAACTGACTCCACCTCATCCGTCCTCACCCCTAAAAGTACCGCCATCAAACTTCCCGCCTCCTCGAGCTGTTGGAGACTGCGTAGAGAAATTTCCTTGACCGGCGAAGAAGTGAGACCCCGCAAACAGAACTGCTTCCCACTCTGCAAGAACTCCATTGTCATCTGGTCCCAATAGAAGGTGACCCTCCTCAACTACTGCAGCCACTGAACTCCCAGCACCATGTCCGAACCCCGAATGGGTAAAAGATAGACATCTGTGCGTCCGACGTACCCTTGCATCCGAACCTCCACTCCTTTCAGTACACCCTGGCACTGCAATTTGCTGTCATCGGCCACCATGACCTGGAAGGCAGCGCCAGTGTCAATCAAATGCCCAATCTTCTGTGCCACATCCGGATGGATGAAATTGTGCGTACTCCCGCTGTCCACCAGGATGGTCACCTTCTCCTGTAGGACCCGCCCCGCAAGTCGCGTAGTAAGCGGAGGGGGGTTACATCCCTCCATGGCATGCAGAGAGACCCCGAGCTCGGTCAAGTCCAAGTCGACTCTGAAATCCAGCTCCTCTGGACTCAACTCGTCATCCACCTCCTGGTGTAACTTAAAGACCTGTACCTTCTGGCATTTGTGTCCTGCCGTAAACTTCTCATCACAATTGAAACAGAGTCTTTTTTCCTTTCGTGCTTGTAACTCGCTCCAGGACAGCTGTGTCACTGTCGGCCGTCCCGCTACCGGCGGGTCCTTCCTTGCAGTAGCCGGTGTAGTAGTAGTGGGCCTCACCGTAGTGCGGGACCGCTGCCTGTAGAACCGCTCTTCCTGAATGCGGGCCAGATTGATGGTGTGATTCAAGTTGCAGGGCATGTACGCCTAAACCTCATCTTTTAAGTGCACCTTCAATCCAGAGACAAAACAACTGAGGAGTGTCCTCTCCTCCCAGTGCACCCTATTTGCCAACTTCTCGAACTCCGTCCTGTATTCCATCACGGTGTCCTTCTGACGTAATTTTTGCAAGAGATCCTCAAAGTCTTCAAACTCCAGGGGCCCGAACCGAGCGGTGAACCCATCAACAAACTCTGCCCACGGCACATAATCCCGCCCCCGCAGGAACCACTGCGTCCACTGAAAAGCATCGTCCTCCAAGTGGAAGGACATCAGTTGCACCCATTGTACCTCGGGTACCTCTTGATAGCAGAAAAACAACTCCGCCTTCTGTACCCATTCCAAGGCATCCCCTCCGGCATATCGAGAGAAATTCATGCGTGTCAGTTTCAGCGGCATGTACGGCCACTGACCGACCTGTCCTCGCCACCCCGCCTCCTGTCCAAATCCCGGCGGTCTCCTTGGTTCTTCGTGTGCAAAAGGCACGCCCGGAACGCCACGGCGAAACTACCCCACCGCCGGAGCACTACCCCACTGCATGCCTCCTCTTGCTGGATGAGGTAGCAGGCCCTCCCCTCCTCCATATGAGGGAACCGGCCACCCACCTCCTCTAGCGCCCAAATCGTCGAAATCGGCTGTGTCGAACCCACCGGGACCACCGCCGCCTGCGTCGTACCCGTCGGAGCCAAATCCGGCCGATCTGATCCCGCCAGAGCCACCTCCAGACCCGCCGACACCCCTGATGCCTCCTGCGCCAGATCCAAGCCCGCCGAGCTCCCCCCCCCCCCCCACGCCCGATACGAACCCGTCGGCGCCTCCAACACCCGATCAAAACCCGGGACCGACTGGCGTGCCCGATCCAACACCGTCGGGGCCAACCCCGCCTGCTCCGACCCGGCCGACGCCACTCGTGCTCGATCCGGCACCCCTTACCGAGTCCGCCTGGCCGATCCGGTGCGGATCGAGTCCTGCAGCGGGAGATCCGCCCGGATCCTCCATCACGGCCTTACCCTTCAAGTTTTGTGCCAAAATTGCTATGATCTCTTCCATTCGGGTGTCGATCCGTTCTTCGAGACTTTGGGTGGAAGTTTTCACATTTTCCTCGATCGCGGCCACCGAATCTGTCAACCCCACGAGATTGTCCTCTAGGGTTTCCAAGCGGCCGACTTCCTCTTGCGTGTGAGTGGTTACCATGGTGGAGAAGAGAGCCTCTGATACCAAATGTTAGGAAGAAGAAGAAGGAGAGGAGAGAAGATCTAAAGTGACTAGAGAAATTATGGTTGAGGATGGAGGAAAGGGAAATACCTGAATAATGCTTTTCATAATCCATCCAAAGAGGGGGTCCGGTATATTTATACCCGGAGCCAGGGCCGGCCGGCCAAGGGGGGCGGCCGGCCCCAATGGGGGCTGAACCAATTGGTTCAGCCCCGTTGTCGCCTCCATCATGCCTAAGCCGGCGCTTGTATTGCCGGCCAAATAGTCGGGGCTCGTCCGGAGGCGTAACAGTACCCTTAATTTGAATCTTAACAGATTAGAGTAAATCCAAAACACAAGCCTTAGGGATAATGGCTAATGAAGGGAGTTCCATGAATAGAGCTCTACTATTTAATGGGATTGACTCCAGCAACTGGAAGAAGAGAATGAAAATCTACATAAAATCCTTAGGAATAGATTTATGGGAATATGTCCAAAATGAATACATTCCAATTGTAGGGGTAAATGTTCTAGAAGACAACAATGAGAAAAGAAAATTAAATAAAAATAATAAAGCTTTGCAAGCCTTAATGCCTGGTTTAACTGATTCTGAATTAATGAAGTTAATGAATTCTACATTTGCTAGAGCTATTTGGATTAAATTATAAAATCTTCATGAAGGAGATACTAAAATTAAGGAAGTTAAACTTCAAATATTTAAAAGAAAATTTGAATCCTTCAAAATGCAAGATGATGAATCCATAAAAACTTTTATGCAAAGGGTAAATGAAGTTATAAACTCCATAAGAGGATTATGAGAGGAAATTAATAATTCAACTATAATTAAGAAAATCCTTAGATCTTTACTAGGTAAATTCAATCATAAAGTTTCTGCAATTGAAGCAAAAGACCTAAATGAACACACTTTTGATGAATTATTAGGTTCCTTAACTGCTTATGAAATGAGAATAAATGAATCTAAAGAATCTGAAAGACAATTAGTTCTTAAATCTGAAATTGAAAAAGAAAGAGAAAAACTTGAAAAGCTTAATTTTCATAAAAGAAATAAGGATAAATATAAGAAAAATCAAGACAAAGATAAAGGAAAAACTAGAACAAGTGGTAAATGCTATACTTGTGGTAAGCTAGGACATTTCTCTATAGATTGTTATCATAAAAAAACATA
The DNA here is from genome assembly GCA_039513925.1 of Platanthera zijinensis. Lineage (NCBI taxonomy): Eukaryota > Viridiplantae > Streptophyta > Magnoliopsida > Asparagales > Orchidaceae > Platanthera > Platanthera zijinensis. Next base: position 40,929,402 of record CM077094.1, read on the forward strand.
GAAGAAATAGAGATGATCAAGATAAAAGTGAAAAATGATCTAATAGCAAGAAAAGATTCTTTAAGAAGAAGAATAAATCAAACTATGTAAATGAGGAGTCCTAAAGTAGTGATGAAGACAATGAATCAAATATAGATAAAAAAAATCATTTACTTTAATGGCAACTTCAAAATATTCCTTCGACTAGGACGATGAAGACAATAAAAACTCTAACTTAGAAATGGAACTTAAACTAAAACTAGTTGTTGATGATCTAGAAGATGGTGATCGGTTTTTTGATGCCACTAAATTAATGAACCAAGTTGAACAACTTATGAAGGATAGGTGATTTAGGGTAGGCTACGGGGTGGACAAAAACTAGACTTCTAGGGAAGAGGTGTGGACGTCACTCTCTAATCCAACTCTAAATGCAATGCAAAACCGTCGGTGATGGCGGCAAAATAATTTGAGCAATAACAATTTCAACCCACGCAATTAATTAAAGGAAATAAACAAACATTCAATTCAGCAATTATTTAATGGTTTTCCTCCGCTCGGAGGGCCAAGGATAAGCGCGCGGAAAATAAATCTCACCTACAAATTATAAGTATATCGCTACAAAGCTCTACAAGTTCATATCTAAGCCAAGCACAATAACCAATCCAATAATAATGTCAAATCCCATAAACCAATACAACGATACACTCACCAAAGTAGCGGGCTGACCGAGACACTGGAGATTTTGGATCTGGATGCGTAGATCGGCGATCGAAGGTGGAATCGGAGGCGTGACGATGATGGCGGTGGCTGTCCTCGGCGGAAAGTCGGGAGATTGGGCCGGAAATGGATAGATCCGGCCACTAGGAAGGAAGATCCGGGCGGGGAAGGATAGATACAATATTATGGGGGTCGGTTCCGGACTAGGGGATGATGTACGGCGGTGGAAATAACAGATCGAGGGGCTAAAACTCAAGATCTGGACAGATCTAGGGTTTTGGGGGTTGTTGAGTGGTGGATCCACGGAGGGGAGTGGGCGGCTTGGGGAGGGGAGGGGTTGGAGGATGGAGGGCTGTTTGGACATCCACAAAGAGGGTGGCCGGGGGGGAATGGGTAGGAGGGGTCAGCTGGAGGTGGGAATGAGGTAAGGAGGGTCGGCGGTCCTGTAGTAGTGGAAGTGGGTGGCGGAACAAGGAGGGGAAGGTGGCGGGCTGGACGGCTGCAGGAAGGCAGCAGGCCGGAGGGTTATGAGGGGAATTTGGAGGGTTGTCGGCGGCTGGACAAGTGGTGTGAGGGGTGGAAAATGAAGGCTAGAGGTAGGGTAAGGGTTTGGGGAAGAGAAACCAACCTAGGAGTCATCACCTAAGACTCCATGGCATCAGCACCGAGGGGTGATCGCTGGATTCCAGGAATACAATCTCCAAAAATCTGCAATGCCTAGATCAGCCCCCTATGACGTTTATTTATAATAAAACAACGATTAGGGCATCCCTCATCAACGACTATGATTTGACGGAGGTGAGGCTACCCAAATACATCAAAATAAATGCAAACATAGTACAATAATATATCAAATCGATTAACAATGCGAATCTGGACACATATGCGGAGTCTGACCGTCGATTCGGGCACGTCATACATGGAAAGTCGCCAAATCAGCCCTGAACGAGCCCAAAACTCGTCCTCGTCTCTGCTCCACATCAATCTCCCCGGCTCGAAAGAATTCATCTCCCGATGAATTGGGATTGGAATTCTCTTGAAGAGGTCCACCGGAAGTCGTCCAAGTGTCGTCGACGGAAGAGTGTACTCGCCAATCAACTCCCCCTGACTGAAAATTTGTCATCTCCGGTGAATCGAGACGGTCATGTTGAAGTCGAAGTCCAGGGGCGAATCTATCAAGCTCTGTAGCAAGTACCCAAGTGTCATCTGCATCGAGGCAGCCCCGCCAATATACCAAGTAGCGACAACATGGCCCATCTGTGGTAGGAACAAGCTGGTGGGATCTAATTTTTGTGATGCTCTCATCGCTCATCTCTCGACTGGTGGATCCCGATGTGATCGGCAGTGCCGTCGATGAAACCAGAGAAGACGAATCCCCAGGTGGGTGGATGTCAACAGTAGGTGGGTTGTAGTGGCTATCAGACGTAGGTAGAGTATGAGAGTGGTAAGGCAACGAAAGTGGGGGTGGGGACGACTAGGTATCTCCACTTCTCAGGTTCACATACTCGCGAGGCTCGTAGTACAGCGTCAGATCATTGACATTAAATACTGGATGGATTCTCATACTTGTCGGAATATCGAGCCGATAGACGTTTGTCCAAATACGACTAATAATAGAGTAGGGGCTCATTCTCCTGGCGCTTAACTTTTTGCCAGGTCCCGTGGGGAGCCTCTCAGGGCAGACTCGCACCATTACTTTCTCGCCTTCATTAAACACGTGTTCTCGCCTTCTCTTATCTACATGGATTTTATAGTTTTCATTGCTCGTTATTATTTGTCGGCGAACCGACTCATGTAATGTATGCAAATGATGAACAAGTGACCCAACCAACTCATACAAATGAAGTGAATGATGCAAATAGAGCACAACAGACTCGGCACACTTCCTAAGGGAAGGCATGACAATGACTTGGATATTACTAACATGGAGTGGTGATGTAAACCAAATCCTAAGGCTGTAGTTTTGAAATATAAAATTGTGATATTTAAAAAAATTGTGGTGCGAGAGCACTTCGCGGGCTATTTTAAACGGTTAAACGACCTATGCACCGCACACGAACGTAAACGCTACCGCACAAACATACAACGTCATGAAATTAATTCCACAGGCACAGAAATCTAGTGGCGACATTAGCACGTAGGAAAATACGATAATTAGGAGCTAAGATTAAGCCGGGCAAGCTCTAATAATTTCACTATTCATTTATAAAGTTTGAACATAAAATTACTAAGGCTTGAGAGCGAAAAGGTCGAGAGGTATACCATGGGGAAGGACTCGCAACAGTGCACACAAAACTCTTCAAGAACTGGGATGGTTTCGGGCGAAGAAGACATAAAGCTCAGGACAGAGGAAACGCCCGACTGGAAGCCAGAAAATCACCGGAGACTGCTGGAGTGAGGCTCGCCGGAGGTAGGAGTAGCCCCAGGCAGCGTCTAGCGCGGCTGTCGAGCAAGAACAACCCGAGAAGGACGAAGTCGGCTGTCGAGGCAGGGAACGGAGGCAGAAACGGCGGCCGACGGGGGTTCTGTTGCTGGATTCGTCGAAGAGGAGACGAGCGTTAGGGCGTCGAGAGATTCTGGAGGTTTCCATCGGGAAGAACGAGCGCTGGAAGGTGCGGGAGTGGTCGCCGGAGCCTTGGAGGGAGGAGGGGGGAGGCGGCGTCGAAGGCATCCGTCGGAAGAAAATAGCGGGCTAGGGTCGGCGTTGGGAGAACGATAACAGAGAAATAATTCTTTGTTCGTTCTATTCCAGCCAGCTATTACAGGGGGGAGGATTTGTTTATATAGAAGGGGGGTTTAGGGCAAAATGGCTATTGGCAACCATACTTAATAAGATAGGAATATATTTTTTTAAGAGAATTGAGCATGCAAGTGGTCTAATTTAAAAGCATAAAGATATAAGAGAAATAGGTAATTTTTAAAGCTTGCCCTAAACTAATCTATCGCCTAAATACCGGACCTATGCATTTAGGGTCTCGTTGGCCGGTCACACCAACGAGCCAAACAAAAATTGCGCGAACAACATGCGCGATACAAAATACACCCAAGCGCAAATAACATGCGCGAAACAACTCGACGCTACACCAAAATCCAAAAAAGCGCAAAAGCGTGCGCTACAATAATAAAAGACAAGTACATTAATAATAAATAAAAACATGTGACGCGGGTTGCATCAATTCTCCAGGGGTTGAAAGAGCTCGACCCCGTCGAGACTCGATGTAACCAGCAAGTAGAGAGTCCAAATGTCAATCTGAGAGATGCTACATAATGTCCTGCTGAAGTCGCCGCTGCGACCCAAAACCTGGAAGTAACCTCTCATCCCAAAAACTCGCAATCCATTAGTCAAATTTTCATGCCAAATTTTTAAATAAACAGTAATTATTATAGCTTTCAGGGGATGACAAGGACGGTGTGTGGGGAAAACATGTGGCAGTGGGGAGAATCGGAAACAAGTGGAATCAGCCCGTGGAATCAGTAACTCATAACGCAATGTACGCTCGCCCGATAGACACCTACGAACGTCTGCTGGACCCGGATCGAATATCGCTCTAATTTCTCCTGATGAAATTCCGCTCGAGTCACGAAATTTTAAACAGATCCCAAATTTATCTTGTAAAATGTTTCATAAAAAACCTTTGAAGCAGGTGTCTCGATGAGGAGTAAAAAATCTAAGTATCGTCTTGACTCCCTCAAGACTACCAAACCTAGAATTGTCAGAACTCAAACGGTAGCGATGTGGTGACTCAACGTGCGCCTAAAACCAAAGGCGAGTGTCGCGAACAAAAGGTGTGCTCACCAAAGATAAAATCCACATAACGTGGCGACTCTAATGGCACTACCGAGTGGTCACCAAGCACAGTGTCTGTAGGCTCAAGGGTTTGTGGCAGTAGTGTGCTAAGAAGGTCAGGACATATGACAAAGGAGTCTAGGTCACCTAAGCTGAGGATTTCATCACTAGTCAACTCCTCCTCGGGGAGAAGAGAGAGCGGCGATGTGTCATCCGAGGGGAGATACACACCATTAATAAGTTATTCTGAAATCGGAAGCTCAGAAAATAACTCAGTTGTTAAAATGAGTGTTGTCCTAGAGGCAAGTGGATCCACGACTTCAGCTAGCGTGATAAAAGAGGGAGAAAGCTCTTCTTCCTGGAGCAGGGGCTCGGGAAGAAACTTCTCGATCGAAGGGGCTGCTATAGTGGAGACAAGTGATGTCACGACTTCAGTCGGGGTGATAAAGATAAGAGAAAGCTCATCTTTCTGGAGCAGGGGCTCGGGAAGAACCTCCTCCACTGAAGGGAGTGTCACGATGGGGGTAGGTGAGAGACTAAGGTGCTCGTCGTGAGACTGACGAGGCGAGACAAAGGACTATCAAAAGATCTAACCTCGGGTTCCACTATGTGATATGAAGTGTGGAGGTATCCAGGAGCAGCATAATGTGTGTGATTGTCGTCTCTAGGTTGTGAACAGAGGTGCACAACCCACTCAGATTCTGCTTGAGTTCTGCAGTGACAAACTCAACGGCTTACCGCAAAACTTTAATACGCGCATCTAAATCACACTTTTTTCTAAGAGAATTATTTGAAAACAATTCTGAAAATCGGATTGCGTGACTCGCGATAGAAGCGAGTCACAATGCTCTGATACCAAACTGATGTAAACCAAATCCTAGGGCTGTAGTTTTGAAATATAAAATTGTGATCTTTTAAAATAATTGTGGCGCGAGAGCACTTCGCGGGCTATTTTAAACGGTTAAACGACCTAGACGTCGTACACGAACGTAAACGCTACTGCACGAACATACAACGTCATGAAATTAATTCCACAAGCACAGAAATCTAGTGGCGACATTAGCACGTACGAAAATACGATAATTAGGAGCTAAGATTAAGTCGGGCAAGCTTTAATAATTTCACTATTCATTTATAAAGTTTGAGCATAAAATTACCAAGGCTTGAGAGAGAAAAGGTCGATAGGTATACCATGGGGAAGGAGTCGCAACAGTGCACACAAAACTCTTCAAGAACTGGGGTGGTTTCGGGCGAAGAAGACAGAAAGCTCAGGACAGAGGAAACTCCCGACTGGAAGCCAGGAGATCACCGGAGACTGCTGGAGTGAGGCTCGCCGGAGGTAGGAGTAGCCCCAGGAAGGGTCTAGCGCGGCTGTCGAGAAAGAACAGCCTGGGAAGGACGAAGTCGGCTTTCGAGGTAGGGAACGGCGGCAAAAACGGCGGCCGACGGGGGCTCTGCTACTAGATTCGTCAAAGAGGAGACGAGCGTTAGGGCGCCGAGAGATTCTGGAGGTTTCCGTCGGGAAGAACGAGTGTTGGAAGGTGCGGGAGTAGTCGCCGGAGCCTTGGAGGGAGGAGGGGGGAGGCGGCGTCGAAGGCTTCCGTCGGGAGGAAACAGCGGGCTAGGGTCGCCGCTGGGAGAACGATAACTGTTCGTTCTATTCCAGCTGGCTAATACTGGGGGGAGGATTTGTTTATATAGAAAGGGGGTTTTAGGGCAAAATGATTATTGGCAGCCATACTTAATAAGATAGGAATATATTTTTTTAGGAGAATTGAGCATGCAAGTGGACTGATTTAAAAGCATAAAGATATAAGTGAAATAGGTAATTTTTAAAGCTTGCCCTAAACTAATCTATCGCCTAAATACCGGACCTATGCATTTAGGGTCTCGTTGGCCGGTCACACAAACGAGCCAAACAAAAATTGCGCGAACAACATACGCAATACAAAATACACCCAAGCACAAATAACAAGCGCGATACAACTCAAAGTTACACAAAAATCCAAAAATGCGCAAAAAATTGCGCTACAATAATAAAAGACAGGTACACTAATAATAAATAAAAACTCGCGACGCGGGTTGCATCAAGTGGCCTATCAGGAGGCTTATCGGGTGGTCGATAGGATAATCCGACGTGACCGACGACAACACCCGTGGGGACGACGTAGATGGTGACAAAATAGTGTGGAGCACTGGTGTGATAAGTAACTCTCAAATAATATAGCCCATCAGGTGGCTCACCAGGGAGTGTATACTCAAAGTCATCACGTGTTAGTTGATCACTAGTGCGGATACACGATCCATCACTAAAGTGTAGGAGGGAAAGGTTGTCAAATGTGTCGGGTGGTCGATAGAAAAATCCAACGTGACCGACGACAACGCCCGTGGGGACGACGTAGATGGTGACAAAATAGTGTGGAGCACTGGTCTGATGGGTACATCTCAAATAATATAGCCCATCAGGTGGCTCACCAGGGAGTGTATACCAAAAGTCATCACGTGTTAGTTGATCACTAGTGCGGATACACGACCCATCACTAAAGTGTAGACGGAAAGCTTGTCAAATGAGCCTCTCGGGGACTTAATCCCGAGGAGGTCGATAATGATAGGTTAGTCCACCACGAGGAGGGCACCAATAAAAGTAGTGTCTGTGGGAGCAAGTAGGACACCCACAACAAAGTCAACGCTAGTCTCATGAACCTCCCAAGGGAGTAGTGGCCCATCAGGAGACTTATCTGGAGGTTCAACGATGAGGTCATTAATAATGGGAGGACACCTCAGATGAGTATCGCTGATAGAGGTCGTGTCCTCGTAAGTGGGTGAAGTAGCCACTATGAAGTCAACACTATACTCTCGACTCTCAGTAGTGAAGTGAATCGAGATAGTACTAAGGGAAGAGTAGGGTGTCCAGATTCAAGTGTGGGTCAATCGATATAGTGTCGAAAACTGTGTCTCTGTTCAAAGGGGACACTAGGTTTAGGTGAGCTGAAAAGGATGGGCATACCATCACAGCATCACTGGGTCGCTCGTCCTCACCAACGTGACTACGCTCACTAGTTATGCTAGAATCGCTCTCCATATGTATCATAAGGTCATGATCAGATTCAACCTGAAGATCACATGAGTACTGAATCTCATCAAACTGAGAAGGATCAATACCAAGTGTTGGGTCTCTTATCTCGGTGGAAGCACTACTCGTCGCATCGGTGGCTTGACCCAAATCCCTAGACTTTCTTCGTAATGTAGATCTTAGGTGATCAAATTGAGCTTCTAAGAGATCAAAGTGGTCAAGAACTAATCGCAGAAATTCAGCCTCAGGTAACTTTACTGGTGGAACACTAAGAGGGTCTTGACATGTATTGTGATCCTGTCGATGGTGACCTCTATAGGGTTCCTGAGGGTCGTCTAAACGGTAGTTCTTAACATAATCAGATTGTGCTCGTGGGTGTGTATGGATCCTCTCCTAGAGGAGATGTGTAGTGGCGATGACCTGAACGATATTCAATTCTATCATCATGAAGTCGCGAAGAGGTGTAATGATGAAGACGTGAGGACCTTTCGTCGTGGTGATCGCCTCTAGCATAATGGAATTGTGTCGAGGGGTCGACACAATCTCTAGGAGTGGTGTGCAGGGAACGATGATAATCATAATGATAACATGAAGGTTTCTCTAAAGGGGCTCTATGAGGTCGGATATAGGTAGACTCAGGATACCCAGATAGAGGAGACGAATGACAGCAATAACTAGACATAAATGAACTCAAAGACTATTTAAAACCTACCACTAAGAATATAAATGTGGTCCAAACCTTGGGCTCTGATACCAATTGATGTAGGGTAGGCTAAGGGGTGGACAAAAACTAGACTTCTAGGAAAGGAGTGTGGACATGACTCTCTAATCCAACTCTAGAAGCAATGCAAAACCATTGGTGACGGCGGCAAAATAATTTGAGTAATAACAATTTCAACTCACGTTGTTAATTAAAGGAAATAAACAAACATGCAATTCTACAATTATTTAATGGTCTTCCTCCGCTCGGAGGGCCAAGGCTAAGCGCGCGACGAATAAATTTCACCTGCAAATTATAAGTATATCGCTACAAAGCTCTACAAGTTCGTATCTAAGCCAAGCACAATAACCAATCCAATAATAATGTCAAATCACATAAACCAATGCAACGATACACTCACCAAAGTAGCGGGCTGACCGAGACACTGGAGATTTTGGATCCGGATGCGTAGATCGGCGATCGAAGGTGGAACCGAAGGCGTGACGATGATGGTGGTGGCTGTCCATGACAGAAAGTGGGGAAATCGGGCCGGAAATGGATAGATCCGACCACTAGGAAGGAAGATCCGGGCAAAGAATGATAGGTCCGATATTTTGGGGGTCGGTTCCGGGCTAGGGGATGATGTACAGCAGTGGAAATATCGGATCGGGGGCTAAAACTCTATATTTGGATTGATCTAGGGTTTTGGGGGCTGTTGGGTGGTGAATCCACGGAGGGGAGTGGGCAGCTTGGGGAGGGGAGGGGTTGGAGAATGGAAGGCTGTTTGGACAGCCACAAAGAGGGTGGTCGAGGGGAAATGGGTAGGAGGGCCAGCGGTTCTGTAGTAGTGGAGGTGGGCGGCAAAACAGGGAGGGGAAGATGGCAGGCTGGGCGGCTGCAGGAAGGCAGCAGGCCGGCAGGTTTTGGGGGGAATTTAGAGGGCTGAGGCGGCTTGACAAGTGGTGTGAGGGGTGAAAAATGAAGGCTAGAGGTAGGGGAAGGGTTTGGGGAAGAGAAACAACCCTAGGAGTCGTCACCTAGGGCTCCACGGCGTCGGCACCGAGGGGTGATCGCTGGATTCCGGGAATACTATCTCCAAAAAATTTGTAATGCAAACATAGTAAAATAATATATCCAGGCACGCTATATATGGTAAGTCACCAAATCAGCCCCGAACGGACCCAAAACTCGTCATTGTCTCTACTCTACATCAATAGGGGCACTGATAGGAAACAGATTGAGAAACTTAGTACTAAGATACATCACCAGGAAAAGGAATTCAAGAAGATGATCGAGTTTGAAGATGCCACAAAGAAACTGAACGATACGCTGGGAAAACAAAAACAAAGGAACGAGAAGAGCGGGATCGGCTACCATTAAGGAGAATCTTCCAGGACTCATATAGAAGCACACACTGAAGAAAAGAAGAATGACAACAAGTTGAATATGAAGTTCTCATTCTACAGCAATGAAGTGTCAGACGGTGCAGTAAATTTGATGCCAAAAAGGTTACCATTCCTAGTTTTAATGGAATTTGTTATAATTGTAATAATTATGGGCAAATCTTTAAGTATTAAAGGTTTCATCTAGATACTTCTCAAAAACTTAACCTTATGAATCTGTAAAGAGAGACCTCAAACCTTGTATATACTTCTTGAATAAATAGTTACAAGTATGAATACGTTTATATAGGAAAAGAGGAATGAGAGAAATCTAAATCCAAGATGTGGTGGGACTAATACAAAGAGAGAGAAAAGAGAGAAAAATGGGACCCTAGATGGGCCCTTAATTAGGCTTTTCTAACACTCCCCCGCAGCTGAAGCGTACAAGTCGTAGGCACCAAGCTTGGATAAAAACTGGCAGTATAACGGCCGGGAGAGAGCTTTAGTCAGGATGTCAGCAACTTGGTTTGTAGCAGGAACATGCTCCAAATCTATCTTCTTTGACTGTACCTTTTCCCGGATAAAGTGACAGTCAACTTCAATATGCTTTGTGCGTTCGTGAAAGACTGGATTCTTGGCAATATGTATTGTTGCTTGACTGTCACGAAATAAGATCGTCAGTGATGAGAGACAAACACTCAAGTCTCCCAGAAGGCTCTCAAGCCAGGTTAACTCGGAAACAACAACAGTCATAGCCAGGTACTCGGCTTCAGCAGAAGAGCGAGCAACCACAGTCTGTTTCTTGCTACGCCAGGTTATGAGATGTTCACCAAAGTAGGTACAGAAACCAGCTGTGGAACGCCTATCATCAATGGATCCTGCATAGTCAGCGTCAGAGTACGCGACAAGAGATAGAGATGTGGATGGCTTGTACACAAGCCCTTGTCCTGGAGCGATCTTGAGATATCGAAGAATGCGCTCGACAGCTTGAAGATGAGATGTTCGAGGAGCATGCATAAAACGACTCACGACTCCCACGGCAAAAGAGATGTTTGGTCGAGTAACCGTAAAATAGATCAGCTTCCCAACCAAACGGCTATAGTATTACGGATTTGTAAGCAGCTTGTCGGAGTCAGAGCTATGGGCCGAGAGCTTGTGATTGGCGTCCATAAGAGTCTCCGCAGGTTTGCATCCAGAATAGCCGGCATCATGAAGGAGGTCCATACAATACTTCCTTTGGGATAACACAAGACCATCAGGGCGTCGTGCAACCTCAAGCCCAAGAAAATACCGAAGGTTGCCAAGATCTTTGATCTGAAAGGCGGAGTTTAACTGTTGTTTGATATGTTGTATCCATGTAGTATCGTCTCCAGAAATGAGGATATCGTCAACATAGACAAGAAGGATCACAGTTCCGGTTGACCGGTGTCGGGTGAAAAGAGAAAAGTCAGTCGAGCTCCAAATGAAGCCAATATCACAGACAACCTTGCTGAATTTTTCAAACCAAGCGCGCGGGGACTGTTTGAGACCATAAATAGATTTCCGAAGATGACAGACCCGAGACTCCCCCGTGGTCTCAAACCCGGGAGGTTGGTGCATATAAACAGTCTCCTGCAGATCGTCGTTGAGGAAGGCGTTCTTAATATCCAGCTGATAAAGAGGCCAATGACGATGAACAGCCAAGGAGAGAAGAACGCAGACCGTGTTCAATTTGGCTACTAGAGAGAAGGTTTCCTCATAATCAAGGCCATATTGCTGAGTAAAACCCTGGGCCACGAGGCGATCCTTGAGACGCTCAATGGTGTCATCCGCCGCATGTTTAATAACAAAGACCCACTTGCAGCTAACACAGGTTTGGCCTGTAGGAAGAGGAACTAGATCCCAAGTCTGGTTAGCCCAGAGAGCCCGCATTTCATCGTCCATGGCCGCCCGCCACCCCGGGTGTTGAAGCGCCTCCTGCACAGTGTTAGGAATAGAAATAGAGGAAAGAGAGGTGGCAAAGGCGTAGAGAGGTGGAGTCAGCCGATGGAGAGAAACGTAGTTGGCCAAGGGATGAGTTGTAGAGGCGGGAGCTGGATCTGTCGTTGTCGGGGTGTCGCTGGGAGTAGGGAGCTAGTGCAGGGAACCATCCTGGGAGCGACGACGAGTGTAGACACGGATAAGGGGCGGAGGAACCCGAGGGGGGACAGGGAGAGAGGAGGAAGGAGATGGCAGAGAAGAGGGTGTGACGGGTATGGCAGGCCGAGGAAGAGGAGAGGAAGACGGGGTGGGGGAAAGTAAGTGGAAGGGCTGGTCTTCGCAGAAGGTGGTATCCGCCGAGACGACCAGCTTGTCATCAGAAGGAGAGTAGCAAACATACCCCTTTTGAGTACGAGAGTAGCCAACAAACATATATTTGGCCGCCCGAGGAGCAAGTTTGTCAGAAGGGGGGCCAAGAAGGTGAACATAACAGACACACCCGAAGACCCGCGGGGTGAGAGAGGTGGGCTTGGTGGAAGGATAGAGAAGTTGGATAGGTGAGGCAAAGTCAAGAACAGACGAGGGTAGGCGGTTGATGAGATGACGGGCTGTGAAGACGGCAAAATTCCAATATTAGATCGGAACCTGCATTTAAAACATAAGGGACCGAGCAACATCGAGAAGATGGCGATTCTTCCGTCCGACCACCCCGTTTTGCTAAGGGGTATACGCACACGAAGTTTGATGGATGACGCCAAATTCGGTGCAGAGATTGGAGAAGGTGCGGCCAGTATACTCGCGAGCATTATCAGTGCGGATGACTTTGAGGGGGGTAGCAAACTGCGTACGCATCTCAGTTAAGAAAGAACGAAACACGGAGGTAAGTTCAGTACGATCATGCAGTAAATATAGCAACGTAATACGCGAGTAATCATAAATAAAGGTCACAAAATAGCGAAATCCAAAGATACTGGGGACTTTATAAGGACCCCATACATTAGAATGAACTAAAGATAAAGGAGTACTACTGGTACAGGAAGGGGGGAAGGAAGAACGATGATGTTTGTCGTAGATACAAGATTCACAAGAGAACTCTCGTAAAGGAATATCAGGAAGAGCCCGATTGAGAATCGGAAGGGGAGCATGCCCAAGGCGGCGATGCCAATCGATAGTGGAGACGACGGAAAGAAGAGTGGGTGGTATATCCAAGATGTACAGCCCATTTAACAGCTGCCCCTTACCAATGATACTCCGGGTGTGGCGATCCTGCATAAGAAAAGAAGAATGAGAAAAGGTTATGCAACAATCAAGGTCGTGCGTCAGGCGACTAACAGAAAGTAAATTGAAAGGAGACCCCGGAACATGAAGAACCGAGGAAAGAGAAAGAGTCGGGGTAAGCTGGAGAGCAGCGACGCCAGAGACCGGTAGGGTGTCACCATTGGCCACAGTGATACACGAAGGATGAGCCGTCTGGAGATACTGGGGGCTTCTGGGAGGTAATATGGTGAGTAGCACCGGAATCGACGATCCAGCAGGGGCTATGAGAGAGACAGGTTATACCTTCCGCAGAGAAAGATGTAACCGAGCCGGAGGAGAGGCCGAGGGCACCCTGTAGCTCGTCTATATCTTGGTGGGTAGTGGACGCCGGATCCTAGGCAGAAGCTCTAGTGGGAACAGGAGCAACAGAGGAAGTGGCAGTAAGGTGGGGAGGTAAACCATGATTGCGGTAACAGGTAGCCTCAAGATGACCATCCCGGCCACAATATGTGCATTTCATTGAAGAACGACCACCACGTCCTCGTCCCCGAGACGGAGGTCCCCCCCCCCCCGAGTGGAAGATCCACGAGCAGGAAGAGGAGCCGGAAGGAGAGGCTGTTGAAGAAGAGCCGATGCAAATCCGAGAGGAGCATCAGTAGGAGGCGTAACTTTAACCAGCATTGAGCAGACATCAGACAACGAAGGAGTCGTCGTGGAAGAGAGGATTTGGGCCCGAACACTATGCAGGTGGGGAAGAACACGGGACATCATCATCGCGATGGTGACAGCCTCTTTCTGGACCCGTTGAGTAGCTAGATCAGTAGTTGGAGGCTGATGTTGAATCCAAGCCTCGGTCAGGGTCTTGGCCTAGGCAACGAAAGAGATCATATCGCCGGGAGCACCAGGAGCAAGGTTCTGAAGGTCAAAAAGAATATCATATAAGTGCTGAAGACTGTTGTGCCCAGAGTAAAAGGAGTGGAGCTCCTCTCACATGGCCTTGGTCGTGTCATGATACATGGCCATCTTGTACGGCTCAGTGTCCATAGAGTTGAGGAACCAGGACTGGACCCAACCATCATCGCGAAGCCAGTCATCGGAGGGCGCCTCGGGGGGAACTCGGGTCAAGTGGTGAAGAAGACCCTTGGTCTACAGAACACGACGAACAGAGTGTACCCATTCGACAAAATTCCGCTTCCCAGACAGAGAAATGGTAGTAATCCGTAGCTCATCATGGAGTTCGGAAGCCGTAGTAACCGCACGGGCTGGCGGAGCAGAAGTAGCAGCGGATTCATCGGAAGCCATGCGGCTAGCAGAAGAGGTTGGGCGGCTAGCAGAAGAGGCCGGGCGGCTAGCAAGAGAGGCCGGGCGGCTAGCAAGAGAAGTCGAGCGGCTTGGCAGAGAAGGTCGGGCGGCTAGCAAGGAGAAGACCGGGCGGCTTGGCAGAGAAGGTCGGACGGCTAGAAAGAGAAGCCGGGGGGATAGAAGAAGAAGACTGGGCGGCTAGCAAGAGAAGCCGGGCGACTTGGCAGAGAAGGTCGGGCGGCTAGAAAAGGAAGCCGAAGAGAGAGAGAGAGAGGCCGGCAGAGGAAGTAGTCGCACGGCCTCGGCGGACACACCAGCGACAAGGAAAGTCGCGACCAGGATGCGGCTAAGGGGAGAGGAGAAAAGAAGTCGGCAGCGGAGAGAAGGAAGGAAACCGCACAGTCACGGTGAAGCACACCAGCGACCAGAGAGGTCGCGACCAAAGATGCGGAGCCCGAAGAGAGAGACACGAGGTCGCGATGACCACCAAGGGCAGACCGCGCAAACCGCGGTGAGAGACAAACCGGGCGGATAAGAACACCGCGAGAAGGAAGGCCGCGGCTAGGAGAACAGGCCGCGCAAACCGCGACGAGCTGTCCAAAAAATGGTGCCCACGGGGGGCGCCTATAAAAAGAGAGGAGAAGGGAGGGAGGAGGGAAACAGTGGAGCCACATAGGGAAGGCGGGTAGGAAAAAAGAGACCGCGGAGAGGCCGCGAAAAGGACCGGAGACCGCCAGAGAAGAGCTCAGGCGGTTAGGAAGAGGGAGACCACGAGAAGCCGCGAACAGACCGCGAGAACCCGCGGACAGAAAACCGTAAACCCAAGGAGGAGACCGGTGGCTCTGATACCATGTAAAGAGAGGTCTCAAACCTTGTATATACTTTTTGAATGAATAGTTACAAGTATGAATACATTTATATAGGAAAAGAGGAAGGAGAGAAATCTCAATCCAAGATGTGGGACTAATACAAAGAGAGAGAAAAGAGAGAAAAATGGGCCCCTAGATGGGCCCTTAATTAGGCTTTTCTAACAGGATCATAAAAATGAAATATGACCTACCTTTAAATGTGAATTTTGTGAAAACTCTGGACACACCAAGAAATTATGTAAGACGCCAAAATTCATTCAAAGATTACCAATTCCAACTGAAATAAATCAAAATCTGCATAACATGGTCATTCACTCTGCATTAAAAGTTTTAAAATCAGAACAATAAAAAAGATGGATAAAAAATAGTGGATGCACTAGTCACATGACTGGTGAAATAAATATTATGAATAAAATTATTAATTATGTTGGAGAAACGGTAAAATTTGTAAATGATCAAGGAGCAAAGATCATAGGTAAAGGTGACGTAGATTTACTAAATGGTAAAATAAATTATTTTTTATACATAGAAAGTTTAAAACATAATTTATTAATAGTTAGTCAAATATGTAGTAAAAATTATAAAGTTACATTTGATAAAGGAGTAAAAATTCACAATGAAGGGAATGGAGATTTAGTTGCAATCACAAAAAGAAATCATGAAAATCTTTAAATTATGGCAAATGTTAAATCAACTAAATGTATGATGAGTATGCATGAAAATGATGGCTTTGGCATAAAAGAGTATGCATGAAAATGATGGCTTTGGCATAAAAGATTATGCCACATGGGATTTGAAAATATGATTAAGTTAAATAATTTTCAAGCTGTAAGAGATCTTTCTATTATAAAGAAACCCTTAAATCATATTTGTGATTCGCGCACGAAAGGAAAAATGATAAGAATAAATTATTCTAGTAAAGAAATTAACACAAATGAAATCCTAAACTTGATTCATATGGATTTGTGTGGACCAATAAGAACAAAAGTATTCAATGATGAAAAATATTTGATGACCATAACTGATGATTTTTCATGATTAACTTGTATAGTTTTACTTAAAAGTAAGGATGAGGCATTTGAGAGCTTCTGCGATTACAAAGCTTTAGTAAAAAATCAATTAGGACGATCCATAAAAGTCATAAGGACAGACAGAGGTGGAGAGTTTACCTCTAAGAAATTTATCAAGTTTTGTGCTAAACACAAAATTGACAAAAAATTGTCAGAAGCTAAAACTCCTCAACATAATGGAGTTACTGAACAAAAAAATAGACCTATTCAAGAAATGGTTAGAAGTATATTGAAAGAAAATAAACTTAATGACTCATTTTGGTTGTTTGCAATTCAAACTGTTGCTCACACTATAAACAAATGCATTATGAGACCTAACAGGCATAAGACTTCTTATGAACTTTGGTATAAAAAAACCCCTCAGTAAAATATTTTAGAGTATTTGGAAGTAAATATTGGATAAAAAGAAAAGAATCTAATCAAGAAAAATTAGATAATAGGAATGATGAAGCAATTTTCATAGGTTATTCTAACGTGAGCAAATGTTATAAATGCATGGTAAAAAACAATAAAAAGATTGTTGAATCATCAGATGTAATATTTGAAGAAATTAAAACTCAACAAATTCTTTGGATTAAGATAATGAAAACATCAAGAAATTTTTAGTAATGAGCATGAATCTATTCTTGGGTCTTCCCTCTCTGATGTCTTTGTCTTTGATTTAAGGGCATGATTCCGCAGCAAACGTGACGGTATAGGGGGCCACTATTTCAGTGGTATCTGTGAGCAGCCATTTTGTGCATTTATTGTCAAAGGTTAGGTCTTTCTCCTCTGAGAGAAGCCACTTTGTGCATAGTGTCAAAGGTTAGGTCTATTTCCAATCTTCCCCGCCCATACCCCCCAATGATTGGGGACTATATGGGTTTTGTTGTTGCTGTTGTTGCTTGAGCATGAATCTATTAATGAGATCAATGAAGAAGAAAATGAAACTGAAAATACTAAGAGAAGATTGTCTAAGAAAAATCATCCCGAACACTTAATTATTGGAGATCCTAAGAGAGAAATAACAAGTTCAAATAAGTTATATACTCAATGTTAGTTGTAGATGAACCTAGCATTGAAATATGAGTTATGGTTGAGAGCAATAAATGAGGAAATGGTTCAAAATAATATGGATTCTTGTTGAAAAACCCAAAAATAAAAATATTATAGGATCTAAATAGATATTTTGGAACAAGCTTAATGAAAGAGAAGTAGTTAGAAACAAAGTAAGACTAATGTGTAAAGGATACTCACAAATAGAAAGAGTTGACTATAAAGAGACATTTGTTCCTATAGCTCGCATGAAGTCAATAAGAATGTTCTAGCATTATCCATTAAATTAAATTTAAAAATATAACAAATGGATATAAAACCAGCTTTTCTAAATAGTATCTTAGAAGAGGAACAACCAAAAAGGTTTGTGATGTAGGGTAGGGTGTGTAGTGGACTCCAAGAATGCACACTAGAGGTGAGTGAGGGTTGACTCCCGACTTCCCAATGACACAATGCATGCAATACTTGCAGTTAAGCGCAAACAATTAACACAAGCGCAAACAATTAACTCAATTCATAAACGAAAGAAGTATTTTCTTTTAAGTTTAAGGAGGCGGTTTTTCTCCACATAGAGGGCCAAAAACAAGCGCGCGGCAACTCAATCATTCCTGCAGCTAGAGATATATCATAGAGCAAATACAAACTGTTGGATTATTGTTTGTCATGTAACAATATTTGTATTTGTATGAGAGAGCTATATATACCCCATGAAGTGAATAAAATTTTAATTTTTCCCCCTCCTTTCATTTTCTAACATGGTATCAGAGCCTTAGGGTTACCGATACACGCCGACCCGCTTCCGCCCGTGCTCGATCGCTCGTTCCGCCGCCGGATTGGTCTCCCGTCCCCGATCTACTCCTGCTAGCCCTTCTTCCGGCGACCCCCTACCGCCGGGGTCTTCTCCTTTCCCCCCGGCGACCGCGCGGATCTCCTTCCGCGCGGTTTTCGTTCGATCGGCCATCGGTACAGTCGATCGACAGTCCGTCCGCTTCCCGCTCCGTTTTTTTCCCTTTTCTTGCCCAGTCGGCCACCTAGGGGGAATCCTCTTTCCTCCTTTGGCTAGTCTCTTGACACCGGAGATGCAATACTCCATTTGATGACATTTTCGGTGTCTATCCATGTCTTCACCTCCTTCCTCTTTATATGAGGCAGCCCTAGTTTCTATCTAGGCTGTTTTTTTTCTCTCCTCCCTCTTTATATGAGGCAGCCCTAATTTCCCGGTGATCTCGATTTATTTTCTTGATCAATATGACCGGAACTGATGGATCTCCTACCGTCTCTTCCACTATCGGTGCTTCCCCGGCCCCTGTGACACCCAGTGGCTTCTCCCGTCCTGGACATGATCACAACACTCCTCAGATTACGACGATTCGCCTGGATGGTACAAATTATCTCCCATGGTCTAGGGCCATCACCCTTGCTTTGAAGAGTCGAAGGCTGTTTGGGTATGTCATGGGTACCACTCCTACCCCTACTTCTGATTCTCCAGATTGGGTGCAATGGGAGTCGGAGAACTCCCTCGTCATGTCATGGCTGACGAACTCCATGATTGACTCCATCGCCCGCAACTACTTGTTTCTTGATACTGCTGCTGATATTTGGCGGAGAGCTGAGACTACTTATTCTTGTCGGGGCAATGCAGCCCAGATATTTCAGCTACACTGAAAGATCTTCCTACTGCGTCAAGGAGATCGTCCCCCGTCGGCCTACTACCTCGAGTTCACTCAGTTATATCAGGAGTACGATCACTTCGACTCGCTCACTTTGGTGTCACCTGAGGACGAGATCCTTGTCCGCGCACGGGAGGATCGAAACAGAGTTTCTGAGTTCCTACATGGACTGCATCGGGATTTCGATCAAATCAGTGTGCAGATTCTTGGCCGCTCCCCTTTGCCCTCTCTTCCCGAAGTGTTCAGTCTGGTTCAGCAGGAATTTGATCGACGACAAGCTTGGACTCCTGATCCTCCTCCTGACAGCTCTGCCTTGGCTGCCCAAGTTGGGCCTCAGGGCCTCCGTGATTCCAGAACAAAGCCCAGTGACAAGGATCATCTGCTCTGTGACTACTGCGGGAAGACCCGTCATACACGGGAGACGTGTTTTCGCCTTCATGGGTTTCCGGCACCCCGTGGTGGATCTCCCTCTCGTGGAGGTCGTGGTTTTGGTCGCACTTCAGGGCGTTCTACTCAGCATCGCTCAGCACATCTATCAGATGGTTTCGATGAGCCAAAGCCTCCACCAGTCGTGTCTGCTCCTACATTGACCCTCTCAGCCGAAGAAGTTCTTGCATTCCGTCGCCTGATGCAAGGACAGTCGCCAGAGCCCTCTGCCCCCTCATCCTCCTATGCCCATCAAGGGCCTCCAGGTGCTCATGCTGCTTCCACTCATCCCTCTACTCATTGGATCATCGACTCTGGTGCGACGGATCATATGACCGGCTCCTCATCAGGTTTTGTGTCCTACTTTCGGTTGTCTGGTCGGGACAAGGTGAGCATTGCAGATGGGTCCCTATCTCCAATTGCCGGAAAGGGTTCCATCTCGTGCTCCTCCCTAACTCTTTCCTCTGTTCTTCACGTTCCAAACTTCACCCGAAATCTACTTTCCATTAGTCATTTAACTAATTCTATGAACTGTTCCGTAACATTTTTTCCTTCTTCTTGTATCTTTCAGGACCTGAAGACGGGAACGGTGATTGGAACTGGTAAACTGGTGGATGGGCTCTACGTGTTCGATTCCTCCACTCCGATCTATCCTCCACAGGCCTTTCATGCGGATCAGGCTGCTACATTGGAGTCCTGGCACTGTCGGCTGGGACATCCATCTACCCTTTATATGAAACGTTTATTTCCTGTTTTCTCATCTGTTGTACTTGATAAATTTCGTTGTGATGCTTGTGATTGTGGTAAAAGTCATCGCACTTCATTTCAGCACGTTTCTTCTCCCAGTACTGCACCTTTTCAGTTGATACATAGTGATGTTTGAGGTCCCTGTCAAGTTACGTCTATTTCAGGTTGTTGTTGGTTTGTGACATTTATTGACTGTTTTTCGCGTACCACGTGGGTTTACCTGATGAAAGCAAAAAGTGAAGTGTTCCTCTTGTTCCGCCGTTTTCACAAGATGGTCTCCACCCAATTTGCCACCCCTATCAAAATTCTCCGCACCGATAATGGTCGGGAATTCATGGATTCTGCTTTCGAGCAATACTTGGCTGATCACGGGATTATCCATCAAACATCCTGTGTCTATTCCCCTGCTCAAAATGGGGTGGCTGAACGGAAAAATCGCCACCTCTTGGAAGTTGCCCGGTGTCTTCTCCTTCACATGCATCTCCCCAAGTACTATTGGGGTGATGTTGTGCTCACCGCGGCGTATCTTATCAATTGTATGCCTTCTCGTATCCTGGATTTCCAAACTCCTCTTACCACGCTTGGCGTACCATCTACTACACTTCAAACTCGTGTCTTTGGATGTGTCTGTTTTGTCCACATCTACCACCTCTCGAAACTTGATGCTCGTGCGAACAAATGTGTATTCATCGGATATTCTCCTACTCAGAAAGGGTATAAATGTTATAACCCTATCAGCAAAAAGGTCTTCATAACCATGGATGTCACTTTCCATGAATCTGAGAGCTATTATGGGTCCCCACTTCAGGGGGGGCCTACTACTACATCGGAAGTGAGTCCCCTATCGTCGCTTGACACCATCCCTCTTCCTATACCTCCGGCATATCACCTCACTCTACCAGCTCCCGCTAATCCCACCACTCCGGGTGTCCCACCTGTTGAAACTCAGGCCCCTAAACCTTTACAGGTGTACTCTCGTCGCCCAAAGGATTCAAACACGCGGCCCGCCATCTGGATATCCGACCACCCACCGGATCCGTCGTCAGGATCCATCATCCCTGCGTAAGGTACTTCTACTCGGCATCCTCTATCTCAATTCGTATCTTACTCCTCTCTAACGGCCTCCCATGAAGTTTTTGTTTCTTCCCTGTCGTCTGTTTCTATCCCAACTTCGTGGCAGGCAGCTATTTCCGACAACAGGTGGAAATTAGCCATGATCGAAGAAATGAATGCCCTGGAGAAGAACAACACATGGGACCTGGTCCAATTACCTCCTGGAAAGAAGGTGGTCGGATGCAAATGGGTATTTGCGATCAAACAGAACCCCTCGGGGGTGGTGGAACAATACAAGGCAAGATTGGTGGCGAGAGGCTACTCTCAGACGGAAGGCATTGATTATCAGGAGACTTTTGCTCCTGTGGCCAAGATGAACTCGATCAGGATCCTAATGTCCTGTGCTGCTTGCAGAGGGTGGAAACTTTGCCAATTAGACGTGAAGAATGCCTACCTTCATGGCGATCTAGAAGAAGAGGTGTACATGGCCCTTCCTCTGGGGCTCACCCCACATGGATCCACAGGGAAAGTGTGTAAGTTGAGGAGGCCACTATATGGCCTGAAACAATCATCCAGAGCATGGTTTGGAAGATTCCACAAAGCCATGTGTGGGTTTGGGTACACCCAGAGCAATGCCGACCACACTCTGTTTTTTAGAATCAGTGAAGGGAAGCTGGCCGTCCTGATAGTTTATGTAGATGACATTATAATCACTGGAGATGACAATGTGGAGATTCAGGCCCTTAAGGGAAAATTAGCTAAAGAATTCGATGTGAAAGATTTGGGGAACCTCAAATACTTCCTTGGTATTGAAGTTGCGAGGTCAAAGCACAGCATTTTCTTATCTCAAAGGAAATATACGCTCGACCTCCTTGATGATACCGGGATGAGTGGTTGTCGACCAGCTGATACCCCGATTGAGGCAAACCAGAAGCTAGGCAAGGATGATGGCGAGCCGATTGAAGATATCACGGGTTTCCAAAAGCTTGTTGGGAAATTGATTTATTTATCGCACACACGACCTGATATTTCTTATGCAGTCGGAGTCCTCAGTCAGTTCATGCACTCTCCAAAGACCCGGCATGTTGACGCTGCACATCGTGTCCTCAGATACCTCAAATCCTCACCAGGGAAAGGCATCCTATTTTCCAAAAATGACGAACTGACTATTGAAGTCTATACGGATGCGGACTGAGCTGGATCGCCATCAGATAGACGGTCCACCTCGGGATATTGTTCCATGGTCGGGGGAAATTTGGTTAGCTGGAGAAGCAAGAAGCAACATGTTGTTGCTAGATCGAGTGCTGAAGCTGAGTTTAGGGCGATGGCTCATGGCATCTGCGAAGGGGTATGGATCTCTACCATCCTGGGGGAACTTGGGTTAAAGAGAAATGAGCCGGTCAGGTTGTATTATGATAACAAAGCGGCTATCTCTATCGCTCACAATCCAGTACAGCATGATCGCACTAAGCACATTGAGATAGACAAGCATTTTATCAAGGAGAATATTGATAGAGGGATGGTAGTTACCCCGTTCGTACCGTCTGATCAACAGTTAGTTGACGTTCTCACGAAGGGTTTGAGCTTCAATATGTTTACTCATCTTATCGGCAAGTTTGGCATGCCTGACATCACACGCCCAACTTGAGGGGGGGTGTTGGATTATTGTTTGTCATGTAACAATATTTGTATTTGTATGAGAGAGCTATATATACCCCATGAAGTGAATAAAATTTTAATTTTTTCCCCCTCCTTTCATTTTCTAACACAAACAAACTAAAATTCCAAGCAAGCATGTAAAAACCAAACCACAACAACGTTTTACAACCAATAGCCAATACAAAACACAATACAAAATATTAGGGTTGTTGTAATAAAAATAGATCTAAACGTTGGAGGGCTAAAAGAGGGGTTCTGGTGGTGGGTGTACTGGATCGGGTAAGGGGAAGGGCGGTTGGGGATTAGGAGGACTGGATCGGGGAGGAGGATGGCTGGATCCGGGCTAGAACGCCCAGATCTGGGCAGATCAAATGGCGGAAGGAGGTTTGAAGATGGTTCCGCGTGATGGGGGTGGCGGCAACAATTAGTGAAGGGGCGGATGGATCTAGGTTGGAATGCCTAGATCTGATTGGATCCGATGAAGGAAATAATGCTAGGAGGTGGATCCAAGGGTTGGGGTTGGCGGCAATGTAACTGGGGAGATGTACGCTACAGGGAAGGGGCGGTTGTGGCTGGAAACGGGGAGGGGACAGTCAGCCGCCAAGAGTTAGGGCGGAATAGGGGGCGGCGGTCTGTTGTGGAAGAGGCGGGCTGTGAAGGAGAGGGGGGCGGCTTGAGTGGAGGAGGCTGGAGGGAGAACTCATGGTGAGCGGCGGCTAGACAGCAAGAGGAAAGGGTGGAGGTGGAGGGGAAAGAGAGAAAAATACAAAGCTTACCGGATGAGTCGTCACTAAGGGGTTCCACAAAGTCGGCACCGCGGAGGGGATCACCAGAAATGAGGAAGAACTCTCCAAAATTCAGCAATGAAAGAAAAGTCTATCCCTAACATCTTATTTATAAGAAACTGAAATTATGGCACCCGGAATCAACGGCTATGATTGGCCGATGATTTTGGGGTCATAAATACATGAAATAATGTGTGAAAATAAGTAAGTTATATATGAAAAAAAAACATCGGAACGGCGAGTCGGACGCATCCGCGGTGGTCGATAGCCGATTCGATCAAGTCCGCCTGCGTGAATAAACAAAGGTAGGGTCTGCCTTGCGCCGAGTCACGCCAGATGGTCCTTCATTAACTCCCCCTGAATGAAAAGTCTTCATCTCCGATGTATGGAGACGATCATATAGTGGTCGAAGTCCAAGGGCGAGTTGATCAAGCTCTGCAGCAGCAGTCCAGGTGTCGTCGGTGAAAGGTCGCCCGCGCCAGTGAACTAAGTAGCGGAAGACAAGACCGTCCATGGAGGGGACGTACTCATGTGTAATGATCTCAGTGATATGCTTATCACTCAACACACTAGTAGGAGGATCCGGTGGGATATGTGGTGCCAAATGTGAAACCGGTGGAAACGGAATCCCGGGTGGGTAGGGGGGTCAGATGTGTGCTGAGCAATGGACAGTGAGTGCGGTGGAAAAGGCTCGGGGGTGGGCTGAGTGGTAGAGGGTAAAAGCAGTGGTAGTAGCTAGGGAGGGCCGCCCAGGTATGGGTCTGAATACTCGTGAGGTGAAAAGTATGGCATCAGGTCCTCGACATTGAACACGGGATGGATACTCATGCTCGCGGAGATGTACAGCTCATAAGCATTTGTCCCGATGCGTCTCAGAATTGTGTAGGGACCGATCCGCCTAGTGCTTAGTTTCTTAGCAGGCCCCTGAGGGAGCCTCTTGGTGCAGACTCTTACAATCACATGTTCACCGACTAGAAAGATCATTTTTCGCTTATGTTTATTTGCATGTTCCTTATAGTATTCATTGCTTGTATTAATTTTGCAACTGACTGACTCATGCAACTCATGTAACTAACATGCGAAGGACTCAGCAGAATAGCTAGGGCGTGACTCTGTCAGGATGGGAATAAGATCAATAGGCTTCCTAGGGTAACAACCTGACACTATATGAAATGAACTCAACCTTATAGACCTATTGATGGAACTGTTATACGCGAACCCCGCAATAGGGAGCACCAAATCCCAACTAGATGCATGTTCTCCTACATTACACCTAAGTAGATTGCATAGACTTCTATTCACTACCTCAGTCTGACCGTTCGTCTAAGGGTGGTAAGAGGATGAAAATTTTAGGATAGTCCCGGTCTTTCGCCACAAAGTCTTTCAGAAATAACTAACGAACCTCACGTCCTGCTCAGACACAATGGATTTCGGTAGGCCGTGTAATATAAAGCCACCACTAACAAATAAGGCTGCGACGTGGGGGACATCAGCAGTCCTTCTACACGTAATAAAGTGAGTCATCTTAGAGAGCCGGTCAACCACGACGAAGATCGAGTCATGCTTCCTCAGGGTACGAGGGAGCCCAAGTATAGCCTAAGTATAAAATCCATGTTAATGTCCTCCCAAGGAAGGTGGGGAACGGGTATTGGGGTGTATAGACCAGTGTTCTGTTTTGTACACTTGGCCGATACGGCAATATCGCACTATGCGGGCTACATCCTTTTTCAGGCACGAACAATAGAAACAGTCATCTACAATAGCTATTGACTCGTCTCTCCCAAAATGGTCGGCGGCACCGCCTGCATGTAACTCCCATACTAAGTAATATCGATAGGAGGTCCTGGGCACGTATAGGAGGGAACCCCGAAATAAGAACCCATCGATAATCTGAAAACCCTTGATAGAATCCCAAGGGTCCCTCGACAGCGTGACATGTACCTAACCAAAATCCAGACAGGTAGGATAGTCTGTGATCAATTTTTTGAATCAGTCCACTCGGGCTCTCACCGTCTGCAAGAGCGTAACCCGGCACTTTAGTGCATCCGCGGGTTTGTTCTCAACACCAACGCGGTATTTGAGAACATAGTGAAACTCCTGTAGATACTCAACCCTCTTGGCGTGTCAATGTCCTAACTTGCGCTGCGAGTCTAGATAACGCAACGTCTGATGAGGTAGGAGATAGTGCCTCCAGTAGCACAGAGACTGAACGATGGCATAAAATTCTCGATCGTAGTTCGAGTATTTTTGTTTTGCCTCATTCAGTTTCTCACTAAAGTAAGAAATTGGGTGTCCCTCTTAGCTCAACACGCCACCGATATCGATACCAAATGCGTCACACGTAACCTCAAATGCGCAACTAAAGTCAGGGAGTCTAGAGACAGGGGCCGTCGTCAGTCTCTCCTTAATTTCCTCGAATGCTCTAGTGGTCGCGGCGGTCCACTGAAACTCGCCCTTCCAAAGGCAACTCGTGAATGGCATCATGATTGTACTGATTCTCTGGACAAACCTCCTATAGAAGGTGGCAAGTCCATGGAAGTTGTGGGCCTCGTGGATATTCGTCGGTACAGGCCAATTACAGATTGATTTGACCTTCTCGGGATCAACAGATACACCAGTGGACGACACGATAAATCCTAAGAAATGGACAGACTCCGATAGGAAGGAACATTTCTACAGGTTCACATACAATTTCTCCCGGCATAGGGTGCCGAAAAGAAGCCTCAGATGGTCGAGATGGTCGGCCTGGGTCTGGTTATAAATCAGTATGTCATCAAAGTATACAACCAGAAACTTGCCCATATATGGTCGTAACACTTATGTCATGACTCTCATAAAGGTGCTTCGGGCGTTCGATTGCCTAAATGGCATGACAAGCCACTCGTATACACCATCCTTTGTCTTAAAGGTCGTCTTCCACTCGTCTCCCTCACGAACTCGAATCTGATGGTACCAACGACGGAAATCGATCTTGGAAAAGATCTACGCACCGGATATAGTATCCAGTAGGTCATCAAGTCGTGGGATGGGGAAACGATACATGACAGTAATCTTATTGATTGCCCTACTATCAATGTGCATACGCCAACTTCTTTCCTTCTTAGGGTAAGAAGGGTTGGAACCGCATACAGACTCAAACTCTCTCAAATGAATTGCTTCTGAAGAAGCTCATCAACCTGCTTCTTGAGCTCAGCAAGCTCATCAGGGATGGGGGACCATCTGGTGTGACTCGGTACAAGGCGGACCCCACCTTTGTTTATTCGCGCAGGAGGACCTGATTGAATTGGCGATCAGCCACAGCAGATGCGCCTGGCTCGTCATTCCGATACTTTTTCATATATACCTTTATTTTTTTCAGACACTATTTCATGTATTTATGGCCTCAAAACCATCGATCAATCATAGTCGTTGAGTCCAGGTGCCCTAATTTCAATTTCTTATAAATAAGATGTTAGGGCTGCACTTTTCTTTCATTGCTGAAATTTGGAAAGTTCTTCCTCATTTTCAGTGATCCCCTCCACGGCGACGACTCCAAGGGAAAGCAATGTATCTTTTGAATTTCCCCTCCACCTCCACCCTTTCCTCTTGCAGTCCAGCTGCCGCCCACCCTCAGCTCTCCCTCCAGCCTCTTCCCCTCAAGTCGCTGCAGCTCTCCCTCCTCCTCCACAACAGACCGCCGCCCCCTATTCCACCCAAACTCCCGCTGGTTGACTGTCCCCTACCATTTCCAGCCACAGCCGCCCTCCCCTAAAGCCCACATCCCCTCCAATTACATTGTCGCCAACTTCAACCTGTGGAGCCACCTCCTAGCATCATTTCCCCCATCGGATCCAATCAGATTTGGGCATTCTAGCCCAGATCCAGTCGGCCCTTCCTTCCCTAATTGCTGCCACCACACCCCATCACGTGGAACCGCCTCCAAACCTCCTTTCTCCATTAAACTTGCCCAGATCTGGGCGTTCTAGTATGGATCCAGCCATCATCCTCCCAAATCTAGTCCTCCCAATTCCCAACCGGCATTCCCCTTACCCGAACCAGTTCACCCGCCATCGGTACCCCTTTTTTATCCCTTCAACATTCAGATCTACTTTTATTACAGTAGCCATTATATTTTGTGTTGTGTTTTGTATTGGCAATTGATTTTAAAACGTTGCTGTTGTTTGGTTATTACATGCTTGTTTGGGATTTTAGCTTATTGTAGTATTTGCTACATGATAAATCTCTGACTGCAGGAAGGATTGAGTTGTCGCGCGCTTGTTTTTGGCCCTCCGTGCGGAGGATAGCCACCGCTTTAAGCTTAAAAGAAAATACTTTTCTCATTTATGAATTGATGTTATGTTAGTTATGCTATTTGATTGCTTTTGTTAATTATTCGCACTTAACTGCAAGTATTGCATACATTGAGTCATTTGGAAGTCGGGAGTCAACCCTCACTCACCACTAGTGTGCATTCTAGGAGTCCACTTGTGACACCGTAAATTGTGACGTCGCGTAAATTATTACAGGTATGTTTAATTCATGTGTGCACCCGCCGCGCTAGGGTTAGAAAACACCCGATGAGTTCTTTCTTGTCTGGGACGCTTACCATATTTTAGAGTCACGACTTCTAGTCGGTGTACACGATTTTCACTCAGGTGGTCGTCTCCTTCGTGATGACTTTTCTAACACACCTCCTGGGGAGCCACCTGATGCGCTACGTTCCCCGAGAGACCTTTGGCTCTTTACGAGCCCGTATTTGAGTATAGTTGTCTCTCACGGTCATCTGAGCACTCGTCACACACGGGATGAGTTTGTCTACACTCCACTGAAAGAACCTCCTGATAGGTCACCCCATTTGAGAGACATCTCAGGCATTATTAGATTTTCTTATAAGGAGTGTACCGTGTCTGTCATGTTATCTTTGCATCATTTGCATTACCTGCATGAGTCTGCTGAGTCATTTGCATAACATTTGCATGATTTGCATGAGTCGGTCCGCCGACGAATATTAACAAGCAATGAAAATTACAAACCTCATGCAGTTAAGCGAAGGCGAGAGCAAATATTTAATATAAGCGAGAAGGTAATGGTGCGAGTCCGCCCTGAGAGGCTCCATTCGGGGCCTGCCAAGAAGTTAAGCGCGAGGCGAATGGGTCTGTACTCCATTATTAATCGTATTGGGACCAACGCCTACTGACTTGACATCCCGGCCAGTATCGGAATGAACCATGTGTTTAATGTTGAAGATCTGACTTCATACTATGAACCTCATGAGTATGTGGCCCCGAGCAGTGGAGATGCCCAGCCACCCCCACCCCCACAATCGTTACCATATCACCCTCATACGTCCTCACCCATTGCTGACCTCCACCCACCTGGGGACTCGTCTTCTTTGGTTTCACCGCAGGCACCACCGATCGCACCGAGATCCACCACTCGTGAGTTGAGCGTTGAGAGCTTCATAGAGACCAGACTCCACCAGTACATTCCCACTACAGACGTTGGTGACTCTTGGGTACTTGCAGCAGAGCTTGATCGATTCGCCCCTGGACTTCGACTTCAGCACGTCCGTCTCCATTCACCGGAGATGACATCTTTTCAGTCAGGGGGAGTTGATTGGCGAGGACACTTTCCAGCGAGGACACTTTCCAGCGACGACACTTGGGCGACCTCTGGTAGACTTCTTCGAGTTTTACCCGGCATGCAGCGAGAGAATTTTGATCCCTATTCATCGGGAGATGAATTCTTTCAAGCCGGGGAGATTGATGCGGAGCAGAGACGAGGACGCGTTTTGGGCCCGTTCGGGGCTGATTTGGCAACTTTCCATATATGGCGTGCCCGGATCGACGATCGGGCTCCGCGATTCCGTCCGGAGCGTCGCCGCGAGTCAAAATACTATATTATTTTATTTTTTCAGTTTATTTTGATGTATTTTTATGGGCGAACCCACCGGCCAATCATAGTCGTTGATTGGGATGCCCTAGCCTCTCTTTTATTATAAATAGGATGTAGAGGGGCTGAATTCAGTCATTGCAGAATTTGGAGAAGAAGTATTCCCGGATTCCAGCGATCCCTCCCCGGTGCCGACGCCGTGGAACCCTAGGTGACGACTCCTAGGCCGCCAAACTCCTCCCCAAGGTAATCCTTACACCCACCTTCGTTTTCCACCCCTCATACTACATTTCCCACCACTGGAATCTCCCAAACTCCTCCCTAAAGCCCGCTGAAATCACCACAGCCATTTCCTTCTTCGGGTACTGTTCAAAAATACAAATCACTGTTCATTGCCATAGTTTGAACAGTGACCGTGCTCCTCCCTCTCCCTGTACCGCCGCCCCCTCTCCTTCCTGTACAGGAAACCCCCGGCCTACTGCCAACCCTCCAGCCCCTTCACCACCCTTTCCCTTCCCAAAAACCGGCCACCTCAAGGGTTTTCTAACCCTAGCCGGCCACTCCTCCCCCTTCCCTTTCGTGGATCCACTTCTCATCGCTCCGAAAACCCTAGATCTATTTTGATCTAGTGCTACCACCCTCTGATCCATCATTTTCATCCGTATTCCCCTTCCCGTAGCCCGGATCCGCCGTCAAAACACTGCATCTATCCACCTATGCCCGGATCTATTTCCTAGCGGCCGGATCTCTCCGTTTCCGGCCCGTCTCCCCTCTTTTCCACTGTGGGCAGCCACCTCGCCGCCACCGTGCTCACCTCCGATCGCCCGTCTTTACATCCGGCCTTTAAATTCTCCAGTGCCTCGGTTCAGCCCTCTACGTTGTGAGCATTTATGGTATTGTATTCTGTGACTTGACATTTTCATTTGGTGTTTATCTATATTGTGTTGAGATTATGGTTGTGTAGTAGTTATTTCTTTTTATGTTATTAATTATTGGTGGAATTATTCGCCGCGCGCTTGCTTAGACCCTCCGAGCGGAGGAAGCCGTTGCCAAATTGCTAAAAATTTATTGTTTGTTTCTTTATTTCAATTATTTGCGTGGCGTTATTAATTTCATTGCTTATGGTAATCGTCGTTGTCGACTGACGGCCACCTTACATGTAGCATTGCATTAGTGTGTCACCCTTGCACCTTGCACGCAGAGTTGTAATTTTCGAGCACCACTAGCCTACCCTACATCAGTTATGTTCTTGCCAAATTTCGAAAATCTTAGATAGAGAAATATTATGTACACACTAATTTCAGTTATTTAGTTCCTCTAAAGGGTTAATTAGGGTGAATTCTTGCTGTAATATGAAATTAGGGCAAAAACTTTTTGCTTCCATGGCAGCAACAATAATGCATGATTGAGGTTAAAGCTCTATTTCATGAACCCTAATATGTTTCCCTATTTATTTAGAACATGACATAAGGGTAGTCATGATGTTTGCACTGTCGAACTTACCAATTGATCAACTAATAATGGTATTTTACTTGGGTCATGAATTCTCAAGGCAGAGAAAGAGAAAATGAGCCTCGCAAGGAGAAAGGCAAGGAGAAAGTAGGGATGAGTTCTTATTTTCTATAATTGCAAGTTATTTTACTTTTCTTATGACTCACGTTGTGCTCATATAATAAAATAACAATTCGCTGACGAGTCGAATAGAAATAATGAATCAAATCAAGACAAGTATTCAAGGTAAGCGAAGAAGGACAAACACGCGATTAATTCCACAAGACAATGGTAGGAATGTATAGTGAGAGGGGTAAATGGGCTTAGGTTAGATGGGCTTTAAAGGGCTTACTTGATGAAATTGAAAGACATCGCACTAATTCGTTTTGAAATAGTTAATTATTAGCGCTTGCCCTAAATCAACATATCTCCTAAATTACCGGACCTATGCATTTAGGGTCTCGTTAGCCGGTCACACCAACGAGCCAAACAAAAATTGCGTGAAAGCGTGCGCGAAACAAAATTACATCAAAAGCGCTAATACGTGCGCGATACAACTTGACGCTACACAATAATCCAAAAATGCGCAAAAACGTGCGTTACAATAATAAAAGACACGTGCGATAAAAATAATAAAAAACGAGGCGACGCGGATTGCATCAGAGAAGTTTCTTCCCGAGCCCCTGCTCCAGGAAGAAGAGCTTTCTCTCACTTTTATCACGCTAGTTGAAGTCGTGGATCCACTTGCCTCTAGGACAACATCTATTTTAGCAACTGAGTTATTTTTTGAGCCCCCGCTTTAAGAAGAACTTATTAGTGGTGTGTTTCTCCCCTCGGATGACACATCGCCGCTCTCTCTTCTCCCCAAGGAGGAGTTGGCTAGTGACGAGATCCTCAACTTAGGTGACCTAGACTCGTTCGTCATATGTCCTGACCTTTTTAGCGCACTACCGGCATAAATACTTGAGCCCACAGACGTTGTGCTTGGTGGTCACACGCTAGTGCCATTAGAGTCGCCACCTTATATGGATTTTATCTTTGGTGAGCACGTCTTTTGTTCACGACATTTCCCTTTGGTTTTAGGCGCACACGTTGAGTCATCACCTCACTACCGTCTGAGTTCTGACAATTCTAGGTTTGATAGTCTTGAGGGAGTCGAGACGGTAATTAGATTTTTTACTCCTCATTGGGACACCCGCATCAAAGATTTTTTATGGAAAATTTTACACGGTAAAATTTAGATCTTCTTAAAAAATTTTCACACGAGTGACACTTCATCGGGTGAAATCAAAGCAATGGTCGATCCTGGTCTAGCAGACGTTCGTAGGTGTCTATCGCGAGGGAGTATGTTGCGTCGTGAGTTACCGATTCCACAGGTTGATCACGCTTGCCTCCGACTTTTCTTTCTATCTTGTTATTGTTTCCTGCTTTTTCCCCCGTCCCATGTTTTCCCCACACATCGCACTTGTCATCCTCTGCAAGCTCTAATAATTACTGTTTATTTAAATATTTGGCATGAAATTTTGACTAATGGATTGCGAGCTTTTCGGATAAGAGGTTACTTCCAGGTTTGGGGTCGCAGCGATGACATCAGCAGGACATTATCCAGCATCTCTCAGATCGACATTTGGACTCTCTACTTACTGGTTACATCGAGTCTCGACGGGGTCGAGCTCTTTCAACCCGGAGAGAATTGATGCAACCTGCGTAGCGAGTTTTTATTTTATTATTAGTGTACCTGTCTTTATTATTGTAACACACGCTTTTGCGCATTTTTTGGATTATTGTGTAGCGTTGAGTTGTATTGCGCATGTTATTTGAGCTTGAGTGTAATTTTGTATCGCGCATATTTTTCGGGTAATTTTGTTTGGCTCGTTGGTGTGACCGGCCAACGAGACCCTAAATGCATACGTCCGGTAATTGTAAGAGGTAGGTTAATTAGGGCAAGCAAATTTTAATTAACTATTTTAATTATGTTTTATAAGTCTAAAATTATAAATGAGTTAATTGTAATTTGGGTTTGAGTTGGTAGCTTTTCTTTGAATCTGCTGGCCCAGTTGCAAAGCCCACCCATTCAGCCTGGCCCACTTAACCTCTAATGAGACAAACCCTAATTCCCCCCCCCCATAAGAAGTTCCTTATCTCCCTGTACGGGGAGCTGGAAAAAAGAATCGAACAACCATTCTTGGTTTCGTTCGGTTCCGTCCAACGCTGCCAACTCTATTCGACGACTGTCCCGCCGGAATCGTTCTCCGCTGGCTCGACATCACTGATTCTTCTCTCGCCATTCAATGCCACCGGCCGCCGTTTGCTGCTAGAACCCTTCTAGAGCGCCGAAGGCTCTTCCTGAAGTCGCGGCCACCTTCCAGCGGCCCTCTTCTTTGACAACGCCACTGTGACGCCCTCTCCAAACGCCGACGAGCACGCCTGAGTCTTCCTCGGCTCTGTCGACCCATCCCGCACTGCCCTTGACAGATTCCGCTCAACTCCGGCGTGTTTCTCTTGCTTCCTGTCAGACCTACTCTTATTCCAAAGTCGGTTTCGCCGCCAAAGCCCAATTTGCTTCTGGATAACTTTCCCCTGCCGGATACCCTCATTTCCAATGACCTTAAAGCAGACTCGAGCACTGTCACCACCTCCAGTCGACTTCCTCACCTTCCAGAAAATCCTGAAGCTGACGCCACTCCTTCGATTCCAGATGGTATACCTTGCTAAGCCAAGCTTCACTCCTGCAGTTAGTCGGTTACATTTTGTGCTTAAATATTTAAAACGGTAGTTAAATATTAAGAGCTTGCCCCTAATTAATTGTGTCTCCTGCATTATCGTTACTTCCAAACACATGTGTGTCAGCTATTAATTTTCGTGCTTGTGGAACAAGGATTTGTGACGCTAATACGTTTGTGCGATATAATTACGTTCACGAGCGACGCTTAGGTCGCTTTTACTCGTTAGAAATCTCCCGCGAAGTTCCCGCGTGTTACAATTATTTTAAATAGGTCGCAATTGTTTTGTCATTCAAAACTACACCCTCATCTTGGTTTACATCACCTGAGGACATCCATGATATCCAAGAGGAGACTAGGCAAAAAATCATTCAGTCTAACGCCAAGTACAAGGCCATGGCCGACAAGCATCGTCGCGAAAAGGTATTTGAAGTGGGGGATTTAGTAATGGTTTTTCTCCCCAAGGAACAGCTTCATGTGGGAGCATATCACAAATTGATGCCGAAAAAGTATGGTTCATTCCCGGTGGTGAGTAAAATTAATAACAATGCTTGCGTGGTCGATCTTTCGCCGATACTTTATATCTCCAGAACTTTCAATATGAGCGACCTGTCCGCATTCTGGCTGGACGTTCCCTTTTATCCTGAGCACTCGGGGTCGAGTGCTTCTCAAGTGGAAGCGACTGATGGAGGTCACGCTACTGTTGGAGATCTCTTTGGGGCCGGCCTTCTCGGGCTAGCTTGGTTGGAGCGGAACGACCCGTTATGGAAGTCGCGGGTAGCATAATTAATTTTACTTAAGTCTATGTTATGTCGTAATGTTCTGTTTTTTGGGGTTGTATTATTTAATTTGTAATGTGTTTTTTTGGGTTGTATTATTTATTTTGTAATGTGTTGATTGGACGTTTGTACCCCCCCCCCCCGTCCCGTGCTCATAGTATAAGAGGAGGTGGCTTTGTTATGTAATGCACCTTTTGGATTAATGAAAAGGCTCTCCAGTCCGAAACCCTACCGTCGCCCTCCTCTTTTCCGTGAGAAAAGTTTCAGACCAGAAGGTCTCCGCCGCTCCCGCTCTCCTCTTTTCGTGTGAAAGGGCTCCTAACCGGAACGTCTCCGCCTACTCCTATGTCAGAAAGGGTGTGAGACAATATTAGTGATGTTGAAGGGAAGTGATGCAGTCAGATGTGAACCGACTGCAGTTCCTGTGGCGTGTGATTTTCTTGACGTATTTTCGGAAGAATTACCAGGGGTACTCCCATTAAGAGAAGTTGAGTTTACCATCAACTTGGTGGAAGGAGCTGCACCTATAGCAAAAACATCATATCGTGTGGCTCCTAAGGAATTGGCAGAATTAAAAAACTAATTACAAAATTTATTATATAAAGATTTTATGCGACCAAGTACATCACTGTGGGGAGCTCCAGTACTTTTTGTGAAAAAGAAAGATGGTTCGTTACGATTATGTGTAGATTATCGTGAATTAAATAAATTAACAATCTGAAATCAGTATCCACTACCTTGCAATGACGATTTATTCGATCAGTTAGTGGATGCAAAAGTTTTCTCAAAAATTAACCTCAGATCAGGTTATCACCAACTGAGAATCAAGGAAAATGTCTACAACACTACTTTTAGTACCAGATACGGACATTTTGAGTTCGTCGTAATGTCATTTGGGCTAACAAGTATGCCAACTGTTTTTATGGATTTAATGAACCGGGTGTTCAAGGAATTTCTAGATAAATTTGTTATTTTCTTTATCGATGATATTCTGATATATTCAAAAGACAAATATGAACATGTTGAGTATTTAAAGAATGTGTTCCAAACACTGAAAAATCACGCCTTATATACGAATTTCTCAAAAAGTGATTTTTGGTTGAATGAAGTCTCCTTCTTAGGTCATGTTGTGACTGAGTTTAGGTTGTCTGTAGACCCGGCCAAAATAGAATCAATTATGAACTGGGCAAGACCGACCATTGTCACAGAAATTCGAAGTTTCCTTGGTTTAGCAGACTATTATAGGAAATTTGTAAAAGATTTTTCAAAGATTGAATTACCACTGACGAAATTAACCTGAAAGAATGTTCCTTTCATTTGGACTGATGAATGTCAGGAGGCATTTGAAGGGTTAAAAGAAAGGTTGATAACAGCAACGGTGTTGGTCATGCAATGTGGCATTGAAAGTTTCCAAATTTATAGTGGCGCCTCTTTGAAAGGTCTTGGATGCGTCTTAATGCAAAAAGGTAAAGTTATAGCTTATGCTTCGAGACAATTGAAAGATGTTGGGCGTAATTATCTCACTCATGATTTGGAATTAGCAGCGGTCATTTTTGCACTAAAAATCTGGCGACATTATTTATATGGTGCTCAGTGTGAGATTTTTTCAGATCACAAAATCTTGAAATACATATTCTTCCAGAAGGAAATAAATATGCGACAAAGACAATGGTTAGAACTGATTAAAGATTATGATGTTGACATCAAATACCATTCCAGTAGAGCTAATGTAGTAGCTGATGCGCTAAGCAGGAAGAATTTAGCATTCATGATTGTACCAATAACAGAGCAGAAAGGGTTATTGCGAGACCTGCAAAATTTAGAACTGCTTACACGTATCACTACCTCCCAGACTCAAGTTTGCTCTTTCAACTGACAACAGAACATTTACTTAAAGAAAGGGTAAGGAAGACAATGAATCAGGATCCTCTATTTGTGAAATTTATTGAAAAGGTTACAAGTGGTCAATCAACCAAATTTATAGAGAATGATGGGCTATTATTGCTAAATTGAAGGTTATGTATTCCTAATGTCGATACAATTCGAGCGGAAATACTTTATGAAGCCCATAATACAACTTATTCAATTCACCCTGGAAGAACAAAAATGTATCAAGATCTCAAACAAGAATTTTGGTGGGCAGGAATGAAGACCGATGTCATCAAATATATTGTCAAGTGTCATACATATCAACTTGTAAAGGCAGAATATCAAAACCCTGGTGGATACTTACAATCCTTACCCATTCTTGAGTGGAAATGGGAAGATATAACCATGGACTTTGTCTTGGGGTTACCAAGGAGTAAAGCTGGAAACAATGGTATATGAGTGATTGTTAATAGACTCGCGAAAGTTTCACATTTTATTCTCATAAAGAATGACATTCCAGTACAAAAGTTAGTTGACCAATACATTGATATTATTGTAAAAATATCATGGAATTCCCCGATTTATCGTGTCTGACAGAGATGGACGTTTTACATCGGATATTTGAAAGTTAGCGCGGAAAAGATTGGGAACAAAATTATTATATAGTACTGTTTTTTACCCGCAAACTGATGGTCAGTCCGAGCGAACTATTCAGATGTTAGAAGACCTCCTAAGGATGGTCGTGAACGATTTACGAGGATCATGGGAAAAGTACTTATCACTGGTGGAATTTTGTTATAATTATAGCAACCAGTCAAGTATTCAGATGTCACCATTCGAAGCGTTATATGGGCGGAGGTTTCGCGCCCTGCTAAGCTGGGCAGAAGATGGTGAACAAAAGTTATTCAAAAAGAAACACGTGAATAAAATGAATGATAAGTTTTCACTTATACGAGAAAGGTTGAAAGTAGCGCAAGACAGACAACAAAAATATTTTAACGTCAGACATCGAAGAGTAAAGTTTAATGTGGGTGATATGGTGTACCTTAAAATAAAACCTTCAAAGGAGCTTCACGAATTTGTCGACTTGGAAAACTTAGTCCAAGATATGTAGGACCATTCCCAATCACTGAAAGGATTGGAGCAGTAGCATATCTCTTAGCGTTATCTGATGCTATTCAGAATCTTCATGATGTTTTTGTGTGTCTTCCTTGAGAAAGTATGTAGCAGATCCAGAAACGATAGTCCCTTCTGAACAGATTTAAATTGAAGCTGACGTATCAAGTCCTACAGAGCCATACAAAATAGTGGATTGGAAAAATAAGCGACTCCGAAATAGAGAAGTTTGATTCGTTAAAGTCTGGTGGAAATGACAGTTTACACGAAGCTACTTAGGAAAAAGAAGAAGTAATGCGTGACCTTTTCCCCTTCCTACTTGGTGAAGATGCAGAGTGAAGAGTTTTGCAGACAAAAATCCAATAAGGAAGGGAGAATTGTGACATCGCGTAAATTATTACATGTGTGTTTAATTTATATGTTTATGATATAATTCATGTGTACACCAAAGCAACGACGATAATTTAGGCTCAAATCAAAACTCGAGACTGGCTAGAAAGGAGTTTGGACCGGTCCAAGTTATTTAGGCTAAATTTAGAAGAAAAAATTTGAGTATTAACCGGCTAGAGAAATGGATTTTACCGGTTGGGGGAAGTGTGGACCGGTTCCAGGAGGTCAAGATGGTACCTGTCGTGTAGAACAAATGTGGCGATTGCGTTAGAGGGAGTAAAGAAACCGATGAGTCCTATTCTCTCCGAGTTACGCCCAACAGAAGCCACAACGTCGTTGCTCCTGCTGCCCTAAATCCCCTCTGATTTCAGCGATTTTTCTTCATAAAGGCAATCCCTTCCTCTCAACTCCTTTTGAGTTTTGTTTTGATTGGAGACTCCGCTTGCTAGGTTTGAAATTTCTAGGTTAACCTAAAACTTCTTATATTCACTTAATTTTTCTCCTCTTGAGTTTCAGAGGACTTTTAGACCTTAAGTTGTGATGCTCTTACCAAATTTTGAAAACCCTCGATGGAGAAATTTTATGTACACCCTAATTTCAGTTATTTAGTTCCTCTAATGAGTTAATTAGGGTGGATTCTTAGTGAAATATGAAATTAGGGCAAAAATCCTTTGCCTCCATGTTAGGGCAGTCAACAATAATGCATGATTGAAATCAAAGCTCCATTTCATGAACCTTAATTGGTTTCCCTATTTATTTAGAACATGACATAAGGGTAGCCATGATGTTTGCACCGTCGAAATTACCAATTGATCAACTAATAATGGTATTTTACTTGGGTCATGAATTCTCAAGGTAGAGAAAAAGGAAATGAGACGCGCAAGGAGAAAGGCAATGAGAAAGTAGGGGTGAGTTCTTAATTTCTATAATTGCAAGTTATTTTGTTTTCTAATGACTCATGTTGTGCTCATATAATGAAATGACAATTCGCTAACGAGTCAAATAGAAATAACAGACGGGCACTCAACTAAGGTCAATTGGTTATTATAATCTTAACAGGCGGAGGTCGTCTGGGTCTTCTAATCTTAATAGGTGGGCACTCAAAACGGGGCCGTCTGGGCCTTCTAATCTTAATATGCGGGCACTCGAAACGAGGCCGCCTGGACTTTCAAATGGGCAGACATTCAGGACAAAGTCGCATAGGTTTTCTAGTCTTAATATGCGGATGCTCGGGATACTGTTGTTTCCCTATTAGCAAGCATTGTATACCAGAAAGGAATCGACATAATAGTTAAAGAACCAATTATTAGTGTTTTCATACAGTTACGTAATGTTTCTAACATTCATTGCAGAGACAAAATGAAAATAATAAAGAGGCACGGTGGTAAGCTCCAGGTTGGAGTGCCCACTTGGACCATGGTTAGTTCTATGAAGAGTCCTCCCCTGAGCTCGGAGACACCGCATCTGGGTGGCCTGCGAAAAGGGTCGCGTAGTTGACATCGGCGTACTCCAGCTTCAAGGCATCGTTCTCCTTCAGGAGGCGGATCGCCGTCTCCGCGGAACGCCTACTGAGCCGGTCCAACTCCCGTCGAAATCTTGGTTCCTCTACCGCCCTCTTTTCCTGTGACAGTAAGAGTTTGCGGGAGGATGAGTCTTCCCGTATAGGCAAGAAAGGGGAAGTGTTCACAATTAACCTTACATTCAGTCTCTGTCGCAGGAGGGATTGGTCGTCAATGCGTCGTCAAGGAGACTCCAGGCCACATTGTTGTAGGAGAGAGCCCGCAAGTTTGCCGCAGCGGCCCATGAAGATAAGTCCCCCGCAGGGACGGTCTTTATCTCCCTGCGGTCGGTCGAACCACAGGTCGCCCCCGCAACCGCCAGTGCATGGCGGTGAACTCGTGCGGTCTCCCTCCAAGGGGGGCAGTTGGGTTGTGATCTTGACGAACTCCAAGCCCCGGATGACTGGAGGAACGATAGATTCAAAACGCGGGCTCAGCTCCAGGGGCGGGTGGTCGGACGTGCTGGCATCCGCTCTCTGGGGGTGCACTGCTTCTCGGCGGACGGCCTAATATCGTTGGGCAGAGTTTGGGGCTTAGAGACCTGCACCATTAGAACAACTGCAAAAATACAAAGGCTTCAGGCCAGGTTCGCGTGGGTATTAAAATTCCTTGAAAAAACATACATTCTTTTATAGGGGCGCACTCTACTTCCTTCACCCGACGGATATAGTATCTCGTGTCCAAATACTCCTTCTCCAAGTAACGAGTGAACCGCAAGATAACATCAGAAAGGGGAGGAGGATAGAAGACTTCTTCCGCGCGAA
This sequence comes from Platanthera zijinensis, assembly GCA_039513925.1. NCBI lineage: Eukaryota > Viridiplantae > Streptophyta > Magnoliopsida > Asparagales > Orchidaceae > Platanthera > Platanthera zijinensis. The sequence continues at coordinate 40,969,434 of CM077094.1, forward strand.
GGACAGGCATGACACTGAACTCGCCCAGGGCGCCTTGGAAAAAGGCAAAGTGTTATCGTCAGCCCGCCGGGATGCCCGTCACATTCAAGATTCGCATTTTGCAAGAGCTGAAGTGCAGTCGACCGCACTTAAGAGCTCGTGTGCGGAATAGAGAACGAAACACCTACATGAGAAGGATAGTTGTTACAACCTCAGATTGTCACAAAGGACATTATGGTCGCGACAAAGTTTGGCAACAACAGAGCAGGTACGATCCCGAAATAATTCATTATCTCCGCCACCTCGGGAAGACGGGAAGACGGGAAGAGTCCATCCCGCCACGAAGTGATTGAGGGGAATTGCGAGTTCTGTCTTGAGCACTGATTTCACCCTCTCGTCTTTTTCCGGAACGCGCGCGGACAGCCCCCTACCTGGCGAAAATCTCGACAGAAAGACCGCCAAGCTCGTGTGATCCAGTGTTGGGCGAGACAAGATATCTTTTAGGAAGGCAATCGCGGACTGGGATTTGGGAGGAGCGGGAGCTCGCGCCATTTTAGAGGTGACTCATGTTTTTAGAATAAAGAAAAAGTCTGGTGGTTCCTTTATTTATAGCCTTAACGAGAAGGGTGAAGCGACGCCATCAGGCATCTCTTCAAGGGATATTCGCTCGTGGTAACGCTTTTAGAAACTCCTCGGCCGCGCAATCCGCCGATCACATATCGTCTGGCGGTCATTCGCAAATACCATTCATAATGGGCAAAGAGACACAAACAAGTAAAGTAAGTTTATTATAATTATAATACCGACGGTTACAGAAGAAAAGAAAAACAAAGAGGTATGGTGGAACGCGGTCATAATCGCCCATCAGAACGATCAATCATCGCCCTCAGCTTGTCAAACTCCACCTCTAGTCAGGCGACCCGCGCTTGAGCCCGCGTCAAGACGTCCCGCATGACGCGGAAGGTCGCTGCGAGCACTTCCACCTCGCGAGAAGGTACTACCGTAGGTAAACAAATAGTAAGTTTTCGATCACATAAATATCATGAAGTAATTTGCATAGCATAACCCTCGTCGTGGGAGGCTACTCCTCGGCATCCGCATCCTCGTCTCCAAAGGCGTCGATCAGGGTGATCGCGAGAGTTCGCAGGCGGGACGTATGGTCACTACCTCTGGAGGAGCCAAAAGCTTGGAAGTCAATCCGCGGTAGGACTGATGACCGCACGGAGCCAAAAACGGAGCGCTTAGCCATCTCAGGGTCTGTGCGCTTGAGGTAAGCCCTCCGCAGAAGCTCTTCGCGCCTAAGTGCGGCCTGCAGCTGCGCGTGGGTCTGTGGTTGCTTGCCAGGACTCGCCCCTACCACGGGAGGAATGATGGTTGATTCACGAGCATTCGACTGATAGGCAAGGGCGTCTGCGCAACCTCGCATCGGTTGCCTCCCGGTCAAGCCCTGCCCACGGCAACCCCGGCTAGCGTCGACCGTTTTGACGGCGGTTCGCCATCAGGTATGGTCCTTGGTACTTCTTCATCCTCTGCAGGAATCATGGCGGCCTCTTCCTCCAGCTGAGCCATCCAAAGTCGAGCATTCGTCGTGGCAACCTCCCGGCTCTTATCGACCTCTTCAAATAACGTGCGGAAATCATTCCCTCAGAGGCGTCGAATGCCAAGTTGTCATCTTCCGACACACTTCCGGTGGCGATCATTTCTATGAGCGTCCGCAAGAGGGACGAAGCCATCATCAACACCTCTTCCCCGTCAGCATTTCGGATGATGGGTTCTCTCACCGGGTCTATCACCACCCGGAGATCTCCCTCAGGCACGATGGTCTTCAAGAAGAGCTCCCAGTGACCGCAGGCATTCTGACAGGACTGGCTCTCTTGGTCATCACTTTCCGCAAGTATTCGTGTGGAGTCACTTCGTTCAGCAAGCTTTCAGCCGGAGTTCGCAGCAAGGAGTTTTTGGCTAATTCGTTGGCCCTTGCCATCACCTTGTCTAGGACATCATAGTTCATCCCGATCATTTCCACCAAACAAACGGCCACAGAGTTAAGAATCAAGGGAAAAGTGGCTAAGAGGGGTGAGCCATCCTGCGCTATTTATAAGTTTCGAGCAGCGCGGAACTCGAGTCGCGGCTTTTGTGGTTATCAGTTTACTTTTCCGGAGCAAGAGCGGTGTGACAAAAAAGTGTGGGGATTATGTTAACCCAAATTTTGCGACAGCTGAGGCGATCATCAAACAAGCAGGGACAACTTACCAGGCGACCATTCTCGGAGTTCGCGAAGCCTGCAGGCGGACATTCCGGATGTCCACGGGCATTCTCCGACCCGTGGCTTTAGCACGACAGTGTTCGGCACGGGCGCTCTTCAGGCAACCTTAGCATGTGCATTAGGTGGGCGGTCTCTCCCAGAACAACTCTGGAGATCCAGCCCAGAAGTCGTTGCGGGCACTTCTTCTAGATCCTGCGCGGACTCGTCTCCTCGGCATCAACCTCAGGTGGCACCGCACGGTTTCATGCGGTCTCTTCTCTCAACCCCCGCCGCCCGACTCTTCGTGTACTTCGGGCGACTGTGCATTTAATGTTGTAGTTAATGAGGCGTTAAAAGCTCGTCGGTTTGTGAATCATCTGAGCAGCTTACCTACAAGTATAAATAGGAACCAGGGGTGCTTGGATGGGACACGCGAACTTAGCCCAGAACCTTCCTAGATGTTGGTGCGGACAGTAAGTCCATTTAGTCTTCTCTCTTTTTCCCCACTTGTGCTCGCTCGTAATCGCTCGTAGTCCCTTTATAATTAATCAAGTGGTCCGTCGCAAGGAAGGCATTCGTCGCGGCAAGTAAAACTTGGTGTTTGTCACTATCAGCGGCACCTCCTTTCCACGCTCCTTTACTTAAACCGCTGCAGGGCTAGTAACCGATCGCTTGCAAACCACTCTTTCCTCTGCCAACTACCCAACCCAGGGATAGCGCGCAAAGAGTTGGTGACATTTTTGGTTCCAACATTGATGACTGGGCGAGCCGATCAGATATCGTTAACCGAGCCAAGGATGATCGTTGAGCGGTTGAGAAGCCAAAATGTGACAGGTCCAGTGAGAAGAAATAAAGTGGTTATCACTCGATTGAGACTGAGGATCTAAATGAAAGATAATCCAATGGCTAGGAACTCATCTCGAGACCCACTTAGGTCGGAATGGGGGAAGCATAACTTTATTTTCCTACTTTCTAGAAACCGAGAGTGAGAGAAAGAGGCTGAGGGCGAAGAACCTAGTCCGGGCAATAATGTAGTTGGAGTCGAGTGAAAGCGTCAGGCAACAATCTAGTTCCAGATCCGTGGAGAGCTCCTCGTCTTGACCTCCTCTACCATCTATGGTATCAAAGAGAGCTCCAAGGGTAACGACTCTTCTCTCTGGTCTTAGGACCGATGAATGCTCATGTCCTTTTCAATTTCTTGCATAGGAGAGTATCCTCTACTAATTAGTAGAGTGCATGACTTCCTTTGGTTCGTTAGAAACCCCGGGCGTAGGATTGCAAACTAGGCATGAATGCATTAGAGAGTCTGGCATACGAGTTCGGATTAGGATGTTTGAAGCCTACCCATCGTCATAGGCCCAGAACGGTGATGATGATATGACGATGCATATAGACTTCTCTAGATGGCGTACCGTAGAATGACTCTGAAGTGAACGGTGTGTAAATTCGGGGATGTGTATTTCTAGCGATTTTGGGTATTCCTAGGAAAGCCTCATGATTGTAGTCGTTAATAAGAGAAGTAGAGGATACCATGGATCGTGTAGAACGTGTTGATGTTCGTTAGTCTTGGAAAACATAGTGAATGGCTAGAGGTGATTGCATTGATTGTGTATTGAATTTGTACTTTTGTACAATGTTTGTGATGACAGACATAGCAATATCTCCTTGCTCTGTATCTGATGGCGAGGAAAACTAGACCTCCCTCCAAGAGGTGAGATGACACAATACATCCCTATTTCTTGGCATTCGGTGGTGAGATGAACCTCCCGCCAAGAAGTGAGATGACCATATACCTTCATATAATAACGTATTCGGTAGTGAGATTAACCTAGACCTCCCGCCAAGAGTTGAGATAACCTAGACCCCACCCAAGAGGTGAGATAACCATATACCTCTATATCATAATGCGACGAAGATGAGAAGACCTTAGACCTCCCTCGATGCTTGATGAATCATGATGTTGAAATGGTGTTCATGAAATACCCAATTGATATGTGATTATTAAGCTTACTACTAGTATATGGGGTGATGTGATAGGAGGTTGTGGTGAACCCAACCATCATGCATACTTAAGTTCACTCATTTACTTGTGTAAACCTAGAATATTGATTATGATTGAGTCTTCACCATGTTTAGTATATCATTGTTGTTCTTCCTGCTTTTGATACATATTGCATGTTGCTAGTGCGTACTTGCAGGTGTACGTTAATCCGCCCTGGAGTAGCTAGAACGACCAGGAGGAGTTGTTATGCGGTTAGTGGTCAGCTCATAGCTGACCCTCATTTTCTCTGACCTGTGTTTTGTGAAGGGTAGCGTAGCTCGCGACAGAGTTTAGCGAACTAAGCTCAAAGCTAAAACCTAAAATAAAAAGGAAAGAGGAATGGGATGTGGGTGTTCATGTTCCCGATTTGCTGTCGACGAAGTGAATATATATAAATTGCTTAAGGTATTTATATTCATGCATGATGTGATGTAAGACCATAAGGTCAAACAACTTTTGCATTCCTAATGTCATCGTATTTAATGCTTCCGCTAGTGTTACTTATGCTTTGATGAGATTCATTATTCTTGTACCTTTTTATAGCTTTAGTTTGTATATGTGATATGTTGTAGGGGCTCGGCCGGACTCAAATTATATTGCGTAAATAGGTAGAGTGTCATGCGACAACTATCTATGAAACAGAACAACTTACGCACTACGACCTTCACACATGACACTACAGGTAACAAATAGTTGATCGTTTTGTCGAAAACTTTAAATGTTTATTGTCGCGTACAAGAACAGGGGTTGGGGTGATCAGTTAGGTGATGCTCAGTCAGAGCTAAGAGAAGAAAAACCTAACATTGAGTTCATATTAGATTCTTATGGAAATATAGCCCTTATTAACTTAGATGATACTCATTTTTGAAAATAAAGAATAGAAGAAATGAAGTGAGGGTACATTATGCCAAAGCATATAGGGTTTGAAGGGTGTTGAGTGTCAAAATAAAAAAAAAATGGTGCAAAATGTGAAAAGCCAAGATTTTGAGGGTGAAAAGTGACAAATGTTCTTAAACTAATTGTTTTTATTATATGGTATAGAATATAGATTATATCATAACCAATTTTAAACTATATAACTGTGAAAAATAAGCAAAGCAGCAATTAGTAAAAAAAATTGGGAAGCTGGACTTTCGAAAATGCCAGGGTAGCTAGACTTCGCATTATACAAATAATTTAGTCACGCGACTGCATGCAATCGCTTAACCAGTTGCATAGCCATTGACCAAATTTTCCACAGAATAAGGATTTCTCGGAAAACCCTAGATTCACAAGCTACCATAGAAGTCCAGACGAAAATCCAGGAATCTGAAATTAGAGAGATAAAAAATACGTACCTGCTCCGCCTTCAGCTCTCGGGAGGGCTTGACCCAGAGGAAGTACGCGAGAGTGCTGGCGACTGCCCACGAAGCAAGATTATTCCAACCTCGCAATCCTCCTAAAGAGTTACCAACGAAGGACCTAACATTCCCTATCATTCTCCTTGAGTTAGGCCTCATCCTTCCGGAGTTCAAATGGTGGTCATGAAGGAGCAAGGTGTGCTGCTGCCTTGAATAAGCATCGATATGTTTATGGTACTGCCAGGTACACACCAATTTTGGCTATGTGAAATTCTTAAAATAAAAGGAGATGCTACGTGCACATTATTTTTGGCTGTGTGCACACCAAACTCTTAAATTAAACAATATCGTTACTTTTTTCCAATCTCACCCATATTAAACCTAAGTGCACACTCCGCTCCTATTTTCTCTCAAAAGGCGAAACTCTACCCTCGTCTCAGCTTCAGCGACGCTTCACATGACATACAAGTAGAGTTGGATGGGATACTCCAAAAATACAATATATCACCGGCTATTTAAAAAACTGAATTGAAACGAAAACTATAGGAGCTATTGGATCTACAGCAGTCCAAACTATAGAACATTTGGTTCCGGTTCGCTTAAAGGGGCGACCAAAAGGAAGCTTGAATAAGCAAAATGACGGTACAGGTAAAAATATTTAATTTTAAGTAACTTGCAAATATTTTATTTATTTAAGACAACTAATATTCATATCTTTATGCTCGTGCATGTCTACATGAACTTAAAAATGGACTGTGCAAATTTTTAGTTATATCGGTAGAAATGATTTGAGATTTTTGTTTTTTATTTTTCTTATTTTTGTTGCTTTGAAATGTAAAAGTGAAGAAATATTTTGTATTTGAAGTAAAAAAAAACTCATAACTTTATTTTTGTATTTATTTAATAATTTGTCATGCAAATAAAATTTATGGTGTTTACTTGGCATTTTGATCTGTGAAAGTGAAGGGATAGATACTACTCTAGAGGGGGGTGAATAGAGTTATCAAATTTTGCACTAGACAAAACTTAATGGTCTACCCAACTCCCTTGGAGTGAGGTGCGGAATGAAAAGATTATAGATATTGATTTAATCTTAAAGCCTAACACAAGTGATGTGTACAAACTCAAGCTAACTGTAATTACAGTTAAGGCTTGGAAAACCTAATCAGCAACTAGCAATCCTAGTTATATCTATTCACAGCCACAATGCAGGAATTAAACAAGTGAATCCAGACGACACAAGGAAATTTATAGTGGTTCCCCAAACAACTTGGGTACGTCCACTCTTCTACCCACACGGTAGGAATCCACTCAGGTTTTTGATCAGGTGCCCTGCCACCAACAGGATCTGCTTCAGGTAGATCCAGAAACCCTTTAGACTTTTGATCAGGTGTCTAAAAACCAAGCACAGGTTTTTGATCAGGTGCCCTGCCACCAAGGGATACTTTTGAAGGGAGTAATAACCCTGTACAGGAGGGGGAAGAAGGTTAAGATGTCTTCTCTATTTTATAATAGATTAGAGAAGCACTAAAACTTGCACTGAGCTAGAAAGCTCTAAAGAATCAAGGCTCCCCCTGGCTCAAAGATGTCCAGGTGAAGTCTTGCTTCAGTGCAGAAAACTCTTCAGAAAGTTCTGAAGGAAAAACTACAAGAAGATAAATAATAAAAATAACGATCTTCAAGCAGCTATCTTCTTCTTCTTCTTCTTCAAAGAAACTCTGAGTTTGAACTTCCTGAAAGCAGGAGAACTCAGGTTGAAGAAGAGTAGAAGATCTTAACACTTCTCAGTTAGATGGAAATTGCTGAGAGCAGAAAGCTTGATCTTGATGAAGGCTTGAATGCTTGAAAATATGTGTAACACTTGTTAGCTATATGCTAGCCCGAATCCTTCTTCAAAGGGTCCTTTATATAACATCAGCAAGCAACGGCTCTCTTCAATTTGAATAATTTGTCTTCTTCTGAGACTTGAGACCTGAGCTGTAAATATCAAGAAGACACAACAAACTCTGCAGCAGAAACATTCTATAAAAGGAATAACCCTTTTTCTAGGAAGCTGCAGGAAACAATTTGATAATAAAGTACTAAATAAAGTCATATCAGAAACAAACTCCTTATAGAAAAAAGAAGACTTTTCAGTCTAACGGCTATAAAGGGCTGACAACAGATAAAGTAATTTATAATGTCAGCTAATAAGACAAACAACTTTATCTAAAAAGATTTGACTCAGGCAAAAAGAATAGAGCAGATATGCCTGGAAATATTATCATAAAACTTAAAACAACGTGCCAGAAAATGTATTAATTAATTAAATATAATAAATAAATACAAAATATAAAGGCAGATAGAAAACGTCGAACGACCTTCGGAGATCGTCGACCGACGCACGGAGATCGTCGAACTATCGGGCAGATAGTCGAACGATCCAGATAGTCGAACTATCAAAGGAGATAGTCGAACTATCTCAGCAGATAGTCGAACTACCAGAAGATAGTCGAACTATCAGATAGTCGACCTATCAACAGATAGTCGAACTATCAGGGCAAAACAGATAGTCGAGCTATCAACAGATAGTCGAGCTATCAGATAGTCGACCTATCAATCAGATAGTCGAACTATCAAGAACAAACAGATAGTCGAGCTATCAACAGATAGTCGAGCTATCAGAAACAAACAGATAGTCGACCTATCAACAAATAGTCGAACTATCAGATAGTCGACCTATCAAAGCAGATAGTCGAACTATCAAGCGAGAACAGATAGTCGAGCTATCAACAGATAGTCGAGCTATCAACGCAGAACAGATAGTCGAACTATCAACAGATAGTCGAACTATCAGATAGTCGACCTATCAACAGATAGTCGAACTATCAAAACCAAACAGATAGTCGAACTATCAGATAGTCGACCTATCCAAGCAGATAGTCGAACTATCAAAGCAGAACAGATAGTCGAACTATCGACAGATAGTCGAACTATCAGATAGTCGACCTATCAAAGCAGATATTCGAACTATCAAGGCACACAGATAGTCGAACTATCAACCGATAGTCGAACTATCCTCGCAGACTGAAAGTCGAACAACTGATAGACGATCGTCGAGCAGTTAGTCGACGATAGTCGAGCGGCGTTCGACGATAGTCGAATGAACAAACAACTTAACCAAATTCTCAATCTAAAAAAGTGAGGACTCTACAGCTAGACTACTAACCATTGACCATAGATAATTCTTGGGTCAAGGAGCACAAAGGAGAGGACTAAACTCAAATCAAACTAGGGTACCAACAATCTCCCCCTATTTGAGTTAAGTCTCTCAAAATCTAAAACATACAGCTAGCTATAGAACACTAAAATTAATGCAGGAAATAGTTAACAATTAACTAGCAGATTATCAAACAGATAGATAATAAACAAATATAACACAGCAGTCAATCAAACTATTAAGAATCTACAGAATCTGGCAAGGGGGCAGAGGAACTAGGAACAAAAGAAATTTTCCTTAGAGGATCATCAGATTCTTTCTTTGATAGCTTCAAGTCCTGCACACCAATGATCTTCAATTCTGCAGCTCTTGGGACTACTGCTTCAGGATGCTTTTCCATATATTTTGAGGGATCAAATACATCAGGATTGACTTGGAACTTTTCAAACTCTTTCTTTCTGAAAGCAGACATAGTGGTTAAACCAGTAATATCTTTTCCTTCTGCTTTTGCTTTTCTTATTTGAGCTGCTCCAACTAGTTCGTGAAAACGAGCCATCCTAAAGTTAGGATCTAGCTCTGGACTTTCATAAACAGGCTCAGGAGGAGCAGCATCTGATTCTTTATCTAGATAAGATATTGGAGCAAACTTAGCAAAAGGTTATTGCTAGAATTTTAAAACAAAGTAAACTACTTACCTTTTAAAACAACTTTCTCAGACTGAACTGGTGCAGCAGTTGAAACCTTTCTCTTAGGAGAAGGAGGAGGTGAAAAAGTTGGCTTTAGATACACAACCTCCTTAACTTGTTCTTTCACTTCTGCTTCATGCATTTGACTGCCAGAATGAGACTTTCCATAAGAGCTATAAGAGCTTTTCCTTGATTGATGCTGAGATGAAGCAGGTCTTGCTGATGGAGCAGATTTTCCTGAAGAGGCAGAAGGGTTGGCAGAAAGATTACCAGAAGCTCCTGCACCTGGAGGAGGAGGAGGAGGACCTCTGGGAGTCCATCTTGAACCAGGACTGTCATATCTTTTAGATCTTTTCCTTTCTTTCTGCTGGTTCTTTGAGAACCACATCCAGTGCTGAAATTCCTTTGACTTAGGGTCAATGCCCTTCAGAATGTAATAAGGAGTATCATTATCTTTACTGGGAGGAGGAGGAGCAGCAGCTTTCCTTTTCTTTTGGGCAGCTTTCTTTTTCCTTGAATTTTCAGAAACATCAGAATCATCCTCATCATCAGAGTGAGATGATGGAGGATTTTCATAAGGATCATAGGCTTCAGAGACAGCCTTTTCTTTAAGCTTCAGAGCAGATTTCTCTCTTTCCTCTTCAATGGCATCCAGAGCCAGAAGGGAATCTAAGTCCAACCCTGGTGAGTCATCCCAGATGGTTGACTTTTCAACTTGCAGCTCTTTTTCTTTCTCTTTTAAAGACTGTATTCTTAAATCCCAGGCAGCTCTTGCTTGTACTTCTTCCACACTCAGAGCAGGAGTGTCATCTTTGACTTCATCTTGATTCTCAGGCTCATCTTCTCTATCATCTAAAAACGATTCCAATTCAGGATCTACTTGGATATCAGGAACACTTGGGGCAGCCTCTGAGACAATTACTATTATCTGAGCAGATAAATCCTCTCTAATAAAATCTGTAGAATTATGAATACAGATCTGCTAAATAAGCAATAATCATTCCTTCAAGGTATTCACTAGCAAGCAAATTAATTGACTCGTCAATAAATCGAATAAGTGAATTACCTTCATACTTGACCATCTCCCATGATTCATCTAGATATGAGGTTATAATTCCTTCTAGGAATCTAGCAACCACAGGAGTGGTGAGATCTTCTAGGCAGACTTTTACTGCAATTTCAGATAGCATGATTCCATCAGCTATTTCCTTATCAGATAACACTGGAACTATTTCTTTCTCAGCTGGAGCAGGCTCTTCCAGGGCTGTCATCACAGTATCTGTTATAGCTGGAAGGGAGGCAGGATGTTCTGAGGCATCTTCATAGAACATCTCCCCCTGCCTGATTTCAGTGGAGACTGAAACCAGGCCCCTTGAGGAAGATGGCTCAGCAGATTTTGAAAGGGATTTGATGGAGGCAGTTAAGATATCAATGGAGGCTGCAAGGGGAGCGATTGCCTCTTCAATCATGGTCTTGATTGACGGGGTAATCAGCTCCACAATGCGGGAGATAAGTTCAGGAGTGATCTCAAAAGATGATGGATGTGAAGTGGATGGAGCTGCAGTAGATATGGTTGAAGTGCTGGGATGAAGAATGGTGTGGACAGGGGATTGAACAGGAGAAGGAGCTGGAGAGTTAATTGGAGAATTAACTGGGGAATGACTGGGAGACAAAGGAGGAGTAGGAATTCTCTCAGATCCTAACAAATCAAAGCTAGGAGCAGATATCCTAGTCTGATGAGAAGGAATTGGAGAAGCTGGAGGGGAAAGAGGAACAACCGTAGTTGTTTCTGGAGCAGAAGAGGAAGAAGGTCGTACTTCAGCTGAAGTTGATGGTACTTCAACTGAGGCAGACAGCAAAGCAGAAGAGGAGGAGGGAAGAGCTGAGCCAGCTTCGACATGGTGAGGAGTGACTGATTCAGTCCTGGTGTCCTCAAATGTTGCTGGAGCAACCCCTGTGAGAGCGGGTTTCACAAAAGTTCTCTTCCATTTAGAGAACAGATTAGGATCCATCTTCTTGCTTGCATTAATTGTTGTTGCGGTTGAACTCAGCAGCTGGGGGTATTTTTCCTTAAGGAAGATTCCAATAACCCTTCCGAGGGTAACTTCCTTCTTGCCATTCTTTTTCCTTATTAAATCAAACATCACTGCTGCCCAATCTATCCTTTTCCGATTAATAATCGCACACATCAGTGCGAATTGCTGCCTTGTGATATTATCGTGAGCAGAGTGCTTACCCAGGAGCACTTTTCCTACCAACTCAGCAAGAAACTTAATTTTGAAGGGGAAATTTACTTTGAGCAGCTTCGTGGGAATGCCCTCAGCATGTCCCAGCTCAACTAGCATTCTTCCGAATTCCTGAGCATCTTGCTCATAATCCTCTTCACCATTTATTAAACCAAAAATTTCAGTCAGAACGGCCGGAGATAGGATTACCTCTTCTCCGCCGATAGTACCAATCATCGAGTCGTCGGTGGAGGATGACGTGAAGGCCCATTCTTTGATTTCTGGGATGTTTATCTTAATCCTTGCAGACATTAACCTCTCGAGTCCTTGATCCCGGCAAAGCTGAAGAACTTCTACGATCCCGGCATCGCAGCTACTGAACGCGTCGAAATCCACGCTAAAGCCAGCATCAAACTTCACGACTGCTAGAACTGCTGGGGAGACCGCCATTGATTCGCTGGAGAAAGCTCGAGAAAGCTGGAGAGGACGAAGAAGACGAAACGCCCGAAAATCGCAAGCGGGAAGGCAGAATGCGAAAAGGCACGCTCCGTCGACGATAAAACAAAAGATCTTTTAACCTAGGTCAACTATCGGCTTTATATTAGACCGGAAATAGTCGATCTATTAAAAGATACTTGACCCGATAGTCGAACGACCGTTCGACGATCGGCTCAGAAGCAGAGTAGTCGAGCCATTGTTCGACTATTTCTGGCTTCTCAACCAACAGGCTTTCGTCATCCAGAGATCGACGATGAGCTCGACTTGTTCGACGATGGTCGAACGTCGGTCGATGATCTTCAGACAGATAAGCCATCATCAACCAGAGGTCGACGATAGACTTGATCCGTTCGACGATCTTCGATCATCGTTCGACGATCTTCAAACAAGTTTCAATATCGGCAGATATAGTCACACTTAGTCTCGTCCATTAATCATGCCTAATTGAACTAAAAAGAACAGATGCTTCTGTTCATCTAAAGGCTTGGTGAATATATCACCTCTCTGAAACTCAGTGGATATGAACTCAAGACAGATCTTGTTCTTTTCCACACAATCTCTCAGGAAATGGTGCCGAATCTCAATGTGCTTCGTTCTAGAGTGGTGCACTGGATTTTGTGCAATTGAGATAGCACTGGTACTATCACACATGATCTTGGTGTTCTTGTGTGAGTAACCATAATCCACAAGCTGGTTTTGAATCCACAGGATCTGTGAACAACAACTAGCAGCTGCTATATATTCAGCCTCTGTAGTTGAAGTTGAGACAGAAGCCTGCTTCTTACAGAACCAAGAGACCAATCTCTCTCCCAGAAACTGGCAAGTTCCTGAGGTGCTCTTCCTGTCAACTCTGCAACCAGCATAATCAGAATCAGAATATCCAATTAATTCAAATTCTGACTCAGCTGGGTACCAAAGTCCTAGATCTGGACATCCCTTCAGGTATCTCAGGATTCTCTTTAGAAGAATCAGATGAGATTCCTTGGGGTTGACCTGGAATCTAGCACAAAGGCATGTAGCAAACATTATATCAGGCCTACTTGCAGTTAGATATAATAGGGAACCAACAATGGCCCTATAATTCTTTTGATCAACTGGCTTGCCGTGATCATCAGAATCAATAACTACATTAGTAGCCATAGGTGTAGGCATTGCTGAAGCATCAGCCATCCCAAATTTCTTTACCAATTCCTTGGCATATTTGGATTGGGAGATGAAGATACCATCAGCATCTTGCTTAACTTGGAGACCAAGAAAATAAGACAGCACACCCATGCTACTCATCTCAAACTTAGAGTGCATCAGGTCAGAGAACCTTTTGCAAAGTTTGGGATCAGTGGAGCCAAATATAATATCATCTACATACACCTGAACTAACAGGATTGTGTCCTTGTGATGCTTGACGAAGAGGGTTCTATCAACTACTCCCCTAGTAAAGTTGTGCTCTAAAAGGAAACTAGCTAAAGTCTCATACCAGGCTCTGGGAGCTTGCTTTAGTCCATATAGAGCTTTCTGCAACTTAAAAACATGTGAGGGCTGAGTTGAAGAAACAAACCCTGGTGGTTGTTCAACAAACACCTCTTCCTTAAGCTCACCATTTAGGAATGCACTCTTGACATCCATTTGGAACACCTTAAACTTCATGTAGGCTGCATAGGCCAAGAAGATCCTTATTGCTTCTAGCCTTGCAACAGGAGCAAAGGTTTGGTCATAGTCTATACCTTCCTCCTGTCTGTAGCCCTGAGCTACAAGCCTAGCTTTATTCCTTACTATAATTCCATGTGCATCTAACTTGTTTCTATACACCCACTTGGTGCCTATGATCAGTTGGCCTTTAGGTCTTGGAACCAAAGTCCAAACTTTACATCTCTCAAACTGATTGAGTTCCTCTTGCATAGCAATGATCCAGTGGGGATCTAGCTCTGCATCTTTAAAGGTGAGGGGCTCAACCTGTGAGAGGAAATAAGCATGCATCACATCCTGTCTTAATTGATGTCTTGTTTGTACACCAGCTGATATGTCTCCAATCACTTGAGATGTGGGATGATCTCTAAGTGTGACAATATCAGCAGGTGGGATGTGATCTTCAGCAACAGTTGGGATTAATTCCTCAGGAGGAATTTGATCTACTGTTGGTGGAGCAACAATTGCTTCAGCAATGTCTTCATCACTGTCTGATTCAGTGATCTGAAGAGTTGATAGTTGAAGAATTTCTTGAGGGGCATCAGGTACCTGCAAAGAACTGGAGGAAGGAGAATTTTCTTTCTCCTTGTAAAACATCTGATGCTCATCAAATGACACATGCACAGATTCTTCAATCTTACAGGTAGATTTGTTATAAACCCTATAAGCTTTGCTTACTTGGGAATATCCAAGCATGATTCCCATTGAAGCTTTTGTTTCAAACTTTCTAATATATTCTTTATTATTATTATGAATATAAACAATACAGCCAAAAACTCTAAAATAATTAATTTTAGGTTTCTTTCCCTTAAGCAACTCATAAGGAGTTTTACACTTAAGTTTGTGTATCAAACTTCTATTCAAGACATAATTGGCTGTGCTAACAGCTTCTGCCCAATAGGAGAGAGGCATGTTAGCATCTGCCAACAATGTGCTAGCAGCTTCAATGAGTGTTCTATTTTTCCTTTCAACTACCCCATTTTGTTGAGGAGTTCTAGGAGCTGAGAAGCTATGTTTGATACCTTCTCTCTCACAGAATTCTTGCATGAGAAGAGAGTCAAACTCAGTACCATGATCACTTCTGATCAAGGCCACATGAGTAGAGTACTCAGTCTGCACACATAGTAGAAAGTCTGTAAGGGCTTTGAAGTTATCAGACTTAGTTCTCAAAAAGAAAACCCAACTGAACCTAGAGAAGTCATCTACAATTACTAATGTGTAATACTTCCCTCCTAAACTCTGTACATTTATTGGGCCAAAAAGGTCCAAGTGTAATAGATACAGGATTTTAGGAGAATCACTTTTATTAACAGATTTAAAAGAGTTTTTGGTTTGCTTGCCTAGCTGACAAGCCTTGCATAGGCTCTCCTTCTTGTAGGGGCAAGAAGGTAAACCTCTAACAAGGTTGTGTTTAGATAACCTAGATATATTTTTAAGGTTTACATGACTAAGCCTCTTATGCCACAAAGAATTATTATTAAGGGTTACTTCATTAAACAGGCAGATTTCAGAATGAGATGAATTGAAATCTACTAAATAGATATTACCTATTCTAATACCTACTAAAACAACATTATTATTTAAAGTAATATTGCAAGAGAAGTTAGAAAATGAAACCTGGTAGCCAGCATCACATAGCTGGCTGACTGAAATCAGATTATGCTTCAGTCCATTGACATAAGCAACTCTCTTGAAAGTAACTTCTCCAATTGTGATCTTGCCATAGCCTTCTGTCTGACCACAGCTGGAGTCTCCAAAGATAACCTTTGGGCCGAGCTTAGCTTTGAACTTTGACAGAAGATCTTTATTTCCTGTCATATGCTTAGAGCATCCACTATCCAAATACCACTTATTTTGAGTGATTGGATAGGCCTTCACCTGCAAGACAATTATTTAGACAGTGTGGACCCAGGTAACCTTGGGTCCCTTGTTTTTCACATAAGAAAAACTGGAAATATATGAGAATGCAGGCTGAGGGTGATAACCTAGTGGGTGAGATCTCCTAGGTGGGATTCTCCATGCAGATGATGGGTCAACAAACCTAGGGTTTCTATATTCATTTAGATTTCTATGATATTGATTATGATTTTGAAAATCATGTTGAAATCGTCGATCGACGTTCGACGATGGGCGCTCAGATCGTCGAGCTTCGTTCGACCATTGAGCTTCCGATCATCGAGCGGCGTTCGACGCTCTTTGCATTTCTTTAAAGAATTTCTTTCTCTTTTCTCTCTTAGCTTTATTTAAGGTTTTATTAACTAGATTTACTTGCTCAGTATTCTTCATTCCACTAGCTGAAATGAAGTTTACTGGAGTTGAAAGGTTATTTTTAAGTAGAACTGGGGGTTCACTGGGAGAAGCTCCTAAGCCTAGTTTATCATTACCTGACCTAGTGTTAGTCATGCTGGTAATTTCTAACAGCTTAAGGCTTCTACCATTAAGTGATTCCTCTAATCTCTTAGACTTAGCTAACTCTATTTTAAGAAATTTAATTTCTTCACTACAAGTAGTGAGTTCTTCCTTTAACCTAACATTTTCAGAGGCTATTGATTCTGAGTCAGCTAACCTATTTCTAAGTTCTTTTATTTCCTTTTCAGAGCTAATCAAATCTAAGCATAAAGATTTAAAGTCTAATTTAAATTCTTCTGAAGTAAAATCATAAGAAGAAAGTACCTCATCTTCTGTAGGCATCTCTTCATCAGAATCTGAACTCTCTGCAGCAGAGTGATTGCTGCAGGCATCTATTGCCATCAGGCAAACTTCTTTTGCCTTCTTCTCTTCCTCATCCTCACTGGAGCTTGATGAGGAGGATTCTTCATCAGAGTCACTCCAGGTTTCAGCAATGAAACCTCTCTCCTTCTTCTTGTTTTTGTAGGAGGATGGCTTGGAGTGCTTCCTGTGCTGTTCCTTTTCTTTTCTCTTTTCTTTGTTCTTCTCCTCTGGACACTCTGGCAAGATGTGTCCAGGCTTCCTGCAACCATAACAAATAATTTCTTTAGCAGGAGAGCGATCATACCTTGGTTTGTCTTCATAGCGTGAAGACTTCTTTCTGAACTCCTTTCTTCCCATCTTGAGAAACCTCTTGGCAAACAATGCCATTAGTTCCTCATTAGATTGGCTGCCTTCAGAAGCATCAGCAGCCTTAAGAGCTAGAGATTGCTCTTTTCTTGTTGGAGTGGGGGTCTTTGCTTCAGCTTCTGCTTCCCTTGTCTTCAGCACTTGCTCAAAAGACTTGAGCTTGCCGAGGAGGGCTTCAGTGGAGATCTCATTTGTACTTCTGGCTTCCTTGATGGGCCAGATCCTTAGATCCCATGTGCTAGGGAAGCACATAAGAATCTTATCATTGACCTCTGTCAATGATATGTCCTTGTCCAGGGTCCTCAGCTCATTGATGATTGAGCTGAGCCTGGTGTACATGGCTTCAACTGATTCAGCATCAGTTTTCTTGAAGTTCTCATACTGTGAGATTAGGTTGGACCTTCTGTCCTTCCTTTCATCAGCTGAACCAGCTACAATCTGGTTCAGTGTATCCCACATGGCCTTTGCTGAGGAGCAGTCAGCAACCTTCTGGAATACTTCATCAGACATTGTCTGAGCCAGTATGTTCATTGCCTTGGCATCTGCTATTTTGGCCTTCTTGTATTCATCATTGTAATCTGGAGGAGGCACTGCACTCATATCAGATGATGAGGCAGAAGCAGCAGCAGGTGCTCTTGGGGGACCTGACAAAATAGAAGCAAAGATGCTTTCATCAATAGAATTCATATATAATTTGATCCTTGCCTTCCAGATGCCAAACTTAGCTAAGTTGCATGCTGGAGGTCTGGTACTAGAATAATCCTTGGACTGGGCCATGATAGTGAATATCTATAAGCTTTGGTATCTATCAGGATCTTGTGACTTAGGTGTTAGCCTATTCAGTCAGTCAACCTCCCTCTGATACCAATTGAAAGTGAAGGGATAGATACTACTCTAGAGGGGGGGTGAATAGAGTTATCAAATTTTGCACTAGACAAAACTTAATGGTCTACCCAACTCCCTTGGAGTGAGGTGCGGAATGAAAAGATTATAGATATTGATTTAACCTTAAAGCCTAACACAAGTGATGTGTACAAACTCAAGCTAACTGTAATTACAGTTAAGGCTTGGAAAACCTAATCAGCAACTAGCAATCCTAGTTATATCTATTCACAGCCACAATGCAGGAATTAAACAAGTGAATCCAGACGACACACGGAAATTTATAGTGGTTCCCCAAACAACTTGGGTACGTCCACTCTTCTACCCACACGGTAGGAATCCACTCAGGTTTTTGATCAGGTGCCCTGCCACCAACAGGATCTGCTTCAGGTAGATCCAGAAACCCTTTAGACTTTTGATCAGGTGTCTAAAAACCAAGCACAGGTTTTTGATCAGGTGCCCTGCCACCAAGGGATACTTTTGAAGGGAGTAATAACCCTGTACAGGAGGGGGAAGAAGGTTAAGATGTCTTCTCTATTTTATAATAGATTAGAGAAGCACTAAAACTTGCACTGAGCTAGAAAGCTCTAAAGAATCAAGGCTCCCCCTGGCTCAAAGATGTCCAGGTGAAGTCTTGCTTCAGTGCAGAAAACTCTTCAGAAAGTTCTGAAGGAAAAACTACAAGAAGATAAATAATAAAAATAACGATCTTCAAGCAGCTATCTTCTTCTTCTTCTTCTTCAAAGAAACTCTGAGTTTGAACTTCCTGAAAGCAGGAGAACTCAGGTGGAAGAAGATTAGAAGATCTTAACACTTCTCAGTTAGATGGAAATTGCTGAGAGCAGAAAGCTTGATCTTGATGAAGGCTTGAATGCTTGAAAATATGTGTAACACTTGTTAGCTATATGCTAGCCCGAATCCTTCTTCAAAGGGTCCTTTATATAACATCAGCAAGCAACGGCTCTCTTCAATTTGAATAATTTGTCTTCTTCTGAGACTTGAGACCTGAGCTGTAAATATTAAGAAGACACAACAAACTCTGCAGCAGAAACATTCTATAAAAGGAATAACCCTTTTTCTAGGAAGCTGCAGGAAACAATTTGATAATAAAGTACTAAATAAAGTCATATCAGAAACAAACTCCTTATAGCAAAAAGAAGACTTTTCAGTCTAACGGCTATAAAGGGCTGACAACAGATAAAGTAATTTATAATGTCAGCTAATAAGACAAATAACTTTATCTAAAAAGATTTGACTCAGGCAAAAAGAATAGAGCAGATATGCCTGGAAATATTATCATAAAACATAAAACAACGTGCCAGAAAATGTATTAATTAATTAAATATAATAAATAAATACAAAATATAAAGGCAGATAGAAAACGTCGAACGACCTTCGGAGATCGTCGACCGACGCACGGAGATCGTCGAACTATCGGGCAGATAGTCGAACGATCCAGATAGTCGAACTATCAAAGGAGATAGTCGAACTATCTCAGCAGATAGTCGAACTACCAGAAGATATTCGAACTATCAGATAGTCGACCTATCAACAGATAGTCGAACTATCAGGGCAAAACAGATAGTCGAGCTATCAACAGATAGTCGAGCTATCAGATAGTCGACCTATCAATCAGATAGTCGAACTATCAAGAACAAACAGATAGTCGAGCTATCAACAGATAGTCGAGCTATCAGAAACAAACAGATAGTCGACCTATCAACAGATAGTCGAACTATCAGATAGTCGACCTATCAAAGCAGA
Source organism: Platanthera zijinensis (assembly GCA_039513925.1). NCBI lineage: Eukaryota > Viridiplantae > Streptophyta > Magnoliopsida > Asparagales > Orchidaceae > Platanthera > Platanthera zijinensis. Next base: position 40,989,051 of record CM077094.1, read on the forward strand.
TAGTCGAACTATCAAGCGAGAACAGATAGTCGAGCTATCAACAGATAGTCGAGCTATCAACGCAGAACAGATAGTCGAACTATCAACAGATAGTCGAACTATCAGATAGTCGACCTATCAACAGATAGTCGAACTATCAAAACCAAACAGATAGTCGACCTATCAACAGATAGTCGAACTATCAGATAGTCGACCTATCCAAGCAGATAGTCGAACTATCAAAGCAGAACAGATAGTCGAACTATCGTCAGATAGTCGAACTATCAGATAGTCGACCTATCAAAGCAGATAGTCGAACTATCAAGGCACACAGATAGTCTAACTATCAACCGATAGTCGAACTATCCTCGCAGACTGAAAGTCGAACAACTGATAGACGATCGTCGAGCAGTTAGTCGACGATAGTCGAGCGGCGTTCGACGATAGTCGAACGAACAAACAACTTAACCAAATTCTCAATCTGGAAAAGTGAGGACTCTACAGCTAGACTACTAACCATTGACCATAGATAATTCTTGGGTCAAGGAGCACAAAGGAGAGGACTAAACTCAAATCAAACTAGGGTACCAACAATCTGCAAATAAAATTTATGGTGTGCACATAGCAACGGTGTGCACATAGCCAAAAGTGGTGTTTATTTAACAATATAAGCACATTGTTTTTTGCTATTGACAGTCAAATGTTACTGACACATCAAAAAAATTATTTACAGTCAAATGTTTTTGGCAAATCAAAAAAATTATTTAGACATCAATGTTTATTAACACATCAATAATAAAATATTTAAAATGCTCATCAAAAAATTGTTTTCTAATTTTTTTAAATTGTGGCTCTATCTTGCTAGCATTACTAGTGGAGTAATAGATTGGAAAATTGTTTAATTAAAGCAATCATTCAAAATAGATAATATATGTTCAACAAAAACGAAGATTAATCTCAATAATATATGTCAATCATCATTGTTTCAAGCCTTCAAAGATCTCCAATTGTCATCCAATTTCCTAAACTTGCAATTTAAAAAAATGAAAACATAAATATCTTATACAATTTTAACAAAGATAATAAAATATAATTGTTACACCTTAATAGGATGTAATCATGTTTATAATGAAGATCCAATATAACCAAAATACAAGATACATACACGAGAAGTTATGGTGTGAGAATTAGTGTCAGCACTAAATACTAGAGTGCGCCTAAAGTTTTGGGTTGTTTAGAGATTTAGGGTTTTTAGTTTTTTATGTATTTTTTGGGTGTGACAATAGCCATTATGAGTGTGTTTTTAACACTGCCCAAATATAATAATAATAATTATTATTACATTGAAACATCGTACCCTCAAATAAAGAAATAAGAAAATTCATAAAATAAAATAAAATTTTGTAAAGCACTTGTATTTACTATGTAGATTGTTATTAGGAGTGTCAGTGGTCTTTTAGAGGAAGACTATTATTGGGCATATATCTTTTCGAGAAGCATCATTAGATTCATAAAATTTATTAAAGTTAATTTGACATAATATACGTAAGGAGGACTTTTTTTATAAAAATAATGTATGATTATTTTATGCATTAATTTAATGATAGTGTATTTATTTTAAACTCCATTAATTCATTGAAAGGGGCAGAGCCCTGAGCCTATCGCGGTTGGCCATAGGGGCGGAGCCTGTGCATGTCACTCGTGTGTGTGTGTGTGTGGCAATGTGTGTGTGTGTGTGTGTGTGGGCGTGTGTGTGGGTGTGTGTGTGGGTGTGTGGGTGGGTGGGTGTGTGGGTGTGTGTGTGTGGGTATGTGTATGTGTATGGGTGGGAGTTTGTGTGTGTGTGTGTGTGTGCGTGCGTGCGTGTGCGTGCATGTGATGAGTAGAAAATGTACATCTGGGCTAGATTTCACACTATTGCACTTCACATTTAGATCCTTATTGCAATTATTTCACTTGCTCACGTTCTCACACGAATTACACCGTTTTGGCTGTAACGCCTTAGAATTTTACACAGAAATAGCTCACTGAATGCTATCGCCCGGCGATAGTGCTAGCGCTGGCGATAGCATAGTTGATTTAATTGTCATTGCTCTCTGTGAGCTACCGCCCGGCAGTAGCATTACCGCAGGCAGTAGTTGCCCTTTCGATGCAGTTGACGTGACGATACGTCGAATTTACTATCGCTCGGTGGTAGTGTGTTACCGTGCGACGGTAGTATGTCAGGTATTGGCAGCCACGTGTCAGTGATTATGTAGAGGTTTTAAACGATGGGCTTGCTGAAGAAGCCACCGACCGAGGTACCGTGCGGCAGTAGCTTGTTACCGCGCGGTGGTAGCACTCTGTAAAGGAAATATGGTTTCAATCGTGGCCATCCATGGATTTTAAAGTGAAATTCGGCGGTGGGGTTGTGTTTCCTTTAGGTTTAAGGCCAGGAGTTGAGGGTTTGAACTTCATTTCACGTTGGGCTTTCTCTTTCCAGAGGTAGAGAGAGGGGACACCTAAGGAAGAGGAAGAAGAAGGATTTTTCCGCCATTGTCGGAGCTTCAGAGCTCCAAATCACGAGCCGAGTCCAGATCTACGGAGAGCGGCATGGTATGGTTCTTTCTATCTGATTGGAGTTTTGATTCATGGTGCCTATTGGGTACATTGACCACAATGTCCCAGATTTGAAGAATGCCCACAAATCAATAATATACACGATCCTATTTTTGATATATGTCATAGTTCACATGTGCAGGATATTAGTATTTATGTGATTAGGGTTGCAAAAATGAACTCAAACATCAACACATAAGTCCATAGCTAAACCAAACATGCCATAATATAAAACCACAAGTACGGCCTTATGGCCTATTACAAGTGTTACTCTTTATACAAGAAGGTATCTTCCATACATCGGCGCGCAGGCCGGCCACACATGAGTTCTTACACAAGGTACATAAATAGCCTTCGAGGGCTAGCACTCAGCAGCAGCAGCTTAGGGTCTTCCACCCTCATCCCTGCTTGGCCCTTCTTGACCTGCACGCAAAAGATCCACCAAGCAGTGGTAAACAAAGCAACGGTCAGCATTTGGCTGACCATTTATAACGACCCTGTCCCTGGCACGGGACAGCAGAATTCCTTCCCTGCATAGCACTTATAAACAATCAAAAGAGTATGCTTTAGCACATCACACTTGTACGCCCGTACAAGTCATCATCCACCACAAACGTCGGCACGACGGCCCGACGTTCCGTGCTCTCAGGGCACATTATCGGTGTACCGGAAAACCAGGGTCCCACCACCGTTCAGAGGTCCCAGACATGACGGTAATTCGTGAGCATTCCAATCCTCCATGGCTCAAATAGCCGGAGCGATTCTCATTCTGTGATCCTAACAGGGCCTTAAGCACCCCACGGTTAGACAACCAGAATGCGGGTACAGATCAGCCTTGCCCGTAGCTCACATACGTCAGACGTCGTTCAGGACTTACACGGGTACAACTTCACCTTGCCCGTTCGCCACACAGGCTTTTCCACAGTTGCAGCCCCACCGGTTCAACAAGTAGCATTCACAACTACAAGGGTTGAGATCACACAGCATCAACCCCCTAAAAGTAGCACTCACAGCTACATGGGCTGAGATCACACAGCATCAACCCATCTACATAATATCCTGCTGCACCAAGCTGCAGGTGTCCACCAAGAACATCACACGCATCACAATAATATAGAGTCTTGCCCTGATATGCATACAATCATCACCAATCTGGACCAACCTGTCCAGATGGGCTTCATACAGCATGCCTACCCATACTTCTCGCTTCCGGGACTACTCCAACAAGAATCAAGGGATGGAGTTCAACATCCCAAGAGAATTCAACTCTACCTTTGTAGAGGATTCATACATATGCAAAAAGGAAGGATTTCGCATATCCAAGGAGGAAGTCGTTACCCTTGGAGGACGTTTTGGAGCCATGGCAAGCACTGCTTGGAGCTCTGCCTTCCCGAATATGGCCTCCGATCGCGAATTCGAGCTTAGACTAGCTGGATCTCCCTCTCCTTCCTCCTTCTTCTTCTTCCTTCCTTCTTCCTCTTTCCTTCTCTCACTTATGAAGATAAAGTGAGGATAAGTTTGCTGGTTCGGGGTCCTATAGGGGCTGGAAAACCCGAAGACCACCAGATCTGGAAAGAGGGAAACAAACGGCCGAGATCTGCAGAAAATAACTTTTTCAGCCCTAACACGCCCTGTGACACGCCCGTGTCACAGGCCGTGTCCCTTAAGCGGCCCTTAAGCGGCAAAGAACCGCCTCACCACACGGGTTGAACACGCTCGTGACCACCTGACACGGCCTGCGACACGCCCGTATCTCTGGCCGTGTCGCCTCTCTCGACGAATCTCGTCGATCGCCGAGATTATTCTCGCCGATCGTCGACACGATCTCACCGATCGTCGAGAAGGACACACCCTGTGACACGCCCGTGTCACAGGCCGTGTCGCCTCTTCTCGTCGATCGTTGATCACGATGCTCAACGATCGTCGAACGCGCGACCTGCAGCAACCCGAGGATGACACGCCCTGGGACACGCCCGTGTCTCAGGCCGTATCATTCCAAAAACACCCAAAACCCAACTTTGAAACTTACTCGAGACCAGCTCGAGTATTTGCTTGACACGCCCTGGGACACGGCGTGTCCCAGGCCGTGTCACTTGGCCTGAAAACCAAAATTGGGTTTTGGGGTATTACAATCCTCCCCTCCTTGTAGAAAATTTCGTCCCGAAATTTGAATGACTGAAAAACTCAATAAAGTCCATATTTATTGATTATTACACGGTCTAAAACACAACCACTTACAAAAATAACTCGGGAAATTCTGTCTGCATGGTTTGCTCACGCTCCCAGGTAAGCTCTTCTCGACCACAATTATCCCACCGGACTTTGACCATCCCGATTGTTTTGTTCCTCAATTGCTTCTCGGCGGCATTTTCAATCCGAATGGGCCTAACCTTTGTCGTTAGCCCACTATCGACTGATACCCGATCTGCAACTATCACTTGCGACGGCTCTTTTATTGCTCTCCGCAGCACCGATACATGAAACACATCATGTAAACTGCTTAACTCTGGCGGTAGCAATAACCGATAGGCTGCCTCACCGATGCATTCAATCACCTCAAAAGTTCCTAGATACCTCGGGCTCAACTTTTTAAGATGCCGTATCCTGGACACACCTTTAAAAGGTTTGATTTTTAAATATGCCCAATCACCCACCGCAAACTTTACGTCTCGGTGCTTGGCATTATAATATTTGGCCTGCCTATCTAGAGCAATTAACAACCTTTCACGAATTGTACGCACCGTCTCATGCATATCAGTCACATCTTGTCGCTTGTAAAGCTTCGTTTCACCCGTCTCCGCCCAAGATAACGGTGTGCGGCACTTCCTGCCGTACAAAGCTTCAAAAGGGGCCATCTGAATGCTGGCCTGGTAACTGTTGTTATAGGCAAATTCAATCATGAACAAATGATCTTCCCAGCGACTTCCAAAATCTAGCGTACACATCCAGAGCATATCTTCCAACGTCCTGTTGGTTCTTTCAGTTTGACCGTCCGTCTGGGGATGAAAGGCCGTACTGAAATGCAACTTTATGCCCAACAGCTGATGAATTAGCCTCCAATCTCCTGATGTGAAGCGTCCATCTCGATCGCTCACAATGCTACGGGGAATTTCATGCAATCGTACGATCGAATCTACGTACATTTTAGTCAATTTGTCGACTGGATCATCTCTTCGATTTGGAATAAAATGAGCAACATTTGTTAACCGATCCACAATCACTCAAACCGCATCATTACCCCGCTGAGATCTCGGCAATCCATGCACGAAGTCCATGGAAATATCATCAAATTTCAACACTGGGACCGGTAGTGACTTCAGGAATCCTCCTGGCTTTTGGCATTCCGCTTTCACCAGAGCACATGTATGACACTTAGCAACATAACGTGCTATATCTTTCTTCATATCCGGCCACCAGAAGTTCTTTTTCAGATCCTTATACATTTTTGAACTTCAAGGATGAATCAAATACCTTGAAAAATGGGCTTCGTACATGATTTCTTCACGAAGATTTCTCTGACAAGGAACACATACTCGATCGTCTTTTCTCCAAAGTCCATTGTCACAAGAAAACCGAGAGCTCTTATCTTCTGCTGCATAACACTGCAATCTATCATCCAATTCCGTCGCTTGGCGGATATCCATTAGGTCATACTGTACCTCTGTCCAATTCAAACACATGGTCGCAACAGTGTTTCTCTCCACACAAGTAATATCCATCCGCTCTAGCTCGTGGATCAACCGTTCATCATGGTATGACAACCAATTCGCCCTTGCCGGAGTCCTACGACTCAGGGCATCTGCGACTACATTCCCTTTACCCGGGGTGTAATGAATTTGGAAGGTATAATCACCAAGAAATTCCATACACCTTCTCTGTCGCATATTTAAGTCTTTTTGATCTAAGAGATATTTCAGACTCTTGTGGTCTGTATAGATATCCACCTTTACACCATATAAATAATGACGCCACAACTTAAGTGCAAAGATGACTGCGGCCAATTCCAAATCATGGACTGGATAGTTCCGCTCATGGGCTTTCAATTGGCATGAACCATATGCTATCACCTTACCACGCTGAAGGAGAACGCAGCCTAAGCCGCTACCCGATGCATCACTGTACACCTCAAAATCATCTATGCCACAAGGTGTTGTCAAAATTGGGGCCGTAGTCAACCGACTCTTTAACGCTTCAAAAGCTCGTGCACACTCGGGCGACCAAACGAACCTTTGTTCTTTTCGCGTTAGAGTAGTGAGAGGCAATGCTAGTCTTGAGAAATTTTCCACAAAACGCCTGTAGTAGCCCGCAAGTCCAAGAAAACTCCTGACTTCGACTACCGATAAAGGAACAGGCCACTCCTGCACAGCAACAATCTTGCCAGGATCCACGACAATGCCTTCTCCACTAACTACATGGCCCAGAAAAGCCACGGATGACAACCAGAAATCACACTTAGCAAACTTGGCATAGAGTTTCTTTTCCCTCAGGGTTTGCAATACCATCTTCAAATGATTTGCATGTTCTTCTCTGGATCGGGAATACACCAGGATATCGTCAATAAAGACGATCACAAAGAGATCCAAATATTGTTTAAACGTTCGGTGCATTAAATCCATAAACACTGAAGGTGCATTAGACAATCCAAAGGGCATCACCGTGAACTCATAATGCCCGTAGCGTGTGCCAAACGCCGTTTTGGGTATGTCACTTTCCCGAACCCTCAGCTGGTAATAACTTGATTTCAAATCCAGCTTAGAATACACCGAAGAGCCCACTAGCTGATCAAACAAATCATCGATCCGTGGGATCAGATACTTATTCTTCTCTGTCAGCTTGTTCAGTTCTCGATAATCGATGCATAGACGCAAGCTGCCGTCCTTCTTTTTCACAAAGAGAACCGGCGCACACCAAGGTGACTGACTTGGCCTTATAAAACCTTGATCTAGCAATTCTTGCAACTAAACCTTCAGCTACGCCATTTCCTTTGGCGCTACACGATAGGGGGAACGGGCCACAGGTTTTGCACCCGGTTCCAGTTCTATCGTGAAGTCAATTTCTCTTTGGGGTGGTAACCCCGGAAGGTCTTTTGCAAACACATCCAGAAATTCCGACACAACAGGTACCTCATTCACACTAGCTTTTTGCTCTACCGCTGCTACTAGCGTGAAGAACAACTCGGCACCCTTTCTAACGGCCTTCCGAACTTGCAGAGCGGATATCAACATCTCATTTATCCCCTACATGCCGCTAAACCTTATTTCTTGTTCGGTGTTCTGCCCCAACACAACTTCCTTAGAATTACAATCAATACGAGCATGCTGCTCTGACAACCAATCCATACCAAAGATTATGTCGAATTCCGAAATCGGCAGCACAAGTGCTTCCAATCTGAAGTCCCAACTTCCTATTTTCCCTTCTACACAGCCAGACTGATCCGCGCACAAAACACATCCGTTAGGTAAGAGTGCCTTCAAAGTTTCTGTCGTGCCTCATATCGGCGCGCCAATGCGCAATACGAAATCCTTTGACAGAAACGAATGTGATGCACCAGTATCAAACAGTGCTCGTGCCGGATGCTCCCAAATTAGGACGAAGCCTACCATAGCAATAACGCAATAAACACCAAAACATAGCAGCACTACACAAAGGGAAAAGAACTCAGAGATCACGCGCACCTGTGACGACGTCGGCCTGCTTAATGGCCTCCTGTTGTCGCAGATTGAAAACTCGAGGCTGCACTTGCGAAGCAGAAGACTCCGCCACCGCCTTCCCTTTATCCGCATAGGATGTGCCCGACTTCTTATCACCTTTCGGAGGACCAACCCGACAGTCCCGAGCAAGATGTCCCGGCTTGCCACACGTATAGCAAGTGCGGGATTCATAGCCCGACGACGCTTCCGAAGTAACTGATGAAGGAGTTTGCCCAGAACGTCTGGACTTCTTACCCCATTTCTTTCGAAATCCACTTCTCTCCGGACGCGGCGGTTTGAACTCCGGTTTTGCAACAGCCAAAGGTCCTTTAGATTGTCCTCGCTTCAAATCTGCTTCCAATGCCCTCGCGGTGCAGACCAGAGCTTGAAATCCCTGATTCACGGAACTCGAGAGTAAATGCCGCAACTCATCCCACAGTCCCGCATAAAACTGAGTGGTCTTGCGCTCTTCCTCAGCAAAGATAGCGCTCGCATAACGCCCCAACCGCGTGAACTCTTGCAGATACTCATCCACGCTGCTCTCCTTTTGAGTCAACCGCTGGAACTCCAATTCCAAAGCAATCCGTTGCTGCAACGGCAAATGCTTGCCCAAAAACAACCGAGAGAACTCGTCCATAGAGACTCCCGTCAACTGTCTGCCTGCCAAGTGGTGCAGTTCTACCTCATCCCACAATAGCCGAGCTTCTCCTTCAAGAAGAAAAGTGGCTAACGTGACTTTCTGTTCCTCCTCAACCCGAAGGGCGGTCAAGATGCGCTTGATCTGAGCAAGCCAATCCTCTATTTGAGCTGGGGAACCCGCCCCAGTAAACGTCGGAGGATGAAAGCTCATAAATTGCTTCAGCTGCTGATCTGCGGCACGCTGATCAACCGATATGCCCACCGGTTCTTGACGCACTACCACAGGTGTAACACCCCAATTTGTCGTAGGAGCGACGGGGATCGTTTTTGGCCAAGTCAGGCTTTTGGTGCAGGTGACACGGGCCCCGACACGGGCGTGTCGGAGGTCGTGTCGGGCGTGTCGAGCTCGAATCGTCGAACTGGCCGTGTAGTCGACCAGTGTTGGTCGACGTTGGTCGTGTGGAGGGACACAGCCTAGGACACGGGCGTGTCCCAGGCCGTATCACTCAAGGAAATCGTCGAAGTGGTACACGAGCCGTGACACGGGCACAGACACGGGCGTGTCAGATGTGACACGGGCGTGTCCCATGCCGTGTCACCAAGCCGTGTACCACTCTGACTGCAAGGTGTCGATTTATTGCACACGGGGGGCGTGACACGGGTCCCGACACGGGCGTGTCGCAGGCGACACGGGCGTGTCGGCGGCCGTGTCACATGCCGTGTGCTGGTTTTCAATCTGGATCGAGACGGCGAATGAGCTACACGGCCAGGCACACGGCCGTGCGCCAACCCGTGTTCGGCCCAGATTTTATAATTTGAGGCTTAATCGTGGCCGTTCTTTTCCTTGGCTTTGGATCCGACGGTGGGGGGCTGCTCCTGGATGGTTTTACCCGGGAATAGGGTTTAGAAACCCTCATTTTCTCTTGAGTGGTTCTCTTTCTAAAGCTAGAGAGAGGAGAGAGCAAGGAGGAGGAAGAAGGGCTAGATCCGGCCGCCGGAGGAGCTTTGGAGTTCCGAATCACGATCCGAGTCCAGATCCGCGGAGGCGACGCCGTTGCGGTGCTTTCCAACCGTATAGTTTTCGATGGCGCCGCGGAAGAATGCAAGGGTAACGATTTCTCATCCTTGGGCATGTGAAGCCCTTTTTCCCTTTGCATAGGAAGCCTTCTCTCGCGAGTGAGCGAAGAGTTGGAGCGTTCCTTGGGGTAGATATGTAAAGTCCCCCTTGTGTAGAGTCCGTATGCGAAAACGGACATAGGCATTGTGTGTGAAGCCTATCCGGACAAGTAGAGCCGGATCGGTGATGTTGCATTGCATGTGTACCGGGGAATACTCCGGGTGTTTGGGTGTTTTTCGGGTTTTCTACGTGGTAGATTGCATCAGGGAGCCTTGGAGATTAAACTCCAAGGTGCACCCGGAAAACTGGGCAAAGGCGGGTTTTGCCAACACGGTGGCCGGGGAGCCAACGTGAACATAACCGGGTTATGTGATTGTTGTGGCGGAACCGTACCCGGTCTATGTCGTTCGGTAGGACCGTTGGCATGGATGAGGGTCTTCGGCGGTCTATGGCTTAAATTGTCGTGACCAAGGACAGGAAGGCAAAATGCTCATATGGATGACCGTCCAAGAGGCGGTGGTGGATTGGGAACGTCTATGGCTTGAATTGACGTGACGTTGGCCGGTTCGCCGAGAATGTGCCCTGAGTGCACGGGGTGTGTGGCCGTGCGAGCCTACGCCTGTGTTGATGTGTGTTCACACTAATAGCATTGCCTATACTAATGAAGTGCAGGGAAAGAGCATCGCCGCCCCGATTTTGGGGGCGGGATCGTTATAATTTGGTCAGCATTGCTGACCGTTGCTATTGTTTGCCACCGGGCGGTGGTTTGTGGCTTGCAGGTGCTGCGGAGCAGAGCGGGAAATAGCGGGCTAAAGCCCTTGTTGCTGTGCCGGCCCTCGAAGGCCTAATTGCTTATGTATCTTTCCCGTTTTCATGTATGGCCGGCCTGCGTGCCGAAGTTTGGAAAACACTATTTTGTTAAGTGAACAATGTAAAGCCTTAAGGCCAGTTCTCTTTTGTGTATGATTACATTCCTGAGTTGGTAGTGGACATTCATGCTTTGTAGCAGGGTTCTTATTTTCTTTTTCAACTAAATAATTTGCTTCCGCTAGGTGTTGTGTAGGACGACATGATTGGTTGAATGGTTTCAACGCGTAACCAACCGGTCTGTCCGTAGTATATGGCGTCGGGCCCCGGCCGGACCTACTGCTATATGCTATGCGACAGATATGGGTGTTACAAATTGGTATCAGACTACTGGTTTCGGTCAAGTTTAAATGAATTCGTGGACGAATTCACTTTAAGGGGTGGTGAGCACATATGTGCGTCATCGTTATAACATGAAAAGAACCCATGAATGTCCACTTAGGAATGAAAATATACATGTTTGAGGAACCTGCGTGTTCCTATAATTGCTGTTTGCAGTAATTTTTGGGTCGCTTATCGGTGTTTTGCACGATTATAGGTGACCAGAAGTGGGGCTGGGCCGTCTGAACGGCCAGGTTCTGAGGCGAGCAGTGCGCCAAGCGATGCGCCTGCAACACCTCCGTCTGCCGAGACCATTAGTTTGGTGGCAGAAGTGGTCATGGCAATGATCAATGCGCAGCCTGCAAGGCAGGTGCAGCAGCCCGCTCCTGCTATGGAGCAAGTACCGCTTCAGACGGCAGAACAAAGGAGGGTTGAGCAAGTAGTGTTGGAGCCAGAGTTGCCTCGGAGAGAAACGGAAAGACAACTGAAGCACGTGATGGGCTTTCACCCACCTGTATTCACGGGCGCAGAAACCCCGACCCAAGCAGAGGATTGGCTCTCAAGGGTCAACAGGGTGATGACTGCGACGGAGACGGAAGAGTGGCAGAAGACCACTATAACGACGTTCCTTTTGGATGGGGACGCAAGGTTATGGTGGGAAGGCCTAGAGCTACATCAGTTGCGGGGAAGGCCGTTGGCCGAAGTTTCGATGGAGGAGTTTGCGAGACTGTTCATGGCTCGATACCTCCCCTCGGCGCAGAGGATTGCGCTAGAAAGCGAGTTTCAGAAGTTAGTGCAAGGGGATTGCACCGTTGATGAGTACCTCCACGAGTTTACTCGGTTGGGGAGATATGCCGGCGCTACCTTCGCAGACGAGGAGCGCAAGACGAGCCGCTTCTATGAAGGGTTAAGAGATGATCTAAGATTGCTACTGTCGGGGCCCAAGGCGCAGGGTTTCATGACCCTGGTCAGTTCGGCCCGGTCCTTGGAGAAGGACATGAAGAATGTCCAAGCGAAGAAGGAATCCGGTAGCAAGAAAGCAGAGTTCAAGGCACCGACTACGTCGAAGTCGGGCTACCGCAGATTCTATAAGAAAGCTAAGACGTCGGGTCCAGCTGCTTCAAGTGCCTCGGGGACAACTACCAATCGAACCCCGGGCACTTGTTTCACGTGTGGGAAGCCGGGGCACTTTGCCCGTGATTGCTGGAGTGGACGCTCAAAGTCCGAAAGGAAACAAGGAGCTACCTACGAGGAGAAGGGCAAAGCGGTGGAGTCGACCGCGTCCCACTATGCTCCGACTCAGCCTAGAGTCTATAACTTGGGCCAGCAGGAGGCCATCAAGCAAGCGGATGTGGTGACAGGTATGAGTTAATTTATAACAAGTTAGCTTTAATACCGTTATCTATTGCTTGTTAGCCTAATATTGTTTGTATAGGCTTTGTTGTGATTAGCGATAGTCCGGCACGGGCACTGTTCGATACGGGAGCTTCACACTCCTTCTTGTCCGAAAGCTTTATATCGCGCATCGGAGTCCCTTCTTCGATGGCGAAGGACAAGTTGGATGTGCTGCTACCGAATGGGTGCTCGATGCGTGCGGACAGGGTGTGCGCCGTAAAGGTTCACATTGGGAGCCAAGAGTTTGACTTGCTAGCGTCATTGCTGCCGCTAGTAGAGTTCGACGTGATCTTTGGAATGGATTGGCTGTCAGAGCAGAAAGCTTGGATTGACTGTGACCGGAAGGAGGTCAAGCTGGGTGTAGGGCGGGAGACTACATTCGAGAGGTTAAAGGGGTCGAGCAGGACACTGATGTCTACTCTTCAGGTGGTGAAGGCAGTTCGTGCTGGTGCAGAGCTGTTCTTTGCAATAGTGGGGGCTGTGGAGCCAAAGTCCCCGTTGGATAGCATCCCCGTGGTTTGCGAATACCCCGATGTGTTCCCGGATAGCCTTCCCGGAGCCCCACCGCAGCGGGAGATTGATTTCACCATCGAGCTCGTACCGGGGGCCAAACCGGTGTCACGTGCTCCGTATAGGTTGGCGCCTAAGGAGATGGCAGAGTTGAAAGTTCAGCTAGAGGAGCTGATGGAGCAAGGTTATGTACGTCCAAGCTCGTCGCCTTGGAGCGCACCGGTCCTCTTCGTTAAGAAGAAGGACGGGAGTATGCGGCTGTGTATCGACTGCAGAGAGTTGAACAAGCTGACGGAGAAGAATAAGTACCCGATCCCGAGGATTGATGATCTCTTTGATCAGTTAGTCGGATCGTCGGTATACTCCAAGTTGGACTTGAAGTCGGGGTACTATCAGCTGAGGATCAGGGAGTGTGATATCCCGAAGACGGCGTTCAGTACGAGGTATGGGCATTTCGAGTTCACGGTCATGCCGTTTGGACTGACAAATGCGCCATCGGTGTTTATGGATCTGATGAACAGGACGTTCAGAGATTTCCTGGATCGCTTTGTGATCGTCTTTATTGACGATATTTTGGTATACTCGCAGTGCGAAGAAGACCACTTCAAGCATTTGCATTTGGTGTTGGAGACTTTGAGGAGGAATGAGCTTTACGCAAAGTTCTCCAAGTGCGAGTTCTGGCTACCCTCGGTAGCGTTCCTTGGTCATATAGTGAGTGGGGAAGGTATATCGGTGGATCCGGCGAAGATTGTTGCGATACGGGAGTGGCCTGCGTTATCTTCTATCGCGGAAGTCCGTAGTTTTCTCGGGCTTGCCGGATATTACAGGCGCTTCGTAGAGAACTTCTCGTGGGTAGCATTACCTCTCACGAAGTTGACAAGGAAGGATCAGAAATTCTTGTGGACGCAAGAGTGCGTGCAAGCTTTTGAGGAGCTGAAGAGGCGGTTGACTACGGCGCCAGTGCTTAGTTCGCTGAGTGGGACCGAGGGCTTTGAGGTGTATAGCGACGCTTCGGGTAGTGGCTTGGGCTGCGTGTTGTTGCAGCATGGAAGTGTGATCGCGTATGGATCGCGTCAGCTGAAAGTGCATGAAAGAAATTATCCGGTGCACGACTTGGAGTTGGCGGCCGTGATTTTTGCACTCAAGTTGTGGAGGCACTACCTATACGGCGTAAGAGTCGATATATACACCGATCACAAGAGCCTAAAATACTTGTTGGATCAAAAGGACCTTAATATGAGGCAGAGGAGGTGGATGGAGTTCCTGGGGGACTACACCTTCAAGATACATTATGTACCCGGGAAGGGCAACGCAGTTGCGGATGCGCTGAGCCGCTGGGCTCCCGCCCGAGCCAACTAGTTGTCGGTGCATGATGAGCAGCTAGTGCGTGAGTTGGAGGAGCTTGAGATCTGTTGCGTTGACAAGCAGACGAGCGCCAAAGCAATGTTAAACTGGACAGAGGTGCAGTATGACCTGGCTGACCGGGTTCGGCAGGCATTGGAGTTAGATGACTCCATGAAGGAGCTTTTGGAGGCCACTCTGGATGGGTCAAATTCCCAGTTCTCAGTGGTTGATGGTTTGTTAAGAAAGGATCATCGGTTGTGCGTCCCGAGTGGGGGTAACCTCCGGGCGGAGTTGATGTACGAGGCTCATCATACCAAGTACTCAATCCACCCAGGGAGCACGAAGATGTATCGTGATCTCAAGAAGCTGTTTTGGTGGCCGGGGCTCAAGAAAGATGTGGCGTTGTACGTGGCTAAATGCCAAACGTGCGCCTTGGTGAAGGCGGAGTGCCAAAAGCCAGGAGGATTTCTGAAGTCCTTGCCTATACCGGAGTGGAAATTCGATGATATATCTATGGACTTTGTGCACGGGTTGCCAAGGTCGCAGAAGGGGAACGACGCCATCTGGGTGATCGTAGATCGACTAACCAAGGTGTCGCATTTCATTCCGCATAGGAAGGATGATCCAGTGGAGAAATTGGCAAAGTTGTATGTCGACAATATTGTTAGGCTGCATGGTGTGCCCTGTAGCATTGTGAGTGATCGCGATGGGCGGTTCACGTCAAATGATTGGAGGTTGGTGCAGCAGATGCTGGGAACAAAGTTAAAGTTCAGCACAGCTTTCCATCCGCAGACGGATGGGCAGACCGAGAGGGTCAATAGAACGATGGAGGACATGCTCCGCATGTGTGTTCTAGACTTCGGGAAGCATTGGGAAGACCACCTTTATTTGGTGGAGTTCGCGTACAACAACATCTACCAAGCGAGTATACAAATGGCGCCCTTCGAGGCCCTGTATGGTAGGAAGTGTCGCACGCCGTTATCGTGGCTTGAAGCGGGTGAGGCAAGGTTGTACAAGAAACAGGAGGTGGAGAGTGCTACCTCGTTAGTACGGATCATTCGGGAGCGCTTGTTGATCGCTCAGGACCGGCAGGCGAAGTATTACAATGCCAAGCACCGGAACGTGGAGTTCGCGGTAGGCGATTGGGTATACCTGAAAGTGAAGCCGTTCAAGGGGGTTTCGCGGGTGAGACGCTTGAAGAAGCTGAGCCCAAGATACCTTGGACCTTTTGAGGTTCTGGAGCGAGTCGGCGAAGCTGCATACCGTTTGAAGCTATCGGTGGAGTTGAGTGGATTACATGATGTGTTCCACATTTCTGTGTTGCGGAAGGCGGTGCAAGAGCCTTCACAGGTGATCGCGGTTGACCAAGTGTCGGTGGACGAAGGGTTGACGACAAGGGTCAAGCCCGTCCGCATTGAAGATGTTGAGGTCAAGAGGCTTCGTAACAAGGAGATCCGGATGGTTAAGGTCCGTTGGGATAACTGCGGGCGTGAGGAGCTCTCTTGGGAACAGGAGCAGACTATGCTCGAGGAGTACCCGGAACTATTCCGCTCAGGTACTGTTTTACGTGAAGTCCTGTTTTCCTTTATTAATTTCATGGACGAAATTCTTTAAGGGGGGTAGAATTGTAACACCCCAATTTGTCGTAGGAGCGACGGGGATCATTTTTGGCCAAGTCAGGCTTTTGGTGCAGGTGACACGGGCCCCGACACGGGCGTGTCGGAGGCCGTGTCGGGCGTGTCGAGCTCGAATCGTCGAACTGGCCGTGTAGTCGACCAGTGTTGGTCGACGTTGGTCGTGTGGAGGGACACAGCTTAGGACACGGGCGTGTCCCAAGTCGTGTCACTCAAGGAAATCGTCGAAGTGGTACACGGGCCGTGACACGGGCACAGACACGGGCGTGTCAGATGTGACACGGGCGTGTCCCATGCCATGTCACCAAGCCGTGTACCACTCTGACTGCAAGGTGTCAATTTATTGCACACGGGGGGCGTGACACGGGTCCCGACACGGGCGTGTCGCAGGCGACACGGGCGTGTCGGCGGCCGTGTCACATGCCGTGTGCTGGTTTTCAATCTGGATCGAGACGGCGAATGAGCTACACGGCCAGGCACACGGCCGTGTGCCAACCCGTGTTCGGCCCAGATTTTATAATTTGAGGCTTAATCGTGGGCGTTCTTTTCCTTGGCTTTGGATCCGACGGTGGGGGGCTGCTCCTGGATGGTTTTACCCGGGAATAGGGTTTAGAAACCCTCATTTTCTCTTGAGTGGTTCTCTTTCTAAAGCTAGAGAGAGGAGAGAGCAAGGAGGAGGAAGAAGGGCTAGATCCGGCCGCCGGAGGAGCTTTGGAGTTCCGAATCACGATCTGAGTCCAGATCCGCGGAGGCGACGCCGTTGCGGTGCTTTCCAACCGTATAGTTTTCGATGGCGCCGCGGAAGAATGCAAGGGTAACGATTTCTCATCCTTGGGCATGTGAAGCCCTTTTTCCCTTTGCATAGGAAGCCCTCTCTCGCGAGTGAGCGAAGAGTTGGAGCGTTCCTTGGGGTAGATATGTAAAGTCCCCCTTGTGTAGAGTCCGTATGCGAAAACGGACATAGGCATTGTGTGTGAAGCCTATCCGGACAAGTAGAGCCGGATCGGTGATGTTGCATTGCATGTGTACCGGGGAAGACTCCGGGTGTTTTGGTGTTTTTCGGGTTTTCTACGTGGTAGATTACATCAGGGAGCCTTGGAGATTAACTCCAAGGTGCACCCGGAAAACTGGGCAAAGGCGGGTTTTGCCAACACGGTGGCCAGGGAGCCAACGTGAACATAACCGGGTTATGTGATTGTTGTGGCGGAACCGTACCCGGTCTATGTCGTTCGGTAGGACCGTTGGCATGGATGAGGGTCTTCGGCGGTCTATGGCTTAAATTGCCGTGACCAAGGCCAGGAAGGCAAAATGCTCATATGGATGACCGTCCAAGAGGCGGTGGTGGATTGGGAACGTCTATGGCTTGAATTGACGTGACGTTGGCCGGTTCGCCGAGAATGTGCCCTGAGTGCACGGGGTGTGTGGCCGTGCGAGCCTACGCCTGTGTTGATGTGTGTTCACACTAATAGCATTGCCTATACTAATGAAGTGCAGGGAAAGAGCATCGCCGCTCCGATTTTGGGGGCGGGATCGTTATAATTTGGTCAGCATTGCTGACCGTTGCTATTGTTTGCCACCGGGCGGTGGTTTGTGGCTTGCAGGTGCTGCGGAGCAGAGCGGGAAATAGCGGGCTAAAGCCCTTGTTGCTGTGCCGGCCCTCGAAGGCCTAATTGCTTATGTATCTTTCCCGTTTTCATGTATGGCCAGCCTGCGTGCCGAAGTTTGGAAAACACTATTTTGTTAAGTGAACAATGTAAGGCCTTAAGGCCAGTTCTCTTTTGTGTATGATTACATTCCTGAGTTGGTAGTGGGCATTCATGCTTTGTAGCAGGGTTCTTATTTTCTTTTTCAACTAAATAATTTGCTTCCGCTAGGTGTTGTGTAGGACGACATGATTGGTTGAATGGTTTCAACGCGTAACCAACCGGTCTGTCCGTAGTATATGGCGTCGGGCCCTGGCCGGACCTACTGCTATATGCTATGCGACGGATAGGGGTGTTACAACAGGCACGGGAGCCTCAGGCCGAGCTTGCCCTGCCTGCTGAGCATTCATCACCGCAAGTACCATTTCTGTAATAAAACGTACAGTTTCAGTTGATGGAGGAGGGGTGGGCACCTCTATCGATGCCTCACTCTCAACAGAATGTTGAGGTTCTGACTGACCCGCAACACTTCGCGTCACCTATATGTGTCAAACCACACAATTCAGCGACAAGCCACACAACAAACAGTCAAAACAAACACACAAGTGTAACACACCAGTGCATTTCAATCCTATGTGGACATGTTTGAGTTCAATTTTATACACTCACATACGATCTCGCCACCCCACAAAAGAATTCGTCCACGAATTCAAAGGAGGGAACCAAGGAATCTGATACCAAATTGTAACACCCCTACCTGTTACGTGCAACATAGTAGAAGGTCCGGCCGGGGCCCCACACCATGTCTTACAAACAGGCGGAGATGTTACAAAGTAATACCAAATACACATTCTATCACAGAGCATTCTAGCGGAAGTTTAAAGGGTTGCAAGAATGAACTCAAACATCAACACAGAAGTCCATAGCTAAACCAAACATGCCATAATATAAAACCACAAGTACGGCCTTATGGCCTATTACAAGTGTTACTCTTTATACAAGAAGGTATCTTCCATACATCGGCACGCAGGCCAGCCACACATGAGTTCTTACACAAGGTACATAAATAGCCTTCGAGGGCTAGCACTCAGCAGCAGCAGCTTAGGGTCTTCCACCCTCATCCCTGCTTGGCCCTTCTTGACCTGCACGCAAAAGATCCACCAAGCAGTGGTAAACAAAGCAACGGTCAGCATTTGGCTGACCATTTATAACGACCATGTCCCTGGCACGGGACAACGGAATTCCTTCCCTGCATAGCACTTATAAACAATCAAAAGAGTATGCTTTAGCACATCACACTTGTACGCCCGTACAAGTCATCATCCACCACAAACGTCGGCACGACAGCCCGACGTTCCGTGCTCTCAGGGCACATTATCGGTGTACCAGAAAACCAGGGTCCCACCACCGTTCAGAGGTCCCAGACATGATGGCAATTCGTGAGCATTCCAATCCTCCATGGCCCAAATAGCAGGAGCGATTCTCATTCTGTGATCCTAACAGGGCCTTAAGCACCACACAGTTAGACAACCAGAACGCGAGTACAGATCAGCCTTGCCCGTAGCTCATATACGTCAGATATCGTTCAGGACTGACACGGGTATAGCTTCACCTTGCCCGTTCGCCACACAGGCTTTTCCACAATTGCAGCCCCACCGGCTCAACAAGTAGCATTCACAACTACAAGGGTTGAGATCACACAGCATCAACCCCCTAAAAGTAGCACTCACAACTACATGGGCTGAGATCACACAGCATCAACCCATCCACATAATATCCTGCTGCACCAAGCTGCAGGTGTCCACCAAGAACATCACACGCATCACAATAATACAGTGTCTTGCCCTGATATGCATACAATCATCACTAATCCGGACCAACCTGTCCAGATAGGCTTCACACAACATGCCTACTCGTACTTTTCGCTTCCGGGACTACTCCAACAAGAATCAGGGATGGAGGTCAACATCCCAAGAGAATTCAACTCTACCTTTGTAGAGGATTCATGCACATGCAAAAAGGAAGGATTTCACATATCCAAGGATGAAGTCATTACCCTTGGAGGACGTTTTGGAGCCATGGCAAGCACTGCTTGGAGCTCTGCCTTCCCGAATATGGCCTCCGATCGCGAATCCGATCTTGGACTAGCTGGATCTCCCTCTCCTTCCTCCTTCCTCCTTCTTCTTCTTCCTTCCTTCTTCCTCTTTCCTTCTCTCACTTATGAAGATAAAGTGAGGATAAATTTGCTGGTTCGGGGTCTTATAGGGGCTGGAAAACCTGAAGACCACCAGATCTGGAAAGAGGGAAACAAACGGCCGAGATCTGCAGAAAATAACTTTTTCGGCCCTGACACGCCCTGTGACACGCCCGTGTCACAGGCCGTGTCCCTTAAGCGGCCCTTAAGCGGCAAAGAACCGCCTCAACACACGGGTTGAACACGCCCGTGACCACCTAACACGGCCTGCGACACGCCCGTGTCTCTGGCCGTGTCGCCTCTCTCGACGATTCTCGTCGATCGCCGAGATTATTCTCGCCGATCGTCGACACGATCTCGCCGATCGTCGAGAAGGACACGCCCTGTGACACGCCCGTGTCACAGGCCGTGTCGCCTCTTCTCGTCGATCGTCGATCACGATGCTCAACGATCGTCGAACGCGTGACCTGCAGCAACCCGAGGATGACACGCCCTGGGACACGCCCGTGTCTCAGGCCGTGTCATTCCAAAAATACCTGAAACCCAACTTTAAAACTTACTCGAGACCAGCTCGAGTATTTGCTTGACACGCCCTGGGACACACCCGTATCCCAGGCCATGTCACTTGGCCTGAAAACCAAAACTGGGTTTTGGGGTATTACAATTAGACAGACTTAGAGTATCAGATGTATGGCTGGAAAGAAGTCAGCAAGATCAAGGAAGTCAGAAAAATGACTAAGTACAAAAGCGTTGAGTAATTACACTTCACTTAATGCCAAAGGCCAAAAAGCGTCGACAATTTAACCTTCACTCAAAGCCACAATGGAGAAGCACTAAAATCTATTTAAGTACAAATGCGTCTAGGGAAGGACTTACGCTCGACGGCTTCTCAAAAGAAATATGCCTAAGTACAAAAGCATCGAGTGAAGGACTTACACTCGATGCCTTCTAAAAGTAAGCTGTTAAGTACAAATGCGTCGAGTGCAAATTGTGCGCTAAAAGATAGAATTCGCCAAATTGTTTGGACAATGCTATCCTGGGATAAATCACCATTAATGTAACGCCCTCATCCGTCATATGGAATATAATAGAGGGTCTGGCCGGGGCCCCATGCCATATTTCACAGACAAACGGCGGAATCACGTATGAATATCAAATTACCTTCTACTCGCACCATAACTCAGAGAATTCTAGCTGAAGTATTTAACTTGCAAGAACTCATCCAATGAATGTCCACTACACATATATAAATAACACATTTATATATATCACCAAGAATGTAAAAAACCCAAACGCTCATGGCCTTAAGGCCTTACAAGTTTCTCTTTACAAGATGTGGTTTCATACATCAGCACGCAGGTCAGCCACACATGAAAACACACTTCTTTGCACGGCCTTCGAGGGCCTACCAGCAGCAAGGGCTTCAGCCCGCTCAATCCAATCCAGCCCGCTAGCACCTGCATACGGACATCCACCCCATGGATGATAAACAAAGCAACGGTCAGCATTCAGCTGACCAATTATAACGACCCTACCCCTCGCCCGGGGCAGTGGTTCCTTCCCTGTATGCATCACAATCACAACAATATATATATCAAAACAAGTGCACTCACGCACAACATCAACACACATGCCGGCCTTCGTGTCAGACGCTCCGTGCACTCAGGGCACGCTTACGGTGTACCGAATTATCCTTGTTACCACCACCGATTAGAGGTTCTCCACTTGGTGGCCAGGCATTAGTCTACTACAACACGAGTGTTGGAGACATCCTCGCCCATCCGACTCATAGGTATTCACCTCACGACAACCATCGAGCATTCTAGATCGACCCATCACTATGGTGCAGCAACCTGGAAAGGCCCGCAACACCGCCATTTGTATTGCCACCAATCGATCTCTCAAACACAGGTACAAGTCAGCCCTTTCTCGTTGCTCAACTCGTCAATAGCGCAGATCTTGATGCGGGTCGGCTTTCCCTTTCCTGATTACTCCACAGCTTACTCAGAGCTGCTATTCAATCCAGCACACATCTTGTGCATAGCCTCTTTCCAATTCATCACACAGCTCATGCAGAGCATACAATTCACACAGCATACACAACACGAGGATCTCACCCAGATCTTCTTAGATATGGGAGAATTCAGGTACTCTCACAAACTCCGTACAATACTCGTTTCATACACGGAGTCTTCTCTAGTTCGCAATATAAAATCACCAATCCAGACTAACCGTCCGGATGGGCTTCACACAGCATACCTATTCCGTACTACACATTTCCGGATCTAGATGCAGACTCAATCGGGGATAGCAACCATCAACCCGCTGGAATCGCTTATGCGTATTCCACTTCTTGGCGGAGAATTCCATGCACATGTATAAAGGAGGACTTCACTTATCCAAGAAGGAGATCGTTACCCTTGACGATCGCTTTGGCGCCATGGAAATCTAGCCGGATGAAAAGTACCGTACCGGCCTTGCCTTCACGGAACTGAACTCGGCTCGCGATTCGGAACTCCGAAGCTCCACCGGTAGCCGAAATCCTTATCCTTCTTCCTTCCTTGCTCTCCCCTCTCTCTAGCTCTTTAGAAAGAGAATGGCCAAGGATAAAATGAGAGTTTATCCTCAACTCTCGGACTTATAACAGCAGGAAGGTCTCTGGACCATTAGATCCAATTTGAAGGAAAAGAACGGCCACGATTCGCTTTAAAAAGCATCTTCATGGGCCGAACACGGCTTGTGACACGCTCGTGTCAATGTTCGTGTGCCTTAAGCGGCAACATAACCGACTCAACCAGACCAGAACACGGGCTTAGACACGCCCGTATCAAGCTCCTGACACGCCCATGTCAATCAGTACATGCCTGTGTGACGGGGCGTGTCCCTCAAATGACACAGGACCAACACTCACAAAATGGACACGGGTGCCACACACGCCCGTGTCAACTTTGACACACTCGTGTCACCCAGAACACGCCTGGGCTCCAGGTCGTGTTCCTTACTTGATACAGTCCGGCAACCTACTCGAGCAGGACACGGCCAAGGCACACACACATGTCGCAGGCCGTGTACCCGACCGACACACTTCTCGAAGATCATCGACTGCATTTCGTCGAGTACTCGAGACAATATAGAGAAGGACACGACTGGGGATACGTCTGTTTCCTTGGCCGTATTGCCCAGTCTTTAGTCCAAATATGATTTTGGGGGTGTTACAACCCCCCCTCCTTACAGAAATTTCGTCCCGAAATTTAGCTCAACGTATACGCCAAAACAACAATTCATTCGATGCACATTTTACAGAACGATCCGGGTTTAGAGCTCAGAGGTTGCAGCTTGTCTCGCCCCACGGCATCGTGCAAACACAAGTATTTTAACAAACACACATATATACAACATGTACATAGTACATCACAAAGATAGTAAAGTGCACCCTTTACTTTATTTCTGCTCATTCGCGTCTCTCATAATCCGCTTTACGGTCTTTTGTAATTCCAGATTATACATGCGATGCTGCTGCTCTTCAAGATTTGAGCTTTGCGGCTCCTGCAATCCGAGGTTGTACACTCGAGGTTGCGCCCGGGATGCAGGTGATTCTGCCACTACTTTGCCCTTTTCCTCATAGGTCACACCGGTCTTTTTCTCACCCTTTGTCGGGCCACTCCAACAATCATGGGTTATATGCCCCTGCTTCCTACAATTGAAACATGTACGTGTCTCAACACGTCCTTTCCCATATGTTGCTCCTAAAGCAACATTCGACTGAGTTGTTCAGCAGGCCTGAACCTCATCTTGTCTCATTTCCTGAACTCTGATTGTTCCGACTGCGAAACTTTGAAATCTGGCTTTTCCACTGCCAAGTTCTTCTTGTCGTGCACCCGTTTCAAATCCTTCTCCAGTGCACTGGCTGTATCTACTAATGCTTGGAAGCCTTGATTCACCGAACTTGGGAGGGCCAATCGCAGCTCATCACGAAGTCCCTCATAAAACCTATTCGTTTTCGCGCCTCCTCGGTGAAAGTAGACCCCGCATAGCGCCCCAGCTGGTAAACTCACGCAGGTAAGTATCAACATCACTCTCACCTACACCAGATGTTGGAACTCATTTTCCATTGCAAATTTCCGCGACACTGGCAAATACTTTGCCCAAAATAATCGTGTGAATTTCTCCATCGATATCTCCCCTAAGCCTCTGTCTGCCAAGTGGTGCAATTCCACTTCATCCCACCAAAGCCTCGACTCTCCTTCAAATAGGAAAGTGGCTAAAGTAACTTTCTGCCCCTCATCCGTCCTGGTCGCTGTCAGGATCCTCTTCACTCTTGCAAGCCAATCCTCAGCCTGCGTTGGAGTACCCGCCCCCGCAAACGTAGGTGGATTAAAATCCATAAACTGTTTCAGTTTCTCGTCAGCTGCATGCTCGTCAATTAGCGCCTCAACACGCTCTTGCCTCGTACCAACCCGTACTGGCTCCACTGCAGGCCTTGCCTTCCCAATAGGCTGTGAATTTATCATGGCAAACAACACTTCCGCAACTAAGCGTACGATTTCCGCAGAAGGAGGTGTAGGTACCTCAGCTGGTGCCGCACTCTCATCAGATCGCTGGGACTCAGACTGCCCAGCTCCACTCCTTGTCACCTATAGGTGAACAAGACATCATTAACGTCCATTTCAAAACGACAAACATACCGAAAATACAAGCTCACACTCTGCAAACACTTGTATTGCATTCCTAGTGGACATTCATGAGTTCAATTATGTTATCCCAACTCAACCCTATCCTCTGATACCACTTTGTAATGCCCACATCCGTCACATGGAATATAATAGAGGGTCCGGCCGGGGCCCCCGCCATATTTCACAGACAAACGACGGAATCACGTATGAATATCAAATTACCTTCTACTCGCACCCTAACTCAGAGCATTCTAGCGGAAGTTTTTAACTTGCAAGAACTCATCTAATGAATGTCCACTACACATATATAAATAACACATTTATATATATCACCAAGAATGTATAAAACCCAAATGCTCATGGCCTTAAGGCCTTACAAGTTTCTCTTTACAAGATGTGGTTTCATACATCGGCACGCAGGCCAGCCACACATGAAAACACACTTCTTCGCACGGCCTTCGAGGGCCTACCAGCAGCAAGGGCTTCAGCCCGCTCAATCCAATCCAACCCGCCAACACCTGCATACGGACATCCACCCCATGAGTGATAAACAAAGCAATGGTCAGTATTCAGCTAACCAATTATAATGACCGTACCCCTCGCCCGGGGCAGTGGTTCCTTCCCTGTATGCATCGCAATCACAATAATATATATATCACAACAAGTGCACTCACGCATAACATCAACACATGTAAGACCCCATTTTTTGCAACAACCACCAGGGTCTTAGGACCAGAACTGCCGTTTTGCGGTGACACCATCCTCCGGGATGGTCGACACCACAAAATGCCGACTCTGCCAGCCATCACAATCACCATCGACTGAAGAAGTAGTAAGAAGGGACACAAGTGTCCAAGGCCACAATATCAATAAAGAGGAGATCACAACATCATATAGTCCACAACATAACAGTCTAAAGTAAATGGTAAGGTAAAATAGGAAAAGAGGGCTTATGCCCAGTACATGTAATCCTCACTACAAGTCACTCGCGGAAGCAAAACTAAAACTAAGCGTCACCGTAACTGTCACTGAACCGAGAGCACCCAAGCTAGACTAGCCCATCTCCACCGACTCCGTACTCTGCTGGTGCTGCATCTCTGGGTGCTTTTTCCTTTTCGGCCTGCAGTCGCCGCCTCGCAATCCACGTCTGCATCTACGTCTTTGGCCTCCTGGCCGCTGAGCTGGTGGGATCCCACCCATCATGGGGCATTTGACCCGTGCATGCCCCGACTGGTGACAATGGTAGCACGGTCGTGGGGTCAACTCTGTCAGAATCTGCAAAACCGGTGTCTCTTCCATATGGTACACCTAAAATGTTGTGGTCCGAAAACCGTTAGTCTAAAAGACTAAGTCCTATCATCCCCCACCCCTCCCCCGTGGCTCCTAGGCACCGGGCGGAAAGGAGTGAAAAGGAGGACCAAAAGCAGGGCGAAATCAAGCAGGTGACAACTATCCTAAGGAATGTACGGTAATAATATTGGCAAGATTATAATTTAACCATGCATGAGTAAATGAGAGTACAACAGAAGTAATAGTAAAGTATAGGTGGTAAGATAACAAGTAAATAAATCTAGAAAAAATAACCATTGATTTATAGGGATTACCCCTATAGACCAAGGGGTTGTTTTGCAGGGCCTATCGTATAAAACGTCCCATACCATTTTATACGATAGGTGTCAGGGGTTATATGCAATGTTATACTAAGATATGCAAATATGCTATGGAATACACATGTAAGTGCAACACACCCACACGACTCTATGCGCACTGACCTTTAGTTCCCAATGTTCGGAGTTAGCCTCACTCTATGGAATCCCCGCCGTGGCAAAACGGAGACAGTGGGTCGGGCACCCCCACTCCTAGACCGGCTATCACACTAACCAGCCTAGCCCTCCCGTACGTTTCCGTACTATTCCTAGAAAACCAGCTAGTCTCCCCGAGTCAATGTACGGACGACGTGTGTGAACGGTCGTCCAATATCGAAGACTCACCACTGTTATGCACATGCTACCATGATAGATATATTTGTACAAGTTCTCATGTTACCGAGCCTCCAGCTCTCTAGACTACCAAGTATTCTAATTTACCCAACCTTCTGAGCCCACAGCTCTCCAGACTCCTCAAGTCTCACCTATCCAAGCCCCCGAGCATCTAGCTCCCCGGACTTCCCAATCATAAACCAGACCATTTGACATTACTAGTAGGCCCTTAGACCACGGACCTACTCTACCCATTCCATGCCAATTCTTCCTAAGTGTACAAGTGTAGGTGTGAGGTGCAACTATTATTAGGGTTACTCTTGATCATTTTATTCCTAAGATTTAAGGTTAAACTTGGAATTTCCAAGGTCTACCCGGTGAAGGGCTCGCAGCGGTACTAGGAGCTATGATGGGGTGGATCCCAAAGCTCCCTTTTCAAGGCACTTATTGTTATTGATTTCTACCCTTGAGCCAAGACCCTCTTTATATAAAGTAGCTCTACTCCTAGGTGACTTTAACCTCCGAGCTAGCCTACTCCAGTCCTATCACTATATGCAGACCACACTAAACCACATGGTGCTCCCGTTAGGGGGTACTCCAATTTTCTCATCCAAATGCCCTAAAATCAATACTGGGAGTCTACCATGACCTAATATAACTAAGTCCAAGATTTACAAATTTTTCCTATTTATCGGGCATTTAATTTATTTATTCTAAGCCTCCCAATGCCCTAGTATGAACATGAAGTGAACTAATGAGCCAACAATAAATCATCATTAAATTAGTAAAAATCCTATGAGGCATTTAAGCAGTAATTCCAAATTTTGAGAAATTTCAGAAGTGTTTATGCCTATATTTCCTAATTTACTACTTAGCTCACTTTTACTATATTATGAAGCAAGTACTGTAAATATGTATCCATAAATCACAATAAAATTATAGAAGCTTGATGGTGACCTAAAAACCATCAGAAATCATGTACCATAATTTTTATCTAATATTTGGGCTCTAAATTTATTTTAATGTAAAATACTAATTTTCCTAGCTTAGTGAAGGAAGTTCTATTTTTAATTATCTGAAAATCCATAGAAATTTATAGGATGACTATCATGGTCTGAAACACACACTGACCAAATTTCATAACTTTACAAGCCACAATAAGGCACTGTTTTGATTTTTGAATAAAAATCCCAAATAGTGAATATATGAAGCAAGTACTTGAAATAACCATTTTCAAATTTCAAGAAAATTCCAGTGAATCTATAATGCTAAACAATGACCTATTCCATAATTTTATAATATTCCAAGGAACATAAACTTCATAATCATCAAAATAAACTCTTAGGGCACATTTGAGGTTGTGAATAAAGTACTATTTATAATAACCCAAAAATTCTACCAAAATTCTTTTAGGACCATCTCTACCAAAGAACTACCCTGCCAAAATTTCATTTGATTTTAAATTCATTTGCTAGCCTAATAATCAAAAAAAGTTTGGTGTCCCAAAACTAGGAATAGGGTTTTGAGGGGGTTAAAGGCTTCCAAATTCCCTAAAATTTTAACCAGAGGACTATACTAACCCTATGGTCCTCTCCACCAATTTTTAAGTTATTCCAAGGTCATTTTACCCCATGACCTTCAACCCTAAAAATCCCCATTAAGGGACCTACCTTAGGGTTCTAGGGCTACCCTACTCCAAACCACCCCAAATCCCATTTGAGGGTATTACATGCCATATAAAATCAGTGACCAAAATATTAGCCTCTGTTGAGGGGATTTGACCACTCAAACACCAAGGGGGTGTTTTAACCTAATTAACCCTATAGGAGTCAACCTAAGGTTGGATAAAAACCTAATCAAAACATCTCCAAATGAGATGGAATTTTTACCAGAGCCCTAATATGCTTTCTAAGACAGCCCACCCAAATTTGGGGGGATTTTGATGTGTTTAAGACACCTAAATAATTTATACATGGGTTATTAAATTTTTACAAAAACTATAGAAAAATATTCTCCAAAAATTCTGATTTTTGGACATGTCATAGGTATGGATAATAATAGCCCATACCCCAAATTTCAAGTCTTTTGGATGTCTGGATTGATGTGGGCATCCAAATCAATATCAGGACAGCCCTATGAAAAGACCTCACCAAAATGTGTGCTGTGGTCTAACCAGGACTTCAAATCGAGTGACATCAATTTTGCATTAAATTAGACTTCAAGGGCTACATTTTATATGTTGACCACTTTTCCTGTAGAGGGGCCTAAGTATTTTTAATATTTAATTTAAAATTACCCAGTAAATAGGACAGAAATCGAAATAATATGAATTAATAAATCAAGATCCAGCACGGATCTTGAAGCAAATCGTGGGGCTCCTGGTCATCTTCTTCCTCCAGCCAAGGGCTGAGATTGGCTGAACCTGGAGCCTATTCCAAGCTCATTTCCCGGCCACCCGGCCACCTCCCTGGTCGGCCACCACCGCCACCACCTTCGTTGAGGTGGGGGCTATCGCCGGGCGGCGGCACGACCGCCGGAGTGGCGGTTTCCGGCGATCCCACATGGATGAAAATCCATGAAAATTTCTGAAATTTTCTTCTCCAATCAGGCTCAATGGAGCCCGATTTCCTTCCTATTTGATCTAAAGATCTAACCCATGTAGAGAGGAGTAGAGGAGGACCTTAAACCGAGCTTGTCGGTGAGTGTGGTGGTGGTGCGCCATGGCCGACGGTGGAGCTTTCCGATGATCTACAATGCTGCAGAGAACTCCCTCGTTTTCTTTAGTGGAATGGTGGAAATGAATGCTCTTGGCCTAGGGAAGCTTTTAAAAGAGCCAAATGGGGGAGAGGGAGGGTCATGGCTTCAAAGCCATTTATGGCCATAAAGGGGAATTTCGGCCATGGCTTGGGTCAATTGTTTCCAGCCTTGAACAGCCTAGAAAACCCCTTACAATTCTCCTAATTCAGCAAGGGAGATGAATCAAGCCTTTGGGATGAAGGAAGGAGGCCCCTTGGTCTTCCAAAGCCATTAATGGCTCTCTTTAAGCCACTCTCTCTAGAAATACATGAAATTCTCATTTTCTCTCTCCTAATTACTAATAACGAATTTGCTCATCTCTCTAGCCTATTGGCAGCCCATAAAATCATTATTAATAATTAGGATGGGGTTAGCCCAAGTGGGGGGAAATGGGCTTGAGCTTGAATTAGCCCATTTGGGCTAATTTGACCTATTTCAAGGATTGAGTTGACCTTGGTCAAATTGACCATTTTGGTTGATCCCAATGGGTCCTTGGTGACCCATTGGCCTCACCTAAGGTCTAGGTAGGGTTGGGTAGGGTTGAATTGGCACCTTGGAGGTCACTAGACCCTTAGTAAGGGCACTTTGACCACTTTGGGGCTAGAGTTGATTTGGGTCAACTTAGCCTCTTGGGTTCTCCCCAATGGGTCCTTGGTGACCCATTGACCTCACTCAAGGTCTAGGAAGACTTAGGTAGGGTTGGTTGGGCATATTAGGGGCACATTGCCCTTAATTAGGGCACCTTGCCCAATTTAGGCCTATGGTGGTCTTAGGTCAATTTGACCACTTTGGGTTGATTTCAATGGACACTTAGGGCTCTAATGGACCTTCCAATAGTTTAGGGATATTGTGGTGGGGGCATGGAGTCATGGTGAAGCCTTATAGTCATCCTAAACTAGTGTTTAGAATTCTACTATTTACAGACCATGGTGATCTCCACCTTCATGCCTAAGCTCATTTGGTCTTCTTGGGCTTCTTAGGGTTTTGTCATGACCAAGTCATGACAAAACCACTCCTAGGGGTCTAGCTGGAAATGGGATGTTACAAATCCCAATAGACAAACAAATAATTTCGTCCCCGAAATTCAGGTTAGGCTTGCGGGAGCTCTACTGAATGTATCATCCCAAGGAGACAAGTTAAACCAGAGATGAAGAACTCTGGATACTTCTACTGCATCGCTTCCAGAGATTCCTCAAGTACGCTCCTCATATCCATGGTTCGATCATCGGACGTTGCCTAGTTGGACCTTCTTGTGCCGCAAGGCCTACACCGTCATATCGTCTATCCTGGCCGTCTCTAAGCAGACTGATCGAACCTTCCTCCCATATAAACCTTGAGACATTGTACTCCAACTCATGTTGTCCCATATTTACTGCTCATATTAGCTCTTAATCACATATGGATCTATAATTTCTTCCAAATTCTGATCACAGTATTTATGAGGTTTTCATACTTAAACAAATTCCTAGAATCATGAGGCGATTATAGAGTATCATCTTCGCCGGTGGTTTTAGGGTAAAATCTTCCAAAATAACAAGATTCGTCATGAGTTAATTTCATTATACGAACGATCACGTTAACCTGTTACTTCTCGTAGTCATGAATCTGCCAAAGTTGACTGTCCTATTATCGAAGCTCTGTGTCCTATACTTGATATCATCAAGATAATAATTGCAAAATCATTACTTAGATGGACATTTTTTTAACTAATCATTATACCCAATTTACAATTTCCAGGGTTAATATACTTCCAATGTTCTCGAGCATTTGTTCAATCAATGACGTTTAATCCTAGTCCTGATAACATTTTAGGTCGTCAATCCAAACACACTTTTATCACAATCTCGTCTCTGCCTGAATAACCTCGAACATAGTCAAGTTCAACATCACCATGTTTGTGACACTATAATGGCTACCTAGGTCCAAGGGGTCCTAAGTCGGTATATACTCCACCAAGAGCCAAGCCCCCAATAGACAAACAAGATAAGCCCCTACCTACTCCGGGCTAAGTATCTCCATATGTTATATTCACCCTAGGTATTTCATACAATCCTTAGGGCATATCAACCTAGACTTGGATTCCATCTTGAGACTTGTCGACATTCTCCATACTTTAACTCTTCAATTAACCAGTTGCGACAATTTCCTCAAGGTCAACATGTTACCTGATCCAAAACGATCTCGCAGTAGGATTTGCCCCTAGTCGCTTCGGGTATTTGCGTACCTTAATCCTACCTAAGGCCTACTATTGAATAGGCTACTGTTGGGATCGTCAAGGTAAGCTATACATCCTAATTGGGTTGAGTCTAACTCCTACAGTAGGCGGTCTACCTAGGTTTGTTATGAGTGAACATTAGCATGTGATTCCCCCCCATGGGCCCACCACTGCTTCCGCTGCTAGTTTGTCCTCAAACTAAGCTCGCGCGGGGTGGCCCAGGGTTTGTGGACTTCTTCTTTTCGGATCGAGGTTACCTCTGATACCACTTGTAAGACCCCATTTTTTTGCAATAACAACCGGGGTCTTAGGCCCAGAACTGCCGTTTTGCGGTGACACCATCCTCTGGGATGATCGACACCACAAAACGCCAACTCCGCCGGCCATCACAATCACCATCGACTGAAGAAGAAGTAAGAAGGGACACAAGTGTCCAAGGCCACAATATCAATAAAGAGGAGATCACAACATCATATAGTCCACAACATAATAGTCTAAAGTAAATGGTAAGGTAAAATAGGAAAAGAGGGCTTATGCCCAGTACATGTAATCCTCACTACAAGTCACTTGTGGAAGCAAAACTAAAACTAAGTGTCACCGTAACTGTCACTGAACCAAGAGCACACAAGCTAGACTGGCCCATCTCCACCGACTCCGTACTCTGCTGGTGCTGCATCTCTGGGTGCTTTTTTCCTTTTCGGCCTACAGTCGCCGCCTCGCAATCCACGTCTGCATCTACATCTTTGGCCTCCTGGCCGCTGAGCTGGTGGGATCCCACCCATCATGGGGCATTTGACCTGTGCATGCCCCGGCTGGTAACAATGGTAGCACGGTCGTGGGGTCAACTCTGTCGGAATCTGCAAAACCGGTGTCTCTTCCATATGGTACACCTAAAATGTTGTGGTCCGAAAACTGTTAGTCTAAAAGACTAAGTCTTATCATCCCCCACCCCTCCCCCGTGGCTCCTAGGCACCGGGCAGAAAGGAGTGAAAAGGAGGACCAAAAGCAGGGCGGAATCAAGCAGGTGACAACTATCCTAAGGAATGTACGATAATAATGTTGGCAAGATTATAATTTAACCATGCATGAGTAAATGAGAGTACATCAGAAGTAATAGTGAAGTATAGGTGGTAAGATAACAAGTAAAGAAATCTAGAAAAAATTACCATTGATTTATAGGGATTACCCCTATAGACCAAGGGGTCGTTTTGTAGGGCCTATCGTACAAAACGTTCCATACCATTTTATACGTTTGGTGTCAGGGGTTTTATGCAATGTTATGCTAAGATATGCAAATATGCTATGGAATGCACATGCAAGTGCAACACACCCACACGACTCTATGCGCACAGACCTTTAGTTCCCAATGTTCGGAGTTAGCATCACTCTGTGGAATCCCCGCCGTGGCAAAACGGAGACAGTGGGTCGGGCACCCCCACTCCTAGACTAGCTATCACACTAACCAGCCTAGCCCTCCCGTACGTTTCCGTACTATTCCTAGCAAACCAACTAGTCTCCCCGAGTCAACGTACAGACGACGTGTGTGAACGGTCGTCCAATATCGAAGACTCACCACTGTTATGCACATGCTACCATGATAGATATATTTGTATAAGTTCTCATGTTACCGAGCCTCCAGCTCTCTAGACTACCAAGTATTCTAATTTACCCAACCTTTCGAGCCCACGGCTCTCCAGACTCCTCAAGTCTCACCTATCCAAGCCCCCGAGCATCCAGCTCCCCGGGCTTCCCAATCACAAACAAGACCATTTGACATTACTAGTAGGCCCTTAGACCACGGACCTACTCTACCCATTCCATGCCAATTCTTCCTAAGTGTACAAGTGTAGGTGTGAGGTGCAACTATTATTAGGGTTACTCTTGATCATTTTATTCCTAAGATTTAAGGTTAAACTTGGACTTTCCGAGGTCTACCCGGTGAATGGCTCGCAGCGGTACTAGGAGCTATGACGGGGTGGATCCCAAAGCTCCCTTTTCAAGGCACTTATTGTTATTGATTTCTACCCTTGAGCCAAGACCCTCTTTATATAAAGTAGCTCTACTCCTAGGTGACTTGAACCTCCGAGCTAGCCTACTCCAGTCCTATCACTATATGCAAACCACACTAAACCACATGGTGCTCCCGTTAGGGGGTACTCCAATTTTCTTATCAAAATGCCCTAAAATCAATACTGGGAGTCTACCATGACCTAATATAACTAAGTCCAAGATTTCCAAATTTTTCCTATTTATCGGGCATTTAATTTATTTATTCTAAGCCTCCCAATGCCCTTGTATGAACATGAAGTGCACTAATGAGCCAAAAATAAATCATCACAAAATCAGTAAAAATCCTATGAGGCATTTAAGAAGTAATTCCAAAATTTAAGAAATTTCAGAGGTGTTTAGGCCTATATTTCCTAATTTACCACTTAGGCCACTTTTACTATATTATGAAGCAAGTACTGTAAATATGTATCCAAAAATCACAAGAAAATTATAGAAGCTTGATGGTGACCTAAAAACCATCAGAAACCATGTCCCATAATTTTTATCTAATATTTGGGCTCTGAATTTATTTTAATGTAAAATACTAATTTTCCTAGCTTAGTGAAGGAGGTACTATTTTTAATTATCTAAAAATCCATAGAAATTTACAGGATGACTATCAATGTCTGAAACATACATTGACCAAATTTCATAACTTTCCAAGCCACAATGGTGCACTGTTTTGATTTTTGAATGAAAATCCCAAATAGTGAATATATGAAGCAAGTACTTGAAATAACTTGTTTAAAATTCCAATAAAATTCCAGTGAATCTATAATGCTATAAAATGACCTATTCCATAATTTTATAATATTCCAAGGAACATAAACTTCATAATCATAAAAATAAACTCTTAGGGCACATTTGAGGTTGTGAATAAAGTACTATTTATAATAACCCAAAAATTCTACCAAAATTATTTTAGGGTCATCCCTACCAAAGAACTACCCTGCCAAAATTTCATCTGATTTTAAATTCATTTGCTAGCCTAATAATCAAAACAAGTTTGGTGCCCCAAAACTAGGGATAGGGTTTTGAGGGGTGTTGGGATTTGTCTCCACAATACCTCAGATTTGTAGGAGGTCAGACCTTGAACTAAGATGAATTAAGGTGTATTTGATGCTGTGTTTAAGTTGTATGTGTGCAGGTCCTTAATGCCAAGTGTAGACCAATGTCAGTCTATAATGGGTCACCAAACACAGGACCATACAATGTAATCCCTCATTGTGTGATCCAAAGTGTTGGCCCATGTATAGCCTCTCTATTGGGATACACTTCCTACATGCACTTGGAATGGTGGACTCAAGTTTTGAAGTATGTCTTTTAGAAGAAATTTTTCTAAGTCCACATACTCGAGTAGTACCCTTCATATACTCGAGTAAGTGACTTAGTACTCGAGTAGATCCTTGGACATACTCGTGTAGACTCTATATACTTGTGTAGATAAGTTTATACTCGAGTAGATAGTCAGTCACTCGAGTAGATCATTTCTTATACTCGAGTAATTCCTTCTATTCTTAAATCCAGAATTTTCTCTAAGTCCACATACTCGAGTACTTCTCTAGTATACTCGAGTAAGTGGGTCTGTACTCGAGTAAGTTGGTTTACATACTCGAGTAGACTGTATTAACTCGAGTAAGTGATAACTTGTACTCGAGTGGTTGGTTAGTTACTCGAGTAAGTGCCTTGTTTATACTCGAGTAGTTCTGTTCTTCCCATTTCAGAAATATTCTAAGTCCACATACTCGAGTAGTTCCCTATATACTCGAGTAAGTGACTCTGTACTCGAGTAGTTATTTTTCATACTCGAGTAAGTCAATGTTTACTCGAGTAGTTGTTCTAAGATACTCGAGTAGTTCATTTTCCCCTCACTCGAGTAGTTCTCCTAATATACTCGAGTAGTTCTTTTTTTCTCACTCGAGTATCTGCAACTCTTGTACTCGAGTATTTATTCACACTTTATCTGAAATTTTTCTAAGTGTTTTCACTCGAGTATCTACTCTCATACTCGAGTAGTTCGTACATCACTCGAGTATTGATCTCTGGATCACTCGAGTAGTTTTCTCTTCTCTTACTCGAGTATGCCAATCTTTTCCACTCGAGTATATACCATCTGATACTCGAGTATGTATCTTCTATGACTCGAGTATGTCGGTTCAAATCTTTCCTGAAATTCTCTAAGTCAATATCGCTGGTCATCTCGAATTGATCCGATAGGTCCACGTGTCATCTTTAATTACTCTTATGACCGTTGGAGTCTACCTATAAATAAGTCATTTCATATTTGACTAATAATCAATTCCTTCAGAGATTATTATTTTAAGAAAGAGAAAGAGAATAATCCCGTGAACCCTAATTCTTCAAGTCGCCGCCGCCGCCATTAACGTTCACGGAAGAAGCTCTGGATCGACGATCTCCGATCTCTGTTTGCAACTCTGATTCTTCAGCGATCCAGACGCAAGTAAATCACTCGATCTCGCCGCGCTTTAAAGATTCTAGATCTACTCTCTCGATCGAGGTGATTCAGTCTTTCAGATTTGTGGATCTCTCTCAAGTCGTCTTCAACTTCTCTGATCAAGCCAAAGCTCTTAAGGAAGAAGACTGTCAAGATCCAGATCTGAGATTATTGTTTGTATTTTTTAAACAAATTATTGTGTAGGAGTTTTTCTCCGAGATTCGTAGGAAGGCTTTTGCTTCCGAGTTTTGTAGATCCAGTTGGATCGAGTTTTGTAGGAACGTTGTTCCGAGGTGTAGGATCGTTTTGATCCGAGATAATGGAGTAGCCAAGTCTAGTGGTTTACTAGATTGGTGAGGAAAGTGGACGTACCCAAGGTTGGGGAACCACTATAAATCTTTTGTCATCTGTGATTGCTTGGTATTGTGCTGTGCTGGTTCCTAAATTTTTTATTCCGCAAATAGACGCACATCTCACCTATTCACCCCCCTCTAGGTGATTTAGGTAGACAACTTCCTCTCTCAATTGGTATCAGAGGGGGAGGTTGATCGTTAAGAGGTTAACACCTTGATCTGATCCTACCCGAGTTGTCTTTTGAGAAATATCAAGCATGAGTAAGACTAAAGATTTTGCCAAGCTTCCCATTTGCACCAAGAATAATTTTCCTATGTGGAAGGAAAGAGTTAGGTTCTTCATGGAAGCTGTGGATCCTCGGATCTTCATGATTGTTGAAGAAGGTCCGCATGTTCCTATGGTTGCCTCTACTATAGACTCATCCAAACAAGTTCCTAAGAAGCTGATGGACTTGGATAAAGACGAGATTGCACTTGTCTCCCTCGATAAGAAAGCCAAAAATATAATAGCAAGTGCAGTCGATGACTCAATGCTGCAAAATCTCATCCATTGCAAATCTGCCAAGGAGATGTGGCAATCCCTGGTGACTCTGATGGAAGGCACTGAAGAAGTGAGGGATGATCGGAGATCCCTTCTGAATCAAAAGTATGAAGCCTTCCGGCAAGGTCACAAGGAAGCCATAGCTGACACGTTCGAGAACTTTTTCAAGATAGTGAACGGCCTAAGAGTTTATGGCCGAGTCTTCACCAACGGAGAACTGAATGACAAATTCCTAAGATCCCTAACCAAGGAATGGGATAACAAGGTATGCGCCATTCGGGAGTTCGGAAGGTTAGCCGAGACGGACCCGCAAAATCTGTTCGGAAAGCTAATGTCCTATGAGCTTCAAATCAATTCTAGAAAAGCTGAAGAAGAGATGAGCAGGTCCGGATCCAAAGAGAAGTCTGTTGCTCTGAAGGCAGACAGCTCAAGGAAGATTAAGGCTAGCTCTCCTGCCCCAGCTCCTGAAGCTGATGATGAAGATTCGTCTGAACCAAGCTCTTCTGGCTCGGAGCTATCTGAAGGAGAGTTTTCTCTACTCTCAAGGCAGTTCAAGAAATTCTTGAACAAAAAGAAGCAATGGAAAGGCAAGGATGCCTCATATAGAATATCACGCAATGATGGTGATCGTCAGAAAAAGAGCTCAAGCAGCCACGACAGGTATGGCTCGAAACCGAATAAACATTATTCCACTGATATTGTTTGTTATTGCTGCAATAAGCCAGGTCACGTCATTGCGGATTGCCCCCATAAGAAGAAAGAGGGCGGCAAGAAAGAAGACAAGAAGTCCTACAACAGGAAGAGGACAGAAAAGAGTTTGTTAGCTAAGAAGAGCAAAACTCTCAGTGACTCCGACTCATCCGAGTCAAGTGCAGAAGAGGAAGAAGCTTACTTTCGGCTAATGGCTCTAACAGACGATGAGCAAGTCCCCTAGTTCACTGGGGAGGTAAAATCTCACACCCCTCTTTCGGACTCTGATGATGACAATGAACCAGAGGGCTATCCCTCTGAGGATGAATCAGAACTCATGATACAATATCAGGAGTTACTCAAGGCTTACGACAAATGTCGCCAAGTCGTGAAAACTCAAGCTAGGGAGATAAAATCTCTAAAAGCTTCAGAGAGCAACCTTAGAGAAGAAGTCTCTAAGACTGACTCTCTCAAGGAAGACTTCGATAAATCTATCGAAGAATACAACAAGGTTCTCGGGCACCTTGACCTTAAAGAGAAAATCATCAAGGAATTGGAAGAACAACTCTTGGCTGAGAAGAAGCTTGTAGAAAGCTTCTCGAAGCCTAAGACTGTGCTTCCTATGATTGCTGAATTCTCAGCTAAGGCAAGTGGTGCCGGTCTAGGCCACAAAGGAGCTCCTAGTAAATCTTCTAGGAGAAACAAGGCCAAGAGGAGAAATAAGGCGGCCAAGAAGGCCTCTGCCGAAGAGAAAGGGAAAGCTCCCTTGGAGCCAGTCGCGTTCAAGAAAGTCATCTTTCCTACGAACGATCTTAACTATGAATCCACCTATGGTCACTTTAGCAGGCCTATCCTTGAGAAGCCTAAGACAAGATACCAAGGGTGGACTCGCCTTCGCAACTTTGGTGAGAGCGTTTTCAAGGAACCTTATGAGGAGATTCAACTTCAGAGCTATGGACCTTATGTTCATGGTCATAATATTAAGAAGGCACCCAAAGTGAAAGTTGTTGTAGAAAAGCCGAAGATGGACAAGACTTCATGCACGTGCCATCATCATGAAGCCTCCACATCTAAAAATGCTGCCCATGTTGGACCTCCTCTCGAGGTAGTCAAGCAGGAGAAGATGAGGCAAAGATACAACAAATTTGACTATTGGTGCTGTGGTAGAGTTGGTCACTTTGCCATCGATTGCTGGTTCAATCCTAAAAATGCTGCAACCCCTAAAGTTAGCAACGTGAGAGTGACCACTCATGAGGCTAATACTCGTAGGGGGAGTATTCTAACTCGAGACCAAGGACCCAAACTTGTTTGGGTTCCTAAGGCTAAATGATTGTAATTGCAGGTATGTCCAAAGGCCACCAAAATACCAATCTGGTACTTGGACAGTGGATGTTCTCGGCATATGACCGGGACAAGGAGCCTACTACAGAATTACACCTCAGTCTGCAACGGACCAAAGGTCATCTTTGGAGGTTCAGATCGAGGAATCACTAAAGGCTATGGTATGATTTCTAACGGTAGCGTATCCTTTTCGGATGTAGCCTATGTTGAAGGATTGGAACACAATCTCATTAGCATAAGCCAACTATGCGACAAAGGATACGTAGTTGAATTTCATGCTGACAAGTGTTTGATAAAATCGGTTAACAATATGGAAACTATTTTATCAGGCACTCGAAGCAGAAATATTTTCTGTTTAAATTTTATTTGTATAGACTCCTCGACACCAGTGTGTCTTTTGGCAAAAAGTAGTGCATCTCTTGCTGACCAATGGCACAAGAGACTAGCACATATTAATTTCAAAACTATTAATAAATTATTCTCTCAAAACTTAGTGCGTGATGCACCTAATGTCAAGTGCGTTACGGACAGTCCTTGTCACGCTTGTATCAAAGGCAAGCAAACAAGAAGTTCGTTTAAAAGCATAATAGGCAAGGATTCCAATAGAAGTTTGCAGCTTCTCCATATGGACTTGTTTGGTCCGCTGCAGGTTAGAAGTTTGGGAGGTAAGGAATATACGTTGGTTATTGTGGATGATTACTCGCGCTTTGCGTGGGTGTTCTTTCTGAAACACAAGTCAGATACCTTCGGTATTTTCACTAATTTTGTGAGGCAGATCCAGAATGAATACAACTGTTCCGTAGTCAAAATCAGAAGTGACAATGGAACGGAATTCAAATCTGGAGCCATGACAGAATTTTGTGAAAGTCAAGGTATCTTTCATGAGTTTTCCTCTCCTTGCACTCCACAGCAAAATGGAGTAGCTGAGAGAAGGAACAGAACACTCATAGAGGCTTGTCGGACCATGTTGAGTGATGCCTCACTTCCGGAGTATTTCTGGGCTGAAGCCGTCAACACCGCTTATCACGTGCAAAATCGAGCACTCATCAACAAGAACCATGATAAGACTCCTTACGAACTTCTAAAAGGCAGGCAACCAACCATTTCATACTTTAGAATCTTTG
Organism: Platanthera zijinensis; assembly: GCA_039513925.1. NCBI lineage: Eukaryota > Viridiplantae > Streptophyta > Magnoliopsida > Asparagales > Orchidaceae > Platanthera > Platanthera zijinensis. The sequence continues at coordinate 41,029,198 of CM077094.1, forward strand.
GCTGTAAGTGCTTCGTACTTAACAATGGCAAGTATCACACTACCAAGTTTAGCGAGAAAAGCTTTGAAGGTATTTTTGTAGGATATAGTAGCCATAGTAAGGCTTATAGAGTATTCAATAGAAAAACTCTGGTGGTGGAAGAGTCGATACATCTTGTATTTGATGAGACGAGTCTGTTGCAAAGCAACTCGTCTAGTGTGCCTATTGTAGATGCAGGTACAAAGTTGAAAGAACTTAGCTTGGATGAACCTATTGAAGATAAAGATGAGACGTTCATCAAGATCCCCTCTACAACCACTATTGGAGAGGTAGATGATCAAGATGAAGAAGACATCCCAGCTGAAGATGCAACTCCAGTGGCTGAAGAGATCCCAGATGCAAGGACTTTAGAGTTCAGACACTTGAAGGATCATCCTGTTGACCAAATCATAGGAGATCCTCGGGATGGCGTCAGAACTCGTCGAGGTACAACTAACGAGAATTTACACTTAAGTTTTCTATCACAGGTTGAACCAAAGAAATTTGAGGAAGCCAACTCCGACTCATCCTGGATTCTAGCCATGGAAGAAGAATTGAATCAGTTCAAACGATGCAAAGTTTGGACACTTGTTCCTAGACCCAAGCATAAGAACGCCATCGGGACAAAATGGGTCTACCGGAACAAGATGGATGAAGATGGAACTATTATAAAGAATAAAGCCAGACTTGTCGCCAAGGGATATCGTCAAGAAGAAGGAATCGACTTCGACCAGACTTATGCTCCAGTAGCATGACTGGAGGCGATCAGGTTATTTCTTGCCTACGCTGCACTTAAGGGCTTTACCGTCTATCAGATGGACGTTAAGTCCGCCTTCCTAAATGGTGACATAAAGGAAGAGGTGTATGTAGAGCAACCGCCAGGTTTTGTTGATTCAACCTTTCCTAATTACATTTATCTACTGCAAAAAGCACTATATGGTCTTAAACAAGCTCCTCGAGCTTGGTATGAGACGCTGTCTACCTTTCTTCTTGAGAACAAGTTCACGAGAGGAAAGATAGACAAGACATTATTTCTTAGGGAAATAAAAGGCAAGATTTTGCTAATGCAAATCTATGTCGATGACATCATTTTTGGGTCTACAGACAACAACCTCTGCAGGAAGTTTTCTAAACTTATGCAAGGGAAGTTTGAAATGAGCAGTATGGGAGAGCTGAAGTATTTCTTAGGGCTTCAAGTGAAACAATCTGAGGATGGAATTTTCATCTCACAGACCAAGTTCACCAAAGAGCTGCTTAAGAAATTCGGAATGGAGAATGCAACCTCTATGAGGACTCCAATGGCCTCAGCTATGTCTCTGGACAAGGACGAGAAAGGGAAACCTTTTGATGAAACCAAGTACAGAAGCATAATTGGGTCCTTGCTCTACCTTACTGCGAGTAGACCAGATATAATGTTCTCAACATGTGTATGTGCTAGATTTCAGGTGAACTCTAAGGAATCTCACTACATCGCTGCAAAGCGAATCCTGAGATACCTCAAAGGCACACCAAATCTTGGCTTATGGTACCCAAGAAGTAATGATAGTGAACTAATTGGTTTTTCAGATGCAGATTTTGCAGGTAGCAAAGACGACAGGAAAAGCACTTCCGGGACTTGCCAATTTCTCGAAAGGAGACTTATTTCCTGGAGCAGTAAGAAGCAGAACTGTGTAGCCATCTCAACGGCTGAATCAGAATACATCTCTGCAGGCAGCTGTTGTGCACAGCTTTTATGGATCAAGAATCAATTTGAAGACTACAACATGAAGTTCCAGAACATTCCTTTGTTTTGCGACTCATCCAGTGCTATAGCAATTGCCAACAATCCAGTCTCCCACATCCGGACCAAGCATATAGAGCTTCGCTATCACTTCATCCGGGAGCATGTGGAGAATGGAGACATAGATCTACAATATGTCTCCACAGACAGGCAAGTGGCAGATATATTCACGAAGCCGCTGGACGAGTCCAAGTTCTCGTTCTTCAAAACGGAACTCAGACTGCTCAACAAAGAGGAATAGTGATGGTGGATTCACAGCCAGGCTCAGAGTTGAAGATATCAGTGGCAGTAAATCTCTTCCAAGAAAATTGTATTTCAAAGTGATATACTCGAGTACATAGAGACATATACACGAGTAAACGGAAATACTCGAGTGCCAAAATTGACATACTCGAGTAGTTGGTAACCTACTCGTGTATGTTACTTGCTCTACGCGTGTATACTCCATCTCATACTCGTGTATGGCGAAACCTACTCGAGTATACGGGAATCAGAAATTTGAAAATCTCCTTTTTTCTTCTATTCACACCAAAGTTTTGGCGCTCCATATCAGGTATGATTTTATTTTCAGTACTCCTCATTAAACCTAATTAGGGTCATATATATATTCAGAAAAATCGGAAATCCTTTCCACTTCTCATTTCACTCGAGTAGCCGCCGTCCCTTCGTCTTCCAGAACAGTTGCAGAGTTTTGTCTTCCTCCTCTCTTTTTTCTCTTCGTACTACAGAATCGCTGATGGCTCCCTCCTCCAAGATTGGAATCGGATCCGAACTCGTGACAGATGGTATTGCAGATATTTCGGATGACTTCAAAAATTTACTGATTCTCTTGGACACCGCCGGATTGTCCTTCGTTCTTCAAGAACCCTGCCGTCTCCTGCTTCCTGATGTTGAAGAATTTTACAGAAATCTGAAGGTTAGACGTAATGGCACAATTCTGAAATCAAAGGTAAAAGGACTTGAGATTCGGTTGGATAAAACTTCAGTCGCCACTCTACTTCGGATGCCCGTGGTTGACAAAGAAGACGACCTAGAAAAGGAAGATGCCGACCGTACTTCCCTATTCTGTGGTCGAGATCCTGAAGGTGGAGGTGAAACCTTGAATCGGTCTTTGTTCAATTCAAAAGGCAAGTTTCTAGTTGATGTCATCGCCAAAATCCTATGGTGCAAGACATACTCCATAAGAGATATATCCCAAAATTTATTCGACGTTATGCAAGCCATAGTCTGCAGGAAGAAATTCCAGTTCGGAATGATGATACTGGATAAGATCCGAGAGAGCGTGAAACATCCAAGTTATGCTAGGATTATCTCACTCCTCCTCCATGAGATTAATCCTACAGTGTTTGACTTATCCAAAGGGACTCCTCTTCACCACATGAAGAAAGTTTCCATCTCTTCCATACAGAGGTATGACATCAAGATCCTGAATTCTGCCCAAACTTCAAAGGCTGATGCCATCTCAGAAACTCACCAAGAAACCAGTTTACCTGAAGACAGGATTCCATCTCCTCCTCTACATCAAACTACTGCTACCTCTGGTGCAATAGTTGAGGGGGAGCCTGTCTCTTCTCTTCCTCAGCATCAAGTTTCTTCAGAATCAGTGATTCCAGAACTAGCAGAGGTAAGAGTTTCTACTCCTCCAGCCTCTCCTCCTCCAACAGATCCTCAATCAGCAATTCCTGACTCAGAGATTCCAGATACAACAGCTTTACTGTCTACAGCTGAAGATATAAACAGATTCATTGATGAGCTCAGCTCAGATGCTCCTCTCTTTCAGAGTGGATCAGCTGCCAAGTCTCCCATTCAGTCTCCAATTTCATCTCCTGTACAGACTCCAGTTCAGACTCCAGCTCAGACTCCAGTCCAGTCTCCTGCCAAGTCTCCTGATAGTGAGCCCAGCAAATCTGATCATATTCTCTTGTCTGATGATGAGGAAATGTCTCCAGATCCTGTGGAGGCACCTCTGAGGACTTTGGATTTCTCCATGCCATCTTTCCTAAATACAGAAGAAACTGTTGGAATAGAATCTTTCAAGAGAGCTGCAAGCTCAATAGTTCTTACAGAAATTCCTCCTTGGACTCCTCCTCCTCCTACTCCTTCAGTTCCTGCACCAATCTCAACCCCTTCTCCCTCAGTTGTGGTAAGTCAAATTGAACAGTTGCTCCTTGCACAGAGAAAGTACTTTGATGACTCTCTAGCATCAGTCACTAACAAAGTCACTACTCTTGAACAAGAGATGAGTAGAGGCTTTGCAGAAATCCAGGCCAATACTGATGAGCTAAAAAGGTTGTTCTAGCTAGGTGGCAAGGCCATAGATCACACTATCACAAGCATAGGTGAACTGAGAAATCAACAAGAAACTGTTGCCAATAATCAGATCCAGTTGGACAAGCATGCTGAGGCCAATCTTATGAAAATCTGTGAAGAAGTTGGCAAGTTCAGGGATGAAGCTATAGCTCAGCTATCTGTAGATATCACCAAGGGGGAGAAGATAGTAAAAGAACAAGTGGAAAAACTATCTGAGCAAGCTCAAGCAGTTGTAAAAGAACAAGTTGAAACACTATCTAACCAAGCTCAAGCTACTGTGGATGGTCTTGTAAAAGAAATGAAAGCAGATATTCTCTCCCAGCTCCAGTCTGTGAAATTTTATACCTATGACACTGCTGTTTGGCTGCACAACATGAATTTCCCTAATGCCCAGCTCAACCCTGCCATCATTCCACACTTCTTGAATCCTCTTGAAGCACAACCTCCTGCAGATGCTCCAGCCCAGGCAGCCATTCCAGAAGGTGTGCCAGCCTTCTCACCTAGACCTGAGGGTGATGTGACTGAGCCCCCTCTCACCTATACTGATTTGTGGCAAGATGAAATTCCAGCTCCAAGGAAGAAGAGAAAATATGGTGAAGGTGCTTCTGCCAGTCGTTCTGCACCCAATAGAGATCCTGTCCTAGCTTCTGAAAGCAGACCACCAATTATTCATTCTGAAGTTTGGAGTCCAACCTCCAAATCCCTAATCCTTGATACCCTGAAATTGGTTACAGATCTTGGTGAGAACAGAGACCAGTTTTACAGTCATTCAGAATGGAAAGCCTATGAAGTGTCCCAAATCAAAATCAGACTTCATGACAGGAATTGGGGACACAATAATCCAGCTGCTCCTCCTAGGCCCAGAACTTATTTTCCCAAGCCATTCAGTTACCTAGAGAGGCAAGAGCTGAAGAGAGAAAGGATGCATAAGGAAGGACCCTCTTGAGTAAAGAGAATGTGGAAATGGATTCTTTTTGTTAAAAACAATTCTATATATATAATTGATTCTGATTATGGCTATTTCATTAGTTATCCTGCTTTAGCTTATTTTTTTAAGTATATGTGTATTGTTCTTTTTACTCTGAATAATTCACCTTAGTATAGAGAATGCTGACATCTACAAATAGGGGGAGATTGTTGGGATTTGTCTCCACAATACCTCAGATTTGTAGGAGGTCAGACCTTGAACTAAGATGAATTAAGGTGTATTTGATGTTGTGTTTAAGTTGTATGTGTGCAGGTCCTTAATGCCAAGTGTAGACCAATGTCAGTCTATAATGGGTCACCAAACACAGGACCATACAATGTAATCCCTCATTGTGTGATCCAAAGTGTTGGCCCATGTATAGCCTCTCTATTGGGATACACTTCCTACATGCACTTGGAATGGTGGACTCAAGTTTTGAAGTATGTCTTTTAGAAGAAATTTTTCTAAGTCCACATACTCGAGTAGTACCCTTCATATACTCGAGTAAGTGACTTAGTACTCGAGTAGATCCTTGGACATACTCGTGTAGACTCTATATACTCGTGTAGATAAGTTTATACTCGAGTAGATAGTCAGTCACTCGAGTAGATCATTTCTTATACTCGAGTAATTCCTTCTGTTCTTAAATCCAGAATTTTCTCTAAGTCCACATACTCGAGTACTTCTCTAGTATACTCGAGTAAGTGGGTCTGTACTCGAGTAAGTTGGTTTACATACTCGAGTAGACTGTATTAACTCGAGTAAGTGATAACTTGTACTCGAGTTGTTGGTTAGTTACTCGAGTAAGTGCCTTGTTTATACTCGAGTAGTTCTGTTCTTCCCATTTCAGAAATATTCTAAGTCCACATACTCGAGTAGTTCCCTATATACTCGAGTAAGTGACTCTGTACTCGAGTAGTTATTTTTCATACTCGAGTAAGTCAATGTTTACTCGAGTAGTTGTTCTAAGATACTCGAGTAGTTCATTTTCCCCTCACTCGAGTAGTTCTCCTAATATACTCGAGTAGTTCTTTTTTTCTCACTCGAGTATCTGCAACTCTTGTACTCGAGTATTTATTCACACTTTATCTGAAATTTTTCTAAGTGTTTTCACTCGAGTATCTACTCTCATACTCGAGTAGTTCGTACATCACTCGAGTATTGATCTCTGGATCACTCGAGTAGTTTTCTCTTCTCTTACTCGAGTATGCCAATCTTTTCCACTCGAGTATATACCATCTGATACTCGAGTATGTATCTTCTATAACTCGAGTATGTCGGTTCAAATCTTTCCTGAAATTCTCTAAGTCAATATCGCTGGTCATCTCGAATTGATCCGATAGGTCCACGTGTCATCTTTAATTACTCTTATGACTGTTGGAGTCTACCTATAAATAAGTCATTTCAGATTTGACTAATAATCAATTCCTTCAGAGATTATTATTTTAAGAAAGAGAAAGAGAACAATCCCGTGAACCCTAATTCTTCAAGTCGCCGCCGCCGCCATTAACGTTCACGGAAGAAGCTCTGGATCGACGATCTCCGATCTCTGTTTGCAACTCTGATTCTTCAGCGATCCAGACGCAAGTAAATCACTCGATCTCGCCGCGCTTTAAAGATTCTAGATCTACTCTCTCGATCGAGGTGATTCAGTCTTTCAGATTTGTGGATCTCTCTCAAGTCGTCTTCAACTTCTCTGATCAAGCCAAAGCTCTTAAGGAAGAAGACTGTCAAGATCCAGATCTGAGATTATTGTTTGTATTTTTTAAACAAATTATTGTGTAGGAGTTTTTCTCCGAGATTCGTAGGAAGGCTTTTGCTTCCGAGTTTTGTAGATCCAGTTGGATCGAGTTTTGTAGGAACGTTGTTTCGAGGTGTAGGATCGTTTTGATCCGAGATAGTGGAGTAGCCAAGTCTAGTGGTTTACTAGATTGGTGAGGAAAGTGGACGTACCCAAGGTTGGGGAACCACTATAAATCTTTTGTCGTCTGTGATTGCTTGGTATTGTGCTGTGCTGGTTCCTAAATTTTTTATTCCGCAAATAGACGCACATCTCACCTATTCACCCCCCTCTAGGTGATTTAGGTAGACAACTTCCTCTCTTAAGGGGGTTAAAGGCTTCCAAATTCCCTAAAATTTTAACCAGAGGACTATACTAACCCTATAGTCCTCTCCACCAATTTTTAAGTTATTCCAAGGTCATTTGACCCCATGACCTTCAACCCTAAAAATCCCCATTAAGGGACCTACCTTAGGGTTCTAGGGCTACCCTACTCCAAACCACCCCAAATCCCATTTGAGGGTGTTACACGCCATATAAAATCAGTGGCCAAAATATTAGCCTCTGTTGAGGGGATTTGACCACTCAAACACCAAGGGGGTGTTTTAACCTAATTAACCCTATAGGGGTCAACCTAAGGTTGGCTAAAAACCTAATCAAAATATCTCCAAATGAGATGGAATTTTTACCAGAGCCCTAATATACTTTCTAAGACAGCCCACCCAAATTTGGGGGGATTTTGATGTGTTTAAGACACCTAAATAATTTATACATGGGTTATTAAATTTTTACAAAAACTATAGAAAAATATTCTCCAAAAATTCTGATTTTTGGATATCTCCTAGGTATGGCTAATAATAGCCCATACCTTAAATTTCAAGTCATTTGGATGTCTAGATTGATTTGGGCATCCAAATCAATCTCAGGACAGCCCTATGGATAGACCTCACCAAAATATGTGCTGTGGTCTAACCAGGACTCCAAATCAAGGGAAATCAATTTTGAATTAAACTAGACTTCAATGGCTACAATTTCTATGTTGACTACGTTTCCTGTAGAGGGGCCTAAGTTATTTTAATATTTAATTTAAAACTACCCAGTAAATAGGACAGAAATCGAAATAATATGAATTAATAAATCCAGATCCAGCACGGATCTTGAAGCAAATCGTGGGGCTCCTGGTCATCTTCTTCCTCCAGCCAAGGGCTGAGATTGGCTGAACCTGGAGCCTATTCCAAGCTCATTTCCCAGCCACCCGACCACCTCCCTGGTCGGCCACCACCGCCACCACCTTCGTTGAGGTGGGGGCTATCGCCGGGCGACGGCACGACCGCCGGAGTGGCTGTTTCCGGCGATCCCACATGGATGAAAATCCATGAAAATTTCTGAAATTTTCTTCTCCAATCAGGCTCAATGGAGCCCGATTTCCTTCCTATTTGATCTAAAGATCTAACCCATGTAGAGAGGAGTAGAGGAGGACCTTAAACCGAGCTTGTCGGCGAGTGTGGTGGTGGTGCGCCATGGCCGACGGTGGAGCTTTCCGATGATCTACAATGCTACAACAAACTCCCTCATTTTATTCAGTGGAATGGTGGAAACGAATGCTCTTGGCCTAGGGAAGCTTTTAAAAGTGCCAAATGGGGGGGGGGGGGGGAGAGGGAGGGTCATGGCTTCAAAGCCATTTATGGCCATAAAGTGGAATTTTGGCCATGGCTAGGGTCCATTGTTTCCAGCCTTGAACAACCTAGAAAACCCCTTGCAATTCTCCTAATTCAGCAAGGGAGATGAATCAAGCCTTTGGGATGAAGGAAGGAGGCCCCTTGGTCTTCCAAAGCCATTAATGGCTCTCTTTAAGCCACTATCTCTAGAAATACATGAAACTCTCATTTTCTCTCTCCTAATTACTAAGAACGAATTTGCTCATCTCTCTAGCCTATTGGCACCCCATAAAATCATTATTAATAATTAGGATGTGATTAGCCCAAGTGGGGGGAAATGGGCTTGAGCTTGAATTAGCCCATTTGGGCTAATTTGACCTATTTCAAGGATTGAGTTGACCTTGGTCAAATTGACCATTTTGGTTGACCCCAATGGGTCCTTGGTGACCCATTGGCCTCCCCTAAGGTCTAGGTAGGGTTGGGTAGGGTTGACTTGGCACCTTGGAGGTCACTAGACCCTTAGTAAGGGCACTTTGACCACTTTGGGGCTAGAGTTGACTTGGGTCAACTTAGCCTCTTGGGTTCTCCCCAATGGGTACTTGGTGACCCATTGACCTCAATTAAGGTCTAGGAAGACTTTGGTAGGGTTGGTTGGGCATATTAGGGGCACATTGCCCTTAGTTAGGGCACCTTGCCCAATTTAGGCCTATGGTGGTCTTAGGTCAATTTGACCACTTTGGGTTGATTTTAATGGACACTTAGGGCTCTAATGGACCTTCCAATAGTTTAGGGATATTGTGGTGGGGTCATGGAGTCATGGTGAAACCCTATAGTCATCCTAAACTAGTGTTTAGAATTCTACTATTTGCAGACCATGGTGATCTCCACCTTCATGCCTAAGCTCACTTGGTCTTCTTGGACTTCTTAGGGTTTTGTCATGACCAAGTCATGACAAAACCACTCTTAGGGGTCTAGATGGAAATGGGATGTTACAACACACACACGGGCCTTTGTGTCAGACGCTCCGTGAACTCAGGGCACGCTTACAATGTACCGAATTATCCTTGGTACCACCACCGATTAGAGGTTCTCCACTTGGTGGTCGGGCATTTGTCTACTAAAACACAAATGTTGGAGACATCCTCGCCCATCCCACTCAGAGGTGTTCACCTCACGACAACAATCGAGCATTCTAGATCGACCCACCACTGTGGTGCAGCAACCCGGGAAGGCCCGTAGCTGTGCCAATTGTATTGCCACCAATCGATCTCTCAAACACAGGTATAGGTCAGCCCTTTCCCGTTGCTAAACTCGTCAATAACACAAATCTTGACGCAGGTCGGCTTTCCCTTTCCTGATTACTCCACAACTTACTTAGAGCCGCTATCCAATCCGTCACACAGCTCGTGCAGAGCCGCTTTCCAATTCATCACACAGCTCATGCAGAGCATACAATTCACGCAGCATACACAACACGAGGAGCTCACCCAGATCTTCTTAGATATGGGAGAATTCAGGTACTCTCACAAACTCCGTACAATACTCATTTCATACACAAAGTCTTCTCGGTTCGCAATATAAACATCATCAATCCAGACTAACCGTTCGGATGGGCTTCACACAACATGCCTATTCCATACTACACATTTCCGGATCTAGATGCAGACTCAATCGGGGATAACAACCATCAACCCGCTGGAATCGATTACGCATTCTACCTCTTGGTGGAGGATTCCATGCACATGCATAAAAGAGGACTTCACTTATCCAAGAAGGAGATCGTTACCCTTGACGATCGCTTTGGCACCATGGAAATCTAGACGGATGAAAAGTACTGCACCAGCCTTGCCTTCACAAAAATGAACTCGGCTCGCGATTCGGAACTCCGAAGCTCCACTAGCAGCCGGAATCCTTCTCCATCTTCCTTCCTTGCTCTCCCCTCTCTCTAGCTCTTTAGAAAGAGAATGGCCAAGGATAAAATGAGAGTTTATCCTCAACTCCCGACCTTATAATAGCAGGAAGGTCTCTAGACCATTAGATCCAATTTGAAGGGAAAGAACGGCCACAATTTACTTTAAAAAGCATCTTCCTGGGCCGAACACGGCTTATGACACGCCCGTGTCAATGGCCGTGTGCCTTAAGCGGCAACAGAACCGACTCAACCAGACCAGAACACAGGCTTAGACACGCCCGTGTTAAGCTCCTAACATGCCCGTGTCAATCAGTACATGCCCGTGTGATGGGGCGTGTCCCTCAAACGACATAGGACCAACACTCCTGAAAGGGACACGGGTGCCACACATGCCCGTGTCAACTTTGACATGCCAGTGTCACCCAGAACATGCCTGGGATCCACGATGTGTTCCTCACTTGACACAGTCCGGCTACCCACCCGAGCAGGATACGGCCAAGGCACATGCCCGTGTTGCAGGCCGTATACCCGACCGACACACTTCTCGAAGATCGTCGACTGCATTTCGTTGAGTACTCGAGACAACAAAGAGAAGGACACGGCTGGGGACACGCCCGTGTCCCTGACCATGTTGCCTAGTCTTCAGTCCAAAGATGATTTTGGGGTGTTATAATTAAAGTCGACCATGCTGCTTTCCAAAGGGGGATATAGCCGTTGCTGCTGCCGACCTATAAAAGCCGAGTGGGCGACATTCTTAAAAAAAGACTTTTTGAGCACTGAACTTTGGCAAGAACTTTTGCCAAGCTCTCGAAACCCCAAGTTTGCAAAAGTCATCCAACAGAGGAGAACAAATTTCTCGTCATCTTCAAGCCATCAATTCTACACAAAGTACATCATTCTCAAGCTTAAAGAAGAAGAACTCTACTAGATACAACATAGTACAGGCTGAACAATATCCGAAGAATCAACTTCCTGTAGTTGTGCTGAAGAAGGGTTGTCTATTGAATCAGCTAAAGAAGAAGACTCAGAACTTTTCTCTTGAGTCAAATTTCTCAACCATTAATTCTATCTTGTAGTATCTCATTGAGATCTGAGTTGTAGGCATATCTTATAAAGTTTGAGTTGTAGGAGTGTGAAGAACTCTGAGGTGTAGGGTCCTGGGAAGGATTTGAGGTAGGGCTTGTGCCTGAGGTAGGATCTCTGTGAAAATCTAAGGTAGGAGACCAGCTGGGTCTTTAAACTGTAGGAGTTGGAAGACTCTTAGTTGTAGGGCTGTCTAGCCTGAGGTAGGAGACAGGTGTTTGTCTCTGAGGTAGGACTGTGAACAGTCTGAGCTATAGGAGTGGAGAGTTTTGGGATTTTCTATACGTCACAACACTTGTACGTAGCAGCATAAGGAATAAGAAAACCTCAAAAGAAATAGATCTTGTGATGAACATTGATCAAGAAGTAAAGTTATTGTAAATAAAATTAACCTTTATGTGATTGAGTTACTACTCAACCGAGATGCTCTAAGAAATCCGACGGACACTAGTGGTTGGAATTCCGAGCGCAGAACTGTGTTCACGCCTCTACAAGTGATCCACACGAATGGGAGAACCCTTAGACTCTTGTCACATAAGATCTAGGTTGGAGGAAAGCACTTTGCATCTTCACAGACTGCTAGATTTGCTCTAGAAGAGGCGGCAGCGTCAGGCACCGGAAACGGGCTGAGCGACGGCGACGGGATCGGGACTTTCGGAAACGATTTCCGTCGGTCTTTTCCTCTTGGGCTTAGCATAGTGCAACACATACGCGCTTTCGCTTTTGGCTTTGTAAAATACTAAGACATCTTCTATTTATACCCAAAGGAATAAACAGAAGAAAGTCGTCATTATCTGCAGACCCATAACACATGGAAGTTATCTTAACAAATCAACACTTGACTCGACGAAGCGTCGAGTGGAATCAATGCACTCAATGACAGCACTCGACGAATCAACACTTGACTCGATGAAGCTTCAAGTTTTCTCAACGCACTAAACGTCAGCACTCGACGAATCAACATTTGACTCGACGAAGCGTCGAGTGGTCACAACGCACTCAACGCCAGCACTGGATGAATCAACACTAAATTGACGAAGTGTCGAGTGGTCTTGACGCACTCAATGCCTGGCAGTGTAGTCTCGACGCACTCAACGCCTAGTAGTGTGTTTTCAACACACTCAATGCCTGGCAGTGTGGTCTCGTTTTCACTCAATGCCTGGCTGAGTGTACTCAACACACATAACACCTGGCTGAGTGGTCTCAACACACTCAACGTGTGGCAGTGTGGTGATGCGTCGGCAAATGCACCGGTCACTATCAAGTAATGAAGTTGAGGAGTTGAATCCCCGGATATCTATCTCTCGAGGAGTGTAAGTAGGGAGTGTGATTTAGCTATTGAAAAAGTGATTGCAAGTGTTAACGTAAACAAAGGGGGTTTTGGTTTGGAGTTTCCTAAGTTTAACACTAATAAATCTATTGTGGGTCGCCATCACTGTGTCTCTTTGGTGGATTACTCAAGAGAGTAATATGAAAGATGGATGAGCCAATGAGGGTCGCAATCACCTCTTCGCCACGCACACTTATAGCAATCGCTAGAACGACACTATCACAACAAGAACAAGAAAAACTGAAGCTCATCAACACAATAAAGAACTAAGATATAACAATACATAGATATGCTGAAATACTTAAGCTAAACAGTGTTCTTACACATCAATCCAACATCCAAATAAACAGAAGAAAAATACTACAAGTGAAGGGGAAGAGAAGCAACCAAACGCACGAAGGCTATTCGAGATTCGCGGCCGGAGTCAAGGGTTGTCGGGCCTTGTCCGAGCTCGTTCTACGGATGACGTCCGGGGTCCAGAAGGGTTGTCACCTCCTTCCAATAGCCCGTCTTCTTCGTGAATAATCACTGGGCTAAATCTATCCTGAGAACTCCACAGATGCAGCACCTTGAGAGCTTGAAACAGAGCTTGGAGTTTGGAGAAGACAATGGTGGCCGGAGATGATGCTATTGCGAGCTCTTGGAGGGATAATGGGTGCCAGAATGGCTCTCCAAGGAGGAGAGAGAAAATAGCGGTTGGAGGGAAGTTTTCTCGCTTAGAGGAGCGGAAATGGCAGGCTGGATCGGACTAGCTCCCCGGGACGATGAAATCTGCGTCTTAAATAGAAAAATCAGAAATAATGGTCATGCACGGTTTGGCGCACGACCGTGCGCAAACCGTGCGATATTAACTTTCAGAATAATCCTGCGGAAGGAGAAGCGTTGACCCATGCATTTTACTCGCGCACGGACGTTTCCAGCCCATGCGTGAAGGAAATCGCACGGGTAACAATAGAAAGCTTGAATTCAAGGCAAGCAGGTGGAACCGTGCATTTTACTCGCGCACGGGTGCTGCCGCCCATACGTGAACAAATTGCACGATTAACCACAGATTGGTACAAACAAGAAAGTAACAGGAAAACCGTGCGTTTCCTTCGCACACGATTCAGAAGAAATCGTGCATTAACAAAACGCATGGGTAACCACAGACGTCCCCAAAATTGCTATGTATAACGCACGATTAATCTCAAACTGTGTGTGAACAAATTCGCACGACCGTGCGTTTTACACAGAACCTGGAAATGGAATTCGGGACATCCCGACTGCCTGCAAAGTAATAAAACCAAGCTGGAGCAAAAGCTCCCAGCACCAGAATGCAATCTACAACATCCAGAAAGAGCCACAGGGAGCACCAGGTGCTTACCCCCGACAATAGAATGCGCAATTGCACACCCATGGGCCAAAACAGTGCACAAAGTGGTCATAGACCGAACGAAGCAAATATAACCGATTACCGGCTGAAATGTAGTGCACGAGTGAGAAAACAAGCACAGATGAGTCTGAAAAACCCGATAAATATCGGACTCATCACACCACCAGACTTAAACATTTGCTCGTCCCGAGCAAATCATTTCTCCTTGAACTAGAAAACAACTAGCTGGCTTAGAAATTTCCAAATAAAGTAAAGCGAGAAATCAAATACTTCATGGGCATAGAAAATATAATAGGTAAAATTTTTAATTATACTACGAAGTTTATAAATTTCGACAGGCGTAAATAAATATTGTAACTACTCAAAAATGGAATTCTGGAGAATCGTTCGGTCATACGTAGGAAGAAAGTTGGCAGACCACTCAGTTGAGCATTGCCAAAGACCGGGGATCGAGATCACCTCCAAAGAAATCCATCAATGTCGGGGACCATACACTTGCCCGTTCACACTCTCTCCACAGCGCTAGTTTGACTCAAGCGTGAATCCGTAGGACTTTAGGAAAATAATAGGGCTTGGGTATATACGTAGGTAAGGATGCAAAATGATAAAAATGATGGCTACACACAACCCAAATGAGCTCATACAAATGAAATCCTCTCGCCAACAAAACATGAAGGTGCACCACACCACCAGACTTGAACTTGACAACACGGGTATGTGCATCGCCTATCACTACAACAATAACACAAATAGACTCTTCATTTCCACTTTCTTATTTTATATCAATCAACACATATTTTTTTCCTTTTCTTTTTCCAGATTTTTATAATACACTTTCAGCCAAATTTTCAAGAAAACTTCACCGCACAACCACATAACAACACCACAACAACAACACAAATGGAAGAATTAACATACTAATACATCGAGATTAGGGTGTGCAATTGGGAAAAGCTTTTAGGTTCTAGTGATCGCGAAGTGGGGCTAAATCAACAGGAGGGGTAGGCTCAAAATAGGCTAATAAGGATTATTGTTAGGACAGGTACAAGGCTCAACCCGGCAAAAAATATGGCCTACATCACGCTCACGCTAGACTAACCAAGCACCAATGCTTCGAGAGTAGCTTGGGGCAAGTTCTTAGCCACCGAGAAAGATGATCCTTCCTCCCGACTCAAGCAATACGAGGCTAGTGGCGTCTACACACATTCCTACACCACCGTTCGATTACTCCAGATTCAACATTTTTGAAAAGTACAAACATTATTTACAAATACAGAAAAGTATAAACCTATAAGCATAAAGAAAAATTAAATCTATACTATTTCTACACACCATAAGTACTCGATTAGGAGCACTACATGAATTTCGAACTACTCTATCCTAAAATCCGAAGCCAGCACCACTATTTTAAAGTATACACCAAAAAAATAAATTTGAATTGAGCCGAGCGCGTGCTTAAGATCGTGCTCATGTGGGTGTAGGTGCATGATGCAGATAGGATAATATAAAAACAGAAAATGAAAATATACTTTTGGTATGAAAGTGCTAATAGTGCATGTGCATAGGTAACCCGCATAACTCTCCCCCACCAGACTTAAACTAAACAACCTATCCAAGATTTGCAATAAAAATAGAGAAATAAAAGTTGGGGGAGAGGTTACCCCATGCTCAGCAAATGAGCATACCAGAAGATTGACGTTAATTTTAGCAGAAAGTCCACAGCCCAAACGAACTCCACCTGCACAAGAGAATACCTCCAACCACGCATACTAAAAACATAAAATCACAGAAAGCTAAATTGAACAAATTAAAAGCAGCAGCAGCAAAATTTAACAAATTAAAAGCAGGTAAATTGGGTTGTCTCCCATAAGCCACTTTTCTTTACCGTCCTTAAGATGGAACAAATACATGTATTAACAGTTATATAAATATTGTTCAGAGCATAAGTTCAAAACGCAACAAAAAAGTCTAAAGTTATACACAACATTAAGCAATAAAGAAAACTAGAAAAAGAAGGAAAGGGGCCCCAGAGATCCTTCACTCCTCAGCTGAAAGCTGACTTGTGATACATCCCCCAGTCACGCGAGATGAGGGTAAGGAGAAAGCTTTAGGGCCCAGGGAAGACGAATCTCCCCTGCCCCTAACCTCTTCCTTCTCGTGCCAGCGGGCAAAATTCTGCGCCTTGCGCATGAGCAGTTCTTTTCTTTTTAGATACACAGATGGGGATCACCAGGGTGGTATAACCACACCAACCAATTCAGCAGCATGTCTATCTTTCTAATCCGGGGGCATCCTTTCCTTACCCACGACGGGTGAAAGATCATCCCAAGTCACCTGTTTAACAGTCTTACAAAATTTGTTTGGATCAATAAAAGTTTTTAATTCTATCTTTTGCACGCTCTCAATAGCCGTGCTCAGCTCACGTTCCTTACTATCCGAGTCTTGTTTCACTCCCAGCAACTCCATACTTGTTTCTGCTTCAGCTGACATCAACTTTTCTTCCACTTTCACAGCCTTGTCTTGCTTATTCAGCAGAACACCTGTCTCAGCAGCTCTAGATAAATCATTTATAACAAAACATTCAATTTCAGAAGTTCTCCAGGTTCATTTGAAATTATAGGGGGAAGTGACGGTGGTAAAGGCAAATCGACCTTGGAAGCCAAGGTGACACCGCTCGCATTAAATTGCAATGTAGCTTCACTAGCTTTTAGGAATGGGACCCCTAAGATGGATTTCGATGTATTTCCCATGGGTCTTAATACCTGGAAGTCAGTGACTACAACAGCCCCATTCAGAATCACTTCCACCTCTTTAATCTCCCCATCGGTCTTTACTACCGACCCGTCAGCAAGAACTAGCGATTTTCAGACACTCGATTCAACATTTAAACGAAATTTCTCCACATCTTGCAAAGAAAGAATGTTGCATGAAGACCCGGAATCACATAAAGCTACCGTCTCCACCTTATTAATCTCACACTTAACAACCATTTCATTTTTATTGCACTCCTCCGCCTCCCCAGCACTCTTCCCTTGCTCACGGGGATTTTTCTCCGTATCACTTGGGAGGGTGCCGCGAGTACGCTCGGAGAACACATGGGCCAGTTGCCCCAGCTGTGTCTCCAAGTTCCTCATGGAAGCGATTTGAGTGGCCATATTAGATTTGGCCATCTCAACAAACTTCTCCATCATTTCTTCCAATATGCTCCTATGAGTCCCTTGCACATTTGGATTATAACCCGGATGCGGCGGTCGCGGCTGGCTGTTAGAGGCTTGAGCATCAAATTGATGTTGGCCTCCCTGCCACCTTTGAACCGGAGCGTTTTGATTCTATGAGAAATTAGGATGATTTCGCGCATTGGGGTTATACACATTATTATTAGGAGTAGTGTGGTTTTGATTACTTATAAAATTTACGCTCTCGTCAGAAGTTATACCTGACGGCTCAGTAAAGGTCTCTCCAGTAGTGCACTCAAAAGCATGATGACCGGGGTTACCACAACCCTGACACGAAATGTCCATAAACTGAGCTTGAGGAGGGGCTGATCTGGTCAACATCGTCCTACCATCCAAAGTATGATGGCTCGCCTCAGCTTGTTGCACCACAACATTCACTTCAAACAGATTCCTTGCCCCTCTAGGGTATTTCTTCTGGCGGTCCAGTATGTGCTATGGGAGGCAGTATCGCGAAGTAGCCTCAATGCCTCGTCAGGAGATAGGTTCATTATTGTGCCTCCAGCTGCTGCGT
The DNA here is from genome assembly GCA_039513925.1 of Platanthera zijinensis. Lineage (NCBI taxonomy): Eukaryota > Viridiplantae > Streptophyta > Magnoliopsida > Asparagales > Orchidaceae > Platanthera > Platanthera zijinensis. The sequence continues at coordinate 41,047,155 of CM077094.1, forward strand.
CGATCATAGCCCTAAAATTAGGCTCAATAGCAAAATAGAATGTTTCAACTAAATTCCACGGCTCACAGCCGTGCTGGGGGCATCGACGCTGCAGGTCAGCAAATCTCTCCCATGCCTCAGACAACGTTTCTTGGTCCAGCTGCAGAAAGGTTGCAATATCCCTATGGGCATTCACAATCTTATCCACCGGGTGGAACTTAGCCAAGAACTTAGATGACAGGGCCTCCCATGTAGTAGCAGTCCCTGGAACAATAGTATGGAGCCAGGTTTTGGCCTTGCCCTCAGCAAAAACGGGAACAGCCTTAGCTTTACTACATCATCAGAAATACCGGTATATCGGAATGTGCCGCAAATTTCTGAGAACTCCGCCAGATGGAGCTGTGGATTCTCATTCGGCAAGCCCGAGAATTGAGTATTATTTTGGATCATATTCAGGATGGCGGGTTTAATCTCAAAGTGGTTGTTTACGATGGCCGGTCCGAAGCCAGGGTAAACAATTCCCATAGTAAGGGTTGTGAAATCATGCATTGTCCTAATGCGTGGTTGGACCACCTCTTGGCCATCAACAACCCATTCACCGTGGCCATTTCCTCCTTGGCCAAAATCCTCCATCCTTTCTTTAGCAGCACGCACACGAGCTTGCCTCGCACGTGCAGTTTCAAGCTCAAACACAGGATCCTCAACCCTATCACTGGAGTTGGGATCTATCATACAACAACAAAAATCCTTTCAAAAATACCAAAAACACTTACAAACTTTTTCAAAAGAAAATTACACGCAACGGTTGCACTCCCCGGCAATGGCGCCAAAAACTTGATGCGTCGGCAAATGCACTGGTCGCTGTAAAATAATAAAGTTGAGGAGTTGAATCCCCGGATATCGATCTCTCGAGGAGTGCATGTAGGGAGTGTGATTTTGCTATTGAAAAAGTGTTTGCAAGTGTTAACGTAAACAAAGGGGGTTTTGGTTTGGAGTTTCCTAAGTTTGACACTAATAAATCTATTGCGGGTCGTCGTCACTGTGTCTCTTTGGTGGATTACTCAAGAGAGTAATATGAAAGATGGATGAGCCAATGGGGGTCGTAATCACCTCTTCGCCACGCACGCTTCTAGCAATCGCTAGAACGACACTATCTCAACAAGAACAAGAAAAATTGAAGCTCATCAACACAATCAAGAACAAGATATAACAACACATAGACATGCTGAAATACTTAAGCTAATTAGTGTTCTTACACATCAATCCAACATCCAAATAAACAGAAGAAAAATACTACAATTGATGGGGGGAGAGAAACAACCAAACGCACGAAGGCTTTCCAAGATTCGCGATCGGAGTCAAGGGTTGTCGGGCCTTATCCGAGCTCGGTCTACGGATGATGTCAAGGGTACAGAAGGGCTGTTACCTCCTTCCAATAACCCGTCTTCTTCGTGAATAATCGCTGGGCTAAATCTATCCTGAGAAATCCACGGATGCAGCACCTTAAGAGCTTGAAACAGAGCTTGGAGTTTGGAGAAGACAATGGTGGCCAGAGATGATGCTATTGCGAGCTCTTGGAGGGAGAATGGGTGCCGGAATGACTCTCCAAGGAGGAGAGAGAAAATAGCGGCTGGAGGGAAGTTTTCCCGCTCAGGGGAGCAAAAATGGTGGGCTGGATCGGACTGGCTCCCCGGGACGAAGAAATCTGCGTCTTAAATAGAAAAATCAGAAATAATGGTCACACACGGTTTGGCATACGACTGTGCGATATTAACTTTCAGAATAAGCATACGGAAGGAGAAGCGTTGACCCGTGCGTTTTACTCGCGCACGGACGTTTTCGCCCGTGTGTGAAGAAAATCGTACGGGTAACAACAGAAAGCTGAAATTCAAGGCAAGCAGGTAGAACAGTGTGTTTTACTCGCGCACGGGCGCTACCGCCCGTGCGTGAAAAAATCACACGATTAACCACAGATTGGTACAAATAAGAAAGCAACAGGAAAATCGTGCGTTTCCTTCGCGCACAGTTCAGAAGAAACCGTACGTTAACAAAACGAACGGGTAACCACAGACGTCTCCAGAATTGCTATGTATAACACACGATTAATCTCAAACCGTGCGTGAATAAATTTGCACGACCGTGCGTTTTACACAGGACCTGGAAATGGAATCCGGGACATCCCGACTACCTGCAAAGTAATAAAACTAAGCTTGTGCAAAAGATCCCAGCACCAAAATGCAATCAACAACATCCAGAAAGAGCCACGGGGAGCACCAAGTGCTTATCCCCGACAACAGAATGCGTAATTGCACACCCTTGGGCCAAAACAGTGTACAAAGTGGTCATAGACCGAACGAAGCAAATATAACCGATTACCGGCTTAAATGCAGTGCACGAGTGAGAAAACAAGCCCAGATGAGTCTGAAAAACCCTATAATTATCGTACTCATCATGTGGTCTCGACGAACTTAGCGCGTGACTGAGTGGACTCAACGCCTGGCTGAGTGGACTCAACGCACTCAATTCCTGGCAGTGCTTAGTCCTTCACTTATCACATATGAGTAAGACCAACATAATCCATTCCTCCAATTTCTACAAATGCTCTTATGCGCGACCCTATAGGCTCATATTGCGTTGGTAGTGAGACTACATGCTTGATCACTTCTAGATCATAATGGTAATACCAACGGTCTCCCACTTGATCGTGAAAGTATCATGCAGAAGCTTCACAAACAATCAACAGCATCTAGCAATGTATCATTGCTCCCCTAGCAATAAGAGTTTAAAACTCAAGAGCCAATGTGACCAATGTATCAGTGTTGTCATGTCCCTTCGTCCCTTACATCCGTGCAGAACTAGAGATATTGACTGTGTCACCCTCATAATTGTTCAATCCCAGTTTCCTGATCTAGAATGGACTTCTAGAAATCGGTGAGTCAAATATCATATATTGACTCAACTAAGTATGGTCATGAATTTCTCAGTCTCATTCCATCAAGGGACCCATGGATGCAACTCTTGTCATATAAGAGGCCACAAACACCATTGCCACTTGAGCCATATTTATGACATGTTCATATAATAATCCACAAAGTATTCTCATGGTGAGTCTGTCCAGTACAACTTATTCACTAAAAAGTACCCATGCGATCACTTGATATCACAATATCATGACCTATGAGAACCGGTCATCAGTCAACGCATATGCTAGTCTTAATGTATCATCATCGCCTTTAGCTTCTAAGATGACACACCGACTAGGGACCATTTAAGAATGAAACTTTTAAGAACATAGACTCTTACATTCAAGTCATCAACTTGAATCCTATGGAAGCGAACATTCTAAGGGCATTTATTACATTAAATTAATCTATCATAATAGAAATAATTTTACACAATAAAAGAACTTTCCATAAATATAAAGTGAAATGTATAGTATTCTATTCATCAAATGAATTATCACAATAACCGACAAATATACAATCCACAAGACTCCTACTAGAGTTGAACATTCAGGTATCTAATACCCATTAATCTAATATAACTATTATGCTTTCTCTGAGCGAGAGGCTTTGTTAGTGGATCCGTAATATTTTCTTCAGTCGGCACCTTGCAAATGTTCACATATCCTCGATCGGCAATCTCACGAATAAGATGGAACCACCGAAGTTTGTGCTTGGAGCGTTGATGAGATCTAGGTTCCAAAGCAAGGGCAATTGTACTGTTTTTGTCACAGTAGAGAACTACGGGACCAACAATGCTAGGAACTACATCTAACTCACCGATGAATTTCCTGATCCATACAGCCTCCTTCGCCGCATTCGTAGCAGCGATATACTCGGCCTCAGTTGTAGAATAAACAACTATCTCCTACTTAGAACTCTTCAAGCTAACAGCTCCTCCATTTAGGCAAAATACAAATCCTGATTGAGATTTTGAGTCATCCATATCAGTTTGGAAGCTAGCATTCGGGTAACCCTTTATAAAGAGCTCTTCCTCTCTGCCAAATACCAAGAACATATCCTTAGTCCTTTTCAAGTACTTTAGGATATTCTTGACGGCTATCTAGTGACTATCACAAGGATTAGACTGATACTTGCTAGTCATGCTTAAGACATAAGAGACATCAGGTCGAGTACATATCATTGCATACATGATTGATCCAATTGCTGAAGCATATGGAATCAACTTCATGAAGTCCTTATCTTCATAAGATTTAGGACATTGGTACTTAGAGAGACTCACACCATGAGATGGGGGTAGGAATCCTTTCTTGGACTCAAGCATGTTGAACCATTTCAACACCTTCTCAATATACGTACTTTGGGTCAAACCCAACAACTTCTTCGATCTATCTCAATATATCTTAATACCAAGTATATAAGTCGTTTCGTCCAAGTCTTTCATAAAAAAGTAGTTCCCTAGGTTGTTCTTAAAAACTTATAGGGTCGGTTTGTCATTCCCCATCAGTAGTATGTCATTTATATACACTATCAGGAAGACAATAATGCACCCACTAATCCTTTTGTGAACACATGATTCATCTTCGTTCTTGATAAAACCAAACTCTTTGATTTTTTCATCAAAACGAAGATTCCAACTTTGAGAAGCCCGTTTTAATCCATAAATGGATCTCTGCAGTTTGCATATTTTAGTGGCTTCACCTGGAGATACAAAATCATTGGGTTGTGTCATATACACTTCCTCAAGGAGGTTTTCATTTAGGAAAGCCATTTTGGCATCCATCAACCAGATCTCGTAGTCATAATACACATCAATATCAAGTAGAATTCTAATGGACTTAACCATGAAAATAGGGGAAAAGGTCTCATCATAGTCAATACCATGAATTTGCTTGAAACCTTTAGCCACCAGTCGCTCTTTGAATGTCTGTACATTCCCATCCATGTCGGTCTTCTTCTTGAAGACCCACTTGCACCCTATGGGTCGTACCCCTTCAGGTGGTTCCACCACGGTCCAAACTTGGTTTGCATATATGGAGTCCATTTCAGATTTCATGGCCTCAAGCCACTTCTCGAAGTCCGATCCACTCATAGCCTCTTGGTAGGTTGCAGGCTCATCATCATGATCCATAAGCAACACATTACCTATTTGAGACATGATAAATCCATATCTCTAAAGATCAAACATCGGTCTACCAGATGTACGTAGAACTTGTGTTTCTTGAGCAGGTTCTCTAGCTACAACATCTTGTAGTCCTTACTTAGGTTCTAATTCCGGTTCATTCACTGTTTGTGGTTCTTGAACTTCCTCAAGTTCTAACCTGGTAGTCTTTCTACTTAAGAACTCTTCCTCAAGAAAGACACCAGTCCTCGCGACAAACACTTTGCCCTCAAACGATAGGTAGAAATAATATCCTTTAGTTTCTTTAGAATACCCCATAAGATAACATTTATTCGACTTGGGTTCCAGCTGTCCGGCATTTGACGTCTCACGTATGTCTCACAGCCCCAAATCTTAATGAAAGACATACTAGGACACTTCTTAGTCCATATCTCATATAGTGTCTTTAGAACCATTTTCGTTGGAGCACGATTTAGTGTAAAAGCAGCAGTCTTTAGAGCAAAACCCCAAAAGGAAATAGGCAGATCTACATGACTTATCATCGATCGCACCATGTCTAACAGAGTATGATTCCTTCGCTCAGACTCACCATTATGTTACATCATTCTAGGTGGAGTGAGCTGTGATGTAATACCACACTCTTTCAGATGATCACAAAACTCATGACTCATTCGCCACCTCGATCAGATCAGAGTGCTTTAACCCTCTTATCTAGCTGGTTCTCTACTTCATTCTTAAACTCTTTGAATTTCTCAAAGGTTTCAGATTTGCACTTCATAAGATACACATATCCGTATTTAATGAAATCACCAGTTAATGTAACAAAGTAAAAGTACTCACCTCTAGCCATAGAACTCATGGGTCTCTGTACATCCTATGTATTATACCCAAGAGATCATTAGGCCTCTCATTGAATCTAGTGAAAGGGACTTTAGTCATCTTGCCTAACAAACATGATTCACATCTCTCAAATGATTTATAATCAAATGAGTCTAGTAGCCCATCTTTATAGAGCTTGGATATGCATTTCTCATTTATATGGCCCAAATGCCAATGCCAATGGTGGTACATAGGGTTTGAGTCATTTGTTTTTAGTCTTTTAGTATTTTCTATATTATAGATTTGATGGTCTAAGTTCAAAACATATAAACCATTAAATATTTGGGCTACACCATAACAAACATCATTCATAAAAATTGAACAACAATTGTTCATAATTATAAACAAAAATTCTTTCATGTTAAGACATGATATGGATATAATGTTTCTAGTTATGGAAAAAACATAATAATATTTATCTAGTTCTATTACAAGCCCATTAGGCAAAGAAAGACGGTAAACTCCTACGATGACAACATCAACTCTTGCTCTATTGCCAACACGCAGGTCCACCTCTCCTGTACTCATTATTCTTATCCTTCCCAGTTCCTGCACATTTATACAAATGTGAGAAACACATCCGGTATCCAATACATAGGATGATGAAGTAGAAAGGTTTATCTCTGTAACATAAATACTTGAAGCGGAAGTCATACCTCCCTTCATTTTCTGTAGACCCTCAATATAAGAAGGATAGTTCCTCCTCCAATGACCAGCCTTGCCATAATGGTGATATTTACCTTCAATCTTCAAGCCTTTCTTCTTAAGTGCTGAAGACTAGGGCTCAAGAGATGACTTAGGTCCAACCTTAGTCTTCTTGAAACCCTTGTTCTTGGCATTGCCTTTATGCACCATCAGTATAGGGCTAGCATGCTTGACCTTCTTCATATTGATCTCGACAGTTCTTAACATGCCTAGGAGCTTGGACAGTGTCTGGTCAATTTCATTCATATTATAATTTAAGATAAACTACTCGTAACTGTCCCACAATAATTACAGGATCAGGTCTGTAGCAAACTCTTGGCCCAGAGGAAAACCTAGTCTTTAAAGGTTATCTATATACCCAATCATCTTGAGTATGTGAGTCCCTACTAGGTCTCGAGCTCCCATCTTACACTGAAACAACGCCTTGGTGACGTCAAACCTCTCTTGCCGAGCTTGCCCTTGAAATATTTTCTTAATTTGCTCGTCAATCTCTTTATAACCCATGTTCTCATGTTGCTTCTGAAGCTCAGAGTTCATGGTGGGGAGCACGAGGCATTCAACATCCAAGGAGTTATCTTGATACTTCTTATAAGCATCTTTATTAGCTCGGGACGCATTCCTGATAGGCTCTTCAGGGGAATCCTCTTCTAAGATGCCTGATAATAATTCTCAAGTTTCTGTACCAGTCTAGATAATTTGTCTCACTTAGTTTCTCCTTCTCAAGGATAGCTCTGAGGGACAGGGTGGAGTGAGATCCACTTGCCATGGAAATTCTACAAGAATTCATGCAAAAAAAAACTCAGTACTACATTTCAAAATGCATTTTTATTTATTTCAATTAAAAATTTAATTAAAAAGTACTCTCACTATTTTAATCAAACTAATAACCCTCAATATCAATTCAGAGAGTTTATGCGAGCTACTCTCTTAGTGGACAAGATCCATATTTCACCAACACCATAAGTTAGCTTTGGCTTTTCTCTCACAATATAGTTATTTAGGTAGATAATACTTGCTGATTGCATCATTATGCAACTCTTGTATGGTTGGTGAATAACTCTTTCTTTATTCGTATCCATCATATGGTGCATGCCAACCCTTTGCCTCTAGGAACTCAACTTTTGAGGTCACCCAGTTAAGTTTGACCCGATGTCGATAGTGGGATATCATAATTATCCACTCATACCATTACCAAGATAGATTAATGCACCTTGCTTTGGCAAGCCCACATTTCATCGATCGAGGCAGGAAGAGTGTCATCCATCGGAAGGTATCTGAATACATAATATTGCATAAGGGACTTCAAGATAATTGATTAGCACTTAATCATGGGCAACAATTAACCAATGTGCACATTCACAAAATACTTACAACACTCATAATCAAAATACATCCCAGATGTGCACAAGAAAAATCATCAACACTTGACGAACTGGGCTAAATCTGAACATCTAGAACCCTTCTAAATCTTGAGATTTACATGCATTGGACATAAGCAACATTAACCCCACTTACACAATAGACAAGGTCGTCTCTTAATGTGAGATTCAAAATCTAAAACACTTGGTTTCACAAACCAACAAGAGGGACAATTACTGTTAAGGAGAAACAAAGATAGCACAATGAAATCACATGCGTTCTTGGCAGGGTTCCAAGAATAGATTTGGGAATTAGAATACTTATAGATTTAGCAACTTCTGAAACTATTATCATCGCATAACCTAGCTCTGATGCCAGTGCTGGGATTTTTTATACATCACAACACTTGTGCGCAGCGGAATAAGGAACAAGAAAACCCCAAAAGAAATAGATCTTGCGATGAACATTAATCAAGAAGTAAAGTTCTTGTAAATAAAATTTACCTTTGTGGCATTGAGTCACTACTCAACCGAGATGCTCCAAGAAATCCGACGGACACTAGTAGTTGGAGTTTCGAGCGCAGAATTGTGTCCACACCTCTATAGGTGATCCACACGAATGGGAGAACCCTTACACTCTTGTCACACAAGATCTAGGTTGGAGGAAAACACTCTGCGTCTTTACAGACTGCTATATAAGCTCCAGAAAAGGCGGCGGCATTGGGCGCCAGAAACGGGCTGAGCGACGACAATGGGATCGGGACTTTCAAAAACAATTTCCGTCAGCCTTTCCTCTCGGGCTTAGCACAGTGCTGCACACACGTGCTTTCTCTTCTGGCTTTGTAAAACCCTAAGACATCTTCTATTTATACCCAAAGGAATAAATAGCCAAAAGTCATTGCTATCAACAGACCCGTAACACATGGAAGTTATCTTGATGAATAAACACTTGACTCGATGAAGCGTCGAGTAGACTCAACGCACTCAACGCCAGCACTCGAGGAATCAACACTTGACTCGACGAAGCATCGAGTGGTCTCAACGAACTCAACGCCAGCACTCGACGAATCAACACTTGACTCGATGAAGCATCGAGTGGTCACAAAACACTCAACGCCAGCACTCGACGAATCAACACTTGACTTTACGAAGCGTCGAGTGGTCCCGACGCACTCAACACCTGACAATGTGGTCTCGATGCACTCAACACTTGGTAGTGTGGTCTCAACACACTCAATGCCTGGCAGTGTGGTCTCGACGCACTCAACGCCTAGTTGAGTGGACTTAACACACCTAATGCTTGGCTGAGTAGTCTCAACACACTCAACGCCTAGAAGTGTGGTCTCGACGCACTCAATGCCTGGCTGAGTGGACTCAATGAAATCAATGCCTAGCAATTCTTAGTCCTTCACTCATCACATATGAGTAAGACCAACATAATCCATTCCTCTAATTTCTCCAAACGCTCTTATGTGCAACCTTGTAGGCTCATATTGCGTTGGCAGTGAAACTACATGCTTGATCACTTCCAGATCACAATGGTAACACCAACAAGAGTACTCTGAGTTGTAAGATCTAGGTAAGGGATCTGAGGTGTAAGATCTGTTTGATCTGGGGAGTGGAGGAGTTGGCCGAATCTAGCTCACTGCTAGATAGGTAAAGGGGGAAGTGGATGTACCCTAGACCGGGGAACCACTATAAATTTCTGTGTGTTGTTTGTATTCTTGAAAGTTAACAAACTAACTTAAACACACATCTAGATCTACTTTCAAAAGTCTTAAAATATTTTAAAAGGAACCTATTCATCCCCCTCTAGGTGTTTAACTACCCTTACAAAGATTTTCAAGTGGTATCAGAGCGAGGTTGTTCAATAAAGACCTAACAGTCAGAACTATATCTCCAAGGGTAGAAGAGGTATATCATCATGACTTCTAGTGAGAACCATAAATAGCTCAGTTCCATGAAACTTCCAGTATGAAGAAAATAGAACTTTGGAATATGAAAGGAAAGGGTAAGGCTGTTCATGGAAGCCTCAGACCCTAGGATATTCATCACAGTGAAAGAGGGACCATTCATCCCTATGAAAGTCTCAGCTATTGATGCCAATATCAAGAATCAGAAGAAATATTCTAAAATGACAAAAGATGAGGTGGTATTGGCCACTATGGACAAGAGGGCCCAGAACATCATAGTGAGTGCCATTGATGACTCAAACTTTCAGAATCTTATCCACTATAATACTGCAAAGGAGATATGGGACTCTCTGATAGTATATATGGAGGGGACTAAGGAAGTAAGGGATAACAGGAAATCCCTTCTCAACTAGTAGTATGAGGCCTTCAAATAAGGCAAGAAGGATTCTATAACAGAGTGCTATGAGAAGTTCTTCAAGATTGTGAACAATTTGATTACCTATGGCAGACAGTTCTCAAATTATGAGTTGAATGATAAGTTCCTGAGATCACTCAACAAAGAGTGAGATATCAAGATCTGTGCCATAAGGGAGGTTGGCAACTTGACCAACACACTGCCACAAAATTTGTTTGGCAAGTTGTTGTCACATAAACTTCAACTGAACACCAAAAAGGCTAAAGAGGATGCTACCAAGTCTCTCAGCAGAGAAAAGACTGGTTTTCAAAGCTGGATCATCCAAGAAGAGCAGGGAGAAGACTCCTCCTACAAGAAGAGCTGCTGAGTCAAAAAGCTCAGAACCCAGCATATTAGGAGAAGAATTGTCTAATAGAGAACTAACCTTGTTCTCCAAGCAGTTCAAAAAGATGTTGAGTAGAAGAAGGCAGTAAAAGGATAAGGGCTCATCTAGCTCAAGCTCAAGGAAGCCATAAGACAAACTGAAAAAGTCCAGAAAAGATCCCTTTGGGGACAGGTATAAACCTAAATAGAAAAAACACTTTTAAACTGATGTGGTTTGATACTGCTGCAATAGGTCAAGACATGTCATTGCTGACTGTCCCATTAAAAGAAAAGTGAGCAGGAGGTCTGATGATAAGAAATATCATAAAGACATAATTGTGGACAAAGAATTCTTAGCTAAGAAGAAGCCATGCTTGTCAGATAGTGATTCCAAGTCTTTAGAATCTGATGATGAAGAGGCCTACATTGGTCTAATCTCTATAGAAGATGATGCTGATCATCCTACTGCCAAGGTGGGTATAAGTGCACCACTGTCCTCTATTTATAGTGACTGTGATGATGAAGAAGAGTAAAACCTCATGGCAACAACTGAAGATAATCAGGACAATCCTGATCCTTATATAGTAATCTCTCACTCAATCTCTCTTTCTGATTCTTATTATGAGGCTAGCCCAGATTCTGAGGCATCCTATTCATCTAATGAGGAGGATGGTTCAGAACTTGATGATGATGTCAGTTGTCAATCAGCTGATTGACAGTTATGGTGCTCTCATGAAAGCTCTGAAGAAGAGTAAAAAGCTTGTCAAGTGGTAAATTGAAGAGATTGTTTCTCTACATCAAGCCAAGTCCATGCAATCTGCGTCAGCTTCACTACTAGCTCATTTGAGCTAAGAGATTAGTCACCTGAAAATAATCACTCTCATCCAAGTGGGCACCATAAGCCAAAAATGCAAGATCATTAAGGATCTTGAAGTGGAGCTCCTCAAAGAGAGGATGCTAATGGAGAAATTTTCCAAGCCTAAGAAAGTGATGAAACTTATAGACACATTCTCCTTTCAAAATAATAAGAGGGGATTAGGTTTAAGTGGAATGCTAAAACTGCTCATTCCAAAAGGAAAGGCAAGGCTCTATCTATGCCTCATACCACCTTTCAGAAGGTAGTATTCCCTTCTAACAGTTATGACCATGACGACATGCATGGTCTTTGGAAGCAAAGAATTCCACTTATAAGAGTAATAATGCAACTTACAATGGAAGAAGAAAGGACATGGGGTTGAGTGCCTTGAAGGCTCCCCATGAAAAAAATCCAAATGGCCCACTATAGACCATTTGTGTTTGGTGCTCCGACACCAACACTCAAGGATAAGGAAGTAGCCTCCTCCCAAGATCCTTCAGTAAAGAATAAGGCTATAAGAAAGACTGGAATCAAGTCTCACTTAGCTATTTCTGATGCCATCAACACCTTGTCAGCTGAAAAGCAGGCACATATTGATGTCAGGCAGAATCTGCCAAGAGAACTAGTTTGCATGCTTACATTTAGCCAGATTCTTACTGAAAGAAATAGGAAGAAGGTTGTTGCACTCCCTACTAAACATAAAAGAACTGATATCTCACACACATCTAAGGCTGTTCAGAAGAGAAGATACAAAATATATGAGTGCTGGTACTGTGGCAAGATGGGACACTTTACCATTGACTGTTAGCACAAGCTCAGTGTGCTCAGTGCAAAGAGAAGCCTTCCTGTCAAGGCTGCGGTTGGGAGAAAAATTCTTGTTTATGCTAACAAGAACCAAGGACCCAAACTCTTTTGGGTACCTAAGGTAAACTAATTCTATGATTGCAGGTTAATCCAAGTACCCATCAAATGTCTATCTGATACTTTGACAGTGGATGTTCGAGGAACATGACTAGAACAAGGAGCCATCTAAAAGATTTCACTCTAGGGAGGAATGGACCCAAAGTCATTTTTGGTAGTTTAGACAGATGAGTAACTAAAGGCTTTATATAGGGTTAAAACAAACCCCGAGGGCTTGGTATGAAACCATGTCTAGCTTTCTCATTGAGAACAAAAGGCTTTATATGGGTTAAAATAGACCCCAAGGGCTTGGTATGAAACCCTGTCTTGCTTTCTCATTAAGAACAAATTCTCAAGGGGAAAGATAGACAAGACATTGTTCCTAAGGAAAGTTAAGGGTAAGATAATCTTAGTCCAAATTTATGTTGATGACATAGTTTTTGGGTCTACTGATGATGGCCTATGCAGAAAGTTTGCTAAACTTATATAAGGGAAATTTAAGATGAGCAGTATGGGTGAACTCAAGTATTTTTTGGGCCTCCAAGTTAAACAATCTGAGAATGGACTATTCATCTCTCAGTCCAAGTTCACCAAAGAGTTAATCAAGAAATTTGGAATGGAGAGTGCCTCCACCATAGAAACTTATATGGGGTCAAGTATGTCCATAGATAAGGATAAGAGTGGGAAACCAGTTGATGAAACCTTATATAGAGGCATAATTGACTCCCTCCTTTATTTGGCTGGTAGTAGACCAGACATTATGTTTGGTACATGTGTTAATGCTCGATACCCGACTTACCTTAAAGAATCTCACTATACTACAACAAAGAGGATTCTTGACATCTCAAGGACACACCTGATCTTAGTCTTTGGTACCCTAAGAATAATGACTTTGAACTAACTGGTTACTCAGATGCAGATTTTACAGGTTACAAAGAAGATAGGAAAAGTATATATGGTACCTATCAATTTCTATGGAGAAGGCCGGTATCATGGAGCAGTAAAAATCAAATCAGTGTAGCTATCTCCACAGCTGAATCTAAATACATCTCAACTGGGAGTTGCTGTGCACAACTCCTGTAGATTCAATATTGTTGGGAATATTGCCATCAATATTCCCTATATTTGAAGAGGCATCATAATCAATGCTAATAGCATTATTGTATTTGATTTTGTTCAAGTTCATTATGTGTAGGATGTTCCTTGGAACAAGTTTTGAAAGGTTGTCTAAGTGATTATGACCGGTGGTCACAAAGTAGAAAGGTGGAGAGACAGAAATTTGTCTAAGTCCACAGACATTGAGTGAAGCCAGTTCACTTAACGCCAGTTGTCAAGGAAGGATGCAGGAAAGACAGATTTGCGGCTAAGTCCACAGGCATTGAGTGAAGGCAGTTCACTCAAGGCCATATACCAAGAGGCGTCGAGTAAAGCTCAGTCTGTCAAAGTATTTGAAGAATCTGTCATGAATTCTGGCTAAGTCCAGAAGCATTGAGTGAGGACAGCTCACTCAACGACCAAAGAAGAGGAGTCAACAGAGCAATGATCAGTCAAAGCTTAAGAAGAGATAGACAGAAAAATCTGTCTAAGTCCAGATGCGTTGAGTGAGGACAGCTCACTCATCGCATGCTCATCAAAAAATCAGCTAAGTACAGAAGCGTTTAGTGATGAAGGCTCAATCAATCCATTCATAAAGAGAGATGTGGCTATGTACAAAAGCATTGAGTGAAGCTAGTTCACTCAACACCTCAGCATGAAGGCAGTCAGTCAGTGAAGCAGCCAAGTCCAGAAGCATTGAGTGATGAAGGTTCACTCAACGCACTCAACACCTAGCATTGCACAAGAAATTGTATAAGTACAAATTCATTGAGTGAAGCTAGTTCACTCAACACACTCAATGCCTAGCCGTGCAGATATATTGGCTAAGTTCAAATTCGTTTAGTGATAAAGGTGCACTCAACGCCTAGCAGTGCAAAATATTTGACTAAGGGTTTTTGCGCTGAGTTAAGGCTATACACTTAACACACTCAACACCTGGGATGAAATTGTGAATTTGGCTAAGTCCATGGTTGTTGACATTAACAAGTGTCAGTAAAGTTCAAACTCGTTGCGGGAAGTCCGCAGCACACGAAAAATGGAACCGCAGGCCTATTGTATGACTTTTCCTGTAAAAGAAAAGTTGCAGCCAACAACTTGAGTGGGGCCCATGGGTCATAGTGTCGTTGGACAACGGATGATAAAAGGGATTGAGATCGGCGGAAGCAAAACAACTTTTAGGGTTTATCTTTTTGCAAAGAGGCGGAACTTCATCGTCTTCTCCCTCACCATTGTTGTAGAGCTTGAAGCTAAAGTTCAAACCCGCCGGTCTAAAAGTTCACCCAGTTAGCTGTAGCGATCTTCACATGCTACAACGAGTTCTGAAGAGATTTCTGAGAAAGAAGAAGAAGCAGAGCAGTCTAATTTCTATAGTGAAGGTTAGCTGATTGAATAACAAAAAGAACTGTCAACTCATCTATCTTCTTTATCACGATCATAAACTTGAGTTTCCGAGTTTCTTCCAGCACAAACAACATCTTTTTGAAGATCATTAATCTTATTGCTGTGGGAAAGTTAGGGTTGAGATTTTCTCAGCTCAAGTAGCAAAAGGCTCAGAGATATTTATTTGGAGTCAAATCATCAACAAACTCTTTATCTCTGTAGGATCCTTTGGATCCGAGTTGTAAGCCTAAAATTATAAAG
This sequence comes from Platanthera zijinensis, assembly GCA_039513925.1. NCBI lineage: Eukaryota > Viridiplantae > Streptophyta > Magnoliopsida > Asparagales > Orchidaceae > Platanthera > Platanthera zijinensis. The sequence continues at coordinate 41,062,344 of CM077094.1, forward strand.
GCTAGGGTAGGATCCAGTTTTGGATCTAAGTTGTAGGATCATTTGTTGATCTGAGGTAGGGCCTGTGTGCCTGATGTTGAAACCGAAAAATCGGTCTCAATGGAGTTCAACCCTTGGGGAAGGGGTGGTCGCACTCCTACTTCGCCCCTGCAAGAAAAACGACAAGAAGAGAAAGAGTGCAAAGGACTAGACCAAGGGCCCGACGCGGAGGTCCCACCACTATCCCGGAAGATCTCAGAGCGCTTCCCCTCCTTAGCCAAAGAGCCAGGCTAAGGCACCTCAGAAAGCACTGGAATACTGGAGACGAGTCCGTGTCCTTTGAGGTGCCCCCTTGGGTCCTATTTATAGATTTCCGAAAACGGCCTGCAAATAGCCTACCTTCGCCGTTCTAAACAGTTATGTGCAGCCCAGCTGGGTCTGTCGACAGCGCAACTCCGCTGTTCTAACCGGCTATGGGCAGACCAGCGGGGGCAAAATGGTAAAAAAAAGAACATACTTTACGACCGAGGGGCGAGTGGTCCTATGATGACTGATACTTGGCAAGGGTGTTGAGTACCGGGTGGAGTCGGGTGGAGCCGGTACTCGCCGCCCCGGCTTGACGCTAGGCAAGTGTGAGCTCGGCCGGCCCTACTCGCCCACTATTTGGCGAGCTCTCGCCTCCCGCCGGGACTTACCCGCCAAAAGGCGCGGGTCGGGGCTGACCCGCCTAAGGGCGCCGACCGAGGGCTAGCCCGCCTGAGGGCGCAGGCCTGGGGCTGACCCACCTGATGGTGCGGGCCGGGGCTGACCCGCCTGCTAGCCCAGGTTCCCTCGGCAAACACGGGGTTGTACACAATCCCCGCTCTTTACGAGCTTCGCAGAAGCTCAGAAAGAAACATCCAACCCCACGTGTTCAGCGGGGGCCCTGCTGAGCTGGAAGGAATCTTTGGAGGGGGGTCCCACCTTTGCTCTATAAATAAGCTGCCGGACCTTTGAAGACTACTCCTTTTCTTTGCCCTCTTCTGTGATTTAAAAGCTAGAAGATGCCTATGTCCGAAAAGACGCGGGCTCGCTTAGCGGCTGCGAGGGAGGGTGCTCGGGAAGCGGCTCTCGAAGCAGCCCCATGGTTAGCGCGTGGATCTCCCGGCCCCCTATTCAAGCCGGTAAAAGGAAAGATCATCCGTCGACCCCCACTGAGCGGTGACCCTGCTTCCAGTTCGGCCGGTAATGCTGAGGTCGCTCCTGAGGCATGAGGTTTACTTATTCGACCCGTCGCTCCTCCTGACTTTTCTTTCTTGATAGGAGGCGCCTCATGGAGATAGGGCGGACAGGGGGAATCAGGGAAATCCCCTTTGGTAGTGACAAATCGGGGTGCCAGTTCCCCTTCTCGGGCGCGTCTTCCTCCTGCCACTCCTCCGTCGCCAAGACCCCCTGGCTTGGGAAAACCATTTATTAACCCTGGGGGACTAGTATTTCAGGGTCGGCCAGGCTCTTCCCGACCTGCTGATGGTGCGGGCGACGTGCTGACGCCCGGTAACTTCCTTGCTTTAGCCCGCTCATCAATTGTCGGCTTCCTCTAACTTTGACTTCGTAGGTTACAACACGGTCTCTTCTGACGTCGAAATGAGCGAGGGATATTCACCTCCCCCTGAGATGGACGGCATCGCAGATTATCTTGGCGACCCGCTGGACACCGCGAGGATGAAGACGCAAGTGACGTGATTGTTTCAGAAACACACGCTGCTACTACACGAAATCTTCGATAGAGTAGAGAAAGACAAAGCTGAGGCGGAGGAGCGACTCGCGGCTTTGGAAGGAGCTGGGAGAACTGCTGACGAGGACAAAGCAACGTCGCCGGGCGCGCACATTACGCGGGCCTAGGAGCGGCTTAGGCAGGTCTCAGAGCAGGTTGATCTTACCCAGCGGGAGCTGACGGCGGTTCGCGAGTATCACTATCCTCGTGTGCCGCCCCAATCCGGCAAGCGGGGGCGGGGCAGATGGAAATGGATTCAGTACTGAGCCGTCTGCCTCGCTCCCGACGGTGCCTGCTGTTAATCGCTGGGTCCGAGTTGCCTCGCATGTTGATCAAAACTATCGGAATCGCAAACATTTGCTTGAAAACAATTATTCGTCTGTAATAATTCAGGACCTGTCCCGCCCGCTTATGGGCGTCCGCTCGCTGTGCTTTTTCTTTTGGCTACTCTGTTCTAACTTTTTAAGAGATGCGGGCGAGGCAAGCCGGCTCCGTCAGTTCGCCTTCTTGCTTGCTCGGAGTTGCGGAGTTGGCCCGCTTGGGCCTTACTCGCATCTATTCTGGCGGCAGCGGGCCGACTTCCCGCAGGCCTTCCTCTTAAGGGCTTGCGAGCCACTCTTGGCGAAGCCCGCGTCGCTCGTTGCTCCCTCACGCGGGAGCGGGTGTGGGCAGCTTGCGGCTGAGAACCTCTCGCGGCCGACCTGCGAGTCGATGAGGATCCTGGTCGGGTTCAGCAGTCGAAGCGTCGGGGTTAATCTTGCTATCCGCACTTTTCCCGCCACTGAGGCTTTTTCCCGCCCCTCTTGGCTCTATAAATAGGCTCCGCCGATCTACTTTTCACCTACCGCATTAAAAATCTTCTTCTTTCTTTTCCCGCGAGGACCTTACCGCCCATTTTTTGCTTAGTGCACCTCTCGCAAAATGGTTGGCGACGATGGCAGCGGCGAGGCAGATGGGAGGGGAAAGTGTGCTTGGGTCTTTTCCGAGCACGATTTCCCTCCCGCCACTATCACTGAGCGGGAATTCCACGAGGCCCTTGGCCAATTCGTCCCGCCAGGCTTTGAGGCGAGGCAGCCCGAGACGAGCGAGCGCATAAATGATCTTTCGGAAGAGGAGCTCGCGATTCCCACCGCCCATTTCGAGGCGGGTTTCCGGCTGCCCTTGTGGCCGGAAATCCATCAAGTCTTCAAATATTTCGGGGTTGTCCCCGGACAGATGACCCCTAACTCTGTCGCAGTGGCGGTCGGGTTCGCTTGCTTCCTTCGGGAGGAGAGGATCGAGTTCAGCCTTGCGGTCTTCCGCAAGCTGTTCTCCTTTCGGACGAACAAGGATGGAACCGCCTGCTTCGCCAGCAACCAGGCGAAGGTGCGGGAGACAGTGAACAAGAGCCACAATTGGCTAAAGAAATTCATCTTCGTCAAGGGGGACTTCGGCAACGTCCCCTTCTCACCGATCCAGCTCGGCGAGGCGAGCTACCGCCCCCCGACTTTGGGGGGTCATGAGGCGGCACTATTCGGGTTCTTCGCCGGGAAGAACTTTGAAGTGGCCTACCTCCGCAGGAACCTGGACGACCTCGTCCCCGTCCCGCCCGGTGAAGGTAGGTGATTCGACTGCTTCCGTTTTCTAAAAACCATCCTTCGAATAGTCTTTAGTCCTACGCTTTTGCAGGCGAGCGTGACATTCCCCTCCATCCCCCCTACGAGAGTGCACGACTCGCGTCTGGCGAGCTTGCCTGGGCAGAGGCGGCGGCCGCCGCACACCGCGAGCTATCGGTCCCCGCTCCACCAAAGCGACTCAGCCGCGAGCGAGCCCAGGATCCGCCACCACCCAAAAAGTCGAAGAAAGCGAGTGGCGTGCCTCTCCCGGCTCGCGACAAGGGCAAGGCTCCTGCCAATCAACCATCCACTGATTCTCTTTCCCCTCGCCCCTCGGCCACTCCGGCCATCGGCCCAGCTGCTGCGGGGGCAGATACGTCGCGACAGCAAGAAGGGGGCCAACCAGCAGGGAGGCTAGTTCCCAGGGGGAATCGCAACTTCGGATACGGGGAGGGGCCCTTGGATGAGCTCGGAGTCCCGCTACTTCAGTGGGACAAGGAGACCAACCGGGTCTCCTTATCCTCGGCACTGCCGAGTTGGGTGGAGCAGGAAACCATCGGCGGGGATGCGTACAACCTCTCCTTCGGCATCTACAGGCGAGAGGATGCCGCTGTCTACAATGAGGAGGCGACGCGGATGCTGATCTACGAAAGCACGCGGGCCCAGCTTCGTAGCCTCGAGCTGGCCCATATGGTCGGCCGGCGGTGTCTTCGGTTGGACAAGAACATCCTGCCCCTTAATAAGATGATCGATGAGAAGGAAGCGGCCCGCAGGCTCGCTCGAGAGGAGGCGGATGAACTGCGGAAGCGGGCCGAGGCATCCGATGCCGCCCTTGCGCAGTACCACGGGGGGTGGTAAGTTAGCTGACTCGCGTTTGCCTTCCCTCGTTTTGCGCGGTTTGACCCAGTGAATTTCCTCTCCACAGGACGCGGCGACGGCTAGTCGGCTGGGTACTGAGATCGCCACCCTTCAGCAGGAGAAACAGGCACTACAGGCGCGGGTGGATGCACTGGAGGATACCGCGGCTGCACCGCCGCCGTCTACAAGCGGCTGTCAGCTAGCTCATTACAACGATCACGAGATCGAGGTGATGATGCAGAAGAACGCGGCCAACGCGGCGAAGTACACTTTCCAGATGCTGCAGCGGGCCAACCTCCTCAGGAGCAGTTGTGCTAAGCTCTCGGCGAACGAGGTGGTACCGAAGCTGTTCCTCCCGGTACCAAAGCCGGGTGACCCCCTTTCATCCTATATGAGGGGGCTCGCCGCTCAGGGCTCGCCTTGCCGAGGGCTTGCACTCGCTTGATTTTCTTTGTAGCAATGCCGAGGGCCCATGCCTGGGTTTTTGTAATCTTTCTCTTTTTTTTTATAAGTCTTAGTGTGATCAGAAACCTTTGATTCTTTCCTTTTGCTGTAATGTAAATGTTATCTTTTTCCGCGCTTCGCCACTTGCTTCTCGCATTCGCCGTTTACATTCTGCCTCGAATGTTCATTCTTTGACTTTACTGCCGCGAGCGAGTGGGGCCGTCTGCTCGCTTTAGATAGGGAATCTTGACTTAGGAGCGTGGGGAACGTTGGGTAGTCGCAGCGCGGACGGGCGACTCGCATCCTCCGTCCGGGCTCGCTACCATGCTCTTGCCGCGGAGCGGGCGAGTAAGGCCGGGCTGTTGCGCTAAAGGGCCTCGCGAGGGTCGGCCTTTCCGGGAGTCTTGGTGCAGCCGAATTCACGGAACCCGCATCCTTTCCTCGGGGCTCGCCGAACGACAGGCCGCGACCGACACTCCCAGCTCGCCGATTCGTTGGGGTCTTCTCGCCGTCCCACCGACCTAATCGTTCATGACACGGGCGGCGAACTCCTTCCCTTCTGCGCTGCGCCTTCTGGAGCGTCCCGCCTTAGCCGGACGGCGGGAGGGTCCGGGCGGACTCCTGGAGTGATGTCCGTTCGATCCTTGTTGCTTGGCGGGGTCCATCAGCTGAAACCGGCTGGAGTTTAAACTTGCTCCTCCGAGTGTCATCCAGTCCTGCCAGCTTGGTGAGAATTTGACAGCGGGATCTGCTCGGGGTCTGGGGCAGACTCCTCCGAGTGACATCCAGCCCTGCCAGCTTGATGAGAGCCTGACAGCGGGATCTGCTCGGGGTATGGGGAAGACTCCTCCAGGTGACATCCAGCCCTACCATCTTGATGGGAGCCTGACAGCGGGATCTGCTCGAGGTCTGGGGCAGACTCCTCCGAGTGACATCCAGCCCTGCCAGCTTGATGGGAGCCTAACAGCGGGATCTTCTCAGGGTCTGGGGCAGACTCCTACGAGTGACATCCAGCCCTGCCAGCTTTATGGGAGCCTGGCAGCGGGATCTGCTTGGGTTCTGGGGCAGACTCCTCCGAGTGACATCCAGCCCTGCCAGCTTGATGGGAGCCTGGTAGCGGGATCTGCTCGGGGTCTAGGGCAGACTCCTCCGGGTGACATCCAGCCCTGCTAGCTAGATGGGAGCCTGGCAGCGGGATCTGCTCGGGGTCTGGGGAAGACTCCTCCGAGTGACATCCAGCCCCGCTAACTTGATGGGAGCCTGACAGCGAGATCTGCTCAGGGTCTGGGGCAGACTCCTTCGAGTGACATCCAGCCCTGCCAGCTTGATAGGAGCCTGGCAGCGGGATCTGCTCGGGGTCTAGGGCAGACTCCTCCGAGTGACATCCAGCCCTGCCAGCTTGGTGGGAGCCTGGCAGTGGGATCTGCTCGAGGTCTAGGGCAGACTCCTCCGAGTGACATCGAGCCCTGCCAGCTTGATGGGAGCCTGGCACCGGGATCTGCTCGGGGTCTGGGGCAGACTCCTCCGAGTGACATCCAGCCCTGCCAGCCTGATGGGAGCCTGGCAGCGGGATCTGCTCGGGGTCTGGGACAGACTCCTCCGAGTGACATCCAACCCTGCCAGCTTGATGGGAGTCTGGAAGCGGGATCTGCTCGGGGTCTGGGGCAGACTCCTCCGAGTGACATCCAGCCCTGCCAGCTTTATGGGAGTCTGGCAGCGGGATCTGCTCGGGGTCTAGGGAAGACTCCTCTGAGTGACATCCAGCCCTACTAGCTTGATGGGAGCCTGGTAGCGGGATCTGCTCGGGGTCTGGGGCAGACTCCTCCGAGTGACATCTAGTCCTGCCAGCTTGATGGGAGCCTGACAGCGGGATCTGCTCGGGGTCTGGGGCAGACTCCTACGAGTGACATTCATCCCTACCAGCTTGATGGGAGCCTGGCAGCGGGATCTGCTCGGGGTCTGGGGCAGACTCCTCTGAGTGATATCCAACCCTGCCAGCTTGATGGGAGCCTAGCAGCGGGATCTGCTCGGGGTCTAGGGCAGACTCCTCCGGGTGACATCCAGCCCTGCCAGCTTGATGGGAGCCTGGCAGCGGGATCTGCTCGGGGTCTGGGGCAGACTCCTCCGAGTGACATCCAGCCCTGCCAGCTTGATGGGAGCCTGTCAGCGGGATCTGCTCGGGGTCTGGGGCAGACTCCTCCGAGTGACATCCAACCCTGCCAGCTTGATGGGAGCCTGGCAGCGGGATCTGCTCGGGGTCTAGGGCAGACTCCTCCGAGTGACATCCAGCCCTGCCAGCTTGATGGGAGCCTGGCAGCGGGATCTGCTCGGGGTCTAGGGCATACTCCTCCGAGTGACATCCAGCCCTGCCAGCTTGATGGGAGCCCGGCAGCGGGATCTGCTCGGGGTCTGGGGCAGACTCCTCCGAGTGGCATCCAGCCCTGCCAGCCTGATGGGAGCCTGACAGCGGGATCTGCTCGGGGTCTGGGGCAGACTCCTCCGAGTGACTTCCAACCCTACCAGCTTGATGAGAGTCTGGCAGCGGGATCTGCTCGAGGTCTGGGGCAGACTCCTCCGAGTGACATCCAGCCCTTCTAGCTTGATGGGAGTCTGGCAGCGGGATCTGCTCGGGGTCTGGGGCAGACTCCTCCGAGTGACATCCAGCCCTGCCAGCTTGATGGGAGCCTGGCAGCGGGATCTGCTCGGGGTCTAGGGCAGACTCCTTCGAGTGACATCTAGCCCTGCCAGCTTGATGGGAGCCTGACAGCGGGATCTTCTCGGGGTCTGGGGCAGACTATCTCTTCAACTTGTATAAACATATGAACCTGAGCATCTCGACAAAGAATTTTATTTCATAGAACAGAGTTTACATGATTCAGGGATAGAAACGCTTCAGGTCGTCACCACTCCAGGTGGGACCCAGGGTTTCGCCTTCCGTATTCCGAAGGCGATAACCTCCTGACTTCAAAACCTCTTGCACTATATACGACCCTTCCCAATTGGGGTTGAGTTTCCCTGCTGCGGCTGATCTCCCTGCGATGTCCACCTTCCTCAAGACTAAGTCCCCTTCTGCGAATTGTTTGACCCTGACGTGCTTGTCAAAATATTTGGCCATTCTTCTCTTCACCTCCTCTTGCCTGATGGTGGAGAGGTCCCGTAATTCTTCTACCATGTCAAGGGAGAGCCGCAGTTCCTCCTCGTTCTCGGCTCTCCACTCTTCCCTGTCTTCTCCTGCCTCCACTACCCGGGGTGTTCGGAACTCGAGCTCTATGGGAAGCACCGCCTCGCATCCATGGGAAAGCTTGAATGGGGTCTCTCCTGTGGATTTGTTGGGCGTGGTTCTGAGGGCCCAGAGAACCGAGGGGAGCTGCTCCACCCAACTACCTTTCAGGTTTTCTACTTTCTTCTTTAGGAGGTTGATTATAATCTTGTTCGCTGCCTCCACTTGCCCATTACTTCTCGGATGATGGATCGAGGTGAACCTAAGGTCAATTCCGAGCTGTTCGCAAAAGCCGAAGAATTCGGCGCTCGCGAACTGAGGCCCATTGTCCGTGACGATGGCTTGGGGCATCCCGTGGCGGCAGATGATCTCCCCCCATACGAAGTTCCTCATGACTTGGGAGGTCACCTTGGCTAATGCCTTAACTTCCAGCCACTTGGAGAAATAATCGATCATCACGAGTAGGAACCTCCTCTGGCCGCTGGCTTGGAGGAAGGGTCCAACCAAATCCATTCCCCAGATCGCGAAGGGCCAAGGGACCGTGAGCTCCTGAGGCGCTGGGCCGGTTGCAGCTGAAGGGGAGCGAATAGCTTGCACTTGTGACACTCCTTGGCGAATCTTGCCGCATCGCGGCCTAAGGTCGGCCAAAAGTATCCTTGTCTGATGATCCTCCCCTCTAGTGTCCGGCTCCCTGAGTGGCTCCCGCACTCCCCGGAGTGAACTTCTTCCAAGATTTTTCTGACCTCCTCCTCGGCCACGCATCGGGCCAACATGCCCGAGAGGGTCTTCCTGTATAACTGGCCATCTCGCAGGAGGTAATATGCCGACTTGTACTTGAGCTTCTTTCTATCCATCCCCTCAGGGTATTCCCCCGTGGACTGGAAGGTCGTGAACGGATCCATCTATGAGGGGCGTTGCTCCACCTCCATCAGTTCCCCCTCCTCGACGGAAGGCCGAAATAAGTCGGTGATGATTCCTCCCGCCCGAGGACCATATTTTGCTAGTTGGTCCACCTGCTCATTTTCATCCCGGGGCACGTGCCAGATGGAAAAAGTCTGGAACGCGCCGATAATCCCCTTCACCTTAGTTAAGTACAGCTGCAGGGTGGGTTCCCTGACCTCGAACTCCCCCTTGATCTGGGAGGCCACCACCATGGAGTCAGTGAGGACCTACATCATGCACCCCCCAACTCCCTGGCCAAGCGTAGCCCTGCAATCACTGCCTCATACTCAGCCTGGTTGTTGGTGATGGGGAAGTGTACTACCACCGTCTGCTCTATCCTTGTCCCTTGGGGGCTTTCTAGGATGACCCCGACTCCCAGGGAGTGCCTCCCCGAGGAGTCGTCCACCATAATCTTCCAAGGAATCGGGCGGGTGAGGCCTTCCTCCGCCACTTCGACCACGTATTCAGCTAGAAAATCCGCCATATCTTGTGCCTTGATCGAGAGGCGAGGGACGAAGGAGATGTCGAACTCGCTCAATTCCACCGACCACTTTGCCAACCTGCCCGAATGCTCCACCCCACCAAAGATGTTGCGAAGGGGGTGGTCGGTCACTACTCAGATCGAGTGTGCCTGGAAGTAAGGCCGAAGCCTCCGGGCCGAGATGATTAGAGCGAATGCCAACTTTTCTAGGATGGGGTAGCGGAGCTCGGCCTTCCTCAACACCATGCTAACATAGTAAACTGGAAGCTGCTTCTTCCCTACTTCCCGAACCAACACGGAGCTCAGGGCCTCCGCCCCGACGCCCAAGTATAGAAATAAGTCCTCCCCCTCCTTTGGCCCTTGGAGCAGGGGGGCTTGAGTCAGCTGCCTCTTCATAGCCTGGAACGCCTCTTCGCATTCCGAGGTCCATTCGAACTTCCGACCTCCCCTCAAAGTTTTGAAGAAGGGGGAGCACTTCTCCCCGGCTCGAGAGAGGAACCTACTCAACCCCGCTAGCTTCCCGTCAGCCGTTGTACCTCTTTGTCATTTCGCGGTGGCCTCAACTCCAAAATTGCCTTTACCTTATCTGGATTGGGTTCCACACCGGCGGGGGTGAGGAGATGTCCCAGGAATTTTCCCCTGCTCGCCCCGAAGATGCACTTCGAGGGGTTCAGTCTCATTTTGTACTCTCAGAGGGTAACGAAAGTCTCCTCCAAGTCCCGGAGGTGAGAATCAACGTCGAGGCTTTTGACCATGAGGTCATCCACATACACCTCCAAGTTTCTTCCCCTTTGCTCTCGGAAGACCCTGTCCACCATTTTTTGGTAAGTTGCACCTGCGTTCTTTAGCCCGAAGGGCATCATTTTATAGCAATAGCACCCATCTTCCGTGATGAAAGAGACGTCTTTGACATCGGGAGGGTGCATCCTGATTTGATGATAACCTGAAAACGCATCTAGGAAGTTCATTACAGGGAAACCGACGGCTGAATCAACCAGCGCGTCGATCCGAGGCAAGGGGGTAACAATCCTTAGGGCATGCTTTATTAAGTAAAGAAAAATCAACTCACATCCTCCACCGACCGTCTCCTTTTTTAACCATTACCACGTTGGAGACCCAGCCGGGGTATTGGATTTCAGATACAAAACCGGCCTTAAGAAGTTTGACCACCTCCTCTCGAATTGGCTCGGCCAGCCTGTCTGCCGTAGACCTCTTCTTCTGCTGGATGGGGCGAGCCTCCGGATCCAGGTTGAGGCGATGGAAAGCCACGTCGGCGTCAATCCCTGGCATCTCCGCAGCACTCCAGGCGAAAATGTCCACGTTCTTTTGGATGCATTCCAGCATCCTGCCTCGAGCCTCTGGAGTCAGACCTCCGCTGACGCGAACCCTCTCTACCCTGCTGCCGAAAGTGAGAACCTCCATCTCTACCACCTCTTCTGTCGCCTCCAGACGGGACTGCTTCCCCCACTCCTTAGCATCCTCTCCTCCGGGGGTGAAGACTTCTTCCTCGACTTCCACCACAGCCATTGCTTCGGCCGGTCCCTGGACTTCCTTCACCACTTCTTCTCGGGCGCGGCTCTCCTCTGCTTCCACACCTTCTCTGTCAGCCTCCTGCTCCGCCTGCTCCATCCTCCGCCCCATCTCCTCGGCTCCCTCCTGCCAAGAGATGGAGTTCACCGCCGTGACGTAGCACTCCCTTGCTACTTTGGGGTCTCCGCAGACCCGGACCTGAACCCCCTCGACGTTGAACTTGAGGCACTGGTGAAAAGACGAGGGGACACAGCGGAAGGCGCTGATGAGGGGCCTCCCGAAGATGGCGCTGTAGCTACTGGGGGCGTCCACGATGACGAATTTGCAATTGCGGGACTGCCCCCCCAGAGAAACATTGAGTCCCACCCCTCCTTCGACTTCCTTCCTTTCCCCTGAGAAGACAAACAGGGGCCCGTCTGAGGCCAACACCCTCCTAGCCTCCACCTTCATTGCGTCGAACGCCTTCTTAAAGATGACGTTGACCGAGCTCCCATTGTCGATGAGGATCCGGAAGACGGTGAAATCCTCGATGGCTGTCTGGATGACCAACGCATCGCAAAAGGGGTCCTCATGTCCTGGCATGTCCTGGACAGAGAACTTGATTCTCTCTTCTGGGGGGGGGGGGGGTCTGGGATGTGGAGCCGACGCTCCTGTGATACATGGTGTGGAGGCTCGCCTTGCGGGAGACCTCGACCCCTGCCCCCCCCGTGGATTGCTCCTATCCCTCCCCGGGACCCCACATCAGCCCGGTCTTCGCATCTGTCCTCCTCCCTTCGGGGCAGGACTTCTTCGATACGCACTCCCTGGCGGTCTTGCTGGTGTTGCTGCTCCCTTTTTCCCCTTATCTCGAGGAACTCCGGGCACGTGACGGTGGAGTGCCCCTCTTCCTGGTGGAAGTCGCAATACGTCAACTCTACCCTGACTTCCCTTCTCCTCCTCCTTGCCGGCCTTCTCCTATCCCCCATGGCTATGGCCATTGCCTGTTCTTGGTTGGGGAGAGGTGGCCTTTGGCCTCGCCTCCCTCTGGGAGGGTAGAACTGGCCCTGGCCTCCCTGGCGTCGGTCCCCTCCGTGGAACCCTCTCCTCGCCCTCTGCTCCTGCCACTCGGGCCTCCATCCTAGCTGATGATTTAGCTCTTGGCGCCCCCAACCGGGTGCTGCTGCTGTTGCTGCTGACGTTGCCCATCCCTATGACGGGGCTCGACTCTCCTATCTTCCTGGCCTCTACCTCCTCTGGGCCTCTCCTCTTCCATAGCCCATCTGGCTAGCTTTTGGGCAAACTCCGGGTTCGATGCCTCCCCGTCGACTTCTCTCGCCACCCTCTCCATTAACTCCTCGAAGGAGAGGGGGGGAACCCTTTTCAACTCCATGCGAAAGAAACCCTACTGCAGCCCCAGGGTGAAGGCCATCATCAGGGTATGGCCTGGCGTCTCTTGGACCTGGGCAACCTCCTCTTGGAAGCGGTCGACGTAGCTTCCCAGGGTCTCGTTCACCCCCTGCTCGATACGGAATAGAGATTACGACTCCCTCTTCCTCCTCTTAGAGGTGGTGAATCTCAGCACGAATCCCCGACGCAGATCTTCGAAGCAGTAAATGGAGTTGGACGGCAGCTGATGGAACCACTCTCTCGCCTTCTCCCTGAGGGTAATGGCGAAGAGTCGGCACTTGAACCCGTCCGTCATTTGCCGGATTGAGACCACGTCCTAAAACCACTGGACGTGCTGGATTGGATCCCCTTTTCCGGTGTAGTAGGACATCTCGGGCTCTCTGAACCCATCCGGGACTGGCGTAGAAGAAACCAATTCACTGAAGGGACTACCTCCGCCCACCGGGCGAGTTGGAGGATCTCGCACCCCTAGCTCACCGAACCGGCCGCCGCTCCCTGAGCTTGGGAAAAGCACTCGCCCTGGGAGTTTTGCACCTTGACCTTCCTCAGCGACTTCCTTCCCGGCTCATCTGGCGGGGGCCGCCTCGCCGAGTGTCGGGTCTGCGAGGACCGGGATCACCGGGGTCGCACTCTCGGCCCGCATGCCGAGTGCGAGTCGGACCATGCTGAGCATCTCCTGTCTGAACTCCTCGAACATCCTCGTGGTAGCGAGAGGGGGTGGGGGTGGCGAGTCGGTCCTGTCCGATCCCAGCCCTTCTCCTCCAGTCATTGAACTCGCTGAAGGTTTTCTGAGTTGACCACGCTCCACGCTCACCGCACCAAAATGTTGAAATCGGAAAATCGGTCTCAATGGAGTTCAACCCTTGGGGAAGGGGTGGTCGCACTCCTACTTCGCCCCTGCAAGAAAAACGACAAGAAGAGAAAGAGTGCAAAGGACTAGACCAAGGACCCGGCGCGGAGGTCCCACCACTATCCCGGAAGATCTCAGAGCGCTTCCCCTCCTTAGCCAAAGAGCCGGGCTAAGGCACCTCAGAAAGCACTGGAATACTAGAGACGAGTCTGTGTCCTTTGAGGTGCCCCCTTGGGTCCTATTTATAGATTTCTGAAAATGGCCTGCAAATTGCCTACCTCCGCCGTTCTAAACAGTTATGTGCAGCCCAGCTGGGTCTGCCAACATCGCAACTCCGCTGTTCTAACCGGCTATGGGCAGACAAGCGGGGGCAAAATGGTAAAAAAAAGAACATACTTCACGGCCGAGGGGCGAGTGGGCCTATGATGACTGATACTCGGCAAGGGCGTTGAGTACCGGGTGGAGTCGGGTGGAGCCGATACTCGCCGCCCCGGCTTGACGCTAGGCAAGTGTGAGCTCGGCCGGCCCTACCCACCCACTATTTGGCGAGCTCTCGCCTCCCGCCGGGACTGACCCGCCAAAAGGCGTGGGTCGGGGCTGACCCGCCTAAGGGCGCCGGCCGAGGGCTAGCCCGCCTGAGGGCGCAGGCCTGGGGCTGACCCGCCTGATGGTGCGGGCCGGGGCTGACCCGCCTGCTAGCCCAGGTTCCCTCGGCGAACACCGGGTTGTACACCTGAGGTAGGGAAGTTTGCCTAAGGAAGGAGAGTCATTCTCTCTGAGTGTAGGGCCTGTGTTCCTGAGTTGTAGGATCCAACTTTGGATCTGAGGTAGGGCCTTATGCCTTAGCTATAGGAGAGTCATCCTCTCTGAGTTGTAGGGCTAACCTCCTCGCTTGAGTTGTAGGACTATTAACTTGGTCTTATGTAGGTGATCTTTGGATCACTGAGATTTAATAGCAAGCTTGCTCTGAGGTAGGGATTTGTGCCTGAGGTAAGTCTTAGAGGAGACTGAATGATCCTAAGGAATCTATGTTGTAATCTCTTAGGAGCCGAGTTTTGGAGAAGTGCCTTATCTAATACACTATTAGAAAGGTGGGAGGGACAGTGGATGTACCCATAATCTAGGGAACCACTATAAATTTGGTGTGTGATGTGTGATTTCTTGAAAGCTAACATATAAGTAACTCACAAAACACTCAAAGAGGATAAAGATTTATAAAGAGACCAAAAACCTATTCATCCCCTCTAGGTGTTTATCTACCCTTGAAACTAAAGACTTTCAAGTGGTATCAGAGGGAGGTTACTCAAGAAGGACTTAACAGTCTGAGTGATCTCCAAGGGTAGCTACAAGGATTATACATATGGGTTCATGAGAGAACCTTAAGGAGCTAGGTTGCATGAAGCTTCCAATCTGCAGGAAGGAGAGCTTTGGAATCTGGAAGGAGAGGATCAGACTATTCATGGAAGCATTTGAACCAAAGATCTTTATTACAGCTAAAGAAGGACCTTTCATCCCTATTGGGTACATTGGAAAATGTGTACCTGATTTGAAGAAGCCTAACTTAGCTTAATGATATACATCAAGGTGTATTTGATGTTGCTTTAAGTTGACATGTGCATGTGAAGAAGTATTAAAGAATACAAGAAATTATTCTAAGTCCATATGTCGACACCTGAAGAAATTGTGTCGACACTTCAGAATAATTGTGTCGACACTAGGAAGCAGTGTCGACTCACAGAAAGATAGTCGACCACATTTGTGTCGACACTGGGAAGCAGTGTCGACTCACAGAAAGATAGTCGACCACATTTGTGTCGACACTGGGAAGCAGTGTCGACTCACAGAAAGATAGTCGACCACATTTGTGTCGACACTGGGAAGCAGTGTCGACTCACAGAAAGATAGTCGACCACATTTGTGTCGACACTGGGAAGCAGTGTCGACTCACAGAAAGATTGTCGACCTCAACTATGTCGACAACTGAAGGCAGAGTCGACACATACTGAGTTCTGAATCTACAACAACTGTGTCGACACACAGGACTTGTGTCGACACACTGCCAAGTCAAGACCAAGTTATTTTCTGAAGAAAGATGAAGTGTTGAGTCGACACAAATTCTCTGTGTCGACTCATTCTCAAGATGAAGTTCTGAAGAAGCAGTGTCGACTTAAAGGCAAACTAGTCGACATCATCAAAGGCTGTGTCGACACCAAAGTCACTTGTGTCGACACATATAGACAGTTGGTCTCGACACTTTCTGACAGTCTGTCTCAACACTTTGCTGTCCAAGACTAAGGCACAGGATCTGTTTGAAGACTTGACAACTGTGGGTTATGACAGGTTAACTGAAGCTGTCAGACTTGTCAGAAGTCAGTTAGAAACCGGATCAGCCGGTTACCATGAAGAAGATCTATAAATAGACAGATTCAGAGAGAAGTAATAAGAGATTTTGGATTTTGGCAATCAATTTGAGAAAACAAATCAAGAAGGAGTAATACACTAAAGAAGATCTTCATCAGAAGATCTAAGAAGACGATCTCAGGATCTGTCTAAGAAGAGTTCTTTCAAGAATTCAGAAGTATCATCAAAGGTGTTGGATAGAGAGGGATCCAGCCACTTGAAGAAGAAGGAAGCCGTCATTGGTTTCTCAAGAAGCTGTTTGGAAATCAACTCAGCTAAGTTTAGATTCAAGAAGTTTTGAAGAAAGCTCAGATTCAGTTGATTTCATCAGCTGATCAAGATTTGTCTTGTTCTTTTCTCTCTCAACAAAGGCAAGACATTAAAAACTTATTTTCTAATTTCTGTAGGATCTGTCAATACAGATCTGAGTTGTAAGCCTGTGTTATAAAGGCTGAGTGTAGGAGAGTTGATCTTTGAGTGGTAGGGCTGTTTGCCTGAGTGTAGGAGAAGGTTCTTCTCTGAGTTGTATGCTTTGTGATAAAGCTGATGATGTAGACCACCGGATCGCGGTGGTCACACACGTCTACGAACAAGGACCCTCGCCGCCTCACTTTACCCAAACACAAAACTAACGCAGCCCCGAATATGCTTTCTTTTATTTACGCAGCGCACGGTTAGCAACCGTTAGAGTATGAGTATAGGCTATAGGCCTATACCCACACAAGCTAAAGGGAATAATATTAATTCCGGACGAGCGTGGAGTTGTACCAAAGAAAAATCCACCAAAACAAATTGATTCGGAAAAGGGTGGATATTTCCCCAATAAGAACAAAGCAAGGATTGCCAATCCTTTTTTCGTACGTTTAAAGAAATATTCTAGATAACACAAATCCGCAAGAAAATAACCATGAAAATTTCGATGCTTCCAAAGTCACGCCAAAACTCAACCACCGACAGGAAAAATCTAAGAAGAGAAAACTCTTGGTAGGAGGTTTCGTTACCCACTCGGAGTTTGTAGATCCGAGATGTTGGATCCACAACAAATGATCGCTCCCTCCAATAGCCTACCGGAGATGAGCCAAGAAGATGTACACGTCCGCCTTCGTCGTGTCACGCCCGGTAGAGCCTTCCCAAGCCGTTGTTAAGCTGAGGAGATCCTTCTTGGTGTTGGCCGAAAATATGAGAGCAATATGTGAGGAGGAGAGGGGTGGAGTGGGAGAAGAGAAAAGGGGAGGAAGAGAAGTAGGTGGCCGGCGGCTTGAAGGAGGAGGATGGAGGTGGTCGGCCAAGGCTTGGCCGAAACTTGGAGGGGGAAGAGAGAGAGAGGGGGGGGGGGGGGGGCGGCCACAAGATGAGAGAGAGAGTGAGGGGAGCAAAAGATATTAGGGTTTCAATATTCTCATCCAAAAATTGCCTTTTACACTAGTTCATGGCTTAATATATAGCCAAGCACACACCAACGACTATATGCAGCCCAATCAAAATAAAAACAACAATGGCCGGCTAAACGCAGACCAACATAAAAATTGTAGCTAAGGCTGGCTAAACGCAGGCTAGATTAAATGTCCAAAAATAACATAAAATAAGACAAGCTTAAATTAATTAAAGTTCTTCATGTGCCGAGGGCGAAGGTTGTAACGTTGCCCGTCACGAATGTTGCGGCGTCGCAGATCCTTGGAAGGTGGCGGTGGATCATCATCAACTGCATCATCATCAAGATGTGGGTCGACGTCCCCATCAACCCTCCCCCGCTCGAAAGGACTCATCACCGATGAGGAGGGGAGCAGGTACTGCTGTAGGAGAGCTTTATCCAGAATGGCCACCTCCGAAGCAGAGAGCCAAGAATCATCAGAGGCAGGGCGGTCACGCCAACGGATCAAGAACCGTCTCGAGTCGCCATGCGGAGAGGGAAGCACCTCATCCCGAATAATCCTGTCAGGCACAAAAACAGTCTTGGGGAAACTTGAAAAAACGTTAGTCGACGAAGAGGGAAATGTAGCAAGTTCATTAGGCGACATACCCCCGGTGGCAGCTGCTGGAGAGAACGATCCAGATAAAACTTCACCCTCAAACCCATTAGAATTGGTAGTGGACAAAAACGGGGAGACAGATAATTCTAGTGGTGGTGAGATATAAGGCGTTAAATCAGAAATATTGAAAATGGGGGAGATACCCCAATCAGTGGGTATTTTCAAGAGATAAGCATTCTCTCCTAATTTCTTTAAAATACGAAAAGGACCGGCTCTCCTATTTGCTAATTTCTTTATGGTTCCCGTCGGAAACCGTTCGGGGGAGAGACGCACCATAACCAAATCGCCAATATTAAAGTGGATTTCCCTTCTATGTACGTTGGCGTTAGCTTGATAAGAGGCATATTGTTTGGCTAACGTTTGATTGATGTGTTTGTGTAGGGTGTGAACATGTGAGGCGAAATCCTGAGCAAACTGACTAGATTTATAAGTTGGTGGTAACGGGACTAAGTCAAGAGGCACGGGTGCCTTGTAGCCGTGCACAATTTCATTGGGTGAGAGTCCGGTGGACCTATTTTTGGAGTTATTGTAGGCCAATTGTGCATGTGGTAGGATGAGATCCCACGTGCCCTTATGATCCCCCACAATACAACGAAGTAAACTACCCAAACTCCTATTAACTACCTCCGTTTGGCCATCCGTTTGTGGATGGTAAGCCGATGAAAATAAGAGCTTGGTGCCCATGATCTTCCATAACGTTTTCCAAAAATAACTCGTGAATTTCACGTCCCTATCAGTGACAATAGTTTTAGGGACACCCCTATGGCCTACGACCTCTTTAAAAAATAGTTTAGCGACATGAGACGCATCATCGGTTTTGTGACAAGCAACAAAATAGGCCATCTTCGAGAACCGGTCAACGACCACCATAACGGAGTCGTGACGTCTAAACGTGACGGGAAGGCCTAGGACAAAGTCCATGCTAATATCTTCCCAAGGAACGGAAGGTATCGGGAGGGGGGGTATAAAGACCCGCATTCGTCTTATTCCCTTTTCCCAATTGACACGCTCTACAACTTCCGACCACCTTGTGCACAGTTGACTTGAGACCGGGCCAATAAAATTTTTCCTCCATTAAGGTAATGGTTTTATCCCGCCCAAAGTGGCCGCCGAGGCCGCCACTATGTAATTCCCAAACTATAAAGTGGCGAAGGGAGGAACGAGGGATGCATAGCTTAGCGTGCTTAAATAAATAGCCATCACGGAGATAGTACGCAGAAATGGTCGTGGGTGACTCGCCCTGGGTGGATAAGTAGATATCATTAAAATCCGGACAATGAACATACTCGTCCTTGATACGTTCGAAACCGACGACCTTAACCTCTAGTGTGGTCAATAAAAGGGAGACGCGGATCAGAGCATCAGCTACCCGATTGAGGTTGCCCTTCAGGTGTTTAATATTAAAGGAGTACTCCTGCAGGAAGGATACCCACTTCGCGTGGCGTGGACTGATTTTACCTTGCGAGTTGACGAATCGTAACGCCTCGTGATCGGAAAGTATAACGAACTCCTTAGGCAGGAGGTAGTGCCTCCAGTGTTGGAGACATCGAATAATGGCATAAAATTCCCGATCGTAGTTGGAGTAATTGAGCTTAGGTCCCGCAAGTTTCTCACTAAAGTAACCAACCGGGTGCCCCTCTTGACTTAAGACGCCCCCAATACCAATTCCCGATGCATCACAAGATAACTCAAAGACCTTATTGAAATACGGTAACCGCAATAGGGGTGCTTCCGACATCCGGGCCTTAATCGTGTGGAATGCTTTGGTGGCGGATTTGGACCACACAAAGTCACCCTTCTTCATGCACTCCGTGATGGGAGCCATGATGCTACTAAAATCGCGTATGAACCGGCGGTAGAAGGTAGCTAAACCATGGAAACTTCTAACTTCCCTAATGTTGGTGGGTTCCGGCCAATCCACAATGGCTTGGACCTTCTTGGGGTCTACGTGTATGCCCTCCGAGCTAACAATGTATCCTAGGAACTCCACTGATGGCACATAGAACGTGCACTTTTTAATATTGACAAACAGTTCCTCCATTCGGAGCGTCTCCAAAATAGTCTTCAAGTGCCTCTCATGATCGGTAGTCGAGGTGCTAAAAATGAGTATATCATCAAAGTAGACAACGATGAACTTCCCCATATACGGTTGAAATACGTGAGTCATCATCCGAGAAAATGTACTGGGGGCATTGGAGAGCCCGAACGGCATTACTAGCCACTCATAAAGTCCTTCCTTTGACTTAAACGCTGTCTTCCACTCATCCCCTTCCCTAATCCGTATTTGGTGGTACCCACTCCTAAGATCCAATTTCGAAAAGATTGTGGCCCCGGCTAACATGTCCAATAGATCGTCCAAACGCGGGATGGGGAAACGGTATTTAATAGTGATTTTATTGATAGCTCTACTGTCCACACACATTCTCCATGACCCGTCTTTCTTGGGTGCTAGCAAGGCGGGTACGGCGCAAGGGCTTATACTATGACGAATAAATCCCTTTTGTAATAATTCAGCAATTTGGGTTTGCAGCTCCGCGTGGGCGGACGGATTCAATCGATAATGTGCTACGTTGGGTAGGGAGGAACCCGAAATGAGATCGATGGCATGTTGGATATCCCGCAACGGGGGTAATGCTGCGGGCAACTCTTCCGGATACACATCCTTATATTCGTCTAAAAGAGCACGCAATGCCGGCGGGAGACTCTCGAACGACGGCTCATCGCCCTTGACTTGTAGGCAAACTAGCGCATAAAGGATACCCTCAACGAAGGA
Organism: Platanthera zijinensis; assembly: GCA_039513925.1. Taxonomy (NCBI): domain Eukaryota; kingdom Viridiplantae; phylum Streptophyta; class Magnoliopsida; order Asparagales; family Orchidaceae; genus Platanthera; species Platanthera zijinensis. Next base: position 41,082,585 of record CM077094.1, read on the forward strand.
GTGACGCTCGAGTTCCTTCCTACCAATTAAAGTTAACATTTTCTTCTCTGCGGGCACAATTGTGTCCGAAGAGGCGATCGAGGGATCCTTAGGAGGAGTGGGTGCCAAGGTGACGGTCTTGCCGTTAAACTTGAACTCATAAGTGTTTGCACGACCGAAGTGAGTCACATCGTAATCGAAGAGCCACGGACGCCCCAATAATACGTGACAAACGTCCATAGGGATTACGTCGCACCACACCTTATCTACGTATCCCTTGATAACTAGAGGAACTAGACATCGCTTGGACACCCCAATTGAGGTCTTGTTGACCCAAGCGATCTTATATGGTTAGGGGTGTGGTTCCGTGCTTAATTTCATTCGAGCGACTGCATTCTCCGAAATGACATTCATACAACTCCCGCTATCAATGATCAGTTTACACCACTTATCACCGCTTTTAAAATTCAGAGAAAATATGCTTGTCCTATTATAATCGTCCAATACTCGCGGGGTGGCTAAGATGCAACACATCACCATCATGCAAGACTCATTTTCCATATCACTAGGCTCGCCTTCAGACTCGTCCGCGGCCTCATAGACAATTTCAGCGGGTTCGGAGGGGGAGTCCATAAGAGCTAAGGGCTTCGATTTAGTGGGGCACTCACTAGCGTAGTGCCCTTGTATCCCGCAAGTAAAACAAGTGGCGTTAGTCTTACTAACTCTTCCTATCGGAACTCTCTCGCCGTTGGGATATTTGTTGTTCCTAGCGGTAATAACGATAGAGCTTGAATCAGTCGAACAGAATTTTCCTTTGTCCCTCATGGAGGACGTGGGTGGGGCACCTAGAATAGATTTTCCTTTCTGAAAAGATCGCCCCTTGGTTTTGTAGGCGTTATGTTTTTCGATATCCAAAGAGGCATTGAAGGTAGTGTTAAGGTCCGTGTGACCATAACGCAGTAGCTTGCCTTGGATGTCCAGATTAAGTCCCTTACGGAAACGGGAAAGCGTAACTTCAGGCATTTCTCTAACCTCACAACGTACCATCATATCCTTAAGGAGTCCCATGTACTCCGCTACCGATTTGCTCCCCTGGAGAAGGGTGGCTAACTCGTCGAACATTTGAGTTCGGTGATACGCGGGGACATATTGATCATTCAGAAGTGCTTTCATGGCATTCCACCCAATTGGGGGTAATCCATTCGCGGTACCTAGTCGTCTCTCTTCATTTAACCAGAATGTTTTGGCCCTACCCATAAGCTTCATTTGTGCTACCCGCACCTTCTCGCCGTCCGTTAAGTTACGCCACTCAAAGTAACACTCGATCTCCATGACCCAATCTAGAAATGCCTGGGGTTCACCCATACCATCGTATGAGGGTGGGTCAATCCTAACGGCTCTAGCTAAATCGAACTCATAAGGGGCTCGAGGCGTGTGTTCATCATCCTGTTCGTGATATTGGTTGTGCCTATCATCGCGTGGGTGAGCGGCCTGGGGAGGAAAACCCGGTCTGTGTATCCCCGCAGCGGGATTACGGGGCACCGCTTGGTTGACAGCCAACCCTTGTATTAATTGCGTCAGAGCATCAAACCTAGTGTTGAACTCTTCCCGAAGCTCCGCGATGGTGGCCGGTGTGTGGTCATCATCATGGTGGTTAGCCATTTGTGAAGTGGGGGGGGGGGAATATTCACTACCACGCCTTGTGCGCATGAACAATCGTAAACCAAGAAAGGTTTTGACAGATTAATTTTTATAAAAGTAGATTTTTTGACACGAATCCGTTGAGCAAACAAAAATTATTTTTTTGACCTTTACGCTTAGAAAAATATGAAGAGTTCCCAGAATTTTTTTCTAATTTTTCTGAATTTTTTTTTTCTGTTTTTACTAATTGCAGGCCAAATTCAGCAAAATTTCAGATTTTGTTATGGTTTGTGACGGGCTGTGCGCAACCAAGTGAGAATCGCAAATCCTACTACGGAAGAGCAAGAGGATGGTGTCGGTTGGGAAACCAACACAACCTCCCTCTGATACCAAATTTGATGTAGACCACCGGATCGCGGTGGTCACACACGTCTACGAACAAGGACCCTCGCCGCCTCACTTTACCCAAACACAAAACTAACGCAGCCCCAAATATGCTTTCTTTTATTTACGCAGCGCACGGTTAGCAACCGTTAGAGTATGAGTATAGGCTATAGGCCTATACCCACACAAGCTAAAGGGAATAATATTAATTCCGGACGAGCGTGGAGTTGTACCAAAGAAAAATCCACCAAAACAAATTGATTCGGAAAAGGGTGGATATTTCCCCAACAAGAACAAAGCAAGGATCGCCAATCCTTTTTTCGTACGTTTAAAGAAATATTCTAGATAACACAAATCCGCAAGAAAATAACCATGAAAATTTCGATGCTTCCAAAGTCACGCCAAAACTCAACCACCGACAAGAAAAATCTAAGAAGAGAAAACTCTTGGTAGGAGGTTTCGTTACCCACTCGGAGTTTGTAGATCCGAGATGTTGGATCCACAACAAATGATCGCTCCCTCCAATAGCCTACCGGAGATGAGCCAAGAAGATGTACACGTCCGCCTTCGTCGTGTCACGCCCGGTAGAGCCTTCCCAAGCCGTTGTTAAGCCGAGGAGATCCTTCTTGGTGTTGGCCGAAAATATGAGAGCAATATGTGAGGAGGAGAGGGGTGGAGTGGGAGAAGAGAAAAGGGGAGGAAGAGAAGTAGGTGGCCGGCGGCTTGAAGGAGGAGGATGGAGGTGGTCGGCCAAGGCTTGGCCGAAACTTGGAGGGGGAAGAGAGAGAGAGAGAGGGGGGGCGGCCACAAGATGAGAGAGAGAGTGAGGGGAGCAAAAGATATTAGGGTTTCAATATTCTCATCCAAAAATTGCCTTTTACACTAGTTCATGGCTTAATATATAGCCAAGCACACACCAACGGCTATATGCAGCCCAATCAAAATAAAAACAACAATGGCCGGCTAAACGCAGACCAACATAAAAATTGTAGCTAAGGCTGGCTAAACGCAGGCCAGATTAAATGTCCAAAAATAACATAAAATAAGATAAGCTTAAATTAATTAAAGTTCTTCATGTGCCGAGGGCGAAGGTTGTAACGTTGCCCGTCACGAATGTTGCGGCGTCGCAGATCCTTGGAAGGTGGCGGTGGATCATCATCAACTGCATCGTCATCAAGATGTGGGTCGACGTCCCCATCAGCTGAGGTAGGGCTGTTGAGCCTGAGTTGTAGGAACCTTTTCAAGTTCTGCTGTAGGATCTGTGGATCTGAGTAAAGAGGAAGTTTGGCCGAATCTAGCATACTGCTAGATAGGTGAAGGGGGAAAGTGGATGTACCCAGACATTGGGGAACCACTATAAAACAGTGTGCAATATGTGATGATTAAATTTTCTGTGACTGCTGTGCTGTGTGTTTTAATTCTGTAATTGAATTCTGCCAAAAAGCGTTAACAAGCTTTAGAACCTATTCACCCCCCCTCTAGGTGTTTAGGTTGTCTTGAAAGTAAAACTATCAAGTGGTATCAGAGGGAGGTTCCTCAAAAAGGACTTAACAGTCTGTGGTAGATCTGAAAGGCAGAATCAAGATTCAAGAAGATGGGTTCTGGAGAAAATCACAAGGAGTTAGGGTCAATGAAGTTACCCATCTGCAGGAAGGAAATCTTTGGAATTTTGAAAGAAAGAGTCAGATTGTTCATGGAAGCATCTGACCCAAGGATATACATCACAGTTCAGGAAGGACCCTTCATTCAAATGAAGGTATCAGTTCTTGATGCTAATATTCAAACTCCAAAGAGTTATTCTGAAATGACCAAGGATGAAATCATTTTGGCAACCATGGACAAGAGAGCTCAGAATATTATTGTGAGTGTCATAGATGATTCTACATTTCAAAATCTGATTCACTGCAAGACCTCCAAAGAGATGTGGGACACCTTGATTGTCTACATGGAGGGATCTGAAGAAGTAAGACAGGATAGGAAGTCTATGCTCAACCAGGAATATGAAAGTTTTAGACAAGGAAAAACTTATAGCATAACTGAATGCTATAAGAAATTATATAGAATTGTGAATGAGTTAAAGTCCTATGGAAGAGTATTCAGTACCTATGAACTGAATGACAAATTCTTAAGATCCTTGACAAAGGATTGGGACACCAAGATCTGTGCCATAAGAGAAGTGGCTAAACTGGCAGAGATTTCTCCTCCAACCTTATTTGGAAAGTTACTATCCTATGAAATGCAACTCATGGTGAGGAAGGAGGAGGAAAAGAATTCAAAAGGAGAGCATAGAGAGAAGACAGTGGCCTTCAAGGCAGAAGCCACTAGAAAGAATAGGAGGATATCACCATCTCCTCCTAAGGAAGTTGCAGAAGTTAGTTCTGAAAATTCAGATAATCAGGGTTCAGAAAGCTGTGAGTCAGATGCAGATTTTGCTGCATTTTCAAGGCAATTCCAGAGATTCTTAAAGAAGAAGCAGTGGAAGTCTAGGCCCTCCTCATCACAGCAAGTTGATGACTATTATCAGAAGAAAAAGTCATCAAGGAAAGAGAAGAGCAGAACAATGCCCAGCAAGGCCACTACTTCAAAGATTGTCTGCTATTGTTGCAATAGGCCTGGACATGTAGTGGCTGACTGTCCTGATAAGAGAAAGGAGTCATCAGACAAGAAGAAGACTTATCAAAAGGGCATGAAGGAAAAATCCTTTGTTGCAAAGAAGGAAAAGAGCCTAACAGATCAATCAACTTCAGAATCAGAATCTGAAGCTGAAGCATATATAGGACTGTATGCTGCTACTGAAGAAGAGGAGTTCATGCAATTGCTAGACTCCATCTATGAACAAGAAGATCATCAGTGCATGGGACTGATGGCAGGATTAGAAGAAGACATGTACCAGAATCAGTCTGGTCCTAGTAAGGTACTATGTCCTTCAATAAAATCTGTTTATAGTACAAGTGCAGAATCAGCTACATCTGCATCAAGTGATGTAGATGCATCTGAATCTGAAGGAGATGCCTATCAATTGATAGATAAGTATGGGGACTTGTTACAGGCCCTTAAGAAAAGCAAGAACCTGGTTAAATCTCAGGCTCAGGAAATTGCTGATCTAAAGATAGCTGCAACTGAGTTTGAAAAAGTAATTGATCAGAAGTTAAATGAAATTGCCAAACTAAAGAATATAACCATTATTTAGATGGGCACAATCAATTATACCAATGATCAAGTGAAGAGTCTGGAGGCCAGACTAAGAATAGAAAAGGAGTTAGTGGCAAGTTACTCTAAGCCAAAGTCTGTCTTACCCTTGATAGATGAATTTGTTACTCAAAAGGGTAAGGCAGGATTAGGATTCAAAGGTAACCCCAGGGCAGCCCAATTCAAGAGGAAAGGCAAAGCTCATGTCAAGCCACTGAACTTTTCAGTCCCTATTAAGTTTAGAAAGGTGCAAGTGCCTTCTAACCAATATGATCATGAAGATATTCATGGTCATTTTAAGACTAATGTTCTGATAAACAAGGGTGTAAATGCCAACAGGCCTATCTATGTTCATAAACCCAATGGTTATAAGAAATCAGTGGGTGAAGCTGCTGCAGCAACAGCTATGGACAGAAATTCCTCTGTCAAGGGTGTATCTAGAACTAGATACAATAAGTTTGAATGTTGGTGCTGTGGCAAGAGAGGCCATTTTGCATTAGACTGCTGGCATAACACAAGTGTTAGAAAGAACAATAGTCTACCTGTTAGAAGAGATAATGGTAGCTTTTTTAATGCTAACCTGAACCAAGGACCCAAGACTTACTTGGGTTCTAAGGGTAAGTAAATCTGTATTGCAGGAAAGTCCAAGTGGCCATGCCCCTATATGGTACTTGGACAGTGGTTGTTCCAGGCACATGACTGGAACAAAGGGGCTGCTGAAGGAGTATACATCTGTCAAAGATGGACCTAAAGTGATCTTTGGTGGATCTGAAAAAGGAATCATCAAAGGGTTTGGTAACATTTCTACTAACCTAATTACTATCACCCAAGTGGCTTATGTAAAAGGTTTGAAACACAATCTAATAAGCATAAGACAGCTGAGTGATTTAGGATATGACATTTTATTTGTTAAGGATGGATGTCATATCAAAAGGTCAAGTGATCAAGAGATCATATTGACTGGATATAGGAAGAGAAATGTATATTGTCTTAATTTTGTATGTAAGAGCAAGGCTTCTTCCATCTGTCTTGTAGCTGATGATAATGCTTCTCATTGTGTCAAGTGGCACAAGAGATTGGCTCATCTTAACTACAAGACAATTGACCAACTCTTTGGCAAAGAGTTAGTAAGGAATGGTCCTCAAGTTAAGTGTATAAAGGAAAGGATATGCTCAGCATGTCAAAAGGGCAAGCAGACAAAATCCTCCTTTCATAACCTTGAAAAGAAGGATTCTGTGAGGTGCTTATACCTCTTGCATATGGATCTTTTTGGTCCTATGCCAGTTCATAGTCAAGGTAGGAAGGTCTACACTTTTGTGGTTGTAGATGACTATTCTAGATTTACATGGGTGTTCTTTCTGAGACAGAAATCAGAAACCCCAAGTGTCTTACTTAATTTTGTGAAGCAGATTCAGAATGAACTGAATAGTACAGTGGTCAAAATCAAAAGTGACCATGGTACTGAGTTTCAATCTGAAAGCATGACAAAGTTATGTGAAGACTTTGAGATTTTCCAAAAGTTCTCCTCACCTAGAACACCACAGCAAAATGGCATTGTTGAAAGAAAGAATAGAACATTAATTAAAGCTGGTAGAACTCTATTGAGTGACACCTCTCTTCCAGAATATTTCTGGGCTGAGGCAGTTAACACTGCATGTCATGTGATCAATAGGGCTTCTATCACCAAGAACCACAAAAAGACTCCCTATGAGATTATGAAAGGTAGAAAACCAAATCTATCCTACTTCAGGATCTTTGGTTGTAAATGCTATATACTTAACAATGGCAAGACATACCTAACTAAGTTTGCTGCCAAATCCCAAGATGGGATATTTGTTGGGTACAGCATAAATAGTAAGGCCTATAGAGTCTTCAACTTGACTACTCAAGTTGTTGAAGAATCTGTACATATTGTGTTTGATGAAACAAGATTAATCAACTGTGAGTTGTCTTGTAGATCAAATGATTCAACAGGTATAAGCAAAAGAATGGACAAGCTCTCCATTGCTGAAGCATCAAAGGAAGATGGAGCATTGGAAAATGAAGGCTACTGTCCAGGGGGAGTACAAAACTCAATAGATGCTGATGAAAACCAAGAGGTTCAGCATGAAGAAGGAGCTGGAGATGTTCAACCAGAAAGGAACCTTCCTCCAGCTACAAGACATTTAAGAGATCATCCGGCTGATCAGATTATAGGTGATCCAAGACAGGGAGTGCAGACTAGAAGCAGAAACCAAAGCACAGACCTGCATTCAAGTTTCCTGTCTCAAGTGGAGCCTAAGAAGTTTGAAGAAGCCATCCAAGACTAGCACTGGACTGATGCTATGCAAGAGGAGCTGAATCAATTCAGAAGGTGCAATGTCTGGGAGCTTGTTCCTAAACCAAGAGGCCATAACATAATTGGCACAAAGTGGATTTATAGGAACAAATTGGATGAGAGTGGAATAATTGTGAAGAATAAAGCAAGATTGGTTGCAAAAGGATACAGGCAGGAAGAAGGGATTGACTTTGATCAAACCTTTGCCCCAGTAGCAAGGCTGGAGGCAATCAGAATGTTCCTTGCCTATGCAGCCTATCAAGATTTCAAAGTGTACCAGATGGATGTGAAATCAGCTTTCCTGAATGGTGATTTAAAAAAGGAAGTCTATGTAGAGCAGCCATCAGGTTTTGTAGATCCTCTTAAACCTGATTATATCTATAAGCTTAGGAAAGCTTTGTATGGGTTAAAGCAAGCCCCAAGGGCTTGGTATGAAACCCTGTCTACTTTCCTTATTGAGAATAAATTCTCAAGAGGAAAAATAGACAAAACTCTATTCCTTAGGGAATCCAAAGGTAAGATCATCTTAGTTCAGATCTATGTTGATGACATAATCTTTGGATCTACTGAAAACAACCTTTGTAAAAAGTTTGCCAAACTTATGCAAGGGAAGTTTGAGATGAGCAGTATGGGGGAACTTAAGTTCTTCTTGGGACTCCAAGTAAGACAGACTGATGATGGCCTGTCCATATCCTAGTCTAAGTTCACCAAAGAATTAATTAAGAAGTATGGTATGGAGTCATCCTCCACTATGAGAACTCCTATGGGAACAAGTATGCCTATATGCAAAGATGATGCAGGTAAACCTATTGATGAATCTTTGTATAGAGGGATAGTTGGCTCTCTACTATATCTCACTGCTAGTAGACCATATATTATGTATGCTATATGTGTCTGTGCTAGGTACCAAGCCTGCCCTAAAGAATCTCATTATACTGCAGTCAAAAGGATTCTGAGATATCTTAAGGGCACACCTAATCTAGGCCTTTGGTACCCTAGGAATAGAGATTTTCTACTAACAGGTTATTCAGATACAGACTTTGCAGGCTGTAGAGAGGATAAAAAGAGTACAACAGGTACATGTCAATTCTTGGGAGGAAGATTGATATCATGGAGTAGTAAGAAGCAGACCAGTGTGGCAATATCCACAGCTGAGTCAGAATATGTTGCTGCTGGCAGCTGCTGTGCACAACTATTGTAGATACAGCATCAGCTTAAAGATTATGGTATTCAAGTAAGTAGAACACCTCTTTTGTGTGATTCTAAGAGTGCAATTTCTATTGCTAATAATCCTGTTTCTCATAGTAGAACTAAGCATATAGAAATTAAATACCATTTTCTTAGAGAACATGTAGAAAGAGAAGACATCTCATTGGAATTTGTTAAAACAGATTATCAAATAGCAGATGTATTTACTAAGCCATTGGATGAAACAAAATTCAATAAATTTAAAATTGAATTAGGCATGCTGACCATTGATTAGGTTATCAACAAACTTACAAGTGGCATTAGATTATCAAGTGGTATTGACAAAAACAGAAATTGGCTAAGTGAAAATGTGTCGACTCAGTAAAGTCATGTCGACTAGTCAGAGAATATGTGTCGACACAGAGAATTTGTGTCGACACTTAAGAATCAAATAGTCGACTCATCCAGGAATGTAGTGTCGACTTCACCAGAATAGTGGTGTCGATACTTACAGATTTTGTGTCGACACTTATCCTAAGAGTCGACACAGAATTTCTGATGCTCTACTATGTCTCTCAAGGTGTCGACATATCCAAAATTGGTGTCGACAAATAGTAGACAGACTTGCTGTCAAGACAATAGAAGTTTGTGTCGACACACTCCATCTGTGTCGACACTTATAGACTGTTTTGCCCACCTTTTGATCTTCTTTCAATAGAAGGTATAAATAGGTCAAGAACTTATTCTGTCGACATGCTTACAAGGTTTTCGAGACTGAAACCCTGTGTCGACATTCTCTCTCTCTCTTCTCTCCAGCTTTCTCGTCTGATCAATGGAACCAAAGGTTGAAGATAACATCAACGAAGGATATGAGTTGGTACGCAATGCCTTTACTGATGCCCCGACAGATATTCAAAGGGTTATAACTCTAATCTCTGAATCTGGAATAGAGTTTCTAGTTTCTGAACCTTCAAAGATATGGAAGAAGGAGGTGCTTGAATTCTTTACCTCTGCATCAGTGGATTCAGCTGGTCTCAAGATAAAATCCACAGTTCATGGGACAAAGGTGAAAATCACACCAAGAAGTTTGAGAAGGATTCTACAATTGCCTATAGTTGAGAATGAAGAAGAGGTCCCAGCTTCTAAGTCTAGGGAGGCTCTCCAATGGTGTGGATTGGATCCAACCTTAAAGATTGGAGCTGCTTTTAACAGAAAAGGGATGAACCAACAAGGCAAGTTTCTGTCAGAAGTAGTTGGGAAAGTAATTTTGTGCAAACCAGGTGGACATGATAGGATTTCAGCCTATATGTTCAGCCTAATGACCAGAATTGTGTTTACAATTCCAACTGACTGGTCAGCTGTAGTATTTGATAAGATCAAGGAAGGAATCAAGAAGCCAAATCTGGCTAGAATTGTTAGTTTATACCTGACTGGAGTGATTCTTGAGGTTATGCAATAACTACCTGGGTCCAAGATAAATCACATGAGGAATATGGATATGAGATTATTTTCAAGATGGGATAGGGTGCTGTCTAAAGATGTGCCTGATGAGAACAGGCAGGACACCCCTATGAGATCCCCTGCACATGATCTAGGCACTGCCTAGCATCAAGAAGAGCAAGTGAGAAAGCAGGTTGAAGATCAGCCTAAGTCTGTTCAAGATGAAACCATTCCTGCCCAAATGCAGGGGGAGCAAGCTCACTCTCCTGCCCAGAATGTATCTACTTCAGAACAGGTAAAGGGAAAGCAAGTGAGTTTTCCTGCCAAGGACATTCCTAATATTTTTTTTCTCTCCTGCACAGGTACAGGGGGAGCAAGTACATTCTCCTACCCAGGAAATTCCACATACTGAACAAGTGCAGGAGGTGCAAATGTCTGAACAAGTGCAAGAGGAAGAACAAATTGATTTATCAAAAGCTTTGAATATTGCAGATCTGGATGATTCAACATCTGTTCAAGCTTTGAAGGAATACACTCTCGATGAGTTATTTCCTAATATTGAAATTACTACTGATAGAATAGAGGAGGAGCAAGAAAATGAGAAGGCACTAGATATGGAGATAGAACAAGAAGCTGAGAAAGAACAAGGAGTTGAGAAGGAGCAAGTAGTTGAGGGGGAGCCTGTGCATGTTGAGGCTGAACAACATGGCACTGAGACAGATATTCCTCCTACTTCTCCTGATAGAGTTCAAATTGAAAGTTCATCTGATTCTGAGAATGAAGAAGCCAGACTGGCTAAGAAGAAAAAGCTCATGGTCTTTAAGAGAAGAAGCAAAAGCTATAAGCAGTCTCTGCAAACTATACCTCTCCAATCTCCTTCTAAATTTAATTATAACAAGTTTATGATAGACTTGCAAGTTAAGTTGGATGAACACAGACTGGCTGTTGAAAAGTATGTTGATGAGAGCAATAAATCCCTTCAATTTGACTTGGCTCAAGATATTAAATCTATTAGATTTGAAGTAAATATGAATAAGAAGGAAATGACAGATTGCTTCCATAAGGGAGGTAATGCTGTAGTGTTTTTGGCTAAACAACAGCAGTCTATCCTCACTAAAGTGGATGATATTGCTTTAAAGCAAGATTATGTTTTGGAGAATCAGCTAAGGATGAATGATAATTTGACTGAATCTCACCATGAAATTCTTGAAAAGTTCCCAAAGGCTACTGCAGGGATGACTGAAGCAAGAGCAAAGGAGATGGAAGAGTTTGATAAGAAACTTCAAGAAGCTATTGAATCAATTAAGACTGCCATCACTACATCTCAAAAGGACATATCTGACAAACTACAAAAATTGAAACCATATTTTAAAGAAGGTGTAAATTATCTAGATGGCCAGATCAGATTTCAAAAGAATGATCTAAGAGATCATATTACCAGAGAAGTCATAAAGGGGGAGAGGTTGTTAGTTCATGCTGGCTCAGAGCACACCAAATGGGTGACAAATAGTATTCGAGCCACATTGGGATATCCATCTTTGTGTGATGATGCTATGGTGGCTGAGTCCGGAATTCAAACAGGTCTACTTGAAGGCAATCAACCTGAGATTGCCCAAGTCATTTACCCTCCTCCTGATTTTGATATGATTGATCAGCAAGTTCAGGATATGTATAGTCCTCCAAAGGAGGTTACCAAGGTTGTTATTGAAAAAGTTGATAAGCCTGATGCTAACTTGCAAGAACAACAAGATGTTCTACTATCAAAGAAAAGATTTAGAGAGCATGCTGAACTTAAGCCAGATTTTGAGCAGTGGAGCCCTACTTCAAGAAATATTATACTAACTGCATGGAAGGCTGTAAAGGACAAAGTACATGAAAGAGGAAAGTGGTATAATGAAATGGAATGGCAAAAGTATGAAGCTAGGCAGGAAGCCATAGTATAGTTCAGGAGAAAAGCCAAGCTGGGAAGGCTGCCACCAGATGCTCAAGAGCCGAGCAAGTACTTTCCAAAGCCCTTTCATTACTTTGAAAGGCAAAAGCTCAAGGAAGAAGCACAAAAGAAAGCTGAGCTAAAAGGCAAGAAGCCAGCTGAAGTTGCTGAAGCTCCTGTGAAGGCTCAAATCCAATCTGACAAAGGAATTGTCATAAAAGAGCCTGATCAATCTTAGTTCTAAGTTCTTTCAAAAGTGTTTTGTAATGTTTTGTTTAATCATTCAATGTAAACATCTGTAATCAAACATTACCAAGTTCTAAACAAAATTTTGTTTGGAATCATATATTCATGTTCACTCTGTGATGAATTGTTAATATTTTGTTTATATTAAGTATTTCTGTAATGTCATACATCATCATATTATATTTGTTATAAATGGTGTATATCATTAACTAAAAGGGTTAAGACTTCTCCAAATAGGGGGAGATTGTTGGGTACATTAGAAAATGTGTACCTGATTTGAAGAAGCCTAACTTAGCTTAATGATATACATCAAGGTGTATTTGATGTTGCTTTAAGTTGACATGTGCAGGTGAAGAAGTATTAAAGAATACAGGAAATTATTCTAAGTCCATATGTCGACACCTGAAGAAATTATGTCGACACTTCAGAATAATTGTGTCGACATTGGGAAGCAGTGTCGACTCACAGAAAGATAGTTGACCACATTTGTGTCGACACTGGGAAGCAGTGTCGACTCACAGAAAGATAGTCGACCACATTTGTGTCGACACTGGGAAGCAGTGTCGACTCACAGAAAGATAGTCGACCACATTTGTGTCGACACTGGGAAGCAGTGTCGACTCACAGAAAGATAGTCGACCACATTTGTGTCGACACTGGGAAACAGTGTCGACTCACAGAAAGATTGTCGACCTCAACTATGTCGACACCTGAAGGCAGAGTCGACACATACTGAGTTCTGAATCTACAACAACTGTGTCGACACACAGGACTTGTGTCGACACACTGCCAAGTCAAGACCAAGTTATTTTCTGAAGAAAGATGAAGTGTTGAGTCGACACAAATTCTCTGTGTCGACTCATTCTCAAGATGAAGTTCTGAAGAAGCAGTGTCGACTTAAAGGCAAACTAGTCGACATCATCAAAGGCTGTGTCGACACCAAAGTCACTTATGTCGACACATATAGACAGTTGGTCTCGACACTTTCTGACAGTCTGTCTCAGCACTTTGCTGTCCAAGACTAAGGCACATGATCTGTTTGAAGACTTGACAGCTGTAGGTTATGACAGGTTAATTGAAGCTGTCAGACTTGTCAGAAGTCAGTTAGAAACCGGATCAGCCGGTTACCATGAAGAAGATCTATAAATAGACAGATTCAGAGAGAAGTAATAAGAGATTTTGGATTTTGGCAATCAATTTGAGAAAACAAATCAAGAAGGAGTAATATACTAAAGAAGATCTTCATCAGAAGATCTAAGAAGACGATCTCAGGATCTGTCTAAGAAGAGTTCTTTCAAGAATTCAGAAGTATCATCAAAGGTGTTGGATAGAGAGGGATCCAGCCACTTGAAGAAGAAGAAGAAGGAAGCCGTCATTGGTTTCTCAAGAAGCTGTTTGGAAATCAACTCAGCTAAGTTCAGATTCAAGAAGCTTTGAAGAAAGCTCAGATTCAGTTGATTTCATCAGCGGATCAAGATTTGTCTTGTTCTTTTCTCTCTCAAAAAAGACAAGACATTAAAAACTTATTTTCTAATTTCTGTAGGATCTATCAATACAGATCTGAGTTGTAAGCCTGTGTTATAAAGGCTGAGTGTAGGAGAGTTGATCTCTGAGTGGTAGGGCTGTTTGCCTGAGTGTAGGAGAAGGTTCTTCTCTGAGTTGTAGGCTTTGTGATAAAGCTGAGGTAGGGTTGTTGAGCCTGAGTTGTAGGAACCTTTTCAGGTTCTGAGCTGTAGGATCTGTGGATCTGAGTAAAGAGGAAGTTTGGCCGAATCTAGCATACTGCTAGATAGGTGAAGGGGGAAAGTGGATGTACCCAGACATTGGGGAACCACTATAAAACAGTGTGCAATCTGTGATGATTAAATTTCTGTGACTGCTGTGCTGTGTGTTTTAATTCTGTAATTGAATTCTGCCAAAAAGTGTTAACAAGCTTTAGAACCTATTCACCCCCTCTAGGTGTTTAGGTTGTCTTGAAAGTAAAACTATCAATCCCTATGAAAGTCTCAGTTCTGGATGCAACTGTCCAGACACCAAAAAAATACTCAGAGATGACCAAGGATGAAGTCATCTTGCCAACCATTGATAAGAGGGCCCAGAACATCATTGTTAGTGCCATAGATGACTCAACCTTCCAGAACTTGGTTCACTGTCAGACCTCCAAGGAGATGTGGGACACTTTGGTGTTCTATATGGAGGGCATAGAGGAGGTTAGAGATGACAGTAAGTCCATGCTCAACCAAGAGTATGAGGCTTTCAAGCAGTCCAAGAAAGAGAGCATAGCTGGATGCTATGAAAGATTTTTCAGAATAGTGAATGAGTTGAGGACCTATGCGAGGGTCTTTAGTCATTATGAGCTTAATGACAAGTTCCTAAGGTCTCTAACTAGAGACTGGGACACAAAGATTTGTGCCATCAGAGAGGTGATAAAGTTGGCTGATACTCTCCCTCATACTCTATTTGGAAAGCTGCTCTCTTATAAGATGTAACTATCTGTAAGGAAGGAGGAGGAGACCATCAGCAAATCCCAGGCCATGGAAAAGTATTTGGACTTCAGAGCTGACAACACCAAGAATAGCAAGGAGAGGATTGCCTCTCCTCCAAGGAGGACTACTGAATCAGACAACACAGGGCTAAGTTCATCAGACTGCAACAGCTCTGATGAAGACTTTGCTGCCTTCTCCAGGTAGTTCCAGAAGTTGATGAAGAGTAAGCAGTGGAGGAGCAGACCTTCCTCCTCCTCTCATCATAAGAAGAATCACTCTAAGGGAGACAGGTATGATTCTAAAACTAGTAAACATATTACCTCTAAAGTTGTCTACTATTGTTACAACAAACCTGGACATGTGATAGCTGACTACCCAATCAAAAGAAGAGAGGCTGGTGAGAAAAAAGGTCCACCAGTACAAGGGCAAGAAGGAAAAGTCCTTCATGACAAAGAAGGAGAAGAGCTGGACTCAGTCCTACTCAGCATCTTCTGAGTCTGAAGAAGAAGAAGCATATATAGGGCACTTTGCTGCTAAAGAAGAAGCTGAAGAAGAAGCTGAAGACTATCCTGCTGCCAGGATAGGGATCAGGGCCCCTCTATCACATTCAGATAGTGACTCAGAGGAGGATAAAGATGAAGAAGATGTCATCAGCTGTTATGGGCTGATGGCTAGGTCTGATGAAGAATCCAGCCAGGATTAGCCTGATCTAGAAAAGGTATTCTCTCTATCCAGCTCATCTTCTGACTCAGATCATGAGACAAGTCCAAATTCTGAGGCATCATCATCCAGTGAAAAAGATGGGTCAGAATCTGAAGAAGATGTCAATCAATTGATTGACAAGTATGGCGCCCTTCTGGATGCTTTTAAAAGGAGCAAGAAGTTGGCCAAAAAGTAAGCTAAGGAGATTGTATCCCTTCAGCTAGCTACTTTCTAGTAGGCTGAGACAACATCCTTGTTGGATCAGAACGATAGGCAAGTCACCCAATTGAAAACCATTTCACTCATTCAGATTGACACCATCAAGTTCAAGAATAGTCTCCTTAGTGATCTTGAAGAGAAACTTCAAAGGGAGAAAAGGATAGTGGTTAGTTACTCTAAGCCAAGTACTGTGTTGCCCCTGATATACTCCTTCTCCTCTCAAAAGGGTAAGAAGGGGTTGGGATTCAAGGGAAGCACAAGAGTTGCCTATTCTAAAGGGAAAGACAAAATACCACCTCAGCCTATGGCAACCAAGCCTCCCATTCCTTTTAGGAAAGTTCAGTTGCCTTCAAACAGGTATGACCAGGAAAACATCTATGGTCATTGGATGAATGGTAGATCCACTTGTGTGAACACAGATGTTCACAACTATGGTGGAAGATATAGTAGGGCAATGAGTGCCTTTAAGAATCCCCATGAGGAAATTCCAATGGCCCATCATGGACCATTTTTCTTTGGTGCACCAAACCCCTCACTCAAGAATAAGGCAGTGCCCTTCACTCAAGACCATCCAACAAAGACCCAGACCAAGGGTAAGTCTATCAGTAGGATAGATCTGACTATCTATGATGCTATAAATAGCCCGTCCTATGCAAAGAAGACTACTGTAAATGACATTCAGAGCAAGCCAAGAAAGTCTACTGAAAGACTCACCTTCAGTCAGATCCTTGCTGAAAGAAACTTGAAGAAGGCTGCTTCTCCTCTTCCTTCTATACAGTTAGTAGTTAACCAAACTGCAGGACCTGGTTAGAAAAGAAGATATAACATTAATGAGTGTCAGTGCTATGGTAAGGTGGGGCATTTTGCCCTAGATTGCTGGAACAATCCAAGTGTGCCTAGAGCAAATGTTAGTCTTCCTGTCAGAAATCTATAGGAAAACAGTTTCTGTTTCATAATAAATAGAACTTAGGACCTAATAAATATTTGGGTCCTAAGGTAAGGTAATTTATGTGCTGTAGGTTAGTCCAAGTGATCATACTCCTATATGGTACTTGGATAGTGGTTATTCCAAACACATGACTGGAACAAGGAGCAATCTAAAGGAGTACACTCCAGTGAAGGATGGATCCAAAGTTATCTTTGGTGGTTCAGATAGAGGAGTGATAAGAGGCTATGGTAAGATTACCAATGGAATAGTCAACATCTCAAAAGTGGCATATGTTGAAGGGTTGCAACACAACCTGATAAGCATAAGCCAACTCTATGATCTTGGCTATGTCATTGAATTCCACAAGGACGAGTGCCAAATTTAGAGGTCAAGTGATCAAGATGTTATCTTTACAAACACTAGGAGTGGAAATGTTTATTGCTTAAACTTTTTTTGTCTTAATAAAGACTCTCCAATATGTCTAGTTGCAAATGAGAAAGTATCATATTGTGTACAATGACACAAGAGACTAATTCATTTGAATTATAAGACTATTGACAAGCTCTTTAGTGAAGAGCTAATTAGGAATGGTCCTAAGATGAAATGCACCAAGGAAGGCATTTGTTCTGTATGTCAAAAGGGAAAGCAGACCAAAGCTTCCTTCAAGAGCATTGGGACCAAAGACTCTATGGGGTATTTATACCTCCTGCATATAGACTTATTTAGTCCTATGCAAGTTCATAGTCTAGGTAGGAAAGTCTAAACCTTTGTGGTGGTTGATGACTATTCTAGGTTTGCTTGGGTTTTCTTTCTTAAGAAAAAGTCTAAAACCCTTGATATCTTTAAGACATTTGTCAAGTAAATTCAGAATGAGCTAGACAGTACTGTGATCAAAATCAGAAGTGACCATGAGATTGAATTCTAGTCTAAAAGCATGACAAGGTTCTGTGAAGAGCAATGGATTCATCAAGAATTTTCTTCTCCAAGAACACCCTAGCAAAATAGGATTATTGAGAGGAAAAATAGAACTCTCATAGAGGATGGTAGGACCTTGCTAAGTGACATATCTCTCCCATTATATTTCTGGGTTGAGGCAGTAAATTATGCATGTCATGTCCTTAATCGAGCCTCAATCACCAAGAGCCATAAGAAGACTCCCTATGAGATTATGAAGGGCAAAAAACCAAACATGGCCTATCTCAAGATCTTTGATAGCAAGTGATATATGTTGAATAATTGGAAGTCCTATGTGACTAAGTTTGCTGCCAAGTCCTATGATGGAATTTTTGTTGGGTACAATAATCATAGTAAGGCCTATATGATCTACAACTTGGAAAGTCAAGTTGTAGAAGAGTCTATTAATGTAGTTTTTGATAAGTCAACTATGATTAACAATGAGATGCCAAGCTTATCTTCTAGTCCTACAGGTATAGAGCTAATGATGGACAAGCTAACCATAAAGGAAGCTTCTCCAGTAGTCCAAGATGGAGTGGATATTCTAGAAGAAGGGCAAGGCACACTTGAAGTGGATGGAGATCAACAAGATGCAACCACTGAAGCTGATGCTGAAGGAAGACTGCCTCTAGCTGTCAGGCATCTAAGAGATCATCTAAGACACCAGATTATTAGTGATGTCAACCAAGGAGTGGTGACAAGGAGCAGAAGTCTAAATACATCTTATACTTAAGTTTTCTATCACAGGTTGAGCCCAAGAGATTTGAAGAGGCCAACATAGATTAGTTCTAGATTGTAGCAATGTAAGAGGAACTGAACCAGTTTAAGAGATGTAAGGTCTGGAAGCTGGTTCCCAGACCACAAGGTCATAATGTCATTGGAGTCAAGTGGATTTACAGGAATAAACTTGATGAAAATGACATTATAATCAAGAAAAAGGCTAGGCTGGTAGCTAAGGGGTACATACAAGAAGAAGGTATTGACTTTGATCAAACCTTTACCCCTGTAGCAAGATTGGAAGCCATCAGACTCTTCCTTGAATATGCTGCATACAAAGGATTTAAAGTCTACCAGATGGATGTGAAGTCAGCCTTCCTGAATGGTGACTTAAAGTAGGAAGTCTATGTTGAACAATCGCTAGGTTTTGTTGATTCTAACTCCCCTAATTTTGTTTATAGACTTAGGAAAGCTCTATATGGGTTGAAGTAAGCCCCTAGAGCATGATATGAGACATTGTCTAGCTTCTTCATTAAGAACAAATTCTCAAGGGGGAAGATAGACAAAACCCTATTCCTATGGGAATCTAAGGGCAAGATCATTCTAGTCAAAATTTATGTAGATGACATAATTTTTAGGTCTACTGATGACAACCTTTGCAGGAAATTTGCTAAACTTATGCAAGGGAAGTTTGAGATGAGCAATATGGGTGAGCTTAAGTTCTTCTTAAGGCTCCAAGTAAGGCAGACTGAAAATGGATTGTCCATATATCATTCTAAGTTTACTAGAGAGTTAATTAAAAAGTTTGGAATGGAGAGTGCCTCTACCATGAAAACTCCCTTGGGGCCAAGTATGCCTATAGACAAATATGAGGCATGTAAACCTGTTGATGAAACTTTGTATAGAGGTATAATTGGCTCTGTTCTATATCTGACTACTAGTAGGCCAAACATCATGTATGTTATATATGTTTGTGCTAAATATAAGGCTAGCCCTAAAAAATCTCACTACTCTGCTGCTGAGAGGATTTTGAGGAATCTTAAGGACACACCAGATCTTGGCACCTATCAGTTCCTAGGAGGAAGACTTGTGTCTTAGAGTAGTAAGAAGCAGACCAGTGTGGCTATTTCCACATCTGAGTCTGAGTATATCTCAGCAGGAAGTTGCTGTGGATCCAGCATCAGCTCCAAGACTACAACATCCAGATAAGTAACACTCCCATGTATTGTGATTCAACTAGTGCAATCTCTATTGCTAGGAATCCTTTCTCATACAACAGGACTAAGAACATAGAGATTAGGTATCATTTTGTTAGGGAGTATGTGGAAAAGGAAGAAATTATTCTCAAGTTTGTCCCAACAGATAAGCAAGTGGCAGACATCATTAAGTCACTAGATGAAGTCAAGTTCAACACCTTCAAGTTTGAATTGGGTATGTTAAACTTGGTATAGCTTCAGTTGCTCCTAATTGTGTTTTGTTGCAGGGCTCACTTTTCTTGCAGGTAGATAAGTCTTTCAATTGGTATCAAGACTGTCAAGTCTTTCAAATGGTATCAAGACTTAGATGGACTCAAGTGCCTAGTAAAGAGAAGGACAATAGATGCTCCTGTTGAGGGGGAACAAGTCAAGTTGCTCCTATTGAGGGGGAGCAAACACAGCAGTTGCATGAACAAGTTCAGCTTCCTTGACATTGCACAAACTGAGGGGGAGATCAACCCTAATGGATGGTTGTTGTTGTGAAGTCACTACTGCTGCTTAAAAGATAATGCTGCTGCAGGAGAAGAGGAAAAGCCAGCACGTCCCTGACTACAACTGCATTCTATAGAAGTTTTAAGTAGTATGAGGAGTGGCATTAGCTTAAGTGGATAACTGATAGCAGCTATCTCAATTGGCTCAATGGACCACTCATGTGTCAAGTGGCTATAGTGATGTGTTGTATCAGTAGTATCAACACAAGAAGTATGATATGTAGTCAAGTAGTTTCATCACTAGGATAATTTCTTAAGTGGTATCAACACAAGATTTTGTCTAGGATCAAGAGATAAATTCTCTGGTGCATGATCCTTTAAACTCCCTCATTAGATAATTTTTTTAAGAAGATAGAAAGGGGGAGATGCGGACAATACCCTAAACCCCAAAGGGGGAGGTGTGGGCAATAGTATGGGCAATACATTACATGACCAGGTCATGTTAAGTCAGTGCAAATTACTTGGAAAAATTCAAGTAGTATGATGAGTGCAATGAATGCATATTGGGCCATTGCATATTATTTTATGACCTCCAAGTGGCATGAGGAAAGTGCTTCTAATGGTATGAGTAAAGTGCTCAATTTAAGTACTTCTAATGGCATGAGGAAAGTTCTTCTAATGGTATGAGGAAAGTGCTATATTTAAGTTTTAAGTGATATGAGGAAAGTGCATATTACTTAAGCAAATGCTCAAGTGGTATGAGAAAGCAATGATTTGACATATTGAGTCAATGCATTTAAATGGAGAACATTGAATTGTTATGCTGGAATGAGAAAGATACATCTGCTAGCTTACAACTACTTTGAATTTTTAGGTGGTATGAGAAAGCTACACCTGCTAGCTTACAACTACTTTGAGCTTATATGCTTTATGTGAAAATGGTTCTTAGTATTGTTGTGTGTTCTGCCTTCTTCAAATAGGGGAGATTGTTGGGAATATTTCCCTCAATGTTCCCTAGATTTGAAGAGGCATCACAATCAATACTAAGAGAATAATTGTATTTGATGTTATTCAAGTTCATTATGTGCAGGATGTTCCTTGGAACAAGTTTAGACAAGTTGTCTAAGTGATTGTGACAGGTGGTCACAAGGTAGAAAGGTGGAGATATAAAAATTTGTCTAAGTCCACAGGCATTGAGTGATGCCAGTTCACTCAACGCCAGTTGTTAAGGAAGGATATATGAAAGACAAATTTGCGGCTAAGTCTACGGGCATTGAGTGAAGGCAATTCACTCAACGCCATATAGCAAGAGGCGTCGAGTAAAGCTAAGTCTGTTAAAGCTTCAGCATTGGCAAGGTAGAAATTCGACTAAGTCCAGAATCGTTGAGTGAGGATAGCTCACTCAACGAACAGAAGTGTTGAGTCAAGATCAAGAAGTCAAATCATTTGAAGAATCTATCAAGAATACTGGCTAAGTCCAAAGCATTGAGTGAGGACAGCTCACTCAATCCCCAAAGAAGAAGGCGTCAACAGAGAAATGATCAGTCAAAGCTTAAGAAGAGATAGATAGAAAAATCCATCTAAGTCCATATGCGTTGAGTGAGAACAACTAACTCAACACAAGCTCATCAAGAAAATCGGCAAAGTACAGAAGCGTTGAGTGATGAAGGCTCACTCAACGCATTCATAAAGAGAAATCTAGCTAAGTACAGAAGCGTTGAGTGAAGCTAGTTCACTCAACGCCTCAGTGTGAAGGCATGCAGTCAGTGAAGTGGCTAAGTCTCGAAGCATTGAGTGATGAAGGTTCACTCAATGCACTCAACGCTTGGCATTACATAAGAAAATGGTTAAGTCCAAATTCATTAAGTGAAGTCAGTTCACTCAATGCACTCAACGCCTAGCAGTGTAGAGATATTGGCTAAGTCCAAATTCGTTGAGTGATGAAGGTTCACTAAATGCCTGGCTGTGCAAAATATTTGACTAAGGGTTTTTGCGCTGAGTGAAGGTTATACACTCAACACACTCAACGACTGGGATGAAACTGTCAATTTTGCTAAGTCCACAGATGCTGATGTCAGCAAGTGTCAGCAAAGTTCAAAGTCATTGTGGGAAGTCCACAATACATGACAAATGGCGTCTTAGGCAGGGGCGGACCCACATAGGGCCCAGTGTGGGTGACCGCCCACACTGGTTTTTAAAAATATCATTTATCAATAGTTGAATACATAATTTATTTATTTGGCAGATATAAAAAACTATATATATATATATATCATGAATAAATTCAAGTAAGCATCTTAGCTAAGTTGGTAGAGTGTCTGATATCTAACTATAAGTGTTGGGTACATTGGAAAATGTGTACCTGATTTGAAGAAGCCTAACTTAGCTTAATAATATACATCAAGGTGTATTTGATGTTGTTTTAAGTTGACATATGCAGGTGAAGAAGTATTAAAGAATACAGGAAATTATTCTAAGTCCATGTGTCGACACCTGAAGAAATTGTGTCGACACTTCAGAATAATTGTGTCGACACTTGAAGGAAGCTGTGTCGACACAGAGAAAGATAGTCGACCACATTTGTGTCGACACTGGGAAGCAGTGTCGACTCACAGAAAGATAGTCGACCACATTTGTGTCGACACTGGGAAGCAGTGTCGACTAACTGAAAGATAGTCGATCTCAACTTTGTCGACACTGGGAGGATGTGTCGACATATTGAGACAGAGTCGACACACATTGGCAGAAGTCAACAATACTTGTGTCGACACCAGAAGACTGAGTCGACACATATTGGCAGGATTAACATTTGCTGAGTCGACACCTGAAGGCAGAGTTGACACATATTGAGTTCTGAATCTACAACAACTGTGTCGACACACAGGACTTGTGTCGACACACTGCCAAGTCAAGACTAAGTTATTTTCTGAAGAAAGATGAAGTGTTGAGTCGACACAAATTCTCTGTGTCGACTCATTCTCAAGATGAAGTTCTGAAGAAGCTGTGTCGACTTAAATGCAAACTTGTCGACATCATCAAAGGCTGTGTCGACACCAAAGTTACTTGTGCCGACACATATAGACAGTTGGTCTCGACACTTCCTGACAGTCTGTCTCAACACTTTGCTGACCAAGACTAAGGCACAGGATCTGTTTGAAGAATTGACAGCTGTGGGTTGCAGCCAGTTAACTGATGTTGTCAGACTCGTCAGAAGACAGTTATAAACCGGATCAGCCGGTTACCATTAAGAAGGTCTATAAATAGACAGATTCAGAGAGAAGTAACAAGAGATTGAATTTTGGCAATCAATTTGAGAAATCAAATCAAGAAGGAGTAATACACAAAAGAAGATCTTCATCAGAAGATCTAAGAAGACGATCTCAGGATCGATCTAAGAAGATTTCTATCAAGAATTTAGAAGTGTCATCAAAGGTGTTGGATAGAGAGAGATTCAGCCATTTGAAGAAGAAGAAGGAAGCCATCACTGGTTTCTCAAGAAGCTGTTTGGGAAATCAACTCAGCTAAGTTCAGATTCAAGAAGCTTTGAAGAAAGCTCAGATTCAGTTGATTTTATTCTTCAGCTGATCAAGAACTGCCTTGTCCTTCTCTCTCTCATCAAGGGCAAGTTAATACAAACTTCTTTTCTAATTTCTGTAGGATCTGTCAATACAGATCTGAGTTGTAAGCCTGTGTTATAAAGGTTGAGTGTAGGAGAGTTGATCTCTGAGTGGTAGGGCTGTTTGCCTGAGTGTAGGAGAAGGTTCTTCTCTGAGTTGTAGGCCTTGTGATAAGGCTGAGGTAGGGCTGTTGAGCCTGAGTTGTAGGAACCTTTTCAGGTTCTGAGCTGTAGGATCTGTGGATCTGAGTAAAGAGGAAGTTTGGCCGAATCTAGCATACTGCTAGATAGGTGAAGGGGGAAAGTGGACGTACCCAAACCTTGGGGAACCACTATAAAACTGTGTGCAATCTGTGTTGTATGATTTTCTGTGATTCCTGTGCTGAGTGTATAAATTCTGTAATTGAATTCTGCCTAAAAGTGTAAACAAGCATAAGAACCTATTCACCCCCCTCTAGGTGTTTAGGTTGTCTTGAAAGTAAAACTATCAAGTGGTATCAGAGGGAGGTTCCTCAAAAAGGACTTAACAGTCTGAGGTAGATCTGAATGGCAGAATCAAGATTCAAGAAGATGGGTTCTGGAGAAAATCACAAGGAGTTAGGGTCAATGAAGTTACCCATCTGCAGGAAGGAAATCTTTGGAATTTGGAAAGAAAGAGTCAGATTGTTCATGGAAGCATCTGACCCAAGAATATACATCACAGTTCAGGAAGGACCCTTCATTCCAATGAAGGTATCAGTTCTTGATGCTAATATTCAAACTCCAAAGAGTTATTCTGAAATGACCAAGGATGAAATCATTTTGGCAACCATGGACAAGAGAGCTCAGAATATTATTGTGAGTGCCATAGATGATTCTACATTTCAGAATCTGATTCACTGCAAGACCTTCAAAGAAATGTGGGACACCTTGATTGTCTACATGGAGGGATCTGAAGAAGTAAGACAGGATAGGAAGTCTATGCTCAACCAGGAATATGAAAGTTTTAGACAAGGAAAAACTGATAGCATAACTGAATGCTATAAGAAATTCTATAGAATTGTGAATGAGTTAATGTCCTATGGAAGAGTCTTCAGTACCTATGAACTGAATGACAAATTCTTAAGATCCTTGACAAAGGATTGGGACACAAAGATCTGTGCCATAAGAGAAGTGGCTAAACTGGCAGAGATTTCTCCTCCAACCTTGTTTGGAAAGTTGCTATCCTATGAAATGCAACTTATGGTGAGGAAGGAGGAGGAAAAGAATTCAAAAGGAGAGCATAGAGAGAAGACAGTGGCCTTCAAGGCAGAAGCCACTAGAAAGAATAGGAGGATATCATCATCTCCTCCTAAGGAAGTTGAAGAAGTTAGTTCTGAAAATTCAGAGAATCAGGGTTCAGAAAGCTGTGAGTTAGATGCAGATTTTGCTGCATTTACAAGGCAGTTCCAAAGATTCTTAAAGAAGAAGCAGTGGAGGTCTAGGCCCTCCTCATTACAGCAAGTTGATGACTATTATCAGAAGAAAAAGTCATCAAGGAAAGAGAAGAGCAGAACAAAGCCCAGCAAGGCCACTACTTTAAAGATTGTCTGTTATTGTTGCAATAGGCCTGGACATGTAGTGGCTGACTGTCCTGATAAGAGAAAGGAGTCATCAGACAAGAAGAAGACTTATCAAAAGGGCAAGAAGGAAAAATACTTTGTTGCAAAGAAGGAAAAGAGCCTAACAGATCAATCAACTTCAGAATCAGAAGCTAAAGCATATATTGGACTGTATGCTGCTACTGAAGAAGAGGAGTTCATGCAATTGCTAGACTCCATCTATGAACAAGAGGATCATCAGTGCATGGGACTGATGGTAGGAGTAGAAGAAGACATGTGCCAGAATCAGTCTGGTCCTAGTAAGGTACTATGTCCTTCAATAAAATCTGTTTGTAGTACAAGTGCAGAATCAGCTACATCTGCATCAAGTGATGTAGATGCATTTGAATCTGAAGGAGATGTCTATCAATTGATAGATAAGTATGGGGACTTGTTGCAGGCCCTTAAGAAAAGCAAGAACCTGGTTAAATCTCAGGCTTAGGAAATTGCTGATCTAAGGGTAGCTGCAACTGAGTTAGAGAAAGTAATTGATCAGAAGTTAAATGAAATTGCCAAGCTGAAGAATATAACTATTATTCAGATGGGCACAATTAATTATACCAATGATCAAGTGAAGAGTCTGGAGGCCAGATTAAGAATAGAAAAAGATTTAGTGGCTAGTTACTCTAAGCCAAAGTCTGTCTTACCCTTGATAGATGAATTTGTGACTCAAAAGGGTAAGGCAGGATTAGGATTCAAAGGTAACCCCAGGGCAGCCCAATTCAAGAGGAAAGGCAAAGCTCCTGTCAAGCCACTAAACCTTTCAGTCCCTATTAAGTTTAGAAAGGTGCAAGTGCCTTCTAACCAATATGATCATGAAAATATTCATGGTCATTTTATGACTAATGTTCTGATTAACAAGGGTGTAAATGCCAACAGGCCTATCCATGTTCATAAACCCAATGGTTATAAGAAATCAGTGGGTAAAGCTGCTGCAGCACCAGCAATGGACATAAATTCTTCTATCAAGGGTGTATCTAGATCTAGATACAATAAGTTTGAATATTGGTGCTGTGGCAAGAGAGGCCATTTTGCATTAGACTGCTGGCATAACACAAGTGTTAGAAAGAACAATAGTCTACCTGTTAGAAGAGATAATGGTAGCTTTGTTAATGCTAACCTGAACCAAGGTCCCAAGACTTTCTTGGGTTCTAAGGGTAAGTAAATCTGTGTTGCAGGAAAGTCCAAGTGGCCATGCCCCTATTTGGTACTTGGACAGTGGTTGTTCCAGGCATATGACTGGGACAAAGGGGCTGCTGAAGGAGTATACATCTGTCAAAGATGGACCTAAAGTGATCTTTGGTGGATCTGAAAAAGGAATCATCAAAGGTTTGGTAACATTTCTTCTAACCTAATTACTATCACCCAAGTGGCTTATGTAAAAGGTTTGAAACACAATCTAATAAGCATAAGCCAGCTGAGTGATTTAGGATATGACATTTCATTTGTTAAGGATGGATGTCATATCAAAAGGTCAAGTGATCAAGAGATCATATTGAATGGGTATAGGAAGAGAAATGTATATTGTCTTAATTTGGTATGTGAGAATAAGGCTTCTCCCATCTGTCTTGTAGCTGATGAAAATGCTTCTCATTGTGTTAAGTGGCACAAGAGATTGGCTCATCTTAACTACAAGACAATTGGCCAACTCTTTAGCAAAGAGTTAGTGAGGAATGGTCCTCAAGTTAAGTGTATAAAGGAAGGAATATGCTCAGTTTGTCAAAAGGGCAAGCAGACAAAATCCTCCTTTCATAGCCTTGAAAACAAGGATTCTGTGAGGTGCTTATACCTCTTGCATATGGATCTTTTTTGTCCTATGCCAGTTCATAGTCTAGGTAGGAAGGTCTACACTTTTGTGGTTGTAGATGACTATTCTAGATTTACATGGGTGTTCTTTCTGAGATAGAAATCAGAAACCCCAAGTGTCTTACTCAATTTTGTGAAGCAAATTCAGAATGAACTGAATAGTACAGTGATCAAACTTAGAAGTGACCATGGTACTGAGTTTCAATCTGAAAGCATGACAAAGTTATGTGAAGACTTTGGGATTTTCCAAGAGTTCTCCTCACCTAGAACACCACAGCAAAATGGCATTGCTGAAAGAAAGAATAGAACATTAATTGAAGCTGGTAGAACACTATTGAGTGACACCTCTCTTCCAGAATATTTCTGGGCTGAGGCAGTAAACACTGCTTGTCATGTAATCAATAGGGCTTCTATCACCAAAAGCCACAAAATGACTCCCTATGAGATTATGAAAGGCAGAAAACCAAATCTATCATACTTTAGGATCTTTGGTTGCAAGTGTTATATACTTAACAATGGCAAGTCATATTTGACTAAGTTTGCTGCCAAATCCCAGGATGGGATATTTGTTGGGTACAGCACAAATAGTAAGGCCTATAGAGTCTTCAACTTGACTACTCAAGTTGTAGAGGAGTCTGTTCATGTTGTATTTGATGAAACAAGATTAATCAACTGTGAGTTGTCTTGTAGATCAAATGATTCAACAGGTATAAGCAAAAGTATAGACAAACTCTCCATTGCTGAAGCAACAAAGGAAGATGAAGCATTGGAAAATGAAGGCTATTGTCCAGGGGGAGTACAAGACTCAATAGGAGCTGATGAAAACCAAGAGGTTCAGCATGAAGAAGGAGCTGGAGATGTTCAACAAGAAAGGAATCTACCTCCAGCTACAAGACATTTAAGAGATCATCCAACTGATCAGATTATAGGTGATCCAAGACAGGGAGTGCAGACTAGAAGCAAAAATCAAAGCACAGACCTGCATTCAAGTTTCCTGTCTCAAATGGAGCCTAAGAAGTTTGAAGAAGCCATCCAAGACCAGCACTGGACTGATGCTATGCAAGAGGAGCTGAATCAATTTAGAAGGTGCAATGTCTGGGAGCTTGTTCCTAAACCAAGAGGCCACAACATAATTGGCACAAAGTGGATTTATAGGAACAAATTGGATGAGAGTGGAATAATAGTGAAGAATAAAGCAAGATTGGTTGCAAAAGGATACAGGCAGGAAGAAGGGATTGACTTTGATCAAACCTTTGCCCCAGTAGCAAGGCTGGAGGCAATCAGAATGTTCCTTGCCTATGCAGCCTATCAAGACTTCAAAGTGTACCAGATGGATGTGAAATCAACATTCCTGAATGGTGATTTAAAAGAGGAAGTCTATGTAGAGCAGCCATCAGGTTTTGTAGATCCTCTTAAACCTGATTATGTCTATAAGCTTAGAAAAGCTTTGTATGGGTTAAAGCAAGCCCCAAGGGCTTGGTATGAAATCCTGTCTACTTTCCTTATTGAGAATAAATTCTCAAGAGGAAAAATAGACAAAACTCTATTCCTTAGGGAATCCAAAGGTAAGATCATCTTAGTTCAGATCTATGTTGATGACATAATCTTTGGATCTACTGAAAACAACCTTTGTAAAAAGTTTGCCAAACTTATGCAAGGGAAGTTTGAGATGAGCAGTATGGGGGAACTTAAGTTCTTCTTGGGACTCCAAGTAAGACAGACTGATGATGGCCTATCCATATCCCAGTCTAAGTTCACCAAAGAATTAATTAAGAAGTATGGTATGGAGTCATCCTCCACTATGAGAACTCCTATGGGAACAAGTATGCCTATATGCAAAGATGATGCAGGTAAACCTGTTGATGAATCTTTGTATAGAGGAATAGTTGGCTCACTACTATATCTCACTGCTAGTAGACCAGATATTATGTATGCTACATGTGTCTGTGCTAGGTACCAAGCCTGCCCTAAAGAATCTCATTATATTGCAGTCAAAAGGATTCTGAGATATCTTAAGGGCACACCTAATCTAGGCCTTTGGTACCCTAGGAATAGAGATTTTCTACTAACAGGTTATTCAGATGCAGACTTTGCAGGCTGTAGAGAGGATAGAAAGAGTACAACAGGTACTTGTCAATTCTTGGGAGGAAGATTGATATCTTGGAGTAGTAAGAAGCAGACCAGTGTGGCTATATCCACAGCTGAGTCAGAATATGTTGCTGCTGGCAGCTGCTGTGCATAACTATTGTGGATACAGCATCAGCTTAAAGATTATGGTATTCAAGTAAGTAGAACACCTCTTTTGTGTGATTCTAAGAGTGCAATTTTTATTGCTAATAATCCTGTTTCTCATAGTAGAACTAAGCATATAGAAATTAAATACCATTTTCTTAGAGAACATGTAGAAAGAGAAGACATCACATTGGAATTTGTTAAAACAGATTATCAAATAGCAGATGTATTTACTAAGCCACTGGATGAAACAAAATTCAATAAATTTAAAATTGAATTAGGCATGCTGACCATTGATTAGTTTATCAACAAACTTACAAGTAACATATTAGATTATCAAGTGGTCTCAAGTGGTATTGACAAAAACAGAAATTGGCTAAGTAAAATAGTGTCGACACATTCAGTGATAATGTGTCGACTCAGTGAAGTCATGACGACTAGTCAGAGAATATGTGTCGACACAAAGAATTTGTGTCGACACTTAAGAATCAAATAGTCGACTCATCCAAGAATGTAGTGTCGACTTCACCAGAATAGTGGTGTCGACACTTACAGATTTTGTGTCGACACTTATCCTAGAGTCGACACAGAATTTCTGATGCTCTACTATGTCTCTCAGGTGTCGACATATCCACAATTGGTGTCGACACATAGTAGACAGATTTGTTGTCGAGACAATAGAAGTTTGTGTCGACACATTCCATCTGTGTCGACACATATAGACTGTTTTTGCCCGCCTTTTGATCTTCTTTCAATAGAAGGTATAAATAGGTCAAGAACTTATTCTGTCGACACGCTTACAAGGTTTTCGAGACTGAAACCCTGTGTCAACATTCTCTCTCTCTCTTCTCTCAAGCTTTCTCGTCTGATCATTGGCTCCAAAGGTTGCAGATAACGTCAATGAAGGATATGAGTTGGTGCGCAATGGCTTTGCGGATGCCCCGACAGATGTCAAAGGATTGTCAATCTAATTTCTGAGTCTGGATTAGAGTTTCTAGTTTCCGAACCGACAAAGATCTGGAAGAAGGAGGTGATTGAATTCTTTACCTCTGCATCAGTGGATTCAGATGGTCTCAAGATCAAAGCCACAGTTCATGGGTCAAAGGTGAAAATTACCCCAAGAAGTTTAAGAAAGATTCTCCAATTACCTATCATTGAGAATGAAGAAGAAGTCCCTGCTTCTAAGTCAAGAGAGGCTCTCCAATGGTGTGGATTGGATCCAACCCTGAAGATTGGAGCTGCTTTCAACAGAAAAGGGATGAATCGACAAGGAAAATTTTTATCTGAAGTGGTTGGCAAGGTGATTCTGTGCAAACCAGGAGGACATGATAGGATTTCAGCCTATATGTTCAGCCTAATGACCAGAATTGTGTTTACAATTCCAACTGACTAGTCAGCTGTAATATTTGATAAAATCAAGGAAGGAATCAAGAAGCCAAATCTGGCTAGAATTATGAGTTTATACCTGATTGGAGTGATCCCTGAGGTTATGCAACAACTGCCTGGGACAAAGATTAATCACATGAGGAAAATGGATACAAGATTATTTTCAAGGTGGGATAGGGTGCTGTCTAAAGATGTGCCTGATGAGAGCAGGCAGGACACCCCTGTGAGATCCCCTGCACATGATCTAAGCACTGCCCAGCATCAAGAAGAGCAGGTGAGAAAGCAGGTTGAAGATCAGCCTGAGTCTGTTCAAGCTCACACTCCTGCCCAGAATGTATCTACTTCTGAACAGGTAAAGGGAGAGCAAGTGAGTTTTTCTGCCAAGGTCATTCCTAATATTTTTACTCCTGCACAGGTACAGGGGGAGCAAGTGCATTCTCCTACCCCAGGAAATTCGACATACTGAACAAGTGCAGGAGGTGCAAATGTCTGACCATGTGCAAGAGGAAGACCAAATTGATCTATCAAAAGATTTGAATATTGCAGATCTGGATGATTCAACATCTGTTCCAACTCAGAAGGAATACACTCTAGATGAGTTATTTCCAAATGTTGAAATTGCTACTGATATAGTAGAGGAGGAGCAAGATATTGAGAAGGTACTAGACATGGAGATAGAGCAAGAAATAGAGAAAGAGCAAGAAATTGAGGTGGAGCAAGAAGTTGAGGGGGAGCCTGTGCATGTTGAGGCTGAACAACAAGGCACTGAGACAGATATTCCTCTTCTTTCTCCTGACAGAGTTCAAATTGACAGTTCATCTGATTTTGAGAATGAAGAAGCCAGACTGGCTAAGAAGAAAAAGCTCATGGTCTTTAAGAGAAGGAGCAAAAGCTATAAGCAGACTCTACAGACTACAACTCTCCAATCTCCTTCTGAATTCAATTATAACAAGTTTATGGTAGATTTGCAAGTTAAGTTAGATGACCACAGGTTGGCTGTTGAGAAGTATGTTGATGAGAGCAATAAATCCCTTCAATTTGACTTGGCTCAAGATATTAAATCTATTAGATTTGAAGTAAATATGAATAAGAAGGAGATGACAGATTGCTTCCATAAGGGAGGTAATGCTGTGGTGTTTTTGGCTAAACAACAGCAGTCTATCATCCCTAAAGTGGATGATATTGTTTTAAAGCAAGGTTATGTTTTGGAGAATCAGCTGAGGATGAATGATAATTTGGCTGAATCTCACCAAGAAATTATTGATGAGTTGAAAAAGACTACTACAGGGCTGACTGAAGCAAGAGCAAAGGAGATGGAAGAGTTTAATAAGAAACTTCAAGATGCCATTGAATCAGTTAAAACTGCTATCACCACATCTCAAAAGGACATATCTGACAAGCTTCAAAGGTTGAAACCCTATTTTAAAGAGGGTGTGAATTATCTGGATGGCCAGATCAGATTTCAGAAGGAAGATCTAAGAGATCATATTACCAGAGAAGTCATAAAGGGGGAGAGGTTGTTAGTTCATGCTGGCTCAGAGCACACCAAATGGGTGACAAATAGTATTCGAGCCACATTGGGATATCCACCTTTGTGTGATGATGCTATGGTGGCTGAGTCAGGAATTCAAACAGGTCTACTTGAAGGCAATCCACCTGAGATTGCCCAAGTCATTTTCCCTCCTCCAGATTTTGATATGATTGATCAGCAAATTCAGGATATGTATAGTCCTCCAAAGGAGGTTACCAAGGTTATTATTGAAAAAGTTGATAAGCCTGATGCCAACTTGAAAGAACAGCAAGATGCTCTACTATCCAAGACAAGATTTAGAGAGCAGGCTGAACTTAAGCTAGATTTTGAGCAGTGGAGCCCTACTTCAAGAAATATTATACTAACTGCATGGAAGGCTGTAAAGGACCAAGAACATGAAAGAGGAAAGTGGTATAATGAAATGGAATGGCAAAAGTTTCAAGCTAGGCAGGAAGCCATAGTACAGTTCAGGAGAAAAGCCAAGATGGGAAGGCTGCCACCAGATGCTCAGGAGCCGAGCAAGTACTTTCCAAAGCCCTTTCATTACTTTGAAAGGCAAAGGCTCAAGGAAGAAGCACAGAAGAAAGCTGAGCTAAAAGGCAAGAAGCCAATTGAAGTTGCTGAAGCTCCTGTGAAGGCTCAAATCCAATCTGGCAAAGGAATTGTCATAAAAGAGCCTGATCAGTCTTAGTTCTAAGTTCTTTAAAATGTGTTTTGTAATGTTTTGTTTAATCATTCAATGTAAACATCTGTAATCAAACATTACCAAGTTATAAACAAAATTTTGTTTGGAATCACATATTCATGTTCACTCTGTGATGAATTGTTAATATTTTGTTTATATTAAGTATTCCTGTAATGTCATACATCATCATATTTTTCTTTTATATAAATGGTGTATATCATTAACTAAAAGGGTTATGACTTCTACAAATAGGGGGAGATTGTTGGGTACATTGGAAAATGTGTACCTGATTTGAAGAAGCCTAACTTAGCTTAATGATATACATCAAGGTGTATTTGATGTTGTTTTAAGTTGGCATATGCAGGTGAAGAAGTATTAAAGAATACAGGAAATTATTCTAAGTCCATGTGTCGACACCTGAAGAAATTGTGTCGACACTTCAGAATAATTGTGTCGACACTTGAAGGAAGCTGTGTCGACACAAAGAAAGATAGTCGACCACATTTGTGTCGACTCTGGGAAGCAGTGTCGACTCACAGAAAGATAGTCGACCACATTTGTGTCGACACTGGGAAGCAGTGTCGACTAACTGAAAGATAGTCGATCTCAACTTTGTCGACACTGGGAGGATGTGTCGACACATTGAGACAGAGTCGACACACATTGGCAGAAGTCAACAATACTTGTGTCGACACCAGAAGACTTAGTCGACATATATTGGCAGGATTGACATTTGCTGAGTCGACACCTGAAGGCAGAGTCGACACATATTGAGTTCTGAATCTACAACAACTGTGTCGACACACAGGACTTGTGTCGACACACTGCAAAGTCAAGACCAAGTTATTTTCTGAAGAAAGATGAAGTGTTGAGTCGACACAAATTCTCTGTGTCGACTCATTCTCAAGATGAAGTTCTGAAGAAGCTGTGTCGACTTAAAGGCAAACTTGTCGACATCATCAAAGGCTGTGTCGACACC
This sequence comes from Platanthera zijinensis, assembly GCA_039513925.1. NCBI lineage: Eukaryota > Viridiplantae > Streptophyta > Magnoliopsida > Asparagales > Orchidaceae > Platanthera > Platanthera zijinensis. Next base: position 41,116,446 of record CM077094.1, read on the forward strand.
AAAGTTACTTGTGCTGACACATATAGACAGTTGGTCTCGACACTTCCTGACAGTCTGTCTCAACACTTTGCTGACCAAGACTAAGGCACATGATCTGTTTGAAGACTTGACAGCTGTGGGTTGCAGCCAGTTAACTGATGTTGTCAGACTCGTCAGAAGACAGTTATAAACCGGATCAGCCGGTTACATTAAGAAGGTCTATAAATAGACAGATTCAGGGAGAAGTAACAAGAGATTGAATTTTGGCAATCAATTTGAGAAATCAAATCAAGGAGTAATACACAAAAGAAGATCTTCATCAGAAGATCTAAGAAGACGATCTCATGATCGATCTAAGAAGAGTTCTATCAAGAATTCAGAAGTGTCATCAAAGGTGTTGGATAGAGAGAGATTCAGCCATTTGAAGAAGAAGAAGGAAGCCATCACTGGTTTCTCAAGAAGCTGTTTGGGAAATCAACTCAGCTAAGTTCAGATTCAAGAAGCTTTGAAGAAAGCTCAGATTCAGTTGATTTCATTCTTCAGCTGATCAAGAACTGCCTTGTCCTTCTCTCTCTCATCAAGGGCAAGTTAATACAAACTTCTTTTCTAATTTCTGTAGGATCTGTCAATACAGATCTGAGTTGTAAGCCTGTGTTATAAAGGCTGAGTATAGGAGAGTTGATCTCTGAGTGGTAGGGCTGTTTGCCTGAGTGTAGGAGAAGGTTCTTCTCTGAGTTGTAGGCCTTGTGATAAGGCTGAGGTAGGGCTGTTGAGCCTGAGTTGTAGGAACCTTTTCAGGTTCTGAGCTGTAGGATCTGTGGATCTGAGGAAAGAGGAAGTTTGGCCGAATCTAGCATACTGCTAGATAGGTGAAGGGGGAAAGTGGACGTACCCAGACATTGGGGAACCACTATAAAACTATGTGCAATCTGTGTTGTATGATTTTCTGTGATTCCTGTGCTGAGTGTATAAATTCTGTAATTGAATTCTGCCTAAAAGTGTAAACAAGCATAAGAACCTATTCACCCCCCCTCTAGGTGTTTAGGTTGTCTTGAAAGTAAAACTATCAATAAGGTCATGGGTTCAAGTCCCATGCATCTTATATATTTTTATTACCGACATATTTATTTATCTTTTTATTTTCTAACATATTTATTTTTCATTATATTTCCTACACATTTGTTATCATTTACTTTCTTTGTATGTCACATTTATTTACCATTTTTAGATATAATTCAAAGTAGTAATTTTCATTTTTTTTAATACATTTCATACACCACCGCCCACACAGAGAAAAATCTCTGCATCCTCCACTGGTCGTAGGACTACTGTATGACTTTTCCTGTAAAAGCAAAGTTACAACCAACAACTTTAGTGGGGCCCACGGGTCAAAGTGTCTTTGGACGACGGATGATAAAAGGGATTGAGATCGACAGAAGCAAAACAACTTTTAGGTTTTATCTTTTCGCAAAGTGGCGGAACTTCATCGTCTTCTCCCTCGCTATTGTTGTAGAGCTTGAAGCTGAAGTTCAAACCTGCTGGTCTAAAAGTTCACCCAGTTAACTGTAGTGGTCTTCACTTGCTACAATAAGTTTAGAAGAGATTTCTGAGAAAGAAGAAGAAGCAGAGCATTCTAATTTCTGTAGTGAAGGTTAACTGATTGAAGAACAACAAGAACTGTCAACTCATCTGTCTTCATCAGCAAGATTAGAAACTTGTGTTTCTGAGTTTCTTCCAGCACAAGTAGCAACTTTCTGAAGATCATTATTCTTGTTGCTGTGAAGAAAGTTAGGGCTGAGATTTTCTCATCTAAGGAAGCAAAAGGCTCAGAGAAATTTCTCTGGAGTCAAATCATCAACAAACTCTTCATCTCTATAGGATCCTTTGGATCTTAGTTGTAAGCCTAAAATTATAAAGGCTAAGGTAGGATCTACTTTTGGATATGAGTTGTAGGATCATTTGTTGATCTGAGGTAGGGCCTGTGTGCCTTAGGTATGGCAGTTTGCCTGAGGTAGGAGAGTCATTCTCTCTAAGTATAGGGCTTGTGTGCTTGAGTTATAGGATCCAGCTTTGGATATAAGGTAGGTCCTTGTGTCTGAGCTGTAGGAGAGTCATCCTCTTTGAGTTGTAGGGCTAACCTCCTAGCATGAGTTGTAGGACTATTTACTTTGTCTGAGGTAGATGATCTTTGGATCACTGAGTTGTAAGAGCAAGCTTGCTCTGAGGTAAGGCTTTGTGACTGAGGTAAGTCTTGGAGGAGACTAAGAGATCCTGAGGGATTTGTGTTGTAAGCTCTTAGGAGCCGAGTTTTGGAGAAGTTCCTTATCTAACATATTATTAGAAAGGTGAGAGGGATATTGGATGTACCCATAATCTGGGGAACCACTATAAATATGGTGTGTGCTGTGTGATTTCTTGAAAGCTAACATATAAATAACTCATAACACAGTCAAAGAGGATAAAGATTTATAAAGAGACCAAAAACCTATTCACCCCCTCTAGGTGTTTAGCTACCCTTGAAACTAAAGACTTTCAAATATCAACTTCAGGATTACAACATCCAGCTAAGTAAAAATTCTATGCACTATGATTCCTTAAGTGCAGTTTCAATAACTATGAATATTATATCATACAGTAGGACCATACATATTGAAATTATATATCACTTCATTAGAGAGCATGTTGAGAAAGAAGATATCAGCCTTGAGTTTGTCCCCACTAACAAACAAGTGGCTGACATCTTTACTAAGCCTCTTGATGAAGCCAAGTTCAATAATTTCAAGTTTGAATTGGGAATGTTGAACTTGAAGTAGCTTTATTCTTATATAGTAATTCTATTATATACATGTGCATTTGGATGCTAACCTTTTGCAGGAGGACTAAGGAAGAAATAGTTAAACTCCAAGCATTGAGTGCATTGAATCAAATCCATGCGTTGAGAGTGTTGAGTCAACACCAAGTGTCGAGTGCATCGAGTACACTCGGTGCATACACTTTGATGAGTTGAACAAGCATCAAGTCTATCAGATTTAATCTCAGCCATCCATCAAAAGTGTAAATCACGATAAGGTACGCGCCTCTCCACCTTCTTAAATAGTATATGGTATAAATAGGAATCGTGCCTAGAATAAACTCCATATTCTAATGCCCTTCTAAATTACTCTATCCCGTACCCTAGTTTTTGTGCCTCATCTTTTCCTCCTCGATTAATTTCTCAAGTTCAATGGCTCCCAAGAGTACTGACTTCCCGTTCAAAGGCAGTGAAGTAGTTAGAAATGGATTTCATGATGCTCTAGAAGAAATACTATTAGTCATTGACCTTCTTACCATTGTAGAACTGGAATTCATGCTGTATTAGCTGTGTGCCATCTGGAAGAGGGGAGTACTAGAATTGTATGTTATTGCAAAGGTGAACTCTTCCTCCACTAAGAATAAACTTCCATTAATGGAGAGAAGATTAAAATCAATATAAGAACAATTTACGAGGGACTAAAGCTCTCCAAGCTCAATGATTCTAAGGAAGGAGATGAACTGTTCCAAGATGATATAAGGTCTACCCTGAAATGGTGTGGCCTATCTAAGCACACCAGTGGTTCTGTCATCAAGAAAGAGATGAATCGTAGAGGAAAATTCCTGGCTGACAACATAGGAAAGTCCCTAATCTATAAAACTAGATCTCATCATAAGATTTCAAGAAAGATGTTCGAATTGATGACAATAGTAATTCTCACTAAGAAGACCAACTGAGGAAAGATCATCTTTGATTGTATAATTGAACGTGTACCTGAACCAAACCTTGGTAGAATCCTGTTGGAACCCCACCTATTTTGGGGATTTGGGCTAAGGTTCACTATTAGGGTTGCATAGATTGACCCACTTTGTATAGTCTAGGGTCATAGGTATTCATTAGTTTATAAGATAGGTCAACAAGTCATATTGATCAGACCAATCCTTCAGAAGACTGAAGAAACCAGTTCAAGGCAGATTTTTCTCCATTGAAGAAGGCGTTTGACGAACTCTGATATGAGATCAACGATCTTCGTTCTCAGTTCGACGATCTCAGAGTCCCTACTCTAAACTGAGATCGACGAAAGATGAACTGAGCTCGACGACCTTTGATCTTCTATTAGGATTGAGTTCGATATTCTTCTATCTCAGTTCGACGATCCTGGAGCCCAAAATGGAAAGTAACATTTCAGTTCAGAGTTCTCAAGGCTCAGCTCGACAAATGAGAGGTTTGAGTTCGACGATCTTGGATCTCAAATCGACGATAACTGTCAGTTCATTTTCTACTTCTCTGCAGTTATTTAAGATTGACTAAAGGCTTATATTTTGGCTTATTTTACTCTGAGTAATTAATGCTTATATTCTCTGAATATAGCCGTTCAAATGGTAGCATTAATTACTGGATTTCACAGAGTTAATATACAGCTAATTCTTGGGACCGTTAAGGAATTACTTTTATTGGCCTTCTAACCGTTTGTCCAATTCATAAGAAATCAGTAGTCAATTAAGGAAGTAAATTCAAACTTTACTGCAGGAAAATATAGTAAATATTAATCATGTTTTTCAAAAGCTTTGGTACAAGTAGAAGGAATAGCAGTAATAAATAATATATACCAGAGATAGAGAATCCTTCTTGATTATCAATTTTGCATCTCCAAACGATTTTCAGAGATAAACCATCACCATCAGTCTAAAGCTTTCTGGAGATCATTTTCAAGAAGACCTACACACCCTGCAAAGCTTCCATCTTCCTGATCAAATTTTCTATCTCAGGGGGAGCTTTTACATCATCAAGAAAAATCCACTAGTCTTCTCAATTGCTTGAGAAAGAGAAGAACTCCATATTGTTTTTGTTTTATTCTCACCCACTGTACAAAGGGTTTCTTAACTCCCTTCAAAAATTATTCACCTTGGTTGCAAGTCTCCTGATCAAAAGGCTTGATTTGGTTTTGTGTCACCTGATCAAAAGTTTAAAGGGTTGTGAGATCTCCCTTGAAATAGATCTTGTAGTGACAGGTCACCTGAGCAAAAACCTGATTGGTGGTAGGGCACCTGTTCAAAAACCTGAGTGGATTCCTACCAGGGTGGTAGAAGAGTGGATGTACCCAAGTTTAGGGGAACCACTATAAATTTCTTGTGTCGTCTGTATTGCTAGCTTTTACTTTTTTTGTTGTGTGCTGTGTGGTATAGTTTTCTTTTCTACACTTCACCTTTTACACATAGTAATATAACTATATTAATTATGCATATTTAATTCTTTAAAAAAGGTTTTAAAATCTCTATTCACCCCCTCTAGAGCTAAGCTGATCTAACCGCTCAGGTGGTATTGCCATACCATCTTTCAAATCCTATCTCTGCTCTTGCTGAACACTTCACCTGAAATATTGAATCTAAGGCTTGGTGCTAAGATCTATCACATGAGGAGGATGGATATTAAGATGTTTGACATGTGGGACAGGGTACTGATCAATCAACCTAAGTAGAGTGGTCATATACAAAAAAAGAAGGCTGATACAGTTTCTGAAGAAAGCTCCAGCAGTAACTCTTTTGACAACAGGGATACTGAAACACATGATTCTAATTTGACAGAATCAACTAAAGAGGTTAGAAGATATGTGAGTGCATAAGTCTCTATCTCATCTGAGCTTGCTGCCAAGGCTGTTCCCACTAGTGTGTCTCCAACTAATGCTGAAGGAGACACAACCATAGAAAATACTGAAGATGTTGCAACAAATATTATGGACAGGATCTATGATGATGTTCATGGGGAGACCCTAAGTATAGATGCTCATGTTGAGGGGGAGCATGGCTTACCATTTGGGTGCCTACAAGACAAGATTGATACCTTTTAGATCAATCTACAAGGAAGAATAGATCTAATCCCGACTGACTCTACATTGCTGAATGATAGTACTCATGTTCAGGGGGAGAATGTGTTGGAGGTTTAACATATCGGTAGATGATCTACTTCAAGTTCTTGTGACTGATGATACTATTGAGGGGGAGACTCACCTTGAGCTCCCTGCTCAAGTTGTTGAATCTGTAATTGAAATCTCTGATCAAGACAACCAAGGGGTTGATGACATGATTAATGCTGAAGTGCTTGAGAAAGAGGAGTCTATTCATGTTGCTACCATTCCAGAGCACTCTTCTGACCATGAAGTAGCTATCTCTAAAATGAGGGAAGATATTAGGTAGGATGATGTAGAAGTCAATTACCCAAGGACTTCTCAACTGAATGAGGACATGCCCATCTCCTTTCTAGCTCAACTCAGAGGTATGTTTGATGAGCAGAGGAAGAAACTTGAGCTGTATGTGGATGACTCCATCAAGGAATTGAGAAAGGACTCACCTTGAGCTATATGTTGATGACTCCATACAAGGGCTGGTCCAGCTGTGGACTATACTGCTAACAAGCTTGTTGAGATAGTGAAAAGGCAAAATGATCTCACTAAGAATCAGTGCATCACCACTAAGAACATGAAAATAGTTCATGGAGTAACTATGACCATTCTGGAAGGGGACAAGATTGTCCTTGAAAGGAGAATGGATGCATGCACCCAATTTCTAGATGATCACATGCTGTAAGTCAAGAATCTTGTCACTATAGTGGTCAATAATTTAGTTAACAAGACCACCTCCCTAAGAAAAGAAGAATATAAAGAAGTCATAAAGGGGTAGTGGTCAAGGATAAATGCTAGTGCAGACCATGTAATATGGACTTCAAATGTAATCAGAGATGCATTGGGTCTTGAACCTATTAGATATGATGATCTTGGAATTCATGGAGATGGGGCTGAATCTGTTGGTGATGTTCCTACCTTCAGCCCCACCACTTAACAGTTATTTAAGGTTAAAGGCAAGGCAGTTGCAGATGAAGGAGAATCAGTGAGGCTAAGAAAAAAGAGACACAAAGAAGAGCTGCAATCCACATCAGATTTTGAGCCGTAGAGTCCACAATCATGAACAATCATATTATCAGCATGGGATCAGGTCAAAGAGAACAAGACAGATAGAAGAAAACTTATCGACTTTATAGAATGGACCAAGTTTGAAAGAGATGAAGAATTGAGAAGGAAATTCAGAAGAGATAAAAGAGATGGAATTGTTCAGATGGATGCCCCAGAGCCCTGTATATACTATCCAAAGCCATACAGTTATTTTGAGAGACAAAGATAGAAGAAGAAAGTGGCTGAGGAAAAGATGTTAAAGAAATCAGGGGGGCATAATAATTAAGGAACCTAACACTTAGCAATGTTATATCTTTTAGGTTCCTAAGGGCTTTTAAATGAGGATGTTAATTGTAGTTCATATTATAACTCTTGACTGTTATGCTTGTTATAATCTCAAATATTTTGTTGCATAAATTTGTGCACAAATATTGCTGCTTCTTATCATTTATTTTGTAGTGGTGATTATCATTGACTGAGTTTCCGACTTCTTCAAATAGGGGGAGATTGTTAGGTACATTAACCACAATGTCCTAGATTTGATGACAGACCACAAGTCGATAATATACAAAATCCTGTATTTGATATATGTCTAAGTTTTCATGTGCAGGATATTAGTATTTATGTGATTAGACAGGCTGAGAGTATCAGATATATGGTTGGAAAGAAGTCATCATGGTCAAGAAAGTCAAAAAATGACTAAGTACAAAAGCATTGAGTGACTGCACTTCACTCAACGCCAAAGGACAAAAAGCATCGACGGTTTAACCATCACTCAAAGCCATAGTGGAGAAGCACTAAAATCTATCTAAGTACAAATGCATTGAGTGAAGGACTTACACTCGATGCCTTTTCAAAGGAAATCTGTCTAAGTATAGAAGTGTCAAGTGAAGGACTTACAGTCGACGCCTTCTAAAAGTAGACTGTTAAGTACAAATGGGTCGAGTGATTAACCTTCACTCAATGCCTCAACATTAGACAGATTTTGCCTAAGTACCAAATCGTTGAGTGAAGGACATACACTAAATTCATTCTCATTATAAGTGTAAAAGGACAAATGCGTCGAATGATGAACCTTCACTCGACGCCTCAGCGTTGGGCAAAATTTGTCTAAGTACATATGCATCGAGTGAAGGCCTTTCACTCAACGCTTATGGAGTTAACCATCAAAGTTCAAATTCATCATGACATATGGAGTCACTCAATGCCTATAGAGATTTAGGAAACATTCTAAGTCATTGGTGTTGCATCAAGTTTGCTAACGTCATCCTTAATTCAAATCGACGAAAATTGCGCGCTAAAAGACATAATCCGCCGTATTGTTCAGACGATGCTATCCTGGGATAAATCATTATTAATGCCGACCATGCTGCTTTATAAAGGGGGATATAGCCGTTACTGTTGCCGACGTATAAAAGCGGAGTGGGTGACATTCTTAAAAAGAGACTTTTTGAGCACTTAACTTTGGCAATAAATTTTGCCAAGCTCTCGAAACCCTAAGTTTGCAAAAGTCATCCAGCAGAGGAGAACAAATTTCTCGCCATCTTCAAGCCAACAATTCTACACAAAGCACATAATTGTCAAGCTTTAAGAAGAAGAACTCTATTATATACAACATAGTACATGCTGAATCATCTCTAAAGAATACTCTTCCTGTAGCTGTGTTGAAGAAGGTTTGTCTATTGAATCAGCCAAAGAAGAAGATTCAGAACTTTTCTCTTGAGTCAAATTTCTCAACCATTAATTATATCTTGTAGGATCACACTGATATCTGAGTTGTAAGCCTATCTTATAAAGGATGAGTGTAAGACTGTGAGCAGTATGAGTTGTAGCAGTGTGAAGCACTCTAAGGTGTAGGGTCTTGGGAAGGATCTGAGGTAAGGATTGTACCTGAGGTAGGATCTCTGTGAAGATCCAAGGTAGGAGACCAGCTGGGTCTTTGAGCTGTAGGAGGTTGAAGGCTCTGAGTTGTAAGGATGTCTAGCCTGAGGTAGGAGACATGTGTTTTTCTCTGAGGTAGGACTGTGATTAGTCTGAGATGTAGGAGTGGAGAGCACTCTGAGTTGTAAGATCTAGGGAAAGGATTTGAGGTGTAAGATCTATTTGATCTGAGGAGTGGAGGAGTTGGCCGAATCTAGCTCATTGCTAGATAGGTGAAGGGGGAAGTGAATGTACCCTAGACAGGGGAACCACTTTAAATTTCCGTGTGTTGTTTGTATTCTTGAAAGCTAACCAACAACTTAAACACACATCTAGATCTACTTTCAAAAGACTTAAAATATTTTAAAAGGAACCTATTCACCCCCCTCTAGGTGTTTAGCTACCTTAAAAAGACTTTCAGCGCCAAAGGGAACTTCAAGGGCAATGATCTTCCTCCTCTCGTTAGGATGTATGTATCCTCTTTTGTTTCTATATTCGCATATGAAAGTGCCTCTTTTCTAAGTAGTGTACAACTAGACTTTCTTTGGGCTGATTGAGTCCATCCCCGATATATATTACATATAGACGCCCATTTTTACTTATGATATAGGCATGTTGTGTGAAGCCCATCCAGACAGGTTGGTATGGATTGTTGATATTTACATTAATATTTGCATGTCATAGAAGACACCATGTTGTATGTCATTTTCAGGTTTTGAGTGCTGCAGTGAGCGGAAGGGAGTCTTGGAGGCTAACTCCTGAAAATACCCGGAAAAGCAAGTAGAATCCAAGTTCTGTTAGGTACCTCCCGATAGTAGTGTTACCGCTGGCGGTAGCTCCCAATGAGCTCTTTTGTGATTGCAAGCCCAAGTACTGAGGACAAGTTGGGTAGCTTGTAAAGGTGAGAGCAAGGAGTGCCCAACTTTGTTGGCAATGAGTCCTAGCCTTGGAACATAACACCGTTGAAACCAAAAACTTGGTCTCTGTGGAGTTCACCCTTGGGGAAGGGGTGATCACACACTTACTTCTCTCTCGCGAGCCAAACGACTAAGGAAAAATAATAGGGGACAGACCCAAGGGCTCGACGTGGAGGTCACACCACACACCCGGAAGATCTTAGAGTGCTTCCCCTCCCTAACCAAATTTCGAGCTAAGGATACCTCAAAAATAACAAGAAGACCAGGGCACAAGTAAGAATGCTTTCTGAGGTAACCCCTTGGGTCTATTTATAGATTTCTGAAAATAGCCTGCAAATAGCCAACCTCCATTATTCTAAGTAGTAATATGCAGTCCAGGTCGGCCTGCCAACAATGTAACTCTGCTGTTCTAGAAGGCTATATAAAGACCAGCTGGGGTGGAGCGGTAAAAACACATCACAAGAGACTGGGCGAGTGGCCCTCTGTAACCTCCACTCTTCGGGGGCATCGAGTGCTCGATGGAACTGGCACTCACCGCCTCTTCCTAGCCCTTAGCGAGTACGGGCTCAGCCTGTACCACTCGCCTGCTGCTCGCCGAGCCCCTGGGGCGAGTGCGAGCCGAACTTCTCCATTCGCCCCTCATATAATCCACCCCACTTGGGCGAGCCGAAGGGGCTTCCAGGGATCTCTCCTCCCTCCCGTTCGCCCGAACTGCTAGACTTTGGCCGATCTGGCTCCTGTCGACCACTACTCGCCGGATATGGGGTTTTACACAATCCCCTCTCTTTGCGATGTTTGCCCAAGCTTGGAAAGAATCATCTAGTCCTGCAATGTGCGACGAGTGAGACAGGGACTAGAGAATCTTTTGGTGGGCTCCACCAACGGCTATAAATACATGCCCACGTAACTTGGTGGCCTCCGCCATTCCCCTTACTCAAGCCTTGCTGAAATGCCTCTCTCCAAAGAGCTCCAAGAGAAGATTATCCGTGCTTGTGAGCTCAATGCCACTCGTGCTACCGCATTAGTCGGCATGTCTCCCAATGCTGCACTGCACGAGCTGACGAAATCCAATCCTGCCAAGAAGGCTAAGTCCATCCCAAAAGATATTGAATTCGTCTACCATGACCTGGAATCCGCCTTGACCCCCTGGCTCGCCTCCTAAAAACCAGCTGCCGACCCCAATGGGAAAATGGTCATCGACATTCCTGCCGACCCCGAGAACCATCAGACCGATGCCGATACGTCCACGCCGCGAGTCCACCCCCCACATGACAACTCGCGGACTCAGACTCCCCCTGACACTCACCTGCTAGGCAAATCACCTCCTTTTGGGACCACGAGCATGGACCCACTGAAGTCCAGGTCGCCAGTTCGCTCTCCCCCTCGGCAGTGCACGCCCGCTCCTGCACTCGCCGAGGGATGTTCCGGAGACATAGCAGTTCCCAACTTCAACCTCATCTCCCTAGGAATCCATCCTCCGGGTAGTAGTAAGAACTTTCCCTTTCCTCCTTCGCACACCCCCCATGGACTGCCGAGCTCACCCTGTAAGCTCCACTTTTTCGAGAACATTTTGCCTAAGCATCTTTATTGCATTCACACCCTCTTTCTACTGGAGTTGATTATTTTTACAAGTCTCCCAGCTCCGTCTGAAGTCGAGGAATCTTCAAAATTGGCTCGTCGCTTGCCACCCCCGGACCCCAGGGTGATGGAAAGCTTTTTAGATGACTCGCTGGATCCTGCTGAGCTTAAGCGGCGAGTAGTAGAAGTGTTGAAGAAGAAGGACGCCGCTTTGCGCCTACTTCGAGGTGACAACGCATATAGCAAGCAGAGACTGCATGCACTGGAGCAGGACTATGTACTGCTCGCAAATAAGATGGAACACGGCTCTGTGAGTGAGATGATGTCCCCCACCCCAGTTATGGAGAGACTTGACGAAAACCTGTAGACCTTCAGTCGGGAGCTGGACTTGGTCCGTGCATTCCTCAACTCGCGCCGACCTTCGGGGATGGTTGCACGAGGCCGGGGTAGATGGAAATGGCTCCCTAGCTGAGCCTACCGTCCCTTGCCCCCCAGCACCCCCAGCTCGAACGTGTTGACCGAACTTTCTTCTGCTTGTTATGAACTTCCTCCTTCTCGGGATTACGAAAGTACCTATCTATAACAACTTGGATAATTTTTAGAACTCAATATGCTACTTGAAATAATATGTTGTGCCATTTAGGTTCAACTCGCACTAGGATAGGCCAGGTCGCTGGGTCGGCGAGTCGGAGTTGGCGAGTTGGGGCTGGCGAGCTTGACTAACCGGTCAGCTCGGCCGTAAATTCAGTTTTCTATAAATAGGCCCCTAACCAACCCCCTAGGACATCGCCTTTATTGCATTCATACCCCCTGCTGCTCTTCTCGCTACCTTATCTCGCACACCAACCTTTTGTGGACATGGGCAAGACATGACCTGACGCCAACAGGCGGTCCAAGTGCGCCCGACAATTTACCGACTACCTTTTATTTGAGGGAAATACCACCGAGCGTGATCTCGCCAACTTCAAAGCCGAGTACGTTTCCCATGGCTATGAGGCGCGCCGGCCCACAGAGGGCGAGGCCATTAATTCATTCAATGAGGATGAGCTTGCCTTCCCTATCTTGCACTTCGAGGTGGGGTTGCGCTTGCCCCTATGGCCGGAAATCCTTTAGATCCTCAAGTATTTCGGCACGGTGCCTGCGCAACTGAACCCGAATGCGATCGGCATGATGGTCTCATTCGACTGCTTTTTCTGTCGGGAGCAAAATGAATTCAATCTCACCGTCTTCTGCAGGCTCTTCACCTACTGCACGACCAACAACGAGGTCGCCTATCTGATGGGCTCGCACATCAAGGTTTGCGATACCGCGAACAAGAATCATAACTGGATATCCAAGATCATCTTCATCAAGGGCGACCTGCGCAACATACCCTTCACCTCATAGCAGAAGAGTGAGGAGGTATACCGCCCCATAATGGTATCGAGAGTTGATGCCGAGTTGCACAAGTTCTTCCTTGAGAAGGACTTCAGGGTCTCCTTCCTGGGGAGGGGCATCGACTCGCTTACCCCGGTCCTCCTTGGCGACGGTATACTTTCCCTTTTATCTTTACGGGCTCGCCTATGATTATCGCTTTCTAACTCAAGTCATTTCCTGTAGGGGAGCGATCAATTCCCGAGCATCCGCCCAATGTAGACTCGGGACTCTTTGTGGACACAGTCGTGCGCGAGAGAGCAGCCACGGTGGCCTGCCGAGGTGATCTAGGGTCTGGTGGACCTTCCTCCACCAAGAGGCGACCTGACCGCGCTGGATCAAGCTCTCCTCGCCTCCCCTTGCCGCCAAAAAAAGCTGAAGAAAGATTTGGTCTCCAAGGCGAGACAACAACATTAACCACTAAAATACATGAGCTCGCCGAAGACCACACCCGAAGGGTCACTAGAGAGCTCGCTGAAGGACTCACCGACGAAATACTGGGAGGGTGGCAAGCCCTCCGCTCCCCTTACTGCAGTGGAAACTGTGGCCCGTGAGCCGAGCCTGCCGAAGAGCTACCCCCTTTTCAGCTTTGGAGGAAAATCAAAAGACTCGGCCGACGAGCTGATGGTTCGATGGGATGATCAGACCCACAAAGTTTCCATCTCATCCCTCCATCCATCCTGGTCGGGGGGTGGGGGGTGGGGGGGGGGCAACCCGCCTCTGGGCATACCTACGTGCTTGGCTTCGGCCTGTACGGGCGTGAGTATGCTGAGGCCTACAAGGGCATGACCCTATGCTAGCTTGACCATGAGGGCTTACAAGCCCAGATGCGGGCCCTGGAGATGCATCACATGGTGCTCTATCGCGGCTTCAACCTCAACCACCTCCTACTAAAAGCCAAGCAAGAGAGCGATCTTTCCAAGGATAATGCTGCCGATCTACCGAGGCGGCTTGGCATTGCTGAGGACATCCTCACAAAAGCGGCCAGCGGGATGGTAAGCGCCGGCTACCCCCTTCCTTTTTCACTTAGGATTTTTCACGCATATTGATCTTACCTTGCCCTTCTTCCCCGGATGCCGAAGTCGTGAGCGAGCTGCAAACTCGCACCGCCGAGCTGGAGAAGGAGAATAAAAAACTGAAGGCGGAGAACAAGGAGCTCTAGAGCGAGCTCATCCGCCAGATGGACATCTTCTTACCCCAGGTCGGTGGCGAGCCGAGCATTCCACCCAAGAGGCCAAAGATTTTCAGCGAGGCATAGGTCACCGAGAAGCCATGAGTCAACTCCATCGCACCACCAACTACATCCTATAGATGATGAAAAATATGGAGGTGCTGGTGGATGGATACAAGGAGATCACGACGAGGGTCCTTGTGCCGAACCTGTTCCCACTGGCTACCCCTCCCAGCGAGGAGGAATGTTTTGAGTCACTCTTCAAGGGGGTTAAGGGTTACAAGGACAACCGCCTATCCTAGGGGAGGGTGAGGACCACCGGTCCAGAGGTGAGGGCGAGAGCTGACTCGCACCTCCTTCTCATTTTTGTTTTTTCTTCTGTTGTAATTCTTTTTCCCCTTCTTGTAACTTCGCCGAGGCGAGTTCTCCATTTTGTAATATAACGTTTGCTAATGAAAAAAAGGATTTGGCTCGAATTTGTCTATCTTTTTTTACTTACTTACAGTGATGTACTCGCCTGTGAGCTGCTCTCCTCTATAGAGCGACCTCACCAGGGTTGAATGGGTCGCTAGGATGTATGAGTTAGGATTCATACCCACGGAAAGACCTTGGGAGCTCGCCAACCCGGGCAGTCATGAGGCGGATTATTCGTCGCGCTAGGCTCGCAACTACCCAGCTTGTCCGCGAGCACTCTTCTTTCTCGCCACTGCCAAGCTGAAGTTAGAAACTCCAAAGTAAAATTTTTAAGAGGATGGAAATATACCGCCGAGGACCGCCTCCTCTCGCCTTCCTCAGTAGATGCTGAGACCTCAGCTCGCCATCCCCTTTACCCTGCCTTTAGATATTCACCCCATGGTAATTGGGCTAGATCGTTTGCCGAGCTAGGCCCGCGAATACCCAGCTCGCCTGTGACGACTCTTCTTTTTTGAGACTTGACGAAAAGCCGAGAATCTTCCAAGTAAAACCTTGGCAGGCTGGAGTGTAACTACTGACAATAGTCTCGGCTCGCCGACCTGCCAAGGACTCGGCTCGCCCTTTTCGGCTCGCCTGGGGGTTGCTGAGCTCAACTCCCTGTTATCCCTGTGATCTTTTTCTCTGAAGTTCGAATGCCTGGGTCCCAGCTTTATATATCATTACGTCCACCGAGAATCCTAGCCCTGTCAGCAAGGTGGAAGACTGATGGCAGAAGTATCTTGGGACTCAACCCCAAGGTTATAATGACGTCCAATGGGGATCCCGACCCTGTCAGATAGGTGGAAGCCTGACAGCGGGAGCGTCCTGGGACCTAACCCCAAAGCGAGATAACTTTCCTTTGGAAAACCTCCGGGCGCTTCCACCAACCCAATTAGCAAGGTGAGAGCCTGACGGCGGGTGTTAAGCATCAACATGACTCAGCCCCAGGGTCATAACGACGTCCAACGGGGATTCGAGCCCTGCCACCTAGGTGGAAGCCTGACATCAGGAGAATCCTGGGACCTAATCCTAGAGTGAGATAACTTTCCTTTGGACAACCTCCGGGTGCTACCACCGGCCTAATCAGCTAGGTGAGATCCTGACAACGGGTGTTAAGCATCAACAAGACTCAACCTTAGGGTCATAATGACGTCCAATGGGGATCCCGGCCGTGCCAGCTAGGTGGAAGCCTAACCTTAGAGCGAGATAAATTTCCTTTGGCCAACCTCTTGGCACTACCACCGGCCCAATTATCTAGGTGAGAGCCTGACGACGGGTGTTGAGAATCAACCGGACTCAGCCCTAGGGTCATAACGACGTCCAACGGGGATCCCGACCCTACCATCTAGGTAGGAGTCTGGAAGCGGGAGCATATCAAGACGTGACTTGATAAAAAGGCACACCTCAAGTTCCATCAGCAGAAGATTTTGAGGATCAAAGAATTCCATATTCATTAAAAGGGAGTACATACATGATTTCATGGGTAGAAACGTTTTAAGTCATCACCAATCCAGGTGTGACTTAGGGTATCACCCTCCACATTCCGGAGACGGTACCCTCCTGACGTTAGAGCCTCCTCAACAATGTATGGGCCTTTCCAGTTGGGGTTGAGCTTCCCCACTACAGCTGATCTTCCTACCGCATCCACCTTCTTCAAGACTAAGTCCCCTTCTGCGAACTGTTTGACCCTAACGTGCTTGTCGAAGAATCTTGCCATTCTTCATTTTACCACCTCCAGGTCCCGGAGGTGAGAGTCTACCTCTCGACTCTTGATCATCAGATCATCCACATACACCTCCAGGTTCCTCCCCTTTTGCTCCTGGAAGACCCAATCCATCATCTTTTGGTATGTCGCCCCTGCATTTTTCAACCCAAAGGGCATCATCTTGTAATAGTATCACCCATCCCCTGTGATGAAGAAGACATCTTTTACATCGGGAGGGTGCATCCTGATTTGATGATAACCTGAAAATGCATATAAAAAACTCATTACAGGAAAATCGATGGCTGCGTCAACTAGCGCGTCGATTCGAGGCAAGGAATAACAATCCTTAGGGCATGATTTATTTAGCAAAGAAAAATCAACACACATTCTCCACCGGCCGTCTCCTTTTTTAACTATTATAATGTTGGATACCTAACCAAGGTATTGGATTTCAGATACAAAGCCGGCCTTCAGGAGCTTTGCTACCTCCACCCTGATGGGTTCAGCTAACTTGTCCGTGATGGAATTCTTCTTCTGTTGGATAGGGCGAGCTTCTGGATCCAAGTTGAGGCGGTGACATGCAATGTTCGCATCTGTTGGTACCCTAGATGTGATTTGGCTTATGTGATCCCCTTGCAGCCCTCTCTTGATCTATATAATTTATATATGATCCTGTTTAATTATTGCTTAGTCTCCCTAGGGCAGTATATGACTGACCTAGAGTTTAGGCTAGTAGTTTCTAGATGTTTTTTTTGGTTAAGGCTTTTCCGTTCGACCATCGTCGAACGAGGCCTCGCGATCGTCGATCATTGGTCGACGATAGCAGGGCTATTGAATCATTGAAGTCAAGACAATTATCGTCGACCGTTGGTCGACGATCTCAGAGCAAGCTTACTACGCTCTGAAGGTTGGTCGACGATCTGTCATCAACAGGTCGACGATCGTGTTCTTGCTTCACGATTTCTGTCTCGACAGATATTTGCCTTTGCTGGTCGACTATCTGTTAGCTGGTCGACTATCTGTTAGCTGGTCGACTATCTGTTAGCTGGTCGACTATCTGTTATCTGGTCGACGATCTATTAGCTGGTCGACGATTTCTGGTCGACGATTTCTGTTCCGACAGATTCCTGCTATTAGTCGACGATCTGTTTGCAGGTCGACGATCATCGAACACCTGTTCGACGTTTTCTGTCTGCTTTTATCTATTTGTATTTATGCTATTCCTTGGTTTATTTCCAAGTATGTTAGCTTGTGGTTAGAAAGATTTTCTGAAGTTATTTGTTGCTAAATTTATGGCTTAAATTCAAATGAATTATTTACAAAATATGTCAAGCATAAATCACGGGATTCAGTATTCTTGATAAAGCATTTTGTCCTATTATACAAATTGCGTTGACTTTATCTTTCCAGCTTGTTTTCTAGCCGTTGGTACTATGTACTATTTCCAAGAATGGTACGTCTTTATGCTGAGATATTTTTCCCGCTTATTTTATTCCTTATTGGGACTGACAGAAAGTTAATAGGCCATTCTATTCCTATTGCTATATTCTATTTTGAGATAATCTGTTGCAGGGCTCGAGAATTCAAATCAATAGAGCCGTTCCAAAGGAAAAACGTGAAGACATATTTAAGAGAGATTCTTCTCTCAGCAAAAGAAGAAGTTACAGACACAGAGAAATATTATTCATTCGCTCAAGCATCATCAGAGCAGCTCTTCACAATCTCACAACAAGAAGAAGAAAAGTTTTCCTGAAGCAAAAGCCCAGAGCAATCATCTTTCTTTCTCAAGTCTCCTGAGCATCTGCTTAGAGTTTTCAAGACTTCAGAAAGAGCTCCCGTTCTGCTTCAAGTGCTCCAGAATCTTAAGACCTGATAAAAATCAGTCTTCAGATCTCTGAGGATTTAGTTTCAGTTTATCTGAAACTCCTTCATCCTGAAGCAAAGGCTTTCCCTGGACTTTCACTGAGCCAGGGGGAGACTTTGATTCTTTAGAGAATCCACAAGTCTTCTCTAATCTGTATTCACAACAGAGAAGATAATCTAACCCTCTCAACCCCTTTGTAAAAAGAGTTTGTTCACACCTCTTCAAAAGTGAACGTTGGTGACAGGGCACCTTATCAACAACCTGTGGTTGAGCATCCTTATCAAAAGCTCAAAGGGTCTGTTTGATCTACCTGAATCAGATCATTGGTGGCAGGGCACCTTAGCAAAAACCTGTAGTGGATTCCTACCAGGGTGGTAGAAGAGTGGAGTACCTATTAAGAGGGAACCACTATATATCCTGTGTCCATCTGGTTATCTTGCTTATTCATCTTATTCTGTGGCTGTGATAGAACTACCTAGGATTGCTAGTTGCTGTGATAGGCTTATAGTTAAACTGAAATTTCAGTTAACTCTCTCACTTGTGCACTTCACTGTGTTAGGCTCTTAGGGTTCAAGTATCAGATTATTTTATTCCGCAAATCAACTCCAAGGGAGCTGACTAGTTATTCATAAAATTTGAATACTCTATTCACCCCCCCTCTAGAGTAGTTTACAACTTATCCCCTCACTTTCAATTGGTATCAGAGGGAGGTTAGCTGTTCATACAGGCTAACACCTGAGTTAAAAGATCCTGTGATAAGTTGTTTCCTGATACCATTCACAAACACTTTCACACATGGCCCAGTCTAAGGATTATTCAAGCACCAGACCTCCTGTATGCAACTTGTCCAAGTTTGGCATATGGAAGGCCAGGATAAGACTATACATGAATTCTATTGATGAAGATATCTTTTCTTCTATCTTGACAGGACCACCTGCTAGGCCTGCTGCTGCTTCCACTTCTGCTGATCTCAGTGCTGTGCCACCACCTGACTACAATGAAACTTACAAGAAGGCAAAAGCAGCTGATGCTAAGGCAATGAATATCCTAGCTCAGACAATGTCTGATGAGATATTCCAGAAGCTGGCTGAATGCACCTCAGCCAAAGCTATGTGGGATTCCCTCAACCACATAGTTGCTGGCTCAGCTGATGAGAGGAAGGACAGGAGATCCAATCTCACCTCTCAGTATGAAAATTTCAAGAAGGATGATGCTGAAGACATTGACACAATGTACACAAGACTCAGTTCAATAATAAGTGAACTGAGGTCTTTGGACAAGGAGATAACTTTGTCAGAAGTCAATGACAAGATCCTGATGTGCCTTCCCATCTCATGGGACTCAAGGATATGGCCCATCAAGGATGGAAGAAACACTGTGGAACTCTCCACAGAAGCTCTGTTGGGAAAGCTCAGGTCATATGAGCAAACCTTAAAGAGTAGAGCTGCTGTAACTGAAGTGAAGACTCCTACTCCTACAAAGAAAGAGCATTCTCTAGCTCTTAAGGCTGCTGAGACTTCTGAAGGAAGTCAATCAAATGAGGAGTTACTGGCACTCATTGCCAAGAGGTTCTTCAACATGGGAAGAAGAGACCTCAGAAAGAAGTTCTCCAAGCATGAGGACAAGCCAAGGTATGACAAGACTCCATCTAAAGAAATCATTTGTTATGTTTGCAGCAAGCCTGGACACATTGCCCCAGATTGTCCAGAGAAGAAGTACAAGGAGAAGAAACATGAGAAAGAGTACAGGAAGCACCACTCCAAGTCCTCATCACACAAATACAAGAAGAAGGACAAGGGATTTGTGGCTGCTACCTGGAGTGAAACAGAAGAGGATACCTGCTCCTCTAGCTCCAGTGATTCTGAAGAAGAAGAAGAGAAGAAAGCCAAAGAGGTCTGCCTCATGGCCATTGATGCCTGCAGCTCTCTGTCAGCTGCAGAGAATTCTGAAGAAGAAGGAGACAATGAAGAAGATTCCTTTATGGAGGACCAGGTAATCGACTCATTTGACTTCTCATCTCCTGAGTTCAAACTAAAATTTAAAACTCTATGTTTAGATTTACTATTATCTGAAAAAGAAATTAAGTCACTTAGACTAAAAATAATGGAACTAGACATGGAAGGTACTGAAATAATCAGATTAGAAAAGGAATTAGAGAGCTCAAAAGAAGAAGTAACATTCCTAAAATTAGAACTAGCTAAATCTAAGAGGTTAGAAGAACAATTAAATGGCAGAAGCCTTAAATTATCTGAAATAACCTGTATAGCAAACACTAGGGTAGGTAATGATAAACTAGGCTTAGGTGCTACACCTAGTGAACCCATCCTCCTCACAAAGGAGAGATTTAGCACTCCAGTAAAATTTGTTTCTGAATCAGGAATGAAGAATACTGAGGAAATTGAAAAATGCAAGAAAATTCAGAATAAGATTAAGAAAGAGAATATGAAGAAAAAATTTCTAGCTTTACAAAAGTCGTCGACCAGTGATCGACGATCGTGGAATCCAGAACATCGTTCTACCATAAATGATCGACGATATGGCTTGCGATCGTCGACCATTGATCGACGATCTGGACTTAAGCTGGAAAATAAAAATCAAACTTCCAGAACTTCAAATCCTAATCACCACCCCAGGTTGTTTAATCCTTCAACTGAATGGATTATCCCACCTAGGAGATCACACCCTTTAGGATATAAATCTAAGCCTGCAAAATCTTTTATATCTAGTTTTTCTTTTGTGAAGAATACTGGACCCAAGGTAACCTGGGTCCACAATGTATAACTGTTCTTTCTGCAGGTGAAGACCTATCCAGTCATACATGACAAATGGTATCTGGATAGTGGATGCTCAAAGCATATGACAGGAAAGAAGAAGAACCTGTCAGGTTTCAAAGCTAAGCTGGGACCAAAAGTTGTATTTGGGGATTCCAGCTGTGGACAGACTGAAGGGTATGGCAGCTTCACCATAGGAGCTGTAACCTTCAAGAAAGTAGCTTATGTCTCAGGACTAAAGCACAACCTAATCTCTGTAAGTCAAATGTGTGATGCTGGGTACAAGGTATGGTTTACTGACACTGCTTGTAATATTGCTTTAAATAATACTGTTGTGTTAGTAGGTATTAGAATTGGAAATGTTTATGTTGTAGACTTTAACTCATCCAAATCTGAAGTATGCTTATTTAATGAAGTAACCAGTAATAATACCCTTTGGCATAAGAGACTTAGTCATGTAAATCTGAAAAACATTTCTAGGTTGGCTAAATACAATCTTGTACGAGGTCTACCTTCTTGCCCCTACAAGAAGGAAGGCCTTTGCAAAGCTTGTCAATTAGGTAAGCAAACAAGGAATAGCTTTAAATCAGTTAATAAAAGTGATTCTCCCAGGATTCTGTACTTGCTACATTTGGATTTATTTGGTCCTATTGCTGTACAGAGTCTTGGAGGAAAGTCTTACACCTTAGTAATTGTAGATGACTTCTCTAGGTTCACTTGGGTATTCTTCTTGAGAACTAAGACTGATAACTTCAAGGTTCTTACAGATTTTCTAAAGTGTATACAGAGTGAGTATTCTACTCAGATTGCCTTGATTAGAAGTGATCATGGTACTGAGTTTGAGTCTCTTCTTATGCAAGAATTCTGTGAGAAGGAAGGTATCAAACATAGCTTCTCTGCTCCTAGAACTCCTCAACAAAATGGGGTAGTTGAAAGGAAAAACAGAACCCTAATTGAAGCTGCAAGTACATTGTTGGCCGATGCTAACATGCCTCTGTCCTTTTGGGCTGAAGCAGTCAGCACAGCTAACTATGTATTGAACAGAAGTCTGATACATAAACTTAAGGGTAAGACTCCCTATGAATTACTTAAGCAAGTGAAACCTAAAATAGACTACTTTAGAGTATTTGGTTGTGTTGCTTTTGTTCATAACAATAACAAAGAATACCATAGAAAATTTGAGGCAAAAGCTTCAGTGGGAGTTTTTCTAGGATACTCTCAAGTAAGCAAAGCCTATAGGGTCCTTAATAAATCCTCTCTTAAGATAGAAGAGTCTGCACATGTCTCTTTTGATGAGACAGTCATGTATTATAAGGAGAAGGACTCTTCCTCTAATAGTACAGTGCAAGTCCTAGGAGTAAGTAAGGATTTGGAAGGTTTGAGACTCACACAGGAGAATCATCCCCAACAAACTTCTCAGGTTGCTCCCTCAGATTCTGAATCTGATGTAGAACTTCTTGAAGTTAAAGCACCTGCTCCAACAGTTGATCAAATTCCACATGAGGAATTAAATCTTGAAACTATTGAAGATCAGATCATTGTTGAACCTACTGATCTTGTCACACTTAGAGATCACCCTGTATCTCAAGTGATTGGAGACATTTCAGCAGGAGTCCAGACAAGACATCAACTCAACAAAGATGTGATGTTTGCTTGTTTCCTTTCTCAGATTGAGCCCCTAACCATTAAAGATGCTGAGCTTGATCCCCACTGGATTATAGCAATGCAAGAGGAGCTTAACCAGTTTGAAAGATGTAAAGTTTGGACCTTGGTTCCAAGACCAAGAGGCCAACGGATCATAGGCACCAAGTGGGTGTTTAGAAACAAGCTTGATGCCCAAGGCATAGTAGTTAGAAATAAGGCTAGGCTAGTAGCTCAAGGCTATAGACAGGAGGAAGGCATAGACTATGATCAGACTTTTGCCCCTGTAGCTAGACTAGAAGCCATTAGGATTTTCCTAGCCTATGCTGCCTATAAAAGATTTAAGGTCTTCCAAATGGATGTGAAGAGTGCCTTCCTCAATGGAGATTTAAAGGAAGAAGTGTTTGTTGAACAACCACCAGGGTTTGTTTCATCAACCTTACCCACTCATGTTTTCAAACTCCAAAAGGCTCTATATGGACTTAAGCAAGCTCCTAGAGCTTGGTATGAGACCTTAGCAAATTTTCTTCTAGAACACAAGTTTGTGAGAGGTGTAGTAGATAGAACCCTGTTCATTAGACATCATAAAGACTCACAACTGTTAGTTCAAATCTATGTAGATGACATTATATTTGGCTCTACTGATCCCAAACTATGCAAGAGGTTCTCTGAACTAATGCACTCTAAGTTTGAGATGAGCAGCATGGGTGAGTTATCCAATTTCCTTGGTCTCCAAGTGAAACAGAGTGTTGATGGCATTTTCATTTCTCAATCAAAATATGCCAGAGAGCTGGTTAAAAGATTTGGAATGTCTGATGCTTCATCAATGAGCACACCTATGGCCTCAAATGCAGTTATTGATTCTGATGTTAATGGCAAGCCTGTTGATCAAAAGAACTTTAGAGCCATTGTTGGTTCCCTGCTGTATTTGACTGCAAGTAGGCCTGACATAATGTTTGCTACATGCCTATGTGCTAGGTTTCAGGTCAACCCAAAGGAATCTCACTTAACTCTTCTCAAGAGAATTTTGAGATACCTTAAGGGATGCCCTAACTTAGGACTGTGGTACCCAGCTGAGTCAGGATTTGAATTAATTGGATATTCAGATGCTGATTATGCTGGTTGTAGAGTTGACAGGAAAAGCACCTCAGGGACTTGTCAGTTCCTGGGAGAGAGACTTGTCTCTTGGTTTTGCAAGAAACAGGCATCTGTGTCTACTTCAACTGCTGAGGCTGAATATATAGCAGCAGCTAGTTGCTGTTCACAGATCATGTGGATTCAAAATCAGCTAGTGGATTATGGGTACACACACTCAAACACAAAAATTCTGTGTGACAGTACCAGTGCAATATCAATTGCTCAAAATCCTGTGCACCATTCCAGGACCAAGCACATTGAGATTAGACATCACTTTCTGAGAGATAATGTGGAAAAGAACAAGATAGTAATGGAATTTATATCCACAGACCTGCAGAGAGGAGATATTTTCACTAAGCCCCTTGATGAACAAAAGCATTTGTTCTTCCTGAACCAGCTTGGCATGATTAATGGTTCAGAGTAGTGAAAATTTGGTTAGTTTTGTTTTCTGTCTAAAATCGTCGAACGACTGCTCGGCGATCTTCGACCAGGTCAGAACTATCGTCGACCAACCGTCGACGACAGCTCGTTCTGTAGTAAGGCAGAAATCGTCGACCAACTGGTCAACGATCTCTCCTTAGGTATCTATCGTCGACCAACGGTCGACGACAGATTTTCTGTGCTGGGTGGAAAATCATCGACCAAACATTTATTGATCGACGATCGTGGTAATTGCGTGTAGTCGGTCGATGTTTACCGATTAGTCAAACATTGACTATCGTCGGTCTGTGTTCGACGACCGATTTTATTCCGGGATCGACGATCGCAGATTTGTTTCTAATAGTCGATTTAGGTCTGGAGATCGTCGTCCTTCCGCTCCGTCTTTTCATATTCCATCTTCTGGCTTAGAATTCGCTCTCGAACTCTAATCCCGCGCGATTCTCTTCTCCCCTGTTTTGCTTCTCGATTCGCCATCTTCTCTCAAATCCTATGGTGATTCCTTCTGCTGTTCTCTTCGGAATGAAGTTTGACACTGGATTCTGTGTCGACTTTGATTCTTTCAGCCGATGTGATCAACCAATCCAAGATATTCTGCAGCTGTGTGATGACCAAGGCCTCAAGAAATTTATGTCGTTCTCTCCTAAGATTCATATACCAGAAATTCGTGAATGGGTATATACTTCATCCTCCAGCGACGACGCCATGACAGGAAAGATAAATGGCGAGGAGGTCATTCTGACTCCTGAAGTATTGACTGAGCTGTTTGGACTGCCAACCGGAACTGATGACTATGAGCAAACTGCAGAAGAATATGGCCGCATGCTAACTGTGATGGGCCATGCTGAGGGTGTTCCAGCTAAGTTGCTAAAGATAAACCTGTCTCCAGAGTACAAGTTTCTGGCCGACCTGGTGGGCAAGGTCGTTTTGGGAAAACATTCTGCTCATGACAACATCAACAGGCAACAATTTGCCCTGATGTCAGCTTTGGTGAATAAGGCACAGATTGCCTGGGGAAAAGTTCTGTTTGAACTAATAAGGAGAAAGAACAATCAGAAAGAAGTAAATCTTGCCAGGGTATTGGGTGTGTTTCTATATGTGAAAGCACCCCTGCTGCTTGTGTCTGCACCCTCCGCAGTCAACGCCAGCAAGAGGTTGGACCCCTCTCTCTTCAAGAAATCTCAGAGGATTATCAAGAAGTCAGCCAGGGTTGATCCTAACCCTCCTTCAGACACAAGGGCTGATTCGGCCGCTCTCCCGCTTACTGGGGAAGGCTCAGTAATCCCTTCTTCCTCCCTCTCTATCCCTGCATCCTCTTCTCCTGCATTATTTTCCTCTACAACACCTGCAGTGCCACCACAACATGCATCCTTCATTCCACCTGCATCTCCACACCAGTCACCAACACCACAACATCTGGCAGCTTCAGCCAGTGTTGACATGGTGACTGCTACCATCCTCACGCATCTTTCTCAACATGAATCCCACACTCATGTTGATGTTCACCCATCTCCACATGACTCATTTGATCATGTGGCAGATCATCCTGCTTCCATTCCATCCACCTCCACATCATCAGCATTTCAGATATCTCCTGAATTGCTTGCACATATTGTCGAGCTCATTACTCCCTCCATCCAAAAAATGATTGAGGCTGCCAATGCCCCTCTCATTGCATCCATCAATGCCCTTACTCAAGCCATAAAATCATCTCATCCCTCTGCTGAGCCCTCTTCTGTAAGATGCATGACTCCAGTCCCCACTGAAGTCATGCAGGGGGAGATGTCTGTTGAAGTGGTCTCAGGTGATGCCCTGACCCTTCAGGACAATTCTTCTCTTCCCCTTCAAGGAACTGTAGAAGAACCTCAAGAGATTCCAGAGAAAGAACCAGAAGGTAAACCTTAAAATTCTTCCTCCAAAGGTTATAATCAGGACTTCAATTTGATATTTGTATCTAACAAAGACATTCACTCCCTAGTGAATCTAGCTTCTGAGGAAGAAGTTCCTGAAAAAGAAAATGAGGAAGTCCCCATGGACATCTGTGAGTATGATGCTGCTCAACCTGATTGTATAGCTTTATTTAAGATTCTAATTAATTCAAACTCCAACTTAGAGTTAATTTCTTATCCCTTCCTTTCCATCACAGCTGCTGATGACCTTACATCAGTATTGCAAGTTGATGCTGCTAAGTCCTTTGATTCTGATAAAGACTTGGAATCATTTCTTAACTCAGACTGTGAGTTCTCACTCACATCTACTCCTTTTGTTCTTCCTCCTCAAGAGATAGTGGTCCCTTATAGACCTGAGTACCTTGATGACCCCTTGGTCAAAGATACTCTTTTCTTTTCCTGTATGGCACTCCTCTTGTGCCTTGCAGAGGTGTCTATCCCTGATGTCACTGAACATCTAGAAGGAATTATAACCTCCTTCCTAGATGCAAAGTGGTATCCTGTGTAGATCTTCAGGTAATCCTATCTATTACCTGTTGTTTGTTCACCTTGGGGGGAATATTTTATTCCCACTTGGTTGTTAACCTATCTTTCTTTGCATGCAGGCACAACCATAAATGCTGCTGCTGCTGAAGACATCAACATCCCTGCTGATGCTGCTGCTGAAGAAATTGAAGATGTGCAAGATAGGGCAGACAATGCTCCCAAGATGACTGAAATGGACTCAAGCTCAGGTACTCTAAACCTAGAACAATTTATAGCCTTTGTGGCTGAGAATATTGCCTCTGAGTACATTGAAGGGTTGGCTAATTATCATTTGGATTCCCTAGCCATCTCTCTAGAGAAAGCATCTGCCCCTGCAGATATCGTCATTTTTTCTCCACCTATCCTTACCTATCCTCTATCCATTCCTTCTATTGCAGAACTGGTCCCCAAGACAGTTCCTGAGTTGTATCCAGAATCAGAACTCTGGAAGAGGTCTCCAAATGTGGATCTTGATGCCCTCCTTAGGCAAGATGCCATTGAGGAAGCTAAAGAGAAAGAAGAAAGAGAAAAGAAAGACAAAGCTGAACTTGCTGCCAAAGATCCATCAGAACTTGACTTTGATGATTATGCTGGGAAAGACTCATCTCATTCTGATGATGATGATGATGATTCTGATGATTCTGACTCCACTAAGAAAAGGAAAAGAGCTGCTTCCAAGAAAAGAAAAGCTCCTGCTTCTCCTACTGCCAATCCTAACAAGGATGTTCCCTATTACATTCTGAAGGGAATAGATCCTAAGAGCAAGGAATTCCAACCATGGATGAGACTGTCAAAGAATCAGACTAAAGAGAAGAAGAGGACAAAGAGATATGACACTCCTGTTCAGAAATTCCCCCCCAGAGGTCCTCCTCTACCTCCTGGTGCTGGAGCCTCTGGAAGTCTCTCTTCTGCCCCCTCTGCAAGGTCAGCCAGTTCTAACACTTCTCAGACCTACCAAAGAAGGAGTAATCAAAGCCAGGGAGGCCAAGATGTTTCAGGACAGGGAAGAAAAAGAAATGACAATGCTCTCGTGGAGCAAATAAAGGAGATGACTTTTCAGCAACCTACCTTCTCTCCTCCTCCCTCTCCTAAAAAGAAAATTTCAGAATGGAAACCTTCTCCTCCCAGGAAAGGTCCATCCTCTTCTTCAAGAAAACCTGCTGCTGCTGAGACAACTGAATCAAAAGGAAAAAGAGTGGTCCTTTCAAAGAAATCCCATAAGAAGTTCATTGAACTTGCTCCTCCAAAATCTCTATATGCTGAAACTGATCCTAAGAAGGCTGTGCAGATTCCTCTTGATTCAAGCAAACTTGCTACAGCTCTTCAAAGGAACATGGAGATTGCAGCTCATACAGATACTGATAGACCTCCCTCTCCATCAGATAAAACTGAAGCTGAAAGGATTGCCTCTATGGCAAGATTCAAAGAGTCTATTGCACTAAGCATGATGGAGAGAGCCAAATCTCAAGGACTAGATCCTACAGCTTACTCAACAATGTCAGAATTCAGAGAAAAGGAACTCAGCAGAATTCAAGTCAATCCAGAAGCCTTTGACACTGTGGAATACATGAAGCTACATCCTGCTGCAGTTCTACCAAGCTATGCTGAAAAGAAAATCATTGGTGAACATGATCTAATGCTATCCAAGAGACAAGCAGCAAACCCTAACAGAGAAATTATTTTCAAACCAGCTGCAATACCCAAAAACTCATCTGATGCTAAACTTGCTGATAAATCTGCTTGATACATTCCATTTCTGCTGATTTATGCTTGTTATATTTTTTGTGTATTGCCTGTGTGTTAACATTCTGGTTAATCTTTAGATTTGTTGTTGTCTGCTTTAGCCTTTAAACTGGATTGGATAACATAACCCAAATAGGGGGAGATTGTTGGTACCCTAGATGTGATTTGGCTTATGTGATCCCCTTGCAACCCTCTCTTGATCTATATAATTTATATATGATCCTGTTTAATTATTGCTTAGTCTCCCTAGGGCAGTATATGACTGACCTAGAGTTTAGGCTAGTAGTTTCTAGATGTTTTTTTTTGGTTAAGGCTTTTCCGTTCGACCATCGTCGAACGAGGCCTCGCGATCGTCGATCATTGGTCGACGATAGCAGGGCTATTGAATCATTGAAGTCAAGACAATTATCGTCGACCGTTGGTCGACGATCTCAGAGCAAGCTTACTACGCTCTGAAGGTTGGTCGACGATCTGTCATCAACAGGTCGACGATCGTGTTCTTGCTTCACGATTTCTGTCTCGACAGACATTTGCCTTTGCTGGTCGACTATCTGTTAGCTGGTCGACTATCTGTTAGCTGGTCGACTATCTGTTAGCTGGTCGACTATCTGTTAGCTGGTCGACGATCTATTAGCTGGTCGACGATTTCTGGTCGACGATTTCTGTTCCGACAGATTCCTGCTATTAGTCGACGATCTGTTTGCAGGTCGACGATCATCGAACACCTGTTCGACGTTTTCTGTCTGCTTTTATCTATTTGTATTTATGCTATTCCTTGGTTTATTTCCAAGTGTGTTAGCTTGTGGTTAGAAAGATTTTCTGAAGTTATTTGTTGCTAAATTTATGGCTTAAATTCAAATGAATTATTTACAAAATATGTCAAGCATAAATCACGGGATTCAGTATTCTTGATAAAGCATTTTGTCCTATTATACAAATTGCGTTGACTTTATCTTTCCAGCTTGTTTTCTAGCCGTTGGTACTATGTACTATTTCCAAGAATGGTACGTCTTTATGCTGAGATATTTTTCCCGCTTATTTTATTCCTTATTGGGACTGACAGAAAGTTAATAGGCCATTCTATTCCTATTGCTATATTCTATTTTGAGATAATCTGTTGCAGGGCTCGAGAATTCAAATCAATAGAGCCGTTCCAAAGGAAAAATGTGAAGACATATTTAAGAGAGATTCTTCTCTCAGCAAAAGAAGAAGTTACAGACACAGAGAAATATTATTCATTCGCTCAAGCATCATCAGAGCAGCTCTTCACAATCTCACAACAAGAAGAAGAAAAGTTTTCCTGAAGCAAAAGCCCAGAGCAATCATCTTTCTTTCTCAAGTCTCCTGAGCATCTGCTTAGAGTTTTCAAGACTTCAGAAAGAGCTCCCGTTCTGCTTCAAGTGCTCCAGAATCTTAAGACCTGATAAAAATCAGTCTTCAGATCTCTGAGGATTTAGTTTCAGTTTATCTGAAACTCCTTCATCCTGAAGCAAAGGCTTTCCCTGGACTTTCACTGAGCCAGGGGGAGACTTTGATTCTTTAGAGAATCCACAAGTCTTCTCTAATCTGTATTCACAACAGAAAAGATAATCTAACCCTCTCAACCCCTTTGTAAAAAGAGTTTGTTCACACCTCTTCAAAAGTGAACGTTGGTGACAGGGCACCTTATCAACAACCTGTGGTTGAGCATCCTTATCAAAAGCTCAAAGGGTCTGTTTGATCTACCTGAATCAGATCATTGGTGGCAGGGCACCTTAGCAAAAACCGGTAGTGGATTCCTACCAGGGTGGTAGAAGAGTGGAGTACCTATTAAGAGGGAACCACTATATATCCTGTGTCTATCTGGTTATCTTGCTTATTCATCTTATTCTGTGGCTGTGATAGAACTACCTAGGATTGCTAGTTGCTGTGATAGGCTTATAGTTAAACTGAAATTTCAGTTAACTCTCTCACTTGTGCACTTCACTGTGTTAGGCTCTTAGGGTTCAAGTATCAGATTATTTTATTCCCCAAATCAACTCCAAGGGAGCTGACTAGTTATTCATAAAATTTGAATACTCTATTCACCCCCCCTCTAGAGTAGTTTACAACTTATCCCCTCACTTTCAGCATCAATCCCGGACATCTCTACTGCGCTCCAAGCGAAGATGTCCACATTGTTCTGGATGCATGCCAACATCCTCTCCTGGTCCACTAAGGTCAGCCCCCCCCGCAGATGTGCACCATCTCTACCTTGCCTCCAAGGGTGAGAACTTTTATCTCCACCACCTCTTCTACAGCCTCCAGACGAGACTTCTCTCCCCATTCTCCAACGTCCCCCTCTCCTGGGATAAGGACCTCCTCCTCAGCCTCTTCCACGACCATTACCTCAGCCGACTCTTCCTGGATTTCCTCCGCCACCCCCACCTAGGCACAGTTTTCTTCCACTTCAATCTCCACTCCTCCTTCCTCCTGCTCCACCACCGCCATCCTTCGCTCCATCTCCTTAGCCCCTCCTTCCAAGAAATAGAGTTTATCGCAGTGACGTAGCACTCCCTTGCCACCATGGGGTCTCCTCAAACCCGAACCTAGATCCCCTCGGCGTTGAACTTCAAGCATTGGTGGAAGGATGAGGGGACGCAGCGAAAGGCGCTGATGAGGGGACGTCTGAAGATGGCATTGTAGCTATTGGGGGCATCCATGATAATGAACCTGCAGTTTCGAGACTGCCCCCCCAGAGTGATGTGGATCCCCACTCCTCCTTCCACCTCCTTCCTTTCTCCCGAGAATCCATACAGAGGCCCATCCGAGGTCAGCACCATATTGGCCTCCACCTTCATCGCGTCAAATGCCTTCTTGAATATGACGTTGATCGAGCTTCGGTTGCCGATGAGGATCCGGGAGATGATGGAATTCTCGAACGCAGTTTGGATGACCAATGCGTCGCAGAAGGGATCCTCATGATCTTTCTTGTCTTTCCTTGAGAAGGTGATCTTCTCATCCAGGGGTGGAGTCTGGGATGTGGAGACAACGCTCTGGCAGTATATAGTGTGGAGGCTTGCCTTCCAGGAAGCTTCGTGTAATACCCCAAAAATCCTAAGTCCCAAAAATGGGTTCAGGCTGGGTTACACGGTCTGGGACACGGGCGTGTCCTTTGCAGTGCGTGTCGAGTTGAGTTCTCGAGACTGCACGATCGACGTTCGTCGAGAGGCGACACAGCCTGGTACACGGGCGTGTCCCAGGGCGTGTCCTGCTCGGGCAGCGTTGAGTGGAGTGGCGTTGAGTGGCGTTGAGTGAAGTGGCATTGAGTGGCGTTGAGTGTGGTACACGGCCTGTGACACGGGCGTGTCACAGGGGCGTGTTGGGCACACGACCAAGGACACGGGCGTGTGCCTTAGCCGTGTCCTTATCGGGTGTTTCAGCCATGTGTTGATGAGGTGACACGGCCAGTCACACGGTCGTGTACTGGTTGACACGGGCGTGTTAGGAAGTGACACGAGTGTGTCGTAGCCCGTGTTCTGATCCAGATTGAGTCGGTTGTGTAGCCGCTCAAGGGACACGGCCTGTGACTCGGGCGTATCACAAGCCATGTCAGTTTTGTTTAGATTCTTTTCAAAGCAGATCGAGGCCGTTCGTTCCCTTCTTTTTTGATCCTATGGTCCATGTTCCTCCTTGCTATTATAAGGCCGAGAATGGAGATGAATATCTCATTCTCATCTTGGCCATTCTCTTTCTAAAGTAAAGAGAGAGAGAGCAGAGAAAGGAAGGAAGAAGGTGAAGCTTTCGGACCGCCGGTGGAGCATTAGCGGTCCGAATCGAGAGCCGAGTTCAGCGTTGTGGAGGCAAGGCCACTGTAGTGATTTCCTTCCGGCTAGTTCTTTCGTGGCACTGAAGCGATCGTGAAGGGTAACGGTCTTTCTTCCTTTGGCAGGTGAAGCCCTTTGTTTATGCTTGGATCTTTATGGAATCCTCCATTAAAAGATGGAAGAGCGTAAGTGATTCCAGTGGTTGAGTCTGCATTTAGATCCGGAAGTGTGTAGTACGGAATATGCATGCTGTGTGAAGCCCATCTTGACGTATAGTCTGGATTGGTGGTGTGCGATCCGGAGAAGTCTCTGTGTATACAACGAATGGCTTGCAGAGCATTTGAGGATGCTTATGAAGTGTGGGAAGGAGGCTTTATATAGCTCCTTTGGTTTTATGCTCGGCACGAGTTGTATGGGTAGAATGGAAAGTGGCACCGTGTGCTAGTGTTATGAGATGGATTGCGGTTACCTCTGAGTGGGTGGGCGCGAGAGGTCTCTGACATGTGTTTGGAGTCTGATGCCCATGTCCAACAAGTTCAATTATAGGATTGGGTGAGCGGTCGATGGGTGGCAATGCAGCAGGGGCGATTTCCCTAGGCTTGTTACACTACTTGGGTAGGTCGACTGATAGTGCTCACAGTTGCCGTTAGATGAGTGCCTCTGCGTGAGTCGGGTGCGTGAGGTCTCCGACGTGTGTTTGGATGCTTATGCCCGACCAACAAGCTAAACGCCTCGAATCGGTGGTGGAACCTTGAGGAGTTCGGTACACCTTAATCGTGCCCTGAGTGCACGGAGCGCCTGGCGCTGAGGCCGGTGTTTGTGATGTTGTGTGTGATATATATATATATATATGTTGTGATTGTTACCCATGCAGGGAAGGAACCACTGCCACGGGTAGGGGGCAGGGTCGTTATAATTGGTCAGCTGAATGCTGACCGTTGCTTTGTTTATCACCCTTGGGGTGGACGTCCATTTGCAGGTGTTGCTGGCTGAAATGGATTGAGCGGGTTGAAGCCCTTGCTGCTGCTGCTGCTAGTATGCCCTCGAAGGCCATGCGAAGATTTGGATTTCATGTGTGATCAGCCTGCGTGCTGATCTATGAAGTTATATGTTTGTAAAGAGAAACTTGTAAGGCCTTAAGGCCGTGAGCGGTGTACTTGTAAACATTCCTGGTGTTTATATAAATGTGGTATTTATATAGTAGTGGACATTCATGGATTGAGTTCGTGCAACTTGTAAACTTCCGCTAGAATGCTCTGAGTTAGGATGCGTGGTATTAACCTGTGACCTCACCGTCTGTTTGTGGCATATAATGTGGGGTCCCGGCTGGACCTTCTATTATATGTTATTTAACGGGTCAAGTTATTACATTTTGGTATCAGAGGCCCCTCGGTTTTCCGCTTTTAAATTCTTGGCCGAATTCTTTTATCGGGTGGCAAGCACGTGTATGTTCGAACCGTTTTAACATAATCGAACTCAAGAATGTCCACTAGGAATGTGCGCGTGTTTATTCGGTATGTTTGCCGTTTTGGATTGGAGGTTGATTATTGATATCTTGTTCACTTCTAGGTGACAAGGAGTGGTGCTAGGCAGTCTGAACCCCAGCGTTCAGATGAGAGTCCGGCACCAGCCGAGGTGCCCACACCTCCTCCTTCTGCGGAAACTGTACGCCTAGTTGCGGAGGCGGTACTTGCCATGATTCAAGCACAACCTATTGGGCAGGCAAGGCCTGTAGTGGAGCCAGTTCTGGTTGGTGCAAGGCAAGAGCGTGTGGAAGCTCGGGTGGACGAGCGAGCGACTGACAAGCAACTGAAGCGGTTTATGGATTTTCATCCACCTACATTTGTCGGGGCTCATTCCCCAACACAGGCAGAAGATTGGCTTTCAAGAGTGAAGAGGATCCTGACAGCGCTCAGGATTGATGAGGGGCAGAGAGTCACGTTAGCCACTTTCTTACTGGAAGGAGAGGCGAGACCGTGGTGGGATGAAGTCGAGCTGCACCAGTTGGCAGGTAGAGGTCTGGGCGAGATTTCGATGGACGAATTCTCCAGATTATTTTGGGCAAAGTATTTGCCAGTATCGCGGAGAATTCTATGGAGAATGAATTTCAACATCTGGTACAGGGTGAGAAGTCTGTGGATGACTACCTGCATGAATTTACCAGGCTGGGGCATTATGCGGGGTCGACTTTTGCAGAGAAAGCGCGGAAGACGGATAGATTCTATGAGGGACACCGAGATGAGTTGAGATTGGCGCTTTCGACTTCAGTGAACCAAGGCTTCCAAGCCTTGGTGGATACAGCTTGTGCGCTAGAGAAAGATTTGAAACGAGTTCACGACAAGAAAAACTTGGCGGCGAAAAAGTCGGAGTTCAAGGTTTCGCAGTCCGAACAGTCAGAGTTTAGGAAGCGTGATAAGAAGAGGTTCAGGCCTGCTGAGCAACCGTCTTCAGAGGTTGCTTCAAAAGCGACGTTTGGGCAAGGATATGTTGAGACGCGTACCTGTTTCACTTGTGGGAAGTAGGGGCATATAGCCCATTATTATTAGAAAGGCCCGTCAAAGAGTGAGCAAAAGACAGGCGCGTACTATGAGTAAAAAGTTAAGGCAGTGGATGAATCATCTGCATCCCGTGCGCAACTGCGAGTATACAATCAAGGAGTGCAGGAGCCGCAAAGCTCACATTATGAAGTACAACAGCCTCGAGTGTTTAACCTGGGGTTACAGGAGGCTGTCAAGAAGCTGCTTAAAGACGCGGATGAGCGGAAATAAAGTGGAGGGTGCACTTTATTGCTGGTAGGTTGTACCTTATTTATTGTATGTGTGTTTGTGAACATACTTTGTTGGTGCGAGGACGTGGGGAGAGTAACCCCGGATCATTTTTTGGATATTTGTACCAAAGGAATGGTTGTGTTAGTGGATTTGTTGCGCTAAATTTCAGGACGAAATTCTATAAGGAGGGGAGGATTGTAACACCCCAAAAATCCTAAGTCCCCAAAATGGGTTCAGGCTGGGTGACACAGCCTGGGACACGGGCGTGTCCCAGGGCATGTCTAGTGCACAAGGCCTGGGACACGGGCGTGTCCCAGGGCGTGTCCTTTACGGTGCGTGTCGAGTTGAGTTCTCGAGACTGCACAATCTATGTTCGTCGAGAGGCAACACGGCCTGGTACACAGGCGTGTCCCAAGGCGTATCCTTCTCGGGCGGCGTTGAGTGGAGTGGCGTTGAGTGGCATTGTGTGGAGTGGCGTTGAGTGGCGTTGAGTGTGGTACACGGCCTGTGACACGGGCGTGTCACAGGGGTGTGTTGGGCACACGGCCAAGGACACGGGCGTGTGCCTTAGCCGTGTCCTTCTCGGGTGTTTCAGCCTTGTGTTGATGTGGTGACACGACCAGTCACACGGCCGTGTACTGGTTGACACGGGCGTGTCAGGAAGTGACACAGGCGTGTCGTAGCCCATGTTCTGATCTAGATTGAGTCGGTTCTATAGCCGCTCAAGGGACACGGCCTGTGATATGGGCGTGTCACAAGCCATGTCAGCTCTGTTTAGTTGCTTTTCAAAGCAGATCGAGGCCGTTCGTTCCCTTCTTTTTGGATCCTATGGTCCATGTTCCTCCTTGCTATTATAAGGCCGAGAATGGAGATGAATATCTCATTCTCATCTTGTCCATTCTCTTTCTAAATTAAAGAGAGAGAGGAGAGCAAGGAAGGAAGAAGGAGAAGCTTTCCGACCGCCGGTGGAGCGTCAGCGTTCCGAATCGATAGCCGAGTTTAGCGTTGCGGAGGCAAGGCCGCTGCGG
Organism: Platanthera zijinensis; assembly: GCA_039513925.1. Classification (NCBI taxonomy): domain Eukaryota; kingdom Viridiplantae; phylum Streptophyta; class Magnoliopsida; order Asparagales; family Orchidaceae; genus Platanthera; species Platanthera zijinensis. The sequence continues at coordinate 41,152,187 of CM077094.1, forward strand.
TGATTTCCTTCCGGCTAGTTCTTTCATTGCACCATGCGATCGTCAAGGGTAACAATATTTCTTCCTTGGGCAGGTGAAGCCCTTTGTTTATGCATGGATCTTTATGGAATCCTCCATCAAAATATGGAAGAGCGTAAGTGATTCCAGTGGTTGAGTATGCATTTAGATCCGGAAGTGTGTAGTACAGAATACGCATGCTGTATGAAGCCCATCTGGACGTATAGTCTGGATTGGTGGTGTGCGATTCGGAGAAGAATCTGTGTATACAACGAATGGCTTATGGAGCGTGTGAGGACGCTTGTGAAGTGTGGGAAGGAGGCTTTGTATAGCTCCTTTGGTTGTATGCTCGACACGAGCTGTATGGGTAGAGTGGAAAGTGGCACCGTGTGTCAGTGTTATGAGATGAATTGCGGTTACCTCTGAGTGGGTGGGCGCGAGAGGTCTCCGACGTGTGTTTGGAGGCTGATGCCCATGTCCAACAAGTTCAATTATAGGATCGGGTGAGCGGTCGATGGGTGGTAATGCAGTAGGGGCGATTTCCCTAGGCTTGTTACACTACTTGGGTAGGTCGACTGATAGTGCTCACAGTTGCCATGAGGTGAGTGCCTCTGCGTGAGTCGGGTGCGTGAGGTCTCCGACGTGTGTTTGGAGGCTTATGCCCGGCCAACAAGCTAAACACCTCGAATCGGTGGTGGAACCTTGAGGAGTTCGGTACACCTTAATCGTTCCCTGAGTGCACGGAGCGCCTGGCGCTAAGGCCGGCATTTGTGATGTTGTGTGTGATATATATATGTTGTGATTGTTACCCATGCAGGGAAGGAACCACTGCCCCGGGTAGGGGGCAGGGTCGTTATAATTGGTTAGCTGAATGCCGACCGTTGTTTTATTTATCACCCTTGGGGTGGACGTCCATTTGCAGGTGTTGCGAGATGAAATGGAGTGAGTGGGCTTAAGCCCTTGCTGCTGCTGCTAGTAGGCCCTCGAAGGCCGTGCGAAGATTTGGATTTCATGTGTGGCCGGTCTGCGTGCCGATGTATGAAGTTATATTTTTGTAAAGAGAAACTTGTAAGGCCTTAAGGACGTTAGCGGTGTTCTTGTAAACATTCCTTGTGTTTATATAAATGTGGTATTTATATAGTAGTGGACATTCATGGATTGAGTTCGTGCAACTTGTAAACTTCCGCTAGAATGCTCTGAGTTAGGATGCGTGGTATTTTGGTATTAACCTGTGACCTCGCCGTTTGTTTGTGGCATATAATGTGGGGCATCGACCGGACCTTCTATTATATGTTATTTAATGGGTCAAGTTGTTACACCTTGACCCCCACCCCCCGATGGATTACTCTGATCCCTCCTCGGGCTCCCACATCGACCCACATCGGCCCACATCGGCCTGGTCCTCACACCTATCCTCCTCTGTCAGAGGCTGGACCTCTTCAATCCGCACTCCCTGGCAGTCCCCCTGCTGCTCTCTATTTCCACTCATCTCAAGGAACTCCGGGCATGTGGCCATAGCTTTCCCCTCCTCCTGGTGGAAGTCGCAGTAAGGTAAGTCCACCCCGACCTCCCGTCTCCTCCTCTGCTGACCTCTTTGCCTTTGCATGGATATTACCATAGTATGATGCTGATCAGGGAGAGGAGGTCTTTGGCCCTACCTCTCGCCTGGATGGTGGAGCTGACCCTGTCCCTCCTGTTAGTTGTATCCTCCATGGAAACCTCTTTGCTGCCCCTGATCCTACCACTTCTACATCCTCCAACCGAGCCAATTATTCAGCTCCTGGCGCCCCCACCTCGGTTGTTGCTACAGCAGCTGTTGCTACTGTTCCCGCTTCCGGAGTTCATCTCTCCTCATCTTCTAACCTCGGCCACCTCCTGGCCCCTTTTCCTCCTCCGTGACCCACCTGGCTAACTTCTTCGCAAACTCGGGGTTTGACGCTTCCCCATCGAATTCCCTTGCTGCCCTCTTCATCAAATCCTCGTAAGAGAGAGATGGCAACCTCTTCAGTTCCATCCTAAAGAAACCTTACTGCAGCCCCAAGGTGAAGGCAATCATCAGGGTGTGCCTTAACATCTCCTGGACCTGGGTGACCTCCTCCTGAATCCTGTCCACGTAACTCCCCAAGGTCTCGTTCACCCCCTGCTTGATGTGGAACAGGGACTCTGACTCCTTCTTCCTTTTCCTGAAAGTGGTGAACCTCAACATGGACCAATGAGACAGGTCCTCGAAGTAGTAGATTGAGTTGGCCAGTAGCTGGTGGAACCACTCCCTCGCCTCTTCCTTGAGGGTGATGACGAAGAGTTTGCACTTGAAGGCATCCCACATCTGCCTTATCGAAACCACATCCTCAAACCATTGGATGTGCTGGACCGGGTCTTCTTGCCCGGTGTAGTAGGAAATCTCTAGCTCTCTGAACCCATCTAGAACTGGAGTAGAAGAAACCAACTCACTAAAGGGGCTGCCTCCCCCTGCTGGGAGAGCCGGAGGTTCTCACACCTCCATCTTGCCGAGCTGGGCTCCACTTGCCAACCCGGGGAAGAGCACTCGCCCGGGGAGATCACGCCCACTCTCCTCTACAACCTCCTTCCCAGCTCGCCGAGCCGGGACATCCTCGCCTAGAGGCAGGGCAGTGGCGATTGGGACAGCTGGTGCCGAGCACTCAGCACGCGCACTGAGTGAGAACTTAAAGAGGCCAAGAAAATCCTTCCAGAACTCCTCGAACATACCCACTGTGGTGAGAGGGGGAGGAGGTAGTGAGTCGTTCCTTTCCGAACCTTGCCCTTCTCCTCCAATAATCGAGCCTGCTGAAGATTTTCTATGCTGACTACTCTCCATGCTCACCACACCAAAAATGTTGAAACTGAAAACTTGGTCTCTATGGAGTTCACCCTTGGGGAAGGGGTGATCGCACACTTACTTCTCTCGCGCGAGCCAAACGACTAAGGAAAAAGAATAGGGGACAGAACCAAGGGCTCGGTGTGGATGTCCCACCACATACCCGAAAGATCTTAGAGCGATTCCCCTCCCTAGCCAAATGCTGAGCTAAGGATACCTCAAAAAGCGCTAGAAGACCGGGGCACAAGTAAGCATTCTTTCTGAGGTACCCCCTTGGGTCTATTTATAGATTTCTGAAAATGGCCTGCAAATAGCCAACCTCTGCTGTTCTAAGTAGCTATACGCAGTCCAGGTCAGCCTGCCAACAACGTAATTCCGCTGTTCTAGAAGGCTATAGACAGACCTGCGGGGGTGGAGCGGTAAAAACACATCACAAGAGACTGAGCGAGTGGCCCTCTGGAACCTTCACTCTCTGGGGGTGGCGAGTGCTCGATGGAGCTGGCACTCGCCGCCTCTTCCCAGCCCTGGGCGAGTGCGAGCCCGGCCTGCCCCACTCACCAGCTGCTCGTCGAGCCCCTGGGGTGAGTGCGAGCCGACCTGCTCCACTCGCCCCTCATACAATCCACCCCACTTGGGCGAGCCGAAGAGGCTTCCAGGGATATCGGCTCCCTCCTGCTTGCCTAGGCCCTAGACTGTTGGACTTTGGCCGATCTGGCTCCTGTCAACCACTACTCGCCGGATATGGGGTTGTACAAACACAATTTTGTTTAGGGAAACGGGAAAGGATGGGTTGACCCGCGCTGTTGTCTCATATACATAACTATTTGAGCAATGAGATTAGTTTGATCCGTACCCGCACTATGTTGCCCGACTAGAGTGCCTAACGTACTTAAATTTCATTATTGGCATAGGAAAGAGTCGCGGCTACACGCCTGACTGGGGAATGCTCAATGTTTATATCGGTTTGGGACTTAGGATGGTGGTGGGACCCTGGATATCTGGTATAATGATAATGTGCCCTGAGTGCACAAGACGTTTAGCCAGTCATGCCAATATCTGTGATAGATGTGCTGGGTTTCTTAGTGGGATGCACATCACATGTATGCAATGGATAAATCAATAAAACCCATAGATAAATGGATCTTGCGATGATCATTGATCAAGAAGTAAATACAACTTTGAATAAAATATACCTTAGCAGGATTGAGTCATTACTCAACTAAGATGATCCAAGGAAATCTGACGAACACTTGCGGTTAGAGTTAAGAGCGTAGAAGTATATCCATGCCTATACGGGTATCTACACGAGCAAGGAGAACCCTTAGACTCTTCTCACACAAGAACTAGTTTTGAAGAAGGAATGCTCTCAACGTCTCCACGGATTGCTAGATCCATTAAAGGAGAGGCGGCAGTGACGAAGACGAAGCTAAGGAAACGCTTTTCAGCGACATCCATAGATCAGACTGATCGGCGGCACGGAGCAACAACTTATACTTCTAAGTTACGGAATAGTTCCATCGGGGAAGAAGAAGTCGCTGCACTCGTTTTGCAATGATTAGATTAAGTCTCTAGAGATAACAATTATCTCATCTATATATATGCTCCAAGACCGAAACAGACGTTACCCGCAGACTAGGCCGAAAAGGAAATTACTGAAAAATAGACCTATGCCAGTTCGTCAAGAACAAATCATCGAGTGGAATTGGTCGAGTAAACACAATGAATCGACATGTCCACTTGACGGATTCGTCGAATGACAGATTTGTTGTAACAAATTTATCGGGTGAAATTCGTCGAGTATACTCGACGAATAGAAAGAACTCTCGTAGGATCCATTGAGACCATCTCGATGAACACAAACTGTTACGTAAAATTCGTCGAGTATCATCGAGTATATACGACGAACTCGTTGAGAATACTCGACGAATTCGTCGAGAATACTCGACGAACTAACTTACCTATTTGACGATTTCCAGGAGGCCCCTCGAATTTATAATTCATGTCCGTACACTGATCTAGTTCCAAGTCCTTGTCAAAAGGCTTGACCTTTCACTCATATCACATATAAGCACAACCAACACAGTTCTTTCAACTTCTCCATAACTCTTTTGTGCGACCCTATAAGCTCATATTGAATTGGCAGTGAGGCTATCTATTTGACCACTTCTAGATCACAATGATAACACTAACAGTCTCATACTTGATCTTGAAAGTATCAAATAAAAGTTTCACAAACAATGAGCAGGATCTAGCAATACATCATTGCTCCCAAGCAATAAGAGTTCTAAACTCATTAAGCCTCTATGAACAATATATCAGTGTTGTTATGTCCCTTTGTCCCTTACATCTGGATAGAACTAGAGGTATATACCGTATCACACTCATAATTGTTCAATCAAAGTTTCTTGATCTAAAATAGACTTCCAAAATTGATGAGCACAATATCATATATTGACTCAACTAAGCATGACCATGCATTTCTCAGTCCTATTCCATCAAGAGGCCCATCGATTTAACTCCTGTCATATAGGAGGACAAATCTCATTTTTATCCACATGCAAACACCCAAATGATTCGTAACGTACCCAATAACCACTTTTATCATCAACCTTTCTAAAGGAAGACTTTGGATGACATCAAAGTACGCTCTTCCTCACTTGATGAATGCTGTGAATTCAGGTCAAAGAACTACAAACACCATTGCCACTTGAGACATACTTGTGACACGTTCATATAACAATCCACAAAATATTCTCATGGTGGGTCTGTCCAGTATAACTTGTTCACTAAAAAGTACCCACGTGATGACTTGATATCACAATATTATGACCTGTGAGAACCGGTCATCAGTCAACACACATGCTAGTATTGATGTATCATCATCGTCCTTGGCTTCTAAGATGATACGTCAACCAGGGACCATTTACGAGTGAAGCTTCTATGAACATAGGCCCTCACATTCAAGTCATCAACTTAAATCCTATGAAAGCAAACATTCTAAGGGCATTTATCACGTTAATTAATCTATCACATTGAAATAAAATGACATAATAAAAAAAAACTTGCCATAAATATAAAATGAAATATATAGTACTTTATTCATCAAATGAATTATTACAACCGACAAACATACAATCCACAAGACTCATACTAGAGTTGATCATTCAGGTATCTAATATCCATTGATCTAACATGACCATCATGTTTTCTCTGTGCGAGAGGCTTTGTCAGTAGATTCACAATATTTTCTTCAGTCGGCATTCTGCAAATGCTCACATCTTCTCGATCGACAATCTCACGAATAAGATTGAATCGCTGAAGTATGTGCTTGGAACGCTGATGAGATCTAGGTTATGAAGCAAGTGCAATTGCACCGTTATTGTCATAATAGAGAACTAATGGATCAACAATGCTAGGAACTACATCTAGCTTTTCGATGAATTTCCTAATCCGTATAGCCTCCTTCACCGCATTTGTAGCGGTGATATACTCGACCTCAGTTATAGAATCTGCAACTGTCTCCTGCTTGAATTTCTTCCAGCTAACAGCTCCTCCGTTTAGGCAAAATACAAACCCTGACTGAGACTTTGAGTCATCCCTATCAGTTTGGAAGCTAACATCTGTGTAACCCTTTATAACGAGCTCTTTCTCTCCGCCAAATTCCAAGAACGTATCCTACATCCTTCTTAAGTACTTTAGTATATTCTTGACAGCTATCTAGTGATTAACACCGGGATCATACTGATACCTACTAGTCATGCTCAAGACATAAGAGACATCGAGTCGAGTACATATCATTGCATACATGATTGATCCAATTGCCGAAGCATATGGAATCAACTTCATGATTAACACTATAAGACATGTGTAAAAATCCTTTCTAAGACTCAAGCATGTTGAACCGTTTCAATATCTTCTCAATATATATACTTTGGGTCAAACCTAATAACTTATTTGATTTATCTCTATAGATCTTAATACAGAGTATGTAACTCACTTCGCCCAAGTCTTTCATAGAAGAGCAGTTCCCTAGGTTGTTCTTAACTACTTGCAGGGTTAGTTTGTCATTCCCGATCAACAATATGTCATCTACAAACAATATTAGGAAGTGTTGGGTCTTGTTTCCACAATGACCTTAATTTAAAGAAGTCCTCCTAAAACTAAGGTGAATTGCAGTTGTATTTGATTTTGTGTTTGAGTTATGTATGCAGGACTATATTGCCAAGTGTAGACCAATGTCAGTCTACAATGGGTCACCTAACACAGGACCATACAATGTAATCCCTCATTGTGTGATCCATGGTGTTGACTCATGTGTAGCCTCTCTATTGGGATGCACTTCATTTCACAAGCGCATGGACAAATGGAACCTTGAAGTGTTGCTGATCTTTAGTAGGAGAAATGAGTTCTCAAGGAAGAAATTTTTCTAAGTCTACATACTCGAGTAGATAGCTTCATATACTCGAGTAAGTAACTTAGTACTCGAGTAATCCAAAGGACATACTCGTGTCTTCAGATTCTTCCTCTTACTCGAGTAGGCACTATGATACTCGAGTAGCTCATGTATATACTCGAGTAGTCCAGCCAAGTACTCGAGTATATCCTTTTACACGAGTAGGTTAGTTTGTAGACTCGAGTAGTTCCCTGATATGCTCGAGTGAATGACTTTATACTCGAGTAGCTTGATTCTCTTACTCGAGTAGGTTTGTGATTACCCGAGTAGTTTCCTAGTTACTCGAGTAGTTATATGTATACTCGAGTATGTGAGTTTGATATACTCGAGTAGTTTGATCTTTCCCTTCAGATTATTTTCTAAGTCCTGGACTCGTGCTTACTCGAGTATGTCTCTCTCTCTCCTGATACTCGAGTAGTTCATTGATATACTCGTGTATGTCAATTTACAGAAAGAATGTTTCTAAGTCCAGACTTTGTGGGTTATTTCAAATCCTCTCATATGATTGGTCCACGTGTACTTGATTAAGTATTATGACCGTTGCAGAAGTACTATAAATAGGTCTTGTCAAGTCGACAAACCCTAAGAAGAAAATATAAGAATTCTGAATCTGATTTTATCGCCGACATCGGGAAGCTGACAAGTTCACGCCGACAAAATACTGTTCATCTTCTTCGTCGTCGGTCTTCTCCGATACAGAGATTCAACCAAGAAGTTTCAGAAGATCAAGCTACTCTCAATCAATAGATCCCGTGCTTGATCACGCTGATTCCAGGTTTCCAGATCCAAGGGTTTTTGCCTCTGTCTTCCTCGATTTATTTCCGCCGATCTCTAAAAGCCGAAGAAGGAAGAAAGATTTGAAGATCCAGATCTGATCGGTTCTGTTTGTATATTTCTTTATACAACCTTTTATTCTTGTAGGAGTCTTGACTCCGAGTTCTGTAGATCCGGTTTGGATTGAGATTTGTAGGAAGGTTTTCTTCCGAGTGTAGATCTGTTTGGATCGAGATTTGTAGGAATGTTGTTCCGAGTTGTAGGATCGTTTTGATCCGAGATAGTGGAGTAGCCAAGTCTAGTGGTTTATTAGATTGGTGAGGTGAAAGTGGATGTACCAAGGGTTGGGGAACCACTATAAATCCTGTGTTCTCTGTGTGATTGCTTGATCTGTGCTGTGTTAATTTTTTATTCCGCATTTGGAACGCATTTCACCTATTCACCCCCTCTAGGTGATTTAGGTTGACAACTTAGCGCTCTCAGGAAGATAACAATGCACCCACTAATCCTCTTGTAAACACACGGTTCATCCTCATTCTTGATAAAACCAAATTCTTTGATCTTTTCATCAAAACAAAGATTCCAACTTCGAGAATCCTGTTTTAATCCATAAATGGATCTCTGCAGCTTGCATATTTTAGTGGCTTCACCTGGAGATACAAAACCCTCGGGTTGTGTCATATACACTTTCTCAAGGAGGTTTCCATTTAGGAAAGTCGTTTTGACATCCATCTGCTAGATCCCGTAGAAATAATATGTAGCAATAACAAGCAAAATTCTGATGGACTTAATCATAACAATAGGGGAAAAGTTCTCATCATAGTCAATACAATGAATCTTCCTGAAACCTTTAGCCACCAGTCGCCCTTTGAATGTCTGTACATTCCCATTTATGTCGGTCTTCTTCTTGAAGACCCACTTGCACCATATGGGTCGTACCCCTTCAGGTGGTTCCACCAAGGTCCAAATTTGGCTTGCATACATGGAGTCCATTTCAGATTTCATGGCCTCAAGCCACTTCTCAGAGTCTGGTCCACCCATAGCCTCTTGGTAGATTGCAAGTTCATCATCATGATCTATAAGCAACACATTACCTATTTGAGACATGAGAAATCCATATCTCTCAGGCTCAAACCTTGGTCTACCAGATCTACGTGGGACTTAAGTTTCTTGAGCAGGCTCTCCAGCTATAATAACTTGTAGTCCTTACTCAGGTTCCAATTCCGCTTCATTCATTGTTTGTGGTTTTTAAACTTCTTCAAGTTCTACCTTTATAGTGTTTCTGGATAAGAAATATTTCTCCAAAAAGACACCAGTTCTCGTGACAAACACTTTGCCCTCACACGGTAGGTAAAAGTAGTACCCTTTAGTTTCCTTAAGATACCCCACAAGATAATATTTATCTTACTTGGATTCCAGCTTGTCAGGCATTTGACGTCTCACGTATGACTCACAGCCTCAGATCTTAATGAAAGACATAATAGGATGCTTCCTAGTCCATATCTCATATGGTGTCTTTAGAACTATTTTTGTTGGTGAATGATTTAGTGTAAAAGCAGTAGTCTTTAGAGCAAATCCACAAAAGAAAACATGCAAATCTCCATGACTCATCATCGACCGTACCATGTCTAACAAAGTATAATTCCTCCGCTCAGACACACCATTATGCTGTGGCATTCTGGGTGGAGTGAGCTATGATACAATACCACACTCTTTTAGATGATCACAAAACTCATAACTTAGGTATTCGCCACCTCGATCAGATCGGAGTGCTTTAACCCTCTTACCCAGCTGGTTCTCTACTTCATTCTTAAACTCTTTGAATTTTTCAAAGGTTTCAAATTTGCACTTCATAAGATACACATATCCGTATCTACTAAAATCACCAGCAAATGTAACAAAGTAGAAGTGCCCACCTCTAGTCATAGAAGTCATGGGTCTGCATACATCACTATGTATTACACCCAAGAGATCATCAACTCTTTCATTAAAGCCAGTGAAAGGGACTTTAGTCATCTTTCCTAATAAACATGATTCACACCTCTCAAATGATTCATAATCAAATGAGTCCAGCAGTCCATCTTTATGGAGCTTGGATATGCATTTCTCATTTATATGGCCCAAATGATAATGCCAAAGGTACGTAGGATTTGAGTCATTCATTTTTAATCTTTTAGTATTTTCTATATTATAGATCGGATGGTCTAAGTTTAAAACATATAAACCATTAAACATTTGAGCTACATCATAACAAATATCATTCTTAAATATAGAACAACAATTGTTCTTAATAACAAAAGAAAATCTAATCATGTCTAAACATGAAATAAAATTATGTTTCTAGTTATCGTAAAACATAATAACAATTATTTAGTTCTAATATAGCCCACTAGGCAAATAAAGATGGTAAATTCCTACAACAACAACATCAACTCTTGCTCCATTACCAACACACAGGTCCACCTCCCCTTTACTCAGCATTCTTCTTATTCCCAGTTCATGCACATTTATACAAATATGAGAACTAAATCCGATATCTAATACCCATGATGAAGGAGCAGAAAGGTTTATCTCTGAAAGTATCTTGCGTCTACCTAAATCACCTAGAGGGGGTGAATAAGTGATGTTTGTGTCTTTTCACAGAATAAAAATCACTTAAAAATTAAGCACACAAACACAGAGATTTTTAGTGGTTCCCCAAGTTGGGTATGTCCACTTTCCCGCCTCGCCTATCTACCACAAAGGGCTAGATTCGGCTTCTTCACCAAACTCAGATTTCATCAAGTCTTATACCTCAAAGCCGCAACTCCTACAACTCGGTGATGACTCTCCTACCACTCGATCCGCGACCATATATACAAACTCGATCCACAAACAGATCTACAAGCTCGACCCATAAATGGATCTAGAAACTCGATACACAAACAAGATCTACAAACTCGATCCACAAATGGATCTACAAACTCGGAGAAAAATTCTCCTACAAGAGTAAATAAAATATTACAACAATATTACACTATATCTGAAAACTTCAGTCGGACGTTCTTCAAAAATAATTGATCTTGAACTTGGATAACTCAGAAACTTGAAATCTTTAAGATTTTGAAACTTGAATCTTCACTCGTCTAGATCTGGAGGAATAGGAGTCTTTAGAAGGAGCAATCCAGAAGTATAGATTGAGGAAGATCAGATCTTGCAGCACTTGCGGTTCTCGGCTGATCAGAAATCCGCGTATGCACAAGAAGCCGATGATCGCTGATTTGGAAACTATTCTCGTTTTGAATCGGAGAGCAAATTAGCACAATAGAAAGATTAGCAATTAAGAAAAATATCCCTAGGTATTTATAGAGATATTTCATCCAACGGTATAAAGAATATTTCCAAAAACTAAACCTAAAAAGCAATGCACATGGCCGACCGAACCCGTGACTAGTTTTTGAAAATTTTCGAAAAAATGACCTAAGTCAAATGCGTCAAGTATCATAATGATACTCATCGAATATATCTTGATTTATGACAAAAAGTACTTAGCCAAATCATCCCAGGCCGGCTGGTCACTAACGCCATGGCGAAGAGTCATACTCGACGAATTCATCGAGTATCACCTGACATACTCGACGAATTCGTCGAGTATAGGTTAACTGACTCAACGCCGCGACACTCAACACTTTTTGCTCACTCAAAGCCAAAGGCAACATTCAACGAATATCGTCGAGTTAACTCAACGCACTCAACGCTTTGATATTCGACGAATTATACTTGGAAAAATCTAGAGAAGTAGTGTCGAATGGACTCGACCAATTCGACATGTATCACTTAACATATTCAACGAATTCAGCGAGTATCGTTAGAAACACTTGACGAATTCTACGAGTATGCATGATGATACTCGGCGAATTTTACTTAACAAATTTTCCAATTCTCCAATGAATTTACCACAAGTATATACGACGAATTCTACGAGTATTGGTAAGTATACTCGACGAATTCGGCATGTATCAACGATGATACTCAACAAATTCGACGTGTATGCTTAATCATACTCGCCAAATTTTACTACGGTAAAATTCATATTTTTCCTGGGTCTAACCCTTGACCATCCTTGAGCCTTCTCTTGTACTTGGGATAGAAGTACACCCCAATAGAGAGATTATACGTGAGTCAACACATTGGCCTACACAATGAGGAATTACATTGTATAGTCCTGTGTTTACTGACCCACTGTAACCTGATATTGGTGTGTACTTGGCATTGTAGACCTGTAAGTACATAACTCAAAAGACAACATCAAATATAGTCACAATTCATCTTAGCTTAACTGAGCCCTTCTTCAAATCCGGATAATTGCGGATACAATACCCAACAATCTCCTCATATTTGAAGAAGTCAAAACCCTATAAGCTAAGGTGAATTGCACATGATAAATAATAAAATAAGAAAACTTGAAAAGTTAAACAATATAAACAAAAACACACATTCCAAGACAATTGTGAAAATCATATATATGTATATCAAAAATTGTTCATAGTTTTGGGGGCGGGGGGAGGGCAACCCATAACTCAACATAAAATATAACTATAATTCCTGCCTACTCAGACTCTTCTGCCTCTGCCTGTCAAAATAAGCCTTTGGCTTTGGAAAGTACTTTGGAGGGGGTGCAGGCATCGAGTCAGCATCTCTATGATTTCTGAAGTGAATTTTCCTTTTTGTGTAGGACAGCTTGTGCTTGTTCCATTCTTCATGATCATAGTGGTGCTGATGTTTTTCACCACCAATGTCGACCAGGGAGAATGTATCCAATATAATACCTCTAGATATGGGACTCCATACCTCTTCCATTTATTTGTTAGGCTCTGAACTGACAGCAGACGGGGCTTCCCCATATCTTCTTTGCTTGTGAACCGGAGGGGGGAAGTCTTCAATAAGCTCTACCTCTGGAGCCTCAACAACAGTAGCAGTATCAGCCTGAGTAAAATCCTGTGTGTCTAACTAGAGTTGAGAGTAATCCTGGGCAGGATGAGTCTCATTATATGCTGGTACAGGCACAACAGATACTTGAGATCCTGTCAACTAACTATGCAACCACACACATTTGTTATAACTGAAGTCATTTACACTTTTGAAATTCGGTAATATTGCTACTTCAAGTGCATTGACCTTAGCCGCAACCTTAGCTTCTAAGGAATCCTCCCCCTTTCTGACTTCTGCAGCCATAGCATTTGCATGCGCTTACAAGCTGTCATCATAATGAGCCATAGAAGTATTGTGCGCTTCAATCATAGTCTTGGCATTTGTATCCATATTATCCACAGTTTCTTTGGTATATTGGAGGCCATCCATGTTCAGCTTGATGGCTTTTCCACCCTCAACAAATAGTAAGTCAATCTTTATATCAAGTGCTTTAATATGAATTTTGACTTCAGACAGGCCTTTATTAACGTCTTGCTCACTCTCTCTACCATGTCTAGAACTTTCTTTATTGTAGCTTCAAACTGCGCTTGTTGTCTTGCCAACATGACCTCTATTGTCTTTAGAATTCAACTATCAGAACTGGAGGTGGTAACTGTCTCAGAATCAATAGGTGGGAGAGAAGGCAAATCTTCACTGAGAGACTCATAGATCAGAGATAATCGTGCTTTAGAACTCAGCAAAGGCACTGCAATAGCTAGGACATGAGTATGCTCCTCTGCATCTCCTTCCTCATCACAAATCTCAACTACCTCCTCAAGAAGAACTAGAGGAATACCTATTGCCTTGACAACTCTTTTCTCAAGGTTGCAGATAAACCTGTCAACCTCAATAGCATCTGATATCGAGGGCCTAGTCACCTCCCCCTCAGAAGATGAAGCAGGAACAATCTTTGGGAGAGGGACAATCAAATTCTCTATTGGAACTAGCTCAGACCCATCGGTAACATTATAAGCATCTTTGGGATCATCAACAACAATCATTTCCTTATCAACATCTATCTCATAGTCATCCACAACAAATCATCATCAGCAACATCATTATCCTCAACCTCATCAGGCACTAAATCCTCAACAACAGTCTGAGTAATCTGAGCAACCTTTGTCAGCAGATTATCTGGCTTTGGATATTGAACTTGACTTTCTGTAACTTAAGTAATAGCTGGCTCCCCCATATCTCCTGCACATAATCTTTCAGGGGCTTCACTGGGGTGTGGAGTAGGAATCTTATCCTCAGGAGCCTGATCTTCCTCCTCCACAACCATATCTGGGCCTCCCCCTTGCCTAATAATCCTCCTATCCCATCTTGTGAATATTGTGGAGTCTATTTTCTTTAGATGGTGGATATGTACCCCTTTGGTCATATCGAACCTGTCACCATCCATCTGATTCAAGTACAGGCTGATAATCCTCCCAAAGTTGGGAGTATGAAGGCTGTCCTTGATTTTCTCGAATAGTAAAGCACCCCAGCCTAACCTCTTCCTGCAAATGATCGCCACAAGAGTCTTGAACATCTCAGTCGAGAGGTAGTCATGTGATCCAGTTTTGCATAGCAACACTTTTCTAATGATGTCTGACAGCAGCTTTCCTTCTTCATTCATCCCTTTCCTTTTAATGGCCTTGGTGCCTCTGGGTAGTCCACAGAATAGTAGAGCTCTTACAAAATTGTCCTCATTGAGGTAATCAACTTCTTCATAAGCGGGAAGCTGCAAATGCCAAGTGAGGAGAGAAGCTTTGACTATAAATGTGGTCTTCTGAACTTTTCTCTTGATAACTGTATCCTCATGGCAGAGTTTGGCATTATAGAAAAATTAAAGAACTTCCCTGTCCAGAACTTTGCATGGGTGTTCTAGGACGAAGGAGAGTCTAGCAGTCTCCAACATTAGAATAACGTTTCTGAACACATCAGATGCATCAACAAACCCTATGCGGACTAGTTCTGATCCCCCTAGCAAGCCACTGGTGCTTCTAGGATCCATGGAGAAAACTGAAATCTGGACTTGGAAAACTGAAATATGATACCACTGGAATTTTGGAATTGTCGGACTCGGCGACTGTCGGCTTTCGGGAATCCACCACTATGCGAAATCAGCGGGAGAACCTTGATGTTACTGTCGGCTAGGGCATGGAAGACGTTCACAACCCTAATCGCGGGAGATGAAGCACACACAGTAGGAATTTCTCGATGAGATTGACGAACTGAAGCGCAGGATCCGAAAGGTCGAATTCCTGATTTCGGCGAATCAGCAGAAGGTTTCGTCAAAATTGACTGTGTGGTTTCCCCCAAGACTATATATATATATATAATTTTAAAATTGTCTAGAAGGAGCATACCTTATTTATCGTCGGTTCTTCGGATCCAATATAGTAAGAAAGAATTACTTCACAAGTTAAATTCGACGAGATTCACCGGATGCATAATTTGTTTCGGCGAATATCCATTTATATCCGACGAATCGGCGAGATTCCCATCCGATATTCGCCGAATTTTCCTTTGGAGAATTTTCTGCTTTTCTGAAGTAGTTCCCGAGAGATCTTCTGCTTTCTTGAACTTCTTCAAGAGTCAATATTCAGCATACCTAGTTCCATTTTGAAAAACGAGAACTTGGCTTTGTCCAAAGGTTTCGTGAAAATATCTGCGACCTGCTTGTCCATCGGGACATAGCTGAGGGCTATATCCTTGTTCTCCACCTTCTCTCGGATGAAGTGATAATGCACCTCGATGTGCTTTTTCCGGCTGTGGGAGACTGGATTGTTTGCGATCGCTATTGTGCTGAATGATTCGCAATACATAGGAATTTCCTTGAACTTCAGGTTGTAGTCTTCTAGTTGATTCTTTATCCATAGAAGCTGTACACAACAACTACCCACAGAGATATACTCTGACTCGATAGTAGAAGTTGACACACAATTCTGCTTCTTTCTGCTCCTTGAGATAAGCGGTCTTCCGAGGAATTAACACGTCCCGGAATTGCTTTTCTTATCATTCCTGCTTCCTGCAAAGTCGGCATCTGAAAAATGCATTAGCTCGACATCATTATTTCTCGGGTACCATAAGCCAAGATTGGGTGTACACTTAAGATATCTTAAAATCCGATTTGCAATAACGTAATGAGATTCTTTAGTGTTCACCTGATATCTAGTGCAGACACATGTTGAAAACATTATAGCTGGTCTACTAGCAGTCAGGTAGAGCAAGGATCCAATTATTCTTATGTACTTGGTTTCATCAAAAGGTTTCCCTTTCTCATCCTTGTCCAAAGACACAATTAAACTCATTAGAGTCGTCATAGAGGTTGCATTCTCTATTCCGAATTTCTTAAGAAGCTCCTTGGTGAACTTCGTCTGAGAGATGAAAATTCCATCTTCAGATTGTTTCACTTGAAGTCCTAAGAAATACTTTTGCTCCCCCATACTGCTCATTTCAAACTTCCCTTGCATAAGTTTGGAAAACTTTTTGTAAAGGTTGTCTTCCATAGAGACAAAAATGATATCATCGACATAGATTTGCACTAGCAGAATCTTGACTTTTACTTTCCTAAGAAATTATGTCTTTGTTGGAACACCCTATTACTAATTTGGGTAAGGATCACTATGTTTGTCTTAGGAAACCAGGTTGACCTAGTTGTATAAGTTGTAAAGGTCAACATTATAATGTGTCTAGGGCTTAGAATTTAGGTTTGAGCTGCCCCCAGGACCATTCAAGGAATCAGACTTAAAGCTGAGGCAAAGACAATTATCGTCGAGCTTAGGTCGACGGAACGTCGAACTCCGTTTCGACGCTCTCTGAGCTCAACCTTTGCTAAAGTCGTCGAGCTTCGGTCGACGGTCTTCGAGCTCAGGTCGACGATCTCTCCTCAGTTCATTCTCCAGGTCACTGAGCTCAGTTCAATGATCTTCGAGCTCAGTTCGATGTTTTTTGTCTGTTGATCTTATTCCATCTCTGAGCTCAGATCGACGATCGTAGAGCTCAGATTGACGATTTTCTAAGAGATCGACGATTTTAAGGATTCAAAAGCTGTCAGTCTTTGGAATGTTTTTGAATTCTCTCAGCATTTATGTCAAGAAGATCTGCCAGCCGTTTTTCTTTATTCTGGATCAAGTTTCAAGGAATTATTCAGAGAATGTTTTATTGGACTTTCCTCTAGAAAACAAAAACTTTTATGGAAGACATTTATGACTGCCAACGGCTATCTTTGTCAAGAAATTCTTCAGAAAATTAGATCCTTCTTTTTGTCTTAAGTCATATTGATACACAAGATAGAACATATAGAAAAAAAGAGAACAAGAGATTAACAGTGACAGATAACAAGTGATCAATTCTGAAGAATCAGTAGAACAATCTCTTTGCTTACTGAAAAGTGGTCATAGCTTCATCATCAAGAACTCCAGACACCAAATATTTCAGCATCTGTTGGAATCATCTTCTGCTGGAGATCTGAAGCCTCTGAAGACCTATCACCCTGAAGCAAAGCTCTCACTCCTGAACCATTCTATATCTCAGGGGGAGCTTTGACATCATCAACAATCCACTAGTCTTTTCTCATTTGATTTGAGAACAGAGAAGACAACATCAATCTCTTTACTTTTTCTTTTCCTGCTGTAAAAGGGTTATCAAGACTCCCTTCAAAAGTTTTGAGTGTGGTTCTGAGAGCCTTGTCAAAACTCAGTGGTGGCAAGACACCTTATCAAAAAATCTAGTTTTGGTTTTTGAGCACCTTATCAAAAGCTCATTGGTGTCAGGACACCTGATCAACTCATCCTGAGTGGATTCCTACCAAGGGTGGTAGAAGAGTGGATGTACCCAGGCTTTTGGGGAACCACTATATTTTCCTTGTGTCTTCTGGCTTGCTTGTGTGATTGTTTTGCTGTGTGCTGTGCTCTTTATTTCTTTGTTTCTTAATTCATTACTGGCACTCTACACTATAATATAAATTGAATTTTATATGTGCTGATTATTTCAAAACTGTGAAATTAATTTAAATAAACTCTATTCAATTCCCCCTCTAGAGTTGAGATAGATCTTGCTCTCACTTTCAATTGGTATCAGAGGCAGGTTGGTTGCTCATACAGGCTAATACCTGAACCAAAAGATCCTTGATAAGATCAATCTCTTAAGAGGGTTATTTTCACTATATCTATCTATTTATATAGACATGGCACAGAACAAAGATTATGCAAGCACCAGACCTCCAGTATGCAACCTTTCCAAGTTTGCACTCTGGAAGGCAAGGATTAAAATTTATATGAATTCTATTGATGAGGATATATTTAATTCTGTTTTGACAGTGTGCCCAACACCTCCAGAGACCACAAGTACAAGTACTGTTCCACCTCCCTCAGGAACAGATGCAGACATAAAGAAATGGAAAACTGCAGATGCAAAGGCCATGAACATCTTAGCTCAGACAATGTCTGATGAGATATTTCAGAAGGTAGCTGACTGCAACTCAGCCAAAGGAATTTGGGACAAGCTCTCTGAAATTGTCTCAGGATCTGCTGATGAAAGGAAAGACAGGAGATCCCATCTGATAAGCCAATATGAGAACTTCAAAAAGGGAGAAGCTGAATCAGTGGCTGACATGTACAATAGACTAAGTCTGATTGTCAATGAGTTAAAGACTCTGGATAAAGAGATCTCATTGACTGAGCTGAATGACAAAATCTTAATGTGCTTCCCCAGCACTTGGGATTCAAGAATCTGGCCAATCAAAGATGCCAGAAGTCTAAATGAGATTACCACTGAAGCTCTCCTGGTCAAGCTCAAATCCTATGAGCTGCTCATTAAAAATAGAGAAGAAGAACAAAAGGCTACTTCTCCAGTCACAAGGAAAGAAAAGACCATAGCCTTCAAAGCTGCAGAAGAGGAGCCTGAAGATAAAGCTACAGGAAATGATGAGCTCCTAAGTTTACTGGCCAAAAGATTCTACAAGATGGCCAGAAAAGACTTCAGAAAGAGATCATACAAGGGTCATGATAAACCAAGGTATGATAAATCAAATAACAATAAAGAAATCATATGTTTTGGTTGCAGGAAACCAGACCATATTGTGCCTGACTGTCCAGAAAATAAGAACAAGGACAAGAAAGATAGAAGAGAAAGAAGAAAGGAAAAAGACTTCAGAAAGAACAGCTCAGACAAACCCTCCTTCAGCAAGAACAAACATACAAGGAAGGGATTTGTTGCTGAGACATGGAGTGAAACTGAAGAGGACTCTGAAGCCTCATCCAGCTCCAGTGATGATGAGGATGATGCTGATGAAAAGGAATTCTGCATGATGGCTATCAATTCCTCTCAAACAGACTCAGAAGCAGAAGAGTCAGAATCAGATTCAGAAGCTCAACTAGAAGAAGATCAGGTAATCAATTCATTTGATTTCAGTTCTGAGGATTTTAAACATGAGTTTAAGGTACTATGCCTAGATCTGTTGGAGTCTGAGAAGGAAATCACTTCCCTCAGAAAACAACTATCTGAGTATAGCACTATTAAATCAGAGAACCTCAAACTCTCTGAGCAGTTGGAATGCTGTATGGAGGAGATAGCTTCACTGAAAAGTGAACTATCAAAAGCCAAAAAGTTTGAAGAATCCCTAAATGGGAGAAGTATCAGACTGATGGACATTACAAGCACAGTGAACTCTAGACTTAATAGTACACTGGGCTTGGGTGCTTCATCCAGCCAACCTACAATATTAACAACTCCAATCAAATTTGTCTCTGACAAAGGGAAGGGAGTAGTAGAGGTAGCTAGGAAGAATACAGATCTGCCAAAGAAAATTACAGTTCAATAGATTGCGTCGAGCAGAGCTCGACGATCGTCGAACAGAGCTCGACGATCTAACCCAAGATCGTCGACCTCAGCTTCGACGATATCCAAACTCTGAACTCCAGTATAATCGATCTTCGAACAGAGATCGACGGTCTGACCCAAGATCGTCGATCTCAGTTCGACGATCGTCGAACAGAGATCAGGTCTGTGAACAATCCTTCAATGGTACATCTAGATTCAATCCTAGAAGTCCCACATCCCAAGGATTTAACCCCTATACTGAATGGATAGTACCTCCTAGGAGATACCATCCTGAAGGTTATAAGAGTCAACCTGGGATGTCTTTCATTTCTGAATTCAAGGGATATCAACCTAGGCCCAAGGTTAACTGGGTCAAAAACAAATAAGCTGTTCATATGCAGGTGAAGACTTATCCAGTATCTAACCAACAATGGTATCTGGATAGTGGGTGTTCAAAGCACATGACAGGGAACAGGGAGAACCTATCATCCTTCATAACCAAACTTGGACCCAAAGTGATTTTTAGTGATTCAAATTTTTGCCAAACCAAAGGATATGGTGTTGCTCAGATAGGCTCAGTCACTTTCAAGAAGGTGGCATATGTAGAAGGACTGAAGCACAACCTGATAAGTATCAATCAGCTATGTGATAAAGGATACAAGGTGACTTTCAACAAATCCCTGTGCAAGATCAAGTCAGAGGATAACACAACTGTGTTAACAGGTAAAAGGACAGGTAACATTTACTTAGTAGATTTTCTTTCATCTAAAGTAGATATTTGTTTATTCAATTCCATATCTAAGCCAAATGTATTATGGCATAAGAGATTAGGACATCTAAACCTTAGAACCATTGCTAGGCTAACCAAGGACAACCTTGTTAGAGGACTACCTTCTGGCCCCTACAAGAAGGAAGGACTCTGCAGGGCTTGTCAATTAGGCAAGCAAACTAAAAATAGCTTTAAGTCACTTAATAAGAGTGATTCACCTAGGATTTTGTATCTGTTACACATGGATCTTTTTGGACCCATTACAGTACAAAGCTTAGGAGGGAAGTCCTATACTTTAGTGGTTGTAGATGACTTCTCAAGATTAACTTGGGTATTCTTTCTGAGGAAGAAGTCTGATAACTTTAAGTATTTGACAGAGTTTCTCAAATGTATACAGATTGAGTTCAACACTCACATTGCCCTGATCAGAAGTGATCATGGGACAGAGTTTGATTCTCTTCTTATGCAAGAGTTCTGTCAAAGTGAAGGGATCAGGCACACTTTCTCAGCTCCTAGAACTCCTCAACAAAATGGTGTAGCTGAAAGGAAAAATAGAACCCTCATTGAATCTGCAACTACATTATTGGCAGATGCTCACCTACCTCTATCCTTTTGGGCTGAGGCAGTGAACACCTCCAACTATGCTCTGAATAGAAGCCTGATACATAAACTAAAGGGCAAGACTGCCTATGAATTGCTCAAAGGGAAGAAACCTAAAATAGGCTATTTTAAAATTTTTGGCTGTACTTGTTATATTCATAATAATGACAAGAAGTATCTAGCAAAATTCCAAGCTAAAGCTGTTGAAAGAGTGTTTCTGGGATACTCCATGATCAGCAAGGCCTATAGGGTATATAATAAATCTTCTTGTAAAATTGAAGAATCTGTTCATGTTACTTTTGATGAGACTAACATGTGTTATAAGGAGAAGTCTACTTCTACCATAGAACCTTTGCAGGTACACTCTATTTCAGAAAATATGGACAGATTACAGGTTAAAGAAGAGGATACAACCTCTCAACAAAAGAATGAGAGCAGTGATGATGATGAAGAAGTTCAACCTCTTGAAGAAAATCATCCTGAAGAGCCAGTTATTATTCCATAAGAGGAAACAACAACACAGGTTGGTGAACAATCAACACCCCTGTTGATTTAGTAACAACAAGAGATCATCCAATCAACCAAGTAATTAGAGACATCTCAGCTGGTGTGCAAACCAGAAATCAGGTCAACCAGAACCTAATGCATACTTGCTTCCTATCTCAAGTTGAGCCTCAATCCATTCAAGATGCAGAGCAAGATCCACACTGGATCATTGCAATGCAAGAGGAGTTGCATCAATTTGAAAGGAATAAGGTTTGGGAACTAGTGCCTAAGCCAAAGGATCACTCCATTATTGGAACAAAGTGGGTGTTCAGAAACAAGCTGGATGATCAAGGAGTTATTGTCAGAAACAAGGCAAGGCTAGTTGCTCAAGGCTACTCTCAATAAGAAGGAATAGACTATGACCAGACCTTTGCACCAGTTTCAAGGTTAGAGGCCATTAGAATATTCCTAGCTTATGCTGCTCACAAAGGTTTCAAGGTCTACCAGATGGATGTGAAGAGTGCATTTCTCAATGGGGACATCAAAGAGGAAGTCTATGTTAGACAACCTCCAGGTTTTATCTCTCTAACTCACCCTGATTATGTTTTCAAATTACATAAAGCATTATATGGTCTCAAGCAAGCTCCTAGAGCATGGTATGAGACTCTAGCATGCTTTCTTCTGGAAAATGATTTTGTTAGGGGGAGAGTAGACCAAACTCTTTTTATTAGAACCCATAAGTCCCATACCCTACTAGTACAAATTTATGTAGATGATATCATATTTGGATCTACTGATTCAAACTTGTGCAGAAGGTTTTCCAACCTGATGCATTCCAAATTTGAAATGAGTAGCATGGGTGAGCTCTCCTTCTTCTTAGGATTGCAAGTAAAACAGCATGCTGAAGGCATATTTATTTCCCAAACCAAGTATGCCAAAGAATTGGTTAAGAGATTTGGTATGTCTGAGGCATCCTGTATGAAAACACCCATGCCTACCAATGCTGTATTGGATGCTGATGAACATGGGAAACCAGTTGATCAGACAACATATAGAGCAATGATTGGCTCTCTATTATACCTTACAGCTAGTAGACCAGATATAATGTTTGCTACATGCATATGTGCTAGATTCCAAGTTAGCCCTAGAGAGTCACACCTAACTCTAGTTAAAAGGATTCTTAGATATGTAAAAAGTTGTCCAAATCTAGGACTCTGGTATCCAAAAGACTCAGGATTTGAATTAACTGGATTTTCAGATGCTGATTATGCTGGATGCAGAATAGACAGGAAAAGCACCAGTGGAACTTGTCAGTTCCTTGGTGACAGACTTATCTCTTGGTTTTGTAAGAAGCAAACATCTGTGTCAAGCTCAACTGCTGAAGCTGAATATATGGCTGCAGGCAGTTGCTGTTCACAAATATTATGGATACAAAATCAGCTCATAGACTATGGCTACAACTTAGAGAAGTCTAAAATTTTTTGTGATAATACTAGTGCTATCTCTATAGCACAAAATCCAGTCCTCCATTGTAGGACAAAACATATAGAGATTAGGCATTATTTTCTAAGGGATAATATAGAGAAAAACAAAATAGAACTTCAATATATCCCAACTGATTTGCAAAGGGGAGATATTTTCACCAAGCCCTTGGATGAAAAGAAGCACAATTTCTTCCTAAATCAGTTAGGAATGTTAGATGGAGGCTGTTTAAAATAAACTCAAGATTTTGAAAAGTTAAAACAGACCAAGACTAGGCTAAAAAAATCAGTTCTTTTTGTGTCTGTAGAATAGGCTTTGTCTCTGAACTGCGCTTGACATTTTCCCAGAAATCGTCGAATGAAGATCGACGTTTTTCTAAAAATCGTCGACCAGAGATCGACGTTTCCGAAATCGTCGATCTGAGTTCAGCGCCTCCGTTAGCTCCAGGATTCCTCTTTCTGTTCAGAGGTCGTCGAGCGGAACTCGACGCTTTTCAACATCGTCGAACGGAGATCGACGATATTGAAGTCTCTTCAGATTCCTTCTGTAGCCCAAATCGTCGAGCTGAGATCGACGTTTCGTCGAACCGAGCTCAATGATTTTCCATTTCGCTGTCGAAACCTAATATAAAATCATTTCCTCGGCCGTCGTTTATCTTTTGCGCTTTCATACTCTCTGCAACTTTCTCTCTTTCCCTCCAAATCTTCTACGCTTGGTTGCGTTTGGTTCTGTGTTGCAGGTACAGATGGCTGGCTCCAGTGCTGCCATTTCCAAGATGAAATTCAACACCGGTTTTGATATTGACATGAATTCATTTGATGGAAGTGATCAGCGTTTCAAAGACATTCTCAACCTATTCAGAGTACAGCAGCTATCACAGATAATGACTACCAGAATGAAGATTGCATCAGAAGAAATAAAAGAATGGTGTTTCACTGCGACAGATGAGAATGAGAATTCTGTCGTCGGCTCCATAAAAGGGGCTCAGGTACAACTGTCCCCGACTCTTCTAACTGAAGTTTTTCTTCTTAGTTCTGGAGATGATTCCATAGATTTATCTGGAGAGGAATATGACTCTATGCTTGATAGAATGGGTCACACTGCTATGAACCCTAACAAATTGCTGAAGAAAAATTTGTCTATAGAATATCAGTTTTTGGCCGATGTAGTTGGAAAAGTGCTTCTGGCAAAGCACTCAGCCCATGATACTATTTCAAGATATCAGTTTTGTTTAATGGGAGCTCTGGTTGATAAGAAGCACCTAGACTGGGGATCAATATTTTTCAACCTGATCAAGAAGAAGCTGAATAAAACTTCTGTAAGTTTTGGGAGAATTCTAGGGGTTTATCTGCATTCCAGGTGCCCTGAGTTGCTAACCTCTGCTGGGATGTTCATTAATGCCTCCAAGAGGCTCTCCTGTGCCCTTTTCAGCAAATTGGACAGGCAGATTGTTAACCCTACTAGAGCTGCTGCTGCACCACTAACTTCATGCACCAGGACTACCCAAGTCACTCCCTCTCAGGTTTCTGCCCCAGCAGAAGACTTGTCTGTTCCTTCCTCTCCTCCTCCAGCTGTCTCCATCCCAATCTCAACCTCAACCTTCTCTCAAACCTCAGTATTGGTATCTTCCCCCATTACCAGTTCACCACCAATTTCACCCCCTCCAGCATCTACTTCAGAAGAATTCCATCCTCTTTTCTCTTATCCAACTTTCACCTCACCATCATTTTCTCTTGTAGATGATTCCTTTATGGATGATTCACCTTCCACTCCTCCCGAGCTTCCCTCAACTTCCTCCTATCAACAACTTCTCCAAGAAATTCTTTCCCAACCATCCTTCACCCCATCTCTTGCCTCATCCAGCTCCATCTCAACAACCTCTATCTTCACTATTCCACTCTCAGAGCCATCTATTCCTACACCTCCTATCTCCACATTCTCCATGCCATCAGCTCCAGCCACTCCTCTAGTAACTTCTACTTTTACCTCTGCTCAAGCCCATCTTGAGCATGTAGATCTTCCTGTTTTGGCAGACAAACTCTATGAGCTGCTAGCTCCCAGGCTGACATCTCTGTTGGAGACCATCTTCGCTCCACTCCTGAAATAAGTCCAGAAGTTGTCTGCCAAGCTCTCCTCCTTTAGCTCCTCCCAAGCAATCCCTTCTACTGGGTGCCTTGATTCAATTCTCCTTAAACCAAGGCATGGGGAGATGCCTCATGAAGTAGTGGATGTGCCTGAGTCTGCTCCAGCTCTTGCTCCTGCTCCTACTTTTGCAATGGACCTCCAGAGCCTGATCTCTGATTTTGATACAGTTTATTTCAGTTTTCTGCCAGTTCAACATACTGAAGACCTTACTAAGGCCATTGTGCCTATAAATTACTGTGATCCCAGCCAAATTGCCTCATATGTAAATTCCTGCAAGGCTGTGGATGTTTATGCTTCCACCTCTAATGCTGCTACCAAGGCCATTGTGCCTATTGTTAATGAATCTGCTGCTGGTACTGCTACAATAAGTTTGACTTCAGAAGATACTGAAATGCTCCCTGTGATTGAAGAAACTGCTACTGAAGAACTTGCTTCTTATCTGGAAGAACCTGCTACTGCTCCAACTCCTGATGCTGTTTCTGTTTCAAGTGTTACTACTCATGCTGTTTCTGCTCAAATTTCTACTGCTGCTGCTCCTGCCCTGACTCCTGATCAGTTGAAATTACAAGAGAAATATATTAAGAGCATTGATGACCTATATGATAGACCCCAAAGTTCAGAGAGTGATCAGTTTCAAACTGAATCTGATGATTCTACAAATACAATTGCCCAGAAAAGGAAGGCCAGAAGTAAGGCCATGATGAAAGTACCCCCAGCTCAAGCTAATTGTTGGAACACCCTATTACTAATTTGGGTAAGGATCACTATGCTTGTCTTAGGAATCCCAGTTGACCTAGTTGTATAGTTGAAAAGGTCAACATTAGAATGAGTCTAGGCCTTAGACTTAGCTCTTCAACCTTGATCTTGGAATGATCCTGGGGGCAGCTTCAAACCTAAGTTCTAAGACCTAGACTCATTCTAATGTTGACCTTTTCAACTATACAACTAGGTCAACTGGGATTCCTAAGACAAGCATAGTGATCCTTACCCAAATTAGTAATAGGGTGTTCCAACAATCTCCCCCTATTTGGGTTAGGATTACTATTTACAGATAATCATAGGACTATTTGCATCCAAGAGGCTTTCCTGTGCCCTCTTCAGTAAATGGGACAGGCAGATTATAAACCCCTCCAGGGCTGCTGCAACACTTCATTCAGGCACAAGGACTATTTTAGTCACTTCCTCAGCAGAAGAGCTGCCTGCTTCCTCCCCTCTTCCAGCCATAACCACCCTAACCACCCAAATTGCCACCTCCTCACCACCAGTATCCACCATAATCATCTCATCCCCAATTACCATTTCCTCACCTATGCCATCCCCTCCTCTATCCACCTCAGAGGAATTCCATCCTCTCTTTTCCTATTCAACCTTCACCATTCCATCCTTCTCACTTACAGATGACTCCTTCATGGATGATTCACCCTCTACTCCTCCTGAGCCACCCTCCACTTCCTCCTTTCAACAACTGCTCCATGACATTCTCTCTCAACCCTCCTTCACACCATCTCTTACTTCCCCTATCTCCACCTCAACCTCCTCTATCTCCATTATTCCATCTTCTGAACCAACCATTCCCACTCCACCTTTCTCCACAATTTCAGTTTCAGCCACCATCCTTCCATCTTCTTTTGCCTCTACCTCTGCTCAAGCCCCACTTGAGCATGTAGATATTCCTATTTTGGAAGACAGGCTGTATGAGTTGCTAGCTCCCAAGCTGACATCTCTACTGGAGTCTTCCCTGGCTCCACTCCTAAAGCAAGTACAAGAGCTGTCTACCAAGATTGCCTTCCTTTCTTCCTCCCTGGCTATCCCATCTTCTGTGTGCCTTGATTCATCTTTCTCTGAACCAAGGCAGGTGGAGATGCCTTATGAAGAAGTGGTTGTGCCAGCTACTGATATTATGTCTGCTCCAGCTGCTCCAGCTCTAGCTCCTGGATGTGCTTTTGCACTCAATCTGCAGAGGCTGCTATCTATATTTGATACAGTCCATTTCAGTTGTCTGCCTGCAATTCCTGCTGAAGATTTGTCTAAGGCCATTGTGCCTATAGCTACCTGTGATCCAAGCCATATTGATTCCTACATCAAATCCTGGAAGGCTGTGGATATCTCTGATGCTGATACTAAGGCCACTGTGCCTCTTTCAATTGTTACTAAGGCCACTGTGCCTCCTTTTGTTGAAATTGCTGCTGATGCTACTGCTGACATAGAAATGATTCCAGCAACTGATGCTGATGAAATTGCTGCTCCTGCTCCAAAGTCTGCTTCTGCTTCTGCCTGCTCTGCTGTTGCTCCCTCTCCTCCTGCTCCTGATGTTTCTGCAAAACTTAAAGCTCAAGAAGAGTTTATCAGAAGAATTGATGATCTGTATGATCAACATCAAAGTTCTGAGAGTGACCAATACAGGACTGATTCTGATGACTCTGCTAGAACTATTGCCAAGAAGAGAAAAGCCAGAAGTAAAGCAATGATGTCAGTCCCTCCTGCCAAAGCCAAAGACTCAAATGATATTCCATACTACATTCTGTATGACTGCCCAATCTCTGAGCCTTGGATGCAATATTCCAAAAATCAACTGAAAGCTATGAAGAAGAAGAGGAAGCTTGACAAATATGAAAAGGGTTCTTCTCAATATCAGCCTCCTCCTCCTCCTCCAGATTCAGGCTCAGGTTCAGCCCCTCAAGCTCCAGTCTCCAGACACAGCTCTTCCCAGCATTATCAAAGATCATATCAAAGGGGACAGCATCAAAAAGGATATCAACCCAGAAGGGGTAATTACAGAGGAAATCAAAGAGAACAAAGATTCTATCAAAGGGAAGGACAAGGTCCCCCTGACCCTTCTTCAGGTCCTTTTCCTTACAAGCTGAAAGACACTATTGTTTCCAGGACTCCTTCTACTGTTTCTGAAATCATCAACAGATATGAACCTCCCGTTCCTTTTGAAGACCCTGAGAACAACCCTGTATCCTGGACAGCCAGAATGAAAGAATTGGCTGCCCTTGATCAAATAAAAAAGGCCAGAGAACAAGGAAAGGATACTTCAAACATAACTACCTTATCAGAGCAGAGAAAGAAAGAACTGGAAAGATATGCATCAAGGAAATTCTTCAATCCAGAAGATTATATGAAGCTGCACCCAGAGGCTGTTGTTCCAAGGCCCAAATCTCAAACTTCTCTAGGTGCAGAGGATGACAGAAGGTCAAAGAAAGAAAGTCAGAATCCAAATAGAGAAATTTTATTTAAAAAGGGATCTGAAAGGAAGTGAACTGTGTAAGCTAAACATTTCATCCACCTTTGGACATCTGCTGATATTTATCTGTGATCTGCTTTACTGCTATATATCTTCTCTGCATTTTGTATTAGCTTATGTATTGTTGTATGCTTTTCATTTCCTATGATTATCTGTAAATAGTAATCCTAACCCAAATAGGGGGAGATTGTTGGAACACCCTATTACTAATTTGGGTAAGGATCACTATGCTTGTCTTAGGAATCCCAGTTGACCTAGTTGTATAGTTGAAAAGGTCAACATTAGAATGAGTCTAGGTCATAGAACTTAGGTTTGAAGCTGCCCCCAGGATCATTCCAAGATCAAGGTTGAAGAGCTAAGTCTAAGGCAATTTTCGTCGAGCTCAGGTCGACGAATCGTCGAACTCCGTTCGACGCTCTCTGAGCTCATCTTCAATAAATCGTCGTACTCCGGTCGACGATCGTCGAGCTCAGATCGACTATCTGCTTTTGTCTAGCTTCTGCTGAGTCGTCGAACTCCCCTCTACTATCTTCTAGCTCAGTTCGACGATCGTAGAGCTCAGATCGACGTTTTCTGTCTACTTGTCCAATTGATCTCTGAGCTCAGTTCGACGATCGTAGAGCTCAGATCGACGTTTTCTGTCTGCTTGTCCAATTGATCTCTGAGCTCAGTTCGACGATCGTAGAGCTCAGATCGACGTTTTCTTTGGAGAGATCGACGCTTTCAGGAATTCAAATGCTGTTGTTCTTTGGAATGTTTTTGAATATTATCAGCATTTATGTCAGAAGATTTCCCAGCCGTTTGTCTTTAATTCTGGAGCAAGTTTCAAAGAATTATTCAGAGAATGTTTGCTGGACTTTCCTCTAGAAGACAAGAATATTTTTGGAAGACATTTATGACTCCCAACGGCTAATTTTGGACAAGGAATCGTCAGAAAGTTTATTATTCCTTTCTTCTGTGTTATTAAGTTTTTAAGGGAATACACACACAAGTGAACACACAGAATAGAATATACTGATAGCAGAAGAACAACAGAAGAACTGGGACTCAAAAATCTTCTTGCTGACTGAAAAGTGTTCACAATCTCATTACTCCAGACACCTCACCTTCAGCCTTCTTGCTGAAACCATCTTGTGCTGGAGATCAAAGTTTTGAAGACCTATCACCCTAGAGCAAAGCTTCTTTTCCTGAACCTTTCTACATCTCAGGGGAGCTTTGACTTCATCAATCCACTTGTGCTTCTCTCATTTGATTGAGAACAGAGAAGACATCCTTCATTCTTATTTTTCTTTTCCTGCTATAAAAGGGTTCTTGAACTCCCTTCAAAAGTTCTGTCTGGTTCTGAGAGCCTTATCAAAACTCTGTGGTGGCAAGACACCTTATCAAAAAATCTAGGTTTGGTTTTTGGGCACCTTATCAAAAGCTCATTGGTGTCAGGACACCTGATCAACTCATCCTGAGTGGATTCCTACCAAGGGTGGTAGAAGAGTGGATGTACCCAGGTTTTTGGGGAACCACTATAATTCCTTGTGTCTTCTGGTTTGTTTGTGTGATTTGTTTGCTGTGTGCTGTGCTTTTTACTTCTTAACTTTTAACATTTTTACTAGCACTCTACACTATATCATAAAGTAAATTTTATATGTGCTGTTCTATTCAACTGTGAAAAATTATTTTAAAATACTCTATTCACCCCCCCTCTAGAGTTGAGATAGATCTTAGCCTCACTTTCACTAAGGATTCTAATGACATCCCTTATTATATTTTGCATGACTGCCCCATCTCTGAGCCCTGGATGCAGTATTCCAAGAACCAACTAAAGGCTATGAAGAAGAGAAGGAAGCTGGACAAGTATGAAAAGGGATCTTCTCAGTATCAGCCTCCTCCTCCTCCTCCTCCAGATTCTGGTTCAGGCTCAGCCTCTCAAGCCCCAGCTTCCAGGCAAAGTTCCTCCCAGTCCTATCAAAGATATAATTCAAGGGGACAATATCAAAGAGGCTATCAATCTAGAAGGGGTCAATATAGAGGAAGCCAAAGAGAGCACAGATTTCAATAAAGGGAAGGACAAGGCCATATTGATTCTACTTCAGGTCCTTTCCCTTATAGGCTAAAAGATACAGTTGTCTCCAGGACTCCTCATACTGATTCTGTGTCTATCAACAGATATGAACCTCCTGTTCCATTTGAGGATCCTGAGAACAACCCCTTTTCATGGACTGCCAGAATGAAAGAGCTTGCTGCTTTAGATCAAATGAAAAAGGCCAGAGAGCAAGGCAAAGACATTTCCAACATTACAACCCTATCAGATCAGAGAAAGAAAGAACTAGAGAGATATGCTTCAAGGAAATTCTTTAATCCAGAAGATTATATGAAGCTGCATCCTGAGGATATAGTTCCAAGGCCCAGATCTCAAACTTCCTTAGGTGCAGAAGATGACAGAAGATCCAAGAAAGAAGCCCTCAATCCCAACAGGGAAATTATGTTTAAAAAGGGAACTGAGAAGAAGTGATTTGTGTAAGCTGAACAACCATCCACCTCTAAATATTTGCTGATATTTTTATCTGTGATCTGCATTGCTGCTATGTCTTTCTTCTTGCATTGTTGGTTTAGCTTTTGTTTTGTCTGTATGCTTATTTATTTCCTATTTCTGTCTGTAAATAGTAATCCTAACCCAAATAGGGGGAGATGGTTGGAACACCCTATTACTAATTTGGGTAAGGATCACTATATTTGTCTTAGGAAACCAGGTTGACCTAGTTGTATAGTTGTAAAGGTCAACATTAGAATGTGTCTAGGGCTTAGAATTTAGGTTTGAGCTGCCCCCAGGACCATTCAAGGAATCAGACTTAAAGCTGAGGCAAAGACAATTATCGTCGAGCTTAGGTCGACGGAACGTCGAACTCCGTTCGACGCTCTTTGAGCTCAACCTTTGCTAAAGTCGTCGAGCTTCGGTCGACGGTCTTCGAGCTCAGGTCGACGATCTCTCCTCAGTTCATTCTCCAGGTCGCTGAGCTCAGTTCGACGATCTTCGAGCTCAGTTCGACATTTTCTGTCTGTTGATCTTATTCCATCTCTGAGCTCAGATCGACGATCGTAGAGCTCAGATCGACGATTTTCTAAGAGATCGACGTTTTTAAGGATTCAAAAGCTGTCAGTCTTTGGAATGTTTTTGAATTCTCTCAGCATTTATGTCAAGAAGATCTGCCAGCCGTTTTTCTTTATTCTAGATCAAGTTTCAAGGAATTATTCAGAGAATGTTTTATTAGACTTTTCTCTAGAAGACAAAAACTTTTATGGAAGACATTTATGACTGCCAACGGCTATCTTTGTCAAGAAATTCTTCAGAAAATTAGATCCTTCTTTTTGTCTTAAGTCATATTGATACACAAGATAGAACATATAGAAAAAAAGAGAACAAGAGATTAACAGTGACAGATAACAAGTGATCAATTCTGAAGAATCAGTAGAACAATCTCTTTGCTTACTGAAAAGTGGTCATAGCTTCATCATCAAGAACTCTAGACACCAAATATTTCTGCATCTGCTGGAATCATCTTCTGCTGGAGATCTGAAGCCTCTGAAGACCTATCACCCTGAAGCAAAGCTCTCACTCCTGAACCATTCTATATCTTAGGGGGAGCTTTGATATCATCAACAATCCACTAGTCTTCTCTCATTTGATTTGAGAACAGAGAAGACAACATCAATCTCTTTACTTTTTCTTTTCCCGCTATAAAAGGGTTATCAAGACTCCCTTCAAAAGTTTTGAGTGTGGTTCTGAGAGCCTTGTCAAAACTTAGTGGTGGCAAGACACCTTATCAAAAAATCTAGTTTTGGTTTTTGAGCACCTTATCAAAAGCTCATTGGTGTCAGGACACCTGATCAACTCATCCTGAGTGGATTCCTACCAAGGGTGGTAGAAGAGTGGATGTACCCAGGCTTTTGGGGAACCACTATATTTTCCTTGTGTCTTCTGGCTTGCTTGTGTGATTGTTTTGTTGTGTGCTGTGCTCTTTATTTCTTTGTTTCTTAATTCATTACTGGCACTCTACACTATAATATAAATTGAATTTTATATGTGCTGATTATTTCAAAACTGTGAAATTAATTTAAATAAACTCTATTCACCCCCCCTCTAGAGTTGAGATAGATCTTGCTCTCACTTTCAGTCTTATCTATCTTTCTACTTGTGAACTTGTTTTCAAGAAGAAAGCTAGACAATGTCTCATACCAAGCTCGGGGAGCTTGCTATAAGCCGTATAAAGCTTTATTTAAAAAATAAACATGCTCAGGGAATTGAGAGTTTACAAAACCTGAGAGTTGCGCTAAGTATACTTCCTCTTTCAGATTCCCGTTGAGGAATGCTAACTTCACGTCTATCAGGTAGACGGTGTAGCCTTTGAGGGAAGCATATGCAAGAAACAACCTAATCGCCTCGAGCCTAGCCACTAAAGCAAAGGTCTGGTCGAAGTTGATCCCTTCTTCTTGTTTGTATCCTTGTGCTACAAGTCTGGCTTTGTTCATGATGATTACTCCATGTTCATCCAGCTTGTTTCTGAATATCCATTTGGTGCTGATCACATTCTGTCCCTTTTGCCTGGGTACCAGCTCCCAGACTTTGCAACATTCAAATTTATTGAGCTCCTCTTGCATTTTCAATATCCAAGAAGCGCCCTTGTTTACCTCTTCAAACTTCTTCGGCTCAACCTGAGACAGAAAACTAAGATGCATAATTTCATTAGCTGTACCTCTTCTGGTTCTGACACCATCACTTGGCTCTCCTATTATTTGATCAGTTGGGTAATCTCTTAGGTATCTGAACCCAAGATTTATAGCTCTTCCTCTAGCAGGATCTGCAATATCTTGTGCATCCTCTAGGGGTTGAGAAAATTCTTCCTCTGGGGGTTCTTCATCCACCAAGCCAGGATCGACGAGCTTGACTGAGCTTGGAGCTTCTTCCTTGATAGATTTATCCAAGCTTATCTCCTTGAACCTGGTACCTGCATCTGCACCAATAACACTAGATTAGCTGCTTTGGAGCATGCTTGTCTCATCAAATACAACATTTATTGACTCTTCTACCACTAGAGTTTTCTTATTAAAAATCCTATATGTCTTACTATGGCTACTATTATCTACAAAAATACCTTCAAAACATTTTTCACTAAACTTTATGCGGTAACACTTCCCATTATTAAGTACGAAGCATTTACTTCTAAAGATTCTAAAATAGGACACAGACGGTTTTCTACCCTTCAATAGCTCATAGGGGGTCTTGCGATAACTTTTGTTGATAAGTGCTCTGTTTTGCACGTGATACGCGGTGTTGACTGCTTCAGACCAAAAGTACTCCAGAATTGAAGCATCATTCAACATAGTTGTACATACTTCAATTAGGGTTCTATTCCTTCTCTCAATAACTCCATTTTACTGTGGAGTACGCGGGGAGGAAAAATCATGAAAGATACCTTGAATTTCACATAATCTTGTCATGACACAAGACTCAAACTCTGTTCCGTGGTCACTTTTGATTTTTGCCACTGAGCAGTTCAGTTTGTTCTGAATTTGCCGGAAAAAATTGGTGAAAAACTCGAAGGTGTCTGACTTGTGTATCAGAAAGAACACCCAAGTAAAATGTGATTAGTCATCAGCAATAACTAACATGTATACCTTACCTCCTAAGCTATGAATTGACATAAGACCGAATAAGTCCATATGGAGTAAGTATAAGCTTCCCGTTGAATCTTTTTTAATAATACCCTTGAAGGTAGATCTTGTTTGCTTACCCATTTGACAGGAGTGACATGGACTCTCTTTAAGGCACTTAATGCTGGGGGCATCTCACACTAAGTTGTGAGAAAATAACATGTTTTTTGTTTGGAAATTAATATGTGCTAATATCTTGTGTCATTGGTGATAAAGAGACGCACTACTTTTAGCCAAAAAAACACACTAGGGTAGAATTATCTAAACCAAGAAAATTCAAACAGAAAATATTTCTGTTGTGAGTGCCTATTAAGACCGTCTCCAAATTTGCAGACAATTTTATCAAACACTTGTCCTTGCAGAACTCAATGATGTAGCCTTTATCACGTGGCTTTATGCTTATAAGATTGTGGTGTAATCATTTAACATAAGCCACGTTTGTGAAAGAGACTACTCCATTGGAGATCATACCATAACATTTTGTTGTTCCCCTGTCTGACCCTCCAAAGATCACTTTTGGTCCGTCTTCGACTGGGGTATACTCAAGTAAAAGACTTCTTGTCCCGGTCATGTGCCAAGAGCATCCACTGTCCAAATACCAGATTGGATTTTTGGTGGCCTTTGGACATATTTACAAAAGCAAATCATTTTACTTTCGGAACCCAAAAGTATTTGGGTCCTTGGTTCCTTGTCAGCTGAACACCACTAGGAACATTAACCTTGTGAGTGGTCAGTCTCACATTTCTTACTCGTGAGGTTACATAATTAACAGGATTTTACCAACAATCTGTGCCAAAATGACCAATCTTGTTGCATCACCAATAGTCGAACCTGTTGTACCTTCTCTTGTACTCCTACTTTACCATTTGAATGTGAGGTCTAGCAGGGGCATCATTCTCAGAGGTGGAGGCTTCCTGGTTGCAGCATACACAGGAGCTCCCCATCTCATTAGCCTTAGGCACAACAGTTTTGGCTTTTGGTGCCTTCTTATTGTTATGTCTATATACATACAGACCATAACTCTTCATCAGAATTTCTTCATAAGGTGATTTGAACACGCTGGCACCAAAGTCACGGGGACGGGTCCATCCCTGGTATCTATTCTGGGGTTCTACATAAGTAGGCCTAGCATAATGACCATAGGATGACTCCAGGTCACACTTGTTTGTCAGGAAGATTACCTTCCTAAATGAGGGTTGACCCATGGGTGCCTTCCCCTTTTCCATGGCGCTAACCTTCCTGACAGCCTTACCCTTCCCAGCCACGTGGCCAAGACCACTACCCTTATTCTGAGCTGAAAACTCATCAATGAGAGGGAGAATAATCTTCCGCTTGGAGTAACTCTCAACGAGTTTTCTCTCCACCACGAGCTTCTCTTCCAGCTCATCAAGATATTTTTCTTTCAGACTCAATTTCTCAACAGAGCCCTTGAGCTCCTCTTTCAAAGAGTGGACTTCATCTCTGAGAGAAAGTAATTTTGCAATTTCTTCCTTCAAATTATTTTCCACTGCCTTGAGGGAGGCAATCACTTTTAATTGCTTTCAGACTACCTTACGACATTTGTCGAAAGCCTTTAATAGGTGCTTGTGCTGAGCCATCAATTCTGAATGTCCCCATCAGATGAATAGCCTTCTTGACCATTAGTGGATATTTCAGACTCAGAGAGTATTGTGTGCGAATTTACCTTCCCGTGGTACTCGGAGTCACCCACTTCCTCATCTGATTATGTCATAATCCCGAAGTAGGCTTCCTCATTTTCTGAGCTCGACTCACTCGAGTCACTGTCACTAAGAGTCTTCGACTTCTTGGCGATGAAGCTCTTTTCTTATTTTCTCTTTCCCTTGAAGGATCTCTTTTCTTTCTTA
Organism: Platanthera zijinensis; assembly: GCA_039513925.1. Taxonomy (NCBI): domain Eukaryota; kingdom Viridiplantae; phylum Streptophyta; class Magnoliopsida; order Asparagales; family Orchidaceae; genus Platanthera; species Platanthera zijinensis. The sequence goes on from CM077094.1 coordinate 41,188,301, forward strand.
TTGGAACCATTGTTCTTCTTATAGGGAAACTCCACAAACACATATCCTGACTTATTATAATAGTAGTAAACAATGTCAGAGGAAAAATGTTTATTCAATTTTGATTTATACCAGTCCTGCTTATTGTAGCATCATCATTCTGAGCAATTTCTTGAACTACTTGGTGATGAGATAAAATTCTCCATCTGATAGCTCGGAGCCCGACGTGCTTGGCTCAGAGTCTTCTGGAGTATCAGGAGCTCGTGTCCTTACGGGTGACATAGATTTAGACTTTCTCGAACCTTCAACATTCAAAGATACTGACCTTTCTATGCTAGAAGTTCTGTTGCTTTGCTCCTCCTTCTTCCCGGTGTTCATCTGGAGTTTGTAGGAGAGAAATTTGCCAAACAGGTACTGGGGGTTGATTTTCGGCAACTTCCCAAATTCCCTAATGGCAATAACTTTGGTATCCCAGTACTTAGTCAGGGATCTTAGAAATTTGTCATTGAGCTGGCCATTAGTGAATGTGCGACCATAGTTCCTAAGGCCGTAGACGATCTTGAAAATTTTTTGAAGCTGTCAGCAATAGTATCACTTGTTCCCTACTTAAATGCTTCATACTCTTGATTCAGTAAAGATCTTTGATCATCTCAAACTTCCTCAGTCCCTTCCATCATAACTACTAAGCAATCCCACATTTCCTTGGCAGAGTTACAGTGGAATAAGTTTTGGAGCATAGAGTCGTCCACTGCGCTTGCAATGCTGTTCTTCGCTTTCTTATCTAAGGAGACTAAAGCAATTTCATCCTTCGTTAAATCCATCATTTTCTTAGGGATCATAATCGCCAGATTCAGAGCTGAAGCTTGAGTAAGTATATGTGGTCTTTCTTCCACTATCTGAAAAATTCTAGGATCCGCAGCTTCCATGAAGAACCCGACTCTTTCTTTCCACATGGGAAAATTCTCTTTCGTGCATATATGAAGCTTCATAGATGACATGTACTTGCTTTTGTCCATGGTGAATAGGCGGAATCTCTAAACGCTAGATCAGGGATCTACAAATCTTACACCTCGGAGTCGCAAATCCTATAACTCAGAGACGATGCTCCTACCACTCGACCCATAATCGGATCTATAAACTCGATCTACAAACAGATCTACATACTCGATCCACAAACGGATCTACAAACTCGATCCACAAATGGATCTACAAACTCGATCCATAAACGAATCTACAAACTTGGAGAAAAATTCTCCTACAAGAGTAAATAAAATGTTACAATAATATTACACTAGATCTGAACACTTCAGTCTGATGTTCTTCGAAAATAATGGATCTTGAACTTGGAGAACTCGAAAACTTGAAATCTTTAAGATCTTGAAACTTGAATCTTCACTCATCTATATCTAGAGGAATAGGAGTCTTTAGAAGGCAGCAATCCAGAAGTATAGACCGAGGAAGATCAGATCTTGCAGTGCTTGCAGTTGTCGGCCGATCGGAAATCCACGTACACACAGGAAGATGATGGTCGCTAATTTGGAACTATTCTCATTTTTAATCAGAGAGCAAATTAGCATAATATCAATATTAGCAATTAAGAAAAATATCCCTAGGTATTTATAGAGATATTTCATCTAATGGTATAAATAATATTTCTAAAAACAAAACCTAAAAAACACTGTACATGACCGACTGAACCCGTGAGTAGTTTTTGAAAATTTTCGGAAAAATGACCTAAGTCAAATTCGTCGAGTTTCGTCGAGTATCATAATGATACTCATCGAATACATCTTGATATACGACGAAAAGGACTTAGAAAAATCATCCCAGGCCGGCTGGTCACTCAATGCCATGGAGAAGAGTCATACTCGACAAATTAATCGAGTATCACTTAGCATACTCGACGAATTCGTCGAGTATAGGTTAACTGACTTAACACACTCAACGCCGTGGCACTCAATGCTTTTTTATCACTCATCGCAAAGGCAAAATTCGACGAATATCGTTGAGTTAACTCAACACACTCAACGCTCTGATATTCGACGAATTATACTTGGAAAAATCTAGAGAAGTTGCGTCGAATGGACTCAACGAATTCAGCGTGTATCACTTATCATATTCGATGAATTCGGCGAGTATCATTAGATACACTCGACGAATTCTACGAGTATGCACGATGATACTCGGTTAATTTTTTTTAATAGAGTTTTCAATTCTCCAATGAATTTACCCTAAGTATATACGATGAATTCGATGGGTATTGGCAAGTATACTCGACGAATTCGGAGTGTATCAACGACGATATTCGACAAATTTGACGTGTATGCTTAACCATACTTGCCATATTTTACTTAGGTAAAATTCCTATTTTTTTGGGGTTTAACCCTTGACCATCCTTGAGCCTTCTCTAATACTTGGGATAGAAGTACACCCTAATAGAGAGATTACACGTGAGTCAATACATTAACCTACACAATGAGGAATTACATTGTATAGTCCTGTGGTTACTGACCCACTATAACTTGACTTTTGTGTGTACTTGGCATTATAGACCTGCATGTACATAACTCAAAAGACTACATCAAATACAATCACAATTCATCTTAGCTTAACTGGGCCGTTTTTCAAATCCGGGTTATTGCGAATACAATACCCAACAATCTCTATAACATAAATATTTGAAGCGGAAGTCATACCTTCCTTCATTTTCTGCAGACCCTCTATATAAGGACAGTTCCTCCTCCTATGACCTGCCTTGCCACTGTGGTGCCATTTCTCTTCCTTCGCCAAGCCTTTCTTCTTAAGTGTTGAAGACTTGGGATCAAGAGATGACTTAGGTCCAACCTTAGTCTTCTTAAAACCCTTGGCCTTGGCCTTGTCTTTATGCAAAATCAGTATGGGGTTAGCAGGTTTAGCCTTCTTCATGTTGATCTCGGAAGTTCTTAACTGAAAGTATCTAATTGTCTACCTAAATCACCTACAAGGGGGGGGGGAGGGGGGTGAATATGTGAGATCTGCGTCTTTTATGGAATAAAAAGTTAAGAGAGTATAACACAGAAAATAGTCTAGCACAATCCAGACGACGCAAGAAATTATAGTGGTTCCCCAATCTTGGGTACGTCCACTCTCTACCTCACCAATATAGCACCATGACTAGACTTGACTACTTCACTGTATCTCGAATTAAACAATCCTACACCTTGGAGCAACGCTCCTACAACTCGGAGTAAACACACTCCTACAAACTCAATCCCCCAAAAACGGGATCTACACTCGTAAGAAAACTCTTCCTACAAGCTCGGAGACAAAGCTCCTATAAGAATTGAAATAAAGTTTTACAACAATAATACTTCACAAATCTAGATATGAAATCTACAGAGTTCTTCCTTCTTGAAAACTGAAAGCTCGGTGAAGAAGTTAAGGAAGAATTCCAAGAAAACTTGATCTGAATCTCTTAAGATCCGACACGATCAAATAGATGATTGGAGAAACTTGAATCAGAGATCTATCGAATCTATTCTTCTATTAAATCGCTGGATTGAGGACGAAGCTTCATAGAAGAACGAAGATGTCGAGTGCGGCTTTATCCCGATCTAGAACTTACGGCGATTCTGACTTCTGTCAAGATTAGGGTTAGCGAAACAACTGACAAGATTTTATATACAACTTCTTCTAACGGTCTGAAATCATTTAAGGAATGATAATCAATCATATTAAGTACGAATTATTCATTTGAAATCGCGTTAGTCAAACAGAAGTTGCGCTCGACGAAATAGAAGCTGCGTTCGACGAAATAGAACTGTGTTCGACGAAATAAAGCTGCGTTCGATGAAATAGAGCTTAGAAATTTTCTTCATCCGTATTCTTCGAAAGGATTAGAATTCTTCCAAAACAACTTGTCTTTTCGAAAAACGTCATGACCTTATTCGAAAAAGGCTTTACGCAGAATTTCTTTGATCTGAATATGGATTTTCGAAAGAAGATTTGGCTTTTCAAAAATATCTTATCTTTCTCGAAAAATGAGTTTGACTATTCGAAAGCAGAATTCCTTTTTCGAAAAATGAAATTGGTTTTTCGAAAACATCTTCAGGACATTTCGAAAAATAGAACTAAAATAGGTTTCAAAGAATTTTTCAAAAAGATTTTATGTTTCTCGAAAAGAGCATTGCTTTTCGAAAAATATACTTGGACTTTTTGAAAACACTTTCTCTTTTTCAAAAAATGTACTTGGGAATTTTTAGATTTTTTTTTCTTTTCTTCTTTAACCAAGGATCAACAACACTTCCTTTCTTCAATTCTTTAGTACTTAAGAATGAAGTGGATCCCAACAGAGAGGTTACACATGAGCCAACACCATGGATCACACAATGAGGGATTATATTGCATGGTCCTGTTTTTGGTGGCTCACTGTAAACTGATATTGGTCTATACTTAGCAATAATGAACTACAAGCATTCAACTAGAGAAAGGCAACAAATACAAACTTAATTCATCTTAGTTTAAGGGTAACTTCACACAAATCAATGTTATTGGGGATGCAATACCCAACAATCTCCTCCTATTTGTAGAAGTCAGAACCCTCTGCACTAAGGTGAATTATATCAAGATAATTAAATAATTAACTAACAACCACAATAGTAAATTCAATGATAAATGAGAAATAATATAACATCAAAATTCAAAATTACATATATATATATATATATATATATATATATATATATAATTATCCATAGAGGAATCCAGGTCCACAAAATTCTATACTATGGTTAAACTCCACTCATTTGAATTAATGTTGTTGCTGTCTTTCTTTCTTTTCTTGCCGCCTCTTTTGATAGCTGTAAGGTTTAGGGTAGTACTTCGGAGGCTGAGGAGCATTTGGATTGTTATGACCGTGTACTCTATCATGAAGTCTTCTCTTAGTCATAGAAGTTTCATATTCTTTCCATTCCTTGTAGCTGTAGTGCTCATATTTATTTCAATTTAGTTCTGTAACTAATTTTAGAGTATCCAAAATAAGATACTTGGAGGTTAGGCTCCATACTTCAGCAAATTCTTATTCTCTTCTTCTTTTAGCTTCTGGATTTGGAATGGATCGGCTTGTAGAGGCACCGTCACCATATTTTCTTTCCTTAAGAACTAGAATTTCTGGTGGTGGATTTTGAGGCATCTCTTGTTCAGTCCAAACATGAGAGTACTCTACAGGAGGGGCTTCATAATCTTCAGGTCTGGGAGAGAATGTAGGCATCTGGGCAGTAGGCTACCAAACAGTTGGGTTAAGTTGAGGAGGTGGAGCTATATTGGGATCGACTTGTAAGTAGGGAAAGATCTGATTGTGCATCCAAACTGCAGTATCATAGGTACGAAATTTAACATTAAAGATCTGAGTCTGTACATCAGTACTTATCTCTTTCAACTTAGCATCCCTTTGGGTCTTCATGTCTGCAGAAGCTTTTGATAAATATTCTTTGACTTTGTCCTCCCCCTTTCCGACTTCTACAGATAGGGTGCTTATAGCCTCTTCTTTGAACTTGCCAACTTCTTCAGACATCTTGAAGTTGTGCTCTTGAGCTTTCTTCTCCAATAGAATCTGATTATTGGCTAGAGTGACTGATTGTTCCATGACTTGACCAATACTGGTGATGGTACGGTCTAGAGCCTTTCCACCTATTTAGTGTAGTTGTTTGAACGTATCAGTATTATGCTGAATTTCAGCAAAAGCCTCTGCTCATCTCTTTCTCTAGAGCAGTGACTTTTTCAGTAACTTCCTTGAGAGACTTAAGTACTCTCATTATTGTGTCAGCATTGATTCAATTTAACCTAGTAGGGTATCATCAGGAATGGCTGGAACTAGAGGAGGAGGAGGAATTGCTTGAGCTGTCAATGCAGGAATGGCTTCAATAATAAAAGAACTATTGCCTCTTTGGAAAGAAGGCAAGACATCCCCTTCCTCACCAAGAATTGTAGGGAGGGAGAAGTCTAAGCTTCTGAGAGGAGGTTCAACAGGGTCTGGAATTATTTCTTCAACATTAGAAAGGATGATATCAGTCTCCTCCTCAATATGTACCTGGAGCTTAGAGTCATAATGAATCTGTCCAGGAGTTTTGGAAGATTGAGCATTTGCAATCTTGTCAGGAGATATGAACAGAGGGTCATCTGAGTTGAGTTCTTCTGACATCTTATTAATGTCCTATGTAGTATGTAGGAGACTGTCTTGGTCAGGGGAGGAGTGAATACTCATACCTGAGCCATCGTCATGTGCAGGGGTAATCTGCTCATGATCAGACTAAGATTTACCTTCTGCTTCCATTTCCACATTAGCATCAGTAACTTTCTCTTGAATTTGGGTTGCAGGAACATCTGTGAGAACTTCTGTTTCTGGAACTTTTGCATGTGTGCATCTTCTTGAATGAAAGGAGCAGGCTCCCCCTCAGCAGTTGCACCAGATGTGCCAGCTGTATCAATGTGAGGAGGAGATGGGATCCCGTCCTCATCATCAAATATAATACTTGGAGCTTCTGGAGCATCCCTGGGCTTCTGAATTCTAATGTCCCATCTGTTTATGGAGGCCAGTGTGACTTTCTTCAAGTGATGAACAGACACGCCTTTGGACATGTAGAAAATTTCTTGATGTACTTGATTTAGATATAAGGTGATGATTCTGGCATAATTTGGTGTCTTGATACTTCCCTTAATCTTATCAAAACTCATTTGCCCCCATTAGAACTTTTTGTGACAGATTACTGCTATCATCATATCGAAGAAATCTATGGAGATATATCCAATGGAGTGAGTTTGTAGAGAAGGACCTTGCCTGCTATATCAGCTAGGAGCTTGCTTTCAGTTTTCATGTGTGGTCGACGAATGGAAGAGGTGGATTCAGGGACACCACAAAAATACATGGCCCTAGAGTAATCTGGTTCTTCCAAGTCATCTTCCTCATCGATTGCGGGCAATCTTAGAAACTCTGTTATTGAGGATGACTTGATCTTTAACTTTATATTTCTGACTGAAGTTTTCAAAATCTTCCCACTTCTCTTGATCTTTGCATTATGGAAAAACTCTTCAACATCTGGAATATGTACCTTGCATGGTTGCTCTAGAACGAATGAAATATCGGCAGTTTCATGAAGTATAATTATATTGCGAAAATCGTCTGAAATTTCGGTGATGCCAGTGCGGACAATCTCGCTTCTGAACCCTATCTTCACTGTAGGAGCCATGGATGGTAGAAATTGAAGGGTTTCTGACTTGCGGGTGAGAGGCAAAGGAGTTTTCCGATGGAACTAAAGCGACGGAAAGAAAATTGCGTTCTTCGAAATGTCTTTTTCGAAATAGGGTGTTGTATTTTCTATGGACTGTCCTATATATATATATATTAAATTAAGGATTTTGAAAATATATGGACAGGTGTACCTGAAAGGCGGTTCGACTTCTACAAAATAGCAAAAATTTTGGGAAGGACGGTTCGACATTTTTTGAAAGGTAGACTTCATTTCGCGAAAGGGAGATGAGATTTTTCGAAAAGAAGAAATAATTTTTCGAGAACTTCTATAGTTTTTCGAAAAGGCCAGTGGTTTTTCGAAAAAGACAAGATCTTTTTCGAAAAATCTGAAGGCTTTTCGAAAGATTCATAAAGTTTTTCAAACAATCCAAGTTCTTTTCGAGAAATCTGAGTTCCTTTTCGAGAAACATAGGTTCTTTTCGAAAAATGCAAGTACTTTTCCAAGAAGTGCATTTCTAATCTTAAATTTTTCTAGATATTTGCTGAGTGAGAATTCCTTTGGCATTCTCTAAGTGACTGATGCTGAATCTTCACTTGAATTTGATTGAACTTTTAAGGAGTCCATGTTAAGCATGCCAAGTTATGTTTTGAAGAACGAGAACTTTCTCTCGTCCAGCATCTTCGTGAAAATATCTCCAATTTGCCTATCTGTGGGAACATACTGAAGGTTGATGTCCCCATTATCCACATGCTCTCAAATGAAGTGGTATCTCAATTCGATATGCTTAGTCCGACTGTGAGTGTTGAAACAGAGAACCGGTCTCTTGTGGAGTTCACCCTTGGGGAAGGGGTGGTCGCGTACCTACTTCTCTCTTGCAAGAAAAACAACCAAGGAAAAGAGCAAAAGACTAGACCAATGGTCCGGCGCGGAGGTCCCACCACACACCCGGAAGATCACTGAGCGCTTCCCCTCCTTAGCCAAATGTCGGTCTTAGGTAACTTAGAAGGCACTAGAAAACCGGGAAACAAGTAAGCGTGCCTTCTGAGGTACCCCCTTGGGTCCTATTTATAGATTTTTGAAAACAGACTGGAAATAGCCAACCTCCGCTGTTCTGAACGGCTATATGCAACCCACCTGGGTCTGCCAATAGCGAGACTCCGCTGTTTTAACTGGCTATGAGCAGACCTTACAGGGGCAAAGTGGTAAAGATAAATCACAACTTGAAGGGGCGAGTTACCCTACGGTTGCCCCTACTCGGCAGGGGTGGCGAGTACCAGATGGGGCTGGTACTCGCCGGCTCGGCTCGACATTGGGCGAGTTTGAGCTCGGCATGCCCTACTTGCTTATGGCGAGAAGACGGCACCTGCGAGCTGTACGGATACGATACGGGGTTGTACACAATCCTCGTTCTTTGCGAGGTTGGCACAAACTCGAAAAGAAACATCCAACCCCACAGAATTCGGCGAGTGGGACAGGCCCTGAGGGAATCTCTCGGTGGGGTCCACCAGCGTCTATATATACATGTGCATACATGTCGGGCTGACCTTTGCCCTTCCCTCCACCGCAGCCTTGCTAAGATGCCGCTCCCCAAAGAGGTTCTAGAGCGATTGGCGTGATCACGGGTGGAGACTGCGGCTCGCATCGCGGGCCTGACCGACCTCAGCGCCCCACCTCGCAACCTTACCGAGTTCGGCTCGCCCAAAAAGGTGAAGCCCCTTCCAAAAGACGCTGAGCCCATCTATCACGATCTCCAGACTATCCTGAACAATGGGGCCGACTCTTCCACGCGGTCGACCCCGTCTCGAGGGAAGGAGTTCATTTCTACTCTCACCACTCAGACCAGCGAGGGGCGTAGTGGGGAGAATTCTGCACCGCAGGTCAAGAGCCCTCTAACACCCCGCGAGATCAGGCATCCGACGCATACTTGCGAGTCTCGCCCCCTAACTTCGGCACTATGGGGAGAGACTTCCAAAAGCCAATGTCACCGACTCTCCACACTTCTCAGCTGCATCTCGCCTCCGCACCCCGGGGGGAAGGGATCGAGGTCATCCCTACCCCCGGGTTCGTTCGCCTTTCTGCAGAGATTCCTCGCTATGGCCGTGGCAAGGTTCTGGGGGGTCTGCCCCCTCGCCGTGTCGGTCTGTAAGGGGGAGTGCATGGTAAGCTTTCTCGAACATTGTTTTTTGTCCTGACGGTACTCGCCTCATCTTGCTGAACCTCGACATGGTTTGCGCAAATCTTACTGTGGACACAGAGGCTGATGAGTCTGCGGGTCAGACTCGGTACTCGCCTCTGCCCTCCCCACGCACTTTGGACGCCTTTTTGGATTCCGAGATGGAGGGCCCTGAATGGTCGAGGCGAGAACAGTTGGTTCTCAAGAAGTTGGTGTGCGAGTTACACGAGGTGCAAAGGGACAACCTCAGACTGCAACAGGAGTGCAAGCGACTTGCTGTCATGGCGAGGGTTAGCCCGGCGTTGGAGGAGGCATCTTCTTCCATGCTTCTTGATGAAATTGACGAGAGTTTACAAACAGTCCACCGGAACCTGGGGCGACTTCACGAGCTCCGCTCGCGGCGATCCGGGGGGTCAGGGTCGCGAGACTGGGGTAGCTAGGATTGGCCCCCCTGATGGGCCTACCAGTACTCGCCCCTGTTCTCCCCTGGCCCACGCAGGTGGGAGGATTTTTCGTTCTTCTTTCTTGAACGTTACGCGGATCCGGTCTATAATAATCTGAACATTTTGTTCGTTATTGTTAATATGCTTAATTCATAACCATTAGCGCATCGCGAGTCTCGTCTCGTCATAGCAGAGGATTGATCCATGGCAGTTAGTAAGGTAAAATCGGCGAGTAGGCGAGTTGGATAGGTGAGTGGACGAGTAGAGGTAGGTGAGTTAAGGTGATCGGGCTAGGGTGGTCCTGAATTCTTCCCCTTATAAATAGGCCTCCCCACCAACCCCTATTACGCCTTTATTACCTCCGTACTCTCTTCGTTTTCGTTCCCTGCCGTTAGTGCTTCTGTATTTTCGATCCCCGGCGAACATGGGCAAGGGAAATCTTGATTCGGAGGGGAGGGCCAAGTGTGTTTGGCATTTCGTCGAGCACTGCTTCTTTGAAGGGAACACCACGACGGAGGAACTTGCCGAGTGCGTGGCTGACTACATTCCCTCCAGTTTTGCGGCCCACCTTCCCACCGAGCATGAGGCCATCAACTCGTTCTACCCCGATGAGCTCGCCTTCCCCATCTCGCATTTCGAGATGGGGTTGCACCTTCCTCTCTGGCCGGAAATCCGCCAGGTGCTAAAATACTACAGCGCGGTTCCCGCGCAACTGAAACCGAATGCCATCGCCATGATGGTGGCGTTCTCCTGCTATCTCCACCGTGAGCGGATTGAGTTCAACTTGATGGTCTTCCGCAAGTTGTTCTCTTACAAGGCCACCACCGACAGGGTCACCTTCTTCGGTGGTACCCTCATCAATGTTCGCGAAGACATGAACAAGCATAACAATTGGATGACAAAGATCGCCTTCATCAAGGGTGATCTCGACAACATCCCCTTCTCGCCCCAATAGAAGGCCGAGGAGGTGTACCCCCCCCCCCCCCCCCGTCGGTGTCGGGCAATGACGCCGAGCTCCACAAATTCTTCCTCCACAAGGAGTTCGAGGTCGCCTTCCTCCGCCGAGGCCTCAATTCCCTTCTCCCTGTCCTCCCTGGTGAAGGTATGTTTAGATTTCCTTTTGCTTTTACGGGGCTCGGCAGAGATAGAGTTGGCTAATCTGCCTTTTCTACAGGGGAGCGTCTCATCCTGATAATCCTCCCTTCGCGGACTCGGGACTCTTCAACGACCCTCTTGAGCTCGTGCGGGCAGCAACACTGGCTTGCCGAGATGACGTGGCGGCGCCTCAGCCTTCATCCAGTAAGAAAAGACTGGCACCTGGGGGAACGGGCTCGTCTTTCCGGCCCCCGGACCGCAATAAGAAGGCCAAGGTCGTCTCCCTGGGGAAAAGGCGATCCACCCAGTTCATGGACCTGCCCAAGACCCCCTCCGATGCCTCGCCGGGGAGCCCGCTGAAGGAGACGTCCGGGAGGGATCGCCGAGAGTGCAGGTCTCTGGCCCCCAATGTCGTGGAGGAATTCGCGCCCCGCGCGCTGGGCCTGCCCAAAGAACACCCCCACTTTGACATGGGGGAGAAATGCAAAGACCCGTCCGGCGAGCCGATGATTAAGTGGGATGAGGTGGCCCACCGGGTCACGATCTCCACTCATCACCCTTCCTGGGGTGCCCGCCAGCCTCCCACCAGCCATGCCTATGCGCTTGGCTTCTGCCTCTATGGTCGCGATTGTGCCGAGGCCTACAAGAGAATGACACCTCGTCAACTGGGTTGCGAGGGACTTCGAGCCCATTTGCGGTCCTTCGAGCCCATTTGCGGTCCTTCGAGCTGCACCATATGATGGCGCGGCGCAGCTTCAACCTCAACAGGCTTTTGTCAAAGGCTGAGCAGTAGCGCGATGTTGCGAAGGACCAGGCCGCTTACGTAGGGAGGCGGTATGGTATCGCTGAGGATCTACTCGTAAAGGCCGTGGGCGGGCTGGTAAGCGTCGGTCGTCCCTCTCCTTTTTTACTTAGACAATTTCTTGATATTGACGCTGTCTTGGATCCGTAGGATGCCGAGGATGCGCGCGAGTTGTAGGACCGCGCCTCTGGCTTGGAGGAGGAAGTCGCCCAGTTGCGGACTCGCCTTGTCGAGCAGGAGGCTCGCTCAGGCGAGGAGGGGATGCATGCCGCCGAGCAGGGGGCTCGCGCCTCTCAGCTAGAGGCAGAGGTGGGGCGGCTGCAAGAGCAGAACCGGGGACTTCACGCCGAGCTCCTTCGACAGGTGGATCTTCTTGTCCCAGCGGGCGGTGGCGAGCCTCTCTAACCCTTCTGGTAGCCACGGTTTTTTGGCGAGAAGGAGGTCACGGAGCGGCTACGGGTCAATTCGATCGAGTCTGCTGAGTGCCTCCTAGACGTCATGAGAGGCACCGAGATACTGGCGGCCGGTTGCAAGGAGGTCGCGGTTCGTGATCTCATGTCAGGTCTGTACCTGCCGAGCCCGCCTAGCGAGAAGAAGGATAGCTTCGCCTCGCTGTTCAGGGAGACGGATAAGGACCTAGGGTGTGGGGGCGAAGGAGGCCGTGCCTCTAGGGAAGAGGGCGAGAGTTGAGCTGGATTTCTTGTTACATTTTGTTTCCCTTTCCCTCTTTTGTATCCTCGCGAAGGCAGGTTCCAAATATATAATGGACTTCATCAATTGCAAATAATTTTTTTCTATCTTCTTTTCTTTGGTATTTGACTACTGTGATGCGTATTTTTCTCTCTCCCCTTTTTTTGTTTGGTGACCTCTGACTGAATTTGCCACCATTAAGAGTATGTTGAGTCAAAAACTTTTATTTCTGTTAGCCGGGGAACATCGCTAGTCGCTAGGTCTGCGAGTTTGGACTCGCCGGTGGGCTTTTGCCTCGCCTTCAAGCACTCAACTTGCCTGCGATCACTCGACTCGCCTGCGAGCCCCGACTCGCCTGTAAGCGCTTGATTTGCCTGTAAGCGCTCGACTCGCCTGTCGGCAGGTGTTGAGGGCCTTCCGAGTTTATCCTCCGAGTAACTTCCAACACTGCCAGCTTGGCAGGAGCCTGGCAGCTGGATCTGCTCGGGGTCGAGGGAAGACTCCTCCGAGTGACTTCCAGCCCTGCCAGCTAGGTGGGAGCCTGGCAGCGGGATCCGCTCGGGGTCGAGGCCTGACTCCTCTGAGTGACTTCCAGCCCTGCCAACTCGGTGGGAGCCTAGCAGCGGGATCTGCTCGGGGTCGAGGGCAGACTCCTCCGAGTGAATTCCAGCCCTTCCAGCTTGGTGGGAGCCTGGCAGCGGGATCTGCTCGGGGTCGAGGGCAGACTCCTTCGAGTGACTTCCAGCCCTGCCAGCTTGGTGGGAGCCGGCAGCAGGATCTGCTCGGGGTCGAGGGAAGACTCCTCCGAGTGACTTCCAGCCCTGCCAGCTTGGTGGGAGCCTAGCAGCGGGATCTGCTTAGGGTCGAGGGTAGACTCCTCCGAGTGACTTCCAGCCCTGCAGGTTTGGTGGGAGCCTGACAACGGGATCTTCTCAGGGTCGAGGGAAGACTCCTCTGAATGACTTCCAGCCCTACTAGCTTGGTGGGAGCCTGACAACAAGATCTGCTCGGGGTCTAAGGCGGACTCCTCCGAGTGACATCCAGCCCCGCCAGCTTGGTGGGAGCATGACAGTGGGATCTGCTAGGAGTCTAGGGCAGACTCCTTCGAGTGACTTCCAGTCCTGCCAGCTTAGTGGTAGCCTGACAGCGGGATCTACTCGGGGTCAAGGGAAGACTCCTTCGAGTGACTTCCAGCCCGATCAGCATGGTGGGAGCCTGGCAGCGGGATCTGCTCGGGGTCGAGGGCAGACTCCTTCGAGTGACTTCCAGCCCCGCTAGCTTGGTGGGAGCCTGGCAGTGGGATCTGCTCGAGGTCGAGGGCAGACTCCTCCGAGTGTCTTCCAGCCCTGCCATCTTAGTGGGAGCCTGGCAGCGGGATCTTCTCGGGGTCAGAGGTGGACTCCTCCGAGTGACTTCCAGCTCTGCCAGCTTGGTGGGAGCCTGACAGCGGGATCTGATCGGGGTCGAGGGAAGACTCCTCCGAGTGACATCCAACTCTGCCAGCTTGGTGGGAGCCTGGCAGCGGGATCTACTCGGGGTCTGGGGCAGACTCCTCCAAGTAACATCCAGCCCTGCCAGCTTAGTAGGAGCCTGGCAGCGAGATCTGCTCGGGGTATGGGGTAGACTCCTCTGAGTGACATCCAACCCTGCCATCTTGGTGGGAGCCTGACAACGGGATCTGCTCGTGGTCTGGGGCGGACTCGTCCGAGTGACTTCCGGCCCTGCTAGCTTGTTGGGAGCCTGGCATCGGGATTTGCTCGGGGTCAAGGGAAGACTCCTCCGAATGACTTCCAACCCTGCCAGCTTGGTGGGAGTGTGGCAGCGGGATCTACTCGGGGTCTTAGGCGGATCCTCCGAGTGACTTCCAGCCCTACCAGCTTGGTGGGAGCCTGACAGTGGGATCTGTTCGGGGTCTGGGGCAGACTCATCCGACTGACATCCAGCCCTGCCAGCTTGGTGGGAGACTGGCAGCGGGATCTGCTCGGGGTCTAGGGAAGACTCCTCCGAGTGACATCCAGCCCTGCCAGTTTGGTGGGAGTCTAGCAGCGGGATCTGCTCAGGGTCTGGGATGGACTCACTATTCCACTTGTACGAAACATGTTATGAGCATAAGAATTTAAAAAAATTTTATTCCATAACACAGGACTTAAACCACTCAGGGGTAAAAACACTTCAGGTCGTCACCACTCTAGGTGAGACATAGGGTCTCGCCTTCCGTATTCTGAAGAGGATACCCTCCCGACTTCAGGACCTCCCGTACTATATATGGTCCTTCCCAATTGGGGTTGAGCTTTCCCACCGCGGCTGACCTTCTTGCGGCGTCCACCTTTCTTAAGACCAAGTCTCCTTCCGTGAACTGTTTGAATCTGACGTGCTTGTCAAAGTACTTGGCCATTCTTCTCTTAACTTCATCTTGCCGGAGGGCAGAGAGGTCTCGCAGCTCCTCAACCATGTCGAGCGAGTGTCGCAGCTCCTCCTCATTCTCGATACTCCATTCTTCCTTGCCTTCTCCTGCCTTGACCACCCGAGGTGTCCGGACCTCGAACTCCACCGGTAGTACTGCCTCACATCCATAGGAGAGTTTGAAAGGAGTCTCTCCTGTGGCCGTGTTTGGCGTGGTTCTAAGGGCCCAGAGGATCGAAGGGAGCTGCTCTACCCAGCTTCCTCTCAAATTTTCTACCTTCTTTTTGAGGAGATTAAAAATGATCTTGTTCTCCGCCTCCACCTGCCCGTTTCTCCTGGGGTGATAAATCGAGGCGAACCTAAGATCAATCCCGAGCTATCCACAAAAACTAATGAACTCGGCGCTGGCGAACTGAGGGTCATTGTCCGTGAAAATGGCCAGCCCATACAAAGTTTCTGACGACCTTGGAGGTTACCTTGGCCGGCGCTTTAACTTCCAGCCACTTAGAGAAATAATCAATCATCACGAGCAGGAATCTTCTCTGCCCGCTGGCCTGGGGGAAGGGTCCAACTAAGTCCATCCCCCAGATTGCGAATGGCTGGGGGGCCGTGATACTCTTGAGGCGTTGGGTCGGTTGCAGCTAGAGGGGAGCAAACAGCTGGCATTTATGACATACCTTTGTGAATTTTGCCGCGTCTCGGCCCAGGGTTGGCCAAAAATATCCTTGCCTAATGATCCGTCCTTCTAAGGTCCGACCCCCGGAGTGGCTTCCACATTCTCCAGAGTGAATTTCCTCCAAGATCCTCGGGACCTCCCCTTCGGCCACACAACGTGCTAACATACCTGAGAGCGTCTTCCGGTACAGTTGGCCGTCTCGCATAAGATAGTATGCCGACTTGAATTTGAGCTTCTTCCTGTCCATCCCCTCAGGATACTCCCCGGTGGATATGAAAGTCGTGAATGGGTTCATCCACGAGGGGTGTTGTAACGCCCCCGATTTTTCTGCGATTATTTAATTCTCGTTTGGCGTTACGTCGACGCGTTTTATTGGCTTGTGTCATCTGTGTAGTGGGTATTAACTCCTTAGGACTGAGTGGCCTATTTTGTAGCCTATGGGCAAGTTCTCCCTAGCAAGCCGGGTCATTTTGGGTGACCCGGAGTGGCCTCTCAGGGGGTGCTTGTGTTTTGGCTTCGGGTGGAGATAACCCGAGTTTTGCTCGTAGAAAGTTGATTTCGACTTCGCCGTTGTGTTCGTAGCATGGATATTTAGCTACGGTGTGAATTTCGTCGAATTCCGAGGATGTTCAGTTTTCGCATCGTTTTGTATTTCATGAAAAAATAATACTATTTATTAAGTATTTTATTATCTAATACTTTAGAAGTATTTGACGGTTATACTATGTATTATTTTATATTATTTAATTGATTAGCAAATTAGGTTAATCAGGTACTATATATAGGATAGGTTAGATTTAGAAAAAAAATAAATTGCTCCTGTTCATCTTCCCTAAACCGAACCCGCAGCGCCTGTTCGCGGAAAACGGAGAAACCGCCGAACCTGCTCCCCTTCGGGCGCCGATTCCGGGAGCGTTTGTGGACAGAATTCGATTCCGAAAGCGGATTTGGATTGCTCTCGCCTAGACCTTCATTCTTACGGTAAGACATTCAATTTTCGTGGTGTTTCTAGGGGTCTCGAAATTTCTTGGGTTGTCCGTTTCCACCATTAAAGCTCTAGATTTCTTGTTTAGGTATTGTTGCTGCTGGTGCCGAGTGAGAGTAAGGGAGGCCGACCAAGCTTCGCTGGAAATCAATGCAAGTGGTATTCTTGCCCTTGCCTAGTAAATTTTTTTTTTCTGTTTTTTATTTTTCTCTCTTTGTTCTTGTAGTCGTAGAAAGCATTGTCTAGATTTTTGCTATGTTAGTAAAGCCCTGTTAGCCCTAGGTTAGAAACCCAATTCTTTACTTGAAATTGGGTATAAACTTCCTACTGTAAGCCTTCCTGTATGGTTTTTACCTAAAGCAGCCGAGGCACTATGTTTTACTTTTACCATTACAAATAAATCGTCTTGTTCTCGGGCTGAGAAATGAAGTAAAGGTTAGGGTTAATTTTCCTGTGCTGTAGCTGTAGCCTGGTAGGGATGAGAGGTTTTAATTTGGCAATTTTTTTTACTAAGTCCTAATCCTAACCCTAGATCATAGCCTATTAGAATAGTGTTACTACAGTAATTTTTAAAATAGTAGTAAGCTTGCTGGAATCGTGTTGGAGCAGAGCTAAGGTCAGGCACTGAGTGTGGAGCGCACACTCAACACCTAGCCTGTTCTGGCTTGGCGTTGAGAGTGGTGCACACAGTCAACGCCTAGTCTGTTAGGGCTTGGTGTTGAGTGTGGTAGACACACTCAACGCTATAGTCTTAGATTTTGATCTTTTGTGGCTAAGTATTGTGGCGTTGAGTGAGTCGACCTCACTCAACGCCATGGCTGTCTAGGCGTTGAGTGAGGCGGTATCACTCAACGCCGCATCCAATCCGCGCGGTTATGTCGGATGGCGTTGAGTGAGTGGGCCTCACTCAACGCAATGGCGGTTTAGGCATTGAGTGAGATGGACTCACTCAACGCCGCAGCCCATCCTTACGGCTAAGTATTTTGGCATTGAGTGAGTCGACCTCACTCATTGCCAAAGCTGTTTTGGCGTTGGGAGAGGTGGACTCACTCAACGCCACAGTTAGATTTTGCGGCTTTGTGCTAAGGCGTTGAGTGAGTGAACCTCACTCAACGCCGTGGCTATTTTGGCGTTGAGTGAGGTTATCTCACTCAATGCCACAGGCAGTATTGCAGAAGGCGTTGAGTGAGTGAACCTCACTCAACGCCGTAACTATTTTGGTGTTGAGTGAGGTTAACTCACTAAACGCCACTGTCTGTTTTGGCGTTGAGTGAGGTTAGCTCACTCAACGCCACAACCAGTGTTGTAGAAGGCATTGAGTGAGTGAACCTCACTCAACGCCGTATTTGTTTTGGCATTGAGTGAGGTTAACTCACTAACCGCCACCGTCTGTTTAGGCGTTGAGTGAGTGGAGCTCACTCAACGCCATGCCGTGTTGAGGCATCTCAACGCTTTTCCCTTACCTTGATTTTCTCTCCCGAGTGGATTCCTTGATTTTTTTTGAGGTTCCTTGTCGGCTATATTTTTCCCAAAGGCCGAATCGTGGGTTGTGGTAGTAGTGGTGGTTTGAAGCTCTTAATAGGGGTGGTGTTGTGTAATTTAGCCATGGCCACCCTTTTCTTTTATCTTGCTCCAGGTACGGGCTGGGAAAGGGGGTGGAAGGTCCCTAGTGCTTTCACATATAGACCCTTGAGCTTTGTTTCTTGGAAATGGTGGTTGGGGGACTGAGTTTGCCTCCAACCCAGATCCGCGTTGTTTTTGCTACTGCCATCTCTCACAAATTAGGATGTTAGACGTTTCTTCCTTTGTAAATTACAACATTTTGGACATATGGTAGCCTTGTAAACTCTGCAGGATTTTTCTTGGGCAGGGTTGTTGCTGTTTCCTCGCACATAGTGCTTTTCCTTTTTGTCTTGCCTTGGACAGTGGTGCTTGTTACGGTTTACTTACTCTTCTTGCTTATCATATAGATTAACATTTCCGTACAGCTTATTTGTTTTTGCTTGCTGAGGTATTCTTTTCTTCTTTGAATGCCTCAGGTTCTGATTAGTAGCCGATTAGGCGGTTAGTTATGCCGTGCTATCGCTGGTGGTCTCTCGTTCTGTAGAGATCAGTTCCTTGGTCTTGTGAGGTAGTTTTGTGCTTCTTTCTTACAGACATACATACTTGCTAGTGGGTTCGTGTCAGTTTGTTGGCGCCCACTTGTAGTTTTACCTTGATACTAGATATGTTATCTTTTTGCTGCTACCTTTTCTGGAGATAGTCTACTTGCTCTTGGGATGATTTATGCTAGGTTGTTAGTTACTTTTAAACCTAAAAACACTATTATAAGTATATCTCATGATCAACATGTTTATAAAACTCATATACTACTTTCCAAACAACATAAAAAGATCGTTTTCTTATATATAGTATAAATTAAATGTAGGGTCTTGCATAGTATAAGTTGTCCTCTGAGGACACTTATGCACTCTTTTAGGATGTCAAATGTGAATAAAGTATTTTCCGCTGCGTATAAGTATGTTTTTTTCCTAAACTGTGGACTAGATGATCCACTGAGCCAAGGGATATGACCTTTAAAATATAACTGATTTTCTAATCATTAAACTTATGAATTTTCATAGTCTAGTTAGATGGTGTTCGCCATAGCGTCGACAGTTATCCCCTGCTCGACGTGGCATCACAATGCGTGTTTTCTATTACTCTGATACTTCTTAAATTTGGAGAAAATGCGGGTTGTGATAGTTGGTATCAGAGCGAGGTTGCTTGACAATTTAGTCGGGCATCTTTCCTTTTAGATTGCATTAGAAGTTTAGCATCATGTCATTCACACACCGATATATCATCAGCACGTCTTTGCAAAAGCACGAACACTACACTCATAGCATAACATGAAGTATACGGGGCATATTATGTAGTATGGGATGCATAATATGTGTTCGTATATGGTTCCACCATAGGGGCAACATGTGAGGGTTATGTAGTGTGGGATGCATAACCTCACCATATGGCTGCGACTAGCTCGTTTTCTTTTCGTTGCATGAGAATGTTATGTAGTATGGGATGTATAACATTTTCATGTGTACGCCACTCATAACATGCATTAGGGCCTTTTTAGAATGCATAGCACAAACATGCATAGTATAACATTGCATAAGCACAACGTGCCAAGCTAAAGACTGGCAGGATGACATATGTACACACATAAGTTTTCGAGTCAAAAATAATATAAAGTCATGCATTCCCGATCTAGGCACAAGAGTTAGTATGGTGGTGGTTAACCGTCCTAGGTTAGGCATAACATCAATTCATTGTAAAAATAAACTCCCAGAGAAAGTTTAGCAGCTTTAAGTTCATATTTATGT
This sequence comes from Platanthera zijinensis, assembly GCA_039513925.1. NCBI lineage: Eukaryota > Viridiplantae > Streptophyta > Magnoliopsida > Asparagales > Orchidaceae > Platanthera > Platanthera zijinensis. The sequence goes on from CM077094.1 coordinate 41,208,138, forward strand.
ATGTATTGTCTGTACTTGTAGTTAGTTGTAGCTGTTATACTAGGATCTGGATAATGTTGTTATGATTTTAGGATGGCGAGACGTCCTTCAACTAGATCGACTCCCCTTTATGAGGGTGAGTCATCAGGAGCGCAGAACTATGCGGTGATTGAGAGCCTGTGACAGAGTAGCTTTTCCTTGAGCAGGCAGATGGCGGAGATGCAGGCCCAGATCCAGTCTCTGGTGGAAGTTATGGCAGGACAGACTCAGGGAGTGCAAGGCCCTGCATGGGGGTTAGCTATTCCTCCTCCTCCTGCGCCCCTGAGACCTACAGTGGTGGTGCCAGTAGAGATGGAATTTATCTCACAATTTCAGAGACTTAGCCCTCCTACTTATGATGGGAAGGCAGATTTCATGGTAATAGATGATTGGCTGATCTCCATGGAGGAGATGTTCTCATACTCCGGTATTTCAGATTATTAAAGAGTGATGATAGCCGCCTATCAGCTTAAGGGTTTGGTTAAGAGTTGGTGGCTTATAGAAAAGGAGAGCTTGGTAGCTGGTTGCTCCTGGGAAGTATTCAAGGAAATGCTGTTGAGGAAGTTCTTGCCTTCAGTTAAGCGTGACCGTCTTATGAACAACTTCCTCCACCTGAAGCAAAGAAAACTCACGGTCAGTGAGTACGAGATAGAGTTCAACAAGTTGATCCGGTTTGCTCCTAGGTTGGTGAGTGTTGAGGCCGATCGAATCAAGCGGTTTCTTGGTGGCTTGAGTAGCGAGGTTCAGCAGTTAACCAGTGCATATGGATCAGAGACGTATGCAGGGGTAGTGGAGGCTTCTATGAAGGTAGAGGCAATTGAGACCGCAAAGAGCAGAGGCCAGCAAATGAGGAAGGAAAAGAGGAAGTCTGTTGAGGAGAAGAAACCCCAAGTACCCGGTGCTGCTTCGGGAAATAAGAGCAAGGTGGTGTGTAGCTTCTGTGGCCGGTCAGGCCACCCTGTTGAGAGGTGTTTCAAGAAGGCAACAGCTCAGAAGAAGGAGCAAGTTCATGCTATTAAGGGTGCTCCTAAGAGGGATGTTTCCTGTTCTGTTTGCAAGCGACCCGGGCATGATGCCGCCCAGTGCTGGTCCACGGATAAAGTCTGCTATCAGTGTGGGAAGAAGGGTCATATCAAGACAAGGTGTCCTCAGGTCCAGCCTGTTCTTCATGCAGTTCCACTTCAGGCATTACCTCCGCCTCAGCGTGTGGATAAGGGTAAAGGAAAGCTGAATGTGATCTCTTCCGAGGAGGCTCAAGCTTCGACTCAGGTCATCTTAGGTTAGTTGTTTTTCCAGCCTGAAAGTTTTATTTACTAGAATGGTTATAGTTTTGTTTTGGTAGTTCCTTAGTTGTATATACTCCTATAGGGAAATTTAGGTGAAGAACCGTTGGGCACGTGTTCTGTTCGACTCCGGCGCTATCCACTCATTTGTGGCTAGAGCCTTTGTCGAGCGACATCGATTGAATCTAGATCAAGTTCGTGATACCTTCCGCGTCAAGTTCCCTTCTGGTGAATCTGTGTTATCAGATTTGGGCATTCTAGATTGCCCTATTTTGTTGGGAGACTTTCTTGCAAAGGCAGACTTGAAGATGATTGATATGGAGGACTTCGATGTTATTCTGGGCATGGACTGGCTGTCTAAGTATGATGCGGTTATTCAGTGTAAAGGGAAGCGCTTGGACTTCATCAAGGACAATGGTCAGCCCGGAAGCGTGTATGCTGATCCGTGCCAGGATTCTCCTTTCATTTCTGCGGTATATGCTCAGAAGCTGTTTCTTTCTGATTATTTTGCTTGTTTAGTCTCGGTGGTTGGGACTGCTATTAGTGTACCGCGTTTGGAGGAGATTCCTGTTGTTCGTGGTTTCGCTGATGTTTTTCCTGATGACCTTCCTGGTATTCCTCCCGATCGGGATGTTGAGTTTGTGATTGATTTGGAACCGGGTACGCGTCCTATTGCTAAGGCGCCGTACCGGATGGCCCCTCGTGAGTTAGAGGAGTTGCGAGTCCAGTTAGATGAGTTGTTGGCAAAAGGATTTATCATACGGAGTTTGTCGCCTTGGGGTGCTCCTGTTTTGTTTATAAAGAATAAAGATGGGTCGATGCGACTTTTCATCGACTACAAGGAGTTGAACAAAGTCAATATTAAGAACAGGTACCCTATGCCGAGGATCGATGACTTATTTGATCAGCTGTGCGGTAGCACGGTGTTCTCCAAGATCGATCTTCGTTCTGGCTATCATCAGCTCAGGATCCGTGAGGCAGATATTCCACGGATTGCGTTTAGATCGAGGCATGGACATTTTGAGTTCTTGGTGATGTCGTTTGGTTTGACCAACGCACCATCAACCTTCATGGATATGATGAACTGGGTGTTCAAGGATTTTCTAGACAAGTTTGTTGTGGTATTCATCGATGATGTGTTGATCTATTCTCGCAGCGCTGAGGAGCATGAGCAGCATCTGCGCTTGGTTCTATCGGAGTTGAGGGATCACAAGTTATTCGCCAAGCTGAGCAAGTGCGAATTTTTGTTGCCACAGGTCTTGTTTCTGGGCCACGTGGTGAACAAGGATGGGATCTCGGTCGACCCGGAAAAGATCGCAGCAGTGATGGATTGGAGCAGGCTGGGCACGACCAAGGAGATCAGAAGCTTCCTTGGGTTGGTCGACTACTACAGGAGGTTCGTGGAGGGTTTCTATACCCTGGCTGCACCTTTGACCATGTTGACTCATAAGAACTCAGCCTTTGTTTGGAGAGAGAAGTGCGTAGAAGCCTTCCTGGGGCTAAAGAACAGACTGTGCACTACTCCCGTTCTGGCCCTACCTATTGAGGGTGTGGAGTATGATGTATATATGGATGCTTCGCATGTTGGTCTGGGTTGCGTGTTGATGCAGGCTGGAAAAGTGATTGCGTATGGGTCAAGGAAATTGAAGACTCATGAGAGGAATTACCCTACGCATGACCTTGAGTTTTCAGCAGTGATTTATGCGTTGAAGCTGTGGAGGCATCTACTTTATGGGGCTCAGTGCAAGATCTTCACAGATCATAAGAGCCTGAAGTACGTGTTTACACAGAAGGAGCTGAATCTGCGCCAGCGGCGGTGGCTAGAGTATGTGGCCGATTATGATGTGGAGATCCAGTATCATCCAGGCAAGGCCAATGTGGTGGCTTACGACCTGAGCCGGAAGACGGGGAAGATCTTTAATCTCTCCGCCGATCGTTTAGTGGAAGAGTTCTTATTGATGGATATCTCCATGGGATGCTGTGGCTTATAAAGCAGTTTGGCAGTGGCAGAGCCGTCTTGGATTTAACTTACTAGGTTGCACTAGAAGGATGATCCGGACCTTCTGCACTTATACCTCAGGACTGAGAGAGGGGAGTTGCCAGATTTTTCTATCGATTATGCGGGTACTTTGAAGTACCGCGACAGATTTTGCATCCCCGCTGTTGGAGACATCAGAGTTATGATATGCAAAGAGGCTCATGGATCCAGTGTTGCCTACCATCCAGGATCTACAAAGATGTATCATGATTTGAAGCAAATTGCCTGGTGGTATGGGATGAAGAGTGATATAGCCCGATTTGTTGCTGAGTGCCACACTTGCAAGCGTGTGAAGGCCGATCACGGAAGGCCTGGTGGCAAGTTGACTCCGTTAGAGATCCCGACTTGGAAGTGGGAAAGTATTTCTATGGACTTCATTACGGGCTTACCGAAATCTCCAAGGGGATTTGATTCTGTTTGGGTTATAGTGGATAGACTGACGAAGTGTGCTCACTTCGTGCCATATAAGATTGATTATCCGATGAAGAAGATAGCAGAGCTGTACTTGAATGAGGTCATTAGATTGCACGGTGTGCCTGTTAGCATCATTTCTGATCGAGACTCCCGGTTTACTTCTCTCTTTTGGCAGAGTCTGCAGGAGGGTTTTGGTACAGATCTGAGGTATTCTACTACTTACCACCCACAGACCAATGGGCAGACAGAGCAGGTGAACCAGATAGTTGAGGATATGATCAGATGCTATATTCTACACCACGGTGGAGCGTGGGATGAGCGGTTATGACTTATGGAGTTTGCATACAATAACAGTTATCAAGAGAGCTTGTAAATGGCTCCGTTTGAAGCTTTGTATGGGAGGCGCTTCAGAACTCCCCTGTTTTTGGCTGAGGCAGGTGAGAGACCCTTGTTGGGTCCGAATGCGCTCGAGGAGATGGAAGTCGCAGTGAAGCTTATTCGAGAAAAGCTTCGTATAGCTCAGGAGAGATATGAGAAGAACGCCAATCGGCGTAGGTCTGACTTGGAGTTTTCTGTAGGGGACCTTGTGTTTCTTAAGGTTTCCCCGATGGTTGGTGTTAAGAGGTTCGGTAAGAACCGGAAATTGGACCCGAGGTATGTGGGCCCATTTAAGATTGTTGAACGGATTGGCGTGTCATCATATAGGTTGGATTTGCCAGCAAACTTCCCAGGTGTTCATAACGTATTTCATGTAAGCCAATTGCGGAAATGTGTGCGTAGCAGTGGGCAAGTCTTGGATGTTGTGCCCTAGTTGGAGCCTAATCTCTCTTTTGTTGAAGTGCTGGTTCGCATTTTGGATACTCAAGATCGGGAGCTGCAGAGGAAGTCCATCCCGATGGTCAAAGTTCTATGGAAGAATCAGGATTTGGAAAGCGCGACTTGGGAGTTAGAGTCGGCTATGAGGAAGGCTCACCCTCAACTGTTCCCCTGATTTACTTGGTACGTTTTCTTTCTAGTAGCTCTTGTTTGCTACTTTTCTTCTATAAGTAGAAGTAGTGTATGTGAAGTTTCGAGACGAAACTTTCTTTTAGGGGGAGTGACTGTAACGCCCCCGACTTTTCTGCGATTATTTAATTCTCGTTTGGTGTTATGTCGACGTGTTTTCTTGGCTTTTGTCATCTATGGAGTGGGTCTTAACTTCTTAGGTACTGAGTGTCCTATTTTGTAGCCTATGGGCAAGTTCTCCCTAGCAAGCCAGGTCGTTTTGGGTGACCCGGAGTGGTCTCTTGGGGGGTGCTTGTGTTTTGGCTTCGGGTGGAGATAACCTGAGTTTTGCTCGTCGAAAGTTGATTTCGACTTCGCCGTTGTGTTCGTAGCGTGGATATTTAGCTACGGTGCGAATTTCGTCGAATTCCGAGTATGTTCGTTTTTCGCGTCGTTTTGTATTTCATGAAAAAATTATACTATTTATTAAGTATTTTATTATCTAATACTTTAGACGTGTTTGGCGGTTATACTATGTATTATTTTATATTATTTAATTGATTAGCAAATTAGGTTAATCGGGTACTATATATAGGATAGGTTATATTTAGAAAAAAAATAAACCGCTCCTGCTCATCTTCCCGAAACCGAACCCGCAACGCCTGTTCGCAGAAAACGGAGAAACCGCCGAACCTGCTCTCCTTCGGGCGCCGATTCCGGGAGCGTTTGTGGACGGAATTCGATTCCGAAAGCGGATTTGGATTGCTCTCGCCTAGACCTTCATTCCCACTGTAAGAAATTCAATTTTTGTGGTGTTTCTAGGGGTCTCGAAATTTCTTGGGTTGTCCGTTTCCGCCATTGAAGCTCTAGATTTCTGGTTTAGGTGTTGTTGCTGCTGGTGCCGAGTGAGAGTAAGGGAGGCCGACCAAGCTTCGCTGGAAATCGAGGCAAGTGGTATTCTTGCCCTTTCCTAGTAATTTTTTTTTCCGTTGTTTATTTTTCTCTCTTTGTTCTTGCGGCTGTAGAAAGCTTTGTCTAGATTTTTTCTATGTTAGTAAAGCCCTGTAAGCCCTAGGTTAGAAACCCAATTCTTTGCTTGAAATCAGGTATAAACTTCCTACTGTAAGCCTTCCTGTACGGTTTTACCTAAAGCAGCCGGGCCACTATGTTTTCCTTTTACCGTTACAAATAAATCGTCTTGTTCTCGGGCTGAGAAATGAAGTAAAGGTTAGGGTTAATTTTCCTGTGCTGTAGTTGTAGCCTGGTAGGGATGAGAGGTTTTAATTTGGCAATTTTTTTTTACTAAGTCCTAATCCTAACCCTAGATCATAGCCTATTAGAATAATGTTACTACAGTAATTTTTAAAATAGTAGTAAGCTTGCTGGAATCGTGTTGGAGCAGAGCTAAGGTCAGGCACTGAGTGTGGAGCGCACACTCAACACCTAGCCTGTTCTGGCTTGGCATTGAGAGTGGTGCACACACTCAACGCCTAGTCTGTTAGGGCTTGGTGTTGAATCCTAACCCTAGATCATAGACTATTAGAATAGTGTTACTACAGTAATTTTTAAAATTGTAGTAAGCTTGCTGGAATCGTGTTGGAGCAGAGCTAAGGTCAGGCACTGAGTGTGGAGCGTACACTCAACACCTAGCCTGTTCTGGCTTGGCGTTGAGTGGTGCACACACTCAACGCCATAGTCTTAGGTTTTGATCTTTTGCGGCTAAGTATTGTGGCGTTGAGTGAGTCGACCTCACTCAACGCCATGGCTGTCTAGGCGTTGAGTGAGGCGGTCTCACTCAACGCCGCAGCCAATCCACGCGGTTATGTCGGATGGAGAAGAGTGAGTGGGCCTCACTAGACGCCATGGCGGTTTAGGCATTGAGTGAGATGGACTCACTCAACGCCACAGCCCATCCTTGCGGCTAAGTATTTTGGCGTTGAGTGAGTCGACCTCACTTATCACCAAAGCTATTTTGGAATTGAGAGAGGTGGACTCACTAAACGCCACAGTTAGTTTTTGTAGCTTTTTGATAAGGCGTTGAGTGAGTGAACCTCACTCAATGTCGTGGCTATTTTTGCATTGAGTGAGGTTAGCGCACTCAACGCCACAACCAGTGTTGTAGAAGGCGTTGAGTGAGTGAACCTCACTCAATGCCATAACTATTTTGGCATTGAGTGAGGTTAACTCACTCAACGCCACTGTCTATTTTGGTGTTGAGTGAGGTTAGCTCACTCAACGCCACAGCCAGTGTTGCAGAAAGCGTTGAGTGAGTGAACCTCACTCAACGCTGTAGCTGTTTTGGCGTTGAGTGAGGTTAACTCACTCAATGCCACCGTCTGTTTAGGCATTGAGTGAGTGGAGCTCACTCAATGCCATGCCGTGTTGAGCCATCTCAACGCTTTTCCCTTACCTTGATTTTCTCTCCCGAGTGGATTCCTTGATTTTTTTTGAGGTTCCTTGTCGGCTATATTTTTCCCAAAGGCCGAATCGTGGGTTGTGGTAGTAGTGGTGGTTTGAAGCTCTTAATGGGGGTGGTGTTGTGTAATTTAGCCGTGGCCAACCTTTTCTTTTATCTTGCTCTAGGTACGGGCTGGGCAAGGGGGTGTGAAAGTTGTAAGTTGTCTACCTAAATCACCTAGAGGGGGGTGAATAGGTGAGATGTGCGTCTAATGCGGAATAAAAAATTTGACTAGCACAAATAAGTAATCAAGCAATCACACAGACGACAAGAGATTTATAGTGGTTCCCCGATCTTGGGTACATCCACTTTCCTCACCGATCTAGCAAATCACTATACTCGGCTACTCCACTATCTAGGATTGCTAACCAATCCTACACCTCGGAACCACGTTCCTACAAAACTCGATCCGAATGGATCTACACTCGGAAGATACAAAACTTCCTACCACTCGGAGCACAACGCTCCTACACTCGGAGAATAATCTCCTACAAGTTTTATAAATAGAGATTAAAATACAAGCATAAACTTTCTCAGATCTGCAAGAAATAAGTCTTTAGGTATTCTTCTTGAAGTTGCGGCCCTTTCAGAATTGTTGAAGAAGACTAGTAGATCTGACCTGAGAAATTCTTGAATCTACTCGATCAAGGAAGAAGGAACGTTTCCTGAATCAGTGGATCTTATAGATCGAAAGGATGAGGATCAATCTTGACGAGAGCGGTGGAGGCGGCTTCAAGACGTCGAGCTTGAGAAGAGATCGGCCAAACCCGAGCTTTTTGGAAAGTATGAGATCCGCTCAATAATTTCTCTTAATCCTTCTAAGGGTTATGTCTTAGTGACAAGACCTTATATAGTATATCTCTTAACGGTTGGAAATATCATTAATGATGACACATGGACCAATCCTGTTGGGTTATTTGAAATTCCGGCCGTTCTGGACTTAGAAGAAATTCTCTTGAAAAAATCCGACTTAGTTGTCGAGAAGTGATTATAGTTCTCGAGAACTATGAATTGAATTTTCGAGAGCTGTAGGGACTTCTCGAAAACTAAACTCTTTAGAAAGGGTTGGACTTCTCGAGAACACCCGAGTATAGTTCTCGAGAACTAATTTACTTCTCGAGGAATAATAGAGGACTTCTCGAGAACTTGAGCTCAGAGAAATTGTTTTCTGAACTTCTCGAGAACCAAGGGAATACTTCTTGAGAACTAAATTGACTTCTCGAGAACTTATAGAAGACTTCTCGAGAACTTTACTTATAATCAACTTCTGATTGATTTTCTGAACTTTAGAATCAAGGGAATACTTCTCGAGAACTAAATTGAGTTTTCGAGAACTTATAGAATAGTTCTCGAGAGCTTTACTGACTTCTCGAGAACTTAACTTAGAGAAATTCTTGGACTGTCCTGACTTCTCGAGAAGTAGAGTCTGAGCTTATCGAGAACTATACCATACTTCTCGAGAACTCTGAGATTACTTCTCGAGAACTGGACTTAGAGAGTTTTTCAAGAACTTTAGAGAAGATTTCCTTCTGGCCCTATCTCCATCCTTTGCTCCCAATGTTTGAACATAAAGTGTATCCCAATTGAGAGGCTACACATGAGTAAACACTTTGGATCACCCAGTGAGGGATTACACTGAATGGTCCTGTGTTACTGACCAACTATAGACTGACATTGGTCTAAACTTAGCACTGAGAATCTGTAAACATTCAACTAGAACACAGATGTCAAATATAACTTAATTCATCTTAGTTCAATGGTGACTTCATGCAAATCTGGGTTATTATGGAGACAATACCCAACAATCTCCCCCTATTTGTAGAAGTCAGAACCCTCTACACTAAGGTGAATTATTATAATAAATAAAGAACATGAAGGAAGAAAAGTTAGAATAAATGCACAGACAGATTAATTAAAGACACAGTTAAGCAAAACTAGGAAATTTTATATATATCAATAATGTTTTAAAATTAGTCAACATCCATTTCCTCAACATTTCTCAACACCACAACATCATGAATCATCCTTGTTCTACAGTTGTCTGTCTTGCTTTGTTTGTTGTCTTCTCTGATAACTGAAAGGTTTAGGATAGTATCTGGGAGGCTTTGGAGGAGCTTTGGGATAGTTCTTTCCATATTCTCTATCATAAATCCTCCTTTTGGTCATGGATTTTTCATACAACTCCCACTCAACTGAACTATAGTGCATATGACTATTCTCATTAAAGTCCATGATAAGTTTAAGAGTGTCAAGAATTAGAGCTTTGGAAGTTGGGCTCCAAACTTCAGCAAATTCTTGAGCCTTTCTCTTCTCTGCCTCTGGCTGGGAAACTGATCTGCTGGCAGAAGGACCTTCCCCATACTTCCTTTTCTTGGGGATGTGAATCTCTTGTAGGTCTTCAGGTATCACATTATCCCAAACATGGGAATAGGAAGCTGGAGGAGGTTCCTGATCTTCTGGCCTGGGAGAGAATGTAGGAAATTGAGGTTGAGGCAATTGGCTAGACTCACCTTCAGCAAGAGGATTTAAATGATGAGGAATCACATTGGGGTCTGCCTGAAAATTTGGAAAGATTTGATTATGCATCCATACAGCTGTATTATAAGTATGGAATTTGACTGATTGAATATGTTCTAAAACACTTTTATTGATCTCAGTTACTTTTTCAGTCCAGAGAGTTTTGGCATCAGTAGTAAGCTTTTCAACTTGTTCTTTTACTATGCTCTCCCCCTTTCTGATTTCTACAGATAGGTTTGCTATCGCATCTTCCTTGAATGTACCAACTTCATTGCATACCTTCATGACATTTTCTTCAGCTCTCTTGTCTAATTGAATCTGATTGTTTGCTAGATTGAAAGATTGGTCCATTACTTGACCAATACTGGTAATTGTGTGATCTATTGCTTTGCCACCAGTTCTAAATAACTCTTTCAGCAGGTCAGTATTGGCTTGGATCTCAGCAAAACCTCTGCTCATTTCTTTTTCAAGGGCAGTTACCTATTTCTGAATAGTCTGAAGTGATTCATCAAAATATTTCCTCTATGCAGCTAGCATTTCTTCAATCCTTGACAGAATATTTTAGTGTACTATTACAGCAGCAGCAGCAGCAGCAGGAGTGATGGAAATAGTAGGAACTGGAGGGGCACCTGATAAAGCAGTAGTAGTAGGGGTGGCAGATATAGTGGTAGCTTGCCATGGAGGAAGTTCTTCTATGACAACAGAGCTCTTGGCTCTTACAGTTTTGAATGATATATCTTCCTCTTCATCAACAAACTTGGGAAGAGAGAAGTCAAGATTCTTAAGAGGGTCTTCCACCTCCTCAGGAGCTTGCTCATCCTCTTTAGATAGAAGGATGGTTTCTAGTGGAGTTGAATCTTTTCTTGGAGAGGGAGAAGGAGTAGCTTGGGGTGAGGGTTCTTTGTATGGGTCTTCAGGGAGATCTGTGGAAAGGGGGGAAAGAGGTTCTTTTGAGGTAAGCTCTTCTATCATCTTGCCTATAGCTTCATTTGTGTCTTTGAGAGTTTCTTGGGCTGGAACATCTGACTGGGTTGGAACTGGAGAATTTTGTCCATGGGGCTTCTGACTGGAGAAGGTGCTAGAGTAGCAACTCTGTTATCTAAGGCAGAGTGTGTAGGCTCCTCCTCAGTTGCTGCACCAGATGGTTCAGCAATATGATGTGGAGGAGGAGATGGGGTCCTGACCTCTGAGACAGAAGCTCCAACTTCCTTAGCTAACTATCTTGGGTTCTTCAGTTTTAGCTCCCATCTCTGGATGGAGGTGAAGGAGATCTTTTTCAGGTGATGAACCTGAGTACCTTTGGAGAGTTTGAAGGTGACTGGATCAATCTCACTCAGCAGTAAAGAGATTATCCTGGCAAATTTGGGTTCTTAGATACTGTCTCTGATCATCTCAAACACCATCATTCCAACTTGAAATTTCTTTCTACAGACTACAGATGTCATTACTCCAAACAAGTCATGAGAAATAAAACTGACTGACCCTGTTATGCACCACAGTATTTTTCCAATAATATCTACAAGAAGTTTCCCGACATCATTTAGAAGATTTCTCCATAGGGAGATGTATTCCTCAGGAATTCCACAGAAAGAATAGGTTCTGTCATAATCTTCTGGAGTTAGGTCGTCTTCCTCATCAACAATAGGCATTTTCAGTAGCTTGGAAATCCTGTGCTTGTCAAGCTTGATTTTGATCCCTTTTACTTTTGTCTTCAAAATTGTTCCATTCCTCCTTACCTTAGCATTCGTGAAAAATTCTTCGACATCTGGAAATACTATCTTGACGGGCTCAGAGAAAATGAACATAAAACCGACCATTTCCAGAAGAATCAGCAAGTTCTGGAAATCGTCAGAAATATCGGCCAGTCCTTTGACGACGAGTTCGCTGCCGATTCCAATCTTGGAACTGTGAGCCATTGACGCCGACGGTGGCAACGAATGGAGCGCGGAACAGCGGCAGAGACAAAGCTTTCGTTCGGCGGAAGATGAAGAGTTGCGAGAGGAATGTTTTAAATGGCGGTTGATTTAGGATTCTAAAATATTATAGATATATATATTTTCCTAGTAATGTTAATTATATGCCTAATTAGTCTTAGGTTAGGGCAGAAATCAAGAATTTTGCGAAATAATAGAGTTAAGAAGTACCGGCAGAAGGACGGGCCAACTATTAAGAATTTTTCGAGAAGTAAGAAAGTTCTCGAGAACTGGATTTCAGAGTTCTTGAGAGATAGGCTGACTTCTCGAGAACTAGTTCTCGTGAACTTATGATGGACTTTTCAAGAAGTTTAAGTATTTCTTGAGAACTTAAGATACTTTTCGAGAGCTAATTTCTGCCTCTCGAGAAGTGTACTTAGGTTTTTCGAGAAATGACTTTTACTTTTCGATAAGTGAAGTAGGTTTTCGAGAACTACCATCCACTAGGTACATTCTAACCTTTTAGGAGTATCCTCGATTCTTGAGCCTTTGAACTGATTACTTTGGTCTAATCCTCCTTGTTCAGCAACCCAAGTTCAGTTTTGAAGAAATTGAACTTGGTCTCATCCAGCGGCTTTGTGAAAATATCTACAACCTGATGATCTGTTTGCACATACTTCAGATCCACATCCCCTTGCTCCACATGCTCCCGGATGAAGTGGTATCTCAGCTCGATGTGTTTTGTCCGGCTGTGAGAGACTGGGTTGTTTGCGATTGCGATTGTGCTGGAGGAGTCACAGAACAAAGGAATGTCCTTGACCTTCATATTGTAATCCTCTAGCTTGTTCTTTAGCCAAAGCAACTGTGCACAATAACTACCGGCAGAAATGTATTCTGACTCGGCCGTTGAGATTGCGACACAGTTTTTCTTTTTGCTGCTCCAAGAGATAAGCCTTCTTCCTAGGAATTGGCAAGTCCCAGAAGTGCTTTTCCTGTCATCTTTGCTTCCTACAAAATCTGCATCTGAAAATCCAATCAGTTCACTATCATTACTTCTTGGGTACCATAAGTCAAGATTTGGTGTACATTTAAGGTATCTCGAAATTCGCTTCGCAACAATATAGTGAGATTCCTTAAAGTTCACCTGGAATCTAGCGCATACACATGTTGAGAACATTATATATGGTCTACTTGCGGTAAGGTAGAGCAACGACCCAATTATGCTTTTATACTTGGTTTCATCAAAAGGTTTCCCTTTCTCATCCTTGTCTAGAGACATAGCTGAGGCCATTGGAGTCCTCATAGAGGTTGCATTCTCCATTCCGAATTTCTTAAGTAGCTCTCTGGTGAACTTGGTCTGTGAGATGAAGATTCCATCCTCAGATTGTTTCACCTGAAGCCCTAAGAAATACTTCAGCTCTCCCATACTGCTCATTTCAAACTTTCCTTGCATAAGTTTAGAAAACTTCTTGCAGAGGTTGTTATCCGTAGAGCCAAAAATAATGTCATCGACATAGATTTGCACTAGCAAAATCTTGCCATTTATTTCCCTAAGAAATAATGTCTTGTCTATCTTTACTCTTATGAACTTGTTCTCAAGAAGAAAGCTAGACAGCGTCTCATACCAAGCTCGAGGAGCTTGTTTAAGACCATATAAAGCTTTTTGCAGTAAATAAAAATATTCAGGATAGTTATATCACCATTCAGGAAGGCGGACTTCACGTCCATTTGATAGACGGTGAAGCCCTTAAGTGTAGCATAGTCTAGAAACAGTCTGTTGGCCTCCAGCCTTACTACTGGAGCATAAGTCTGGTCAAAGTCGATCCCTTCTTCTTGACGATAGCCCTTGGCAACGAGTCTTGCTTTGTTCTTTATAATAGTTCCATCTTCATCCATCTTGTTCCGGTAGACCCATTTTGTCCCGATGACGTTCTTACTCTTGGGTCTAGGAACAAGTGTCCAAACTTTGCAACATTTGAACTGATTTAACTCTTCTTCCATGGCTAGTATCCAGGATGCATCTGAGTTTGCTTCCTCGAACTTCTTAGGTTTAACCTGTGATAGAAAACTTAAGAATAAATTCTCGTTAGTTGTACCTCGACGAGTTTTGACACCATCCCAGGGATCTCCTATGATCTGGTCCAAAGGATGATCCTTCAGGTGTCTGAGCTCTAGAGTCCTTGCATCTGGGATCTCCTCAGCCACTGGAGTTGCATCTTCAGTTGGGATGAATTCTTCATCTTGATCATCTACCTCTCCAATCGGGGTTGTAGAGGTGATCTTGATGAACTTTTCATCTTTGTCTTCAGTAGGTTCATCCAAGCTGAGTTCCTTTATTTTGTACCTGCATCTTCAATGAGCACACTAGAAGAGTTGTTTTGCAGCAAACTCATCTCATCAAATACAATGTGTATCGATTCTTCTACCACCAGGGTTTTTCTATTGAATACTCTATAGGCCTTACTATGGCAACTATAACCTACAAAAATACCTTTAAAGCTTTTCTCGCTAAACTTGGTAGTGTGATACTTGCCGTTGTTAAGTACGAAGAACTTACAACAAAAGATTCTAAAATATGAAATGGTCGGTTTCCTGCCTTTTAGAAGTTCGTAAGGAGTCTTATCATGGTTATTGTTGATGAGTGCTCGATTTTGCACGTGACAAGCGGTGTTGATGGCTTCAGCCCAGAAGTACTCTGGAAGTGAGGCATCACTCAACATAGTCCGGCAAGCCTCTATGAGTGTTATGTTCCTTCTCTCAGCTACTCCATTTTGCTGTGGAGTGCGAGGAGAGGAAAACTCATGAAAGATACCTTGACTTCCACAGTATTCTGTTATGGCCCTAGACTTGAATTTCGTTCCATTGTCACTTCTGATTTTGACTACGGAGCAGTTGTATTCATTCTGGACTTGCATAACAAAATTCGTGAAAATATTGAAGGTATCTGACTTTTGTTTCAGAAAGAACACCGACGCAAAGCGCGAGTAATCATCCATAATAACCAACGTATATTCCTTACCTCCCAAACTTCTAACTTACAATGGACCGAACAAGTCCATATGAAGAAGCTATAAGCTTCTATCAGAATCCTTTCCTATAATGCTTTTAAATGAACTCCTTTTTTGCTTGACTTTTATACAGGCATGACACGGGCTGTCCTTAATGCACTTGACATTAGGGGCATCACGTACTAAGTTTTGAGAGAATAGTTTATTTATAGTTTTTAAATTAATATATGCTAGTCTCTTGTGCCATTGGTCAGCAAGAGATGCACTACTTTTTGCTAAAAGACATACTGGTGTAGAGGAGTCAATACAGATGAAGTTTAAATATAAAATATTTCTGCTTCGAGTGCCTGATAAAATAGTTTCCATGTTGTCAATCGATTTTATCAAACACTTGTCAGCATGGAATTCAACCACGTATCCTTTGTCGCATAGTTGGCTTATGCTGATGAGATTGTGTTCCAATCCTTCAACATAGGCTACATTCGAAAAGGATACATTTCCGTTAGTAATCAAACCGTAGCCATTGGTAATTCATCGTTCTAAACCTTCAAAGATGACCTTTGGTCCGTTCAACACCTGTGAAAAGTTCTGGAGCAGGCTCCTCGTCCCGGTCATATGCCGAGAACATCCACTGTCCAAATACCAGATTAGCGTTATAATGGCCTTTGGACGTACCTGCAATTATAATCACTTAGCCTTAGGAACCCAAACACGTTTGGGTCCTTGGTCTCGAGTTAGAATACTCCCCCTACGAGTATTATCCTCATGAGTGGTCATTCTCACGTTGCTAACTTGAGGAGTTGTAGCATTTTTAGGATTGAACCAACAATCTATGGCCAAGTGACCAACTCTACCACAGCACCAACAGTCGAATCTGTTGTATCTTTGCCTTATAACCTCCTGCTTGACCCTCTTGAGAGGAGGTACAGCATGGGTAGCATCCTTGGAGGAAGAGGCTTTATGATGATGGCAGCTGAATGAAGTCTTCTCCTTCATAGGCTTTTCCACAACAGGTTTTACCTTTGGTGCCTTCTTGATATTATGACCATGAGCATAAGGTCCATAGCTCTGAAGTTGAATCTCTTTATAAGGTGGCTTGAAGACACTCTCGCAAACGTCACGAGGGCGAGTCCAACCTTTGTACCTTGACTTAGGCTTCTCTGGGATCGACCTAGTGAAGTGTCCATATGTGGACTCAAAGTCGAATTCGTTCGCAGGAAAGATAACTTTCTTGAACGAGACTGGCTCCAAAGGAGCTTTCCCTTTTTCCTCGGCCAAGGTCTTCTTGACATCCTTATTCTTTCTCTTGGCCTTCCATCTCCTAGAGGATTTACTAGGAGCACCTCTGTGGCCTAGACTAGCACCATTGGCCTTAGCTGAGAATTCAGCAATAAGAGGAAGTACAGTCTTAGGCTTAGAGAAACCTTCAACAAGTTTCTTTTCAGCCAAGATTTGTTCTTCCAACTCCTTGATGATTTTCTCCTTAAGGTCAAGGTGCTCAAGAGCCTTGTTATATTTTTCAATAGATTTATTGAAGTCTTCCTTGAGAGAGTCAGTCTTCGAGACTTCTTCTCTTAAGGTGCTCTCTATAGCTTTTAGAGACTTTATCTCTTTAGCTTGAGTTTTCACGACTCGACTACATTTGTCGTAAGCCTTGAGTAACTCCTTATATTGTCCTATGAGTTCAGATTCATCCTGAGAGGAATATCCCTCTTGCTCACTATCATCATCAGATTCTGAAAGAGGGGTGTGAGATTTTACCTCCCCAGTGAACTAGGGGACTTGTTCATCATCAGTTAGAGCCATTAGCCCAAAGTAGGCTTCTTCCTCTTCTACACTCGACTCAGATGAGTCAGAGTCACTGAGGGTTTTGCCCTTCTTGGCCAACAGGCTCTTTTCTGTCCTCTTTTTACTGTAAGACTTCTTCTCTTCTCATTTGCCACCCTCTTTCTTCTTGTGGGGGCAATCCGCAATGACGTGACCTGGCTTATTACAGCAATAACAAACCATGTCAGTCGAATAATGTTTATTCGGTTTAGAACCATACCTATCGTGGCTGCCTTAGCCTTTTCTGTGGCGATCACCATCATTGCGTGATCTTCTATAGGAGGCATCCTTTCCTCTCAATTGCTTCTTCTTGTTCAAGAATTTCTTGAACTGCCTTTAGAGTATAGAGAACTCTCCATCAGATAGCTCTGAGCCAGAGGAGCTTGCTCAGATGATTCTTCTTCATCAGCTTCAGGAGTTGGGGCAGGAGAGCTAGCCTTTGTCTTCCTTGAGCTATCTGCCTTCAGAGCGACAGACTTCTCCTTAGATGCAGACCTTCTCATCTCTTCTTCAGCTTTTCTTGAGTTGATTTGGAGCTCGTAAGACATAAGCTTTCCAAATAGATTCTGCGGGTCCGTCTCGGCTAACCTTCCGAACTCCCGAATGGCGCATACCTTATTATCCCATTTCTTGGTCAGTGATCTTAAGAATTTATCATTTAGTTCCCCATTTGTGAAGATTTGACCATAAACTCTTAGGCCATTAACTATCTTGAAGAAGTTCTAAAAGGTATCAGCTATGGCTTCCTTGTGACCTTGCCTGAAGGCTTCATACTTCTGATTTAGAAGGGATCTCCGATCATCCCTAACTTCTTCAGTGCCTTCCATCAGAGTCACCAGGGATTGCCACATCTCCTCAGCAGACTGGCAATGAATCAGATTTTGCAGCATCGAGTCATCGACTGCACTTGCTATAATATTTTTAGCTTTCTTGTCCAGGGAGACAAGTGCAATCTCGTCCTTATCCAAGTCCATCAACTTCTTTAGGACTTGTTTGGTTGAATCTATTGTAGATGCAATCATCGGAATATACGGACCTTCTTCAACAATCATGAAGAATCCGAGGGTCCACTGCTTCCATGAACAGTTTAACTCTTTCCTTCCACATAGGAAAATTGTTCTTGGTGCATATATGGAGCTTAGCAAAATCTTTGGTCTTACTCATGCTTGATACTTCTCTAAAGACAACTTGGGAAGGATTAGATCAAGGTGTTAACCTTTTAACGATCAACCTCCCTCTGATACCAATTGAAAGTTGTAAGTTGTCTACCTAAATCACCTAGAGGGGGGTGAATAGGTGAGATGTGCGTCTAATGCGGAATAAAAAATTTGACAACTAGCACAAATAAGTAATCAAGCAATCACACAGACGACAAGAGATTTATAGTGGTTCCCCGATCTTGGGTACGCCCACTTTCCTCACCGATCTAGCAAATCACTAGACTCGGCTACTCCACTATCTCGGATTGCAAACCAATCCTACATCTCAGAACCACGTTCCTGCAAAACTCGATACGAACGGATCTACACTCGGAAGATACAAAACTTCCTACCACTCGGAGCACAATGCTCCTACACTCGGAGAATAATCTCCTACAAGATTTACAAATAGAGGTGAAAATACAAGCATAAACTTTCTCAGATCTGTAAGAAATAAGTCTTTAGGTCTTCTTCTTGAAGTTGCGGCCCTTTCAGAATTGTTGAAGAAGACTAGTAGATCTGACCTGAGAAATTCTTGAATCTACTCGATCAAGGAAGAAGGAACGTTTCCTGAATCAGTAGATCTTCTAGATCGAAAGGATGAGGATCGATCTTGATGAGAGCGGTGGCGGCGGCTTCAAGACGTCGAGCTTGAGAAGAGATCGGCCTAACCAGAGCTTTTTGGAAAGTACGAGATCCACTCAATAATTTCTTTTAATCCTTCTTAGGGTTATGTCTTAGTGACAAGACCTTATATAGGATATCTCTTAACGGTTGGAAATATCATTAATGATGACACGTGGACCAATCCTGTTAGGTTATTTGAAATTCCGGCCGTTCTGGACTTAGAAGAAATTCTCTGGATAAAATTCGACTTAGTTCTCGAGAAGTGATTATAGTTCTCGAGGACTATGAACTGAGTTTTCGAGAGCTGTAGAGACTTCTCGAAAACTAAACTCGTTAGAAAGGGTTGGACTTCTCGAGAACACCAGAGTATAGTTCTCGAGAACTAATTTACTTCTCGAGAAATAATAGAGGACTTCTCGAGAATTTGAGCTTAGAGAAATTGTTTTCTGAACTTCTCGAGAACCAAGGGAATACTTCTCGAGAACTAAATTGACTTCTCGAGAACTTATAGAAGACTTCTTGAGAACTTTACTTAGAATCAACTTCTGATTGAATTTCTGAACTTGAGAATCAAGGGAATACTTCTCGAGAACTAAATTGAGTTTTCGAGAACTTATAGAATAGTTCTCGAGAGCTTTACTGACTTCTCGAGAACTTAACTTAGAGACATTCTTGGACTGTCCTGACTTCTCGAGAAGTAGAGTCTGAGCTTCTCGAGAACTATACCATACTTCTCGAGAACTCTGAGATTACTTCTCGAGAACTGGACTTAGAGAGTTTTTCAGGAACTTTAGAGAAGATTTCCTTCTGGCCCTATCTCCATCCTTTTCTCCCAATGTTTGAACATAAAGTGTATCCCAATTGAGAGACTATACATGAGTCAACACTTTGGATCACCCAGTGAGGGATTACACTGAATGGTCCTGTATTCCTGACCTACTGTAGACTGACATTGGTCTACACTTAGCACTGAGAATCTGCAAACATTCAACTAGAACACAGATGTCAAATATAACTTAATTCATCTTAGTTCAAGGGTGACTTCATGCAAATCTGGGTTATTGTGGAGATAATACCCAACAGGGTGGAAGGTCCCTAGTACTTTCACATATAGACCCTTGAGCTTTGTTTCTCGGAAATGGTGGTTGGGGGACTGAGTTTGCCTCCAACCCGGATCTGCTTTTTTTTGCTACTGCCATCTCTCACAAATTAGGATGTTAGACGTTTCTTCCTTTGTAAATTGCAACGTTTTGGGCACATGGTAGCCTTGTAAATTTTGCAGGATTTTTCTTGGGCAGGGTTGTTGCTGTTTCCTCGCACACAGTGCTTTTCCTTTTTGTCTTGCCTTGGACAGTGGTGCTTGTTACGGTTTACTTACTCTTCTTGCTTATCATTTAGATTAACATTTCCGTACATCTTATTTGTTTTTGGTTGCTGAGGTATTCTTTTCTTCTTTGAATGCCTCAGGTTCTCGTTAGTAGCCGATTAGGTGGCTAGTTGTGCTGTGCTGTTGCTGGTGGTCTCTCGTTCTGTAGAGATCAGTTCCTTGGTCTTGTAAGGTAGTTTTGTGCTTCTTTCTTACAGACATACATACTTGCCAGTGGGTTCATGTCAGTTTGTTGGCGCCCACTGGTAGTTTTACCTTGATACTAGATATGTTATCTTTTTGCTGCTACCTTTTTTGGAGATAGTCTACTTGCTCTTGGGATGATTTATGCTAGGTTGCTAGTTACTTTTAAACCTTAAAACACTATTATAAGTATATCTCATGATCAGCATGTTTATAAAACTCATATACTACTTTCCAAACAACGTAAAAAGATCGTTTCCATATATATAATATAAATTAAATGTAGGATCTTGCATAGTATATGTTGTTCTCTGAGGACACTTATGCACTCTTTTAAGATGTCAAATGTGAATAAGTATTTTCCGCTGCGTATAAGTATAGTTTTTTCCTAAACTATGGAGTAGATGATCCACTGAGCCGAAGGATACGGCCTTTAAAATATAACTGATTTTCTAATCATTAAACTTATGAATTTTCATAGTCTAGTTAGATGGTGTTCACCTGAGCATCGACAGTTATCCCCTGCTCGACGTGACATCACGATGCATGTTTTTTCATACTCTGATACTTCCTAAATTTGGAGAAAATATGGATTGTGACAGGTGCTGCTCCACCTCCATCAGTTCCCCCTCGTAGATGGATGGGCGGAAGAGATCTGTGATGTTACCCCCCACCCGGGGACCGTGCTTTGCCAGTTAGTCCACCTGCTCGTTCTCCCCTTGGGCACGTTATAATATCCCTCAGACAACTAGACCCCTAGAGATAGTTTTGTCATGACTAGGTCATGACAAAACCCTAGGGAGCCCAAGAAGGCCAAATGAACCCAGAGAATGTGGATGAGACCACTATGGCCTGCACATAGTAGATTTCTGAACACTTGCTTAAAATAATCATGGGGCTTCACCATGACTCCAAGACCCCACACATACCCTCATAGCCCTAGTGAGAGGCCAAAGGGTCATCAAGGACCCATTGGGACCAATCAAAAGGGCTAGGTTGACCAAAGTCAACTCTTGACCTAAAATGGTCAAAGTGCCCTAGTTTAGGGTCAAGTGACCTCCAAGGGCTAATCCAACCCCACCTTGACCCAAGGGGAGGCAAATGGGTCACCAAGGACCCATTAAGGAAACTTCAAGGACCAAATTGACCTAGGTGGGCCCCAGTCCAAGTTTAGGTCAAGCTAGCCCAAATAGGCTAACTCAAGCTCAAGCCCATTCCAATTGGGATAACCTTGTTTTAATGGATGAAATGGACTTGTAGGCTGCCATGTGGTTAGGTAGGAGCCAAAATTCAGCTTGGTGTGTAGGAGAGAGAAAAGGCCACCATGGAGGAGAGAGAAAGAGAAGGAAAAAAAGGGAGGAGGACTTTGGGCTCATCCTCCCCCTCCCCAACCCCCTCCATTCATTGCATTAGGACCAGGAAGGCAGCCCCAATCTAACCAGCCAATCCTTGACTGGTTGGAGCCATGCATCTCCCCCTACCAACCATAACCGCCAAGCTTGACCATGAACAATAATGGCATGGAGCAATTCAGCCACCTAACACCCCACCTCTCCCTTTTAAAAGCTTCACTGGAGTCCAGAGGGTAATTCCCACCACTTTCCTGAAGGAGCCAGGCTATTTCACTGTGCTGTTATAGAGGGCCGACCACCACCAGCCACCACCATGCCAATCCGGCGATCAACACGACTACAGCTGCCACCACAGGTCCTCTTCCACTCCTTCTTGCATGGGCAAACCTTTAGAATCATTAGGGCCAAGGTTGGAGCTCAATTGAGCCCAAATCGATTTTCAAAATCATGGATTTTCCATGAAAATCCATACCCTCAGGTTCGCCAGAATAGTACTCCCCGGCGGCCGTGCTGCCGCCTGGAGGTAGCCACGACCACCACGAAGGTGTTGGCGGCTGTGGACGACCGGGGAGGTGGCCGGATTGTCGGCGGCAGCGGCTGGAAGTCAGCCCAGGAAGGATGAATCCTGGCCGTCTGCTGGAGGAAGAAGGTGACGGGATTCCGTCGGTTTTGCGCCAAGATTCGTGCGGGATGATATCTAAACTATGGAATATATATTTTGAATCATTTCATTTTGTCACAGATATAGTATTTAATGTATTTAATTATTAAAAATACTTAGGGCCCATTTCATAAAAAATGGTCAACACATAAAATTTAGCCCTATGAGTCTATTTTCATACAAAATTGGTTTGAACCAATTTGGGGGACTGGTTTGACCAGGGCACACATTTTGGTGGGGTCTATACATATGACTAGGCAGACATTAAACATAGTGCCCACACTTCATCCTTAGCCCAAATGAGTTGAAATGATTGCAGAGAGTCACCCCACCCAATATCTAGACCCTGCCCAAAAAATGGGAATTTTTGGAGATAATTTTTCTATAGTTTTTGTAATAATTTAATTTATCTAGGGTAAATTAATTTATGAATTTAATAAACTCCAAACCCATCCAAATTTTGGTGGGGGGGGGGGTATATGAGGTCAATATTGATCTCTGGTTAAAATTTCATTAATTTTGGAGGTGATTTGAATGGAAATCTTGCAAACCCTAGCCTTGCCTTAAAAGGGCATTTTGGTCCAAAAATGTAATTTTTGCTTAGAATGTCCAATTCACCTCAACAGAGGTTCAAAATTTGGGACACTGACTTGGCATGACATTATGCACCTTCCAATGAAAAATTGGGGGTATTGGAATTGATTTTTGCCCAAGATCCTAGGTCAAACCCTAAGGAAGGGCTTTTGTACCTTGTGAAGGGCATGTGGCCAAAACACCTTGTATGACCATGACATTTTGTAGGGAGGGTACTAGGGTAACTAAAACCCTCTGGTGAAAATCTTAGGAAATTTTGGAAAGTTTGGGACCCACAAAACCCTAACCCTAGTTTAGGGCACAAATGGGGTAGGGTTGGAATAGGCTAGTTAAACTCCTTAAACTAAGATGAAATTTTGGTAGAATGGTCATAAGGATATTATGAACCTCTGGTAATTTAATTAGAATTTTTGGGATAATAATTGTAGTACTTCTTTTGTAACACAAGGGGATTCCCTAATTAATAAATTGATCATATTGGTCTCTCTACCCCTTGGGAGGTCATGAAAGTTTGGCAAAGAAAGTGTTAAGTATTTATAGACATATATAAATTTTATGAGAATTCTTGAATACAAATTTGAGGTACTTACTTCACAAGCTTGGTAAATGAGGAAATTGTTCAATATTTTATTTACGGCTCTTTACTAATAAATAAAGTATGAAAATTGGCCAAAATCATTTATATGCCATTAAAATCATACTTGAATTTTCTCTGAATTTTTGGAAGTAATATAGCCTTACATATCTCTTTAAATGAATTATTAAGGAATAAATTGAAATGAGAAATAGGAGACAAAATCTTACTGAAGAATTTGGATATTTTGGAGGGTAAGTTGAATACTTATTTTGAATATCATATAAAATCAGTGGAATGATATCTTGTCTGAAATTGGTACATCATGTTCATTATTGGAAATTTTAGTCACTATAATAATTAAATAAATTATTAAATAAATAAGGAAAATTTTGGATCTCTGGATTTAGAGCTTAAAGTTCATAATGGACTTACATTAATTATTATAGGAATATTGGATGATTATTCGATGTACTTTCCATTTTACATGAAGTTTAACCTTGGTGGTCTGCATTTAGTAATTTTGGAAAGTTGTTCATTAATTTGTTTGAAGCTTATCACTCCTTAGTCACTTATAATATTTGATCCAGAGCATTTATATGCCCTTGCAATCATGTTAGAGTTTTCCTTGAATTTTTTTAGAAATAATATTGCCCTATTTATTTATCTTAATGAATTATTGCAAGTTACCTTTAAAATAAAATCAGTGGCCTAAATCTTGCTGAAAAATTAAGAGACCTTGGATCTTAGGTTAAATGTTTATATTGAGTTTAACATAAATCTGGTTAAATTTTTATCTTGTCTAAATTTGGTACCTCCTGTTCAATCTTGGAGACTTTGGCCACTATGAATATTTAATAAATTATTAGATAAATAGGAAAATTGTGAAATTCTGGAATTGGGCAATAAAGGTCATAATGGACCTCCATTAATTACTATAGGAGTATTGGATGATTATTTGATGTACTTCTCATTTTACATGGCACTTAAACTTGGTGGTCTGCATATAGTAAATTTGCAGAAATAATTTGGAGTACAAGTTAGGCACATAAGTCAATATTAGTGGTTATAGGTTTGGATAATTTAGAATGAGTTCATCACTCAGGTTAGGATGAGCAAGGGTTGGGTTTGGCTAAAAGTTAGATGGTGCTCGGGATCGATGAAAGATCGTCTAACCCGTAGGACGAAGTTGTCAAAATACTAGGATTAGATCCAATGCAATAACTAAGGGATATGGGATTAGTTATCAACCAATAAGAATAAGTGCCTTGCAAAAGGGAGCTTTGGGACTCAGCCCATCATAGCTCCTAGTGCCCTCGAGATCCCTTCACGGGGAATACCTTGGGCAGTCCTGGGCTAATCCTAAGACGTAGGCATAAAAATAAAATGAAGAGTAAATACTAAACTTAGGATTTCACACTCTCACACCCCAATGTCTCGGGAGATAGTTTGGGTCACTCGGGCAGTAAGCCCAGTGGTTATGGTGATGGGCAGGATGGCCCGGCGAGCTTTGGCTCGGTTGTTGATTATGACGGACGGGATAGTCCGGGGAGCTTTGGCTCGGTCGTTGATTATGACGGACGGGATAGTCCGGGGTGTAAGACCCCCCCCCCCCTTTTTTTTTCTTTTTCAACCACCGGGGTCTTAGGCCCAGAATCGCCGCTTTGCGGTGACACCTTCATGTCCTGAAGGGTCATCACCACAAGGCGCCGATTCCGCCGGCCATTTCGATCACAGAAAGGTAGCACAATATAAGAAGTAAGAGCAATGCAGTCCACAATAATAAAATCACATATATATAATAAAGCTCCACGAAGGGAGTGTCCACAGAAATCATCAGAGTACTATAAATACGGGCTTATGCCCGGTACAATATGTCCTCACTACAAGTCTCTCATGCGGAAGCGAAAACAGAAACTACTCAAGGTCGAGACTCACGGTCCCGGCTGTGTGAACACCGGAGCTAGACTGCCCCATCTCTAGGCGCACCGATCTCTGGGGCTGCTCCTCCATGCTGGGCTCCACGATCCCCTAAATGATGCGGTTCGAAAACCGTTAGTCATAAAGACTAAGCCCTATCATCCCCTACCCCTTCCCCCATGGCTCCTAGGCACCGAGCGGGGAGGAAGAAAGGGAAGGACATGATGGTAGAGATAAATCAAGAAACAGGTGACTATGGACTTAATCTAGCAAGATGTATTCGGTGAGCAGTTGATATGATTGTTATAATAGGTATAGCAGTAAGAAAAGCAATTATATGAATTTAAACCTTCACTTATGCGAGAACACATAAGCAAAGGGATCTTTTACAAGGCTCCCATCGTATAGAGTGTTCCATACCACTTATACATTGGGGTGTCGGTTATCAAACAGCAATGGTTGTTATATATTGAAATTAACCTTGATTTATAAACTTGCCCACACAAGCTTATAGACCAAGGGGTCGTTTTGCAGGTCCTAATGTATAAGCGTCCCATACCACTTATACTTTAGGTGTCAGGGTTAAATGAATCGATTATGCTATGACATGCTAGTGGGTATGATGAAACATGCAAGTGCAACTCACACACCCGACTCTGTGTACACAGACCTTTAGTTCCCCCTTTCGGAGCCGTTACCTCCCAGGATACCTCCGTAGTGGCAGACGGAAGCGGTGGGTTGGGCCTCGCCCACCTCCAAAACCAGTAAAAGCACCACTGGTCTGACCTATCGTACGCCTCAACGCTTGGTGCACTAAGCGGACGCCTGCATACTCTTGCCGGCTGGCGCACCGAACTTCAGTTGGCGAAGTGCTAACCACCTCGCCGAGTCAACGATATCGGTGTCGATGCAATCGAACTCCCCGATATCGTAAAACCCACCACCTTAACTTTTCCTATCTTATGCACATGCAAGTTTAATCGCAAACACACAAAACCGAGCCAAAGCTCCCCGGACCAAACGTCCGTCTCCAACCAACCGAGCCGAAGCTCCCGGACCATCCCGTCCGTCTCCAGAACAACCGAGCCGAGGCTCCCCGAACCCAAACGTCCGTTTCCAAATCACCCGAGCCGAAGCTCTCATCAATCTTCCGGTGCCAACAGTGTTTGTGAAAAGTGCAATCCTAGTTACTAAGTTACTCTTGCCAGTTTATTACTACAGTTTACGTTAGCCCAGGACTGCCCCCGGTATACCCCGTGAAGGGCTCTCAAGGGGCACTAGGAACCAAGACGGCGGCATTACGGCCCGAAGTTCCCTTTCGCAAGGCACTTAATATTATTGGTTTATTTCCCCTTAGCCCGTTCCCTTCTCACATTACGATAAACTATCCTAGGGTGATTTTTAAACCTTCCACTCTTCGGGGAAGACGATCTTTCGTCGAACCCGAGCACCTCTTAACTCTAGCTATCACCCCTACTCACTACTCTTTATATCTTCCTATAGTGATTTCTCCACTATTGCCCACCCAAACAAAATGAGTTATTTAACTCCAATGTCTTCCTCAGATCATGTCTTATTTCAATTCACAATTGCTATATGCAGACCGACCTAGGCTACATGTCGAACCGGTTATGCAATGATCCATTACTCATCCAAATGCCCTAAATTATTTACTGGAGACTTACCATGATATAAATGACCTAAGTCCAGAAAATGGAAATTTTCCTAATTTATTTGGCATTTAATTAAATTCCTCGAAAATCCCAAGGACAACCGGTTTGAACATGAACTACCCTAATTATTCATGCAAGATGTCCAGCAAATTTATGATAAATAGTAGGTTATCTCAGAAGGTTAAATCCTAAGTATCATAATTTTTCAATCATCAAAATGGCATGAAAGCTATTTTAGAAATAATCTCTAACTTCTATTGTTTATGAAGCAAGTACAGAAAATATTCTTCCAAAAATTATAAATAATTCATGACATGCAGATAAAGGCTAAAATTAGCACTGGCCAAGTTTCATAATTTTCCAGCAAGTATTTTATCCATAATTAATTTTTAAACACAAAAGCCCTTTCTATCATCTGTGAATAAGGTACTAGATTTACTCAACATAAAATTCTATAAAAATCCAGGGATCATTGTGCTACTAATCAAGATCTAAATCCAGAATTTCAACTGATTATAATTAATTTAAAACCTCCAAATAATTGAAACAATAAATCGGGCAATTATTCCTTTAACACATGAAGTATAACATTTATTAATCATATAATTCCAGAAGATTTACTTTAAGTCTAAAACATCCTAAAACTCCCTCCTCCCGAGTTTCACAATTTTTGGATTAGATTTAGTGCTTAAAATAACTAAATTACATTTTTATCCTAATCCGACATCTCAACTTTCGAGGTACCTAACTACCTCCAATTCCTTCACTATTTCAACCAGAGGGTTTTCATCATATCATCCCCCTCTCCTCCAAATTTCAAGGGCATACAAGAGCTTTTGCTCCTATGTCCTTCACAAACCTCAAACTCCCACCCGTTGGATTTGAGCCAATCTCTTAGGGTAAAATCCACCCTAAGCCACACCATGTTACCCAAGAGGGTAGACATAGACTCAACAAATCAGTGGCCAACAACTTCAGCCTCTTTCGAGGAGATTTGTCCACTCCATCTCCAATCGTACTTTTCCCCAAAGTACCCCTCACCAAGACCTATCTAGGACTTGATACTTCCCTATTCAAAACTCGACCAATCGAGTTGAAATTTTGTACAGATCTTAATATTGATGCCTGGGACCACCAACCAAAATTTGGGGGAGTTTGGACTTAATTTCATCTCCTAATTAACTTTATATTGTTTATTAAATTTTTACAAAAACTTTAGGCAAACGTTCTCCAAAAATTCTCATTTTTGGACAGCCTCTCGATATACATATTATAGACTTCCAGTCCAAATTTCAAGTCATTTGGACATGTTATGAACCGTGGGCAACCATTTTAATTTCTGGTTAGCCTAGGTCTTGATCCCACCAAAATGAGTGCTGTGTTCAAACCACTCACCCAAATTGAAAAAAATCAATTTTAAATTAAAGTAGATCCCGAGGGCTACAACTTTTGTGTCTGATCATTTTTCCTAAAACGGCCTCTACGTGCCTCGTTTCGCAGCCTCAACATATATCCAAATAATCTATTTTTCCATATGTAATATATAATAATCTATATATTATAAAATTATTTCTACTGTTCATCTTCTACATGAACCCGAAAACCAGACACAGAAAAAATCATTTTTCCTGTAAGCATTCCGTGGTCCGTCGTCGGCCGTTCGGTCACTTCCCTGGCCAGCCACCACCACCACCTCCGTTGAGGCGATGGCTAGCGGTCGGCGGTGGTTTGGCCGCCGGAGGTGGCGGTTTCTGGCGAACTCAAAATATCTTTTTTCATGGTTTTTCCCATGAAAACGAGAGATGGGTCCGGCTCCGTTGAGCGCGAACCTCCTTTCTAAGAATCCTAAGATCTACCCATGAAAGAGAAGGAGTAGAGGAGGACCTTGTTCGCGGTTTGAAGGCGAGAAGAACGTCGGGGTGCCATGGCGCGGTGGTGGCGTTTGCTGAACTTCTCCTACAGCAAGAACAAAGGTCTGATCCGATTACTTGAGCGTGTAACCTTCTCCTCTTGCCCAGGTGGGCTTTTATAAATCAGGAAGTGGGAAGGTGAATGGGTAAAACCATTATGGCCATGAAGTTTCCCCCCCTTAACGTTTCGGTTACAGTGAAGGGATAAGAAACGGTGGAAACTGAACAGGTGTGTCCAGCTGGCGGTTTTCTATTGGACCACCTTTTCCTCATTTATTATATAATTATAGAAGGAAAATGGCCGGAAGTTACTCCTGGTGTAACTTCCCACACCAGCATTTATTACCACGCGTGTTGGAATAATTTCGGGCCTGAACCGTCGTTTCGGCCAATGTCACGGGCGTGACACATAGGTCACAGGCGTGACAGGCCCGGATAGCCAATTCTGGGTTCGACGATCGTCGAACTGAGATCGACGATCGTCGATGGATGGTCACGGGCGTGACCCTTGGGTCACGGGCGTGACAGGCCCGAACGGCAGATTTTGGGTCGACGATCGTCGAATTGAGATCGACGATCGTCGAAGGCTGGTCACGCCCTAGGTCACGGGCGTGACCTCTAGGTCACGGGCGTGACATGCCCGAACGGCAAATTTCGAGGTCGACGATCGTCGAATTGAGATCGACGATCGTCGAAGGCTGGTCACGCCCTAGGTCACGGGCGTGACACTCATGTCACGGGCATGACATGCCTGGGCCGCAAGGTCGACGATCGTCTCACGGCGATCGACGATCGTCGATGGGGTC
Organism: Platanthera zijinensis; assembly: GCA_039513925.1. Classification (NCBI taxonomy): domain Eukaryota; kingdom Viridiplantae; phylum Streptophyta; class Magnoliopsida; order Asparagales; family Orchidaceae; genus Platanthera; species Platanthera zijinensis. Next base: position 41,237,484 of record CM077094.1, read on the forward strand.
ACGCCCATAGTCACGGGCGTGACTCCTTGGTCACGGGCGTGACATGCCCAGACAGCACGTTCGATGATCGTCTCGTGGAGATCGACGATCGTCGAAGTAGTCACGCCCAGGTCACGGGCGTGACGGGTCGGTCACGGGCGTGACCAACCCGTGACCCAAAATATTGATCGCTTATTTCAATTTTATGTGCTCCCTGGGGTTTTGTCACAACTAACCGACTCCTAGGGGTCTAGCCGGAAATGGGATGTTGCAAATCCCAATAAACAAAACAAAAATTTCGTCCCCGAAATTGAGGTTGAGCCTACGGGGATTTCTATCAGAATAAATTAAACTTGTAACATCCCATACGATCTTTCTATTGGGTTCAGGCGACTGTTCGTTTGATAACTAAGACAATCTCCCCAATAAACAAAAGATTAGCCCCTACCTTTCTGATTAAGTGCGCATGCCTAGGTCCTGGATTTTTCGTATCTAGTCTTAACATTCCAAAACAAGAAGGCAATCTATAGTATACCGAGAGGTGGTGAGATGTACCTGACTGAACAACTCCGGGTATCTTTGCCTCATCAGATCCTGCGGTTCCCAGGTGTGCTCCTCCTGACCGTGATTTCTCCACAGAACCTTGACTAAGGGGATCTTCTTGCGGCGCAAGATCCGCACTCCTTTGTCGTCGATCCGAACCGGCTCCAAGTGAACAGATCGGTCTGAAGCTACCGGCCCTTCGGTGGTCAAAATCCGCTGCTCCGGGCATACTAGAGCCCTTCTCAGCGAAGAGATGTGGAAGACGTCGTGTAGAGCTTCCAGCTCTGGTGGTAACTCTAGCCTGTAGGCTAGGGGTCCGATCCGCTCCAGGATCCGGTAAGGGCCCATATACCTAGGGCTGAGTTTCTTCCTCCGACCGCGCACCCGTGAGACTCCGTGCATGGGTCGGATCTTCAAGAACACTCGATCCCCTACCCGAAACTCCACCTGACGATGCCGGGCGTCATAGTATTTAGCCTGTCTGCTCTGCGCCTCCAACATCCTATCTCTGATCAGTCTCACCTGAGCCTCGGTATCTTCCACAAAATCCGATCCCAACAGCTTCGGATCCTCGTCTTGAACCCAAGAAAGCGGGGTCCTACATTTTCTTCCATACAGGGCTTCATAAGGTGCCATCCTGATGCTGGACTGGTAGCTATTATTATAGGAGAACTCGACCAACGGTAACATCTTCTCCCACGGCTCCCCTCGGTCCAGTATACACAATCGTAGTAGATCCTCCAAGGTCCTGTTGGTGCGCTCGGTCTGCCCGTCCGTCTGAGGGTGGAAGGCCGTGCTAAAAGTCAACCGGGTGCCCAAATATGCCTGCACTGACCGCCACTCCCTGGATGTAAACCGTCCATCGCGGTCCGACACTATCGTCCGGGGCACGCCATGATATCGGACATACTGCTTCACAAACTTCCGTACCTGCACTCCCACCGAGTCATCCTTCCTGATCGGTACAAAGCGGGCCATCTTCATCAACCAATCGACAATCACCCAAATCGAGTCGTTCCCTGTCCGAGACCGGGGAAGACCATGTATAAAGTCCATCGCTATATCGTCAAACTTCCACTCCGGTACCGGGAGTGGCTGCAACAGTCCTGCGGGGTTCCTGCATTCCGCCTTCACCAACTGGCACGCCTCGCAATGGGTCACGAAGTACGTAATGTCCTTCTTCATGCCCGGCCAAAACATCGTCCTCTTCAAATCAGCGGTCATCTTTGTGATCCCCGGGTGCACCGAGTACCGGCTGTAATGCGCCTCCATCATAATATCCTCTCGGATCTGGCCTCCTGCGGGTATATATACTCTGCCTCTGAAGTGGAGCAAACCATCTCTCAGGGAATAATCTCCTGTCGAACCTTCCTCCAAAGCTCGGAACATCGGCTCCGCCCACGCATCTGTCCTCTGTCCGTCCCGAATGCGATCCCGAATATCGTCAATGGCCACTATCGATGCCAGATACTCCCTATACAGATCTGGGTCATCCTCGGACACTAGGGATATCTACATATCTCTGAATGACTGGACTAGCTCCATGGACATAACCTGGGGCCCAGCTTCGGAAGTGGCAGCTCTCCGGCTCAACGCGTCGGCCACCACGTTTGCCTTCCCTGGGTGGTAGTGCATCTCATACTGATAATCTGCTAAGAACTCCACCCAACGCCTCTGTTTGATATTCAGCTCCTTCTGCGTGTCCACGTATTTCAGGTTCTTGTGATCGGAGAAGATATCGCAGTGGACTCTATAAAGATAATGGCGCCAGACCTTCAGAGCAAAAACGACCGCTCCCATCTCGAGGTCGTGCACCGGGTAGTTCCTCTCATGGGTCTTCAGCTGGCGGGAGGCATATGCTATGACATGTCCGTTCTGCATCAGCACCGCTCCCATCCCTTGGTATGATGCGTCGGTATACACCTGGAATCCCTCCTTTCCGGATGGAAGGGCCAGAATAGGGGCCGAGATGAGTCGGTCCTTCAGCTCCTGGAAAGCCGCCTGGCACTGCGGGGTCTAAACAAAAGGTGCCTCCTTCTTTGTCAAAGATGTAAGGGGGAGGGCAATCCGAGAGAACCCCTCCACGAACTTCCGGTAGTAACCGGCAAGTCCCAAGAAACTGCGTACATCGGTGGCTGTCCTCAGCTGCGGCCAATCGCGAACTGCCCGAATCTTTGCTGGATCTACTGCTAACCCGGCTCCGCTGATGATGTGGCCTAGGAAGGCCACCTCCTTCAACCAGAACTGACACTTGCTGAATTTTGCATAAAGGCGATGCTCCCGCAACCTCTCCAAGGTCAGTGCCAGATGCCGAGTGTGCTCTTCCTCCGTCCTAGAGTAGATCAGGATGTCGTCTATGAATACTATGACGAACACATCCAAGTAGGCCTCGAAGACCCGGTTCATGAGACTCATGAACGCCGACGGAGCATTCGTGAGCCCAAAGGGCATCACGGTGAACTCATACAGGCCATATCTGCTACTAAAGGCCGTCTTCAGGATATCCTCCTCCTGGATCCGCAGCTGGTAGTATCCTGATCTCAAGTCCAGCTTCGAGAAATAATGGGCCCCCTCCAGCTGGTCGAATAATTCGTCTATCCGTGGGAGCGGATAGGTATTCCGGACGGTCAGCCTGTTCAGTGCTCGATAATCGATGCACAGGCGTAGTGTCCCATCCTTCTTCTTCACGAACAGGACCGGTGCTCCCCATGGCGAGGAACTCGGTCTAACAAAACCTGCCTCAACTAATTCCTGCAACTGAGTCCGAAACTCTGCCAACTCCTTTGGGGCCATCCGATAAGGGGCCCTAGACGCCGGCTTGGCTCCCGGCACAAGCTGTATCTGAACATCCTGCTCTCGGTGTGGAGGTAGTCCTGGCAGTTTCTCTGGAAAGATGTCAGCGAAATCTCGCACCACCGGGATGTCTGTCACCGACTCCTTAACCTCCGCCATCTCAAATAGAATCTGATAGACCTCCTCTCCCTGCAGATGGGCCTTAACGGCCTGTACCGAAGATAAGAGTATACGAGAGACAGGTCTTATACCTTCGATGGTAATGAAAGAGTCCCCGTGTCTCACGGTGATCCTCTTTGCCTGGCAGTCAATCTGGGCATATTTCCAGTGCAGCCATGCCATGCCCAGGATCAGGTCGTAGTCCGTCAGCTTCAAAATCGTCGCTGGAGCCTCGAACGCTTTTCCACCAATTTCTGCCTCCATATTGCAGTGATCCGTGGTAAGGAGCTCAGATCCATCTGGCAGTCGCACCCTCATCCTCGAGCCTGTGAACCGCTCCACACCCTCCAGTCCTTCTACGAACGTCTCCGACACAAAGGAGTGAGTAGCTCCAGTATCGAACAGCGTGCGGGCCGGCTTGCCACTGATGAAGACTATACCTGTGGTGATTAAATATCTTAGGGTTCTATAAAGGATTTTCTTTCCTTGTTAATCTATCTAGTGCGGTTCTGAGTTTTAACAACTTAAAAGGAGATTCTATGAAAATAAAGAAACATTGCAGCGTACCTGCGATGACCTGCTCCGGATTTCGAGGCTGCGCAAGGTCCAAAGCATATACCTACTCTCTTTCCTGTCTACGATCTCCCCACTGGTATCCACGACCACGGCCGCGTCCTCGGCCTCCGTAATGCTGAGCTGGTGGGCCGCCCTGATGCGCTGGAGGTGGTGCCCCCCTCATGGGGCAGTTCCTCTGAATGTGCCCAATCTGATGACAAAGAAAACACTCTGGTGGGGGATACGCCATTCCCCCGGGTCTCGGCATCTCCTGCATCCGAAGAGGGGGAGGGGCTAATACCACCTGTTCCTTCGGCTCCTGCCTCACGTCCTGACGCGGCTGGTCCTCTGTCCTCCTCCCCTCTGGTACAGCACCCCGCCGTTGGTCATTCCTACCTCTCCGTCCCTGATCCTCTGCTGGCCGCTTCCGGCCCCGGGTGGTGTGCCAGTCAGCCTCAATCCTTTTGGCCATCTCCAAGATCCGGGAGATGGGCCCGTCAGATACAAACAACAGAGCCTCCCTCAAGTCCTCCCGCAGGCCCTTATAGAACCTCCTGATATACCCTGCCTCGTCCAGCTGGTAGGAATCTGCGTATCGAGCCAGATGGTCAAACTCTCGATGGTACTCCACCACGGTCCGGGTACCCTGCTTTAGCTGTAAGAACCGCTCCTCCAAATCATCCCTAGCCGACTGCGGAACGAAATGCTCCAGCAGTGCGGCCCTGAACTCCTCCCAAGTAATTTCCGCAACCTCCCTATCAGCAAATGTCGTGTCCAACAGCGTCTTCCACCACCTCTTTGCATGGGACTCCAGGCAGGAGACAACTAGAGCCACCCTCTCCTCCCATGGACACCGAATCCCGGTCAGCATCTCGTACATGATATCTAGCCACTCTTCCGTCCGAACCGCCGACTCTGTCCCCAAGTAGGACGGGGGAGCCAGTCCTCGGAAGATGCTTAGCCAGTTGGCCCCCGGATTTGGCTGCGGGGCCGGAATCTGCTGGGCCTTGAAGGCCTCCAGGATGGCAGTCAGGGTCTGTCCCATGTCTGACTGAAGGAAAGGAGTGGGGGCCGGTGGGGGTGGCGCAACATCCTGAGCCTGTTGAACTCCACCTTGTGGCGTAGTCCGTGCTGGAGGCTGCGTAACAAAACACACACGCTGAGAAAACGTTCAAATATTACATAAAGGTGGACAATTTATATGTGATCCTCATATGGGCACACCATTGCTTCCGCTGCTTAGTTTGTCCCCAAACTAAACTCGAGCGGGGGGTGACCTAGGGTTTGTGGACTGCTACTTCCGTCTGATTGATGTTGCTTTGATACCACTTGTAAGACCCCCCCTTTTTTTTTCTTTTTCAACCACCGGGGTCTTAGGCCCAGAATCGCCGCTTTGCGGTGACACCTTCACGTCCTGAAGGGTCATCACCACAAGGCGCCGATTCCGCCGGCCATTTCGATCACAAAAAGGTAGCACAATATAAGAAGTAAGAGCAATGCAGTCTACAATAATAAAATCACATATATATAATAAAGCTCCACGAAGGGAGTGTCCACAGAAATCATCAGAGTACTATAAATACGGGCTTATGCCCGGTACAATATGTCCTCACTACAAGTCTCTCATGCGGAAGCGAAAACAGAAACTACTCAAGGTCGAGACTCACGGTCCCGGCTGTGTGAACACCGGAGCTAGACTGCCCCATCTCTAGGCGCACCGATCTCTGGGGCTGCTCCTCCATGCTGGGCTCCACGATCCCCTAAATGATGCGGTTCGAAAACCGTTAGTCATAAAGACTAAGCCCTATCATCCCCTACCCCTTCCCCCATGGCTCCTAGGCACCGAGCGGGGAGGAAGAAAGGGAAGGACATGATGGTAGAGATAAATCAAGAAACAGGTGACTATGGACTTAATCTAGCAAGATGTATTCGGTGAGCAGTTGATATGATTGTTATAATAGGTCTAGCAGTAAGAAAAGCAATTATATGAATTTAAACCTTCACTTATGCGAGAACACATAAGCAAAGGGATCTTTTACAAGGCTCCCATCGTATAGAGTGTCCCATACCACTTATACGTTGGGGTGTCGGTTATCAAACAGCAATGGTTGTTATATATTGAAATTAACCTTGATTTATAAACTTGCCCACACAAGCTTATAGACCAAGGGGTCGTTTTGCAGGTCCTAATGTATAAGCGTCCCATACCACTTATACTTTAGGTGTCAGGGTTAAATGAATCGATTATGCTATGACATGCTAGTGGGTATGATGAAACATGCAAGTGCAACTCACACACCCGACTCTGTGCACACAGACCTTTAGTTCCCCCTTTCGGAGTCGTTACCTCCCAGGATACCTCCGTAGTGGCAGACGGAAGCGGTGGGTTGGGCCTCGCCCACCTCCAAAACCAGTAAAAGCACCACTGGTCTGACCTATCGTACGCCTCAACGCTTGGTGCACTAAGCGGACGCCTGCGTACTCTTGCCGGCTGGCGCACCGGACTTCAGTTGGCGAAGTGCTAACCACCTCGCCGAGTCAACGATATCGGTGTCGGTGCAATCGAACTCCCCGATATCGTAAAACCCACCACCTTAACTTTTCCTATCTTATGCACATGCAAGTTTAATCGCAAACACACAAAACCGAGCCGAAGCTCCCCGGACCAAACGTCCGTCTCCAACCAACCGAGCCGAAGCTCCCCGGACCATCCCGTCCGTCTCCAGAACAACCGAGCCGAGGCTCCCCGGACCCAAACGTCCGTTTCCAAATCACCCGAGCCGAAGCTCTCATCAATCTTCCGGTGCCAACAGTGTTTGTGAAAAGTGCAATCCTAGTTACTAAGTTACTCTTGCCAGTTTATTACTACAGTTTACGTTAGCCCAGGACTGCCCCCGGTATACCCCGTGAAGGGCTCTCAAGGGGCACTAGGAACCAAGACGGCGGCATTACGGCCCGAAGTTCCCTTTCGCAAGGCACTTAATATTATTGGTTTATTTCCCCTTAGCCCGTTCCCTTCTCACATTACGATAAACTATCCTAGGGTGATTTTTAAACCTTCCACTCTTCGGGGAAGACGATCTTTCGTCGAACCCGAGCACCTCTTAACTCTAGCTATCACCCCTACTCACTACTCTTTATATCTTCCTATAGTGATTTCTCCACTATTGCCCACCCAAACAAAATGAGTTATTTAACTCCAATGTCTTCCTCAGATCATGTCTTATTTCAATTCACAATTGCTATATGCAGACCGACCTAGGCTACATGTCGAACCGGTTATGCAATGATCCATTACTCATCCAAATACCCTAAATTATTTACTGGAGACTTACCATGATATAAATGACTTAAGTCCAGAAAATGGAAATTTTCCTAATTTATTTGGCATTTAATTAAATTCCTCGAAAATCCCAAGGACAACGGGTTTGAACATGAACTACCCTAATTATTCATGCAAGATGTCCAGCAAATTTATGATAAATAGTAAGTTATCTCAGAAGGTTAAATCCTAAGTATCATAATTTTTCAATCATCAAAATAGCATGAAAGCTATTTTAGAAATAATCTCTAACTTCTATTGTTTATGAAGCAAGTACAGAAAATATTCTTCCAAAAATTATAAATAATTCATGACATGCAGATAAAGGCCTAAAATTAGCACTGGCCAAGTTTCATAATTTTCCAGCAAGTATTATATCCATAATTAATTTTTAAACATAAAAGCCCTTTCTATCATCTGTGAATAAGGTACTAGATTTACTCAACATAAAATTCTATAAAAATCCAGGGATCATTGTGCTACTAATCAAGATCTAAATCCAGAATTTCAACCTATTATAATTAATTTAAAACCTCCAAATAATTGAAACAATAAATTGGGCAATTATTCCTTTAACACATGAAGTATAATATTTATTAATCATATAATTCCAGAAGATTTACTTTAAGTCTAAAACATCCTAAAACTCCCTCCTCCCAAGTTTCACAATTTTTGGATTAGATTTAGTGCTTAAAATAACTAAATTACATTTTTATCCTAATCCGACATCTCAACTTTCGAGGTACCTAACTACCTCCAATTCCTTCACTATTTCAACCAGAGGGTTTTAATCATATCATCCCCCTCTCCTCCAAATTTCAAGGTCATACAAGAGCTTTTGCTCCTATGTCCTTCACAAACCTCAAACTCCCACCTGTTGGATTTGAGCCAATCTCTTAGGGTAAAATCCATCCTAAGCCACACCATGTTACCCAAGAGGGTAGACATAGACTCAACAAATCAGTGGCCAACAACTTCAGCCTCTTTCAAGGAGATTTGTCCACTCCATCTCCAATCGTACTTTTCCCCAAAGTACCCCTCACCAAGACCTATCTAGGACTTGATACTTCCCTATTCAAAACTCAACCAATCGAGTTGAAATTTTGTACAGATCATAATATTGATGCCAGGGCCACCACCCAAAATTTGGGGGAGTTTGGACTTAATTTCATCTCCTAATTAACTTTCTATTGTTTATTAAATTTTTACAAAAACTTTAGGCAAAAGTTCTCCAAAAATTCTCATTTTTGGACAACCTCTCGATATACATATTATAGACTTCCAGTCCAAATTTCAAGTCATTTGGACATGTTATGAACTGTGGGCAACCATTTTAATTTCTGGTTAGCCTAGGTCTTGATCCCACCAAAATGAGTGCTGTGTTCAAACCACTCACCCAAATGGAATAAAATCAATTTTAAATTAAAGTAGATCCCGAGGGCTACAAATTTTGTGTCTGGTCATTTTTCCTAAAACGGCCTCTACGTGCCTCGTTTCGCTGCCTCAACATATATCCAAATAATCTATTTTTCCATATGTAATATATAATAATCTATATATTATAAAATTATTTCTACTGTTCATCTTCTACATGAACCCGAAAACCAGACACAGAAAAAATCATTTTTCCTGTAAGCATTCCGTGGTCCGTCGCCGGCCGTTCGGTCACTTCCCTGGCCAGCCACCACCACCACCACCTCCGTTGAGGCGATGGCTAGCGGTCGGCGGTGGTTTGGCCGCCGGAGGTGGCGGTTTCCGGCGAACTCAAAATATCTTTTTTCATGGTTTTTCCCATGAAAACAAGAGATGGGTCCGGCTCCGTTGAGCGCGAACCTCCTTTCTAAGAATCCTAAGATCTACCCATGAAAGAGAAGGAGTAGAGGAGGACCTTGTTCGCGGTTTGAAGGCGAGAAGAACGTCGGGGTGCCATGGCGCGGTGGTGGCGTTTGCTAAACTTCTCCTACAGCAAGAACAAAGGTCTGATCCGATTACTTGAGCGTGTAACCTTCTCCTCTTGCCCAGGTGGGCTTTTATAAATCAGGAAGTGGGAAGGTGAATGGGTAAAACCATTATGGCCATGAAGTTTCCCCCCCTTAACGTTTCGGTTACAGTGAAGGGATAAGAAACGGTGGAAACTGAACAGGTGTGTCCAGCTGGCGGTTTTCTATTGGACCACCTTTTCCTCATTTATTATATAATTATAGAAGGAAAACGGCCGGAAGTTACTCCTGGTGTAACTTCCCACACCAGCATTTATTACCACGCGTGTTGGAATAATTTCGGGCCTGAACCGTCGTTTCGGCCAATGTCACGGGCGTGGCACATAGGTCACGGGCGTGACAGGCCCGGATAGCCAATTCTGGGTTCGACGATCGTCAAACTGAGATCGACGATCGTCGATGGATGGTCACGGGCGTGACCCTTGGGTCACGGGCGTGACAGGCCCGAACGGCAGATTTTGGGTCGACGATCGCCGAATTGAGATCGACGATCGTCGAAGGCTGGTCACGCCCTAGGTCACGGGCGTGACCTCTAGGTCACGGGCGTGACATGCCCGAACGGCAAATTTCGAGGTCGACGATCGTCGAATTGAGATCGACGATCGTCGAAGGCTGGTCACGCCCTAGGTCACGGGCGTGACACTCATGTCACGGGCGTGACATGCCCGGGCCGCAAGGTCGACGATCGTCTCACGGCGATCGACGATCGTCGATGGGGTCACGCCCATAGTCACGGGCGTGACTCCTTGGTCACGGGCGTGACATGCCCAGACAGCACGTTCGACGATCGTCTCGTGGAGATCGACGATCGTCGAAGTAGTCACGCCCAGGTCACGGGCGTGATGGGTCGGTCACGGGCGTGACCAACCCGTGACCCGAAATATTGATCGCTTATTTCAATTTTAGGTGCTCCCTGGGGTTTTGTAACAACTAACCGACTCCTAGGGGTCTAGCCGGAAATGGGATGTTACACGGGGAGCTTTGGCTCAGTTGTTGATTATGCCGGACGGGATAGTCCGGGGAGCTTTGGCTCGGTTGTTGTTTGGACTCATAACTATTGCATGTGCATAAAATGGTATAAGGTGGTGGGTCTTCGGTATTGGAGGGTCGATGCACCAATGGCAATACGCTGACTCGGCAAGTGTGGTTAGCACTTTGCCAACAGAAGTCCGGTGCGCCAGCCGGCAAGAGTACGCAGGAGTCCGCTTTGTGCACCAAGCATTGAGGCGTACGATAGGTCTGACCGGTAGTGCTTTACTGGTTTAGAGGTGGGCGAGGCCAAACCCACCGCTTTCGTCTGCCACTACGGAAGTATCCTGGGAGGTAACGGCTCCGAAAGGGGGAACTAAAGGTCTGTGTACACAGAGTCGAGTGGGTGAGTTGCACTTGCATGTTCACGTCATGGCATAATTGTATCTCATAGCATAATCATTGCATATAACCTGACACCTAATGTATAAGTGGTATGGGACGCTCTATACATTAGGCCCTGATAAACGACCCCTTGACTTATAAGTTCGCGTGAGCGTGCTTAAAAGTCAAGGTTCTCTTTCAGTACTACATAATTAAGCCTGCTAGTAAAATCGACACCCTATCATATAAATCGGTTTGAGACTTTTGATACGATAGGAGCCCTGCAAGAGATCCCTTAGCTTATGTGTATTCACATAAGTTAAGGTTACTTTCTTATTCAAATCATATATCATTATTACCATACTTAGATCTGCTAGTTTAGTTCCGCTGCCATCTGCTATTTGATATTCTCCACCTTCATGTCCTTCCCTTTCCTTCTCCTCGCTCGGTGCTTAGGATCCATGGGGGAAGGGGCGGAGGACGATAGGACTTAGTCTTTTAGACTAACGGTTTTCGAACCACATCATTTTAGGGGACCACGGAGCCCGGCATAGAGGAGTAGCCCTGGAGGTTGGCACGCTTGGAGATCGGGCAGTCTAGTATCGGAGTCCAGATAGCAGGGACTGTGAGTCCATACCACTAGTAGATATATTAGTTTGCTTTCGCGATGAGTGATTTGTAGTGAGGACATGATGTACCGGGCAAAAGCCCGAGATTTCTATTATATGTACTATCTGTGGACACTCCCTTCATGGAGTTTATTTTCTCTATACATGTGATTCCTGTGGACTGGTTTTTAATTTATTGCTATAGTTGTGATCGAATTGGCCGGCAGAATCGGCGTCTTGTAGTGACGACCTTCCCGGGGTGCAAAGGTATCACCGCAAGGTGGCGGTTCTGGGCCTAAGACCCCGGTGTCTGAAAAGAAAAAAATGGGGGTCTTACACACGTGCCAGATAGAGAAAGCCTGGAAGGTGCCGATGATTCCCTTCACCTTTGCCAAGTAAAGCTGCAGGGTCGGCTCCCTTGCCTCAAACTCCCCGTTGATCTGGGAAGCCACCACCATGGAGTCAGTGAGGACCGCCACGTCATTCTCCCCCAATTCCCTGGCCAAGCGCAGACCTGCCATCACAGCTTCGTACTTGGCCTGGTTGTTAGTGATGGGAAAATGCATTACTACTGTCTGCTCGATCCTTGCCCCCTGGGGCTTTCCAAGATGACCCCTGCCCCCAGGGAATGCCTCCCCGAGGCGCTGTCCACCATGACCCTCCAAGGGACCGGGCGAGTGAGTTTCTCCTTTGCCACCTCGACTACGTAGTTAGCTAGGAAGTCGGCCATTTCTTGGGCCCTGATCGAGAGGCGAGGGACGAAGGAGATGTCGAACTCGCTCAACTCAACGGACCACTTAGCCAGTCTGCCCGAGTGCTCCACCCCCACGAAGATGTTTTGGAGGGGGTGGTCAGTCACCACCCGAATCGAGTGTGCCTGGAGATAAGGTCGGAGCCTCCGGGACGAAACGATCAGAGAAAAGGCCAGCTTCTCCAGTATAGGATAACAAAGCTCGACCTTCCTCAGCACCCTACTCACATAGTAAATTGGGAGCTGCTTCTTCCCCTCTTCCTGAACAAAAACAAAGCTAAGGGCCTCCGCCCCGACCCCGAGATACAAGAATAGGTCCTCCCCCTCCTTTGGCCCCTGGAGCAGGGGGGACTGAGTCAGCTGCCTCTTTAGGGCCTGGAATGCCTCCTCGCACTCCGGGGTCTATTCGAACTTCTGGCCTCCTCTCAAGGTTTTGTAGAAAGGAGAGCACTTCTCCCCGGCCTGGGAGAGGAACCTGCTTAACCCTGTCAGCTTCCCTATCAGTCGCTGTACCTCTTTGGCATTTTGAGGCGACCCCAGCTCCATGATCGCTCGGACCTTGTCTAGTTTGGGTTCTACGCCGACGGGGGTGAGGATATGTCCCAGGAACTTCCCCCTACTCGCCCCGAAGGTGAACTTCAAGGGGTTCAGCCTCATCTTGTGTTTGCATAGGGTGGCGAAGGTTTAATCCAAATCCTGGAGGCGAGAGTCGACATTCAGACTCTTGATCATGAGGTCATCAACATATACCTCCAAGTTCCTTCCCCTCTGCTCTCGGAAGACCCTATCCATCATTTTTTGATAGGTCGCACCCACGTTCTTTAGCCGGAAGGGCATTATTTTGTAGCAGTAACACCCATCCCCAGTAATGAAGGAGATATCCTTGATTTAATGTCGACCTCCTCTGGAGATCAAGGTGCTGTTGGAGATCTTAATTTTTTATATTGATCTGGTGATAACTTGAAAATGCATCTAAGAAACTCATTACAGGGAAACAAATGGCTGAGTCAACCAACGCATTGATCCGAGGCAAGGGGTAACAATCTTTGGGACATGATTTATTATGCAATGAAAAATCAACACACATATGCCACCGTCCGTCTCCTTTTTTAACCATTACAACATTGGAGACCCAGCCGGGGTATTGAATCTTGGATACAAAACCGGCCTCGAGGAGCTTGGCCACCTCCTCCCGAATTAGCTCGGACAACTTGTCCTCCGTGGGCCTCTTCTTCTGTTGGATGGGGAGAGCCTCCAGATCCAGGTTGAGGCGATGGCAGGCCACATCCGCGTCGATCCCTGGCATCTCCGCGACACTCCAGGTGATCATATACATGTTCTTCCGGATGCACTCCAGCACCTTGCCCTGAGCCTCCGGGGTCAGCCCTCCGCTGACGCAGACCTTCTCCACCTTGCCTCCGAGAGTGAGGACCTCCTTCTCCACAACCTCTTCCGCCGCCTCCAGACGAGACTGATCCCCCCATTCTTCAGCATTCCCCCCTCCAGGGGTGAGGACCTCTTCCTCGACTTCCTCCACGGCCATCGCCTCGGCCGACTCCTGAACCTCCTTCATCTCCTCCTCCTGAGGGTTGGTCTCCTCTATTTCCATTTCCTCCGGGCCGGACTCCTGCTTCGCCTCATCCATCCTCCGCCCCATCTCCTCGGCACCCTCCTGCATTGAGATGGAGTTTATGGCGGTGACATAACACTCCCTTACTATTTTAGGGTCTCCGGGGATCCGGACCTGGACCCCCTCTATGTTGAACTTAAGGTATTGGTGGAAGGATGAGGGGACACAACGAAAGGCACTGATGAGGGGCCTCCCGAAGATGGCAGTGTAGCTGCTGGGGGTGTCCACAATGACGAACTCTCAATTGCGGGACTGCCCCCCAGTGTAACATGGAGTCCCACCCCTCCTTTTACCTCCTTTCTTTCCCCTGAGATCCCGAACAAGGGTCCATCCGAGGCAAGCACCCTATTTGCCTCCACCTTCATCGTGTCGAACGCCTTCTTAAAGATGACGTTGACCGAGCTTCCATTATCGACGAGGATCCGGGCAATGGTAAAGTTCTCGATGGCCGTCTAGATTACCAGCTCATCACAAAACAGATCCTCGTGATCCGGCAAATCCTTCCTCGAGAAGGTGATCTTCTACTCCAGGGGTGGGTTCTAGGATGTGGAGGTGACGCTCCTTCGATACATGGTATGGAGGCTTGCCTTGCGGGAAGCCACAATTCCTGCCCCTCCATGGATAATCCCTATCCTTCCCCGGGTCCCCACATCCTCCCGGTCCTCGCACCGGTCCTCATCTAGGCGCGGCACGACCTCTTCGATCCTCACTTCCTTACGCTCCTACTACCGTTTCTACTCCCTATTTCCTCGTAACTCGAGGAACTCCAGGCATGTGGTCGTAGAATCCCCTTCCTCCCGGTGGAAGTCGCAATAGGGCAGCTCCACCCTGATGTCCCTTCTCCTTCTCCTTGCTGCCCTTCTTCTCTCCCCATGGCTATCGCCATAGACCACTCCTAGTCGGGGAGGGGTTGTCTCTAGGCCTGCCTCCCTCCTGGGGGATAGAATTGCCCTTCGCCTCTCTAGCGATGGTCCCGTCTGTGGAACCCTCTTCTCGTCTCCTAATCCTGCTATTCTGGCCTCCACCCTAGCCGCTGATTTGGCTCCTTACGCCCCCATCTAAGCTGCTGCTACTGCTGCTGCTCCCTCTACCAAGGCTCAGCTCTCCTCTCCTCCTGGCCTCTACCCCCTCAAGTCCTCTCCTCCTCTGTAGCCCACCTGGCTAACCTTCGAGCAAACTCCGGGTTTGACGCCTCCCCGTCGACTTCTCTTTCCGCCCTCTCCATCAACTCCTCGTAGGAGAGGGGTGGGATCCTCCTCAACTCCATCTGAAAAAAACCCTGCTGTTGCCCCAGGGTGAAGGCCATCATCAGAGTATGGCCTGGCATCTCCTGAACCTGGGTGACCTCCTCCTGGAAGCGGTCAACGTAGCTCCCTAGGGTCTCGTTCACCCCCTGCTTGATGCGAAATAAGGACTCCGACTCCCTCTTCCTCCTCTTCGAGGTTGTGAACCTCAACATAAACCCCCGACATAGGTATTCGAAGCAGTAGATGGAATTGGCCGGTAGCTGGTGAAACCACTCCCTCTCCTTCTCCTTCAGGGTGATGGCAAAGAGTCTACACTTGAAGCCGTCCGACATCTGTCGGATCGAGACCACGTCCTCAAACCATTTGACGTGCTGGACCGGGTCCCCCTTCTCGGTATAGTAGGACATCTCGGGCTCCCTGAACCCATCCGGAACTGGTGCAGAGGAGACCAGCTCGCTGAAGGGGCTCTCCCACCCTACTGGGCGAGCGGGAGGGCCTCGCGCCCCTAACTCGCCGAATCTGCAGCCGCTCCCCGAACCTGGGAAGAGTACTCGCTCGGGGAGCTCGACACCCCGACCCTCCTCGGACACTTCCTTCCTTGCTCGCCTGGCGGGAGCGACCTCTCTGAGTGCTGGATCCGCGAGAACCGGAATCACAGGAGTCGAGCTCTCGGCCCACACGGCGAGTGCGAATGAGTCCATGCCGATCACTTCCTGCTTGAACTCTTCGAGCATCCCCTTGGTGGCGAGAGGGGGAGGGGGTGGCGAGTCAGTCCTGCTCGATCCTTGCCCTTCTCCTCCATTCATTGAGCTCGCTGACGGTTTTCTGTGCTGGCCACTATCCACACTCACCACACCAAAAATGTTGAAACCGAGAACCGATCTCTTGTGGAGTTCACCCTTGGGAAAGGGGCGGTCGCGCACCTACTTCGCTCCTACAAGAAAAATAACCAAGGAAAAGAGCAAAGGAATAGACCAAGGGTTTGGCGCGGAGGTCCCACCACACACCCAAAAGATCACTAAGCGCTTCCCCTCCTAAGCCAAATGTCAGGCTAAGGTAACGCAGAAGGCGCTAGAAAACTGGGAAATAAGTAAGCGTGCCTTCTGAGGTACCCCCTTATGTCCTATTTATAGATTTCTGAAAATGGCCTGCAAATAGCCAACCTCCGCTGTTCTGAATGGCTATGTGCAGCCCACCTAGGTCTGCCAACAGCGAGACTACGCTGTTTTAACTAGCTATGAGCAGACCTTACTGGGGAAAAGTGGTAAAGATACATCACAGCTTGAATGGGCGAGTTAACCTACGGTTGCCCCTTCTCGGCAGGGGTGGCAAGTACCGGATGGGGCTGGTACTCGCCGGCTCGGCTCGGCACTGGGCGAGTTTGAGCTCGGCATGCCCTACTTGCTTGCGGCGAGACGACGACACCTGCGAGCTGTCCGGATTCTAAGACGGGCCGATCAGGGTGGGGGTGCCGAGTGGACTTAATGCTAGGGTCCCGCTGACTGGACTCGGTTCCAAGGCTGGGCACTAACTGGACTCGATGCCAGGGCTGTGCGCTGACTGGACCCGGCGCTAGGGTCCCGCTGGCCCCTCTCCCCGGATACGATACGAGGTTGTACACTGGGAATTTTGCAAATTAGCTGAAACAGACCCTCAGAACCTATTTGGCAAGTTGATGTCTTATGAACTGTAGATAAACTCCAGAAAGACTGAAGAAGAGAAAAGTTGATTCTCTTCAAAGGAAAAGTCTGTTGCTTTAAAGGCAAACAGTTCAAAGAAGGGCAAAGCTGCCTCACCTGCACCTGGTCCAGAAGAAAGTGAAGTGGAATCATCTGAGCCAAGCACTTCAGGCTCAGAGCTATCTGAAGGAGAGTTCTCACTGCTCACAAGACAGTTCAAGAAATTCTTGAACAAGAAGAAGCAATGAAGAGGCAAGGATTCCTCATACAAAAGATCACGACATGAATGTGATTGAAGAAAGAAAGACTCAAGTAGCCATGATAGGTATAATTCTAAATGTAATAAACATATTTCGACTGGCATAGTTTGTTATTGTTGTAACAAGCCAGGTCATATCATTGCTGATTGCCCCCACAAGAAGGAGGGTGAAAAGAGAGAAGAAAAGAAGTCCTCATACAATAAGAAGAGGACAGAGAAGAGCCTAATATCCATGAAGGGCAAAACTCTTAGTGACACCAACTCATCTTAGTCGAGTGAAGAAGAAGAAGCCTACTTTGGGCTTAGGCTCAGACAGATGATGAACAAGAGCCCCAGTTTACTGGGAAGGTAAACTCTCACACTCCTCTTTCAGAATTTAAAGCCTCTGAGCATGATAATGAGGACATCTCTTCTGACGATGAGTTTGAACTCATGGACCAATACAAAGAGTTAATCAAGGCTTACGACAAATGTTGACGAGTCGTGAAAACTCAAGCTAAAGAGATAAAGTCTCTAAAAGCTAAAGAGAGCACCTTGAGAGAGGAAGTCTCTAAGACTGACTCACTCAAGGAGAATTTCATTAATACTATTGAAGAATATAATAAGGCTCTAGAGCACCTTGACTTAGAAGAGAAAATCATCAAGGAGTTGGAAGAACAACACGCTGCTGAAAATAAACTTGTTGAAAGTATCTCGAAGCCTAAGACTGTCCTTCCTCTCGTTGCTGAATTCTCAGCTAAGGCCAAGGATGCTGGGCTAGGACATGTAGAAGATCCTAGTAAATCCTCTAGGAGGAATAAGACTTAAAGAAAGAATAAGGCCGCCAAGAAGGCCTTGGAAAAAGAAAAGGGGAAGGCCCCTCAAGATCAGACCACCTTTAAGAAGGTAATTTTTCCAACTATTGAGTTTGATCTTTACTCATCCTACGACCACTTGACTAGGCCTACTTATGTAGAGCCAAAGTCTCGTTACCAAGGATGGACTCGCCCCAGAAACTTTGGTGAGAGTGTATTTAAGGCACCTTATGAAGAAGTCATTCTTCAGGGCTATGGTCGTTATGATCATGGTCATAACTTCAAGAAAGCACCAAAGGTAAAACACATTGTGGAAAATTCTGTGAAGGTGAAGAAATCATGTGATTTCCATCATCGTGAAGCCTCTTCCTCCAAGAATACAACCCCTGCTAGACCACTATCCCAGAAGGTCAAGCAGGAGAACTTAAGGTAAAGATACAACAGGTTCGATTGTTGGTGCTATGGCAGAATTGGTCATTTTGCCATCGATTGCTGGTTTAATCTGAGAAATGTTGCAACTCCTCAGGTTGGCAACATGAGAATGACCACTCATATTGCTAATCCTCGTAGGGGGAGTGTTCTAACATGAGACCAAGGACCCAAACATGTTTGGGTTCCTAAGGCAAACTAATTATGATTGCAGGTATGTCCAAAGGCCACCAAAATGCCTATCTGGTATTTGGACAGTGGATGCTCTTGGCACATGACCGGGACAAGAAGCCTACTTCAGAACTTCTCTCCAGTGCTGAATGGACCAAATGTCATCTTTGGAGGTTCAGACCGAGGAATCAGTAAAGGCTACGGTATGATCAATAACGGTAGTGTATCCTTTTCGGATGTATCTTATGTTGAAGGATTGGAACACAATCTCATAAGCATAAGCCAACTATGCGATAAAGGATACATAGTTGAATTCCATGCTGACAAGTGCTTGATAAAGTCTGTTGACAATATGGAAATAATTCTATCAGACACTCAAAACAGGAATATATTTTGTTTAAATTTCATTTGTATAGACTCTTCTACACTAGTGTGCCTTTTAGCAAAAGATAGTGCGTCTCTTGGTGACCAATGGCACAAGAGATTTGCACATAATAATTTTAGGGCAATGTTAATAGCACCCCTGAAGTCGCTATTAGCAGCCATTTCAATGTGTTATTTTGGCTTTTTTGGGGTGCTATTAGCCAATAGAGGGGTGCTATTAACATTGCCCTAATTTTAAAACTATTAATAAATTATTTTCTCTGAACTTAGTGCATGATGCCCCGAATGTCAAGTACGTCAAAGATAGACCTTGTCATGCTTGCGTAAAAGGCAAGCAAACAAGGGCTACCTTTAAAAGCATTATAGGCAAAGATTATAATAGATGTCTATATCTACTTCAAATGGACTTGTTCGATCCACTGCAAATTAGAAGTTTAGGAGGTAAGGATTATACGTTGGTTATCATTGATGACTACTCGTGCTTTGCGTGGGTGTTCTTTCTGAAACACAAGTCAGATACCTTTGATGTCTTTACAAATTTTGTTAGGCAGATCCAGAATGAATATAATTGTTCCGTAGTCAAGATTAGAAGTAACAATGGAACTGAATTCAAGTCTGGGGCCATGACAGAATTTTTTGAAAGCCCTAGGTATCTTTCATGAATTTTCCTCTCCTCGTACTCCACAGCAAAATGGAGTAGCTGAGAGAAGGAATAAAATGCTCATAGAGGCCTGCAAGACTATGTTGAGTGATGCTTCACTACCGGAGTACTTCTGGGCTGAAGCCGTCAACATTACATGCTACGTGCAAAATCGAGCACTCATAAATAAGAACCATGATAAGACACCTTACGAACTTCTAAAGGGCAGGAAACCGACTGTCTCATATTTTAGAATTTTTGGTTGTAAATGCTTCGTGCTTAACAATGGTAAGTATCACACTACCAAGTATAGCGAAAAGAGTTTTGAAGGTATTTTTGTAGGTTATAGTAGTCATAGTAAGACATACAGGATATTTAATCGAAAAACTCTGGTTGTATAAGAATCAATATATGTTGTATTTGATGAGATGAGTGTTTACCACAAAATCGACGATCCCTCCCAAGGTCTCTAGCTTGCAAGTCGCGGCCCACTCAGGGGTTCCTCCCGAGGGTCTCGATCTGCCTCACCCCTCCTTTTTGGGTCAGGCGGATAGAAACTCCTATCCGCTCAGGCCGTGCGCCTAGGGCAATCTCCCCGGTCTAACCGCCCCGGTCGCATAGCTACTACGTGCCCTACGGGATGGCGGGCTGCTCCCATAGCTCACCCTCGCAGGCCGCACGGTTAGGCCTGCTAGTCGCGCAACATCTCTTCCTTGTAGGAGGCGATCTAAAACAGCAGGGGCGATCTGCGCAATCTGCTCCTTCGGTCCTCCAGGTCGCCCAGAAGATGACTACCTGCCTCCAGGTCGCCCAGGAGCTGACGACCTGCCTCCAGGTCGCCCAGGAGCTGGCGACCTGCCTCCAGGTCGCCTAGGAGCTAAAGACCTGCCTCCAGGTCGCCCAGGAGCTGACGACCTGCCTCCAGGTCGCCCGGGAGCTGACAACCTACCTCCAGGTTGCCCAGGAGCTGAAGACCTGCCTCCAGGTCGCCCAGGAGCTGACGAACTGCCTCCAGGTCGCCCAAGAGTTGAAGACCTGCCTCCAGGTCGCCCAGGAGTTGACGACCTGCCTCCAGGTCACCCAGGAGCTGACAACCTGCCTCCAGGTCGCCCAGGAGCTGACGACCTGCCTCCAGGTCACCCAGGAGCTGACGACCTGCCTCCAGGTCGCCCAGGAGCTGAAGACCTGCCTCCAGGTCACCCAGGAGCTGACGACCTGCCTCCAGGTCGCCCAGGAGCTGATGACCTGCCTCCAGGTCACCCAGGAGCTGACGACCTGCCTCCAGGTCGCCCAGGAGCTGAAGACCTACCTCCAGGTCGCCTAGGAGCTGACGAACTGCCTCCAGAATGTTTTGGACTCGGTCAAAGCTCACCACCTTATCGGGGGTAACGTTACCAGGGCCGTCTCCAGCCCGAGCCTATAAATACCCCCAAGACCTCTCATTCAGGAGGAGGAGGAGGAGAACTGCCACCTTGATCAAAGTCTGCGGCCTCAGTTTTCCAGTCCGTCACGGCTTGATCAAGCAAGGTCGACGGACTCAAATCTCAAGTCTGCCCAGGTCATCAAGGGTTGTGTACTTAGCTTTTCCTGCCCTCAGCAGCTTGCGCAGCCTCTGCAGCCTCAGTTCTCCAGTCCTCTGCAGCCTCTTTTACTTAGTTTCTGACACCTTATTCTTTAGCCACCAGCTTCCCCCATTATACCCTTTACTGCTTCTTCATATAATGGTGCAATAGCAAGCTGTAACCCTACTTGATCAAAGGAAAGCCTGTCGCAAGAGTGGCATTCAGGCCGCGATGGGCGAAGTCTGCTGTTGCCGCTGCTAGTGGCCCTTTCTCTTCTATTTTCTCTGTCTTCATACGCGACTCAGAGTAAACCAGCTGCTCGAAAGTCTCTCAAACCTCTCCTCTATCCCCGCAACCCACTCATTCACCTAGCTTGTGAGACCGAACACTCGTTAGCTGGTGATGCTCGACTCCCTTTCGCATTTCGTGCATCAACAATGAGCTTGCTGCAAAGCAACTCTTCTTGTGTTCTCATTGAAGATGCAGGTACAAAATTTAAAGAAATTAGCTTGGATGAACCAAAAAAAGATGAAGGTGAAAAGTTCATCAAGATCACCACTTCAACCCCTATTGGAGAGATAGATGATCAAGATGAAGAAGAATTCTAAGTTGATGAAGTCACTCCAGTGGTTGAAGTTCCAGATACAAGGAATCTAGAGCTCATACATCTGAAGGATCACCCAATGGACCGAATCATAAGAGATCCCCGGGATGGTGTCAGAACTCATAGAGGTACAACTAACGAGAATTTTTATTTAAGTTTTCTCTCACAGGTTGAACCAAAGAAGTTTGAGGATGCAAACTCAGACGCATCATGGATCTTGGCCATGGAAGAAGAACTGGACCAGTTCAAGCGCTGAAAATTCTGGAAACTTGTTCCAAGACCCAAAGGTAAGAATGTCATCGAGACAAAGTGGGTTTATAGGAACAAGATGGACGAAGATGGAACGATCATAAAGAATAAAGCCAGACTCGTCGTCAAAGGATATCGTCAAGAAGAAGGAATTGACTTCGACAAGACATATGCTCCAGTGGCTAGGCTGGAGGCAATTAGGTTGTTCCTAGCGTATGCTGCATTGAAGGGCTTCACTGTCTATCAAATGGACATGAAGTCTGCCTTCCTTAATGGTGACATAAAGGAAGAAGTGTATGTAGAACAACCCCCAGGTTTCGTTTATTCTAACTCTCCTAATTACGTTTACCTATTATCTAAAGTGCTGTGCGGTTTGAAACAAGCTCCTCGAGCTTGGTATAAAACATTATCTAGTTTTCTCCTTGAGAACAAGTTCACAAGGGGAAAGATAGATAAGACATTATTTCTTAGGGAAATAAAAGGCAAGATTTTGCTAGTGCAAATCTATGTAGACGACATTATATTTGGCTCTACTGACGATAACCTCTGCAAGAAGTTCTCAAAACTTATGCAAGGGAAGTTTGAAATGAGCAGCATGGGATAGATGAAGTATTTCTTAGGGCTTCAGGTGAAATAATCTGAAGATGGAATCTTCATCTCACAGACTAAGTTCACCAAGGAGCTAATTAAGAAATTCGGAATGGAGAATGCAACCTCTATGAGGACTCCAATGGGTTCAGCCATGTCTCTGGACAAGGATGAGAAAGGGAAACCTTTTGATAAAACCAAGTACAGATGCATTGTTGGATCCTTGATTTACCTTACTGCTAGTAGACCAGACATAATGTTCTCCACATGTGTCTGTGCTAGATTCCAAGTGAACTGTAAGGAATCTCACTATGCTGCTACAAAGCTGATCTTGAGATACCTTAAAGGTACACCAAATCTTGGCTTATGGTACCCAAGAAGTAATGACAGCGAGCTAATTGGTTTTTTAGATGCTGACTTTGCAGGGAGTAAAGATGACAGAAAAAGCACTTCCGGGACTTGTCAATTCCTTGGAAGAAGACTTATTTCATGGAGTAGCAAAAAGCAAAACTGTATCGCAATCTCAACGGTCGAGTCAGAATATATTTCTGCCGGCAGTTGTTGTGCACAGTTGCTTTGGCTAAAGAATCAGCTGGAAGACTACAACATGAAGGTCAAAGACATTCCACTGTTTTGCGACTCCTCCAGCGCAATAATAATTTCCAATAACCCAGTATCGTACAGCCGAACAAAGCACATTGAGCTCAAATATCACTTCATCCGGGAGCATGTGGAGCAAGGGGATGTAGATCTGTAGTATGTTCCAACAGATAGACAAGTTGCAGATATTTTCACGAAGCCGCTGGACGAGGCCAAGTTCAACTTCTTCAAAACTGAGCTTGGCATGCTCAACAAGGAAGAGTAGACATGGTGGGATCATTTTAAGGCTAAGAAATCGGGGACAAGTCAAAAAGGTTAGAAATTTCTCTAAGTGAACTTTATTTCTCGAGACATGGAATTACTTCTCGAGAAGTAATGTCTGATTACTCGAGTAATCCCCTTCTTCTCGAGAACCAGGAAATTCTACTCGAGTACCATTACTCGAGTAGTAACGTTCTTCTCGAGAAGTAAAATAATTCACTCGAGTACTAAGCTTTAATTTCTCGAGAACAAAAATTCCCTCTCTCGAGAACTAAGATTCCACTCGAGAAATGACCTGACGCATTTCGTAATTTTTCAATTTTTTTACTTTCGCTTCATGCATGATTTCTGCCCTAATCTAAGGCTTGATTTAGCCTTAATCATCATTACTATACTTATATAAATAAAAAATCTTAGATTTTATAAACCTACTCGCATTCAAATCTTATTTCTCGAAAACCTCTTCGTCTTCCGCCGCTGACACAGAGAAACCATTTCGCCGTCGTTCTTCCATTGTCGATCATCCTTTTTTGAAGAATCAATGGCGTCGTAGTCCAAGATTGGTGTTGGAAGTGACATCGCCCGTTTAATGTTTGTTCTATAGGAACCTTGCAAAATCCTTTTTCCAGAGGTTGAAGAATTCTTCCAGAACCTTAAGGTAAGGAGAAATGATAAAGTTCTAAAGTCCTGAGTGAAGGGCATTAAGATCAAGCTGAACAAGACTATTGTCTCTCAACTTCTGAAAATGCCGATTGTTGATGAAGAAGATGATCTCACCGCAGAGGACAATGACAGGGCTTGTAGTTTCTGTGGAATTTCTACTGAGGCCACTTCTGTTAGAAGGCCTGATTTGAATGCTGAAAGTAAATTTCTAGTGGATATTATTGGAAAAGTTCTCTAGTGCAAGACCTCTTCTATAAGTTTCATCTCATATGACTTATTCAATGTTATGACTGCAATAATCTATCGGAAAAAGTTCCAATTTGGTATGATGATTCTTGATAAGATCAGGGAGAGCATCAAGACTCCTAGTTTTGCTGGGATAATCTCTCTGATGCTTCATGAGATTAATCCTCAAGTGTTTGACACTTCCAAAGATACTCCCATACATCATATGAAGAAGGTCTCAATTTCTTCTATTCAGAGAAGGGAATTAAAGCTGAAAAATCATACTCAAGCTGCTAAGGCTCTTGAAGTCCCTGCCTCAGAGGATAAAACCCCATCCCCTCTCTTCATAAAATTGCTGGCACAACTGGCGCAACATTTTAGGGGGAGCCTGCTCCCTCTATACAAGACAAAATTTCTCCTCTTCCTGCACATTCAGAATAGCCAGAAAGAATTTCTTCTCCTCCGGACCAGTCAGAATAGCTGCATAGAGTACAGTCTCCTTCTGCCCTTTCAGCACAGCAGCAAGACAGTATCCCTTCCCCTCCTCCAGATTCATCCTTACAAGCAGCTACTTCAGCAGAACTTCAATCAGATGCACATGTATTAGAAATAATCCTCTCCACCACTGATGACATCAATAAAATGATTGAGGAACTCTCCTCTGATGAACCATTTCCCTCTCTTCAAAAAGAGCAATCTGCTGAACAAACAAAGCAACCCACTCCCATCCCTTCTCCATCTCCAGCACCTACTCCATCACCTATGCAATCTCCCAAGTCACCTACTGCTCATTCTCCAGCTGCTGAGAAAGACAAACCAGATACTTTTCTACTTTTAGATGAAGATAAAAGTTCTCCAGAGCCTGTTGATGCACCCTTGAGGAACTTAGACTTCTCTCTTCATACCTTCACTGGTGAGGAAGAAGTTGTTCTTTTCCATACTACAAGAGCTCAAAGCTCAGTAGTAATTGAAGAAATTGTTCCATGGAAACCTCCTCCTCCTCTAGCTCCAGTTTCTCCTGCTGCTACTGCTACTGCTCCTGCTACATCCAGTTCTTCTGATATTGTAAGTAAGATTGAACAGATGTTGGTTGATCAAAGAAAGTATTTTGATGACTCCTTGAAAATTGTGCAAGATAAAGTTACTGCTCCTGAGAAAGAGATGAGCAGAGGATTTGCTGAGATTCAGCATAACACAGATCAATTGAAGCACCTTTTTCAGATAGGTGGCAAAGCCTTGGACCACACTATTACTAGTGTTGGTGAAGTGATGAACTAATCTGTAACTATGGCCAATAATCAAATTGAACTTGATAAGAAAGCCCAAGAACATGTTATGAAAGTGTGTGAAGAAGTTGGAATTTTCAAAGAAGACACCACTGAGACACTATGTGTAGAATTCAGAAAGGGGGAGACTCTAGTGAAAGAACATGTAGAAAAGCTTGTAGAAAAGTTTACTGAAAGTGCTAAAACTCTCTGGACTGAGAAGTTAACTTGAATCAACAACAATGTGCTAGCTCAGATCCAGTCAGTGAAGTTCCATACCTATAACACTGCAGTTTGGATGCATAACCAGATCTTTCCAGATTTCAAGTTGTTCCAAACATCATTCCTCATCATCTCAATCCTCTTGCTGAAGGACAGCCTGCTCAGATGCCAGCTCTAATGCCTACCTTCTCTCCCAGGCCTACTGATGAAACTCTTCCTCCAGAATCTTATACTTAAGTATGGGAAGATGTTATTCTACAGGACTTACCTGATATTTATATTCCAAAGAAAAGGAAATATGGAGAAGGTCCTTCTGCCAGTAAGTCAGTTCCTAATCCAGAATATGAAAAGAGAAAAGCTCAAGAATTTGCTGAAGTTTGGAGCCCAAATTCAAAGTCCTTGATTCTAGATACTCTTAAATTTGTAATAGACTACAATAAAAGCAGAGATCTCCATTATAGTTTTTTTTTGAATGGGAGATTTATGAGAAGTCCATGACAAAGAGAAGGATTTATGATAGAGATTATGGCAGGAACAATCGTAAGTCACCTACAAGACCTCCAAGGTACTATCCTAAGCCATTCAGCTATCAGAGGAGGCAACAGGAAAAGTTTGACAAGCAACATCATCAACAACATCAGAGCTAGAACTGAATTTTTGATTTTTGAGATGGAGGATTGAATGCTTGTAGAAATGAAATCTAAAACAATTCTAATTATATAATCTCTAATTTTGATGATTATGTGTTTTTCTTTATTTCTTGCATTTTATCTTGTTCTTATCTTTTCATATCCAGTTCTTTCTCTTGTGATATAATTCACCTTATTATAGAGGGTTCTGATATCTATAAATAGGGGGAGATTATTGGGTATTGCATCCACAATAACCCAGATTTGCATGAAGTCACCCTTGAACTAAGATGAATTAAGTTGTATTTGATCTTCTATTTTAGTTATGTGTTTGCAGGCTCTATTGCTAAGTGTAGACCAATGTCAGTCTACAATGGGTCATAAACACAGGACCATATAATGTAATCTCTCAATGTGTGATCCAAGGTATTGACTCATGTGTAGCCTCTCTATTAGGATACACTTCATATTCAAGCACTTGGACCTATGGATGAAGTGTTGGTGATGATTGGATTCAAAAAGGAAAATTTTCTAAAAGTCAGAAATTTTCTAAGTCTTTTACTCGAGAAGACTGTTTGTACTTGAGTAGGAGTAGAAGTTCTTGAGAAGTCAGCCTTATTACTCGAGTATAAAAGTTAATTCTTGAGTAATACTATTATAGTTCTTCAGTAACCAGGTTTAGTTCTCGAGTGGACTTTATCTCTACTTCTCGAGTGTTCAGGATGTTAACTCAAAAAATTTCCAAGTATAGTTCTCGAGAAGTTATCTTGTACTCGAGTAGTTGATAGTATGTCTCGAGTGACAGCAATCTTTTTTTCTCAGAATTTTTCTAAGTCCAGTACTCGAGTAGTCCAATTAAGTTCTCGAGTAATTCTCGAGAACAATCCCTAGTTCTCAAGTAATCCTATATTTTGTTCTCGAGAAGTTCTTCTTTTCTCGAGTAATCATTTCTAGTTCTCGAGTAACCTTCTTCCAGATCTAGAAAGATTTTTTAAGTCTTTGTTCTCGAGAAGTTTTATTCTACTTCTCGAGTAGATTCCCAGTTCTCGAGTAATTCCATTCTACTCGAGTAATGATTCTTTCTATCTCGAAGACTTCTGTTAAACTTCTTTCGAGTAATTCAAGTTGATTTCTCGAGAACTAATCTTATACTCGAGTAATTCTATCTTTTTTTGAGTAATTTCAGATATTTCTCTTCTCGAGTAATCTTCATTTTCCACTCGAGTAATAACTTCACTTCTCGAGTAATACTACTTCACTCGAGAAATGCAGTTCAGATTTGCAGAAATTTTGTTAAGTCCAGATTTGACGGGATTTTCAAATGACATGACGTGATTGGTCCACGTGTACGTCATTAAGGATAATTATGACTGTTAGGGAGATCTTATATAAGGTCTTGTCAACCGACTAACCCTAAGAAGGATTTTTCAAGCTGTCATAATATTCTAAGTTTCTCTGAATCTCATTTTCTCTCCCCAAAACAAAAGCTGCCGCCGCCGATCTTCTTCGTGCAAGGGCTAGGGTTTTCGATTCAAGGATTCAGATCAAGATTGATTTCCAGATCGAGATTATTGTTCGTTCTTCATCATCTCTCCGATCAGGTGAAGTCAAAAGACGTTTTCAGATCTCATTCTTGCCGAGTTATCTTCTTCAACAATTCTGACAGAGCCGCAAGTTATAAGAAGAAGATCCAGGCAGATCGATTCAAGATTTAAAGATTATTGTTTGTATTTTCAAATTTCTCTCTATTCAATTCTTGTAGGAGATTTCTCTCTGAGTTGTAGGAAGTTTTATCTTCCGAGTGTAGATCCATTTGGATCGAGTTTATAGGAACTTTGTTCCGAGGTGTATGATTGGTTTTCAATCCGAGATAGTGGAGTAGCCGAGTCTAGTGGTTTGCTAGATCGGTGAGGGAAAGTGGATGTACCCAAGGTTGGGGAACCATTGTAAATCTTTTGTCGTCTGTGATTTCTTGGTTGATTTGTGTGCATAGTCGCTAAATTTTATTCTGCAAAAAGACGCACAACTTACCTATTCACCCCCCTCTAGGTGATTTAGGTAGACAGTTGGACTCATTCAATAGTTTAATTCATTTTGGATTTACCTTACAAAATTTGTGAACACATCAAAGGTATCTGACTTTCATTTCAAAAAGAACACCCAAGTAAAACGTGAGTGATCATCAACAATTACCAGCGTATATGACTTACCTCCTAAGCTATGAACTTGCATTGGACCAAATAAGTCCATGTGTAGTAAATACAAACACTTAGAGGATTCTTTGTCGGTAATTGTAACGCCCCGTTTTTTCAGCGATTATTTTTATTCTCGTTTGGCGTTACGATGACGCGTTTCCGTGGCTTGTGCCATTTGTGGAGTGTGGTTTAGCTCCTTAGAACTGAGTGCCCTATTCTGTAGCCTGTTGGCAAGATCTCCCTAGCAAGCCGAGTCGTTTTGGGTGACCCGGTGTGGCCTCTTGGGGGGATGTTGGTGTTTGGCTTTATTTGGGTATAACTTGAGTTCTGTTCATCGAAAATTAATTTCGACTTCGTCGTTGTGTTCGTAGCGTGGATATTTAGCTATGGTGCGAATTTCGTCGAATTCCGAGGTAGTTCGGTTTTCGCGTCGTTTTGGTGCTTTATGTAATTTTGTAAATTATATTATATATATATATATATATATATATATATATATATATATATATAAGCATTAGGTTAGAATTAGAGAAAGAGCCGCTCATCTTCTCCAAAATTTGGAAACCGCCGGTCCTGTACGAGAGAAACGGAGAAACCGCCTACCCTTCCCTTCGGACGCCGATTCCCGGAGCGTTTGTGGACGGAATTCGATTCCGAGAGTGGATTCAGATTGCTCTCGTCTAGACCTTCATTCCTACGGTAAGAAATTCGATTTTCGTGGAGTTTTGGGAGGTTTGGAATTTTCGGTTTTGGAGTTTTCCGCCATTAATGGCCGAGTGTTTGTTCTAGGTGTTGCGGCCGTTTTGATCCGTGCGAAGAGGAGGAAAGCAGTCCAAAGCTTCGCTGTGATTTGAGGCAAGTGGTATTCTTGCCCTTGCCAAGTTTTTTTTCGATTTTACTTGCTGAAATTGAAATCCCGGTTAGCCCAGGTTAGAGGCCTTGTTGTTCTCATTTCTTGCTAACTATAGGGCTTAGTTCTTCCTACTGAAACCCCCCCTATTTTGTGATGATTGGAATCCAAATTGTCGGCGTGGAGCCGTTGTTTTCCTTTACTCTGATTGTTGCTCTGGTTCGGGTGTAGCCGAGAGGGAGAGTTAGGAGGGGGTGTGGTTGCCGATTTTCGTTAAGGTATTACTCGAATGATTAGGCATAGTTTGTATAGTAGTGGTGCGCGACGTTGGTAGTTTCCTGCTGCTACTGCAGTTGCGTGAGTCGTGTGCGCGTTCCGGTGTCGTTCGGGAAATTCCAAACGGTACAGGTTAGCCGCACATGGTCGTTAACCGTTAGGGCGCACGACCACTAGTCCTGTGCCTCTGTTCGTGCGCATATAACTTTCAGTTTCCAAAGTTCTATCTCGGAGATCGCACGAGCGCTGGCAAGCAGTGCGCATGACCACTGATCGTGCGTCACTGATCGTGCGCTGACGCTAAGTTTTCTCTGGTTTTCCAGGTTCGCTTCGCACGATCATCAGCCGATGAGTGCGCACGACCACTGATCGTGCGTCACTGATCGTGCGCTCTGTATATTTTCTTTTGCTAGGCGAATTTAGCTGGTTTCGAGTGCGGGAATTTAGATACTCAAGTGACAAGCAACTACTCGAGTTCTGGATCTTCTGCCTTGGTCGTTCGACTATCATCGAGCTCCGTATTCTTTAGCGGGTTTGTGGGTAGTGACTTTATTTTGGCGGCGAGTGAGGCTAGCTCACTCAACGCCAAAGTTTAGGTAGGCACTGAGTGGGTTTCACTCAACGCCTAGTCGTGTTGGTTATTTCAACACTCTTCCTTTACCTTGTCTTTCGTTTCCGAGTGGATTTCCAGTTGTATTCCTGGGTTTTCCTTGTCGGCCGTTTTCTTTATTGTCCTAGAGGCCGAATCGTGGGTCGTGGTTAGTAGTGGTGGTTGTGGCTCTTTATGGGGGTGGAGTTGTGTGATATAGCCAAGGCCACCCATGTTTTTCTTGCTCCAGGTACGGGCTGGGCATGTCGGGTGGAAGGTCCCTTGTGTTTTCACGTGTTGACCCTCGAGCTTTTGACTTGGGCATGGTGGATTGGGGGACTGCGTTTGACTTCGATCCGGTTCCTCGTTGTTGTTTTTGCTACTATCACTTCCCATAGTTTAGGGTATTAGAAGTTTCTTCTTTGGTAGTTTGCAGCATTCTGGCTCTTGGCAGCCTAGTAGGCCCTGCAGGATGTAGTTCCTGGGCTGGGTCGTTGTTGTTTCTTTGCACGTTGTGCATTTATTGTGGTCCTGTTTTGGACAGTTGTGACTCTTTCTACTGCATGTTTTTCTGGTACTTTTCCCCTTTTGGTTGACTCTTTCATGCAGTTTTACTTTGTTTAGCTTGCTGAGGTATTTTGTTTTCTTTTGGAATACCCCAGGTTCTGAGCCGTAGCCAGTTGGGTGGCTAGTTTGCAGTGGTGGTGTTGGTGGTCTCTTGGACTTTGGAGTTCTGTTTACCTTGTTAGTGAGGTTGTTTTCAGTACTTTCTTACAGACATATATTTGTGCTAGTGGGTTCGTGTCAGGTTGTTGGCTCCCACTGGTAGTTTTTACCTTGTACTAGATATATACTATTGCTGCTACCATTTTCTGGAGATAGTCTACTTGCTCTAAGAAGGTTTTATGCTAGGTTGCTAGTTATTTTTAAACTATAATTATTATTATAAATAAAGCTCATGATCAGCATGTTTTATAAGACGTATTCACTATTTTCCAAATCACGTATAAAGACCGCTTTCTTATATATTATATAAATTAAATGTAGGGTCTTGCATAGCATGAGTGGTTCTCTTGGAACCCTTATGCGCTCCTTAGGATGTTAAACCTAAATAAAGTATTTTTCCGCAGCGTATAAATATAGTTTTTCTTTTGTGGACTAGGTGATCCACTGAGCCGAGGGATACGGTCTCTAAAATATAACTGATTTTTCTTTCATTAAGTGGGTAGTTGGTTTTGCCTGAGCGTCAGCAGTTATCCCCTGCTTGACGTGGCATCACGACGCGTGTTTTCTCTTACTCTGATAATTCTTAATTCGGAGAAAATGCGGGTTGTGACAGTTGGTATCAGAGGGAGGTTGCTTGACAAGTTAGTTGAGCAACCTTCCTTTGTTCGCTTATTAGTAGTTCAGCATCATGTCATTCAGACACCGATATGTCATCAGCACATCTTGGCAAAAGCACGAACACTACACTCATAGCATAACATGAAGTATACGGGGCATATTATGTAGTATGAGATGCATAATATGTGTTCGTATATGGATCCACCATAGGGGCAATATGTGAGGGTTATGTAGTATGGGATGCATAACCTCACCACATAGCTGCGACTAGCACGTTTTCTTTTTCGTTGCATGAGAATGTTATGTAGTATGGGATGCATAACATTTTCATGCGTACACCGCTCATAATATGCATTAGGGCCTTTTTTTTAGAATGCATAGCACAATCATGCATATCATATCATTGCATAAGTACAACGCGCCGAGCTAAAGATTTGCAGGATGACATATGTACACACATGAGTTTTCAAATTAACATAAGTTCATGCATCCGATCTAGGCACAAGAGTTAGTAAGGTGGTGGTTAACCATCCTAGGTTAGGGCATATCATCTAATTTTTGTGAAGAAGATAAACTCTCAGAGCAAGTTTAACAGCATTAAGTCTATATCTACATATGTATTGTCTGTACTGGTAATCGGTTCTAGTCGTTGGATTTGGATCTGATTTGCGTTGTAATGATTTTTTAGAATGGCTAGGCGTCCTGCGACTCGATCGACTCCCCTGTCTGAGGGTGAGTCATCTGGGGCTCAGAACGATGCGGTGATCGAGAGTCTGCGTCTGAGTAGCGAAGCTATGGGCAGGCAGTTGGAGGAGGTGCAAGCCCAGATTCAGTCCTTGGTGGTTGTTGTGGCAGGTCAGGCTCAGGGTGCGTAAGTTCCTGCTGGGGGGTTAGCTGTTCCTCCTCCTCCTGTACCCTTGAGACCTCCAGTGGTGGTGCCAGCAGAGATGGCCTTCATCTCGCAGTTTCAGAGGCTGAGCCCTCCCACTTATGATGGGAAGGCAGATTTCATGGTGATAGACGACTGGCTGATCTCCATGGAGGAGATGTTCTCGTACTCAGGGATTGCAGATGATCAGAGGGTGATGATAGCCGCCTATCAGCTTAAAGGTTTGGCTAAGAGTTGGTGGCTGAGAGAGAAGGAGAGCCTGGTAGCCGGATGCTCTTGGGAAGTGTTCAAGGAGATGCTGTTGAGGAAGTTCTTACCCTCAGTCGAGCGTGACCGCCTTATGAACGACTTCCTCCATCTGAAGCAAAGGCAACTCACGGTGGGTGAGTATGAGATAGAGTTCAGCAAGTTGAGCCGTTTTGCCCCTGGATTGGTCAGCGTTGAGGCTGATCGAGTTAAGCGATTTCTCGGTGGTTTGAGGAGTGAGGTGCAGCAGTTGGCCAGTGCTTATGGGTCAGTGACTTATGCTGGAGTTGTAGAGGCTGCTCTTAAGGTTGAGTCCATTGAGACGGCGAAGAGCATAGGCCAGCAGTTGAAGAAGGATAAGAGGAAGTTGGTAGAGGAGAAGAAACCCCTGGTACCCGATGCTGTTCTGGGAAAGAGGAGCAGGGTGGTGTGCATTTTTTGTGGCCGGTCAGGCCATCCTGTCGAGAGGTGTTTCAAGAAGGTGGCAGCTCTGAAGAAGGAGAAGGTTCATGCTATTCAGGGTGCTCCTAGGAGAGATGTCTCCTGTTCAGTTTGCAAGCGATCCGGCCATGATGCGGCCCAGTGTTGGACCAAGGATAAAGTCTGCTTTCAGTGTGGGCAGAAGGGACACATCAAGTCGAGGTGTCCTCTGTTTCAGCCAGCTCTTCCTGCAGTTTCGTTACAGGCTTTACCTCCACCTCAGTGTGTGGACAAGGGAAAAGGGAAGCTGAACGTGATTTCTTCCGAGGAGGCTCAGACTTCGACCCAGGTGATCTCAGGTTAGTTGTTTGTTGTTTTTCTTTCTAGCATGGTAGTTTAGTTGCTAGATTATTTGCGGTACTGTTGTGCTAGTTCCTTAGCTTTGTGTGTTCCTATAGGGAAATTTAAGGTGAAGAACCGCTGGGCGCGTGTTCTGTTTGACTCCGGCGCTACCCACTCGTTCGTGGCTAGAGCCTTTGTGGAGCGTCATCGGTTGTCTCTAGATCGTGTTCGGGATTCCTTCCGTGTCAAGTTTCCCTCTGGTGAATCTGTGTTGTCAGATTTGGGTATTTTGGATTGCCCGGTTTTGTTGGGGGATTTTCTTGCAAAGGCAGACCTGAAGATGATTGATCTAGAGGACTTCGATGTCATTTTGGGCATGGACTGGCTCTCTCGATATGATGCGGTCATTCAGTGCAAAGGAAAGCGCTTGGACTTCATCAGGGACGACGGTCAGCCCGGCAGCGTGTATGCTGATCCGTGTCAGGATTCTCCTGTTCTCTCTGCGGTATGTGTTCAGAGATTGTTTCTTTCTGATTGTTGTGTTTGTTTAGTCTCGGCGGTTGGAACCGTTGTTAGCGTGCCATGCTTGGAGGAGATTCCTATTGTTCGTGGTTTCGCCGATGTTTTTCCTGATGATCTTCCTGGTATCCCTCCTGAGCGGGATGTGGAGTTTGTTATTGATTTGGAGCCGGGTACGCGTCCTATTGCTAAGGCGCCGTACCGGATGGCACCTCGTGAGTTAGAGGAGTTGCGAATTCAGTTAGATGAGTTGTTGGCTAAAGGTTTTATCAGGCAGAGTTCGTCGCCTTGGGGTGCTCCTGTTTTGTTCGTAAAGAAGAAAGATGGGTCGATGCGGCTTTGCATTGACTATAGAGAATTGAACAAGGTCACTATTAAGAACAGGTACCCTCTGCCGAGGATCGATGATTTATTTGACCAGTTGCGTGGTAGCACGGTGTTCTCCAAGATCGATCTTCGTTCGGGCTATCATCAGCGTGAGGCAGATATTCCACGGATTGCGTTTAGGTCGAGGCATGGACACTTTGAGTTTTTGGTGATGTCGTTCGGTTTGACCAACGCACCATCAGCTTTCATGGACATGATGAATCGGGTATTCAAGGATTTCCTAGACAAGTTCGTGATGGTCTTCATTGATGACGTGTTGGTTTATTCTCGCAGTGCTGAGGAGCATGAGCAGCATCTGCGCTTGGTCCTATCAGAGTTGAGGAACCACAAGTTATTCGCCAAGTTGAGCAAGTGCGAATTTTGGTTGCCTCAGGTTTCTTTTCTAGGCCACGTGGTGAACAAGGATGGGATCTCGGTTGACCCAGAAAAGATTGCAGTAGTGATGGATTGGAGTAGGCCGAATACTCATAAGGAGATCAGAAGTTTCTTAGGGTTGGCTGGCTATTACAGGAGATTCGTGGAGGGTTTCTCTTCTCTAGCCGCACCTTTGACCAAGCTGACTCAGAAGAATATGGCTTTTGTTTGGAGCGAGAAGTGCGAAGAAGCTTTTCTGGAGCTAAAGAAGAGATTGTGCACTGCTCCCGTTCTGACCCTTCCTACTGAGGGCGTGGATTATGATGGGTATGTGGATGCTTCGCATATAGGACTGGGATGCGTATTAATGCAGGATGGAAAAGTAATCGCTTATGGGTCAAGGCAGCTGAAGACTCATGAGAAGAATTATCCTACGCATGACCTTGAGTTTGCAGCGGTTATCTATGTGTTGGAGTTGTGGAGACACTTACTTTATGGGGCTCAGTGCAAGATTTTTACTGACCATAAGAGCCTGAAGTACGTGTTCACGCAGAAGGAGTTGAATCTGCGTCAGCGGCGGTGGCTTGAGTATGTGGCGGATTATGACGTAGAAATCCAGTATCATCCGGGCAAGGCCAATGTGGTGGCCGATGCCCTGAGCCGAAAGACGGGAAAGATCTTTAACCTCTCCGCCGATCGGTTAGTTGAGGAGTTCCTCCTTATGGATATTTCAGTGGGATGCTGTGGTTTGCAGAGTAGTTTGTCAATGGCAGAGCCGTCCTGGATTTCTTTGACTAGACTGCACTAGAAGGACGATCCGGATCTGTTGCACCTTTTTACCATGACAGAGAAGGGAGAGTTGTCACAACCCGCATTTTTCTCACCATTTAAATAAATCAGAGCAAGAGAAAACTACGAGCTGTGATGC
This sequence comes from Platanthera zijinensis, assembly GCA_039513925.1. NCBI lineage: Eukaryota > Viridiplantae > Streptophyta > Magnoliopsida > Asparagales > Orchidaceae > Platanthera > Platanthera zijinensis. The sequence goes on from CM077094.1 coordinate 41,272,987, forward strand.
CACGTCGAGCAGGGGATAACTGCCGACGCTCAGGCAACACTCTAAACCTTCAAATCATAAGTTAGAATGATTATAAAACTGGTTCAATTAATTAGCCGTATCCCTCGGCTCAGTGGATCAGATAGTCCACGGTTTGAAAACTATTTTTATACGTAGCGGAAAAATACTTCATTTATGTTGACATCCTTAAATGAGCGCATAAGTGTCCTAAGAGGATAACTTACGCTATGCAAGACCCTAGATCTCAATTTATAGTACTTATAAGAAAACGATCTTTTTACGCTTTTGGAAAGTAATGTTTGAGCTTTTTATAAAACATGCTGATCATGTAATACATATAGTAATTATTATAGGTTTTAAAGTAACTATCAACCTAGCATAAAACATTTCCAGAGCAAATAGACTATCTCCCAAAAAGGGTAGCAGTAAGAAGAAAAGCATATCTAGTACAAAAAGGTAAAACTACCAGGGGCGCCAACAGCTGACACGAACCCACTGGCAAGTATGTATGTCTGTAGAAAATGCAGTAAAACTATCTCACTAGAAGAACAGGAGGGTCTCCAAAGGCTGAGAGATCTCCAACAGCACCACAGCACTAGCCACCTACTGGCTACTATCCAGAACCTGAGGCATTCAGAAGGCAGAATACCTCAGCAAGGAAAAGAATACAAGAGCTAACAAGAAAGTGTAGTAAACAAGAAAAACAAGGGAATGTAAGAAAAGACAACTAAAACTGAAGCAAACCATGCTCAAGGCAAGGTAAAAGCAAACCTGCACCAAGTGCGAGAAAACAGCAACTACCCTGCTAAAAACCTACAGAGTCAACAAGGCGAACATGCCAAAAAAAAATGTGCTGCAACAACCAAGGAAGAAACACCTAACATCCTAAATTGTGAGATATGGCAGTAGCAAAAAAAAAAAGAAACTTGGAACCGGATTGGAGGCGTACTCAACCCCCGACCACTATTTCCAAGACAAAAATGCTCAAGGGTTGACATGTGAAAGCACTGCGGACCCCTCTCTCACTTGCCCAGAAACTACTCGGGTCAAGGTAAAAAGTGCGGTCACGGCTAAGTCACACAACACAACCCCTATTAAAAGCCTTCCACCACCACTACTAACCACAACCCACGATTCGGCCTTTGGAAAACAACAGCCGACAAAGGACCTTCGAACACGAGACATTCACTCGGAAAAGAAAGCAAAGCTAGGGGAAACATTGTTGCGATTACGCAACGCCACAACGAGTGAGTACTCCCACTCGACATTACGACCAACGCATGAGCACCGACATCAGGGCGCACGATCACAGACGCGCGACCATAGGTCATGCGTGCTCACCTACACCCAAACATATAAATCAAGACAAATGCGCAAGAGGATTTGACTCCTCTTAGGCAAAAATGCCTAAAACCCCCCAACTAAGCCTAATTCCAAAATCTATAACATAGTTCTAAAATTCATTTGCATAAATTCTACGACTCATTTGCATAAATCCGACACACTAAACTCATCACCACGAAATCCTAGCTAGAACAATTACGACAAGGGAATGAATATAATTGATTTTCAAAGGGATTTCGGGTAGGAGGGTTTAGGGTAGATTAGTATAGAAGCCAAATATGAAATTCAACTACGAAAAAAAAAACAGAAAAACAAAGAGAAATCAAGGGATCCAAACGGCAAGGGCAAAGGAGCACTTGCCTCGCTATTACACCGAAAATTTCGCCAGCACAACTGCGCTATAGCGGACGTCCAAAAGCACGTAAAGCTTCACAAGTCCTAGAGGAAACATTGTCAAAACAATAAAACAAAAATGAACTAAAACTACACCGGATCTCAGAAAAATCTACGGTGAAATATCCAATAGATTACCTCAGAAGGAAGCTCTCGCCTAGGGAAGCATGGATCCGGCCTCGGACGGGTGATCGGAGGCGGAACTCGCCGGCGGCGGGCGGCGGAAGGGCAGCGGCTAGGGCGGTTTTTCCTTCTTTTCTTCCGATCGGGTTTCGCACAGGGAAAGACTGCAGTTTATTTTTTTTTTTACAGGAAATGGGGACCGGCTGCTTTATAAACTCACGGGAGAGGGGAAGGGTTATAAAACCTAAAAATCTTAAGTTATAATATAAATAATCTAATCTAAATCTAATCTAAATCTAACCTTAGGCTGTATAAATTAACCTTAATGCTAATATTACAATAGCCTAATATAACTTATAATCTAACATAATCTAATGCTAATTTTGACTAATAAAACTAATAACACCATATATACGTATACAAATTACAACATATACATATATACTAACTCTTAATAACTCCTAATCAACTAACTCCACTTCCCATATATATATACAAACTCACGCACATAAATTTAACCACATAACCACACAGACACGTCTAACAACACGCGCCCGCGCACACAATTTCAACTCCGCACGCACGCACACGCACGTACAAAAATACCGGCACGCATCAACCACGCGCCACGCTACACATGCGTAAATAAGTAAATACGTCATCATAAAAATGACGACTCGCTAACTAGCGTCCGCCAAAATGACGCAAAATTTAACGTCCTCGGAATCCGGCCAAACTCGCACCGTAGCTAAATACCCGTGCTACGAACACAACGGCGAAGTCGAAAACGACCTCCGACGATCAAACACTCGGGCTAACCTCGCCCGAAGCCAAAACGCGAGGATTCCCTGAAAAGCTCAGTCGGGCCTCTAAAACAAACACCGACTAGCTGGGGAACCCCGCAAACAGGCCAAACCCCTAAGAACACCTAACGAGGTACTAAAACAACGGCTCGAGTCGGAAAAATGCCAACGTAACGCCAAACGAGAATTTAAATAATCGCAGAAAATCGGGGGCGTTACAGTCACTCCCCCTAACAGAAAGTTTCGTCCCGAAACTTTACATACGCTACTTCTACTACAGAGGGAAAGTAATAAAGTACAAGTTACTCGAAAGGAAATATACCCGACAAATCAGGGGAACAAATGAGGGTGAGCCTCCCTCATAGCCTACTCTAGCTCCCAAGTCGCGCTCTCCAAATCTTGATTTTTCCAAAGAACCTTCACCATCGGAATAGACTTTGTCCGCAACACTCGATCTTGAGTATCCAAGATGCGGACCGACACCTCAACATACGAGAGGTTAGGCTCCAACTGGGGCACATCATCCAAGACTTGTCCACTGCTCCGCACACACTTTCGCAACTGGCTCACATGAAACACATTATGGACACCAGGGAAGCTGGCTGGTAGATCCAACCTATATGCAGACACACCAATACGCTCCAAAATCCTGAACGGGCCCACATATATCGGATCCAATTTCCGATTCTTGCCAAACCTCTTCACTCCTACCATCGGAGACACCTTCAATAAGACCAAATCCTCCACCGAAAACTCCCAATCGGACCTACGCCGATTGGCGTTCTTTTCATACCTCTCTTGAGCCACCCGAAGTTTCTCTCGAGTGAGCTTCACAGAAACCTCCATTTCTTCAAGTGCATCAGGACCCAACAAAGGTCTCTCACCAGCCTCGGTCCAAAACAATGGAGTTCTGCAGCGCCTCCCATACAACGCCTCGAAGGGGGCCATCTGCAGGCTCTCTTGGTAACTATTGTTGTAGGCAAACTCCATGAGCCGCAAACGCTCATCCCACGCTCCATCGTGGTCTAGGATGTAGCACCGGATCATATCCTCCACAATCTGGTTCACACGCTCAGTCTGCCCGTTGGTCTGCGGGTGGTAAGCAGTAGAATACCTCAAATCTGTCCCCAGACCCTCTTGCAAACTCCTCCAGAAGCGAGATGTATAACGCGAGTCTCGATCCGAAATGATGCTAACTGGCACGCCGTGCAATCTGACGACCTCATCCAAATATAACTCAGCTATTTTCTTCATCGGGTAATCGATCTTATAAGGCACGAAGTGCGCACACTTCGTCAGTCGGTCCACGATCACCCAAACTGAATCAAACCCTCTTGGAGATCTCGGCAAGCCCGTAATGAAATCCATCGAGATACTTTCCCACTTCCAAGTCGGGATCTCCAAAGGTGCCAACTTGCCACCCGGCCTCCCATGGTCGGCCTTCACCCGCTTGCAAGTGTAACACTCAGAAACGTACCGGGCTATATCCCCCTTCATACCATACCACCAGGCGATCTGCTTCAGATCATGATACATCTTGGTAGATCCTGGGTGGTAGGCAACACTAGATCCATGAGCCTCCTTGCATACCATTACCCTGATGTCTCCAACCGCAGGAATGCAAAACCTGCCGCGGTACTTCAAAGTACCCGAGTCATCGATAGAGAAATCCGGCAACTCCCCTCTCTCAGCTCTGAGGTACAGGTGTAGCAAGTCCGGATCCTCCTTCTAGTGCAGCCTGGTGAGTGAAATCCAAGACGGTTCTGTCACTGACAAACTGCTCTGCAAATCACAGCATCCTGCGGAGATATCCATCAATAAGAACTCCTCCACCAAACAGTCTGTGGTGAGGTTGAAGATCTTCCCCGTCTTCCGGCTCAAGGCGTCGGCCACCACATTGGCCTTGCCCGGATGATATTGGATCTCAACGTCGTAATCAGCCACATACTTTAGCCACCGCCGCTGACGCAGATTCAGCTCCTTTTGTGTAAACACGTACTTCAGGCTCTTGTGATCTGTGAAAATCTTGCACTGAGCTCCATAGAGTAGGTGTCTCCACAACTTCAAGGCAAAAATCACCGCTGCGAACTCGAGGTCGTGCGTAGGGTAATTTCGCTCGTGAGTCTTCAACTGCCGTGACCCATACGCGATCACCCTCCCCTCCTGCATCAACACGCCACCGAGCCCGACATGCGAGGCATCCACATAAACATCGTAATCCTTGCCCTCCGCAGTCAATGTCAACACAGGGGCAGAACATAACCTGCTCTTCAGCTCCAGAAAAGCCTCCTCACACTTATCACTCCAAATGAACGCCACATGCTTCTGTGTCAGCTTAGTCAAGGGCGCTGCCAAGGTAGAAAAGCCCTCCACGAACCTTCTATAATAGCCGGCCAACCCCAAGAAGCTCCTGATCTCCTTGGGTGTGCTCGGTCTATGCCAATCCATCACTGCAGAAATCTTCTCCGGATCCACTGAAATACCATCCTTGTTCACTACATGACCCAGGAAGGAAACCTGAGGCAACCAAAACTCACATTTGCTCAGCTTGGTGTACAACTGATGATCCCTCAATGCGGATAACACCAACCGCAAGTGCTGATCATGCTCCGCAGCATTCCGAGAGTAGATCAGCACGTCGTCAATGAATATGACGACAAACTTATCCAGAAAGTCCTTGAACACCCGGTTCATCATGTCCATGAATGCTGAAGGCGCATTGGTCAGCCCAAACGACATGACCAAGAATTCGAAATGCCCATGCCTCGATCGGAAAGCCGTCCGTGGAATGTCTGACTCCCGAATCCTGAGCTGATGATAGCCCGATCGAAGGTCTATCTTGGAGAATACTGCACTCCCACGCAACTGATTGAATAAGTCGTCGATTCTGGGCAGTGGATACCTGTTCTTGATGGTCACTTTGTTCAACTCTCTATAGTCGATACAAAGGCGCATCGAACCATCCTTCTTCTTTATAAAGAGAACCGGAGCACCCCAGGGCGACGAGCTCTGCCTTATGAAGCCCTTCGCCAATAACTCATCTAGCTGGGTACGAAGCTCCTCCAGCTCTCGCGGGGCCATCCGATACGGCGCCTTGGCAATGGGACGCGTACCGGGCTCCAAATCAATCACGAACTCAACATCTCTGTCTGGAGGAAGACCGGGAAGATTGCTAGGAAACACGTCGGAAAACTCCCGTGCAACAGGAATCTCATCCAAAAGCGGCACACTGCTAACAGTCCCCAGCACCGAGACTAAGCAAGCAAAACAGTCAGCACAAAATAACCTCTGAGCACATATCGCAGAAATCGCCGGAGAGCCCTGACGTGAATCACTGTAAATACTCCCAGGCTGACCGCTGTCCTTCCTGAAATCCAAGCGCTTTCCCCTGCACTGGATCACTGCATCATATCGGGACAACCAGTCCATACCCAGGATGACGTCGAAATCCTCCAAGTCTATAACCTTTAGATCTGCCTTGGCCAGAAAATCCCCCAACAAAATAGGACAGTCCAGAACGCCCTGATCCGATATCACGGAATCGCCCGAGGGGAATTTGACGCAAAAGGCATTACCAACACGATCAAGAACCCACCGGCACCGCTCGACAAAGGCCCTAGCCACAAAGGAGTGGGTAGCACCTGAGTCAAAAAGAACGCGCGCCCAGCGGTTCCTTACCTTAAAACTCCCTATACACAAAAAAAATAAAATAAAATATATTTTGCACAAGCAATCTAAGAAAACCACACAATAGCAACACCAAAACTTCTACCGAATTGAAGAGACAAGCGAGAAGGTTTACCTGAAATGACCTGCGTCGAAGTCTCAGCCTCCGCTGAAGATACCACATTAAGCTTCCCTTTACCCTTGTCCACCGGCTGAGGCGGAGGTAACGCCTGAAGTGGGACTGCATGAAGAGCGGACTGAACCTGAGGACATCTCGCCTTTATATGGCCCTTCTGACCACACTGAAAGCAGGCTCGATCCTTGGACCAGCTCTGAGCAGCATCATGCCCGGGTCGCTTGCAAATAGGGCAAGGAACATCCCTCCTAGGAGCACCCTGAATAGCATGCACATGTTCCTTCTTTTGAGCCTTTGCCCTCTTGTAACACCTCTCCACAGTATGGCCCGACTGGCCACAGAAACTACAGACCATCTTGCTCTTCTTCCCAGAAGCAGCACCAAGTACCAGGGAGTTCTTCTCTTCAGCAGTCTTCCTCTTTTCATTCCGCACTAACTGGCCTCTGTTCTTCGCAGTCTCTATCGCCTCCACCTTCAGAGCAGCTTCCACTACTCCCGCATAAGTAACTGCGCCGTGAGCAACCGCAAGCTGCTGGACATCGCTCCTGAGGCCACCCAGAAAACGCTTTGCTCTGTCCTCCTCAGTAGCAACCAAACTCGGAGCAAATCGACTGAGCTTGCTAAACTCAATCTCGTACTCGTTGATGGTGAGCTGACGCTGTTTCAGATGAAGAAAGTTGTTCATCAACCTGTCTCGCTCCACTACCGGTAGAAACTTCCTCATCAGCAACTCCTTGAAAGAACTCCAGGAACATCCTCCGACCATGCCTTCCTTCTCTCTTAACCACCAGGTCTTCGCCAAACCCTTCAGCTGATAAACGCCCAGCATCACCTTCTGATCATCTGAGATACCTGAATAGTGAAGCATCTCCTCCATAGTGATCAGCCAGTCGTCCAACACCATGAAATCCGCCTTCCCATCGTAAGTGGGAGGGCTCAGCCTCTGGAACTGGGAGATGAAAGCGATCCTGGGGGGCACCACCACTGGAGGCACGAGAGGAGCAAGAGGGGCAGGAGGGGCTAGAACAGCTGCACCCACGGCGGGGTCCTGAACTCCCGGAGTCTGACCCGCCGCTCCGGATAAAAAGGACTACATCTGGGCCCGCAACTCCACCACCTGCCTTGATAAGGCCTCGTTGCTCTGCCTCAGACTTTCCACCATCGCATCACTTTGAGCACCGGAGGACTCACCCTCAGACTGGGGAGTCGACCTCGTCACTCTACGCTTCAGCGGCATACTATAAGGAAAATTAAAACAGAACAAACGATTAGAACTTAGCTAAACTCCTAGGATTAGACAAAAGGTACAGACAATACATACATAAATATGATCTTCTACTGCTATACTTGCTCTGGGATTTTATTTTATTAAATACAAAAGTAATGTTATGCTTAGCCTAAGACGGTTCACCACCATCACTCTAACTCTTGTGCCTAGATCGGGAATGCATGAATTTATATTCTTTTTGACTCAAAAATTATGTGTGAACACATGTCATCCTGCAAGCCTTTAGCTTGGCGCGTTGTGCTTATGTAATGTTATGCTATGCATGATTATGCTATGCATTCTAAAAAGGCCCTAATGCATGCCATGGCGGTGTACACATGAAAATGTTATGCATCCCATAATACATAACATTCTCATGCAACGAAAAAGAAAACGTGCTAGTCGCATCCATGCGGTGAGGTTATGCACCCCATAATACATAACCCCGCATGTTGCCCCTATGGTGGATCCATATACAAACACATATTATGCATTTCATATTACATAATATGCCCCGTATACTTCATGTTATGCTATGAGTGTAGTGCAGTGTTCGTGCTTCAGCCAAGACGTGCTGATGACATGTCGGTGTGTGTATGATATGACTCTAAACATCTAATACAAACAAGGAAAGGTCGCCCGACTAACTTGTCGAGCAACCTCCCTCTGATACCAACTGTCACAACCCGCATTTTTCTCACCATTTAAATAAATCAGAGCAAGAGAAAACTACGAGCTGTGATGCCACGTCGAGCAGGGGATAACTGCCGACGCTCAGGCAACACTCTAAACCTTCAAATCATAAGTTAGAATGATTATAAAACTGGTTCAATTAATTAGCCGTATCCCTCGGCTCAGTGGATCAGATAGTCCACGGTTTGAAAACTATTTTTATACGTAGCGGAAAAATACTTCATTTATGTTGACATCCTTAAATGAGCGCATAAGTGTCCTAAGAGGACAACTTACGCTATGCAAGACCCTAGATCTCAATTTATAGTACTTATAAGAAAACGATCTTTTTACGCTTTTGGAAAGTAATGTTTGAGCTTTTTATAAAACATGCTGATCATGTAATACATATAGTAATTATTATAGGTTTTAAAGTAACTATCAACCTAGCATAAAACATTTCCAGAGCAAATAGACTATCTCCCAAAAAGGGTAGCAGTAAGAAGAAAAGCATATCTAGTACAAAAAGGTAAAACTACCAGGGCACCAACAGCTGACACGAACCCACTGGCAAGTATGTATGTCTGTAGAAAATACAGTAAAACTACCTCACTAGAAGAACAGGAGGGTCTCCAAAGGCTGAGAGATCTCCAACAGCACCACAGCACTAGCCACCTACTGGCTACTATCCAGAACCTGAGGCATTCAGAAGGTAGAATACCTCAGCAAGGAAAAGAATACAAGAGCTATCAAGAAAGTGTAGTAAACAAGAAAAACAAGGGAATGTAAGAAAAGGCAACTAAAACTGAAGCAAACCATGCTCAAGGCAAGGTAAAAGCAAACCTGCACCAAGTGCGAGAAAACAACAACTACCCTGCTAAAAACCTGCAGAGTCAACAAGGCGAACATGCCAAAAAAAAAATGTGCTGCAACAACTAAGGAAGAAACACCTAACATCCTAAATTGTGAGATATGGCAGTAGCAAAAAAACAAGAAACTTGGAACCGGATTGGAGGCGTACTCAACCCCCGACCACTATTTCCAAGACAAAAATGCTCAAGGGTTGACATGTGAAAGCGCTGCGGACCCCTCTCTCACTTGCCCAGAAACTACTCGGGTCAAGGTAAAAAGTGCGGTCACGGCTAAGTCACACAACACAACCCCTATTAAAAGCCTTCCACCACCACTACTAACCACAACCCACGATTCGGCCTTCGGAAAACAACAGCTGACAAAGGACCTTCGAACACGAGACATTCACTCGGAAAAGAAAGCAAAGCTAGGGGAAACATTGTTGCGATTACGCAACGCCACAACGAGTGAGTACTCCCACTCGACATTACGACCAACGCATGAGCACCGACATCAGGGCGCACGATCACAGACGCGCGACCATAGGTCATGCGTGCTCACCTACACCCAAACATATAAATCAAGACAAATGCGCAAGAGGATTTGACTCCTCTTAGGCAAAAATGCCTAAAACCCCCCAACTAAGCCTAATTCCAAAATCTATAACATAGTTCTAAAATTCATTTGCATAAATTCTACGACTCATTTGCATAAATCCGACACACTAAACTCATCACCACGAAATCCTAGCTAGAACAATTACGACAAGGGAATGAATATAATTGATTTTCAAAGGGATTTTGGGTAGGAGGGTTTAGGGTAGATTAGTATAGAAGCCAAATATGAAATTCAACTACGAAAAAAAAATAGAAAAACAAAGAGAAATCAAGGGATCCAAACGGCAAGGGCAAAGGAGCACTTGACTCGCTATTACACCGAAAATTTCGCCAGCACAACTGCGCTATAGCGGACGTCCAAAAGCACGTAAAGCTTCACAAGTCCTAGAGGAAACATTGTCAAAACAATAAAACAAAAACGAACTAAAACTACACCGGATCTCAGAAAAATCTACGGTGAAATATCCAATAGATTACCTCAGAAGGAAGCTCTCGCCTAGGGAAGCATGGATCCGGCCTCGGACGGGTGATCGGAGGCGGAACTCGCCGGCGGCGGGCGGCGGAAGGGCAGCGGCTAGGGCGGTTTTTCCTTCTTTTCTTCCGATCGGGTTTCGCACAGGGAAAGACTGCAGTTTATTTTTTTTTTACAGGAAATGGGGACCGGCTGCTTTATAAACTCACGGGAGAGGGGAAGGGTTATAAAACCTAAAAATCTTAAGTTATAATATAAATAATCTAATCTAAATCTAATCTAAATCTAACCTTAGGCTGTATAAATTAACCTTTATGCTAATATTACAATAGCCTAATATAACTTATAATCTAACATAATCTAATGCTAATTTTGACTAATAAAACTAATAACACCATATATACGTATACAAATTACAACATATACATATATACTAACTCTTAATAACTCCTAATCAACTAACTCCACTTCCCATATATATATACAAACTCACGCACATAAATTTAACCACATAACCACACAGACACGTCTAACAACACGCGCCCGTGCACACAATTTCAACTCCGCACGCACGCACACGCACGTACAAAAATACCGGCACGCATAAACCACGTGCCACACTACATATGCGTAAATAAGTAAATACGTCATCATAAAAATGACGACTCGCTAACTAGCGTCCGCCAAAATGACGCAAAATTTAACGTCCTCGGAATCCGGCAAAACTCGCACCGTAGCTAAATACCCGTGCTACGAACACAACGGCGAAGTCGAAAATGACCTCCGACGATCAAACACTCGGGCTAACCTCGCCCGAAGCCAAAACGCGAGGATTCCCTGAAAAGCTCAGTCGGGCCTCTAAAACAAACACCGACTAGCTGGGGAACCCCGCAAACAGGCCAAACCCCTAAGAACACCTAACGAGGTACTAAAACAACGGATCGAGTCGGAAAAATGCCAACGTAATGCCAAACGAGAATTTAAATAATCGCAGAAAATCGGGGGCGTTACAAGAGTTGCCAGATTTTGCTATCGATGATGCGGGTACTTTGAAGTACCGCGGCAGGTTTTGCATCCCCGCCGTTGGGGATATTAGAGGTATGATTTGCAGCAAGGCTCATGGTTGCAGCGTTGCCTACCATCCAGGATCTATGAAGATGTACCGTGACTTAAGGCAAATTGCCTGGTGGTATGGTATGAAAGGAGATATAGCTCGATTTGTTGCTGAGTGCCACACTTGCAAGCGCGTGAAGGCCGATCATGGAAGGCCTGGTGGCAAGCTGACCCCGTTAGAGATCCCGACTTGGAAGTGGGAGAGTATATCTATGGACTTCATTACGGGTTTGCCAAAATCCCCGAGAGGATTTGATTCTGTTTGGGTTATAGTGGATAGATTGACGAAGTGTGCTCACTTCGTGCCTTATAAGATTGATTACCCGATGAAGAAGATAGCGGAGTTGTACTTGAATGAAGTCATCCGACTCCACGGTGTGCCGGTTAGCATCATTTCTGATCGAGACTCCCGGTTTACTTCTCGTTTTTGGCAGAGTCTGCAGGAGGGTTTGGGTACGGATCTGAGGTATTCTACTGCGTACCACCCTCAGACCAATAGGTAGACGGAGCGGGTCAATCAGATTATTGAGGATATGATCCAGTGCTATATTTTAGACCACAGTGGAGCGTGGGATGAGTGTCTGCGACTCATGGAATTTGCTTACAATAACAGTTATCAGGAAAGCTTGCAGATGGCTCCGTTCGAAGCTTTGTATGGGAGGCGCTGTAGGACTCCGTTGTTTTGGGCCGAGGCTGGTGAGAGGCCGTTGTTGGGTCCTGATGCGCTGGAGGATAAGGAAGTCGCCGTGAAACTTATTCGGGAGAAGCTTCGTATAGCTCGGGAGAGGTATGAAAAGAACGCCAATCGGCGTAGGTCTGCTTTGGAGTTTTTAGTAGGGGATCATGTATACCTCAAGGTTTCTCCAATGGTTGGTGTGAAGAGATTTGGTAAAAATCGGAAATTGGACCCAAGGTATGTGGGCCCGTTCGAGATTTTGGAGCGGATTGGTGTGTCTACATATAGAATGGATTTGCCAGCGAACTTCCCTGGTGTTCATAATGTTTCTCATGTTAGCCAATTGCGGAAGTGTGTGCGCAGCAGTGGACAAATCTTGGATGTTGTGCCCCAGTTGGAGCCCAACCTCTCTTTTGTTGAGGTGCCAGTTCGTATTTTGGATACTCAGGAGCGTGTGCTGCGAAAGAAGTCCATACCGATAGTGAAAGTTCTATGGAAAAATCAGGAATTGGAGAGCGCGACTTGGGAGCTAGAGTCGGCCATGAGGAGGGCGTACCCTCACCTGTTTCACTGATTTGATCGGTATGTTTTCCTTTGTAACTTCTGTTTTTTACTTTTCCTTCTTTAGTAGGAGGGTTGTGCGTAAAGTTTCGGGACGAAACTTTCTTTCAGGGGGAGTGACTGTAACGCCCCGTTTTTTCAGCGATTATTTTTATTCTCGTTTGGCGTTACGATGACGCGTTTCCGTGGCTTGTGCCATTTGTGGAGTGTGGTTTAGCTCCTTAGAACTGAGTGCCCTATTCTGTAGCCTGTTGGCAAGATCTCCCTAGCAAGCCGAGTCGTTTTGGGTGACCCGGTGTGGCCTCTCGGGGGGATGTTGGTGTTTGGCTTTATTTGGGTATAACTCAAGTTCTGTTCGTCGAAAATTAATTTCGACTTCGCCGTTGTGTTTGTAGCGTGGATATTTAGCTACGGTGCGAATTTCGTCGAATTCCGAGGTAGTTCGGTTTTCGCGTCGTTTTGGTGCTTTATGTAATTTTGTAATTAATTATATTATTATATATTATATATATATATATATATATATATATAAGCATTAGGTTAGAATTAGAGAAAGAGCCGCTCATATTCTCCAAAATTTGGAAACCGCCGGTCCTGTACGAGAGAAACGGAGAAACCGCCTACCCTTCCCTTCGGACGCCGATTCTAGGAGCGTTTGTGGACGGAATTCGATTCCGAGAGTGGATTCGGATTGCTCTCGTCTAGACCTTCATTCCTACGGTAAGAAATTCGATTTTTGTGGAGTTTTGGGAGGTTTGGAATTTTCGGTTTTGGAGTTTTCCGCCATTAATGGCCGAGTGTTTGTTCTAGGTGTTGCGACCGTTTTGATCCGTGCGAAGAGGAGGAAAGCAGTCCAAAGCTTCGCTGTGATTTGAGGCAAGTGGTATTCTTGCCCTTGCCAAGTTTTTTTTCGATTTTACTTGCTGAAATTGAAATCCCGGTTAGCCCAGGTTAGAGGTCTTGTTGTTCTCATTTCTTGCTAACTATAGGGCTTAGTTCTTCCTACTGAAACCCCCCTATTTTGTGATGATTGGAATCCAAATTGTCGGCGTGGAGCCGTTGTTTTCCTTTACTCTGATTGTTGCTCTGGTTCGGGTGTAGCCGAGAGGGAGAGTTAGGAGGGGGTGTGGTTGCCGATTTTCATTAAGGTATTACTCGAATGATTAGGCATAGTTTGTATAGTAGTGGTGCGCGACGTTGGTAGTTTCCTGCTGCTACAGCAGTTGTGTGAGTCGTGTGCGCGTTCCGGTGTCGTTCGGGAAATTCCAAACGGTACAGGTTAGCCGCGCACGGTCGTTAACCGTTAGGGCGCACGACCATTGGTCGTGTGCCTCTGTTTGTGCGCATATAACTTTCAGTTTCCAAAGTTCTGTCTCGGAGATCGCACGAGCGCTGGCAAGCAGTGCGCACGACCACTGATCGTGCATCACTGATCGTGCGCTGACGCTAAGTTTTCTCTGGTTTTCCAGGTTCGCTTCGCACGATCATCAGCCGATGAGTGCGCACGACCACTGATCGTGCGTCACTGATCGTGCGCTCTGTATATTTTCTTTTGCTAGGCGAATTTAGCTGGTTTCGAGTGCGGGAATTTAGATACTCAAGTGACAGGCAACTACTTGAGTTCTGGATCTTCTGCCTTGGTCATTCGATCGTCGAGCTCCGTATTCTTTAGCGGGTTTGTTGGTAGTGACTTTATTTTGGCGGCGAGTGAGGCTGCTCACTCAACGCCAAAGTTTAGGTAGGCACTGAGTGGGTTTCACTGAGTCATGTTGGTTATTTCAACACTCTTCCTTTACCTTGCGTTTCCGAGTGGATTTCCAGTTGTATTCCTGGGTTTTTCCTTGTCGGCCGTTTTCTTTATTGTCCTAGAGGCCGAATCGTTCGTGGTTAGTAGTGGTGGTTGTAGCTCTTTATGGGGGTGGAGTTGTGTGATATAGCCAAGGCCACCCATGTTTTTCTTGCAGGTACGGGCTGGGCATGTCGGGTGGAAGGTCCCTTGTGTTTTCACGTGTTGACCCTCGAGCTTTTGAATTGGGCATGGTGGAACTGCGTTTGCCTTCGATCCGGTTCCTCGTTGTTGTTTTTGCTACTATCACTTCCCACAGTTTCTTCTTTGGTAGTGCAGCATTCTGGCTCTTGGCAGCCTAGTAGGCCCTGCAGGATGTGGTTCCTGGGCTGGGTCGTTGCTGTTTCTTTGCACGTTGTGCATTTATTGTGGTCCTGTTTTGGACAGTTGTGACTCTTTCTACTGCATGTTTTTCTAGTACTTTTCCCCTTTTGGTTGACTCTTTCATGCAGTTTTACTTTGTTTAGCTTGCTAAGGTATTCTGTTTTCTTTTGGAATACCCCAGGTTCTGAGCCGTAGCCAGTTGGGTGGCTAGTTTGCAGTGGTGGTGTTGGTGGTCTCTTGGACTTTGGAGTTCTGTTTACCTTGTTAGTGAGGTTGTTTTCAGTACTTTCTTACAGACATATATTTGTGCTAGTGGGTTCGTGTCAGGTTGTTGGCACCCACTGGTAGTTTTTACCTTGTACTAGATATATACTATTGCTGCTACCATTTTCTGGAGATAGTCTACTTGCTCTGAGAAGGTTTTATGCTAGGTTGCTAGTTATTTTTAAACTATAATTATTATTATAAATAAAGCTCATGATCAGCATGTTTTATAAGACGTATTCACTATTTTCCAAATCACGTATAAAGACCGCTTTCTTATATATTATATAAATTAAATGTAGGGTCTTGCATAGCATGAGTGGTTCTCTTGGAACCCTTATGCGCTCCTTAGGATGTTAAACCTAAATAAAGTATTTTTCCGCAGCGTATAAATATAGTTTTTCTTTTGTGGACTAGGTGATCCACTGAGCCGAGGGATACGGTCTCTAAAATATAACTGATTTTTCTTTCATTAAGTGGGTAGTTGGTTTTGCCTGAGCGTTAGTAGTTATCCCCTGCTTGACGTGGCATCACGACGCGTGTTTTCTCTTACTCTGATAATTCTTAATTCGGAGAAAATGCGGGTTGTGACAGTTGGTATCAGAGGGAGGTTGCTTGACAAGTTAGTTGAGCAACCTTCCTTTGTTCGCTTATTAGTAGTTCAGTATCATGTCATTCACACACCGATATGTCATCAGCACGTCTTGGCAAAAGCACGAACACTACACTCATAGCATAACATGAAGTATACGGGGCATATTATGTAGTATGAGATGCATAATATGTGTTCGTATATGGATCCACCATAGGGGCAATATGTGAGGGTTATGTAGTATGTGATGCATAACCTCACCACATAGCTGCGACTAGCACGTTTTCTTTTTCATTGCACGAGAATGTTATGTAGTATGGGATGCATAACATTTTCATGCGTACGCCGCTCATAACATGCATTAGGGCCTTTTTTTTAGAATGCATAGCACAATCATGCATATCATATCATTGCATAAGCACAACGCGCCGAGCTAAAGATTTGCAGGATGACATATGTACACACATGAGTTTTCAAATTAACATAAGTTCATGCATCCGATCTAGGCACAAGAGTTAGTAAGGTGGTGGTTAACCATCCTAGGTTAGGGCATATCATCTAATTTTTGTGAAGAAGATAAACTCTCAGAGCAAGTTTAGCAGCTTTAAGTCTATATCTACATATGTATTGTCTGTACTGGTAATCGGTTCTAGTCGTTGGTTTTGGATCTGATTTGCGTTGTAATGATTTTTTAGAATGGCTAGGCGTCCTGCGACTCGATCGACTCCCCTGTCTGAGGGTGAGTCATCTGGGGCTCAGAATGATGCGGTGATCGAGAGTCTGCGTCTGAGTAGCGAAGCTATGGGCAGGCAGTTGGAGGAGGTGCAAGCCCAGATTCAGTCCTTGGTGGCTGTTGTGGCAGGTCAGGCTCAGGGTGCGCAAGTTCCTGCTGGGGGGTTAGCTGTTCCTCCTCCTCCTGCACCCTTGAGACCTCCAGTGGTGGTGCTAGCAGAGATGGCCTTCATCTCGCAGTTTTAGAGGCTGAGCCCTCCCACTTATGATGGGAAGGCAGATTTCATGGTGATAGACGACTGAATGATCTCCATGGAGGAGATGTTCTCGTACTCAGGGATTGCAGATGATCAGAGGGTGACGATAGCCGCCTATCAGCTTAAAGGTTTGGCTAAGAGTTGGTGGCTGAGAGAGAAGGAGAGCCTGGTAGCCGGATGCTCTTGGGAAGTGTTCAAGGAGATGCTGTTGAGGAAGTTCTTACCCTCAGTCGAGCGTGACCGCCTTATGAACGACTTCCTCCATCTGAAGCAAAGGCAACTCACGGTGGGTGAGTATGAGATAGAGTTCAGCAAGTTGAGCCGTTTTGCCCCTGGATTGGTCAGCGTTGAGGCTGATCGAGTTAAGCGATTTCTCGGTGGTTTGAGGAGTGAGGTGCAGCAGTTGGCCAGTGCTTATGGGTCAGTGACTTATGCTGGAGTTGTAGAGGCTGCTCTTAAGGTTGAGTCCATTGAGACGGCGAAGAGCATAGGCCAGCAGTTGAAGAAGGATAAGAGGAAGTTGGTAGAGGAGAAGAAACCCCTGGTACCCGATGCTGTTCCGGGAAAGAGGAGCAGGGTGGTGTGCAGTTTTTGTGGCCGGTCAGGCCATCCTGTCGAGAGGTGTTTCAAGAAGGTGGCAGCTCTGAAGAAGGAGCAGGTTCATGCTATTCAGGGTGCTCCTAGGAGAGATGTCTCCTGTTCAGTTTGCAAGCGATCCGGCCATGATGCGGCCCAGTGTTGGACCAAGGATAAAGTCTGCTTTCAGTGTGGGCAGAAGGGACACATCAAGTCGAGGTGTCCTCTGTTTCAGCCAGCTCTTCCTGCAGTTTCGTTACAGGCTTTACCTCCACCTCAGTGTGTGGACAAGGGAAAAGGGAAGCTGAACGTGATTTCTTCCGAGGAGGCTCAGACTTCGACCCAGGTGATCTCAGGTTAGTTGTTTGTTGTTTTTTTTCTAGCCTGGTAGTTTAGTTGCTAGATTATTTGCGGTACTGTTGTGCTAGTTCCTTAGCTTTGTGTGTTCCTATAGGGAAATTTAAGGTGAAGAACCGCTGGGCGCGTGTTCTGTTTGACTCCGGCGCTACCCACTCGTTCGTGGCTAGAGCCTTTGTGGAGCGTCATCGGTTGTCTCTAGATCGTGTTCGGGATTCCTTCCGTGTCAAGTTTCCCTCTGGTGAATCTGTGTTGTCAGATTTGGGTATTTTGGATTGCCCGGTTTTGTTGGGGGATTTTCTTGCGAAGGCGGACCTGAAGATGATTGATCTAGAGGACTTCAATGTCATTTTGGGCATGGACTGGCTCTCTCGGTATGATGCGGTCATTCAGTGCAAAGGAAAGCGCTTGGACTTCATCAGGGACGACGGTCAGCCCGGCAGCGTGTATGCTGATCCGTGTCAGGATTCTCCTGTTCTCTCTGCGGTATTTGTTCAGAGATTGTTTCTTTCTGATTGTTGTGTTTGTTTAGTCTCGGCGGTTGGAACCGTTGTTAGCGTGCCATGCTTGGAGGAGATTCCTATTGTTCGTGGTTTCGCCGATGTTTTTCCTGATGGTCTTCCTGGTATCCCTCCTGAACGGGATGTGGAGTTTGTTATTGATTTGGAGCCGGGTACGCGTCCTATTGCTAAGGCGCCGTACCGGATGGCCCCTCGTGAGTTAGAGGAGTTGCGAATTCAGTTAGATGAGTTGTTGGCTAAAGGTTTTATCAGGCAGAGTTCGTCGCCTTGGGGTGCTCCTGTTTTGTTTGTAAAGAAGAAAGATGGGTCGATGCGGCTTTGCATCGACTATAGAGAATTGAACAAGGTCACTATTAAGAACAGGTACCCTCTGCCGAGGATCGATGATTTATTTGACCAGTTGCGTGGTAGCACGGTGTTCTCCAAGATCGATCTTCGTTCGGGCTATCATCAGCTCAGGATGCGTGAGGCAGATATTCCACGGACTGCGTTTAGGTCGAGGCATGGACACTTTGAGTTTTTGGTGATGTCGTTCGGTTTGACCAACGCACCATCAGCTTTCATGGACATGATGAATCGGGTATTCAAGGATTTCCTAGACAAGTTCATGGTGGTCTTCATTGATGACGTGTTGGTTTATTCTCGCAGTGCTGAGGAGCATGAGCAGCATCTGCGCTTGGTCCTATCAGAGTTGAGGAACCACAAGTTATTCGCCAAGTTGAGCAAGTGCGAATTTTGGTTGCCTCAGGTTTCTTTTCTAGGCCACGTGGTGAACAAGGATGGGATCTCGGTTGACCCAGAAAATATTGCAGCAGTGATGGATTGGAGTAGGCCGAATACTCCTAAGGAGATCAGAAGTTTCTTAGGGTTGGCTGGCTATTACAGGAGATTCGTGGAGGGTTTCTCTTCTCTAGCCGCACCTTTGACCAAGCTGACTCAGAAGAATGTGGCTTTTGTTTGGAGCGAGAAGTGCGAAGAAGCTTTTCTGGAGCTAAAGAAGAGATTGTGCACTGCTCCCGTTCTGACCCTTCCTACTGAGGGCGTGGATTATGATGTGTATGTGGATGCTTCGCATATAGGACTGGGATGCATATTAATGCAGGATGGAAAAGTAATCGCTTATGGGTCAAGGCAGCTGAAGACTCATGAGAAGAATTATCCTACGCATGACCTTGAGTTTGCAGCAGTTATCTATGCGTTGGAGTTGTGGAGACACTTACTTTATGGGGCTCAGTGCAAGATTTTTACTGACCATAAGAGCCTGAAGTACGTGTTCACGCAGAAGGAGTTGAATCTGCGTCAGCGGCGGTGGCTTGAGTATGTGGCGGATTATGACGTAGAAATCCAGTATCATCCGGGCAAGGCCAATGTGGTGGCCGACGCCCTGAGCCGAAAGACGGGAAAGATCTTTAACCTCTCCGCCGATCGGTTAGTTGAGGAGTTCCTCCTTATGGATATTTCAGTGGGATGCTGTGGTTTGCAGAGTAGTTTGTCAGTGGCAGAGCCGTCCTGGATTTCTTTGACTAGACTGCACCAGAAGGACGATCCGAATCTGTTGCACCTTTTTACCAGGACAGAGAAGGGAGAGTTGCCAGATTTTGCTATCGATGATGCGGGTACTTTGAAGTACCGTGGCAGGTTTTGCATCCCCGCCGTTGGGGATATTAGAGGTATGATTTGCAGTGAGGCTCATGGTTCCAGCGTTGCCTACCATCCAGGATCTACGAAGATGTACCGTGACTTAAGGCAAATTGCCTGGTGGTATGGTATGAAAGGAGATATAGCCCGATTTGTTGCTGAGTGCCACACTTGCAAGCGCGTGAAGGCCGATCATGGAAGGCCTGGTGGTAAGCTGACCCCGTTAGAGATCCCGACTTGGAAGTGGGAGAGTATATCTATGGACTTCATTACGGGTTTGCCAAAATCCCCGAGAGGATTTGATTCTGTTTGGGTTATAGTGGATAGATTGACGAAGTGTGCTCACTTCGTGCCTTATAAGATTGATTACCCGATGAAGAAGATAGCGGAGTTGTACTTGAATGAAGTCATCCGACTCCACGGTGTGCCGGTTAGCATCATTTCTGATCGAGACTCCCGGTTTACTTCTCGTTTTTGGCAGAGTCTGCAGGAGGGTTTGGGTACGGATCTGAGGTATTCTACTGCGTACCACCCTCAGACCAATGGGCAGACGGAGCGGGTCAATCAGATTATTGAGGATATGATCCAGTGCTATATTTTAGACCACGGTGGAGCGTGGGATGAGCGTCTGCGACTCATGGAATTTGCTTACAATAACAGTTATCAGGAAAGCTTGCAGATGGCTCCGTTCGAAGCTTTGTATGGGAGGCACTGTAGGACTCCGTTGTTTTGGGCCGAGGCTGGTGAGAGGCCGTTGTTGGGTCCTGATGCGCTGGAGGATAAGGAAGTCGTCGTGAAACTTATTCGGGAGAAGCTTCGTATAGCTCGGGAGAGGTATGAAAAGAACGCTAATCGGCGTAGGTCTGCTTTGTTATTTTTAGTAGGGGATCATGTATACCTCAAGGTTTCTCCAATGGTTGGTGTGAAGAGATTTGGTAAAAATCGGAAATTGGACCCAAGGTATGTGGGCCCGTTCGAGATTTTGGAGCGGATTGGTGTGTCTGCATATAGAATGGATTTGCCAGCGAACTTCCCTGGTGTTCATAATGTTTTTCATGTTATCCAATTGCGGAAGTGTGTGCGCAGCAGTGGATAACTCTTGGATGTTGTGCCCCAGTTGGAGCCCAACCTCTCTTTTGTTGAGGTGCCAGTTCGTATTTTGGATACTCAGGAGCGTGTGCTGCGAAAGAAGTCCATACCGATGGTGAAAGTTCTATGGAAAAATCAGGAATTGGAGAGCGCGACTTGGGAGCTAGAGTCGGCCATGAGGAGGGCGTACCCTCACTTGTTTCACTGATTTGATCGGTATGTTTCCCTTTGTAACTTCTGTTTGTTAATTTTCCTTCTTTAGTCGGAGGGTTGTGCGTAAAGTTTCGGGACGAAACTTTCTTTTAGGGGGAGTGACTGTAACGCCCCGTTTTTTCAGCGATTATTTTTATTCTCGTTTGGCGTTACGATGACGCATTTCCGTGGCTTGTGCCATTTGTGGAGTGTGGTTTAGCTCCTTAGAACTGAGTGCCCTATTCTGTAGCCTGTTGGCAAGATCTCCCTAGCAAGCCGAGTCGTTTTGGGTGACCCGGTGTGGCCTCTCGGGGGGATGTTGGTGTTTGGCTTTATTTGGGTATAACTCGAGTTCTGTTCGTCGAAAATTAATTTCGACTTCGCCGTTGTGTTCGTAGCGGGGATATTTAGCTACAGTGCGAATTTCGTCGAATTCCGAGGTAGTTCGGTTTTCACGTCGTTTTGGTGCTTTATGTAATTTTGTAATTAATTATATTATTATATATTAATATATATATATATAAGCATTAGGTTAGAATTAGAGAAAGAGCCGCTCATATTCTCCAAAATTTGGAAACCGCCGGTCCTGTACGAGAGAAACGGAGAAACCGCCTACCCTTCCCTTCGTACGCCGATTCCCGGAGCATTTGTGGATGGAATTTGATTCCGAGAGTGGATTCGGATTGCTCTCGTCTAGACCTTCATTCCTACGGTAAGAAATTCGATTTTCGTGGAGTTTTGGGAGGTTTGGAATTTTCAGTTTTGGAGTTTTCCGCCATTAATGGCCGAGTGTTTGTTCTAGGTGTTGCGGCCGTTTTGATCCGTGCGAAGAGGAGGAAAGCAGTCCAAAGCTTCGCTGTGATTTGAGGCAAGTGGTATTCTTGCCCTTGCCAAGTTTTTTTTCGATTTTACTTGCTGAAATTGAAATCCCGGTTAGCCCAGGTTAGAGGCCTTGTTGTTCTCATTTCTTGCTAACTATAGGGCTTAGTTCTTCCTACTGAAACCCCCCCTATTTTGTGATGATTGGAATCCAAATTGTCGGCGTGGAGCCGTTGTTTTCCTTTACTCTGATTGTTGCTCTGGTTCGGGTGTAGCCGAGAGGGAGAGTTAGGAGGGGGTGTGGTTGCCGATTTTCGTTAAGGTATTACTCGAATGATTAGGCATAGTTTGTATAGTAGTGGTGCGCGACGTTGGTAGTTTCCTGCTGCTACTGCAGTTGCGTGAGTCGTGTGCGCGTTCCGGTGTCGTTCGGGAAATTCCAAACGGTACAGGTTAGCCGCGCACGGTCGTTAACCGTTAGGGCGCACGACCACTGGTCGTGTGCCTCTGTTCGTGCGCATATAACTTTCAGTTTCCAAAGTTCTGTCTCGGAGATCGCACGAGCGCTGGCAAGCAGTGCGCACGACCACTGATCGTGCGTCACTGATCGTGCGCTGACGCTAAGTTTTCTCTGGTTTTCCAGGTTCGCTTCGCACGATCATCAGCCGATGAGTGCGCACGACCGCTGATCGTGCGTCACTGATCGTGCGCTCTGTATATTTTCTTTTGCTAGGCGAATTTAGCTGGTTTCGAGTGCGGGAATTTAGATACTCAAGTGACAGGCAACTACTCGAGTTCTAGATCTTCTGCCTTGGTCGTTCGACTATCGTCGAGCTCCATATTCTTTAGCGGGTTTGTGGGTAGTGACTTTATTTTGGCGGCGAGTGAGGCTAGCTCACTCAACGCCAAAGTTTAGGTAGGCACTGAGTGGGTTTCACTCAACGCCTAGTCGTGTTGGTTATTTCAACACTCTTCCTTTACCTTGTCTTTCGTTTCCGAGTGGATTTCCAGTTGTATTCCTGGGTTTTCCTTGTCGGCCGTTTTCTTTATTGTCCTAGAGGTCTTATCGTGGGTCGTGGTTAGTAGTGGTGGTTGTAGCTCTTTATGAGGGTGGAGTTGTGTGATATAGCCAAGGCCACCCATGTTTTTCTTGCTCCAGGTACGGGCTGGGCATATCGGGTGGAAGGTTCCTTGTGTTTTCACGTGTTGACCCTCGAGCTTTTGACTTGGGCATGGTGGATTGGGGGACTGCGTTTGCCTTCGATCCGGTTCCTCGTTGTTGTTTTTGCTACTATCACTTCCCACAGTTTAGGGTGTTAGAAGTTTCTTCTTTGGTAGTTTGCAACATTCTGGCTCTTGGCAGCCTAGTAGGCCCTGCAGGATATGGTTCCTGGGCTGGGTCATTGCTGTTTCTTTGCACGTTGTGCATTTATTGTGGTCCTGTTTTGGACAGTTGTGACTCTTTCTACTGCATGTTTTTCTGGTACTTTTCCCCTTTTGGTTGACTCTTTCATGCAGTTTTACTTTGTTTAGCTTGCTGAGGTATTCTGTTTTCTTTTGGAATACCCCAGGTTCTGAGCCGTAGCCAGTTGGGTGGCTAGTTTACAGTGGTGGTGTTGGTGGTCTCTTGGACTTTGGAGTTCTGTTTACCTTGTTAGTGAGGTTGTTTTCAGTACTTTCTTACAGACATATATTTGTGCTAGTGGGTTCGTGTCAGGTTGTTGGCGCCCACTGATAGTTTTTACTTTGTACTAGATATATACTATTGCTGCTACCATTTTCTGGAGATAGTCTACTTGCTCTGAGAAGGTTTTATGCTAGGTTGCTAGTTATTTTTAAACTATAATAATTATTATAAATAAAGCTCATGATCAGCATGTTTTATAAGACGTATTCACTATTTTCCAAATCACGTATAAAGACTGCTTTCTTATATATTATATAAATTAAATGTAGGGTCTTGCATAGCATGAGTGGTTCTCTTGGAACCCTTATGCGCTCCTTAGGATGTTAAACCTAAATAAAGTATTTTTCCGCAGCGTATAAATATAGTTTTTCTTTTGTGGACTAGGTGATCCACTGAGCCGAGGGATACGGTCTCTAAAATATAACTGATTTTTCTTTCATTAAGTGGGTAGTTGGTTTTGCCTGAGCGTCAGCAGTTATCCCCTGCTTGACGTGGCATCACGACGCGTGTTTTCTCTTACTCTGATAATTCTTAATTCGGAGAAAATGCGGGTTGTGACAGTAATGCCCTTAAAGGTAGCCCTTGTCTTCTTGCCCATATGGCATGCATGACATGGACTCTCTTTAATGCACTTAATAGTAGGTGTCACACGTACTAGGTCTTGAGAAAATAACATATTGATGGTTTTTTAAATTTATATGTGCAAGTCTCTTGTGTCATTGATCACAAAGAGATGCACTATCTTTTACAACAAGACACACTGGGGTAGAAGTGTCTAAACATAAAAATTAAGACAGAAGATATTTATACTTCTTATGCTTGTCAATATCGTATCCATAGTAGAGGCCAATTTTATCAGGCACTGGTATTGAGAAAAGGTAACAATAAATCTTTTAGCACATAATTGACTTATGCTAATCAGATAATTTTCTAATACTTTTAAATAAGCCACATCAGTGAATGAGACTATACCATATGAAATTATACCGTAGCCCTTTGTGATTCCCTAGTTAGAGCCACCAAAGATAACGTTTGGACCGTCTTTGACTAGAGTGAAATTTTGAAGTAGGCTTCTTGTCCCGGTCATATGCCGAGAGCATCCACTATCCAAATACCAGATAGGCGTTTTGTTGGCCTTTGGACATACTTGCAAGATAGGATTAGTTTACCTTAGGAACCCAAACGTATTTGGGCCCTTGGTTATTTGTCAGCATACTCCCCTAGGAGTGTTAACACTACGAGTAGTCTTCCTCGTATGATTAACCAGAGGAGTTTTATAGTTTCTGGGATTAAACCAGCAATCCACAGCAAAGTGACCAACTTTTCCGCAACACCAACAATCAAACCTATTGTATCTTTTCCAAGTCTCCTGCTTGACCTTTTGAACGTGTGGTCTTATAGGGGCGGCAAATCTGGAGGTAGAGTCCTCATGATGATTACACTCACAAGGCTTTTGCACCTCCTTTTCCTTAGGTACAATTGGCTTGGCCTTAGGTTCCTTCTTACTAATATAGCCATGAATATATGGACCATAGTATTGCATTTTAATTTCCTCGTAAGGTGCCTTAAAGACACTCTTACCGAAGTTTTGGGGACAGGTCCATCCTTGGTAGCGCAACTCAATCTCTATGTTAGTTGGCCTGGTAAAGTGACCATAAGATGACTCAAAAGCAAACTTGTTTGTTGGGAAGATTACCTTCTTAAATGTAGTTTGATTCAGAGGGGCCTTCCCTTTCTCTTCGACCGAGGCTTTCTTAGCAACCTTATTTTTTCCTTTTAGCTTTATTCATTCTAGAGGATTTACTAGGAGCAGTCTCATGGACCAAACCGGCTCCTTTAGCCTGTGCAGAGAATTCAGTGACAAGTGGAAGAATTGTCTTGGGCTTAGAGAAACTTTCAACAAGTTTCTTTTCAGTGTTAAGGTGTTCTTCCAACTTCTCGATGATTTTCTATTTCAGGTTAAGGTGCCCGAGAGAGTTGTTATATTCTTCGACCAGGGCTTGGTGATCCTTTCTGAGTGAGTCCATACTTGCGACTTCCTCCCTCAGAGTGATCTCCTCAGCCTTGAGGGATTTGATTTCCTTGGCCTGAGATCTAATAACTTTTCTGCACTGGTCATAGACCTTGATACAACTCTTTATACTGAGCCATGAGTTTTGATTCATCATCAAAGGAACAGTCCTCATGGTCATCATCAGGAACATCAGATTCAGAAAGAATAGTGTGAGCATTTACCTCCCCATGAAATTGGGGGACATCTCCTTCTTCGTCAGAGTGATCCATGAGCCCGAAGTAGGCTTCTTTATCCTAACTTGACTCAGATGAGTCAGAGTCACTAAGAGTATTCTGCTTCTTTGCTATGAAGCTCTTCTCCTTCTTTTTGCTCTTGAAGAACTTGTGCTCTTCTCTTCTTCCACCCTCCTTCTTCTTGTGAAGGCAGTCGGCGATCACATGACCTGTTTTGTTACAATAATAACACACGATGTCAGTAGAATAATGTTTGTTCGGTTTAGATTTATACCTGTCGGATGTGTGATTTTTCTTTTGATAATCACCGTCGTGTCGTGATCTTCTAAAAGAGGAGTCATTGCCTCTCATCTATTTCTTCTTACTTAGAAACTTCTTGAACTGCCTGGAGAGAAGAGAGAACTCTCTATCAGATAGTTCTGAGCCCGAGGAGCTTGGCTCTTATTCTTCTTCTTTTTCACTTTCTTTGAGAGAGGGAGCAGGAGATGCTTCCTTACCTTTCCTTGAGCTATCTGCCTTCAGTGCAACAAACTTCTCTTTTGATGAAGATCTGCTGCCCTATTCTTCAGCTTTTCTGGCGTTGATTTGAAGCTCATATGACATAAACTTCCCGAAGAGGTTCTGGGGGTCAGTGTCAGCTAGTCTCCCAAACTCCCTGATAGCACAGATCTTATTATCCCATTCCTTATTTAAGGATCTAAGGAATTTTTCATTTAGTTCTCCATTAGTGAAAACCCGGTCGTAGCTCTTAAGGACGTTGACGATCTTGAAGAAGTTTTCAAATGTATCAACAATTGTGTCCTTGGGGCCTTGCTTGAAAGCCTCATACTTTTGGTTTAGAAGGGATCTTCTATCAACCCTTACTTCTTCGGTACCTTCCATTAGAACAATCAAAGACTGCCACATTTCCTTAGCAGATTGGCAGTGAATAAGGTTCTGCAAGATAGAGTCATCGACTGCACTTGCGATGATATTTTTTGCTTTCTTATCCAGAGAGACAAGTGCAATCTCATCTTTATCGAGATCAATCAGTTTCTTTGGTACCTTTCTGGTTGGATCAATAGTGGAGACTGTCATAGGAACATACGAGCCTTCTTCCATTATAATGAAGATGCGGGGATCAACAACTTCCATGAAAAATCTTATTCTCTCTTTCTACATGGTAAAGTTGGCCTTTGTACACACCGGAAGCTTTGTGGAGTCCTTGGATCTTTCCATGCTTGATTCTCTCTACGACAACTAGAAGTAGATCTGTTCAATGTGTGAACCTTTTGAGAACAACCTCATTTTGATACCAATTGAAAGTATCTAGTTGTCTACCTAAATCACCTAGAGGGGGGTGAATAAGTGAGATCTGCGTATTTTACGGAATAAAAAGTTGAGAGAGTATAACACAAAAATAGTCAAGCAGAATCCAGACGACACAAGAAATTATAGTGGCTCCCTAATCTTGGGTACGTCCACTCTCCACCTCACTAATCTAGCACCACGGACTAGACTTGGCTATTTCACTATATCTCAGATTAAACAATCCTACACCTCAGAGCAACACTTCTACAACTCGAAGTAAACACACTCCAACAAACTCGATCCCCCAAAAATGGGATCTAAACTCGAAAGAAAACTCTTCCTACAAGCTTGGAGACAAAGCTCCTACAAGAATTGAAATAAAGTTTTACAATAATAATACTTCACAAATCAAGATCTGAAATCTACAGAGTTCTTCCTTCTTGAAAACTGAAAGCTCGGTGAAGAAGTTGAGGAAGAATTCCAAGAAAACTTAATCTGAATCTCTTAAGATCCGACATGATCAAATAGATGATTGGAGAAACTTGAATCAGAGATCTATCGAATCCATTCTTCTGTTAAATCGTTTGATCGAGGACGAAGCTTCAGAGAAGAATGAAGATGGCGAGTGCGGATTTATCCCGATCTAGAACTTACGGCGATTATAACTTCTGTCAAGAATAGGGTTAGCAAAATTTCTGATAAGACTTTATATAGAACTTCTTCCAACAGTTTGAAATCATTTAAGGAATGATAATCAATCATATTAAGTACGAATTAATCATTTGAAATCCCGTTAGTCGAATAGAAGTTGCGCTCAACGAAATAGAAGCTGTGTTCGATGAAATAGAACTGCGTTTGACGAAATAAAACTGCGTTCGACGAAATAGAGCTTAGAAATTTTCTTCATCTGCATTCTTCGAAAGGATTAGAATTCTTCGAAAACAACTTGTCTTTTCTAAAAAAGGCATGGCCTTATTCGAACATGGCTTTACGCAGAATTTCTTTGATCTGAATACGGATTTTTCGAAAGAAGATTTGGCTTTTCGAAAACATCTTGTCTTTCTCGAAAAATGAGTTTAATTATTCGAAAGCAGAATTCCTTTTTCAAAAAATGAAATTTGTTTTTCGAAAACATCTTCAGGACATTTTGAAAAATATAACTAAAACAGGTTTCAAAGAATTTTTTGAAAAGATTTTATGTTTCTCGAAAATAATATTGCTTTTCGAAAAATGTACTTGGACTTTTCGAAAATACTCTCTTTTTGAAAAATGTACATGGGAATTTTTAGAATTTTTTTTTCTTTTCTTCTTTAACCAAGGATCAACAACACTTTTTTTCTTCAATTCTTTAGTACTTGAGACTAAAGTGCATCCCAATAGAGATGTTACACATGAGCCAACACCATGGATCACACAATGAGGGATTACATTGCCTAGTCCTGTGTTTGGTGGCTCACTTTAAACTGACATTGGTCTACACTTAGCAATAATGACCTACATGCATTCAACTAGAGAAAGGCATCAAATACAAACTTAATTCATCTTAGTTTAAGGGTGACTGCACACAAATCTAGGTTATTGTGGATGCAATATGCAACAATCTCCCCCTTTTTGTAGAAGTCAGAACCCTCTACACTAAGGTGAATTATATCAAGATAATTAAATAATTAAATAACAACAACAATAGTAAATGCAATGATAAAAGAGAAATAATATAACATCAAAATTCAAAAGTATATATATATATAAAATTGTCCATAAAGGAATCTAGGTCCACAACATTCTATAATATGGCTAAACTCCACTCATTTGAATTGGTGTTATTGCTGTCTTTCTTTCTTTTCTTGCTGCCTCTTTTGATAGTTGTAAGGTTTAGGGTAGTACTTCAGAGGCTGAGGAGCATCTGGATTGTTACAACTATGTACTTTATCATGAATTCTTCTCTTGGTCATAGAAGTTTCATATTATTTCCATTCCTTGTGGATGTAGTGCTCATCTCTATTTCCATTTAGTTCTATAACTAACTTTAGAGCATCCAAAATAAGAGACTTGGAGGTTGGGCTCCATACTTCAGCAAATTCTTGTTCTCTTCTTCTTTCAGCTTCTGGATTTGGAATGGATCAGCTTGTAGAGGCACCGTCACCATATTTCCTTTTCTTATGATCTGGAATTTCTGGAGGTGGAATTTGAGGCATCTCTTGTTCAGTCCAAACATGGGAGTACAATGCAGGAGGGGATTCATAATCTTCAAGTCTGGGAGAGAATATAGGCATCTGGGCAGTAGGCTGCCAGACAGTTGGGTCAAGTTGAGGAGGTGGAGCTGCATTGTGATCGACTTGGAAGTCGGGAAAGATCTGATTGTGCATCCAAACTGCAGTATCATATGTATGAAATTTAACATTAAAGATCTGAGTCTGTACATCAGTACTTATCTCTTTCAACTTGGATCCCCATTGGGTCTTCATGTTTGCAAAGGCATTTGATAGATATTCTTTAACTTTGTCCTCCCCCTTTCTGACTTCTACAGATAGGGTGCTTATAACCTCTTCTTTGAACTAGCCAACTTCTTCAAACGTCTTGAAGTTGTGCTATTGAGCTTTCTTCTCCAATAGAATCTGATTATTGGCTAGAGTGACTGATTGTTCCATGACTTAACCAGTATTGGTGATGGTATGGTCTAGATACTTTCCACAAATTTGGAGCAGTTATTTGAATGTATCAATATTATGCTGAATTTCAGTAAAGCCTCTGCTCATCTCTCTCTAGAGTAGTGACTTTTTCAGTAACTTCCTTGAGAGACTTATCAAAGCACTCTCATTATTGTGTCAGCATTAAATCAATTTTACCCAGTAGGGTATCATTAGGAATGGTTGGAACTGGAAGAGGAGGAGGAATTGTTTGAGCTATCCATGCAGGAATGACTTCAATAATAACAGAACTGTTGCCTCTTTGGAAAGAAGGCAAGACATCCCCTTCCTCACCAAGAATTATAGGGAGGGAGAAGTCTAAGCTCCTGAGAGGAGGTTCAATAGGGTTTGGAATTATTTCTTCAACATCAGAAAGGATGATCTCAGTCTCCCCCTCAATATGTATATGAGGCTGAGAGTCATCAGGAATCTGTCCGGGTGTTTTGGAAGATTGAGCATTTGCAGTCTTGTCAGGACATATAAATAGAGGGTCATCTGAGTTGAGTTCTTCTATCATCTTATTAATGTCCTCTGTAGTATATAGGAGACTGTCTTGGTAAGGGGAGGAGTGAACACTTATACCTGATACATCGTCATGTGCAGGGGTGCTCTACTCATCATCAGTCTGTGCTTTAACTTCTGCTTCCATTTCCACATTAACATCAGTAACCTTCTCTTGAATTTGGGCTGTAGGAATATATGTGGGAACTTCTGTTTATGGAACTTCTACATGATGTGCATCTTCTTGAATGAAAGGAGCAGGCTCCCCCACAATAGCTGCACAAGATGTGCCAACTGTATCAGTGTGAGGAGGAGATGGGATCCTGTCCTCATCATCAAAGATAATCCTTGGAGCTTCTGGAGCATCCCTGGGCTTCTGAATTCTAATGTCCCATCAATTTATGGAGGCCAGTGTGACTTTCTTCAAGTGATGAACATAAATGCCTTTGGACATGTCAAAAATTTCTGGATGGACTTGATTTAGATATAAGGTGATGATTCTGGCATAATTTGGTGTCTTGATACTTCCCTTAATCTTGTAAAAAATCATTTGCCCCCATTGGAATTTTTTGCGACAGATTACTGTTGTTGTACAACCCCGTATCCCGCGAGTGGTCGACAGGAGTTGAACCGGCCGGCTCAGACCAACTTGGACCCAGCATGCCGAGCCCAAGCTCGACAATAGTCGAGCCAAGCTCGACGATGGTCGAACGAAGCCCGGCACGCCGAGACCGAGCTCGGGTGCGAGAACAGGGCTCGACGGTGGTTGAGCCAAGCTCGACGATCCTTGTGCCGATTTCAGTCTCTGTTGGAGCTCGGCGATCGCCGTGCCGAGTCCAGGCTCGACGATCGCTGTGCCGAGTCTGAGCTCGGCGGTAGTCAAGCTGAGCTCAGCGCTAGCCGAGCACAGTCCGCCGAGTATGAGCTCGCCTAGGCCCAGGGCGAGGCGAGTCGGGCCCCTTGTCGAGCGAGTGCCCTCTCAGATCCAGCTCGCATCTTGGCCATGGCATACTTTCACTATGTGGCCCCTTTTGGTTTGCCTGTAGTCCTCGAAAACAGTGAAGGTTGTATATTGGCAGGCCATCTTTTCCTATAAATAGGACCCAAGGGGTACCCCAGAAGGCATGCTTACTAATTCTCCGGCCTACTAGCGCTTTCTGAGGTACCTTAGCCCGGCATTTGGCTAAGGAGGGGAAGCGCTCTAAGATCTTCCGGGTGTGTGGTGGGACCTCCCCGCCGGGCCCTTGGTCTAGTCCTTGTTTCTTCTCTTCTCTTTGTCATTTTCTTGCAGGAGTGAAGTAGGTGCGCGGCCACCCCTTCCCCAAGGGTCGAACTCCACAAGAGACCGGTTTTCCGGTTTCAACATTTTGGTGCGGTGAGCGTGGATAGTGGTCAGCAGAGAAAACCTTCTGCAGGCTCGATGACTGGAGATGAAGGACAAGGATCAGGCAGGGGCAACTCGCCACCCCCTCCCCCACCCCCAGCGGCGAGTGTGCCGGCGGAGCTTAGGGAGGAGATCCTCGGGCTCGTCAGGACCGCCCTCGGCATGCGAGCTGAGAGTGCGACGCCTGCAGTCCCGGTGGTCGCCGCTCCCGCACTCGGCGACGACGCGCCGCTCAGGCGACCAGGGAAAGAACCCGCCGAGAGGGGCGAGCGCGAGTTCCATGGGCGAGTTCTGTTCCCCGGCTCGGCCGCCGAGTACCACTTCGGCGAGACTGTAGGGAGGGAGTTCCCGACTCGCCCGGCTGAGGGGGGGAGCCCCTTCAGCGAATTCGTTTCTTCAGCCCCAGTTCCCGAGGGGTTTCGCGAGCCGGAGATGACTTACTACTCCGGGAGAGGAGACCCGGTCCACCACCTCCAGTGGTTCGAGGACATGGTCTCCATTCGACAGATGTCAGACGGCTTCAAGTGCCGACTCTTCGCCATCACCCTCAGAGAAAAGGCGAGAGAGTGGTTCCACCAACTCCCGACCGGGTCCATCTACTGCTTTGAGGATCTGCGACGGGGTTTCATGCTGAGATTCACCACTTCTAAGAAGAGGAAGAGGGAGGCGGAGTCTTTGTTCCGCATCAAGCAGAGGGTGGGAGAGACCCTGGGAAGCTATCTGGTCAGGTTCCAAGAGGAACTGTCCCAAGTTCAGGAGATGCCAGGGCACACCATGATGGTGGCCTTCACCCTGGGTCTCCAGTCCGGGTTCTTCGCAATGGAACTGAAGAGGTCACCTCCAGTGTCTTTTGAGGCACTCCTAGAGAGGGCGGCCAGGGAGGCCGAAATGGAGGCAGCACATCCAGAGTTTGCTCGAAGGTTGGCCAAGTGGGCCGTGGAAGAGGAAAGGCCAAGGGGTGGCCGAATTCAGGAGGAGAGGAGGGCTGAACCTCGGCAAAGGGAGCAGCCGCAGCAGCAGCCGCAACCTAGGTGGGTGCGTCCGGAGCAGACCCACCGTTTGGGATGGAGGCCCGAGTGGCAAGACCAGGCACCACGAAGGGGTTATCAGGGAGGAGATAACCTCTAGGGTGGCCGAGGGCAGTACAACCCCCAGGGGGGTAGGCAGGGTCAGAGACCCCCTCTCCCCGACCAGGAGGAGGCAATGACAATTGCCATGAGGGGGAGAAGGAGAGGACAGCCGAGGAGAAGGAGGGAGGTCAGGGTGGACCTGCCCTATTGTGACTTTCATCAGGAAGAGGGGCACCTCACATCCACGTGCCCGGAGTTCCTCGAGATGAGAGGGAGAAGGGAACAGCAACAACAAGACCGTCAGGAAGTTCGGATAGAGGAGATCCGGCCTCGAGAGGAGGGGGATCGGTGTGAAGACCGGGTTGATGTGGGCACCCGAGGAAGGATCGGAGCGATCCACGGGGGGGCCGGGATCGAGGCCTCCCGTAAGTCAAGCCTCCACACTATGTACCGGAGGAGCGTTGGCTCCACATCCCAATCCCCTCCCCCGGAGGAGAAAATCACCTTCTCCAGAGAGGACTTGCCGGGTCACGAGGACCCCTTCTGCGATGCGCTGGTTATCCAGACAGCCATCGAGGATTTCACTGTCTCCCGAATCCTTGTGGACAATGGGAGTTCGGTCAACGTCATCTTCAAGAAGGCGTTCGATGCGATGAAGGTAGAGGCCAGGAGGGTGTTAGCCTCGGACGGGCCTCTGTTCGGCTTTTCAGGGGAGAGGAAAGAAGTCGAGGGAGGAGTGGGACTCCATGTCACTCTAGGGGGGCAGTCACGCAACTGCAAGTTTGTTATCGTGGACGCCCCTAGCAGTTACAGCGCCATCTTCTGGAGACCCCTCATCAGCGCCTTCCGCTGCGTCCCCTCGTCCTTCCACCAGTGTCTAAAGCTCAACGTCGAGGGGGTCCAGATCCGGGTCCGAGGAGACCCTAAGGAGGCAAGGGAGTGCTACGTCTCGGCGGTAAACTCCATCTCTTGGCTGGAGGGGGCCGAGGAGATGGGGCGGAGGTTGGAGGAGGAGAGGCAGGAAGCTGACAAAGAAATGGGGGTGGAGTGCCGCGCTCGGGAGGAGGTCACGGAAGAGACTCGGGAGTCGGCCGAGGTCGCGGCCGTCGAGGAGGCTGAGGAAGAGGTCCTCGCCCCCGGAAGGGGAGGTATCAAGGAATGGCAGGAGCAGTCCCGTCTGGAGGCAGCGGAGGAGGTGGAGGAGATGGAGGTCCTCACCATTGGAGGCAGGGTGGAGAAGGTCCGCGTCAGCGGAGGCCTGACCCCGGAAGCTCAAGGCAGGATGCTGGAGTGCATCCAGAGGAACGTGGACATCTTCGCCTGGAGCGCCGCGGAGATGCCAGGGATCGACCCCGACGTGGCCTGCCATCGCCTCAACCTGGACCCGGAGGCTCCCCCCATCCAGCAGAAAAAAAGATCCATCACGGACAAGCTCGTCGAGCCAATCAGGGAGGAAGTCGCCAAGCTCCTCGAGGCTGGCTTCATATCTGAAATCCAATACCCCGGCTGGGTCTCCAACGTTGTAATGGTTAAAAAAGGAGACGGCCGGTGGAGGATGTGTATCGACTTTTCTCTTCTTAATAAATCATGCCCGAAATATTGTTATCCTTTGCCTCGGATCGACGCGCTGGTTGACTCAGCCGTCGGTTTCCCTGTCATGAGTTTTCTGGATGCTTTTTCAGGTTATCACCAGATCAGAATGCACCCCCCTGACGTCAAAGACGTCTCGTTCATCACGGGAGACGGATGTTATTGTTACAAAATGATGCCCTTCGGGCTAAAGAATGCAGGGGCTACCTATCAAAAAATGATGGATAGGGTCTTCCGAGAGCAGAAGGGGAGGAATCTTGAAGTGTACGTGGATGATCTCATGGTCAAGAGCTTGGATGTCGACTCCCACATCCAGGACTTGGAAGAGACCTTCGCCACTCTCCGCAAGTTTAAGATGAGGCTGAACCCCTTGAAGTGTGTCTTCGGGGCAAGCCGGGGAAAGTTCCTAGGGCATCTTCTCACCCCCGCTGGGGTAGAACCTAATCCAGATAAGGTGAGGGCAATCCTGGAACTAAGGTCGCCGCAAAATACCAAGGAAGTACAGCAACTGACAGGGAAGTTGGCAGGGTTGAGTAGATTCCTCTCCCGGGCCGGGGAGAGGTGCTCCTCATTCTTCAAAACCTTGAGAGGGGGTCGAATGTTTGAATGGACCTCGGAGTGCGAGGAGGCATTCCAGGCTTTAAAGAAGCAGCTGACCCAGGCCCCCCTTCTCCAAGGGCCCAAGGAAGGGGAAGACTTATCCCTATATCTAGGGGTCGGGGCTGAAGCCTTGAGTTCGGTTTTGGTTCGGGAAGAAGGGAAGAGGCAATTCCCCGTCTATTATGTGAGTCGGATATTGAAGAGGGCCGAGCTCCGTTACCCCATCCTTGAAAAACTGGCCTTCGCCTTAATCATCTCAGCCCGGAGGCTTCGGCCCTATTTCCAGGCACACTCAATTCGAGTAGTGACCGACCACCCCCTGCGCAACATCTTCAAGGGAGTAGAGCATTCGGGTAGGTTGGCCAAATGGTCAGTGGAACTGAGCGAGTTCGACATCTCCTTCGTCCCCCGCCTCTCAATCAAGGCCCAAGCTATGGCTGACTTCCTGGCAGAGTACGCGGTCGAGGTGGCGGAGGAGAGACTCACTCGCCCTCTCCCCTGGAAAGTCAGGGTGGACGGTGCCTCCGGGAAGCACTCTTTAGGGATTGGGGTCATCTTGGAAAGCCCCCAGGGGATAAAGATCGAGCAGACTGTGGTAGTGTACTTTCCTATCACCAATAACCAAGCCGAATACGAAGCCGTAATCGCAGGTCTGCGCCTGGCAAGAGACTTGGGGGTGCACGACGTGGAGGTCCTCACTGACTCCATGGTGGTGGCTTCCCAGATCAAGGGGGAGTTCGAGGCGAGGGAGCCCACCCTGCAGCTCTATTTGATGAAGGTAAGGGGAGTCATTGGGACCTTCCAGACCTTCTCAATCAAGCACGTACCGCGAGGGGAAAACGAGCCAGTCGACCAGCTAGCAAAGCACGGCCCCCGGATGGGGGGCACCATTACGGATCTCTTCCGACCTTCCATCGAGGAGGGGGAACTAATGGAAGTAGAGCAGCACCCCTCATGGATGGATCCCTTCGTCACCTTCTTGTCCACCGGAGAATACCCGGAGGGAATGGACCGAAGAGAGCTCAAGCACAAGGCGGCATACTACCTCCTACGTGAGGGACAGTTGTACCGCAAGACCCTCTCAGGGATGTTGGCCCGCTGCGTAGCCGAAAGAGAGGTGCACAAAATTTTGGAGGAAGTCCATTCCGGTGAATGTGGGAGTCATTCGGGGAGTCGGACCCTGGAAGGGAGAATCGTCAGGCAAGGGTACTTCTGGCCCACCCTCGGTCAGGATGCAGCCGAATTCGCGAGAAAGTGTCATAAGTGCCAACTATATGCCCCGCTCCAGCTCCAGCCGGCTCAGAGGTTAAGAAGCATCATGGCACCATGGCCCTTCGCCATATGGGTGCTGGACCTCGTAGGACCTTTCCCTCAGGCCAGCGGTCAGAAGAGGTTTTTGTTGGTCATGATTGATTATTTTTCTAAGTGGATGGAGGTGAAGGCTCTAGCCAAGGTGACCTCTCAAGTAGTCAGGAACTTTATCTGGGGAGAGATCATCTGCAGGCATGGGCTGCCACAGGCTATCGTCACGGACAACGGACCTCAGTTCGCCAGCACGGAGTTCATTCGCTTCTGCGAATAGCTAGGGATTGACCTTCGGTTTGCTTCTGTCCATCACCCCAGGAGCAACGGGCAGGTGGAAGCAGCCAACAAAATCATCGTGAACCTCTTAAAGAAGAAAGTGGAAAATTTGAGGGGAAGCTGGGTGGAACAGCTCCCATCAGTCCTCTGGGCCTTGAGGACCACCCCCAATACGGCCACAGGGGAGACGCCTTTCAAACTCTCTCACGGCTGCGAGGCCGTTCTACCTGTCGAATTCGAGGTCCAGATGCCTCGGGTCGTCGAGGCAGGAGTCGGAAGGGAAGAATGGAGGTCAGAAAATGAGGAGGAGCTTCGACTCTCCCTGGATATGGTGGAAGAACTACGCGACTTGACCATCGTCAGGCAGGAAGAGGCTAAGCGAAGGATGGCCAAGTATTTCGACAAACACGTCCGTGTCAAGCAGTTCGTAGAGGGGGACCTTGTTTTGAAAAAAGTGGACGCGGCAGGGAGATCAGCCGCTGTGGGAAAACTCCACCCCAATTGGGAGGGCCCCTACATTGTGCAGGAGGTCTTGAAATCGGGGGGGGGGGGGGTATCGCCTCCAAGATGTAAGAGGGGACACCCTCAGCCACACTTGGAGTGGCGACGATCTGAAACGTTTCTATCCTTGAAAATATTGTAGATATCTTGGCCTCATGAATAAAAACGAATCTCATTATCTCATCTTATGCTTTGGAAGAATAGTGAGGGTAGAGGGGCTCGCAGTTTAAACCCCCGAGAGGCAAAAGTTTATAAGTCCTCTCGCTCTGAGGTTAGGTCTCATCACTCCCCTGCCAGGCTCCCACCTAGCTGGCATGGCCGAGTCTCGATGGACATCGCTACGACCCTGGGGCTGAGCCCGGAGGATGTTCAACACCCGCCCTCAGGCTCTCACCTAGCTGACTGGCCCGGTGGTAGCACCCGGGAGAGGCAAAAGTTTCTAAGTCCTCTCGCTCTGAGGTTAGGTCTCATCACTCCCCTGCCAGGCTCCCACCTAGCTGGCACGGCCGAGTCTCGATGGGCATCGCTACGACCCTGGAGTTGAGACTGGGAGGTGGCCCGAGGAAAACACCAGGGTGCGAGCTCGCTAGTCAAGACGGCGAGCTCGGAATATCCTACCCCCCTCTCTCTCTCCAGCTCGCTACTAAGGAAGCCCTGGTCCTGTCCCAGACCCGGGGGAAGGAAAGCGGCTCTCTCCAGCGAGCCTAGCCTCGCTCCAGCTAACTCGGCGAATGACACGCCCTGATGTCTAAGGCGGATGCCGGCAACATCTTGACCCAAGCGTATTTTCACTTGTCTGAATTATCGAAAAACTAAGGCGAGACATGGCGGGGAAAGGTGAGGCGCGAGTAGGATATGGCGCGAGCACGTGTCCTAGGGATTCGCCGCGAGCACCGCGGGGGCTGGTCCTAACTCAAGACATTCTACAGGCGAGGTCGCTCTACCAAGCGCGCGGGTACAATATCGCAAGTGGGCTTAAAAAGAAGATAGCAAAATTGTGCAAAATATCTTTGATTCATCATTACAAGTTTACAAGGCCCGCCTCGGCAGGGTACACAAAAAAAAACAGAGAGAAGAAAACAAAAAGTTAACTCTCGCCCTCCCCCCTCGAGTGACGGTCCTCCTCGTCACCAAGCCGAGCGTCCTTCTCCCTCACCCCCGCAAAGAGCGAGTCGAAGCTATCTTCCTTCTCGCTGAGCGGGCTGGGCGGGAACAGGGTTGGCAGGAGCTCCCGGACGGTGACCTCCTCGCAGCCTTCCGCCAAAATCCCCGTCCCCCTCATGGCTTGTAGAAGACACTCGGCAGCCTCGACGGAGTTGACTCGCAGCCGCTCCGCGACGTCGGCCTCGCCAAACACCCGGGGCCTCTTGAAGGGGAAGGCCGGCTCGCTGGCGTCCGGGGGAAGGAGAGCGTCGGCTTGGCGGAGGACCTCTCCCAGGAGCCCCTTGTTCTTTTCCTTCAATTCCTCCACCTCCGCCCCCAGCCGGGCAGCAACAGCCTCCTGCTCCCGGGAATATGTCTTTTGCTCGGCGAGCTGGGCTTCCCGCTCAGCGAGCTGAGCCCGCAACTGAGCTACCTCGTCTCGCATCGCGTTAGCAGCTTCGGCGTCCTGTAAGATCAAAAGTTCAGAACACACGCAGGAACCATCTTAAGCAAGGTAAATAGAGGTATCCAGTGATTACCAGGCCACCGACAGACTTCGCGAGTAGAGCGTCCGCGAGGCCGAACCGCCTTTCCGCGTCGACCGCGCTCTCCTTCGCCAGGTCGCGCTCCTGCTCGGCAGTCAGCAGGGCGTTGCTGAGCTGGAAGCCGCGACGGACCATCATGTGATGGAGCTCGAAGGCCTGCAGGTGAGCCTGCATCCCCTCGTAGCCGAGCTGACTGGGGGTCAGTTTCTTGTACGACTCGGCGCTGTCGCGGCTGTAGAGGCCGAAGCCGAAAGCGAAGGCGTGGGCGGTGGGCGGCCGGCGAGCTCCCTAGGAGGGGGCGCGAGTAGAGACGGAAACTCGGTGAGCCCCCTCGTCCCACTTCAGGATGGGCTCGCCAGCCGCATCCTTGCTCTTGCACCCCTTGCCGAAGTTGGGATGATCCTTCGGCAGACTGGGCTCGCGGAAGGTGTCCTCCCCGGTAAAATCGGAGGACGGCCCGCTCTTCTTCTTCCCCTTTCGGGGGGAGGAGGCTTCTTTCAGCGGACTCAAGGGCGGCTCGTCGGACAGAGCCTCCGGCGAGCTCATGAACTTGGTAGGCGACGAAGGATGGTGCAGCCGTCCGCACGAGACCACCCTCGCCCTCTTCT
The DNA here is from genome assembly GCA_039513925.1 of Platanthera zijinensis. Lineage (NCBI taxonomy): Eukaryota > Viridiplantae > Streptophyta > Magnoliopsida > Asparagales > Orchidaceae > Platanthera > Platanthera zijinensis. Next base: position 41,312,323 of record CM077094.1, read on the forward strand.
TCTTGGGGAGCGAAGGCTCGCGGCGCGAGCTTGACCCCCCGGACTCCAAGCGCTTCCTGCCGGGGAGTTGGTCTCGCACTTGCTCCTCGCGACAAGCTAGTGCGGCCGCCCGGGCCAGCTCCAGAGGATCTGAGAATATCCCCGAGTCGGCGAACGGCGGGTGCTCCGGCAGAACCCGTTCCCCTGCAGAGAAAGACTTAGTCAAAAAAAAAAGAGAGAGGGAAAAATGATATAAGATCCACCTTGATAAAGTTCGTGAGAAGGCTGAGCGAGATATACCTTCACCGGGGAGAACGGGTTGAAGCGAGTCAAGGCCGCGGCGGAGGAAGGCGACCTCAAAGTCCTTATGGAGGAAAAAACTTGTGGAGGTCGGCGTCGCTGCCAGACAGGGAAGGAGGACGATATATGTCCTCGCTCTTCTGCAGGGGGCGAAAGGGGATGTTGCCGAGCTCGCCCTTGATGAAGACGAGCCGGGTCATCCAATTGTGATTCTTGTTCGCTAGCTCGCGAACCTTGATGAAGGACCCGCCGAAGTAGGCGACCCCGTCGGGGGTAGCCTTGTAAGAGAACAACTTGCGGAACACCGCGAGGTTGAACTCAATTCACTCCCGGCGGAGGAAGCAGGCGAACGCCACCATCATAGCAATGGCGTTGGAATTCAGCTGCGCGGGCACCGCGCCGTAATACTTCAGGATCTGGCGGATTTCTGGCCAGAGGGGGAGGCGCAGTACCACCTCGAAGTGCGAGATGGGGAAGGCGAGCTCACCCTCCGGGAAGGAATTGATGGCTTCATGCTCGGCGGGCCTGCGAGCCTGGAAGCCGGGGGGGACGAACGCCGCCGTGAACTCGACGAGCTCCTCCTCTGTAATGTGCCCCTCAAAAAAGCAATGGTCAACAAAGTGCTGAGCGCACTTAGACCGACCGTCCGCGTCAGGGTTGGTCTTGACCATGGTCGCAGAGAAAAGGAAAACCGCGAGCTCGGGAAGACAGAGACGAAGCAAGGATTCGAAAGCAATAAAAGCGTGCCTCGGGGGTAGGTGAGAAGGTCTATTTATAGAAGAAGGTAAAGAAGGGCGAGAGGGAGGGCGAGTCGGCCGATCGGTCCGGTCTCGCCGCGCCACCTCGCCATCCTCTCCTCGCAAGTCCTGCGAGCTAGCCAGGCCCCCGAAGGGGGAATTCGAAGAGACTCACCAAAATATTGAAAAAGCATCTACATATACAAAGTGGTTGAAAAGTTGTTCCAAGTTATTACAAGCAGACCATTCAGAGCAAATAAAAGAAAAAATATAAATAAGGGCGCGAGGACCATGCGAGGGCGGGGGCGAGTACCGGCCGACTGACAGAGGAGCCGTTTCATTCTCCCCGGTCTCGCCGGCCCGCCGTCGCAGGCCGCCGCGCATGAAGTTCGCGAAGCCGCCCCATGTTCCTATTTATCACCCGCAGGTTCTCGTCAATTTCGTCCATCAGCACCAGGGAAGACGCCTCCTCGAACGCCAGGCTGACTCCAGCATCGTCCGCGAGACGCGAGCACTCCCACTGCAGCCTGTTGTTGTCCTTCCGCAGGTCGTGGAGCTCGCGCACCAGCTTCTTGAGAACCTTCCGCTCCCGTCTTGCGCGTTCAGGGATGCCCACCTCGGAGTCCAGGAAGGCGTCCAGGGCACTTGGAGAAGGGAGGGGCGAGTAAGGAGGTCGATCCACGGACTCGCCGTCCTCCGTCCGCCCGGGAAATTCTGGGTGAAGAACTGAAAGACGGTCAGAAAAGCAAATACCCACGGAACAGAAGAGTGATGCCAGAAACTTACCGCGCGAGCCTGGCTCCTCCGGGTTGGCGCGAGGAGAGAAGTGGCGCAGGTCCTTGCCACGCCCCAGCAGTTCTTGAGGAGCGAGTTGGTAGCCGGGAACGGGGATAATCCCGGCGCCTCTCCCCACGACCAGGGATCCAGGGGAGGGTTGCCGGGAAGGGAGGCGACTCGGCGACGCCAGTTCTCGCGAGCCCGGCTGCTTAACCTCGGGATCCTGCCGTGGCGAGTTGACAGGAATACTTTTGGCCCGAGGGGTGGACGCTTCGCCGCTGTTCTCCCGGTCGGAAGACAATTCCACGAGATTTTTAGTGGAAGAGCCAAGAACCGGCTGGTTGGAGGAACCGGCCCCATTCCCCAAGGCGGCAGTGAAGTCGGCCAGAATGGGTATGGCCCCCGGAGGAAGGGGCTTCGCCCGCTTGGCCGAGCCAAAATCGGCAAAACGGCGAGCAGGGGCCTCAAGGTTGGTCAGCCCCGCGGCCTGGGCAGCGATCTCTTCGCGGGAACGTGCGAGTCGCTCTAAGACTTCCTTGGGGAGCGGCATCTTGACAGAATTTGGGGAAGGGCAAAGGTCAGCCAGATGCGCAGGGGTACATATATATAGCTACCTGTGGGGCCTACCAGAAGATTCCTTTTTGCCCCTGTCGCACTCGCCGGATCCTATGGGGTTGGATGTTTCTTTCCGAGCTTGTCCCAACCTCGCAAAGAGCGGGGATTATGTACAACCCCGTATCCCGTGAGTGGTCGACAGGAGTTGAACCGGCCGGCTCAGACCAACTTGGACCCAGCATGCTGAGCCCGAGCTCGGCAATAGTCGAGCCAAGCTCGACGATGGTCGAACGAAGCCCGGCACGCCGAGACCGAGCTCGGGTGCGAGAACAGGGCTCGACGGTGGTCGAGCCAAGCTCGACGATCCTTGTGCCGATTTCAGTCTCTGTTGGAGCTCGGCGATCGCCGTGCAGAGTCCAGGCTCGACGATCGCCGTGCCGAGTCCGAGCTCGGCGGTAGTCAAGCCGAGCTCAGCGCTAGCCGAGCACAGTCCGCCGAGTATGAGCTCGCCTAGGCCCAGGGCGAGGCGAGTCGGGCCCCTTGCCGAGCGAGTGCCCTCTCAGATCTAGCTCGCATCTTGGCCATGACATACTTTCACTATGTGGCCCCTTTTGGTTTGCCTGTAGTCCTCGAAAACAGTGAAGGTTGTATATTGGCAGGCCATCTTTTCCTATAAATAGGACCCAAGGGGTACCCCAGAAGGCATGCTTACTAATTCTCCGGCCTACTAGCGCTTTCTGAGGTACCTTAGCCCGACATTTGGCTAAGGAGGGGAAGCGCTCTAAGATCTTCCGGGTGTATGGTGGGACCTCCCCGCCGGGCCCTTGGTCTAGTCCTTGTTTCTTCTCTTCTCTTTGTCATTTTCTTGCAGGAGTGAAGTAGGTGCGCGGCCACCCCTTCCCCAAGGGTCGAACTCCACAAGAGACCGGTTTTCCGGTTTCAACAGTTGTCATCATATCGAAGAAATTTGTGGAGATATATCCAATAGAGTGAGTTGTGAAGAGAAGGACCTTGTCTAGTATATCATTTAGGAGCTTGCTTTCAACATTCATATGTGGTTGACGAATGGAAGATGTGGATTCAGGGACACCACAAAAATACATGGCCCTAGAGTAATCTAGTTCTTCCAAGTCATCTTCCTCATCGATTGCGGGCAGTCTTAGAAACTCTGTTATTGAGTATTACTTGATCTTTAACTTTATATTTCTGACTGAAGTTTTCAAAATCTTCCCACTTCTCTTGATCTTTGCATTACGAAAAAACTCTTCAACATCTGGAATATGTACCTTGCATGGTTGATCTAGAACGAATGAAAGGCCGATGGTTTCAAGAAGTATAATTATGTTACGGAAATCATCTGAAATTTTGGCGATGCTAGTGCGGATAAACTCGTTTCTGAACCCTATCTTCACTGTAGGAGACATGGATGGTAGAAATTGAAGGGTTTCTGACTTGTGGGTTTCTAAATAGTTTAAAGGTGACTTCACAAATATCTAGGTTATTGTGGATGCAATACCCAACATTAACATGCCTAGGAGCTCGGGTAGTGCCTTGTTAATTTCATACATATTGTAATTAAGACAAACTGCTCTTAACTCTTTGACTATGATTGCAGGATCAGGTCTGCAGCCAACTCTTGGCCTAGAGGAAAACCTAGTCTTTCAAGGTTCTCTATATACCCAATCATTTTGAGTACATGAGCCCTACTAGGTCTCGAGTTCCCATCTTACACTAAAATAATGCCTTGGTGACGTCAAACCTCTCTTGCCGAGCCTGACCTTGAAACATTTTCTTAAGGTGCTCGTAAATCTCTTTACAACTCATATTCTCATGTTACTTCTGAAGCTAAGAGTTTATGGTAGCAAGCATGAGGCATTCGACATCCAATGAGTCATCTTGATACTTCTTATAAGCATCTTTATCAGCTCGGGATACATTCCCGATTGGCACTTCAGGGGAATCCTCTTCCAAGACATAGAGCTTACGCTCTTTCCTGAGATCAATTCTCAGATTTCTATACCTACCCAGATAATTTGTTGCACCCAGTTTTCCTTCTCAAGGATAGCTCTGAGGGACATGGTGAAATTAGATCCACTTGTCAAAGAAATTCTATAAGAATTATGCAAAGAAAACTCAGTACTACATTTCAAAATATATTTTTATTTTAATTAATACTTTAATTAAAATTCCTCTCACTATTTTAATCAAGTTGATAACCCTCAATATCAATTCGGAGAGTATATGTGAGCTATTCTCTTAGTGGACAAGATCCATATTTCACCAACACCATAAGTCAGCTTTGGTTTTTCTCTCACAATGTAGTTATTTAAGTAGGCAATGCTTGCTGATTGCATCACCATGCAACTCTTGTATGGTTGGTGAATAACTCTTTATTCGCATCCATCATATGGTGTATGCCAACCCTCTACCTCTGGGCACTCAACTTTTGAGGTCACCTAGTTAAGTTTTACCCGATGTCGATAGTGGGACATTACAATTTTCTGCTTGCACCCTTACAAAGATAGATTAATGCACCTTACTTTGGCAAGCCCACACTTCATCGATCGAGGCAGGAAGAGTGTCATCCATCAGAAGGAATCTGAATACTTAATATTGCATAAGAAATTTTAAGATAATTGACTAACACTTAATCATGGTTAACAATTAGCCAATGTGCACATCCACAAAATACTTACAACAATCACAATCAAAATACATCTCAGATGTGCATAATGAAAAATCATCAACACTTGACGAACTAGGCTAAATCTGAACATCTAGAACCCTTCCAAATCATCAGATTTACATGTATTGGACATGAGCAACACCAACTCCACTTACAGAGTAGACAAGCTCATCCCTCTATGTGAGATTCAAAATCTAATACACTTGGTTTCACAAACGAAAAACACATGCGTTCCTGGCGGAGTTCCAAGGGGCTATGCCCCTGTCGGGGTCTTAGGGGAAGAGCCCCTAATGGGGTCCCAGGGGTAGTGTATTATATTTCCATCAATATTTGATGTTCCAGGAATAGATTTGGGCATTTAGAACACTTCTAAATTTCAAGATTTACACGCTTTAGATTTAGCAGTTTCTGAAATAATAATCATCGCACAGCCTGGCTCTGATACCACTATTGGGTTTCTTAGTGGGATGCACATCACATGTACGTAGCAGATAAATAAATAAAACCCATAGAAAAATGGATCTTGCGATGATCATTGATCAAGAAGTAAATACAAATTTGTATAAAATATACCTTAGCAGGATTGAGTCACTACTCAACCAAGATGCTCCAAGGAAATCCGATGAACACTTGAGACTAGAGTTCTGAGCATAGAAGTATATGCATGCCTCTACGGGTATCCACACGAGCAAGGAGAACCCTTAGACTCATTGTCACACAAGATCTAGGTTGTAAGAAGGAATTCCCTCAATGTCTCCACGGATTGCTAGATCCGTTAAAAGAGAGGCGGTGGTGATGAAGACGAAGCTTAGGAAACACTTTCCGGCGACGTCAATGGATCTAAATGATCGGCGGCACGGAGCAGCGACTGCGACTTCTAGGTTACGAAACAGTTCTATCGGGGAAGAAGAAGTCGCCACACTCGTTCTGGATTGATTAGGTTATGTCTCCAAAGATAATAATTATCTCATATATATATACTCCAAGATCGAAATAGATGTTACCCGCAGACCAGGCCGAAAAGAAACTTAACAAAAAGTAGACCTGTGCCAGTTCATCAAAAACAAATCGTCGAGATCAAATCGTCGAGAACAAATCTTCGAGTGGAATTCGTCGAGTAAACACGATGAAACAACATGTCCACTCGACGGATTCATTGAATAACAGATTCGTCATAACAGATTCGTCGGGAGCAATTCATCGAGTATACTAGACGAATAAAAATAACTCTCAAAGGATCCGTCAAGACCATCTCGACGAACAAAAACTGTCACGTCGAATTCGTCAAGTATCGTTGAGTATATACGCGAACTCGTCGAGAATACTCGACAAACAAACTTACTTATTTGGTGATTTCTAGAAGACCCCTCGAACTCGTAATTCAGGTCCTTACGCTGATCTAGTTCTAAGTCCATGTCAAAAGGTTTGGCCCTTCACTCATATCACATCTGAGCACGACCAACACAGTCCTTTCAACTTCTCCATAACTCTTATGTGCGACCCCATAGTCTCATATTGCGTTGGCAGTGAGACTATCTATTTGACCACTTCTAGATCACAATGGTAACACTAACAGTCTCCCACTTAAGCTTGAAAGTATCAAACAAATGTTTCACAAATAATGAGCGGCATATAGCAATAAATCATTGCTCCCCAAGCAAAAAGAGTTCTAAACTCATTAAGCCTCTATGACAATTATATTAGTGTTTTCATGTCCCTTTGTCCCTTACATCCAGATAGAACTAGAGGTATAGACCGTGTCACCCTCATAACTGTTCAATCCAAGTTTCTTGATCTAGAATGAACTTCCAAAAATTGGTGAGCCTAATATAATATATTGACTCAACCAAACATGGACATGCATTTCTCAGTCCTATTCCATCAAGGGGTCCATAGATGTAACTCCTGTCATATAGGAGGATAAATCCCATTTCTGTCCACACGCAAATACCCAAATGATTTATAACGTACCCAATAACCACATTTATCATCAACCTTTCTCAAGGAAGACTTTGGATGACATCAAAGTACGCTCATTAAAAACATAAAAATTCTTTTTAAGGGGTGGAGTGCACGTGTGTGCGTATCATTAAAAACATAAAAATAACCGGTGAATGTCCACTTAGGAATGAAAAACACACATTGAATATGATAAAAACATTGTTTGTGGAACCTGAGCATTCCTTTGATTGCTATTTGCTATGTTTTGGAGTCACTAAATTGCGTGTTGCACAATTATAGGTGACTAGGAGTAATGTAGGACATTTTCAACAACAATACTCAGCAGAGAGTAGTGCACATAATGATGTGCATACAACCCCTCCTTCTGCTTAAACGTTAAGGTTGGTAGCTGAAGCTGTGTTTGCTCCAGTGGGGCAAGTGCAGCCTCCTGCCCCTATAATGGGTCAGATGCCGGGTTGCGTTGTTGAGCCTGTGATTCCACAGTAAGTGGTTGTAGAGCCCTTAGTAGCAAAGAGAGCAACAGAGAAGCAACTAAAGTACGTGATGAATTTCAACCCTCTAGTGTTTGCAGGTACTAGAACCCCAATACAAGCTGAAGATTGGCTCTCTCGAATTAAGAGAACCTTGACGACAATGGAGGTAGAGGAGTAACAGAAAGTCATCGTGGCTAATTTGTTGTTGGATGGGGAGGCGAGGCTTTGGTGGGACGAGTTGGAGTTACACCAATTTACGGTAAGACAACTTACTGATATCTCATTGGACGAGTTCTCGAGATTGTTTCTGGCTCGGTATCTCCCATCTGCGTAGAGGATCGCAATAGAGAATCAGTTCTAGAAGTTAACTCAGGGTGAGAGTGGTGTTGATGACTACTTACATGAATTTATAAGATTGAGACAGTATGTGGGCTCTATGTTTGCTGACGAGGAGCGCAAGAAAAATAAGTTCTGTGAAAGTCTGTGTGACGATCTGAGGTTACTTCTCTCTGGACCGATGAAGCATGGATTTTTGACATTAGTTAATACTGATCGATCCCTAGAGTAGGATATAAAGTGCGTACATCGTAAGAATGCCTTGGCTGTGAAAAAGCCAGAGTTTAAACTACCACGCTCTACAAAATTTGAGTATCGCAGTAGGTAGAAACAGATGTCTAGGTCATTGGGACTTTCTTCTGATGCTTTTGGAGTGAATAATGGTTGAGGTACTCCCACTTACTATACTTGTGTCAAGCAAGGACACTTTGCCCGAGATTGTTGGAGCAGCCCTCCAAAGTTGGAGAAAAAGTCTGGTGCGACTTATGCAGAAAAGGGGAAGGCAAAGGAATAAACTGTATCCCATTATGCTCCAGCTCAACCCCGATTGTACAATCTTGGCCAGTAGGAGGGCATAAATCGATGCGATGTGGTGACAGGTAGGGTTTAGTAAATAGCCTTTATTGTTTTACATACTTGCTACCTTGTGTGTATTGCTTAACTGCTTGAATTATGCTTTGTCCTAATCATTTTTGCAGCCTAAGGGCTGCTATATGTGTGTGGACAAAGATTGTTGTGTTTAGGTGCGGATAGAAAGTCATGACCTTAGATTAGAAGCATCTGTACTTCTAATATCTGAGTTTAATGTGATCTTTAGCATAGACTGGCTCTCGCAACAACGTGCCTGTATAGATTGCAACTCAAAGGAATTCACTATCGAATAAAACACCGAACACGAGACTAAATTCATTGGTATACGAGGATCGAGCAAGATATTAATTTTTTCTCTCCAAGTGGGCAAGGCGGATCAAAAGGGAGCAGAGTTATTCTTCATGTTATTGGAGGCTATAGAGCCGAAGTCCAGTTTGAGTGATGTTCCTATTATTTCAGAGTTTGCAGATGTGTTTCCTAAAGATCTCCCTTGGATTCTACCTCAGCGAGAGCTCTACTTTACTATTGAGTTGGTGCCAGGTGAAAAATTTGTGTCACACTCACCGTACCGTGTAGCGCCAAAGGAGATGACGGAACTAAAGGTTTAGTAACTGGAGTGCTAGAGCAAGGCTACATACATCCATGCATGTACCTTGAAGTGCACTGATCCTCTTTGTGAAGAAGAAGGATGCAAGCTTGTGCCTATACTTCCCAGCCCATATCTCACAACCCTAAATCTTAATAAAAGACATACTAGGACGATTCCCGATCCATAACTCATATGGTGTCTTTAGAACCGTTTTCGTTGGAGCATGATTTAGTGTAAAAGTAACAGTCTCTAAAGCAAAACCCCAAAAGGAAATAGGCAGATCTGTATTACTTATCATCGATCGCACCATGTCTAACAGAGTATGATTCCTTTGCTCAGACACACCATTATGCTGTGACATTCTTGGTGGAGTGAGTTGTGATGCAATACCACACTCTTTCAGATGATCACGAAACTCATGACTCAGGTATTCGCCAGCTCGATCAGTTTGGAATGCTTTAACCCTCTTACCCAACTGGTTATCTACTTCATTCTTAAACTCTTTGAACTTTTCAAAGGTTTCATATTTTCACTTCATAAGATACACATATCCGTATCACTTGAAATCACTAGTAAATGTAACAAAGTAAAAGTACCCACCTCTAGCAATAGAACTCCTGGGTCCACATATATCACTATGTATTATACCCAAGAGATCATCAACCCTCTCATTGAAGACAGTGAAAGTGACTTTAATCATCTTGCCTAACAAACATGATTCACATCTCTCAAATGATTCATAATCAAATGAGTCCAGTAGTCCATCTTTATGGAGCTTGGATATGCATTTCTCATTTATATGACCCAAACGACAATGCCAAAGGTACGCAGGGTTTGAGTCATTTGTTTTTAATCATTTAGTATTGATAACTCTAATTATTTCCTATTTTTATTATGCTATTTTCTAATTAATAATTATATATTATGTACTACTTTTATAATATTAAGTTATAATTAACTAGTTTTTATATTTTATATTTATTTGTTCTAATAATATAATTTTTAATCTTGCAGGGCTGATCTACAGACTATTTGGAGCAAAAATGGATTTTCTCATTTTTTTGTCCTCGACACACCCTACCTGGGCGTGATACAGGGGCGTGACACACAAAAATCAAATCTGCAGCAGAAGATTGTCGACCCGTGCCTGAAGATCGTCGATCGGACCTGCTATGCCCGTATTAAAAAATGACACGCCCGTGTACCCCTTACACAGGACGTGTCAGCCTGTGAAAGAACTGCTGACCGTGCCACATCGGATTAAATTGACACGCCTGGGTCACGGGCGTGACCAAGGGCGTGTCACGGGCGTTTCCATCCAATTACTCTACCATTCGAGTCGTTACAGACAGAAGCCGTTCCAGCTTGACACGCCCCTAGTCACGGGCGTGACTAGGGGCATGACACCTCCTTACAGACCAATTTTACTCCCGCCGTTTTCAGCTTCCCTCCGTTTTAAAGAAACAGCCTTGACACGCCCTAGGTCACGGGCGTGACCTAGGGACGTGACCCGTCAATTACCAGATTTTGGCTGTTTCTCCTCCAACGTTCCCGGGGTTTCAAGACGACGGTTCTGATCTTGACACGCCCTAGGTCATGGGCGTGACCTAGGGCGTCACCATGTAGAAATTTGTCCTATAAATCCCAGACAACTTCAGATGCTCAGAAGTCGATTTTTGGGGAGTTGTAGTCTTGTAGTTGCTGTTTTATTTTACTGTATTTTCCATTTCTTAGCTTAGTTTTACTTTATGTAAGTTTCAATTCAACTTTGCCTTTCATTTTAATCATGTCTCTCCCTTCCTTTTCTTGTAATTCTCTAATCATGTTGAGTAGCTAAATTTCATTTAGAACTTGATTATGATGAAGCTTGGAATAAAATAACTCTTCCTTTTTATCAAATGTCTTGTTCGTAATCTTATTCGCTACGATTTATCTTTGATTTTTATTTCATCGAATTCATATTACGCGTATATGATCTTCGATCTTAGATCCGTATCCTAAATGACCGAAAGGTTGCGGATACGAGGAGATCACTCAAAGATAAAAGGAGTTGAATGCACTCCTCGAGAGAGGACGATGTAAATCATCCGGATTGGAGTCAAATCCAATAGAGGGGTTCACCGCCTAAAGCAAGCTTAGGGGTTTGGACTGGCCGAAAGGTCTTAATCGATCAACCTAAGGTTAGTCAGAAGTATGAGCTCGATAGAGATGCTTTTGTACTTTAGGAACCTCCACGGTCGAGTGAGTAGATAAGAACTTGCATTACTTTATTTTTCAAGAAGATTTATTTTAGTCCAAGGGGATTCTAGATCAAGTGCTAGCTTCCCCAAATCGTATTTCTATTTCTTAGTTTAACGCTTAGTTTTTCCTTTTCCCCTTCTAAACATAAATCAAATTTCCTTCCGATAAGATAATAGTTTCCCTTGTGAGTACAAGTACTCGACAGCCCCGAGTTTAAATACGACACTTGATTCTATAATCCGAATGATAGGTATACTTGCCTCATCAAGTGGAAACACGCGCTAGCGTGGAGAAAATATCCATCAAGTTTTTGGCACCGTTGCCGGGGACTTTCTTTGTCGATATTTTGAAAGCATGAATCTATTAATCTTATCTTTTTTTATTTTGTTTGTTTTCTTTCAAAGTTTTAACTTTAATTTTTTATAATTAAAATTTCTTGCGAAAGGGCCGTGCCGGGTTTTCATCCCGCAATACTGCCTAGTACCTTGAGAACTTGTCATTGGGTAGCCCTTGGGAAGTCCGGGAAATTTTATTTTATAAATTTTTAATTTTAAAACTTTTATTTTATCATTCTCTTTCTTGACCCCTATTCTTTTTTCTTTTATTTTATTTCTTATTCCATTCTATTAAGTACCGGTTGTTTTCTTTTCTTCTTAAAATAAAAAAAATATGTTATCACAATTGGCCGCTAAAATTGCCGAGCTCCAACACAAAGTTAATCTTTTGCAAGCCGCAAGACAGCGCCAAGTTTTGTGCAATTTTTGCGGTGCCCCTCATCGAAGTGAGGAATGTTATTATTTTTATCATCAAAATTTTTCTTATAATTCCTATTTTAATTAGAACCCTTTATAGAATTTTCATGAAATTAACTTTTCCAATAATTTTTCCAATTTTAATGAAATTTATTCTTCAAATTTTGGTAAAAATAATTTTCATGAAAATACTTTTTCAAGCTTCAATGAGAACAATTTTTCTGTTTTTATTAGTTTTTATTCTTTCTCGGATGTTGCTTTCCGACATGATCACCCGGAAAGATTCTCGAGTAATGAGGATATTTATTTAGATCCAACTTCTTGTTCTTCTTTTTCCGCACCGCCAGCTTTCTCTCCTAATTTTGAGGATTCTGCTCAATTCCCGTTTGATTCTTCTCCACAAAATTTGGATGAGACTTTTATTAATTTTAGTGATTTTTCTCCTTTTTTGGATAATGTTGCTAATACGGACCATGACTCTTCATGTTCTCATTTAGTTTCTTATACCGAAGAAGAAGGAAAACTTTTATCTCAAGAATTTGTTAAGTGTATGGACGCGCCGGGGGGAGTAGAAGAAGAATATAATTCTCCTCCTTCTACTCCCAATTATTCTCCTATTTATGAATTTTAGAACATAATTTATAATTATTTAGGAGCAAAAATTTATGAACCTGATGCATCCGATGATTTAATTTTAAATCAATATACCGAAGAAAAACTAATTTTAGAAAATAAACAACCGGAGCTTGATCAATTTCTTTCACACGACCGTCCCCCGTGTGAAATTGTTTCTAACACGTTTATTTTTTATTTTTCTTACTCTAATGATTTTCATGTAGACGATGAGCCGTTGCAATCCAATGACGTCAACAATCCCTTTGCCGCTCATCTGTAAAAATTCACATCACCTCAGGTATGTATAGGTGATTTCAATTTACATCCTCAAGACCACCATTCAAAGAAGAAAAATAAAGAAGCAAGCGGAGGAGTAGCTTGGCGAGCGTCTTCGGCGTATTCACCCAAGCGGGAATTAAGGGAGTTGCCCTTACATTTAAATTTTTATTTCCCTTTTTACTAACCAATATCGTCTAGCTTAAAGACAGAAAAAAGAAAAGCACTCTTGGGAGACACCCCTTGCTTATCTTTAATTTTTATGCATTTATTTTCTTTTCTTCTAACAATTTTTCAAATTGTTTTTCTTTCCCCCTTGTACTTGACTTATAAACATTGGGGACAATGTTTATTTTTAAGTATGGGGGTGGATTCTTAGTTATTGTTTTTATTTAAAAATCAAAAATATATATATATAAATCTTTATAAATTAAAAAAAAATTTGATTTTCTTTTTATTATAAAAATACAAAAAAATAGAAAATAGAAAATTAATTTTCTTAGAAAGGGACGTTTGGGATATCACCCTATCTTACCTCCTAGTACCATTGAGAGCCCTTCACAGGGTATACCTCGGGAAGTCTAAGAAGTAAAAAAATTAGGTTTAATTAAAGAATTCCTTATTTCCATATTTATTCAAATGCAAAATTTCTAGTAATTTAACTTTATATAGTGTTTAGAGAATTTTAATGTTTTAATTGAATTTTGAATTTTGGAGTAGAACTGTTGGCCATGCTGTGTTTCTAGTTAAGTGCACATGTAAGTAGAATTTTATGTAGATTTAAATATTCTGCATATAATTAGATTTTAATTTTTCTAAATGCGTGAAAATGTTTTATTCTACTTTAATCTTAAAAACCGGTAAAATCTAAAATACTTTAGGTGAGTAAGTAGAAGTTTGCTAGAGAGATATTTCACGGACTAAAAGAGAGGTATTATTTTTCGATGTCTAGAACTTGCCCTCTAACTATTCTCAAGACTTTGCATAAGTTAGACTAATTAGCATGAATATGATTTAGGCACTTCTTTTGGCCAGTTTGAGCTTTTGTACCCGTACCTAAAATTTTTATCTTTGTTAAGCCATTTTTAGCCTATTTCCCTCTTCTTTTGTTTTAGCTCCACCAAGCATTTTACCAAAGCCTAAAAAGCAACCTAATTGCACACCGAAGACCGAGCTTGAACATAGTTAATCAAACATGCTTTGTGAGTGATTAGGAGCTTTTTATTTTTGGTGGCTCTTTTCTTATAAAAAAAGGGAGTTGATTTATTCTTCTATCCTTTTCAAAACAAAAAAAAGAGAAAAAATTTTATTATGGAAAAAATGAAGAGGTAGAAGAAAATTCTCAACATGATGAGAGAGTTGAATAAAATAAGAAAAAAAAAGCAAAAGGATTAGGAATTTGGCTACGTTCTTAAAGCCATAACAAATTTTTGTGTAAAAGCTCTCTCTAGATTTTGGTGTGACTAGCCATCGTTTATATCTTCGACCACGCTCACCAAAAACCTAAGCATACATTTAACCTAATTAAGTCCTATTGATTTATGTTTTTAAGTTAAACTAGTGTCGTGGAGAGAGTGTGAATGGGCAAGCCTATGGCCATCGACATTGATGGATTTCTTTGGAGGGTATCTTAATCTTCGTTTGTGCAATGATATCTTAGTACACACGCTACACTCTCCCTAAATAAAATTTTAAGATTTACCAGATTTTTCATTTTAAAAGTAAAAATAATAGTGAAAACGCATTTTAAGAAAAATAAAAACCTAATTTGTATGCTGAGTAAGTCTTTCTACAAAAATAGCTACAAGCATAGGGATAAGACTTCCCATTTTACTCCTTAGGTTCAATTTTCTTTTCTAGCATTTAAAAGTTTTCTACTCCCTATAGGAAGTTGTTTGCTCGGGACTAGCAAACAGATAAGTATGGGGGTATTTGATAACTCTAATTATTTCCTATTTATATTATGCTATTTTCTAATTAATAATTATATATTATGTATTACTTTTATAATATTAAGTTATAATTAACTAGTTTTTATATTTTATATTTATTTGTTCTAATAAAATAATTTTTAATCTTGCAGGGCTGATCTACAGACTATTTGGAGCAAAAATAGATTTTCTCAATTTTTTGTCCTCGACACGCCCTGTGACACGCCCTACCTGGGCGTGACACAAGGGCATGACACACAAAAATCAAATCTGTAGCAGAAGATCGTCGACCCGTTCCTGAAGATCGTCGATCGGACCTGCCACGCCCGTATCGAAAAATGACACGCCCGTATAACCCTTACACGGGGCGTGTCAGCCTGTGAAAGAACTGCTGACCGTGCCACGTCGGATTAAATTGACACGCCTGGGTCACGGGTGTGATCCAGGGCGTGCCACGGGAGTTTCCAGCCAATTACTCTGCCGTTCGATCCATTGTAGACAGAAGCAATTCCAGCTTGACACGTAACACCCCTATCTGTCGCATAGTATATAGCAGTAGGTCCGGCCGGGGCCCGACGCCATATACTACGGACAGACCGGTTGATTACACGTTGAAACCATACAACCAATCACCAACATCCTACACAGAGTCATTCTAGCGGAAGCAATTTATTAAGTTACACAAATACAAGAACACTGCCAAGCAAGAATGTCCACTACAGAAAAAAATAATAGGAATGAATAATACAAAATTACCGGCCTTATGGCCTTACAATGTTTGCTTAACAAAACATGCCTTACATACTTCGGCTCGCAGGCCGGCCATACATGAAATAAACGGAAAGCATAAAAGGGTTAGGCCTTCGAGGGCCAGCACCGCAACATGGGCTTTAGCCCGCTATTTTCCGCTCGGCTCCGCAGCACCTGCAAGCACAAACCACCGCCCGGTGGCAAACAAAAGCAACGGTCAGCTATGCTAACCAAATTATAACGATCCCGCCCCCAAAATCGGGGTGCGATGCTCTTTCCCTGCACTTTATTATTATAGGCAATATATTAGTGTGAACACACATCATCACAAGCGTAGGCTCGCATGGCCACACACCTCGTGCACACAGGGCACATTCACGGCGAACCGGCCAACGTCACGTCAATTAAAGCCATAGACGTTCCCGTTCCACCACCGCCCCTTGGACGGCCAACCATATGAGCATTTTGTCTTCTTGGCCTTGGTCACGACAATTTAAGCCATAGACCGCCGAAGACTCTCACCCATGCCAACGGTCCCACCGAATGACATAGATCGGGTACGGTTCCGCCTGACCCGTGCTCATATCGCAATGGCAATTTAAGCCATATGCGCAGGTCAAGACTCACCGAGTCCCGTTTCCGCCACAACAATCACATAACCCAGTTATGTTCACGTTGGCTCCCCGGCCATCGTGTTGGCAAAACTCATTTTTGCCCAGTTTTCCGGGTGCACCTTGGAGTTACTCTCCAAGGCTCCCTGATGTAATCTACCACGTAGAAAACCCGAAAAATGCCCAAACACCCGGAGTCTTCCCCGGTTCATATGCAATACAACATCACCGATCCGGCTCTACTTGTCCGGATAGGCTTCACACACAATGCCTATGTCCGTTTTCGCGTACGGTCTCTATATAAGGGGGACTTTACATATCTACCCCAAGGAACGCTCCAACTCTTCGCTCACTCGCGAGAGAGGGCTTCCTATGCAAAGGGAAAAAGGGCTTCACATGCCCAAGGATGAGAAATCGTTACCCTTGCATTCTTCCGTGGCGCCATCGAAAACTATGTAGTTGGAAAGCACCGCAACGGCGTCACCTCCGCGGATCTAGACTCGGATCGCGATTTGGAGCTCCGAAGCTCCTCCGGCGGCCGGATCTTGGACTCCTCCTTCCTCCATGCTCTCCCCTCTCTCTAAACTCTTAGAGATAGAATGGCTAAAGGAAATGAGGATTCCCAACCCTAAATCCCGGCTAAAACCACCCAGGAGCAGCCCCCCACCGTCGGATCCAAAGTTAAGGAAACGAACGACCAAGATTAGATCTGAAATCATAAAATCTGGGCCGAACACGGGTTGCAACACGGCCGTGTGCCTGGCCGTGTCACCCATTCACCGTCTCGACCGATTCGAAAACCAGCACACGGCATTTAATACGGCCTTCGACACGTCCGTGTCACCTGTGACACGCCCATGTCGAGACCCGTGTCACGCCCCCCCCCTGTGCGATCGGCCAGCTTTCCCAACCCGAGAAGGACACGACCTGCGACACGGCACCCGACACGCTCGTGTCGAATTTGACACGCCTGTGTCAGGGCCCGTGTCATGGCCCGTGTGCCTTCCTCAGAAAACAGCCCAAAGTGCCACGCCCTGGGACATGCCCGTATCCCAGGCCGTGTGCCTCAACTCGACGATCTCTGACCGTCAAAACATCGACCACATGACCCGTGGCCGAACACGCCTGTGTCATGCCTGTGTCACGCCCGTGACACGCCCGTGACACCTGCTCCAAAGTCTCGACTAGGCTTAAAACATCACCCGTCCCTCTTTTGAGTTTCGGGGTGTTACACACGCCCCTAGTCACGGGCATGACTAGGGGGCATAACACCTCCTTGAAGACCAATTTTACTCCCGCCGTTTATAGCTTCCCGCCGTTTTTAAGAAATAGCCTTGACACGCCCTAGGTCACGGGCGTGATCTAGGGGCATGACCTGTCAGTTACCCGATTTTGGCTATTTCTCCTCCAACGTTCCTGGGGTTTCAAGACGACGGTTCAGAGCCTGACACGCCCTAGGTCACGGGCGTAACCTAGGGCATGACCATGAAGAAATTTTTCCTATAAATCCCAGACAACTTCAGATGCTCAGGAGTCGATTTTTGGGGAGTTGTAGTCTTATAGTTGCCGTTTTTTACTGTATTTTCCATTTCTTAGCTTAGTTTTACTTTACGTAAGTTTCAATTCAACTTTGACTTTCATTTTAATCATGTCTCTCCCTTCCTTATCTTATAATTCTCTAATCATGTTGAGTAGCTAAATTTCATTTAGCACTTGATTATGATGAAGCTTGGAATAAAATAACTCTTCCTTTTTATCAAATGACTTGTTCGTAATCTTACTCGCTACGATTTATCTTTGATTTTTATTTCATCGAATTCATATTACGCGTATATGATCTTCAATCGTAGATTCATATCCTAAATGACCGAAAGGTTGCGTATACGAGGAGATCACTCAAAGATAAAAGGAGTTGAATGCACTCCTCGAGAGAGGACGACATAAATCTTCCGGATTAGAGTCAAATCCAATAGAGGGGTTCACCACCTAAAGCAAGCTTAGGGGTTTCGACTGGCCGAAAGGTCTTAATCGATCAACCTAAGGTTAGTCAAAAGCATGAGCTCGACAGAGACGCTTTTGTACTTTAGGAACCTCCACGGTCGAGTGAGTGGATAAGAACTTGCATTACTTTATTTTTCAAGAAGATTTATTTTAGTCCAAGGGGATTCTAGATTAAGTGCTAGCTTCCCCAAATCGTATTTCTCTTTCTTAGTTTAACGCTTAGTTTTTCATTTTCTGTTTCTAAACATAAATCAACTTTCCTTCGGATAAGATAATAGTTTCCCTTGTGAGTACAAGTACTAAACAACCCCGAGTTTAAATACGACACTTGATTCTATACTCTGAACGATAGGTATACTTGCCTCATCAATTGGAAACAAGCGATAGCGTGGAGAAAATATCCATAAAGTTTTTGGCACCGTTGCCGAGGACTTTCTTTATCAATATTTTGAAAGCACGAATCTATTAATCTTATCTTTTTTTTATTTTGTTTGTTTTCTTTCAAAGTTTTAACTTTAATTTTTTATAATTAAAATTTCTTGTGAAAGAGCCGTGCCGGGTTTTCATCCCGTAATACCGCCTAGTACCTCTCGAACCCGTCAATGGATAGCCCTTGGGAAGTCCGGGAAATTTTATTTTATAAATTTTTAATTTTAAAACTTTTATTTTATCATTCTCTTTCTTGACCCCTATCCATTTTTCTTTTATTTTATTTTTTATTCCATTCTATTAAGTACCGGTTGTTTTCTTTTCTTCTTAAAATAAAAAAAAAATGTTATCACAATTGGCCGCTAAAATTGCCGAGCTCCAACACAAAGTTAATCTTTTGCAAGCCGCAAGACATCGCCAAGTTTTGTGCAATTTTTGCGGTGCCCCTCATCGAAGTGAGGAATGTTATTATTTTTATCATCAAAATTTTTCTTATAATTCCTACTTTAATGAGAACCCTTTATCGAATTTTCATGAAATTAACTTTTCCATTAATTTTTCCAATTTTAATGAAATTAATTCTTCAAATTTTTGTAAAAATAATTTTCCTTAAAATACTTTTTCATGCTTCAATGAGAACATTTTTTCTGATTTTAATAGTTTTTCTTCTTCCTCGGATGTTGCTTTCCGGCATGATCACTCGGAAAGATTCCCGAGTAATGAGGATATTTATTTAGATCCGGCTTCTTGTTCTTCTTTTTCCGCACCACCAGCTTTCTCTCCTAATTTTGAGGATTCTGCTCAATTCCAGTTTGATTCTTCTCCACAAAATTTGGATGAGACTTTTATTAATTTTAGTGATTTTTCTCCTTTTTTGGATAATGTTGCTAATACGGACCATGACTCTTCATGTTCTCATTTAGTTTCTTATATCGAAGAAGAAGAAAAACTTTTATCTCAAGAATTTGTTAAGTGTATGGACGCGCTGGGGGGAGTAGAAGAAGAATATATTTCTCCTCCTACTACTCCCAATTGTTCTCCTATTTATGAATTTTCAAACACAATTTATAATTATTTAGGAGCAAAAATTTATGAAACCGATGCGTCCGATGATTTAATTTTAAATCAATCTACCGAAGAAAAACTAATTTTAGAAAATAAACAACCGGAGCTTGATCAATTTCTTTCACACGACCCTCCTCCGTGTGAAATTATTTCTAACACGTTTATTTTTGATTTTTCTTACTCTAATGATTTTCATGTAGACGATGAGCCGTTGCAATCCAATGATATCAACGATCCCATTGCCGCTCATCTGCAAAAATTCACATCACCTCAGGTATGTATAGGTGATTTGAATTTACATCCTCAAGACCACCATTCAAATAAGAAAAATCAAGAAGCAAGCGGAGGAGTAGCTTGGAGAGCGTCTTCGGCGTATTCACCCAAGCGGGAATTAAGGGAGTTGTCCTTACATTTAAATTTTTATTTCCCTTTTTCCTAACCAATACCGTATAGCTTAAAGATGGGAAAAAGAAAAGCGCTCTTGGGAGACACTCCTTGATTATCTTTAATTTTTATGCATTTATTTTCTTTTCTTCTAACAATTTTTCAAATTTTTTTTCTTTCCCCCCTTGTACTTGACTTATAAACATTGGGGACAATGTTTATTTTTAAGTATGGGGGTGGATTCTTAGTTATTGTTTTTATTTAAAAATAAAAAATATATATATATAAAAATCTTTATAAATTTTAAAAAAAAATTTGGTTTTCTTTTTATTATAAACATACAAAAAAATAGAAAATCGAAAATTAATTTTCTTAGAAAGGGACGTTTGGGATATCACCCCATCTTACCTCCTAGTACCATTGAGACCCCTTCACAGTGTATACCTCGGGAAGTCTAAGAAGTTAAAAAATTAGGTTTAATTAGAGAAGTCCTTATTTCCATATTTATTCACATGCAAAATTTCTAGTAATTTAACTTTTATATAGTGTTTAGAGAATTTTAATGTTTTAATTGAATTTTTAATTTTGGAGTAGAACTGTTTGCCATTCTGTATTTCTAGTTAAGTGCACGTGTAAATAGAATTTTATGTAGATTTAAATATTCAGCATATAATTAGATTTTAATTTTTCTAAATGTGTGAAAATGTTTTATTCTACTTTAATCTTGAAAATCGGTAAAATCTAAAATACTTTAGATGAGTAAATAGAAGTTTGCTAGAGAAATATTTCGCGAACTAAGAGAGAGGTATTCTTTTTCAATGTCTAGAACTTGCCCTCTAACTATTCTCAAGACTTTGCATAAGTTAGACTAATTAGCATGAATATGATTTAGGCACTTCTTATGGCCAGTTTGAGCTTTTGTACCCGTACCTAAAATTTTTATCTTTGTTAAGCCATTTTGAGCCTATTTCCCTCTTCTTTTGTTTTAGCTCCACCAAACATTTTACCAAAGCATAAAAAGCAACCTAATTGCACACCTTAGACCGAGCTTGAACATAGTTAATCAAACATGCTTTGTGAGTGATTAGGAGCCTTTTTATTTTTGGTGGCTCTTTTCTTATAAAAAAAGGGAGTTGATTTATTCTTCTATCCTTTTCAAAACCAAAAAAAAGAGAAAAAAATTTATTATGAAAAAAATGAAGAGGTAGAAGAAAATTTTCAACATGATGAGAGAGTTGAAAAAAATAAGAAAAAAAAGCAAAAGGATTAGGAATTTGGCTATGTTCTTAAATCCATAAAAAATTTTTGTGTAAAAGCTCTCTCTAGGTTTTGGTGTGACTAGCAATCGTTTATATCTTTGACCACGCTCCCCAAAAAACTAAGCCTATATTTAACCTAATTAAGTCCTATTGATTTATGTTTTTAAGTTAAACTAGTGTCGTGGCGAGAGTGTGAAAGGGCAAGCCTATGACCATCGACATTGATGGATTTCTTTGGAGGGTATCTTAATCTTCGTTTGTGAAATTTTATCTTAGTACACATGCTACACTCTCCCTAAATAAAATTTTAAGATTTACCGGATTTTTCATTTTAAAAGTAAAAATAATAGTGAAAATGCATTTTAAGAAAAATAAAAACATAATTTGTATGCTGAGTAAGTCTTTCTACAAAAATAGTTACAAGCATAGGCATAAGACTTCGCATTTTACTCCTTAGGTTCAATTTTTTTTTCTAGCATTCAAAATTTTTCTAGTCCCTATAGGAAGTTGTTTGCTCGGGACAAGCAAACGGATAAGTATGGGGGTATTTGATAACTCTAATTATTTCCTATTTTTATTATGCTATTTTCTAATTAATAATTATATATTATGTATTACTTTTATAATATTAAGTTATAATTAACTAGTTTTTATATTTTATATTTATTTGTTATAATAAAATAATGTTTAATCTTGCAGGGCTGATCTACAGACTATTTGGAGCAAAAATGGATTTTCTCTTTTTTTTGTCCTCGACACGGCCTGTGACACGCCCTACCTGGGCATGACACAAAGGCGTGACACACAAAAATCAAATCTGTAGCAGAAGATCGTCGACCCGTGCCTGAAGATCGTCGATCGGACCTTCCACGCCCGTATCAAAAAATGACACGCCCGTATACCCCTTACACGGGGCATGCCAGCCTGTGAAAGAACTGCTGACTGTGCCACATCGGATTAAATTGACACGCCTGGGTCACGGGCGTGACCCAGGGGGTGTCACGGGCATTTCTAGCCAATTACTCTGCCGTTCGAGCCGTTGCCGACATAAGCCATTCCAGCTTGACACGCCCCTAGTCACGGGCGTGACTAGGGGGCGTGACACCTCCCTTAAGACCAATTTTACTCCCGCCATTTTCAGCTTCCCGCCATTTTCAAGAAACAGCCTTGACACGCCCTAGGTCACGGGCATGACCTAGGGGCGTGACCCGTCAGTTTCCAGATTTTGGAAGTTTCTCCTCTAACGTTCCCGGGGTTTCAAGACGACGGTTCCGAGCCTGACACGCCCTAGGTCACGGGCGTGACCTAGGGCGTGACCATGCAGAAATTTTTCCTATAAATCCCAGACAACTTCAGATGCTCAGGAGTCGATTTTTGGGGAGTTGTAGTCCTATAGTTGCTGTTTTATTTTACTGTATTTTCCATTTCTTAGCTTAGTTTTACTTTATGTAAGTTTTAATTCAACTTTGCCTTTCATTTTAATCATGTCTCTCCCTTCTTTATCTTGTAATTCTCTAATCATGTTTAGTAGCTAAATTTCATTTAGCACTTGATTATGATGAAGCTTGGAATAAAATAACTCTTCCTTTTTATCAAATGTCTTGTTCGTAATCTTACTCGCTACGATTTATCTTTGATTTTTATTTCATCGAATTCATATTACGCGTATATGATCTTCGAGCTTAGATCCGTATCCTAAATGACTGAAAGGTTGCGGATACGAGGAGATCACTCAAAGATAAAAGGAGTTGAATGCACTCCTCGAGAGAGGAAGACGTAAATCTTCCGGATTGGAGTCAAATCCAATAGAGGGATTCACCGCCTAAAGAAAGCTTAGGGGTTTCGACTGGCCGAAAGGTCTTAATCGATCAACCTAAGGTTAGTCAGAAGCATGAGCTCGACAGAGACGCTTTTGTACTTTAGGAACCTCCACGGTCGAGTGAGTAGATAATAACTTGCATTACTTTATTTTTCAAGAAGATTTATTTTTGTCCAAGGGGATTCTAGAAAAAGTGCTAGCTTCCCCAAATCGTATTTCTCTTTCTTAGTTTAACGCTTAGTTTTTCTTTTTCTGTTTCTAAACATAAATCAACTTTCCTTCCGATAAGATAATAGTTTCCCTTGTGAGTACAAGTACTCGACAGCCCCGAGTTTAAATACGACACTTGATTCTATACTCCGAACCGGGTTTTCATCCCGCAATACTTCCTAACACCTTACGAACTCGTCATTGGGTAGCCCTTGGGAAGTCCGGGAAATTTTATTTTATAAATTTTTAATTTTAAAACTTTTATTTTATCATTCTCTTTCTTGACCCCTATTCATTTTTTTTTATTTCTTATTCCATTCTATTAAGTACCGGTTGTTTTCTTTTCTTCTTAAAATAAAACAAATATGTTATCATAATTGGCCGCTAAAATTGCCAAGCTCCAACACAAAGTTAATCTTTTGCAAGCCGCAAGACAGCGCCAAGTTTTGTGCAATTTTTGCGGTGCCCCTCATCGAAGTTAGGAATGTTATTATTTTTATAATCAAAATTTTTCTTATAATTCCTACTTTAATGAGAACCCTTTATCGAATTTCCATGAAATTAACTTTTCCAATAATTTTTCCAATTTTAATTAAATTAATTCTTCAAATTTTGGTAAAAATAATTTTCATGAAAATACTTTTTCAAGCTTCAATGAGAACAATTTTTCTGATTTTAATAGTTTTTCTTCTTCCTCAGATGTTGCTTTCCGGCATGATCACCCGGAAAGATTTCAGAGTAATGAGGATTTTTATTTAGATCTAACTTCTTTTTCTTCTTTTTCCGCACCACCAGCTTTCTCTCCTAAATTTGAGGATTCTGCTCAATTCCCGTTTGATTCTTCTCCACAAAATTTGGATGAGACTTTTATTAATTTTAGTGTTTTTCTCCTTTTTCGGATAATGTTGCTAATACAGACCATGACTCTTCATGTTCTCATTTAGTTTCTTATACCAAAGAAGAAGAAAAACTTTTATCTCAAGAATTTGTTAAGTGTATGGACGCGCTGGGGGGAGTAGAAGAAGAATATATTTCTCCTCCTACTACTCCCAATTGTTCTCCTATTTATGAATTTTCAAACACAATTTATAATTATTTAGGAGCAAAAATTTATGAACCCGATGCGTCTGATGATTTAATTTTAAATCAATCTACCGAAGAAAAACTAATTTTAGAAAATAAACAACCGGAGCTTGATCAATTTCTTTCACACGACCCTCCTCCGTGTGAAATTGTTTCTAACACGTTTATTTTTGATTTTTCTTACTCTAATGATTTTCATGTAGACGATGAGCCGTTGCAATCCAATGACGTCAACGATCCCTTTGCCGCTCATCTGCCAAAATTCACATCACCTCAGGTATGTATAGGTGATTTGAATTTACATCCTCAAGACCACCATTCAAAGAAGAAAAATCAATAAGCAAGCGGAGGAGTAGCTTGGCGAGCGTCTTCAGCGTATTCACCTAAGCGGGAATTAAGGGAGTTGCCCTTACATTTAAATTTTAATTTCCCTTTTTACTAACCAATACCGTCTAGCTTAAAGACGGGAAAAAGAAAAGCGCTCTTGGGAGACACCCCTTGCTTATCTTTAATTTTTATGCATTTATTTTTGTTGGGTATTGTATCCACAATGTACCTGATTTGAAGAAGCCCCTGAACAAGCTAAGTTGAATTGACAATGTATTTGATGATCTTCTATCAAGTTGTGCTTGCAGCTATTCCATGCTAAGTACACACCAATGTCAGGGTGCAGTGGGTGATACACGGGTCTGCGCAACGTAATCCCCCGTTGAGTAGATCAGTGTGTTGACTCATTTTTGCACTCTCTATTGGAGTGTACTTATTTTCAAGTATAGGGCCGCGGTAGATCAAGAGCAGAAAAGGAGAAAAGATGGGTCAAAGACTAAGTCTTCAAAGGAAGGAAGAGAAATTATTCTAAGTCAAAATCGACGGGAATCACTAAGTGATTCTCGCCAACTTCGACGGGAATCGTTAGTGATTCCCGCCAATTCGAAGAGAATTAGTCTGCATTCCCGCCGACTTCCTTCCGGCTGACAGTTATCCAACAGGAATTCTGCCAAGGCAGAATCGATGGGAATCGCAAGTGATTCCCGCCGACTTCGACGAGAATCTGTCAGCATTCCCGCGATTCGTCGAGTATCAGCTAGCCTCTCCCGCCGATTTCTTTCGGCTGACTATTTTCCAGACAGGTATTCTGCTAAGGCAGAATCAACGAGAATCGTGAATGATTCCCTCCGACTTCGACGGGAATCACCAATGATTCCCGCCGATTTTGCCTTAGGCAATTTTTGTCTATTTGCTGGACCGAACCAAGAGACCGTGCACTGTTTCAGCCGGGGCTAGGGTTTCTCCTTGTGCGTCCCACAACGGTCATTAGGGTTGGCTTGGGTATATATACATGCGTATTTCGAACTTCTACAGTAACTCATTCACGTGAAATCAAAAAGCTGACGCCATGCCCTAGGTGATCGCGGAAAATCGCCGATCGCTGACGCCGCTCGCAAGCTCGTCGCCGCCGCTGATCTCAGAGCTTCTTTGATTTTCCGATGACAGTACCGAGGCTAGCAGTGCATCTCACGCATCTCTCTTGAGATCTCTTGTCTCTCGATTCGTTGAACGAGGTTAGTTCTTACTTCCGAATCGATTGAGACGACTAATCCGACTGAGATCGTTCGTAGACCTTGCTTGCTTCGTCAAGAAGATTGGATCTACAAAGTATCGCCGCCGCAATCACTTGCCGCAGCCGATCTTGACAAGATCCTCTCCAAGAGAGAACTCCGGTTGTGGACTCTTCGTATCTTTCAAGAAAGCTTCAATGAACGAAGAAGGACATCGGAATATCCAAAAGCCTTGTTTGTATTTTCTTATACATTCAATTTTTGATTTGTTGTAAAGGAATTTTTATTCCTAGTTGTAAGGGTTGGGTGAAACCCGTGGTGGTCGAATTGTGACTCTGTTGTTGGAAGGGTTCCTTCCGTAGTGTGAGGATTTGATTTCAATCCGTTTGGTGAAGTGACCGAGTCGTCCCTTGGTGGGAGATAGGTCGAAGGGGGAAAGTGGACGTACCCAAATCGGGGAACCACTATAACTTTTTGTGTGTTATTTTGTGCTGTGTTTGTTAATTTGTGTAGGTTAATTTAATTCCGCAAAAGACCGCACGTCACCTATTCCCCCCCATAGGTAAATTTAGTCGGCACTAGATACTTTCAAGTGGTATCAGAGGGAGGTTACCCATCAATAAGGTTAACACCTTGAGTAAGATCCTGCATCTAGTGTCAAGAAGAAAGAAGATCTCAAGAATGGACGGACTTAAGTATTCAGGAAAGATCCCAGTATGCACCAAGCTAAACTTTCCCATCTGGAAGGAAAGGATCAGGTTTTACATGGAAGCAGTCAACCCTTGACTCTTCATGATAGTGGAGGAGGGACGTTATTTCCCCACTAAGGCCTCCACTATTGATCCAACCAAGAAAGTGCCCAAGAAACTCTCCGAAATGGATAAGGATGAGATGGTGCTTGTCGGACTTGACAAGAAAGCTCAAAACATTTTAGTAAGCGCCGTCGATGATTCCATGATGCAGAATTTCAGCAACTACAGGACTGCCAAGGATATATGGCACTGCCTGATCATTCTGTTGGAAGGCACAGATGAAGTAAGGGATGATCGAAGATCCCTTCTAAACTAGAAGTATGAGGCCTTTAGGCAAGGTCCCAATGAAGAAATCGGAGTGACATTCGAGAACTTCCTCAAGATTGTCAATGCCATGAAGAGTTATGGCAGAGTGTTCACCGATGGTGAACTAAATGACAAATTCCTTAGATCCCTTACTAAGGAATGGGACACCAAGATCTGCGCCATCAGAGAATTTGGCAAGCTGGCAGAAATTGATCCCCAGATTCTGTTTGGGAAACTTATGTCCTATGAACTTCAGCTGAACACCAGAAAAGCTGAAGAAGAAGACGATAAAGCCGCAGCCAGAGAAAAGACTGTAGCCCTTAAAGCCAATCACTCAAGGAAAGGCAAGGGTGCAGCCTCATCCCGCTCTCAGAAAAAGGATAAGGAAGAAGACTCTGAGCCATGCTCTTTCGGCTCAGAGCTATCTGAAGAAGACTTCTCCCTCATCACTCGAGAGTTCAAGAAGTTCCTCAAGTTGAGGAATCAAAGAAAGAGAGACGGTTCCTCCTCCAGACATCAGAAGAAGAATTATTCTTCTGACAGGTATGAATCCAAACAGAACAATATTGCTCTTATGACATTATTTGCTTTGGATGCAATAAGCCAGGCCACGTCGTTGCTGACTTTCACCAAAGCAAGAGAGATAAGGGGAAGGGAGAGGAGCACAGGTCCTCTAGAGATAAGAAGAAGGATAGGAGCTACATTGCTAAAAATCCAAAAACACTTAGTGAATCTGATTCTTCAGACTCTAGTGATGATGAGGAAGCCTACTTCGAGCTAATGGGTCGCTCTGAATCAGAAGGAGACTGCCCCCCATTTACTGGGAAGGTAAAAGATCATACCCCCATCTCTGACTCTGACTCTGAGTCTCCTGATGATGATCTCGAGGACAGCCCATCTTCCCGTAAAGCTGAGCTCCTCGAAAAGTATGAGCTTCTGCTCAATACCTTTGAGGAATGCCTCAAGAGGTTGAGGGATAAGAAAAAGGAGGTCAAATTCCTTAAGGCTGAGGGTGTGTACCTAAGAGAAGAGATCACTATCTTGATTTCTCTCTGACAGGAACACCTGGGCCTGACTTCTGAGCACTCAGATTCTCTAAGGCTCCTTGACCAAAAATAGGAAGAAATCAACAAGTTGGAAGAACAGCTTGCGGTAGAGAGAAAGATTGTAAAAAGCTTCTCTATGCCCAAGACCGTTCTTCCTCTGGTTGATGAATTCTCTTCCCAGGCTAAGGGGGCTAGCTTAGGGCATATGGGTGTGCCTGGTAAATCATCCAGGAGAAACACAAAACAGAGGAAAAATAAGGCTGCTAAGAAGGTCTCTGCTGTAGAAAAGGGAAAGGCCCCACTCGATCCTATTTCATTCAGAAAGCCTGGCTTTCCTTGCAATGAGCAGGACTATGAGTCAACCTATGGCAACTTCCGGCCCTCGGTTGAAAAGCCCAAGAGCCGGTATGATGGTTGGACCTTCCTACGAAACTACGGTGAGAGTGTCTTCAAGGCACCTTATGAGGAAATCTAAGTGTAGAATTATGGCCACATCTCTAGTGGTCATAATAGGAAGCAGGCACCAAAGGCCAAGCCTGTTATATTGAAGGAACACGTAGTGAAGAAATCATGTGACTGCTATCATCATGATGCCTCCACCTCCAAATCCAAGGCCCCGGCTGGACCCACCGTACCAAGGGTGAAGCTGGAGCCTAGGAAGCGGTACAATAGGTTTGACTGTTGGTGTTGTGGCAAAGTTGGTCACTTTGCCGTGGATTGCTGGTTTAATCCAAGATTCAACGACTCCTCATGTTAGCAATGCGAGGCCGACCACTCATAGGGTTAACCACCCGAGGGGGAGTGTGCTAACAAGGAATCTAGGACCCAAGTTCGATTGGGTTCCTAAGGGAAACTAATTCTATTTTGCAGGTATGTCCAAAGGACACCAAAACGCCAATCTGGTACTTGGACAGTGGATGTTCCCGACATATGACCGGGACAAGAAGCCTGTTACGTGATTACTCCCCAGTCAAAAATGGACCCAAAGTCATCTTTGGAGGATCTGATCGAGGAGTCACCAGGGGTTATTGTATGATTTCCAACGGTGTATTATCTAATACTGACGTGGCCTATATTGAAGGGTTAAACCATAACCTGATCAGTGTAAGCCAGTTGTGTGATAAAGGATACGACGTTAAGTTCTGCAAGGATAAGTGCTTGATAATATCGTGTGCTTCTTCGGAGACGGTATTAACTGGCATTAGGAGTAGAAATATCTTTTGCTTAGATTTTCTTAGTTTAGACTCTTTTACCCCCGTGTGCTTAGTAGCAAAAGGCAGTGCATCTCTTTGTGAACAATAGAATAAGAGATTAACACATATTAATTTCAAGACTATTAATATGTTGTTTTCTAAGAATTTAGTAAGGGATGCCCCTACTATTAAGTGCATCAAAGATAGCCCCTGTCCTGCATGCTAGAAGGGCAAATAGACTCGGGCTACCTTTAAGGGCATTGCAGACAAAGACTCCTCCAGATGTCTTTATCTTCTGCATATGGACTTGTTCGGTCCAGTGAAAGTTCATATCTTATGAGGCAAATCGTATATGCTAGTGATTGTTGATGATCACTCTCGGTTTACGTGGGTGTTCTTCTTGAAACGAAAGTCAGATACGTTTGACATACTCACTAATTTTATCAAGCAGATTCAGAACGAACATAACTGCTCTGTGGTCAAAATCAGAAGTGACCATGGAACAGAATTCGAGTCTGGTGCTATGACAGAATTCTGTGAAGAACATGGTATCTTTCATGAGTTTTCTTCCCCGCGTACTCCTCAGCAAAACGGAGTTGCGGAGAGGAGAAATAGAACGCTCATTGAAGTATGTACGACAATGTTGAATGACGCTTCTCTTCCAGAGTACTTCTTGGTAGAGGCTGTCAATACGGCTTGTCATGTGAAGAACTGGGCATTGATCAACAAGAATCATCGTAAACGCCTTGTGAGCTACTGAAAGGCAGGAAACCGACCATGTCCTATTTAAGGATTTTTGGCTGCAGATGCTATGTACTCAATAATGGGAAGTACCCACGTACTAAATTCGGAGAAAAATGCTTCGAAGGCATCTTCATGGGCTATAGTAGCCATAGTCGGGCATATAGGGTCTTCAATAAGAAAACCCTAGTGGTAGAGGAGTCCATTAATGTTGTTTTTGATGAAGGAAGCTTGCTTCATAGCAATTCTTCCAGTGACATTCTTGAAGATGCAGGTGCAAGGCTTGAACAGCTAAGTCTCGATGAGACTGCAAAAGGTGCAACTCCCATGTACGTCAAGGTTTCCACCTCAACGCCAACTGGAGAAGATGACGATCAGGATGGAGAAAATCTCCAAAAAGAAGGAGAAGCCCGAGAAGCTGTTAGAGCTCCAGATGCCAGACTCTTAGAGCTCTGACACGTGAGGAATCATCCTAGAGATTAGATCATAGGAGATCCTCGTGATGATGTCAGAACTCGCAGAGGTACAATTAACGAGATTTTGCACCTTAGTTTTCTGTCACAGGTTGAGCCAAAGAAGTTCGACGAAGCGAACAAAGATGCATCATGGATATTGGCCATGCAAGATGAACTGCATCAATTCGAATGATACAACGTCTGGACGCTTGTTCCCAGACCAAAGAACCAGAATGTGATTGGCACTAAGTGTATCTTCAGAAACAAACTGGATGAACACGGTGTCATCATCAAGAACAAGGCCAGACTGGTGGCTCAAGGTTACAGACAGGAGGAGGGGATTGACTTCGGCCAAACCTTTGCACCAGTTGCAAGGCTGGAGGCGATCATATTATTCCTAGCTTATGCCTATCACAAAGGATTCACTGTCTATCCGATGGACGAGAAATCTGTGTTTATAAATGAAAATTTGAAAGAGGAAGTATATATCGCGCAACCCCTAGGTTTTGTTAATCCATCGCTCCCTAATCATGTCTATTTTCTTAATAAATCATTATATGGCTTAAAACAAGCTCCTCGAGCTTGGTATAAGACTCTGTCTAGTTTTCTTCTTCAGAATAAGTTCTCGAGAGGAAAAATAGATAAGACATTGTTTCTTAGGGAAGTCAAAGGCCAGATTCTGCTGGTGCAAATCTATGTCGATGACATAATATTCGGCTCAACGGACAACAATCTTTGCAAGAAGTTTTCTAAACTTATGCAAGGAATGTTTTAAATGAGCAGCATGGGAGAGCTAAAGTATTTCTTGGGACTTCAATTGAAATAGTCTGAGGATGGAATTTTCATTTCTCAGACAAAGTTCACAAATTAACTCCTCAAGAAATTCGGAATGGAGAATGCAATCTCTATGAGGACTCCAATGGGATCCACTGTGTCTTTGGACAAAGATGAGAAAGAGAAACCTTTTGATGAAACCAAATACAGAAGCATAATTGGATCCCTGCTCTATCTTACTGCTAGTAGACCGAATATTATGTTTTCCACATGTTTTTGTGCCAGATATTAGGTGAACACTAAGGAATCTCATTATGTCGCTGCAAAGCGAATTCTTAGATACCTTAAAGATACACCAAATCTTGGCTTGTTGTACCCAAGAAACAATGATGTCGAGCTGATAGGCTTTTTAGATGCTGACTTTGCATGAAGCAGGGATGATAGGAAAAGCACTTCCGGGACGTGCCAATTCCTCGGAAGAAGGCTTATTTCATGGAATAGTAAAAAGCAGAACTGTGTCGCAACCTCTACGGCTGAATCTGAGTACATCTCAGCAGGCAGCTGTTGCGCAAAACTTTTATGGATCAGAAATCAACTCGAAGATTATGACTTGCAATTCAGAGAAGTTCCTATGTATTGCGACTCCTCGAGCGCAATAACAATTGCGAACAATCCCGTGTCTCATAGCAGAATAAAGCATATTGAAGTGCGCTACCAATTCATTCGGGAGCATGTGGAAAACAAAGATATCTCTCTCTGCTATGTCCCCACGGATCAGCTGATTGCAGATATCTTCACAAAGCCCCTAGACGAGGCCAAGTTCAGTCTCTTCAAAACTGAACTCGGCATGCTGAACTATGAAGATTGAAGACTGAAGGGCTCAAGGCTCTTGGATCACGGGGGAGCATCTGCTATGAATTCAAGATCGGGCACGGATGCAAGAACTGAGGGGGAGCTTTGTGCTCCAAGTGAAGTCCCAGATTTGTATAAGCCGAAAAGGGGGAGATTACCCTCTCGGCTAAGGCTAAGGTGGCTGCCAATGTTAAGTATGCACTCAGGAAAATGGTAATGAATTTCACTTTCAACTGAATTTTTAGTTTATGATTTTCATTCCCATATGTTCTATTCACCTTAGCATGTAGGGTTTAGGCTTCTTCAAATAGGGGGAGATTGTTGGGTATTGTATCCACAATATACCTGATTTGAAGAATCCCCTGAACAAGCTAAGTTGAATTGACAATGTATTTGACGATCTTCTATCAAGTTGTGCTTGCAGCTATTCCATGCTAAGTACACACCAATGTTAGGGTGCAGTGGGTCAATATACACGGGTCTGTGCAACGTAATCCCTCGTTGAGTAGATCAGTGTGTTGACTCATGTGTGCTTTCTCTATTGGAGTGTACTTATTTTCATGTATAGGGTCATGGTAGATCAAGAGCAGAAAAGGAGCAAAGATGGGTCAAAGACTAAGTCTTAAAAGGAAGGAAGAGAAATTCTTCTAAGTCAAAATCAACGGGAATCACTAAGTGATTCTCGCCCACTTCGACGGGAATCGTAAGTGATTCCCGCCGATTCGACGAGAATCAGTCTGCATTCCCGCAGACTTCCTTCCGGCTGACAGTTATCCAACAGGAATTCTGCCAAGGCAGAATCGATGGGAATGGCAAGTGATTCCCGCCGACTTCGATGAGAATCTGTCTGCATTCCCGCCGATTCGTCAAGTATCAACTAGCCTCCCCCGCTAATTTCTTTCGGCTGACTGTTTTCCAGACAGGGATTTTGCTAAGGCAGAATCGACGAGAATCGTGAATGATTCCCGCCGACTTCGACGGGAATCACCAACGATTCCCACCGATTTTGCCTTAGCCAAGTTTCGTCTGTTCGCTGGACCGAACCAAAAGATCGTGCGGTGTTTCGGCCGGGGCTAGGGTTTCTCCTTGTGGGTCCCACAATGGTCATTAGGGTTGGCTCGGGTATATATACATGCGTGAAAGTTAGGTGATAAGATCTATCTACCTCTAGAGGGGGGGGGGGGGGGTGAATAGAGTAAGTTCAAATAGATTGATGTATTTAAAACTTTTGATTTACTTAGTGTAGAATGTGAGTTATGCAATGGTGAAATATATGATAAAGCAAACAGCACACAGCACACAACAAGAAGTAAACATAAACCACAGAAGACACAAGGAAATTATAGTGGTTCCCCAAACTTGGGTAGTCCACTCTTCTATCACCCTTTGATAGGAATCCACTGCAGGATGGTTGATCAGGTGTCCTGGGCACCACCAGATTTTTTGATAAGGTGTCTTGCCACCACTGATTTTGACAAGGTCTCAGCTAACCAAAAGGGTAACTTTTGAAGGGAGTTAAAACCCTGTACAGATGGAATAAGGTAAAGAAAGGATGAGTATGCTTCTCTGTCAACTATCAGAGAGAAGCTTGTGGATTTTGATATTGTCAGAGCTCCCCCTGAGATGTAGATGAGTTCAGGTAGAAGAAGCTTTGCACAAGGGTGACAGGCTCTTCACTGCTTGTCCTTCTTCAGCAATAGATAACTCAGAAACTGAGTGTTTGATGTCTGAAGGTAGAAGGCAGCCTGTAGAAGAGTTGATTGCAGAGCAGAAGAGAATCAGAGAGTGTTGATGATGATATTTCTCTGAGTGATGTTCTTCTCTTTGAATTCTCTGCAGCAGATTCTGTGAGAGAGAGATGATGAAGAATGTTCTCTGTAACAAATCTGAATAACTGTGTTACTGTCTCTCTCGAAAAAATCTCTGAGTAATAGAATTACTACTGTCTGATAGATAGCCGTTGGCAGGGCATTCAATGCATTCCTTAACTGTCCATGCCTTGGAAGGAAGTGCCTTAATTGATTTCCAATGAAAATTCCTTGAGATATGGACCAATTAAGTCTTGAAACGGCCAGGGGATCTCTTGCAATAACTGCTTTGATGATCTTTAATTTGAATTTCAAATGTCAACAGACGGGAGAACTCAAAACATCGAACTCATCATAAATCGTCGATCTGAGGACGACTATCCGTCGATCAGAGAGTGATTAAGGATGCAGAGAATCATGCCAAAACATCGAGCTGAAGTCGACGTTACGTCGAACTGAGGACGACGCTGCGTCGAGCTGCGATCGACTATGCGTCGAGCAGCGGTCGACTACGCGTCGAGCTGAGGACGACGACACGTCGAGCTGGGGTCGACTATCCGTCGAGCTGAGCAGAACTAAATTCTCAAATATCCTAAGTTCTAAACTCACACTCAATGACCTATGCTATACAATGAGGTCATGAATCCTTAGCATAGTTATCCTGACCCAAATATAAAAAGGGTGTTCCAACAATCTCCCCCTATTTGGATTAGGATTACTATTCACATGATTATAAGGAAATAAAATGCATACAGAAGATTAAAACACAGACAAAACCATAAACCACAGATAGGAGCAGGAGCAGATATATAAATATCAAAAGTGTTTATGGCAGTTGTAGAGAGGTAGAGCCATCTTACATTACTTCTTCTTTGGTTCTTCTTCAAAGCTTTTCTTGAACTTGATTTCTCTTTGAGGATTGGCAATATCTTTCCTGGATCTGTAATCCTCAGAAGTACCCAAGGAAGTTATGCTTTTTCCACTGGGAGGAACAGCAGCAGGATGCAATTCCATGTACCTATCAAATTCAAAGAATTTACTGGAGTTGTATTTGTCCAATTCTTGTCTTCTCTGCTCAGACATAGTACTGATATTTGATGTGTCCAGTCCTCTTTCTTTATTCTTCTTAATCAGGTCTAGAGCAGCAAGCTTAGCCATTCTAGCTTTCCAAGCAGTAGGATTGTTGACTGGATCATCATAAGGGACAGGAGGTTCATATTTGTTGCTTTGATCTGAAGGAGGAGGTTTTTGCCTTACACCATCATTGAGCTTGAAGGGAAAAGGACCAGAGGCTGAAGCAATAGTCTTTCCTCCCCTTTGATATGGCTGGTGTCTAGCTTGACCTCTTGATTGGTTTCCTCTTGAAGATCCTCTTTGTTGATAACCTCTTGGTTGGCTACCTCTTTGTCCTCTCCTGGATTGATATGTCTTGCCTTGGAAGGAGGATGAGGGAGGTTTGCTGATAGGGTTAGCACTGCCTCCTGCACCTGGAGAAGATGGAGGAGGAGGAGGAAGAATAGATTTAGAGGGGCCTTTGAGATACTTTTTCTTCTGTTTCATAGCCTTGAGTTGGTTCTTGGAATATTGCATCCAGGGCTCTGTAATCTCACAGTTGTGAAGAATGTGATAGGGAGTATCATGGTCAGTGGCCCTTTCCATTGGAACTCTCTTTAGAGCTTTGCTTCTAGCTTTTCTCTTTTTACAATGGTGGCAGATGAATCATCTGAGCTAGTGGCAAACTCATCAGAGGAGCTGCTTTGCACATGATCATAAGGATCATAAAAATCCTTCTTGGAGGCAATTCCTGAAACAGGAACAGAAGCAGCTGTCAGTGTAGATGATGTATCTAACACTGCAGGAAAAGAAATGGCTTCAGGTGCAACAAACATAGGAGCAGCTAAGTCACTGATAACTTCAGATATTACAGCCTCAACTGAACTGGCTGGATAGATCTTATTAGCAGGAGCAGAAGCTACCACTGCATCAGAGACTTGAGAAACAATAGAACTGGCAGGAGCAACAGCTACCACTGCCTCTGGAACAATAGAACTAACAGGAGCATCAGCTACCACTGTTAAGAAAACAATATCAGAATCAACATCTTCAACTGATTTGGCAGGAGCTGAAGCTACCACTGCAACTAAAACAACAACTTCAGGACCAATTGCAGGAGCAAGGGCTTCCACTGCATCAGAAGTGTTGGGCAACTCGTCAACAGTCATATCATCAACAGAATGATCAACAGTACTAATATCAACATTAGAACAAGCAGGAGCAGCAACAGCACTATGATCAAGAGAATCATTTGCAGGAGCATCAGCTACCACTGCATCACCATCAAGGATCATTTCATCAAAAATAACAGCAGCAGCAGCAGAAAAGGGAACAATAGCCCTGGACAGATCTTCAGGAAGCAATAGTCTGTATGGGCTGAAAGACCTTTGGAAAAAGCATGCTGTCACTGCCACTGTAAAGTCTTCAACTGGAGGCTGAACAAACTCTCTATCTGTAGGCTGAATTTCTGAAACTAACAGCTCTTCTCTATCAAAAGGAGGCAGCTCTTCTTCTACAAAAATCTCCCCCTGCCTAGAATCAGTAAGAACTGACTCTAGGCCCCTAGAAGAAGGACCAGCCACAAGAGGAGTAAGGGAAGAGAGTTTAGATGAGATGGAGTTCAAAGAGAGGATTATTGGAGCTAGGGAAGCATCCAATAGAGAAGAAAGCCTTGGAGCCAAGAGCTCATAGAGCTTGTTGGCCAAGGGAAGCAAATCTCCTTGCTCAAGGGGATGTTGAGCAGAGGTAGAGGGAGGAGAAACAGATGCAACAGGAGATGATGTTGGGATAGATGGAATGGGGATGGTAGGTTCAATGATGGATGACATGATGAGGTCAGAAAATGATGGTGTCTCAGATATGTCATCAGGAGAACCATCCAGGAAAGAATCATCTAGATTGTTGATCTCAATATCCATTGGAGGGAAGAAGTGAAGAGGATGAAAATCTTCAGATGTGGTAATGGATGGAGGAATGGAAGAAGCAATTGTAGCAATTGATGATGTTGTTGGCATAGGGGATGAAAATTGAGATGTGGATGGAGTGAAGGTGGTTGGAAAGCTGAAGGAAGATGAAATGGTGATGGATGGCATGGCTTCTTCTACTAGGTCAAAAGGCTGAGGTGAAGTGACCACAACAGTCCTTGTTTCTGTAGAAGTTTTCATAGCTGCAGCAGCTCTGGGATTGGTGATTTTCCTGTCCCACTTACCAATGAGGGCACAGGTCAGTCTCTTAGAAGCATTGATATGCTTAGAGGATACCAGAAGCTGAGGGCAGATATGATGAAGCAGCAAACCCAGCACTCTTCCAAAATGGACATAGGTCTTGTTGACCTTCTTCTTCACTAAATCAAACAGAATTTCTCCCCAATTCAAGTGCTTTTTGTCCAGGAGAGCAGCCATGATGCAAAATTGATGCCTGGAAATGGCATCATGTGCTGTTCTCTTAGCACAGATAACCTTGCCTACCACATCAGCTAGAAGTCTGAATTCTATGGCAAGGTCTACTTTCAACAATTTGGAGGTATTCTCAGAGGAATGACCCATCCAGTCTAACATTGCAGCATATTCTTCATTGGACAGCTCCATACTGTCATTGCCATTCTCCAATTCAAACACCTCAGTAAATATAGCAGAGGTTAAGGATACCTGAGTCCCTGAGATTGAACCAGTAATGGTGCTTTCATCTTGAGTGACTGCTGTATAAATCCATTCTTTGATTTCTGTTTCTGCTATTGGCATTCTGGTTGTCATGAACTTCTCCAATTTCTATTCCTTGAACAGCTCCAGAATTTCCAGAAAATTCTGAGATGATCCTTCAAAGGAATCCAAATCAATGTCGAAACCGCAATCAAATTTCATTGCCGCCAAGATTGCTGCAGGAATCGCCATTTCCTGTAGAATACCTCTCGAAAACAAGTGTAAAATCTTTGGAGGGAGAAAATACTTGCAGAAAATATGAAAGCGCAAATGAAATCAACACCGAGAAGATGATTTTATACTAGGGTTCGACGCAAAAAAGGAAATAACGTCGAGCTTAGATCGACGCTAAGAAGCACTAGGGGAAACGAAGAGACTCGGTGGTGTTCAGCTTAGATCGACGTTCGACGTTTTGAAGGTCGACGGTCGACGCTATTTGGGATGCTGAACGTCGAGCTCTGGTCGACGTCAATTAACGTCGTTGACCGAGACAGAAACTTAACAAACTCTAGACAGGGTCGATCTCTGGTCGACGCAAAGATGAGGTCGACGGTCGACGCTTTTTAGCGGTCGACGATCAGTCGATCTCCAGTCGACGTTTTCAAATGAAAAACGTCGAGCGTCGAGCAGAGTTCAGACAGAACCTCTAGACACTTAAGAAAGAGATACATTTGCCTAGACTTTGTCATTTTTATGGTTTCAAAATCTTGTAGATTAACTTATGCTATCTCCATCTATCATTCCCAACTGATTAAGGAAGAAGAAGTGCTTCTTTTCATCCAAAGGTTTGGTGAAAATATCTCCCCTTTGTAAATCAGTAGAAATGTACTCTAGTGCTATTTTATTCTTTTCTACATTATCCCTTAAGAAGTGATGTCTGATCTCTATGTGCTTTGTCCTACTATGGAGAACTGGATTTTGAGCAATGCAAATTGCACTAGTATTATCACAAAGAATTTTTGACTTCTCTAAGTTGTAGCCATAGTCTAGGAACTGGTTTTGGATCCACAATATCTGTGAGCAGCAACTACCTGCAGCCATGTATTCAGCTTCAGCAGTTGATGTAGACACAGATGTTTGCTTTTTGCAAAACCAGGAGACAAGTCTATCACCAAGGAATTGACAAGTTCCACTGGTGCTTTTCCTGTCTACTCTACATCCAGCATAGTCAGCATCTGAAAATCCAGTGAGATCAAATCCTGAGTCATGTGGATACCAGAGACCTAGATTTGGACAGCTTTTTACATACCTAAGAATTCTCTTAACTAATGTGAGGTGTGACTCTCTAGGGCTCATTTGGAACCTAGCACACACACATGTAGCAAACATAATATCTGGTCTGCTAGCTGTAAGATATAAAAGAGAGCCAATGATTGCTCTATAGTTAGTCTGATCAACTAGTTTACCAGATTCATCAGCATCTAAAACAGCATTAGTAGGCATGGGTGTTTTCATAGAAGATGCATCTGACATACCAAATTTCTTAACCAATTCTTTTGCATACTTGGTTTGAGAAATAAATATGCCATCAGCATGTTGTTTGATTTGCAATCCCAAGAAGAAGGAAAGCTCACCCATGCTACTCATTTCAAACTTTGAGTGCATTAGTTGTGAGAACTTTTTGCACAAGCTTGAATCAGTAGACCCAAAAATTATGTCATCTACATATATTTGTACTAGTAGGATATGAGACTTATGGGTTCTAATAAAAAGAGTTTGGTCAACTCTACCCCTTTTAAAATCATTTTCAAGCAGAAAGGAGGCTAAGGTCTCATACCATGCTCTTGGAGCTTGCTTGAGACCATATAAAGCCTTATGTAATTTGAAAACATGTTCAGGAAAGGTTGGAGAGATAAAACCTGGAGGTTGCTTGACATAGACTTCTTCCTTGATGTCTCCATTGAGAAATGCACTTTTAACATCCATTTGGAATACCTTGAATTTCTTGTGTGCAGCATAAGCAAGGAAAATTCTTATGGCCTCCAACCTTGTAACTGGTGCAAAGGTTTGGTCATAATCAATCCCTTCTTCTTGACAATAGCCTTGAGCAACAAGCCTTGCCTTGTTTCTCACAATGATCCCTTGATCATCTAACTTGTTCCTGAATACCCATTTAGTTCCAACAATTTGCTGGTTTCTTGGTTTTGGAACCAATTCCCATACTTTGTTTCTTTCAAACTGGTTTAGCTCCTCTTGCATTACAATGATCCAGTTTGGATCTTGCTCTGCATCTTGAATTGTTTGAGGCTCTATTTGGGAGAGAAAACAAGTGTGCATCAGATGTTGATTTATCTGATTTCTGGTTTGCACACCTTTTGAGATTTCTCCAATCACTTGAGAGATTGGATGATCTCTTATTGTTACTAAATCAACAATGGGTGTTGATTGTTCACCAACCTGTGTTGTTGTTTCCTCTTGTGGAACAACAACTGGTTCTTCAAGTTCTTCATTGTTTCCTTCCAAAATCTGATCAGTATCTTCATTGTTACTAACATTTAGTTCTTGTTGTGTAGTGGAATATAAGGAACCATTATCCATGATGGTTAACTGATTTATATTTTCAGCTAGAGATTGTACCTGCAAATGGTCTATGGTAGAAGAATTCTTCTCCTTATAAGACATATTAGACTCATCAAAGGTAATATGCATGGATTCTTCAATTTTATGGGATGACTTGTTATAAACCCTATAAGCTTTGCTGTTCAAAGAGTATCCCAGAAACACTCCTTCATCAGCCTTAGCTTCAAATTTTGCTAAATATCTCTTGTCATTATTATGAATGAAGCATATGCAACCAAAAATCTTGAAAAAGCTAACTTTAGGTTTCTTCCCTTTGAGCAATTCATAGGGAGTCTTATCCTTTAGTTTATGTATCAGGCTTCTATTCAAAACATAATTGGAGGTGTTCACAGCCTCTGCCCAAAAGGTTAGAGGAAGATGAGCATCTGTCAATAATGTTGTGGCAGATTCAATTAAGGTTCGATTTTTCCTTTCAACTACCCCATTTTGTTGAGGAGTTCTAGGAGCTGAGAAAGTTTGCCTGATCCCTTCATTCTGACAAAACTCTTGCATAAGAAGAGAATCAAACTCTGTCCCATGATCACTTCTGATCAGGGCTATATGAGTATTGAACTCAATCTGTATGCTCTTGAGAAAATCTGTCAAAATTTTGAAGTTATCAGACTTCTTTCTCAGGAAGAACACCCAAGTGAATCTTGAGAAGTCATCTACAATCACTAAGGCATAAGATTTCCCC
This sequence comes from Platanthera zijinensis, assembly GCA_039513925.1. NCBI lineage: Eukaryota > Viridiplantae > Streptophyta > Magnoliopsida > Asparagales > Orchidaceae > Platanthera > Platanthera zijinensis. The sequence goes on from CM077094.1 coordinate 41,353,228, forward strand.
CCTAGGCTTTGTACTGTAGTGGGTCCAAAAAGATCCATGTGCAACAGATACAAAATTCTAGGTGAATCACTCTTATTAAGTGATTTGAAACTGTTTTTGGTTTGCTTTCCTAATTGACAAGCCTTGTAGAGTCCTTCCTTCTTGTAGGAACCAGAAGGTAGTCCTCTAACAAGGTTGAGTTTAGACAGCCTAGCAATAGTTCTAAGGTTAACATGTCCTAATCTTTTATGCCAAAGCTCATTTGACTTACTAAGAGAATTGAAAAGGCATATATCTACTTTAGAAGAATTGAAATCAACTAAATATATATTATCTTGTCTATTTCCAATCAACACAATATTGTTATCTAAAGCAATATTACAGACCAAATCAGTGAACCAAACCTGATAACCAGCATCACAAAGTTGACTGATGCTGATTAAGTTGTGCTTTAGTCCTTCCACATAAGCTACCTTCTTGAAGGTGATTGATCCAATTTTGACTTGACCATATCCTTTGGTTTGTCCAAAGTTGGAATCACCAAAGATTACTCTTGGTCCAAGCTTTGCTTTGAAGGATGTAAGATTTCTTTTGGTCCCTGTCATATGTTTGGAGCAACCACTATCCAGGTACCAATGCTGGTTCACCACTGGATAGCTCTTCATCTGCACATGTAACAGCTTAATTGTTTTTCACCCAGTTCACCTTGGGTTGAGGTTGATAACCAATGAAATCAGAAATGAAAGACATTTCAGGCTGACTCTTATAGCCTTCAGGATGATATCTCCTAGGAGGAATCACCCGTTCAGTATAAGGGTTAGGCTGAGATGTAGGATATTTATGATTTGATTTAGATTTATCCTGTGTAAATAAAACAAGGCTCTGAGCTCTGTTCGACGATCGTCGATCTAAGTTCGACGCTGATGTTTCAGGACGTCGAGCTCCATTCGACGTTCGAACAAGCCTACCTTCAGGGACAACAGCCAGTCGACCTGAGTTCGACGTGTGTCGACCTGAGTTCGACGCTTCAGCATGGTGTTGCTGATTCTTGTTAGAATGGCGTCGAGCTCTGGTCGAAGATCGTCGAGCTCTGTTCGATGTTTTCTGTTGTACTTGAAATGGCTTAGGTAGATCAGAATTTTTTCTGGCTACCACCATAATTTCTTTACCCTTGTTACTGGTAAACTTTATGGGAGTTGTTAGCACTATAGGTTGGCTTGAAGAGGCACCCAAACCTAGTGAACCATTCATTCTTGAATTCACTGTGCTTGTGATGTCTATTAACTTGAGACTCCTCCCATTGAGAGTTTCCTCAAGCTGTTTAGCCTTGGATAGCTCACTCTTTAGTGAAGTTATCTCCTCCCTACAGCATTCTAACTCATCAGAAAGCTTGAGATTATTTGCACTTAATGTGCTGTAATCAGACAACTGACTTCTAAGAGAATCAATTGTTTTCTCAGCAGTCAGCAAGTCTATGCACATAGATTTAAATCTAAATTTGAAATCATCAGAAGAAAAATCAAAGGAGTCAAGTACCTGATCTTCACTTAATTCCTGATCAGTCACATATTCAGATTCATGCTCTGAATCTGAGCTGCTTTGTGATGCATTGATTGCCATCATGCAAAATCCTTTCTCAGTGGCATCATCCTCATCATCACTTGTGCTGGATGATTCTTCAGACTCTTCAGTATCACTCCATGTTTCAGCAACAAATCCTTTCCTTGTATGTTTGGTGTTGCTGGAGGAGGATTTATCATAGTATTTCTTGGAGTCTTTATCTCTTTTCTTGTCTCTTCTTTCTCTCTTGTCTTTCTTGTCTTTCTTGTCTTTGCCTTGATTTTCAGGACAGTTTGGTGCAGTGTGTCCTGGTTTCCTGCAGCTATAGCATATAATATCTTTATTATTGGATCTGTCATACCTTGGCTTATCTTGGTCTTTAGAAGACCATTTTCTGAAGTTCTTTCTAGCCATCTTGTTGAATCTTTTGGCTAGAAGGCTTAATAGTTCTTCATTGCCTATCTCCTTCTCTTTAGGTACTTCCTCTGAAGCTTTGAGAGCTATTTTCTTCTCCACTTTGGGTGCAGAAGAAGTTATGTTTTGCTCCCCTTCTCTATTTTTGACAAATAGCTCATAGGACTTGAGTTTGCCTAAGAGAGCTTCAGTGGATGTCTCAGTTTGACTTCTGCTATCTTTAATTGGCCAGATTCTTGAATCCCAAGTGCTAGGTAAGCACATGAGAATTTTATCATTTATCTTTGTGAGAGATATATCCTTGTCCAAAGTTTTCAGTTCACTGACAATCAGACTAAATCTGTTGTACATGTCAGCCACAGATTCAGCTTGAGCCATTTTGAAATTCTCATACTGTGTTATCAGCTGAGCTCTTCTATCTTTTATTTCATCAGCTGAACCTGAGACTATCTCAGTTAGTTTGTCCCAGATTTCTTTGGCGGAGTTGCATTCAGCAACCTTCTGAAATATGTCATCTGACATTGTTTGGGCCAAGATGTTCATGGCCTTTGCATCAGCAACTTTCCATTTCTTTATATCAGTGTCTGTTCCTGCAGGTGGTGGAACAGCTGAGGTACTTGTTGTAGTAGGAGGCCTTGGACAATCTGTTAAGACACAGTTAAAAATGTCTTCATCAAAAGAGTTCATATATAATTTTATCCTTGCCTTCCAGAGTCCAAACTTAGATAGATTGCACACTGGAGGTCTTGTGCTTGCATAATCCTTGTTTTGTGCCATGAGTTTTTATAAAAACAATTTTTATCAAAACAAAATAAACCCTCTGTAGAGTTTGATCTTATCAAAGATCTTTGTGGTCCAGGTGTTAGCCTGAAGGAAAGACCAACCTGCCTCTGATACCAATTGAAAGTTAGGTGATAAGATCTATCTACCTCTAGAGGGGGGGGGGGTGAATAGAGTAAGTTCAAATAGATTGATGTATTTAAAACTTTTGATTTACTTAGTGTAGAAAGTGAGTTATGTAATGGTTAAATATATGATAAAGCAAACAGCACACAGCACACAGCAAGAAGTAAACATAAACCACAGAAGACACAAGGAAATTATAGTGGTTCCCCAAACTTGGGTAGTCCACTCTTCTATCACCCTTTGATAGGAATCCACTGCAGGATGGTTGATCAGGTGTCCTGGGCACCACCAGATTTTTTTGATAAGGTGTCTTGCCACCACTGATTTTGACAAGGTCTCAGTTAACAAAAAGGGTAACTTTTGAAGGGAGTTAAAACCCTGTACAGATGGAATAAGGTAAAGAAAGGATGAGTATGCTTCTCTGTCAACTATCAGAGAGAAGCTTGTGGATTTTGATGTTGTCAGAGCTCCCCCTGAGATGTAGATGAGTTCAGGTAGAAGAAGCTTTGCACAAGGGTGACAGGCTCTTCACTGCTTGTCCTTCTTCAGCAATAGATAACTCAGAAACTGAGTGTTTGATGTCTGAAGGTAGAAGGCAGTCTGTAGAAGAGTAGATTGCAGAGCAGAAGAGAATCAGAGAGTGTTGATGATGATATTTTTCTGAGTGATGTTCTTCTCTTTGAATTCTCTGCAGCAGATTCTATGAGAGAGAGATGATGAAGAATGTTCTCTGTAACAAATCTGAATAACTGTGTTACTGTCTCTCTCGAAAAAATCTCTGAGTAATAGAATTACTACTGTCTGATAGATAGCCATTGGCAGGGCATTCAATGCATTCCTTAACTGTCCATGCCTTGGAAGGAAGTGCCTTAATTGATTTCCAATGAAAATTCCTTGAGATATGGACCAATTAAGTCTTGAAATGGCCAGGGGATCTCTTGTAATAACTGCTTTGATGATCTTTAATTTGAATTTCAAATGTCAACAGACGGGAGAACTCAAAACATCGAACTCATCATAAATTGTCGATCTGAGGACGACTATCCGTCGATCAGAGAGTGATTAAGGATGCAGAGAATCACGCCAAAACGTCGAGCTGAAGTCGACGTTACGTCGAACTGAGGACGACGCTGCGTCGAGCTGCGATTGACTATGCGTCGAGCAGCGGTCGACTACGCGTCGAGCTGAGGACGACGACACGTCGAGCTGGGGTCGACTATCCGTCGAGCTGAGCAGAACTAAATTCTCAAATATCCTAAGTTCTAAACTCACACTCAATGACCTATGCTATATAATGAGGTCATGAATCCTTAGCATAGTTATCCTGACCCAAATATAAAAAGGGTGTTCCAACAATGCGTATTTCGAACTTCTACAGTAACTCATTCACGCGAAATCAAATAGCCGACGCCGTGCCCTAGCAGATCGCGGAAAATCGCTGATCGCTGACGTCGCTCGCAAGCTCGTCGTCGCCGCTGATCTCAGAGCTTCTTTGATCTTCCGACGACAGTACCGAGGCCAGCAGTGCGTCTCACGCATCTCTCTTGAGATCTCTTGTCTCTCGATTCGTTGAACGAGGTTAGTTCTTCATTCCGAATCGATTGAGACGACTGATCCGACTGAGATCGTTCGTAGACCTTGCTTGCTTCGTCAAGAAGTTTGGATCTACAAAGTATCGCCGCCGCAATCACTTGCTACCGCCGATCTTGACAAGATCCTCTCCAAGAGAGAACTCCGGTTGTGGACTCTTCGTATCTTTCAAGAAAGCTTCAACGAACGAATAAGGACATCGGAATCTCCAAAAGCCTTGTTTGTATTTTCTTATACATTCAATTTTTGATTTATTGTAAAGAAATTTTTATTCCTAGTTGTAAGGGTTGGGTGCAACCCGTAGTGGTGGAGTTGTGACTCCATTGTTGGAAGGGTTCCTTCCGTAGTGTTAGGATTGGATTTCAATCCGTTTGGTGAAGTGACAGAGTCGTCCCTTGGTAGGAGATAGGTCGAAGGGGGAAAGTAGACGTACCCAAATCGGGGAACCACTATAACTTTTTGTGTGTTTTTCTGTGCTGTGTTTGTTAATTTGTGTAGGTTAATTTAATTCCGCAAAAGACCGCACGTCACCTATTCCCCCCCCCCCCATAGGTGGATTTAGTCGACACTAGATACTTTCATTTTCTTTTCTTCTAACAATTTTTCAAATTGTTTTTCTTTTCCCCCCCTTGTACTTGACTTATAAACATTGGGGATTATGTTTATTTTTAAATATGGGGGTGGATTCTTAGTTATTTTTTTTATTTAAAAATAAAAAAAATATATATATAAAAATCTTTATAAATTAAAAAAAAATTTGTTTTCTTTTTATTATAAAATACAAAAAAATAGAAAATCGAAAAATTAATTTTCTTAGAAAGGGACGTTTGGGATATCACCCCATCTTACCTCCTAGTACCGTTGAGAGCCCTTCACAGGGTATATCTCAGGAAGTCTAAGAAGTAAAAAAATTAGGTTTAATTAGAGAAGTCCTTATTTCCATATTTATCCACACGCAAAATTTCTAGTAATTTAACTTTTATATAGTGTTTAGAGAATTTTAATGTTTTAATTGAATTTTGAATTTTGGAGTAGAACTGTTGGCCATGCTGTGTTTATAGTTAAGTGCACGTGTAAGTAGAATTTTATGTAGATTTAAATATTCAGCATATAATTAAATTTTAATTTTTCTAAATGCGTGAAAATGTTTTATTCTACTTTAATCTTGAACACCGATAAAATCTAAAATACATTAGGTGAGTAAGTAGAAGTTTGCTAGAGAGATATTTCGCGGACCAAGAGAGAGGTATTATTTTTCGATGTCTAGAACTTGCCCTCTAACTATTCTCAAGACTTTGCATAAGTTAGACTAATTAGCATGAATATGATTTAGGCACTTCTTTTGGCCAGTTTGAGCTTTTGTACCCGTACCTAAATTTTTTATCTTTGTTAAGCCATTTTTAGCCTATTTCCCTCTTCTTTTGTTTTAGCTCCACCAAGCATTTTACCAAAGCCTAAAAAGCAACCTAATTGATCACCTAAGACCGAGCTTGAACATAGTTAATCAAACATGCTTTGTGAGTGATTAGGAGCCTTTTTATTATTGGTGGCTCTTTTCTTATAAAAAAGGGAGTTGATTTATTCTTCTATCCTTTTCAAAACAAAAAAAAGAGAAAAATTTATTATGAAAAAATTAAGAGGTAGAAGAAAATTTTCAACATGATGAGAGAATTGAAAAAAATAAGAAAAAAAGCTAAAGGATTAGGAATTTGGCTACGTTCTTAAAGCCATAACAAACTTTTGTGTAAAAGCTCTCTCTAGGTTTTGGTGTGACTAGCCATCGTTTATATCTTTGACCACGCTCACCAAAAACCTAAGCCTACATTTAACCTAATTAAGTCCTATTGATTTATGTTTTTAAGTTAAACTAGTGCCGTGGCGAGAGTGTGAAAGGGCAAGCCTATGGCCATCGACATTGATGGATTTCTTTGGAGGGTATCTTAATCTTCATTTGTGCAATGTTATCTTAGTACACACGCTACACTCTCCCTAAATAAAATTTTAAGATTTACCGAATTTTTCATTTTAAAGGTAAAAATAATAGTGAAAACGCATTTTAAGAAAAATAAAAACCTAATTTGTATGCTGAGTAAGACTTTCTACAAAAATAGCTACAAGCATAGGCAAAAGACTTCGCATTTTACTCCTTAGGTTCAATTTTCTTTTCTAGCATTTAAAATTTTTCTACTCCGTATAGGAAGTTGTTTGCTCGGGACTAGCAAACAGATAAGTATGAGGGTATTTGATAACTCTAATTATTTCCTATTTTTATTATGCTATTTTCTAATTAATAATTATATATTATGTATTAATTTTATAATAATAAGTTATAATTAACTAGTTTTTATATTTTATATTTATATGTTCTAATAAAATAATTTTTAATCTTGCAGGGCTGATCTACAGACTATTTGGAGCAAAAATCGATTTTCTCATTTTTTTGTCCTCGACACGCCTTGTGACACATCCTACCTGGGTGTGATACAGGGGCGTGCCACACAAAAATTAAATCTGCAGCAGATGATCGTCGACCCGTGCCTGAAGATCGTCGATCGGACCTACTATGCCCGTGTTAAAAAATGACACGCCCGTGTACCCCTTACACGGGGCGTGTCAGCCTGTGAAAGAACTGCTGACCGTGCCACGTCGGATTAAATTGACATGCCTGGGTCACGGGCGTGACCCAGGGCGTGTCACGGGCATTTCCATCCAATTACTCTGTCGTTCGAGCCGTTACCGATAGAAGCCGTTCCAGCTTGACACGCCCCTAGTTACGGGCGTGACACCTCCTTACAGACCAATTTTACTCCCACCGTTTTCAGCTTCCCGCCGTTTTAAAGAAACAGCCTTGACAAGCCCTAGGTCACGGGCGTGACCGAGGGGCGTGACCCGTCAATTACCAGATTTTTGCAGTTTCTCCTCCAACGTTCCCAGGGTTTCAAGACGACGGTTCCGAGCCTGACACGCCCTAGGTCATGGGCGTGACCTAGGGCGACCATGCAGAAATTTTTCCTATAAATCCCAGACAACTTCAGATGCTCAGAAGTCGATTTTTGGGGAGTTGTAGTCTTGTAGTTGCTGTTTTATTTTACTGTATTTTCCATTTCTTAGCTTAGTTTTACTTTATGTAAGTTTCAATTCAACTTTGCCTTTCATTTTAATCATGTCTCTCCCTTCCTTATCTTGTAATTCTCTAATCATGTTGAGTAGCTAAATTTCATTTAGAACTTGATTATGATGAAGCTTGGAATAAAATAACTCTTCCTTTTTTATCAAATGTCTTGTTCGTAATCTTACTCGCTACGATTTATCTTTGATTTTTATTTCATCGAATTCATATTACGCGTATATAATATTCGATCTTAGATCCGTATCCTAAATGACCGAAAGGTTGCGGATACGAGGAGATCACTCAAAGATAAAAGGAGTTGAATGCACTCCTCGAGAGAGGACGACGTAAATCTTCCGGATTGGAGTCAAATCCAATAGAGGGATTCACCGCCTAAAGCAAGCTTAGGGGTTTCGACTGGCCGAAAGGTCTTAATCGATCAACCTAAGGTTAGCAGAAGCATGAGCTCGATAGAGATGCTTTTGTACTTTAGGAACCTCCACGGTCGAGTGAGTAGATAAGAACTTGCATTACTTTATTTTTCAAAAGATTTATTTTAGTCCAAGGGGATTCTAGATCAAGTGCTAGCTTCCCCAAATCGTATTTCTCTTTCTTAGTTTAACGCTTAGTTTTTCCTTTTCCGTTTCTAAACATAAATTAACTTTCCTTCCGATAAGATAATAGTTTCCCTTGTGAGTACAAGTACTCGACAACCCCGAGTTTAAATACGACACTTGATTCTATACTCCGAACGATAGGTATACTTACCTCATCAATTGGAAACACGCGCTAGCGTGGAGAAAATTGTTGGAGTTACCATGGTGATCTAGAAGTGGTCAAACATGTAATCTCACTGCCAATGCGATATGAGCCTGCAGGGTCGCATATAAGAGATGTGGAGAAGTTAGATGATTGACTGTGTTGGTAAAGGTTACCAATCACCGACCTTGAATGGGGTTATGGGCAAAGTGTTGCCTTAGACGATCGTCGGGTTGGGCAAAATGTTGCCTTGAAAAGGTTTGGTCAGAATAGTCAACCGAGGGTCGACGATAGTCGATTGAAGGTCGACGATCATCGAACGTGGGTCGACGAGTATCGTCGACCGCGGGTCGACGAGTATCGTCGACCGCGGGTCGACGAGTATCGTCGACCGCGGGTCGACTATCGTCGACCGCAGGTCGATGATTATCGTCAACCCATGTTCGACGTGAATCGTCGAGTATTGTACTCTGATTCTCGTCGACTGATACTCGCCGACTGATTCTCGCCGATCCTATGAGATTCTCGCCGATTGATTCTCACCGAATCTGCTAGGTGATTCTCGCCGATTCTGGAACCCTAATTTTCTTGGTGGTCTGCGGATAGCGATATTCCTAAGTCTGTTTATGCCTTTGGTATAAATAGATACTTAGGGTTTTCGGGAATTAGATCTGATCGAATCGAAGCGATCATTGGCCCTTTGACCGAGACGAATCCGACAGAAGTGTTCCGCCGTTCTTCGTTCTCTCCGCCGATTCCCGAATCCTGCCGGACAAAAACGTTCCGCCGCCGCTGTTCGCTCTGCCGACCACCTCCTCTCCGGCGACCGTCGCTGGTATTGCTTTCCCTGACGCAGACCTAGCAGTCCGTGGGAAGTGCATAGGTGCGGCCGATCTTCTTTCCGACCATCCGTGTGACGAAAGTTTGGAGTTCTCCCGCTCGTGTGGATTTCTGTAGAGACGTAGATATTATTCTACGTGGAACTCTCCACCGACAAGGAATCATATTTGGAGCATCTTTGTTGAGTTGTGACTCAACACCCAAAAGGTAATTTTTGCCTTATTGTATTAACTTCTTGATTCAACATGAATGGCCCGGTCCAATCTCTTTGGGTTGTTCTAGATTTTATTACTTCCGCTGCGTGCACAAGTGTTGTGCCAACCTCTTAGAGAAACCCAACAGTGGTATCAAAGCGAGGTTCCGGCCATATTTGTTGTATTGGAAGTTAGGTTATTCCAGTACGTGTAAACCTAGGGATTTAGAAGTGTTCTAAATGTCTAGATTTAATCTTTGCACCCCGCCGGGAACGTCTGGAATTTTGTAGTAATTTCTAATTGTTAGGAATTACTGTCTCCTTAGCAGTAACCATCCCTCGATTTTGTTTTGGATTTTGAATCCAACAAGGAGAGATGAGCTTGTCTATTGCTTGAAGTTGAGTTGCCTTTGTCCCTTGTCCAATGCATGTAAACCTGAAGATTTGGAAGTGTCCAGATGTTCAGATTTATCCCTTTTTCCTCTATCAAATGTTGATTGTGTTCTGTTGTGCACATAAGGGATGCATGGGGATTTTAGTGAAGTGTTTTTCTTTGGATGTGCACATTGATCAAATGTTGATCATGGTTAATTGTTAACCTATTATCAAAAAAAAATCCCTTCATCAAATATTAAGTGTTCGGATGCCTTCCGATGGATGACACTCTTCCTGCCTCGATCGATGAAGTGTGGGCTTGCCAAAGCAAGGTGCATTAATCTATCTTGGTAAGGGTGCGAGCGGATAATTGTGATATCCCACTGTCAACATCAGGTCTAGATTAACTAGGTGACCTCAAAGGTTGAGTGCCTAGAGGCATGGGGTTGGCATGCACCATGTGATGGATGCGAATAAGGAGTTATTCACCAACCATATAAGAATTGCATGAGGATGCAATTGGCAAGCATTGCCTACCTAAATAACCACATCGTGAGAGGAAAGCCAAAGCTGACTCATTGTGTTGGTGAAATACGGATCTTGTCCACTAAGAGAGTAGCTCGCATGAACTCACCGAATTGATAGTGAGGGCTATTATTTCGAATAAAATAGTGGGGGTTTTAGTTGAATTCCAAATTAAGAAAAATAATTGTATTTTGAAATTTTGGAACTGATTTATTCTGCATGAATTCTTGTAGAATTCCATGGCAAGTGGTTCGCACTCCACATTGTCTCTGAGAGCCATCCTTGAGAAGGATAAGCTCAGTGGGACTAATTATATGGACTAGTACAGGAACCTGAGAATTGTTCTCAGGCAAAAGCGAAAGCTCTATGTCTTGGAAGAGGAAGCCCCCGAGGTGCCGACCAGGAATTCTTCCCGTGCTGATAAGGATACTTATAAGAAGTATACTGATGACGCTTTAGACGTCGAGTGCTTTATGCTTGCCACCATAAACTCTGAGCTTCAGAAGCAACATGAGAACATGGGGTGCAAGGAGATTGACGAGCATCTCAAGAAAATGTTTCAAGGGCAAGCTCGTCAAGAGAGGTTTGACGTCACAAAAGTGTTATTTCAGTGCAAGATGGGAGTTCGAGACTCAGTAGGGACTCACGTACTCAAGATGATTGGGTATATAGAGAACCTTGAAAGACTGGGTTTTCCTCTGGGTCAAGAGTTGGCCACAGATCTGATCCTGCAATCGTTGCCGGACAGTTACGAGCAGTTTGTCTTGAACTACAACATGAATGAGATAGACAAGACACTGCCCGAGCTCCTAGGCATGTTGAGAACTGCCGAGATCAATATGAAGAAGGCCAAGCCTGCCAGCCCCATACTGATGGTGCATAAGGGCAAGGGCAAGGGCAAGGGCAAGGGCTTCAAGAAGACGAAGGTGGGACCTAAGTCACATCTTGAGCCCAAGTCTTCTGCACTGATGAAGAAGAAGAGCACGGTGAAGGAGGGGAAATGCCACCACTGTGGCAAGGCTGGTCATTGGAGGAGGAACTGTCCTTCGTACATTGAGGGTCTGTAGAAAATGAAGGGAGGTATGACTTCCGCTTCAAGTATTTACGTTATAGAGATAAACCTTTCTGCTCCTTCATCTTGGGTATTGGATACCGGATGTGGTTCTCACATTTGTACAAATGTGCTGGAATTGGGAAGGAGAAGATTGCTGAGTAAAGGGGAGGTGGACCTTCGTGTCGGCAATGGAGCAAGAGTTACTGCTGTGGCCGTAGGGGTTTACCGTCTTTCTTTGCCCAGTGGGCTTATAATAGAACTTGATAATTATTATTTTGTTCCGGCCATAACTAGAAATATTATATCCATTTCATGTTTGGACATGATTGGTTTTTCTTTTATAATTAAGAACAACTGTTGTTCGATATTTAAGAATGATGTTTGTTATGCTGTAGCCCAATTGTTTAATGGTCTTTATGTTTTGAACTTGGACCATCTAATCTATAATGTAGAAAATAATAAAAGATTAAGAACAAATGACTCAAACCCTACATATCTCTGGCATTGTCGTTTGGGCCATATAAATGAGAAGCGCATATCCAAGCTCCATAGAGATGGACTTTTGGACTCATTTGATTATGAATCATTTGAGCGATGCGAATCTTATTTGTTAGGCAAGATGACTGAAGCTCCTTTCACGGGCTATACTGAGAGGGCTGAGGATCTCTTGGGTGTTGTACATAGTGATGTATGCAGACCCATGAGTTCCATGGCTAGAGGTGGGTATTTCTACTTTGTTACATTTACTGATGATTTCAGTAGATACGGATATGTGTATCTTATGAAGTGTAAATCCGAGACCTTTGAAAATTTCAAAGAGTTCAAGAATGAAGTAGAAAACCAATTGGGTAAAAGGGTTAAAGCACTCCGATCTGATCGAGGTGGCGAATACCTGAGTCATGAGTTTCATGATCATCTGAAAGAGTGTGGTATTGTATCACAGCTCACTCCACCTAGGACACCACAACATAATGGTGTATCTGAGAGGAGAAATCGTACTCTGTTAGACATGGTACGTTCGATGATGAGTCATGCAGATTTGCCTGTTTCCTTTTGGGGTTTTGCTTTAGAGATTGCTGCAATGACACTGAATCGCGCTCCAACAAAAACGGTTCTGAAGACACCATATGAGATATGGACTGGGAAGCGTCCTAGTATGTCGTTCATTAAAATTTAGGGCTGTGAGGCATACGTGCGACGTCAAATGCTTGATAAGCTGGAACCCAAATCGGATAAATGTTATCTGGTGGGATATCCTAAGGAAACAAAAGGGTATTACTTTTACCTACCGTCCGAGGGCAAAGTGTTTGTCGCAAGGACTGGCATCTTCTTGGAGAAAGAGTTCTTATCAAGAAAGACTGAAAAGGTAGAACTTGAAGAAGTTCAAGAACCACAGGTAGTGAATGAACCAGAATTGGATTCTGAGATAGGACTACAAGATGCTGTAGCTAGAGAACCTACTCAAGAAGCATAAGTCCTACGTAGATCTAGTAGACCAAGATTTGAGCCTGAGAGATATGGATTTCTCTTATCTCAAATAGGTAATGTGTTGCTTATGGATCATGATGATGAGCCAGCAACCTACCAAGAGGATATAAATGGACCGGACTCCAACAAATGGCTTGAGGCTATGAAATCTGAAATGGACTCCATGTATGCAAACCAAGTTTGGAACTTGGTAGAACCACCTGAAGGGGTACGACCCATAGTGTGCAAGTGGCTCTTCAAGAAGAAGACCGACATGGATGGGAATGTACAGACATTCAAAGGGTGACTGGTGGCTAAGGGTTTCAAGCAAATTCATGGTATTGACTATGATGAGACCTTTTCCCCTGTTGCCATGGTTAAGTCCATAAGGATATTGCTTGCTATTGCTGCGTATTATGACTACGAGATCTGGCAGATGGATGTCAAAACGGCTTTCCTTAATGGAAACCTCCTTGAGGAAGTGTACATGACACAACCCGAGGGTTTTGTATCCCCAAATGAAGCCACTAAAATATGCAAGCTGAATAGGTCCATCTATGGACTCAAACAGGCCTCTCGAAATTGGAATCTTCGTTTTGATGAGAAAATCAAAGAGTTTGGTTTCATCAAGAATGAAGATGAGCCTTGTGTTTACAAGCGAATCAGTGGGAGCATTGTTGTCTTCCTGATATTGTATGTAGATGACATACTTTTGATTGGGAATGACATTCCTACCCTGAAAGTTGTTAAGAACAACCTAGGGAACTACTTTTCTATGAAGGACTTGGGTGAAGCGACTTACATACTCGGTATTAAGATCTATAGAGATAGATCGAAAAAGTTGCTGGGTTTGACCCAGAGTACATACATTGAAAAGGTGTTGAAGCGGTTCAACATGCTGGAGTCCAAGAAAGGATTTTTACCCATGTCTCATGGTGTGAATCTCTATAAGGACCAGTGTCCAAAATCTTGTGAAGATAAGGACCGCATGAAGTTGATTCCATATGCTTCGGCAATTGGATCAATCATGTATGCAATGTTATGTACTCGACCCGATGTCTCCTTTGCTTTGAGAATGACTAGCAGGTATCAGTCAGACCCTGGTGAGTGTCACTGGATTGCAGTCAAGAATATCCTGAAGCACTTGAGAAGGATAAAGGATGTGTTCTTGGTGTATGGTGGAGAGGAAGAGCTCGTTGTAAGCGGTTACACGGATGCTAGCTTCCAAACTGATAGGGACGACTCAAAGTCTCAGTCAGGTTTTGTGTTTTGCCTTAATGGAGGAGCTGTGAGCTAGAAGAGTTCCAAGCAAGATACAGTTGCTGATTCTACAACAGAGGCCGAGTATATCGCTGCGGCTAACGCAGCGAAGGAGGCTGTATGGATTAGGAAATTCATTGGCGAGCTTGATGTAGTTCCTAGCATTGTTGGTCCCGTAGTTCTCTACTGTGATAACAATGGTGCAATTGCACAATCTAAGGAACCTAGATCCCATTAGCGCTTCAAGCACATACTTCGGCGGTTCCATCTTATTCGTGAGATTATCGAACGAGGAGATGTGAACATTTGCAGAGTGCCGACTGAGGAGAATATTGCTGATCCACTGACAAAGCCTCTCGCGCAGAGAAAGCATGATGGTCATACTAGATCAATGGGTATACGATACCTGAATGATCAACTCTAGTGAGAGTCTTGTGGGTTGCATGTAAACATATATTCTGTTGGCTGTTTATTGTTTATTCATTTGATGAATTTTGTACCTAAATGTTTCTTTTTACAATTAATGGCAAGTTCTTTTATTGTGATTTTTCTATGTGATAGTTAAACTGTAACATAATAAATACCCTTAGAGTGTTCGCTTCCATAGGACATCAAGTACGTGACTTGAATGTGAGAGCCTATGATTTATTTGAAGCTTCATTCTTAAAAGGTCACTGGTCGTTGTATCATCATAGAATCTAAGGGTGATGATGATACCTTAAGACTAGCATGTGTGTTGACTGATGACCAGTTCTCACAGGTCATGATATTGTGATATCAAGTCATCACGTAGGTACTTGTTAATAAACAAGTTGTACTGGACAGACCCAACCTGAGATTACTCTGTGGATTGTTATCTAAACGTGTCACGAGTAGGTCTCAATTGACAATGGTGTTGTGGTCCTTTGACCTGAAGTCACATCATTCATCAAGTGAGGAAGAGCGTGCTTTGATGCCATCTAAAGTCTTCCTTGAGAAAGGTTGATGATAAGGGTGGTTGTTGGGTACGTTACGAATCATTTGGGTGTTTTTGTGTGAGCAGATATGGGATTTGTCCTCCTATATAACAGGAGTTACATCCATGGGCCCCTTGATGGAACTGGACTGAGAAATGCATGGCCATGCTTGGTTGAGTCAATATGTGATATTGGACTCACCATTCTCTAGAAGTCCGTCCTGAATCAAGAAACTTGGATTGAGCTATTATGAGGGTGACACGGTCCATGCCTCTAGTTCTTTCCGGATGTAAGGGACAAAGGGACAAAGACAACGCTGATATATTGGTCATGAAGGCTTATGAGTTATGAACTCTTATTGCTTGGGGAGCAATGATGCATTGCTAGATGCTGCTCATTGTTTGTGAAGTTCTTGGTTTGATACTTTCAAGATCAAGTGGGAGACTGTTGGAGTTACCATGGTGATCTAGAAGTGGTCAAACATGTAATCTCACTGCCAACGCGATATGAGCCTGCAGGGTCGCACATAAGAGATGTGTAGAAGTTGGATGATTGACTGTGTTGGTAAAGGTTACCAATCACCGACCTTGAATGGGGTTATGGGCAAAGTGTTGGCTTAGACGATCGTCGGGTTGGGCAAAATGTTGCCTTGAAAAGGTTTGGTCAGAATAGTCGACCGAGGGTCGACGATAGTCGACTGAAGGTCGACGATTGTCGAACGCGGGTCGACGAGTATCGTCGACCGCGGGTCGACTATCGTCGATCGAAAGGTCGACGATTGTCGACCGCAGGTCGATTATTATCGTCAACCCACGTTCGACGTGAATCGTCGAGTATTGTACTCGGATTCTCGTCGACTGATACTCACCGACTGATTCTCGCCGATCCTATGAGATTCTCGCCGATTGATTCTCACCGAATCTGCTAGGTGATTCTCGCCGATTCTGGAACCCTAATTTTCTGGGTGGTCTGCGGATAGTGATATTCCTAAGTCTGTTTATGCCTTTGGTATAAATAGATACATAGGGTTTTCGGGAATTAGATCTGATCGAATCGAAGCGATCGTTGGCCCTTTGACCAAGACGAATCCGATGGAAGTGTTCCGCCATTCTTTGTTCGCTCCGCCGATTCCCGAATCCCGCCAGACGGAAACGTTCCGCCGCCGGCTGTTCGCTCCGCCGACCACCTCCTCTACGGCGACCGTCGCTGGTCTTGCTTTCCCTGACACGGACCTAGCAGTCCGTGGGAAGTGCATAGGTGCGGCCGATCTTCTTTCCGACCATCCGTATGACGAAAGTTTGGAGTTCTCCCGCTCGTGTGGATTTCTGCAGAGACGTAGATATTATTCTATGTGGAACTCGCCACCGACAGGGAATCACATTTGGAGCATCTTTGTTGAGTTGTGACTTAACACCTAAAAGGTAATTTTTGCCTTATTGTATTAACTTCTTGATTCAACATGCATGGCCCAGTCCAATCTCTTTGGATTGTTCTAGATTTTATTACTTCCGCTGCGTGCACAAGTGTTGTGCCAACCTCTTAGAGAAACCAAACAAAAATATCCATCAAGTTTTTGGCGCCGTTGCCGGGGACTTTCTTTGTCGATATTTTGAAAGCATGAATCTATTAATCTTATTTTTTTTATTTTGTTTGTTTTCTTTCAAAGTTTTAACTTTAATTATTTATAATTAAAATTTCTTGCGAAAGGGCCGTGCCGGGTTTTCATCCCGCAATACTACCTAGTACCTTGCGAACCCGTCTTTGGGTAGCCCTTAGGAAGTCCGGGAAATTTTATTTTACAAATTTTTAATTTTAAAACTTTTATTTTATCATTCTCTTTCTTGACCCCTATTCATTTTTCTTTTATTTTATTTCTTATTCCATTCTATTAAGTACCGGTTATTTTCTTTTCTTCTTAAAATAAAAAAATATGTTATCACAATTGGCCGCTAAAATTGCTGAGCTCCAACTCAAAGTAAATCTTTTGCAAGCCGCAAGACAGCGCCAAGTTTTGTGCAATTTTTGCGGTTTCCCTCATCGAAGTGAGGAATGTTATTATTTTTATCATCAAAATTTTTCTTATAATTCCTACTTTTATGAGAACCCTTTATCGAATTTTCATGAAATTAACTTTTCCAATAATTTTTCTAATTTTAATGAAAATAATTCTTCAAATTTTGGTAAAAATAATTTTCATGAAAATACTTTTTCAAGCTTCAATGAGAACAATTTTTCTGATTTTAATAGTTTTTCTTATTCCTCAGATGTTGCTTTCCGGCATGATCACCTAGAAAGATTATCGAGTAATGAGGATATTTATTTTGATACGACTTCTTGTTCTTCTTTTTCCGCACCGCCAGCTTTCTCTCGTAATTTTGAGGATTCTGCTCAATTCCCGTTTGATTCTTCTCCACAAAATTTGGATGAGACTTTTATTAATTTTAGTGATTTTTTTCTTTTTTCAAATAATGTTGCTAATACGGACCATGACTCTTCATGTTCTTATTTAGTTTCTTATACTGAAGAAGAAGAAAAACTTTTATCTCAAGAATTTGTTAAGTGTATGGATGCGCTGGGGGGAGTAGAAGAAGAATATATTTCTCCTCTTACTACTCCCAATTGTTCTCCTATTTATGAATTTTCAAACACAATTTATAATTATTTAGGAGCAAAAATTTATGAACCCGATGCGTCCGATGATTTAATTTTAAATCAATCTACCGAAGAAAAACTAATTTTAGAAAATAAACAACCGGAACTTGATCAATTTCTTTCACACGACCCTCCTCCGTGTGAAATTGTTTCTAACACGTTTATTTTTGATTTTTCTTACTCTAATGATTTTCATGTAGACGATGAGCCGTTGCAATCCAATGACATCAACGATTCCTTTGCCGCTCATTGATGATTACAATTATGGTAGATTTTTATTGTAATAATTGTAATCACATCCGCTGATTTCTACCTCTTTATTCAAGTAATTGCACTAAATAATTGAGAATTGGTATTGTCATGAATAGTAGAGCATAGTTTAGAGTTTTTACTATTTTATGTATTGAACTTCTCCCTTACTACGTCATTTGTCTAATGCAGGTACAACTAGCCAGTGGAACTAAAAGTCTTGGAGCAAACAGGGAAGTTTACGGGGCCAACAGGACTAAACACAGGAGAAGATTTGCTCACACACGGGTAGGAACACGGCCGTGTGCCTACCCGTGTTCCATCCCAGCTGAAGCCAATTTCCCAGCCCCCGTGTCTGAAGAACAGGAAGAACAACACGGCCGTGTTCCAAAACACGGCCGTGTCAGTACCCGTGTGATCCAACACGGCCCATGATCAAACACGTCCTTTCGTGTGGAACTGCCCTGGAACTGCCGACACGGCCTGCAACACGGCCGTGTCGGAACCCGTGTTCGACCATGTTTGCTATTGGACTATAAAAACCTGGAGAAAATTTTATTCTGCACTTTTGGATTATTTTGCTTGGAATTTTTCTGGAGAACGAAAGTGGAGCATCCAAGAGAAGGAAGGCTTGAAGGAGATATTTGTATGCATTTATTCTTTAATTTATCTCTTTTAATCTTGTATCTCTCTTGGTAATCCAACTTTATTTATCTTTTACTTTTCATGAACAATGTGTTTGAACAAGTTAGTAATCATGTATCGTTTTGTTTTTGTCAATGTCATTGTATTTTATTCGTATTTGGGTTTGCAAACATTGAGAATTATCCTTATTATGAATGATTATTTATTTTTACATGAATTCCAAATGTCTAGATTGAGAAATTGGATTGTTTGGATGATGGTTAAATCTTCATATTTAGGTGTTATTTCTCTTTGTAATTCAAAATTCATGATCGAGAGATATGTTTCTTGGAAAATTAGAATACGAATGAATGGAATTATGGTATTTTAGAAATAAAGTTTCCTGAATCCATGTATTAGATAGGGTATTTCATTCAATAAATATTTGAGTATTGTAAATTGTTCGAGAGAAAATTTACTTAACTTAACTTAGACTTTAAATTGCTCGAGAGAGAATTTAATAATTAGTTCAACCCTTTACAATACAATGAATTTGATAGTTTGGTTATTTCATGATTACTCAAATTGATTATGTTCATTGAATACTCTTAACTTTCGACTTGAAACTATTTTTGTAACTCTCCAATACAATTTTTATCCAAATAGTCATAGTTAGGATTAATCTATGTTAGAACGCAACCTTAAGTTTAGGTATGATAATAGAGTGAGAGTGAGTACGAATAGTTGAAATGACCCTGTGGAATACGATACGAGATGTAGAATTCTCTTATACTATGATTGATAGGTGCACTTGCCTGATAGATGATTCAATCTAGCTTATGCCCATCTACATAGTTATGATAAATTGTAGAATGTATCCGCATCAAGTTTAGACTTAGCGAAAATATTCATCATGTTTTTGGCGCCGTTGCCGGGGATCTTTTCAATATTTTGAAAGCTTTAACTTTATTAATCTACCATTATTGTTTACTAATACATCTTTGTAGATTAGTTTAAAGTAAAATTATATTATTTAATCTCTGTTTTGTAGTCTGTTAGTCTATGACCAGGGCAAGAAATTCTGGGTTAGAACCATTTCATTCTGAACCGGAACGAATTATTCACAACACCAATCACAGAGACGTGGGTATTAACACCACAGATATTGTAGACGATCTGAGAGAAGAAGAAACAGTGAATCAAGGAGAACACCATCCTGAAAATCTAGATACCATGGCCAACCAAAATGAGCAAACCATGTCTGACTTTGCTAGACCCAATCTCCAAGGAACTGGGTCAAGCATTGTTCGACCACCCATTCCAACCAATAATTTCGAACTGAAACCGAGCGTGATACAAATGGTCCAACAATATGTTCAATATGATGGCTTACAAGACGAGGATCCCAATACACACTTAGCCGGATTCCTAGAGATATGTGATACTTTCAAGATTAATGGTGTCTCCAACGATGCCATTCGATTGAGATTGTTCCCATTCTCATTGAGGCATAAGGCAAAGCAATGGCTCAATTCGTTACCTAAAGGATCCATTACTACTTGGGACATGATGGTTGAGAAGTTTTTGATGAAGTATTTTCCACCGGCAAAGACCGCAAAGTTAAGGAACGACATCTCTATGTATGTTCAAGTGGAGGCTGAATCATTGTACGATACTTGGGAACGATTCAAAGAATTATTAAGGAGATGCCCCCATCATGCTTTACCTTCTTGGCTTCAGATTCAGACTTTCTATAATGGTCTAAATCCAGCCACCAGACAGATGATTGATGCGGCTAGTGGAGGCACCTTGAACAATAAGACAATTGAAGCAGCCCAGCAGTTGATAGAAGAAATGGCAATGAATAGCTACCAATGGACTACCGTGCGGCCGAAGTCTACCAAGCCCGCCGGAATGTATGAAGTGGATGCCGTTACTGCCTTAGCAATTCAAGTGGAGAAGCTCCATCAAAAGATGGACAACCTTTCTTTAGCGCCACCCCCAATGGTACCTCAACAATGGGACCCCTCCCTTGTTGGAATCCCTAGTGGTGAACCTCAAGTGCAAGAACATGTAGACTACATGGGTAATAATCCCAGACCACCTTTCAATCCAGGAAACAACCCATATAGTTTTACATACAATCAAGGATGGAGGAACCACCCCAATTTCTCTTGGGGAGGGCAAGGCAACTAAGGTAAACCACCCATGTTTGGACAACAACAACAACAATTGGAGCCAAGGAAGCCAACATTGGAAGATGTCCTTGCAAAGTTCATGCAAACTACCGATGTTGCCTTCCGTAATCAAGAAGGTTCTATTCGAAATTTGGAGAATCAGATTGGGCAGTTGGCAAGGATGGTATCAGAGAGACAACAAGGAACACTTCCAGGAAATACTGAGACAAACCCAAAGGAACATGCTCGAGCAATTCAGTTGAGGAGCGGGAAGGAGTTACAAGACCCAAGGCTTGCACCAGATGCACCTCAAGAGGAGTCTAGTGGAGAAGCACCGAACGTGACACCGATGGAATATCAACCAGCCATACCATATCCAGCAAAGATGAACAAGGAGCGCATGGATGCGCAATACGGTAAATTTATTTCTATGATTAAACAATTGCATGTTAATTTACCTTTTTCTGATATTATTCAAATGCCTAAGTATGCTAAATTTTTGAAGGATTTAATTTCTAATAAAAAGAAAATAGAAGAATTATCATTAGTCACACTTAGTGAAGAATGCTCTGCTATTTTACAAAATAAATTACCACAAAAGCTTAAGGATCCCGGTTCTTTTTCAATACCATGTTTAATCGGTGATTTGCAAGTTAATAAAGCTTTAGCGGATTTAGGAGCTAGTATAAATTTGATGCCTTATACATTATATTTGAAACTAGGCCTTGGAGAACTTAGCCCGACTAGGATGAGTATTCAATTAGCAGATCGGTCGGTTAAGTACCCAAGAGGTATAGTGGAGGATGTATTGGTTAAGGTAGACAAATTTATATTTCCTGCCGATTTTGTTATTTTAGATATGGACGAAAATATCGAAGTACCACTTATACTTGGTCGCCCATTTCTAGCCACTTCTAGAGCTCTTATTGATGTTTTTGATGGTAAATTAGTTTTGAGAGTAGGGGAGGATGAAGTCACTTTTCAAATTGGCAATACTATGAAATAATCTTTAGATAGTGTTGATTGTTGCTATTTTTCTCATGGTGTTGACAACTTATTGTCTTCTATTGATTCTAATTTTTATTATAAAGATCCTTTAGAAATTTGCATTACTAATTGTTTTCTAGAAGACGAAACTAGTAAAGATATTGTTGATCAGTTACTTTTTCTAGATAACTCTGTATCGATGAATGGAAATACTGAATATAACTTATTTACAAAAGGAGATAATGAAGTTCATAAGAATAATACTAAGGATCCACCTGTAGTTGAATTAAAAAAATTACCGGATCATCTTGAGTATGCATTCTTAGGAACTAACTCTTCTTACCCAGTTATTATTTCTTCTAATCTTTCTGAAATTGAAAAAGCTAAATTAATAACTGTGTTAAAGAAATGTAAAGGTGCAATAGCATGGCAAATCTCCGATATAAAAGGTATTAATCCTAGCATTTGCACTCATAAAATCCTTTTGGAAGAAAACTATAAGTCATCTATTCAACCGCAACGTAGGCTTAATCCTAATATGAAAGAGGTAGTTAAGACTGAAATTGTTAAATTATTAGACGCTGGTATGATATACCCTATTTCCGATAGTTCATGGGTTAGTCCTGTCCAAGTGGTTCCTAAGAAGGGTGGTTTAACTGTGGTAGCAAACGATAAAAATGAATTAATTCCGACGCGAACAGTAACAGGTTGGCGTGTCTGTATAGACTATAGGAAGTTAAACGATGCCACTAGGAAAGACCATTTCCCTTTACCCTTTATTGACCAAATATTAGAACGCTTGTCAGGACATTCATATTATTGTTTTCTAGATGGACTTTCTGGGTATTTCCAAATCCCAATAGCCCCAGAAGACCAAGAGAAAACCACGTTCACATACCCATTCGGTACCTTTGCCTATAGGCGTATGCCATTCGGTCTTTGTAATGCCCCCGCCACTTTCCAAAGATGCATGTTAGCTATCTTCAACGAGTATGTTGAAGATATCATGGAAGTGTTTATGGATGACTTCTCCATCTTTGGAGATGCATTTGATTTATGTTTGAATAATTTAGAAAAGGTTCTAAGGAGGTGTGAGGAGACGAACTTAGTACTTAGCTGGGAGAAGTGCCATTTTATGGTGCAAGAAGGGTTAGTACTAGGTCATAAAATCTCCAATCAGGGAATTCAAGTAGATAGAGCGAAGATAGAAACGATAGAAAAGTTACCACCACCCACATCCGTTAAGGCAGTGAGAAGTTTTTTAGGCCACGCTGGGTTTTACCGCCGGTTTATTAAAGACTTTTCAAAAATTGCTAAACCACTTACGAGACTATTAGAAAAGGATACACCGTTTATCTTTGATCAAGAGTGCCTACATGCTTTTGAGTTCTTAAAAGACAGATTAGTTAATTCTCCTATTATGATAGCGCCTGATTTTACTCAGCCATTTGAAATCATGTGTGACGCTAGCAGTTTTGCGGTAGGAGCTGTTTTAGGACAACGCCGAAACAAACATTTTCATCCTATATTTTATGCTAGTAAAACACTTAATAATGCACAAGAGAATTATACTACAACTGAAAAAGAACTTCTAGCAGTGGTCTTTGCGTTTGATAAATTCGGATCCTATTTAACATTATCCAAGGTGGTAGTTTACACGGACCACTCTGCACTTAAATATTTGCTAGCCAAGGCGGAAGCTAAGCCTCGTTTAATCCGTTGGGTACTTTTATTGCAAGAATTTGATTTGGAAATTAGGGATAAACGAGGAGCAGAAAACTTAGCGGCAGACCATCTTTCACGTTTAGAAAATCCATTACGAGCAACGTTAGATGAGTCTGAAATTTCTGATACGTTCCCTGAGGAATCGTTATTTGCCTTATCTTCGAAAATTAATAATGATTATCCATGGTTTGCAGATTATGCAAACTATCTTGTGGCTAAGGTCCTCCCAAAAGATTTTTCATACCAGCAGAAAAAGAAATTTTTCTCCGACTTGAAATATTACTTTTGGGAGGACCCTTTTCTGTTTCGGATATGTGCAGATTCCGTGATCCGAAGGTGTGTATCCGCTGAGGAAGGGTGGAGAATTTTGGAGCAGTGTCATTCAGGTCCTACTGGTGGTCACTATGGAGCAAATCGCTCTGCGAAAAAGGTTCTTGATTCGGGTTTTTATTGGCCCCTTCTATTCAGGGATGCCCAAAGGTATGTGCTTTCATGTGATTCTTGTCAAAAATCAGGTAATATTTCTAAATTACATGAAATGCCGCAAAATTTTATCCTTGAATGTGAAGTATTTGATGTGTGGGGGATAGAATTTATGGGTCCATTTCCAGTTTCATTCGGGAATAAGTATATCTTAGTGGCCGTAGATTACGTATCAAAGTGGGTTGAGGCGCAAGCTTTACCTACTAATGATAGTAGAGTAGTAATCCAATTCCTAAAATCTCTATTTGCGCGATTTGGCACACCACGAACACTTATTAGCGATAGGGGTTCTCACTTCTGTAATCTACAGTTAGATAAGGTATTGCAGAAATATGGAGTCACACATAGGATAGCTACACCATATCATCCCCAAACTAGTGGTCAAGTTGAAGTATCCAATAGAGAACTTAAGCGCATCCTAGAAAAATCTATAGAGGGGAATAGAAAACAATGGTCTAGGAAACTAAACGATTGTTTATGGGCTTATAGGACCGCATTTAAAACACCTATAGGTACCACTCCCTTTAGATTAGTCTATGGTAAATCTTGTCACTTACCTATAGAATTAGAGCACAAGTCATATTGGGCAATACGCTCTCTAAATTTTGATACAAATTCTATAGGGGAAAAACGCAAACTTCAACTTAATGAACTAGATGAATGGAGAACTATGGCTTATGAGAACTCCAGAATTTATAAGGAGAAAACCAAACTATTTCATGACCGTCACCTTCGGAAAACTAAAACATTCAACAAGGGTGATCAAGTGCTCCTTTTTAATTCTAGACTGCGTCTATTTCCCGGGAAGCTTAGGTCTAAGTGGTCCGGACCGTTCCAGGTTAAAGAAGTTTTTCCCTATGGCACCGTCGAACTAACTCACCCTGAAAAGGGAGATTTTAAAGTAAATGGGCACCGGTTAAAGCTTTATAACAGTGCACTTCCCCAAGAACTTATTCGACTAGAATCTTGCCTTCACCTAGATAAAGAGAATGTCTAGTATAGTATAGTATCTTGTCTATATAGGAGAATAAAATTTTTAATGAAACTTGAATTAAAAATAAATAAATTACGTAATCAGGAGAAATTACCAAAGAAGAAGAGTACACGGCTATGCACACGCCCGTGTGCATGGCCGTGTCTAGCACACACGGCTGTCCACCCAGCCATGTGAGCACCCGTGTCGATACGGCGAATTTAATTGTTTCAAGTCAGAGAAGTACACGGGTTTCCACCAACCCGTGTCCTTGGCCGTGTGTAATATACACGGCTGTCCACCCAGCCATGTGCGCACCCGTGTCAAAACGACGATTTAATTTATTTCAAGTCAGAGAAGTACACGGCTTCCCACCAACCCGTGTTCTTTGCCGTGTCCGATCGAGGTTGACCACACGGGTAGGGGACACGGCCGTGTTGTTGACCGTGTCCCACCGACACGGGCAGTTTCCCGCGATTTGACCACACGTCTCCTTGAAGGCCGTGTTTCCCGCGCAGAAAGATTCCTCAACACGGGTACACACACGGCCGTGTGTGCACCCGTGTTCGACTTCTTTTTATAGGGGGCCGATTTTTTTCATTCTCCTCATCACTCTCACTATCTCCTCCTTCCATTCTAGCTTCCATTCCAGCCGGGAAATCACTCTCCTCCTCCAAAATTCGCGGGATCGTCTCCTTTCTTCGCACTCAACATACGCGGTAAAACTCCTGGGTTATTTCCATCCAATCTCCTCTTGATCATTTCTATTTTTTTTTCCTTCTAAATTCACTTTAGATTTATTTTTTTTATTATTATTTTCAGATCATGGCATCTTCGCGTAGCCAAGGTGGTCGCCGGCGCCGCCCGGATCTTCAAGCATTATCGACCGAGAGACGCGACGTCGCTCCGCCACTAGCTTTCACAGATCCTATCCACACAAACCGCTATAATCGGCTACAGGCCAAGAAGTATCAGGACATACGAATCATAGACTGGGATGTCCTCGAATCTATAGATCTAGCGGATACTTTGAGGGAGTTGATTTCTGTAGTGGGGTGGCAAGGGTTCTTTGCCATAGAAGAGATAGGATTTAGAGAGCTGACCCTCGAATTTTTATCCACTTTTTATGTAAACCTTCGATCCTGTGTGGCCGATGATGGAAGACCTACAGAGGGGAATATTTCTTTTCGAGTGAGGGGCACCTTCTACACACTTTCTCTCTACCAGTTTACACGGTATTTAGGAGTATACGACGAGGCATTCCTCCTTAGTACCGCCTACTCTGACTTGAAATTTGAACTCCCCAGTCGCGAGCAGGCAGGTGGCGTTTGGCGACGTTTATCTTTTGACACCGGCGCCTACGAAGCAAAGAGGTCTAAGGCCTCCAAATTGGTCTCCCCCGCCGTGCATTATATTCATCACCTACTTAGTCATACATTGAGCGGCCGGGGCGAAAGCTCCGGTGTGGTGAGTCGACAAGACATTCTTTATCTGCACAGCATGACAGCCCACTATCCTATCCATTTGGGCTATATGCTTGCTCATTTTTTTCTTCATCAGGCGGAGAATTCCCGAGTCGGGTCTATCTGTGTAGCCCCCTACATCACGCGTCTAACCAAGAATATGGGCATCTTTTTACCTCTTCCCCCGATGGCAGTGGTAGCGAAAACTGTGCCTATCACCATGGCCAGTCTTCGAGCCATCCGCCTCGTTACTGCTCGTCAAGGCCGAGGAGGGACTATATATACCATTGCGCCTCGTGGTCTTCATATCCACGACGACGACGACGATGAGGTCGATCCAGATCTCGATGAGCCTCTCATTCCGCCGGCCCGTTCGACGCGTACTCAGGGGGAGTCATCATCTGCCCAGCCTCAGCGACAGTCTCGATTTGCACAGGAGTTGCAGCGTTTTTATGACCTTCAGCTATCGCCGCGCCTTCAGCGTATCGAGGAGACGCAGCAGCGGACTGAGGACGCCATCTATCAAATCCGGCAGCACATGGGGATTACCAGCCCACCGCGACCAGCTCCTCGTCCATCTCACCCTCAGGATGATCCGGCTGATCAAGATGACTCACCTATGTATTTCTGATATATCTGGCTTTATATTTCTGGCTCTGTAGTGTTATATCTTTAGTATTGTTTTTATCATCTAGTATTTGTATGATCAGTATATCTATAAAAAAAAAAAATGTTTTATTTCAGATTTTGCTCCTGTTTCGTGTTGTGATGCTTTATATTCATGATTAAAATTTGTCCCCTTGTTCGTTATGTAGTGCAATATTTGTCCCCTTATTTTACTTTATATATTGCAATGAGGACATTGCAACTCAAGTCTGGGGGTATGCTGTATTTTTATAATGAGTATTGACAGTGGAATACATGATTACAATTACTTATATTCTATTCATCATAATAATCTATACACCCCCTCGAAAAAATTTGATTACTTCTCTTTAAGCTTTCATTACTTCACTCATTGGGAATATAACTATCTAATCCACTTTCGCACGCTGATTAAACCGAATTCGTGTTCAAATTTGTTGATTAGTAACTACGTATAGAAATTCATTAGATTACTTTTCTCCATATAATTTGGTTTAAAAAGATTGTCCTTTATATTATTAACTAATAATCACTCCATTTTAGAAAAAATTATTTATCTATACTAAAGTGAGTTGATGAGTGTAATATTTTGATAATTTCGTATTAGTAGATCAACAATAACAAAAATTTTCTCTATTGGTGTCTAGAACTTACTAGCGATCCTCAAAACCTTTTGCACATGTAAATTAGTAAAAGTGGAAATGATTTAGGCCTCCTTTTGGATAGCTTGAGCCTTTCTCATCCCAAAACCTTAAACATTATACCTTTGCTCACCCAATTTGAAACTTATCCCTATATTTTTGTGGTATTCCAACTCTAAAATACACCAAGGCCAATTCTCGTCTAGTAGCACCTATCATTGAGTTCGTCATGAAATGATTTTTCATAGTGATATGTGGCCTGAGTGCGTGTACACTTGCACCCATTCGGAATGATCCCTACTATGAAATCCCTACAAAAACATAGTGATACGTGGCCTGAGTGAGTGTGACTTGGCACTCATTCAGAATGATCCCTACTATGGACCTTTGGTTAAGAAACAAAAGAAGAAAATATAAGGGAATGATAATACGTGCAAAGTCTGGGGGTGCTCATAAAATATCAATGTATGTTAAAGGTCCTTATCATACAAAGGGATCAATTGTGATCTAGTTTTATTTTGCTTACCCCACCTATAATCACCTATCCTAAGCCAAAACAATACACCACCATACAAGTCCTAAGGATCCAACTTTACTAATTCTCATTAGTGTTATGGAGAGGGTGTGTAAAGGGAAGTGTATGATTATCAATAGGGAGATTTTTAATTTTTGAAAGACTAATGCATATGTTATCAAGATTGTTATTTTCTCCTTACAATAGTTATGGATAACTATAATTATAATTCTAAGAAAGAGCGAAAAGTAGTTAAGATATGTATTGGAGATATTTTTAAGAAAAAGTTATATTTAGAAAAGTCTGCTATACTATTTCCTATACAATTGCAGCATCAAATCTCTATTCGAATTCAAAACAATCAGTGTGCGGAAGAAGAATTATGTATTGTTAACCCAATTGTTTGAATTAGTTTGCTTAGGGACAAGCAAACACTTAAGTCTGGGGATGTGTGATGATTACAATTATGGTAGATTTTTATTGTAATAATTGTAATCACATCCGCTGATTTCTACCTCTTTATTCAAGTAATTGCACTAAATAATTGAGAATTGGTATTGTCATGAATAGTAGAGCATAGTTTAGAGTTTTTACTATTTTATGTATTGAACTTCTCCCTTACTACGTCATTTGTCTAATGCAGGTACAACTAGCCAGTGGAACTAAAAGTCTTGGAGCAAACAGGGAAGTTTACGGGGCCAACAGGACTGAACACAGGAGAAGATTTGCTCACACACGGGTAGGAACACGGCCGTGTGCCTACCCGTGTTCCATCCCAGCTGAAGCCAATTTCCCAGCCCCCGTGTCTGAAGAACAGGAAGAACAACACGGCCGTGTTCCAAAACACGGCCGTGTCAGTACCCGTGTGATCCAACACGGCCCATGATCAAACACGTCCTTTCGTGTGGAACTGCCCTGGAACTGCCGACACGGCCTGCAACACGGCCGTGTCGGAACCCGTGTTCGACCATGTTTGCTATTGGACTATAAAAACCTGGAGAAAATTTTATTCTGCACTTTTGGATTATTTTGCTTGGAATTTTTCTGGAGAACGAAAGTGGAGCATCCAAGAGAAGGAAGGCTTGAAGGAGATATTTGTATGCATTTATTCTTTAATTTATCTCTTTTAATCTTGTATCTCTCTTGGTAATCCAACTTTATTTATCTTTTACTTTTCATGAACAATGTGTTTGAACAAGTTAGTAATCATGTATCGTTTTGTTTTTGTCAATGTCATTGTATTTTATTCGTATTTGGGTTTGCAAACATTGAGAATTATCCTTATTATGAATGATTATTTATTTTTACATGAATTCCAAATGTCTAGATTGAGAAATTGGATTGTTTGGATGATGGTTAAATCTTCATATTTAGGTGTTATTTCTCTTTGTAATTCAAAATTCATGATCGAGAGATATGTTTCTTGGAAAATTAGAATACGAATGAATGGAATTATGGTATTTTAGAAATAAAGTTTCCTGAATCCATGTATTAGATAGGGTATTTCATTCAATAAATATTTGAGTATTGTAAATTGTTCGAGAGAAAATTTACTTAACTTAACTTAGACTTTAAATTGCTCGAGAGAGAATTTAATAATTAGTTCAACCCTTTACAATACAATGAATTTGATAGTTTGGTTATTTCATGATTACTCAAATTGATTATGTTCATTGAATACTCTTAACTTTCGACTTGAAACTATTTTTGTAACTCTCCAATACAATTTTTATCCAAATAGTCATAGTTAGGATTAATCTATGTTAGAACGCAACCTTAAGTTTAGGTATGATAATAGAGTGAGAGTGAGTACGAATAGTTGAAATGACCCTGTGGAATACGATACGAGATGTAGAATTCTCTTATACTATGATTGATAGGTGCACTTGCCTGATAGATGATTCAATCTAGCTTATGCCCATCTACATAGTTATGATAAATTGTAGAATGAATCCGCATCAAGTTTAGACTTAGCGAAAATATTCATCACTCATCTTCAAAAATTCACATCACCTCAGGTATGTATAGGTGATTTGAATTTACATCCTCAAGACCACCATTCAAAGAAGAAAAATAAAGAAGCAAGCAAAGGAGTAGCTTGGCGAGCGTCTTCGGTGTATTCACCCAAGTTGGAATTAAGGGAGTTGCCCTTATATTTAAATTTTTATTTCCCTTTTTCCTAAACATTACCGTCTAGGTTAAAGACGGGAAAAAGAAAAGCGCTCTTGGGAGACACCCCTTGCTTATCTTTAATTTTTGTGCATTTATTTTCTTTTCTTCTAACAATTTTTCAATTTTTTTTCTTTCTCCCCTTGTACTTGACTTATAAACATCGGGGACAATGTTTATTTTTAAGTATGGGGGTGGATTATTAGTTATTGTTTTTATTTAAAAATCAAAAAAATATATATATAAAAATCTTTATAAAATAAAAAAAAATTTGGTTTTCTTTTTATTATAAAAATACAAAAAAATAGAAAATAGAAAATTAATTTTCTTAGAAAGGATCGTTTGGGATATCACCCCATCTTACCTCCTAGTACCATTGAGAGCCCTTCACATGGTATACCTCGGGAAGTCTAAGAATCAAAAAAATTAGGTTTAATTAGAGAAGTCCTTATTTCCATATTTATTCACAAGCAAAATTTCTAGTAATTTAACTTTTATATAGTGTTTAGAGAATTTTAATGTTTTAATTGAATTTTGAATTTTGGAGTAGAACTGTTGGCCATGCTGTGTTTCTAGTTAAGTGCACGTGTAAGTAGAATTTTATGTAGATTTAAAAATTCAGCATATAATTACATTTTAATTTTTCTAAATGCGTGAAAATGTTTTATTCTACTTTAATCTTGAAAATCGGTAAAATCAAAAATACTTTAGGTGAGTAAGTAGAAGTTTGCTAGAGAGATATTTCGCGGACCAAGAGAGAGGTATTCTTTTTCGATGTCTAGAACTTGCCCTCTAACTATTCTCAAGACTTTCCATAAGTTAGACTAATTAGCATGAATATGATTTAGGCACTTCTTTTGGCCAGTTTGAGCTTTTGTACCCGTACCTAAAATTTTTATCTTTGTTAAGCCATTTTGAGCGTATTTCCCTCTTATTTTGTTTTAGCTCCACCAAGCATTTTACCAAAGCCTAAAAAGCAACCTAATTGCACACCTAAGACCGAGCTATCAAACATGCTTTGTGAGTGATTAGGAGCCTTTTTTATTTTTGGTGGCTCTTTTCTTATAAAAAAAGGGGAGTTGATTTATTCTTCTATCTTTTTCAAAACAAAAAAAAAGAGAAAAAATTTTATTATGAAAAAAATGAAGAGGTAGAAGAAAATTTTCAACATGATGAGAGAGTTGAAAAAAATAAGAAAAAAAGCAAAATGATTAGGAATTTGGCTACGTTCTTAAAGCAATAACAAATTTTTATGTAAAAGCTCTCTCTAGGTTTTGGTGTGACTAGCCATCATTTATATATTTGACCACGCTCACCAAAAACCTAAGCCTACATTTAACCTAATTAAGTCCTATTGATTTATGTTTTTAAGTTAAACTAGTGCCGTGGCGAGAGTGTGAAAGGGCAAGCCTATGACCATCGACATTGATGGATTTCTTTGGAGGGTATCTTAATCTTCGTTTGTGCAATGTTATCTTAGTACACACGCTACACTCTCCCTAAATAAAATTTTAAGATTTACCGGATTTTTCATTTTAAAAGTAAAAATAATAGTGAAAACGCATTTTAAGAAAAATAAAAACCTAATTTATATGCTGAGTAAGTCTTTCTACAAAAATAGCAACAAGCATAGGCATAAGAATTCACATTTTACTCCTTAGGTTCAATTTTCTTTTCTAGCATTAAATATTTTTCTTCTCCCTATAGGAAGTTGTTTGCTCGGGACTAGCAAACAGATAAGTATGGGGGTATTTGATAACTAGTTTTTATATTTTATATTTATTTGTTCTAATAAAATAATTTTTAATCTTGCAGGGCTGATCTACAGACTATTTGGAGCAAAAATGGATTTTTCTCATTTTTTTGTCCTCGACATGCCCTATGACACACCCTACCTAGGCGTGACACAGGGGCGTGACACACAAAAATCAAATCTGCAACAGAAGATCGTCGACCCATTCCTGAAGATCGTCGATCGGACCTGCCATGCCCGTATCAAAAAATGACACGCCCGTGTACCCCTTACACAGGGTGTGTCAGCCTGTGAAAGAACTGTTGACCGTGCCATGTCGGATTAAATTGACAAGCCTGGGTCACGGGCATGACCCAGGGCGTGTCACAGGCATTTCCAGCCAATTACTCTGTCGTTCGAGCCGTTGCCGATAGAAGTCGTTCCATATTGATACGCCCTAGTCACGGGCATGACTAGGGGGCGTGACACCTCCTTGAAGACCAATTTTACTCCACCGTTTTAAGCTTCCCGCCATTTTCAAGAAACAGCCTTGACACGCCCTAGGTCACGGGCGTGACCTAGGGGCGTGACCCGCCGGTTACCAGATTTTGGCGGTTTCTCCTCCAACGTTCCCGAGGTTTCAAGACGACGGTTCCGAGCGTGACACACCCTAGGTCACGGGCGTGACCTAGGGCGTGACCATGCTGAAATTTTTCCTATAAATCTCAGACAACTTCAGATGCTCAAGAGTCGATTTTTGGGGAGTTGTAGTCTTGTAGTTGCTGTTTTATTTTACTGTATTTTCCATTTCTTAGCTTAGTTTTACTTTATGTAAGTTTCAATTCAACTTTTCCTTTCATTTTAATCATGTATCTCCCTTCCCTATCTTGTAATTCTCTAATCATGTTAAGTAGCTAAATTTCATTTAGCACTTGATTATGATGAAGCTTGGAATAAAATAACTCTTCCTTTTATCAAATGTCTTGTTCGTAATCTTACTCGCAACGATTTATCTTTGATTTTTATTTCATCGAATTCATATTACGCGTATATGATCTTCGATCTTAGATCATTATCCTAAATTATCGAAAGGTTGCGGATACGAGGAGATCACTCAAAGATAAAAGGAGTTAAATGCACTCCTCGAGAGAGGACGACGTAAATCTTTCGGATTAGAGTCAAATCCAATAGAGGGGTTCACCTCCTAAAGCAAGCTTAGGGGTTTCGACTGGCCGAAAGGTCTTAATCGATCAATCTAAGGTTAGTCAGAAGCATGAGCTCGATAGAGACGCTTTTGTACTTTAGGAACCTCCATGGTCGAGTGAGTAGATAAGAACTTGCATTACTTTATTTTTTAAGAAGATTTATTTTAGTCCAAGGGGATTCTAGATCAAGTGCTAGCTTCCCCAAATCATATTTCTCTTTCTTAGTTTAACGCTTAGTTTTTCCTTTTCCGTTTCTAAACATAAATCAACTTTCCTTCCGATAAGATAATAGTTTCCCTTGTGAGTACAAGTACTCGACAACCCCGAGTTTAAATACGACACTTGATTATATACTCCGAACGATATGAATATTTGCCTCATCAATTGGAAACACGCGCTAGCGTGGAGAAAATATCCATCAAGTTTTTGGAGCAGTTGCCGGGGACTTTCTTTGTCGATATTTTGAAAGCACGAATCTATTAATCTTATTATTATTTTTTTTGTTTGTTTTCTTTCAAAGTTTTAACTTTAATTTTTTATAATTAAAATTACTTGCGAAAGGGCCGTGCCGGGTTTTCATCCCGCAATACCGCCGAGTACCTTGCGAACCCATCATTGGGTAGCCCTTAGGAAGTCCGGGAAATTTTATTTTATAAATTTTTAATTTTAAAACTTTTATTTATCATTCTCTTTCTTGACCCATATTCATTTTTCTTTTATTTTATTTCTTATTCCATTCTATTAAGTACCGGTTGTTTTCTTTTCTTCTTAAAATAAAAAAAAATGTTATCACAATTGGCCGCTAAAATTGTCAAGCTCCAACACAAAGTTAATCTTTTACAAGCCGCAAGACATCGCCAAGTTTTGTGCAATTTTTGTGGTGCCCCTCATCGAAGTGAGGAATGTTATTATTTTTATCATAAAAAGTTTTCTTATAATTCCTACTTTAATGAGAACCCATTATCGAATTTTCATGAAATTAACTTTTCCAATAATTTTTCCAATTTTAATGAAATTAATTCTTCAAATTTTCGTAAAAATAATTTTCATGAAAATACTTTTTCAAGCTTCAATGAGAACAATTTTTCTGATTTTAATAGTTTTTCTTCTTCGTCGGATGTTGCTTTCCGGCATGATCACCCAGAAAGATTCCCGAGTAATGAGGATATTTATTTAGATCTGACTTCTTGTTCTTCTTTTTCTGCACCGCCATCTTTCTCTCCTAATTTTTAGTATTCTACTCAATTCCCGTTTGATTCTTCTCCACAAAATTTGGATGAGACTTTTATTAATTTTAGTTATTTTTCTCCTTTTTCGGATAATGTTGCTAATACGGACAATGACACTTCATGTTCTCATTTATTTTCTTATACCGAAGAAGAAGAAAAACTTTTATCTCAAGTATTTGTTAAGTATATGGACACGCTGGGGGGAGTAGAAGAAGAATATATTTCTCCTCCTACTACTCCCAATTGTTCTCCTATTTATGAATTTTCAAACACAATTTATAATTATTTAGGAGCAAAAATTTATGAACCCGATGCGTCCGATGATTTAATTTTAAATCAATCTACCGAAGAAAAACTAATTTTAGAAAATAAATAACCGGAGCTTGATCAATTTCTTTCACACGACCCTCCTCCAGGTGAAATTGTTTCTAACACGTTTATTTTTGATTTTTCTTACTCTAATGATTTTCATGTAGACGATTAGCCGTTGCAATCAAATGACGTCAACGATCCCTTTGCCGCTCATCTGCAAAAATTCACATCACCACAGGTATGTATAGGTGATTTGAATTTACATCCTCAAGACCACCATTCAAAGAAGAAAAATCAAGAAGCAAGCGGAGGAGTAGCTTGGCGAGCGTCTTCGGTGTATTCACCCAAGCGGGAATTAAGGGAGTTGCCCTTACATTTAAATTTTTATTTCCCTTTTTCCTAACCAATACCGTATAGCTTAAAGACGGGAAAAATAAAAGCGCTCTTGGGAGACACCCCTTGCTTATCTTTAATTTTTATGCATTTATTTTCTTTTCTTCTAAAAATTTTTCAAATTGTTTTTCTTTCCCCCCTTGTACTTGACTTATAAACATTGGGGACAATGTTTATTTTTAAGTATGGGGGTGGATTCTTAGTTATTTTTTTTATTTAAAAATCAAAAATATATATATATATAAATCTTTATAAATTAAAAAAAAAATTGTTTTCTTTTTATTATAAAAATACAAAAAAATAGAAAATCGAAAAATTAATTTTCTTAGAAAGGGACGTTTGGGATATCACCCCATCTTACCTCCTAGTACCGTTGAGAGCCCTTCACAGGGTATATCTCAGGAAGTCTAAGAAGTAAAAAAATTAGGTTTAATTAGAGAAGTCCTTATTTCCATATTTATCCACACGCAAAATTTCTAGTAATTTAACTTTTATATAGTGTTTAGAGAATTTTAATGTTTTAATTGAATTTTGAATTTTGGAGTAGAACTGTTGGCCATGCTGTGTTTCTAGTTAAGTGCACGTGTAAGTAGATTTTATGTAGATTTAAATATTCAGTATATAATTAGATTTTAATTTTTCTAAATGCGTGAAAATGTTTTATTCTACTTTAATCTTGAACACCGGTAAAATCTAAAATACATTAGTTGAGTAAGTAGAAGTTTGCTAGAGAGATATTTCGCGGACCAAGAGAGAGGTATTATTTTTCAATGTCTAGAACTTGCCCTCTAACTATTCTCAAGACTTTGTATAAGTTAGACTAATTAGCATGAATATGATTTAGGCACTTCTTTTGGCCAGTTTGAGCTTTTGTACCTATACCTAAAATTTTTATCTTTGTTAAGCCATTTTTAGCCTATTTCCCTCTTCTTTTGTTTTAGCTCCACCAAGCATTTTACCAAAGCCTAAAAAGCAACCTAATTGATAACCTAAGACCGAGCTTGAACATAGTTAATCAAACATGCTTTGTGAGTGATTAGGAGCCTTTTTATTATTGGTGGCTCTTTTCTTATAAAAAAAGGGAGTTGATTTATTCTCCTATCCTTTTCAAAACAAAAAAAGAGAAAAATTTATTATAAAAAAATTAAGAGGTAGAAGAAAATTTTCAACATGATGAGAGAATTGAAAAAAATAAGAAAAAAAAGCAAAAGTATTAGGAATTTGGCTACGTTCTTAAAGCCATAACAAACTTTTGTGTAAAAGCTCTCTTTAGGTTTTGGTGTGACTAGCCATCGTTTATATCTTTGACCACGCTCACCAAAAACCTAAGCCTACATTTAACCTAATTAAGTCCTATTGATTTATGTTTTTAAGTTAAACTAGTGCCGTGGCGAGAGTGTGAAAGGGCAAGCCTATGGCCATCGACATTGAAGGATTTCTTTGGAGGGTATCTTAATATTCGTTTGTGCAATGTTATCTTAGTACACACGCTACACTCTCCCTAAATAAAATTTTAAGATTTACCGGATTTTTCATTTTAAAAGTAAAAATAATAGTGAAAACGCATTTTAAGAAAAATAAAAACCTAATTTGTATGCTGAGTAAGACTTTCTACAAAAATAGCTACAAGCATAGGCAAAAGACTTTGCATTTTACTCCTTAGGTTCAATTTTCTTTTCTAGCATTTAAAATTTTTCTACTTCGTATAAGAAGTTGTTTGCTCGGGACTAGCAAACAGATAAGTATGTGGGTATTTGATAACTCGAATTATTCCTATTTTTATTATGCTATTTTCTAATTAATAATTATATATTATGTATTACTTTTATAATAATAAGTTATAATTAACTTGTTTTCATATTTTATATTTATTTGTTCTAATAAAATAATTTTTAATCTTGCAGGGCTGATCTACAGACTATTTGGAGCAAAAATGGATTTTCTCATTTTTTTTTGTCCTCGACACGCCCTGTGACACGCCCTACCTGGGCGTGACACAGGGGCGTGACACACAAAAATCAAATCTACAGCAGAAGATCATCGACCCGTCCCTAAAGATCGTCGATCGGACCTGCCAAGCCCGTGTCAAAAAATGACACGCCCGTGTACCCCTTACACGGGGCATGTCAGCCTGTGAAAGAACTGCTGACCGTGCCAAGTCTGATTAAATTGACACGCCTGGGTCACGGGCGTGACCCTGGGCGTTTCACGGACATTTCTAGCCAATTACTCTGCCGTTCGAGCCGTTGCTGGCAGAAGCCATTCCAGCTTGACACGCCCCTAGTCACGGGTTTGACTAGGGGGCGTGACACCTCCTTGAAGACCAATTTTACTCCCGCCGTTTTCAGCTTCCCGCCGTTTTCAAGAAACAGCCTTGACACGCCCTAGGTCACAAGCATGACTTAGGGGCGTGACCCGTCAGTTACCAGATTTTGGAAGTTTCTCCTCCAATGTTCCCAGGGTTTCAAGACGACGGTTCCGAGCCTGATACGCCCTAGGTCACGGGCATGACCTAGGGCGTGACCATGCAGAAATTTTTCCTATAAATCCCAGACAACTTCAGATGCTCAGGAGTCGATTTTTGGGGAGTTGTAGTCTTGTAGTTGCTGATTTATTTTACTGTATTTTCCATTTCTTAGCTTAGTTTTACTTTATGTAAGTTTCAATTAAACTTTGCCTTTCATTTTAATCATGTCTCTCCCTTCCTTATCTTGTAATTCTCTAATCAAGTTGAGTAGCTAAATTTCATTTAGCACTTGATTATGATGAAGCTTGGAATAAAATAACTCTTCCTTTTTATCAAATGTCTTGTTCGTAATCTTACTCGCTACGATTTATCTTTGATTTTTATTTCATCGAATTCATATTACGCGTATATGATCTTCGATCTTAGATCCGTATCCTAAATGACCGAAAGGTTATGGATATGAGGAGATCACTCAAAGATAAAAGGAGTTGAATGCACTCCTCGAGAGAGGACGACATAAATCTTCCGGATTGGAGTCAAATCCAATAGATGGGTTCACCGCCTAAAGCAAGCTTAGGGGTTTCGACTGGCCAAAAGGTCTTAATCGATTAACCTAAGGTTAGTGAGAAGAATGAGCTCGACAGATACGCTTTTGTACTTTAGGAACCTCTACGGTCGAGTGAGTAGATAAGAACTTGCATTACTTTATTTTTCAAGAAGATTTATTTTAGTCCAAGGGGATTCTAGATCAAGTGTTAGCTTCCCCAAATCGTATTTCTCTTTCTTAGTTTAACGCTTAGTTTTTCCTTTTCCATTTCTAAACATAAATTAACTTTCCTTCTGATAAGATAATAGTTTCCCTTGTGAGTACAAGTACTCAACATCCCCAAGTTTAAATACGACACTTGATTCTATACTCCGAACGATAGGTATACTTGCCTCATCAATTGGAAACACGCGCTAGCATGGAGAAAATATCCATCAAGTATTATCTATATTATATATTTGATGGTCTAAGTTCAAAACATATAAACCATTAAATATTTGGGCTACACCATAATAAACATCATTCATAAAAATTGAACAATAATTATTCACAATTATAAATGAAAATCCTTTCATATCAAGACATGATATGGATATAATATTTCTAGTTATTAAAAAAATATAATAACAATTATCTAGTTCTATTACAAGCCCACTGGGCAAAGAAAGACGGTAAACTCCTATGGCGATATCATAACCTCCTTCCCCATTGTCAACATGCAGGTCCACCTCTCCTTTACTCAGCATTATTCTCCTTCCCAGTTCCTGCACATTTATTTAAATGTTAGAACCACATCTGATATCCAATACCCAAGATGAAGGAGCAGAAAGGTTTATCTCTATAATATAAATACTTGAAGCAGAAGTCATACCTCCCTTGATTTTCTGTAGAACCTCAATATAAGAAGGACAGTTCCTCCTCCAATGACAAGCCTAGCCATAATGGTGGCATTTCCCTTCCTTCGCCAAGCCTTTCTTCTTCAGTGTTGAATACTTGAGCTCAAGAGATGACTTAGGTCCAAACCTTAGTCTTCTTGAAACCCTTGGCCTTTCCCTTGCCTTTATGCACCATCAGTATGGGGCTAATAGGCTTGGCCTTCTTCATATTGATCTTAACAGTTCTTAACATGCCTAGGAGCTCAGGCGGTGTCTTGTCATTTTCATTCATATTGTATTTTAAGACAAACTGCTTGTAACTATCCGATAATGATTGTAGGATTGGGTTTGTAGCCAACTCTTGGCCTAGAGGAAAACCTAGTCTTTCAAGGTTCTCTATATACCCAATCATCTTGAGTACGTGAGTCCTTACTAGGTCTCGAGCTCCCTGATTACATTGAAACAACGCCTTGGTGATGTCAAACCTCTCTTGTCTAGCTTGTCCTTAAAACATTTCTTAAGGTGCTCGTCAATCTCCTTACAACCCATGTTCTCATGTCGCTTCTGAAGCTCAGAGTTCATGGTAACAAGCATGAGGCATTCAACATCTAAGGAGTCATCTTGATACTTCTTATAAGCATCTTTATCAACTCGTGACACATTCTTGATTGGCTCTTCAGGGGAATCGTCTTCCAAGACATAGAGCTTATGCTCTTGCCTGAGAACATGACATGGAAATTCTACAAGGATTTATGCAAAGAAAAAACTCAGTACTACATTTCAAAATACAATTTTATTTCAATTAGGACTTTTGTTAAAATTACTCCCACTATTTTAATCAAACTGATTACCCTCAATATCAATTTGGTGAGTTTATACAAGCTACTCTCTAAGTTTACAAGATCCGTATGTCACCAACACCATGAGTCAGCTTTGACTTTTCTCTTACAATGCAGTTATTTAGGTAGACAATGCTTTCCGATTGCATTATCATGCAACTTTAGTATGGTTGGTGGATAAATCTTTATTCACATCCATCATGTGATGCATGCCAACCCTATGCCTCTGGGAACTCAACCTTTGAGGTCATCTAATTAAGTTTGACCTAATGTCGATAGTGAGATATCACAATTATCTGCTCGCACCCTTACCAAGATAGATTAATTTACCTTATTTTGGCAAGCCCACACTTCATCGATCGAGGCAGAAAGAGTGTTATCCATCGAAAGGAATCTGAATACTTAAAATTGCACAAGGGAATTTAAAGACAAATGTTTAACACTTAATCATGGTTAACAATTAACCAATGTGCACATCCACAAGAAAAATTTACAGCATTCACAATCCAAATACATACCAGATGTGCACAAGAAAAATCATCAACACTTGACGAATTGGGCTAAATCTGAACATCTAGAACCCTTCTAAATCTCCAGATTTACATGCATTGGACATGAGCAACACTAACTCCACTTACATAGTAGACAAGCTCGTCTCTCAATGTGAGATTCAAAATCTTACATATTTGGTTTCATAAACCAACAAGAGGGATGCTTACTGTTAAGGAGAAACAAACACATCACAATGAAATCACATGCGTTCCTGGAGGGGTTCCAAGGTGTTGTGCCCTTAGCGGGGTTTTAGGGGCAGAGCCCCTAATGGGGTCCAAGTGGCATCGCTCAATCTCGCTCTGATACCACTATTGGGTTTTTCTATACATCACAACACTTGTGCACAACCGAATAAGGAACAAGAAAACCCCCCAAAATAGATCTTGCGATGAATATTGATCAAGAAGTAACATGCTGTAAATAAAATTTACCTTTGTGGGATTAAGTCACTACTCAACTGAAATACTCCAAAAAATACGGTGGACACTAGCGGCTGGAGTTCTGAAGGTAGAATTGTTTCCACGGCTCTATAGGTGATCCACACAAACGAGAGAACACTTAGACTCTTATCACACAAGATCTAGGTTGGAGGAAAGCACTCTACGTCTTCAAAGACTGCTAGATCTGCTCTAGAAGTGGCGGCGGTGACGGGCGCTAAAAATAGGCTGAGCGACGGCGATAGGATCGGGACATTCAGAAATGATTTCCATTGGCCTTTTCCTATCGGGTTACTAATGCACTCAGCTCACGACTTCATGCTTCTCAGGACAGTAAAACCCTAAGACATCTTCTATTTATACCCAAAAGAATAAACATCAGGAATTCATCACTATTGGCAGACCTATAACATATGGAATTTATCTCGACGAATCAACACTTGACTCGACGATGCGTCGAGTGGACTCAATGCTAACACTCAACGAATCAACACTTGACTCGACGAATGCATCGAGTGGTCTTGATGCACTCAACACCAGCACTCAACGAATCAACACTTGACTCGACGAATGTGTCGAGTGGTCTCGATGCACTCAATGCCAGCACACGACCTGTTGATGCACGAAAAGCGCCTTCTAGTTAATTGTTCGATATCTCATGGGGGATGAGGGGAAAAAGAGGAGGGACTGTCGAGTAGCCGGTTACTAGCGGTTAGAGCAGAAACAAGAGCAAGTCGCAAGAAGCGGCGACACCACACTTCGCCCG
This sequence comes from Platanthera zijinensis, assembly GCA_039513925.1. Taxonomy (NCBI): domain Eukaryota; kingdom Viridiplantae; phylum Streptophyta; class Magnoliopsida; order Asparagales; family Orchidaceae; genus Platanthera; species Platanthera zijinensis. Next base: position 41,394,871 of record CM077094.1, read on the forward strand.
CCATGGCCTGAATGCCTCTCCTGTGACGGGCTTTCCTTTTATTAAGGATAAAGCAGTTACATTTAGAGAGGAGAAAAAGGAGAAAAGAGAAGCCGGCCGGACAACAAGCCGCAAGGCACTAGGCTCGAGACCGCAACTCTTAACAAGCAAGCTCCTCGACTCGAGTCAGCGTGCTTTAGGTGTGCTTCCAACCCCTATTTATTGGCTTGGGGGCCTGCCCAAATAGGCAGGGCTAAAATTACCGGCTGCTCGGGGTACAGGAGAACCGGGCAGAGGTGACGGGAAGCAAGAAAAAAGAGAAGAAAGGGGGAAGGCCACGCGGCCTGGCGGTCTTCCTCTGGCGAGCTGTGAGGCTCGGCCTCTGGACGGGCTGCACTGGGCTCCCTCTGGCGGCAACCTAGAAGCGAAGCCGCCCGGCTTCAGCGAGAACATACCAGCATACTGAGAGTGGCGGTTAGGAGACCAGGCCGCCCTGTTTGGAAAGTCTATGCGAACTAGTCGCGGATTCTAGGTTAACACGACGAATCAACACTTGATTAGACGAATGTGTCGAGTGGTATCGACGCACTCAAAGCCAACACTCGATGAATCAAAACTTGACTCGACGAATGCGTCAAGTGGTCTCAACGCACTCGACGCATGCACTGACAAATCAACACTTGACTTGACAAATGCGTCAAGTGGTCTCAACACACTCAACGCAGGGTTGTTCTTAGTCCTTTACTCATCACATATGAGTAAGACCAATACAATACAATCCTCTAATTTCTCCAAACGCTCTTATATACGACCCTATATGCTCATATTGTGTTGGTAGTGAGACTACATGCTTGATCACTTCCAGATCACAATAGTAACACCAACAAAAATATCATCCAGAAATCCTTCTTTTTGGATGTTAGGTCCATCTAGGTACCACTCATGAAAGGACAAAAATTTCAGGTCAATGCAAACAACCTTGAAAGAGATATTCACAAAATGTTGTCTAGGTCTTCTTTAGGGCACCTCGCAGAAAAATGGACTTTTTAGGGGCTGTAGGACACCAAAGGAAGTGATTCAAACTTTTATAGAATGTTAAGACCAGGGGCTATAATGTTCATGTTGTGCACTTTTTCTAAATCTGCATCTAAATGGCAGGAAATGAAGCATCAAATCACTAAAATAAATGCGATAGAAATATAATAATATAAACTATAACTATAGTGTATATAATATAAATTACACTCATTTTAAAGCACTAATGGATGGAATACCTTCATCTTCAAGCTCCAGCCAATGTCCCTGATTGCCTCAAACTAGAGCAAACTCCAACTCTATTTCTTGGCCACCCCTTCACTCTTGGTGCTGAAAGTGCACCTCCACAACTACACGCTTGGTGGGGAGAGTTAGAGGGAGGAAGACCGCGAGTTGTCGGTTACTAGCGATTAAAGAAGAGCAGACAACGTAGGTCGCTAACAACGACAACACCAAACTTTTCTCGCCGCAGCGAAAGCCACTCTTGCGGAAGGCTTTCCTTGATTGAAAAGTACGGGTTACAAGAGAGAGAGAGAGAGAGAGAGAGAGAGCTATGCGAACAACAGATCGCAAAACCTGTGAATCGAGTCAATAACCTTTAAGAAGTAGGCTCCTAGATCCAAGTCATCATGCTTTGGGAATGCCACTCCCCCTATTTATATGCTTAAGGCCAGCCCAAATGGTCAGGGATAAAATAACCTCTTGCTCGGGGTACAAGAGAACCGGGCAGAGGTGACAAAAAACATAGGAAAAGGAAAAAGATAACTGCTAGACTGCCAAAAGGGGGCAGTCTGATCCTTGCAATCTGAAGCCCTTGTTGAAACGGTTGCTAGCTAAGATGTTGCTGACCTGCGCAGTCTGGATGTTCAGACCGCTCTGACTTAAGGACTTTAGAACTGGCTACCTCTACGGTTTGAACCTCCTACCGCCAGCTTCTAAAGGCGAGTTGGGTGGTCTGAGATGATGGACCACGATCTGGAAAGCTTGTCCGACGGTCTACAGGTCATTAAGCTGGTGCTTGTTCGATCTGAGACTTATGAAATTCCAACTTCTAATTATAAATGAATCAATAAACAAGTCTTATGTCATGAATTGTATAGACAACAAAGTAAAGATCAAATCTTGTCTTTCTACGAAGCTAAACTGATGATATCTTCACCATAGAAGGTACCTCTACTACATTGCTCATCTGATCTGCGTGCAAATATTTTAGCGAAATCGAAGCCCTTTATAAAGGCAAGGACCAACGAAGAAAGATAGAAAGCTCATTGGCCTGCGCAAATGAATAATTAGCCCAACTTGTTTTACTGAAAATGATCAACCAATGAAATCTCATTTAATTTCTAGAGAAAATGTATATTCATCTTTTTTTTTACATTTACCAACAAAAAAATGTTAAGAATGCTAAAACATATTTCTCTACCTGTAAAAATTAACTGAATCAAAATGAATGATCTAAATTTGCCTTTGAAAACTAAAAATAGCTAGTTTCTATCACTGCTTACTTTGCACTATGGTCTCTCTCAATGTAGATGTTTCATGCGTCTTCGACCACGGGTTTGATGCTCCCCGAGGCAAAGAAAATGGTCTCGCAATTCCAGAACTACTTGGAGATAGATTGACATGTTCGAGTGCGCGAAACTGGAGTTCTGAAGGGTAATTTCTCACATAACCGATGCAGGCACCAGCTACTGTTTTCCACTTCAAAGGTAATATTTGTCCCAGTTGACATGTGTTCATCCCCTTTCTTGGATTAATCCGATCGATGATGAGCTCTTCGGATATCAGTTCTTCGTCATCGTATTCTTGCTCCTCTATGAAAAGATTTAGTTTGTGGAATATTAATTGTCTTTTGGAGGGAGTTGAGCTCTCCATAGACTCATCTCTAGATTGTTCAGCTGTCTCCTGCTCTGGATTTGAGTCTATGCCACTGTCTATTCCCTTCTCCTCTTCTCCTTCACTTGTTTGGTTATATGTGATGGGCCTCATCTCCTCAAAGTTGTAGTTCTCCAATCTCTCACTTGTAGAACTTGAATCCCTTTGTTCAGCATCTATTAAGAGAGTTATAAGCAGAGAAAATTTTTAAGCAGAGTTATAAGAGAGTTATTAAGAGAGTTGTAGTTCTCCAATCTCCTCAAAGTTGTTATGTTAAGAGAGTTATAAGCAGAGAAAATTTATTGAGGAGAAATTAAGAAGAAGAGATCAAAGTTCAGAGCATACCAATCATGTCGGAGTGCTCTATATTTTTGGCCTCAAAATAACTACTCCAACCAATGATCTTGACACCGAGAAAAAAACCCTCCACTTTGGATACCATTATGATTGCCATAGAGAACAAAATAGTTATCAGCTCATCAAAAAATAGTTATTGACAAAATTGTTAATGACAAAATAGTATAAGCAATAATTGCATTTAAAATATTCCAATCACTGATTAACAAAATAGTTATCAACTCATCACAAATTTGCCATAACAAGGTTATTGAGGACAATAAATCCAGTACTTGAGCATTAAGATTTGAAAATTAGATCTATCCATAGTTTAGAGGTTGTGAAGTGAAATTTTAAATCAACAAAATAGTTCTAAATAGGTGCGCATGATGGACCGGGCTAGTCAAATAAATGTTTCTTTCTACTCAAGTAATTCCTTCATGACTCATTTTGCTCTAATCACGCAAACTATTTCATGCACCTAAAATACTGGAACAGCCTATAGAACAAATGTTGCTTGATTAACAGAAATACTGGAACAAATGTTGCTTGATTAACTCTGCACAAAAATGTTGCCATAAAGCAAATGAAGAGGTAAAATTAACAAAAATACTTGAACAGCCTATAGAACAAATGTTCTATACAGCTATGCCAACTGAAGGAAAGGATTGTGATGCTTGGTACCTTGATAGTGGGTGCTCTTCCCATACAAATAATACAGCTAACTTAAAACATTTAGATGAGAAATGTAAAGCTAAAGTTGTGTTAGGGAATGGAAGCATTGTTAATATAGAAAGCAAAGGTTCTATTATAGTTCAAATACAAACTGGAACAGAGAAACATATACCTGATGTATTCTTTGTCCCCACTTTAACACAAAATTAATTAAGTGTGGGCCAATTTATAACAAAAGGTTGTCAGATTCTTTTTGATCAAGCCGGTGCACATATATTCCATTTATCCTCTGGTCTACTCCTTGCCTCAGCTTTGGTTACTCCCATTCTTCTGTTTATCCTTCATATGGCTCGGGTCAATCAGAGTGCCCTCTTATGCAAACAAAAGAGTTACACTTCTGCCATGAATCTTTGGCATAATCGGCTAGGCCACCTTCATTGGTAAGCAATTCAGAATATGCAAACTCAATCTCTAGTCACTGTTTTACCTTCTTTCTCAGGACTGCAGAAACAATTTTGTGAAGAATGTGCATACAACAAGGCTGATACAACACCTTTTCCAAGTTCAAATATGGTGACCTCTAAAAAAACCCTTACAACTTATTCATGGAGATCTTTGGGGTACTGCACCAACAACCTCGTTTGGAGTTAAATGATATTACCTCCTCTTAGTTGATGATTTTACTCGTCGTTACATGTGGATCTATTATGTTACAACTAAGGGGATTATTTTGATATGTTTGTATATTTTAAGAATGAAGTTGAGTTGCAAGTAGACCTCAAAATTAAAGCATTAAGAACTGATCATGGAGGGGAGTTCACATCCACTGAATTTGCTTTATTCTGCCAAGATAATGGCATTCAAAGACAATTAACTTCCCCAAGATCTCCACAACAAAACAGAGTGGTAGAAAGAAGAAACCACACCATTATTGAAATGACTAAGGCCCTCCTTTATGCTAAAGACCTGCCAAAAATATTCTGGGCAGAGGCCTCATATACTGTTGTTTATATCTTAAACAAGGTATCTTCTAAGACTATACCAAATACCACTCCCTATTCCCTATTAAAACGCAGAAAACCTGCAATACAACATTTCAAAACTTTTGTCTGTATTGCCTTCTTCTTGACAGCTACTGACACAAGAGATAAACTGGATAATAAAAGTGTGAAGTGCATTTTTGTAGGTTACAGTGAGCAGTCTACAGCTTACAAACTCTACAACCCAATGAATCAGATAATGGGATTGGAAACCTGAGGATTTGCTGCAACCTCCTACACCTCGAACAATTGTAGCTCAAAAGTTTCAGTCTCCTGAGCAATCCATTAATCAACTTCAAATTGAGGAGAGTAGGGAAGGACCTATACCTCCAGGTCCTGCCTCCCCTGTTTAACACCAGCTAAAACTAAGAGTCTCCAAGATATCTATCAAGAAATATAAATGGTATTGTTGATTGCTTCTCCCACTTCTTACAAAGATGTTAAAGATGATAGCATACAACAAAAGGCAATGGAGGAAGAATGGACAACAATTCCGAATAATAAAACATGGAGCCTTATAAACTTACCTTCCAACAAAGTTGCAATTGGGCTTGAATGGTTGTATAAAAAAATATAATGAAAATTGTGCCATTGTTAAAAACAAATCTTGACTAGTAGCTAAAGGATATTCACAAAACCGGGAGAGGACTATTCAGATACCTTTGCTCCCATGGCTAGATTAGATACCATTAGACTAGTCCTTGCTACTGCTGCTTAACAATAATATCTTGTCTATCACTAGGATGTTAAAGAAGCTTTCTTAAATGGTACAATTGGTGAGGACATCTATGTGGAGTAGCATAAATGATACATACAAGAAGGTATAAATGATCAAAAGGTATACAAGCTACATAAAGCCCTCTATGGCGTGAAACAAGCCCAAAGGGCTAGGAATGCCAACATTGATTATTTCTAATGCTGCTTGATTATTTCTACAAACTACGGATTCTCTCAAACAGAAAGATGAATAAAATTTATAGAAAATGTATGGCTTCTCAAGCCAACAACTTACACTTTTTTAATCCAAAGATGATGTACAAATAGAATCCATCCAAAAAAGTTATTAACCATCAAAAAATAAGTTCATGATTGTTGGTACTTACATGACATTGAACACATGCAAGATATTGATACATGTAGAGCTTCAAGAGTGGAAAAATGGAGATTTCAATAGCATTGCAAAATAATTCACATTATCAAAAAAACTAATAAAGAACATATTTATATCTCTTTATAAAAAACATATTTATACTCTTTACATTAATATTGATGGTGAAGCTTCATGAAATTATCAAAAAACCCTAATAAAAAACATATTTATATCTCTTTATTCTGGCACTAAAGGCTCCACCATCAATATCATCAATAATTGAACAGCAAAACAATAGTGATTTAAGCTTGTTTATTGGCACTCCAGTAAACTAAATTCATTGGGGAAAAAGGAAAAAAATAAAACACATAATAGAGTTTATCAAAATGGAAAGCCCTATTGGTCAGTTTCACAATTCTTCCCCCAGCTCTGCCATCAGGACTTAGTTTGGAGCTCTCATTACACTTAAGTAAGTTGCATGTGCAGTATATAAAAATTAGAAACATAGTAAAATGGATAACAGAGTTTAGGAACTAAGAAGTGTTGGGCAAGAGTTGGAAAGGAGGTATCAGAGCTTTGAGGGTCGCACTAATGCCCTGTTTATGAGTTGAGAAATGCTAGAGAGGAGCTCCCAAAGAGGTACTAGACATATGACCAATGATGACCTAGGCTTTGAGATTCGACCTGCTTGCATAGTATTTTAATTTGCAGAAATCAGAATCTAAATTTGAAAGCAGAAATCAAAATGAAATCCAAAACAAAAATGGAAAATGAAATCCAAAACTGACCAATGATCTGGTGAGGGAATGAACGTCGGCGGGCAGAGAAGCCTGTCGTTGGAGTTCTTCACCGACGATTTATGTGTTCTGGAGTGCAGAGATGGAGGAAATGGAGAAATAAATGAATCAGAATTTAAAAACAGTAATGAAAAGCAAAAAATGAAATCGGAAACTTCCTGATAATCCGGTGAGGGAACAAACGCTAACAAGATAAATAATGAAGCCGAGGCCTGGAGACGTCGAGCGGATGTGATGAGCGTACCCGGAGAGGCCGATGATGAGGAGCGACGATGAGGTGCGGGCTTTCCGAAATAGCATCCAAAGGTGAGATATCCTGGTCGGAGTGGCGACGCGATGAGGCTATGATGCGATTGGAGTTGCTCGGGCACCGCCGTCGCCGTGTAAGACTCGCCGAGGAAGAGTTGAATATGCCGGTAGTTATCTCTGTGGAAGACTCCTGTAGTTATCGTCGTGGAAGACGCCAGTTATCACAAAACCTCACTTGCGGGAAGAAGACTGTTGAAGCCAAAATTGACCGAAGTCAAAATTGACTTCCGTGGAGTTCGGGGTCCCAAAAGAGGGGTGACCGCACACCTACTACACTCAAATGAACAATCTAGGCTCTAGACTAGGAATGTAAGGGACAGACCCAAGGTCTCAGCGTGGAGGACCCACCGCATACCCGGAAGACTAACGAACTCTTCCCCTCCCAAGCCAAAAGCTGAGCTAAGACACCTTCGGAGGGCGCTCTTGGCCGACCGGAACATCTAAGGAGGGTCTCAAGACCAACTCTCTCCTATCCAGATGTATCTCCTTGGGTCTATACAAAATGCTCCTCAAACGCGCTACTAAAGGCGCAACATCGCCGAGCAATTCTATAACATGCTGCCCAACTGGGCTGCAAACAGCGCGACTCCGCTGCCTTAAAAGGCTATCAACAGGCCAACAGGGGCTTCCCGGCATAAACCTCGGGGCTCCCACGGGACGAGCGGTTCGCGAGCACACCGCTCGCCCAAAGCAAAAAGAGTAAATCGTACATTCACAGAGCATCACTGATTATAAATTATTACAGGAATTTTAATTCCGTACATCGGCACGCAGGCCGGCAATATAAATAAAAAATAGGCCTTCGAGGGCCGGCACAAGCTTGGGCTTAAGCCCGCTATTCCCCGCTTGGGACTGCAACACCTGTACGCCAACGTCTCGACGAACGACTGCCAGCTGAACGACAATCAGCTAACATAAGCGGGCCAAACATGTTCTGTACACCCATTTTTCGGGGCTACGGTGCGCATTCCCTGCAAATAGACAATATCCAACTTCCACGGAGTCTTCTCCGGGAACCCCAGAACATCACCGATCCGGCTCATACGTTAGGACGGGCTTCACACAGAACATCACCAATTCGGCTCATGCATCCAAATGGGCTTCACACAGTACATCACCAATTCGGCTCATGCGTCCGAATGGGCTTCACACAGCACATCACCAATTCGGCTCGTACGTCCGAATGGGCTTCACACAGCACATCACCAATTCGGCTCGTACGTCCGAATGGGCTTCACACAGCACATCACCAATTCGGCTCGTATGTCCGAATGGGCTTCACACAGCATGCCTAAATCCGTACTTACACTTCCGGATACTAGATGCAATTAATAGCGGGGACGTATATGTCAACCCGTCGGAGAGCTCCCTTCCCCCACCCGTTGGTGGAGAGGGCTTCCATGCAAACATGTAAATTGAGGGCTTCACCTGCCCGAGAAGAAACATCGTTACCCTTGGCGCGTGCTTGGCGACGGTGCCGGTGGCCGATCTCCTTTTTAGGCCGAGCCTTGCTTGACGCGGCGATGGCGGTGGCCGATCTCCCTTTTAGGCCGAGCCTTGCTCGAGGCGGCGATGGCGGTGGCCAATCTCCCTTTTAGGCCAAGCCTTGCTCGAGGCGACGACGGGAAGAGGGGGCCGAGAGGAGCTCGGCCCCGCTGGAGGCGGCCTGGAAGAAGAAGGGGCCGAGAGGAGCTCGACCCCGCTGGAGGCGGCCTGGAAGATGGAGGGGCCGAGAGGAGCTCGGCCCCGCTGGGGACGGGAAAAACTCGGCCATGACCGGCGACGAGAGAGGAGGAGGAGCCTCGCTCTTTTTGGCCGGCGGCGGGAGAGATGGAGGGAGGAGCGGCTAGCTCCAAGCGGCCGGCGACGGGATCGGGAGGCCGAGCAGGTTGCTCCAGGCGGCCGGCGGCGGGAGAGGAGGAGGCCGAGCAGGTTGCTCCAGGCGGCCGGCGGCGGGAGAGGAGGAGGCCGAGCAGGTTGCTCCAGGCGGCCGGCGACGGGATCAGGAAAGCCCTAAGGGCTTTCCCCTACTTCACTTCTTCTTCCTCCCGATGCATGTTTTCTTTTTTGCTTTTTTCCTTTTTTTTTGTTGTCCCCTTGCCCGTACCCCCCTGCACCCTCTTTCTCCCTTTTTTTTTGTTTTCTTCCTTTGTACCCGAAGTCTGCCCCCCACTTGCCATCTCCTCCTTTTTGCCTTTTGTTTTATCAAATATATATATATATATATATATAATATAATATATAATATAATATATATAATATAATATATATAATATAATATATATATAATATAAGGTATATAAAAGCATATGCACACAAGGCCTCCGTACGCACGCGCGAGGACCCGCACGCCCCCGAACGGGGCTATATCAAAACGTCGCTAGTAGCTCGCCCCAAGTCTGCCACTTGGGGAGGATCCCGCTCGGCCGGATATGGGGTTGTACACAATCCCCGCTCTTTTCGAGGTTGGTACAAGCTCGGAAAGAAATGTCCAATCCCAAATATCCGGCGAGCGGGAGCCGACCCAAAAGAAAAATTTTGAGAAAATCAAAAAAATGCGTTCAAAACGCTAAACTTCCCGTGCACTTTTTGATCATTTTGAACCACTTGATACTTGTAACGCTCCCTGCTACCGAACTGCTCTTATACCCTTACTTACAATAAGTATACCTGGGGTCGAGCCCGGCTCGAGGCGTCGATGAAGTAGCTAAACCGAAGCATCTCAAAAGCCAACCTTTCCCCCACAGGCGAGCCTTCGGACCTGCCAGCTTGATGGGAGCCTGCGCAGCGGGTCTACCTGGGGCCGAGCCCGGCTCGGGGTGTCGTAGAAGTGGCTAAACCAGAACATCTCAAAAGCCAACCTTTCCCCCACAGGCGAGCCTTCGGACCTGCCAGCTTGATGGGAGCCTGCGCAGCGGGTCTACCTGGGGCCGAGCCCGGCTCGGGGTGTCGTAGACGTGGCTAAACTAGAACATCTCAAAAGCACAGGCGAGCCTTCGGACCTGCCAGCTTAATGGGAGCCTGCGCAGCGGGTCTACCTGGGGCCGAGCCCGGCTCGGGGTGTCGTAGAAGTGGCTAAACCAAAACATCTCAAAAGCCAACCTTTCCCCCACAGGCGAGCCTTCGGACCTGCCAGCTTGATGGGAGCCTGCGCAGCGGGTCTACCTGGGGCCGAGCCCGGCTCGGGGTGTGGTAGAAGTGGCTAAACCAAAGCATCTCAAAAGCCAACCTTTCCCCCCAGGCGAGCCTTCGGACCTGCCAGCTTAATGGGAGCCTCGTCTACCTGGGGCCGAGCCCGGCTCGGGGTGTCATAGACGTGGCTAAACTGTAGTATCTCAAAAGCCAACCTTTCCCCCACAGGCGAGCCTTCGGACCTGCCAGCTTGATGGGATCCTGCGCAGCGGGGCTACCTGGGGCCGAGCCCGGCTCGGGGTGTCGTAGAAGCGGATAAACCAAAACATCTCAAAAGCCAACCCCCCACAGGCGAGCCTTCGGACCTGCCAGCTTGATGGGAGCCTGCGCAGCGGGTCTACCTGGGGCCGAGCCCGGCTCGGGGTGTCGTAGACGTGGCTAAACTAGAACATCTCAAAAGCCAACCTTTCCCCCACAGGCGAGCCTTCGGACCTGCCAGCTTAATGGGAGCCTGCGCAGCGGGTCTACCTGGGGCCGAGCCCGGCTCGGGGTGTCGTAGAAGTGGCTAAACCAAAACATCTCAAAAGCCAACCTTTCCCCCACAGGCGAGCCTTCGGACCTGCCAGCTTGATGGGAGCCTGCGCAGCGGGTCTACCTGGGGCCGAGCCCGGCTCGGGGTGTGGTAGAAGTGGCTAAACCAAAGCATCTCAAAAGCCAACCTTTCCCCCACAGGCGAGCCTTCGGACCTGCCAGCTTAATGGGAGCCTGCGCAGCGGGTCTACCTGGGGCCGAGCCCGGCTCGGGGTGTCATAGACGTGGCTAAACTGTAGTATCTCAAAAGCCAACCTTTCCCCCACAGGCGAGCCTTCGGACCTGCCAGCTTGATGGGATCCTGCGCAGCGGGGCTACCTGGGGCCGAGCCCGGCTCGGGGTGTCGTAGAAGCGGATAAACCAAAACATCTCAAAAGCCAACCTTTCCCCCACAGGCGAGCCTTCGGACCTGCCAGCTTGATGGGAGCCTGCGTAGCGGGTCTACCTGGGGCCGAGCCGAGCTCGGGGTGCCGATGACGATCAAACCAATCCTATCCCCCACAGGCGAGCCTATGGACCTGCCAGCTAGATGGGAGCCTGCGCAGCGGGTCTACCTGGGGCCGAGCCGAGCTCGGGGTGCCGATGACGATCAAACCAATCCTATCCCCCACAGGCGAGCCTACGGACCTGCCAGCTAGATGGGAGCCTGCGCAGCGGGTCTACCTAGGGCCGAGCCGAGCTCGGGGTGCCGATGACGATCAAACCAATCCTATCCACCACAGGCGAGCCTACAGACCTACCAACTAGATGGGAGCCTGCGCAGCGGGTCTACCTGGGGCCGAGCCGAGCTTGGGGTGCCGATGACGATCAAACCAATCCTATCCCCCACAGACGAGCCTACGGATCTGCCAGCTAGATGGGAGCCTGCGCAGCGGGTCTACTTGGGGCCGAGCCGAGCTCGGGGTACCGATGACGATCAAACCAATCCTATCCCCCACAGGTGAGCCTACGGACCTGCCAGCTAGATGGGAGCCTGCGCAGCGGGTCTACCTGGGGCCGAGCCGAGCTCGGGGCGCCGATGACGATCAAACCAATCCTATCCCCCACAGGAGAGCCTACGGACCTGCCAGCTAGATGGGAGCCTGCGCAGCGGGTCTACCTGGGGCCGAGCCGAGCTCGGGGTGCCAATGACGATCAAACCAATCCTATCCCCCACAGGCAAGCCTACGGACCTGCCAGCTAGATGGGAGCCTGCGTAGCGGGTCTACCTGGGGCCGAGCCGAGCTCGGGGTGCCGATGACGATCAAACCAATCCTATCCCCCACAGGTGAGCCTATGGGCCTACCAGCTAGATGGGAGCCTGCGCAGCGGGTCTACCTGGGGCCGAGCCGAGCTCGGGGTGCCGATGACGATCAAACCAATCCTATCCCCCATAGGCGAGCCTTCGGACCTGCCAGCTTGATGGGAGCCTGCGCAGCGGGTCTACCTCGGGGTCTCCTCTCCAAGACAACTATAAAGGAAACATAAAGATAATCCAATAACTCAAAAGAACTGTTAATCCAATCAACCAAGTAACAGTCCGACACGAGGCACTCCTACCCGCTATGTCCACCCTCTTGGGAACCAGAGGGGAGACGAAATGCTAGGATGGTTAAGATCGACTAAAGAGGAGTGGGAGGGGACTTCTTTCATCACATGACCCTGGTCGTCACTTAGTTCCTCTTCTATAGCCACGACGTTCAACTGAGTTTTTCTGTGCTGGCCAATCTCCACGCTCACCGCACCATAACTGTTGAAGCCAAAATTGACCGAAGTCAAAATTGACTTCCGTGGAGTTCGGGGTCCCAAAAGAGGGGTGACCGCACACCTACTACACTCAAATGAACAATCTAGGCTCTAGACTAGGAACGAAAGGGACAGACCCAAGGTCTCAGCGTGGAGGACCCACCGCATACCCGGAAGACTAACGAACTCTTCCCCTCCCAAGCCAAAAGCTGAGCTAAGACACCTTCGGAGGGCGCTCTTGGCCGACCGGAACATCTAAGGAGGGTCTCAAGACCAACTCTCTCCTATCCAGATGTATCTCCTTGGGTCTATACAAAATGCTCCTCAAACGCGCTACTAAAGGCACAACATCACCGAGCAATTCTATAACACGCTGCCCAACTGGGCTGCAAACAGCGCGACTCCGCTGCCTTAAAAGGCTATCAACAGGCCAACAGGGGCTTCCCGGCATAAACCTCGGGGCTCCCACGGGACGAGCGGTTCGCGAGCACACCGCTCGCCCAAAGAAAAAAGAGTAAATCGTACATTCACAGAGCATCACAGATTATAAATTATTACAGGAATTTTAATTCCGTACATCGGCACGCAGGCCGGCAATATAAATAAAAAATAGGCCTTCGAGGGCCGGCACAAGCTTGGGCTTAAGCCCGCTATTCCCCGCTTGGGACTACAACACCTGTACGCCAACGTCTCGACGAACGACTGCCAGCTGAATGACAATCGGCTAACATAAGCGGGCCAAACATGTTCTGTACACCCCTTTTTCGGGGCTACGGTGTGCATTCCCTGCAAATAGACAATATCCAACTTCCACGGAGTCTTCTCCGGGAACCCCAGAACATCACCGATCCGGCTCATACGTCAGGACGGGCTTCACACAGAACATCACCAATTCAGCTCATGCGTCCGAATGGGCTTCACACAACACATCACCAATTCGGCTCATGCGTCCGAATGGGCTTCACACAGCACATCACCAATTCGGCTCGTACGTCCGAATGGGCTTCACACAGCACATCACCAATTCGGCTCGTACGTCCGAATGGGCTTCACACAGCACATCACCAATTCGGCTCGTACGTCCGAATGGGCTTCACACAGCATGCTTAAATCCGTACTTACACTTCCGGATACTAGATGCAATTAATAGTGGGGACGTATATGTCAACCCGTCGGAGAGCTCCCTTCCCCCACCCGTTGGTGGAGAGGGCTTCCATGCAAACATGTAAATTGAGGGCTTCACCTGCCCGAGAAGAAACATCGTTACCCTTGGCGCGTGCTTGGCGGCGGTGCCGGTGGCCGATCTCCTTTTTAGGCCGAGCCTTGCTCGACGCGGCGATGGCGGTGGCCGATCTCCCTTTTAGTCCGAGCCTTGCTCGAGGCGGCGATGGCGGTGGCTGATCTCCCTTTTAGGCCAAGCCTTGCTCGAGGCGACGACGGGAAGAGGGGGCCGAGAGGAGCTCGGCCCCGCTGGAGGCGGCCTGGAAGAAGAAGGGGCCGAGAGGAGCTCAGCCCCGCTGGAGACGGCCTGGAAGAGGGAGGGGCCGAGAGGAGCTCGGCCCCGCTGGGGACGGGAAAAACTCGGCCCTGGCCGACGACGAGAGAGGAGGAGGAGCCTCGCTCTTTTTGGCTGGCGGCGGGAGAGATGGAGGGAGGAGCGGCTGGCTCCAAGCGGCCGGCGATGGGATCGGGAGGCCGAGCAGGTTGCTCCAGGCGGCCAGCGGCGGGAGAGGAGGAGGCCGAGCAGGTTGCTCCAGGCGGCCGGCGACGGGATCAGGAAAGCCCTAAGGGCTTTCCCCTGCTTCACTTCTTCTTCCTCCCGATGCATGTTTTCTTTTTGCTTTTTTCCTTTTTTTTTGTTGTCCCCTTGCCCGTACCCCCCTGCACCCTCTTTCTCTCTTTTCTTTTTTTTGTTTTCTTCCTTTGTACCCGAAGTCTGCCCCCCCACTTGCCATCTCCTCCTTTTTGCCTTTTGTTTTATCAAATTATATATATATATATAATATAATATATAATATAATATATATAATATAATATATATAATATAATATATATAATATAATATATATAATATATATATATAATATAAGGTATATAAAAGCATATGCACACAAGGCCTCCGCACGCACGCGCGAGGACCCGCACGCCCCCGAACGGGGCTATATCAAAACGTCGCTCGTAGCTCGCCCCAAGTCTGCCACTTGGGGAGGATCCCGCTCGGCCGGATATGGGGTTGTACAAAGACCTAGTCGTGGAAGAGTGAAAGGCCTGACAGGATGCGGGATTCATTCAGCAATGTTTATTCACCTTTGGTTAAGATGAAGGATTGTGATTGGTTAGATGTCAGTTATTAGCCATGTTTTTTTTGCTTTTCATGGCTAATACAAAGGTATTAGCCATACTTTTTAATAGCCGTGGCTAAAACCCAAATATTAGCCATGGTTTTGCGATCATGGCTAATACTAGTATATTAGCCACGATTTTTGAACCCTGGAAAAAAAATGTGTAGCTAATACTTATTTTTCTAGTAGTGAGGGTTAACATGATTCCTGCACATTTTTAATGTTTAGGAAGATTCAAAAATTTTATCTTAATCACGGGACCGCAACTGCCTTTAATGCTGTTGGCGCTATAAATACTCCCGAAGGCTCTATAGTTTCAAAAAAACTTTAATTTCATGGGGGCAATATTCACCTTTTGTGGTTAGCATTTTCTAGAGCACAATGTTTAGAATCAGGAAGCTTCATACTTCTGTCACTATACAAGAGGAAAAGATAAAGCCGCGGACTAAATCGAAGAAGGTCGTGGCAAAAAAATCGGAATCTCCTATCCACTCCACAGGGGAAACTTCAAGTCTGGGAAAACCCACAAAGACTGAGGCCGTTAAGCCTAAAGTAGCCTCTCCTCTATGAGATGCGACTAAACTTCGTAGTGCTCTAATAACTATTTGTTGAAAATGGTGAAGTGAAAGTGGGTGATTGTGCAACATGGGCGACCTGTCCGCGCGATCTATGCAGAATTGATTGGCAGTTAGCCAGGTCGACAGAGCTGTTGCCGACAGCTTGTTCTTTGGCGGCCTAGGCTGTCTGTTCGTGCGGACTATGCAGACAGAGGCGGCGGCCAGCCAGGCCGGCTTATGCTCAGCAGGCAGTTGGATCTTAGAAGGTAACCGGGCAGATAACTTCTCTACCCGCGGAGTTCGGCAAGACGCGAACGTGGCTGGAGCTCGGCAACCGACATGGCAGATTCCTTGGTCTAGCTCTGGTGGTGCGGCTGGTGGAATTCGCAGGGTTCGCCGGTTAGAGCAGACAGGTGCTGGAGTTCGCCGGGATTGGCGTACTAGATCCAGTGTCCACCAGTAAGCACGGACTGGCCCTTACGGCCAGTGGTGTGGACTTGGTAGGTTCTGAACCAAGTCCAGGTTTGGCTTAGTCCGGCGAGACCGCGTAGTTTTAGCGCGGACTGCTTCTCAGTCCGCCAAGCTCGGCAGCAGTGTCATGTGCCTTGGTTGCGAGCTTGTGGAATGCAGACTAGAGTTGAGTCCGCAAGGCGTGCGGACTGATGCAGTGTCCGCCAAGTTCGGCAGCTTGGCTAATGTGCCTTGGTGGCAAACTAGAGATGTGTCCGCCTGGGCACGCGGATTGTTCTCCTTATCTGTCGAGTTTGGTAGTTGGCGTTGGTGCCTTGGCTGCGGGCTCGGGGTACGCGGACTGGAGGTGAGTCTGCAGGGCGTGCGGACTGGAGCGGTGCCCGCTGATAGGCAGACAAGGTGTTGCTGTAGAGTTCGGTTGGTGGCGGCGTCCTAGCTTGGCCCTTTGGCGATAAGGAGGATAGAGGTTGCTATCTGGCCTTGGTGATGCCACTTGGCAGGCTGGCTATCCGGCACAAGTTGCAGCAGACTGGATGTGTATCCACAGCTTGTAGATACACTGGTTCTTGCCACGGGATGGGGCGGTTATCCTATCGGCTAGGGAGGTGACCAAACTCCTCATCGTGCCTATAAATAGGACCCCCTATCACATAAATATAAGAGAAAATGAACAGTAAGTGAACTCGCGGATAGCTGATGTGGACCGGATTTTTGTATCCGCACAGTTTGGAGATTGACCGGGTTGTGCTGTGAAGGTTGTGCGGATAGCACTGGAAGGCCAGGACTTGTTTTGACTGTGGTCAGGGATAGTGCAGACTCTGCGGATAGCAACCAACGGTTAACAACAGGTCGCGGGTTGCGGCTAGGCGGTCTCTCTTCTACAACTAATTTTTGGGTTCAATAAGCTGTCTGCTTCTAGTAGCTTGGTTCAGTTCGGCAGCAGCTTACGCGGTCTAGCGACTGGGTAACCTCGCGATTAGGAGGCTTGCATATTGGCAGTTAGATTTTAGCATTGGAATAACAGGAAGACTGCGCGGCTTGGTTGTGGTCGGAGACTAGGCAGGTTGAGCGAACTCCATAGCGGATAGTAGTAGAGCCGGCGGTTACCTCATCAGTCCACGCAACTAGTTTTGCCTTATATTGTTTCTTCTTTCCCTTTGGATATTTTGGCGAATCATGTCTCGCCATGTATGTCTTGTATTGTAAAGATTGTTTAGTACAAAATTCTTGCTCTTCTGGATTACATCTGGTTTATTTGGGCTCAGATAGGTTGAGTGGTCCAGCGCCTGGTTTCCCGTCTTCCGCTAATCAAATTTTAACATGGTATCAGAGGAAACAGAGGCTTGTGTAGTGGATCAACCGGCAGTTTTCTTCTGTGCTTCTGTGAGTCTAAGTTAACCAGGGTTAAGTGCAATGGAAGGTGATTTAGCAAGGGATCTTGGAATGGAGCTTCTTACATGGACTAACTTTGGAAAGTAGAAGTCATGTATGGAAAGCTATCTTGTTAGCGAGGACCTTTAGGAGGCGGATTGCTGAGACAGAAGGCAAGTTGTTACTGCTGGCAATGCTGAAGTAATGAAAGCTTAGAAGGAGACAAATACGAGAGCAGAGTCTATTCTCAAGCAGGTTATCTCATCGGAACTCTTTGACCACATCGGTGGATGTCGGTCAGCTGCGGAGATTTGGACTTCCCTTGATGGGTTGTTCAATAAGGAGGTGAAGTTGGCTGCAGAGGTTGGTCCCTCTACTTCATATCAGCAAGAGAGGAGCGTTTCTCCTAGGCGTGATGGGAAGAGGAAGGAAGGACCAAGGTGCTATAGATGCAAGCAGCCTGGTCACTTCAAGAAGGAGTGTAAGGTTATCCTGCACTCAGTGAACGTTGCTCATGTTGGGAGTAAAGGGAAGGACTTGGTTGGGTCGCCAACTAGTTATGAAGTTTATCGGTTAAATGCCAGTGATAGTGCAGCTATCTTGCACGAAAGACTGGGGCACATGGGGATGGACAAGCTGAAAGCAATGACGGTAAGAAGCCTTGTGAGAGGCTTGCCAAGGATGTCATCCTTTGGCGACGGTCAAGCTTGTGCGCGATGTCAACATGGTGAAGCTTACCTCTTTACGTTTGATAAGGCGCAGTCCAGGTGTAAGGCACCATTGGAGGTTGTCCATGGTGATCTGGTGGGACCGACAGTCACCGCCAGTCTTGGAGGCAGCAGGTACATGCTGATATTTGTTAATGACTACTCAAGATATACTTGGGTGTATTTCATGAGGGAGAAGTCGAATGCATTCCGGTTGTTTGTCGAGTTCAAGAAGCTTGTGGAGGGTCAGCTTGGTCTGTAGATCAAGAAGTTGATAACGGACAACGGAGGTGAGTTCAGCTTAACCGTGTTCTCTAACTTTTGCAGGAAGCATGAATTCCGAAGGGTGCTCTCTTGTGGAAATACTCCAAAATAAAGTGGAGTAGCAGATCAGAAGATCCGTCTCTTGATGGAGACCTACAAGTGTTGGCTTCAGTGCAAAGGCATTCCTAAAACCTTTTGGGCAGAAGGGATGGACTGTGCAGCTCACGTCATCAATCGGATGCCTCTGAGTCCGATCAACTTGAAGACTCCGTATGAGCTGATGTTCAGGATAAAGCCCAGCGTGAAGCACCTTCGGGTGTTTGGATCTACCTGCTTTGTACACGCTCCGGATGCTCTCAATATGAAGCAAGTCTTCGTTGGGTATGATGAGCAGAAGATGAGATGGAGGTGTATGGATCCTACGACAAAGAAGTTCATTGTATCAAGAGATGTTGTCTTCAATGATCTGAAGTCATATTGGGGTAGCTCAGATATGGAGCTAGAGGTGAGCAGGTGAGATGGTGGGCTGGAGAAGGCTACTTCTAAGGTTCAGTGGGAGCTGCATGTGTCACCAGGAGCTCCAATTTGTTCTAGCTCCGGTGTAGAGGCGTTTGGGTCAGGAAGCTGGGGGAGCGATGCTCCAGGTTCTTCTGGATTGAAGAAGATTATTTCTGGTTCAGGAAGCAGGGGGAGTTGCTCCAGGTGATTCTTATTCAGGTAACAAGGGGAGCGATGTTCCAAGAAGTTCTTGTTCAAGAGCGGAGGCTTCTGGTTCAGGTAGCAGGGGGAGCGTTGCTCTAGGTGCTTTTGGTTCAAGTGCAGTGGCTTATTGTTCAGGAAGAAAGGGGAGCATTGTTCTGGGTTTTCCCGGGAATGGAGCTGGTTTAGAAGGAGCAGCGGAGGTGGTTAGCCGTGATCAGGATCTTCGGAGATCGAAGAGGGTCACTAACCCACCGGCTCGATATAACGAAGGAAACTTGGTGAGTTCGGTCTCTTATTTCTTCGCAGGTCCTCAGATTGAGCGAGTGTCTTCTAGCTGTGATGACACCACTGGAGTCAAGGAGGTGAATGATGCCAAGGTTGAGGAGGTGACTGCTCTCAGAGAAAACGAGTCTTGGGGCCTTGTACCCAAGATCGTTGGTGATACTCTTATGACGCACAAGTGGAGGTCGAGGCTGAAGAAGAAGGCGGAGGGAAGCATGGATCCCTTTGGGAGATGATTGAGGGATCCCTCATTGTCCAAGATATGCGGGGCATGGACTATGTCTCGGACATCTTCTCGAAGTCGCTATCGGAGGGACTAGGTGCAAGGTTACGGGAACTGCTAGGGTTATTCACCACTTCTCACTTCAAGGGGGAGTGTTGAAAATGGTGAAGTGAAAATGGGTGATTGGGCAACTTGGGAGACCTGTCCGTGCGGTCTATGCGGATAGGACTAGCGGTTAGCCAGGTTGGTAGAGCTATTGCCGCCGAATTTTTCTTTGGCAGCCTGGGCTGTCTATTCACGCGGACTATGCGGACAAAGGCGGCGGCCAGCCAGACCGGCTTATGATCAGCAGGCAATTGGATCCTAGAAGGTAACCAAGTGGATAGCTTCTCTATCTGCAGAGTTCGGTAAGACGCGGACTTGGCTGGAGCTCGGCATATCGGCATGGCAGATGCCTTGGTCTAGCTCTGGGGGTGCGGCTGGAGGAAGCCGCAAGGTTCGCCGGTTAGATCAGACAGGTGCTGGAGTTTGCCGGGATTGGCGTACTGGATCCAGTGTCCGCCAGTAAGCACGGACTATCCCTTGCGGCCGGTGGTGTGGAATTGGTTGGTTCTGAACCAAGTACAGGTTTGGCTCAGTCTGGAGAGATCGCGCGGTTACAGCGCGGACTGCTTCTCAGCCCGCCAAGCTCGGTAGCAGTTCCGTGTGCCTTGGTTGCGAGCTTGGGGAATGCGGACTGGAGTTGAGTCCGCAAGGCGTACAGACTGATGCAGTGTCCGCCAAGTTCGGCAGCTTGGCTGATGTGCCTTGGCTGCTATCTTGGGGGTGCGAACTGGAGCTGTGTCTGCTTGGGCACGCAGACTGTTGTCTGAGTCCGGTAGTTGACAATGGTGCCTTGGCTGCGGGCTCGGGGTATACAGACTGGAGGTGAGTCCGTAGGGCATGCGAACTAGAGCGGTGTCCGCTGATAGGCGTACAAGGTGTTACTGAAGAGTTCGGCTGGTGGCGACCTCCTGGCTTGGCCCTTTGGCGATAAGGCGGATAGAGGTTGTTACCTGGGCTTGGTGATGCTACTTGGCGGGCTGGCTATCCGGCATAGGTCGCGGCGGACTGGATGTATATCCGTGGCTTGCGGATACACTTGGTTCTAGACACAGGATGGGGTGGTTATCCTATCCGCTAGGGCGGTGACCACACTCCTCATCGTGCCTATAAATAGTACCCCATGTCATATGAATATACGAGCGAATGAACAGTAAGTGAACTCGCGAATAGTTGCTGCGGACTGGATTTTTGTATCCACGTGGTTTGGAGATTGACCGGGTTGTGCTGTGCATGTTGTGCGGATAGCGCTGGAAGGATAAGACCTGTTCTGATTGCGGTCAGGGACAGTGCAGACTCTGCGAATAGCAACCATCAGTTAAAAACAGGTCGCGGGTTGCGGCTAGGCAGTCTCTCTTCTGCAACTAGTTTACGGGTTCAATAAGCTGTCCGCTTCTGGCGGCTTGGTTCAGTTCAGCAGCAGCTTACGCGGTATGGTGGCTAGGCGACCTCGCGGTTAGGCGGCTTATAGATAAGCGGTTAGAGTTCAACATTTGAATAACGGGTAGTCCGCGCGGCTTGGTTGCAGTCTGGCAGCTAGGCGGGTTGAGCGGACTCCGTAGCGGATAGTAGTAGAGCCGGCGGTTACCTCATCAGTCCGCGCGGCTTGTTTTTCCTTATATTGTTTCTGCTTTTCCTTTGGGTATTTTGGCGAATCATGTCTCTCCATGTATGTCTCGCCTTGTAAAGATTATTTAGTATAAGATTCTTGCTCTTCTGGTTTGCATCTGGTTTATTTGGGCTCAGATAGGTTGAATGTTCCTACGCCTGGTTTCCCATCTTCCGCTATATCAATTTTTAACACTATTGACCCTCTGGAGGTCTCTTCAAATAATCCTTTTGATATGGATGTGTTCCTATCTACCTCTAGGATGGTGATGCTAATGAAGAATCTGGATGATCAGGTTATCCAATAACTCAAGGATAAACCTGTAAGCGAGTTCTTTGGAGAACTGGTTGAGGAAAAGGGACTATCCACCGAAGAAGAGCGAACTGATGAAGAAAATCTGGCCGAGGAAGCGCTAAATGAAAGTCAGACCGCCACCACTAAGATCTTTGCTGAAACTAGATTTGCCCGAGATGAACAACAACAATTTAGCCAGATCACTGCAGATAAGCGCGGACAAAAAGTGTTGAAGAGCAAATATGCTGAAAGGAAGAGGAAGAGGTAGAAGATGACTGTTGACCAACGAGTAAGAAAGAAGCTTCACTTGATTAAAGATCCAAATGTCTCTGTCTGGATTGGAGCGGCTAGCTTGCAGTTCAGACCGTAAGAAAAGGAAGTTCTTGAGTCCGCTTTCGAGACTCCAGTTGCTACTACCCTGGGCAGCGAGAATTTGTATTCTTCGGTCAGTCTCTCTACCGTTGATATTTAACAACACTATGACAAAGTGGAAGAGATTAACCAATCTTTGACGGAGTCTTTCTAGTCTGCTCCAAGCAACCTAGCTGTTGAGGAAGAGGTCCAGGTGCTGGCAGTTAAGGTTGGCGAGAAGCAAGCCTCTAACACTGCTTCTAAAGGGGATGAGAAGATAAAGCTGAGAGAGCAGATCGTGGCCGAGAAGGAAGCTAAAGAAAAATAAGATACAGACAAGTGAGCGGAGGTCGGCTTGCAGGAGGTAGGCTTGCAGACTGCCATTGAGCTTTTGCAGTCAGGTAAACTTAAACTGGCACCCAGATACATCAAGCTTCCTCCATCTTACAGGTCTCCCCCACAAAAATTGAATCCAGTGAAGATCATTCTAGAGGGATAATAATGTCTTTTCCAGCATCTTGGCGATTAAGAAGAGGAGAAAGGCTTACTGAGACGGAAAAATTTTCCTTGCGTTAAACGCAGGAAAAATCCCTGCGTCTTTAAATAGGTGGGCCATTTGCTTTTATTGTGTTTTTTCCCTTTCCCGCTTCCGCCGAAGACAAGGGAAAAATTTCTACCGCATGTTCTTCTTCCTCTTTCCCGCTTCCGGTGAAGATAAGGGAGATGCTCCCGGCTG
This sequence comes from Platanthera zijinensis, assembly GCA_039513925.1. Taxonomy (NCBI): domain Eukaryota; kingdom Viridiplantae; phylum Streptophyta; class Magnoliopsida; order Asparagales; family Orchidaceae; genus Platanthera; species Platanthera zijinensis. Next base: position 41,417,466 of record CM077094.1, read on the forward strand.
TTCTTCCTCCTCCCCTTTCCCTCTTTCGTCGAACAAAAGACGTCGCTTGGCCCACTTCTGGATGTTCTTCCTCCTCAACACTTCTCCTTCCCCTCTAGTGCCCACTTCGGAAAACCCTACCCGGAATGTATCTGCCGGAGACGGCCAAGGAGCAGGAAAACTGACAATCAAACCCAGAAGTATGTTTTAACAACTTTTTAGACCTTCGCCAGCTGCCAAAAGGTCAGGTTCTTCTTTGCTTACAAAAATTTTCTTTCCCTGCAGATACTCCAGATGCCTATATTTACCGGAACCCTATCCTTATCACTTGAACCTGGCCACCTCAAATCTCCCGACCACTGTCGAAACAGTAAGAGTTCATTAAACTGACTGTATCGATAAACTGATTTTACCACTGTATGTTTTAACTTCATTGAGAACTGGATTCTACTGTATGTTTTCACTACTTTTCTGACTGGATTTTATGGGTTTTTATTTTACAGTTTGAAATGTCACCTACTTTTCAGACTGGATTTTATTCAACCTTTATCCAGTATTATAAATAAACTAATTTTCAAACTGGATTTTTGACAATTTTTTATTTGGCCGCAGGTGAAGATAGAGCCAGTTGTCTTTCCCATCGTCCACTCAGATGAAGAGGCCTACAAAATATATTGTGATTATTGTAAGACCCCATTTTTTTCTTTTTAAACATCGGGGCCTTAGGCCCAGGATCACCGCTTTGTGGTGACACCTTCACGCCCTGAAGGGTCATCACCACAAAGCGCCGATTCTGCCGGCCAATTCGATCACAGAAAGATAGCACAATAAATAAAAAGAAAGTTCACAGAAATCACATGTATAGAAATAAAAGTCTCCACGAAGGGAGAGTCTACAGAAATAGTATAAAAGGTACTAAAAGAAAGGGTTTATGCCCGGTACATCATAATCCTCACTACAGGTCACTCAAGCAGAAGCAAACTATAACATCTACTATAAGTCGGGACGCACAATCCCAGCTGGCTGAACTCCTGAGCTAGACTGCCCTATCTCCAAACGGGCCGACCTCCGGGGCTGCTCCTCCATGCTGGGCTCTACGATCCCCTAAATGATGTGGTTCGAAAACCGTTAGTCTATAAGAATAAGTCCTATCATCCCCCGCCCCTTCCCCCATGGCCCCTAAGCACCGAGCAAAGAGGAAGAGAGGGGAGGACTTGAAGGTGGAGAGTAATCAAAAATAGGTGGCAGCGGACCTATACTAACAATTTTATAATATAGGTGGAAGTAAAGTAAAGTATGGAAAAATAACCTTAACTTATGTGCGGAAACGCATAAGCCAAGGGATCTTCTGTAGGGCTCCCATCATATACAGAGTCCCATACCAATTTATACGTTGGGGTGTCGGTTATCAAACATTAGTATATATATATATATAATTTAACCTTAATTTATAAACTTGCCCACACAAGCTTATAGACCAAGGGATCATTTTGCAAGTCCTAATGTATAAGCATCCCATACCACTTATACCTTAGGTGTCAGGGGTTAAATGAAATGATGATGTTATGACATATAAGTGGGTATGATGGAACATGCAAGTGCAACTCACACACCCGACTCTGTGTACACAGACCTTTAGTTCCCCCTTTCGGAGCCGTTACCTCCCAGGATACCTCCGTAGTGGTAGACGGAAGCGGTGGGTTGGGCCTCGCCCGCCTCCAAACCAGTAAAGCACTACCGGTCATACCTATCGTATGCCTCAACGCTTGGTGCACAAAGCGGACTCCTGCGCACTCTTGCCGGCTGGCGCACCGGACTTCTATTGGCGAAGTGCTAACCACACTTGCCTAGTTAGCGTATTGGCGTCGGTGCATCGACCCTCCAATACCGAAGACCCACCACCTTAATTTTTCTTTCCCTTTTATGCACATGCAAATTTAACGTATTCAAACCAATCAAGCCAAAGCTCCCCGAACCATTCCATCCGTCTCTTAACTAATCGAGTCGAAGCTCCCCGTACCATTTCGTCCGTCTCTTAACTAATCGAGTTGAAGCTCCCAAGTATCTTCCTGTGCTAACAGTGTTTGTGAAATGTGCAACCCTAATTACTAGTTACTCTTTTCAGCTTGTTAGAACAGTTTACGTTAGCCCAAGTCTGCCCTCGGTATTCCCTGTGAAGGGCTCTCAAAGGCCACTAGGAACTATGATGGTAGCTGAAGCCCATCGTTACCTTTCGCAAGGCACTTATTGTTATTAGTTGATTCCCTTTACCCATTCCCTTCTCATATTTCGATAGACTAACCTAGTGTGATTTTTAACCTTCCTCTCATCGAGAAAGACGATCTTTTGTCGAACCCGAGCACCTCTACACTCTAGCTAAACCACTCCTTACTACCCTTCCCAAACATCTTCCATGGTGACCCATATTACTTATCCAAAACCAAAGCTATTTGAATTCTCCAATCTTAGGCCTAACCCCACCATCACTCACTTTTTGCATTAAGTCTATTCGCAGTCCTAACCTAACGATATGATGCATGTAATAGGTAGCACTATAAATATTCATCCGAATGTCTCAATATAATTTATGGGGGCCTGTTATGACCTAACTAGATAAAAGCCAGTGACTCATAATTTTCCTAAATTAATGAGTATTTAATTATTTTCTTCCAACACAAGGAAATGAAGATTCTGAACATGAAGTGCACTTTTCAGGTATGTATAGAGCTTCATAAAATCATGATAAATACTAAATAGTACTTTAACAGTAAATCCAAGATATATGAATTTTTAGAATGGTTTAGGCCCCCAAATCACAATTTAGAACATAAGGTCAATAATACCATTTTAAGAATCAAAGGTCAGAAATATTGTTCCAAAAATTATAACAAAAATCCAGTAAGATCATCATGGCCTAAAAACACTCTAAAATGATTCCCCCAATTTTTCAGTGAACAGTATCACCTAATTTAATTTACAATGATAATTCCATACTCTTGGGTTATTGAAGCAAGTATTGTTGGGTATTGTATCCACAATATACCTGATTTGAAGAAGCCCCTGAACAAGCTAAGTTGAATTGACAATGTATTTGATGATCTTCTATCAAGTTGTGCTTGCAGCTATTCCATGCTAAGTACACACCAATGTCAGGGTGCAGTGGGTCAATATACACGGGTCTGCGCAACATAATCCCTCATTGAGAAGATCAGTGTGTTGACTAACGTGTGCTCTCTCTATTGGAGTATACTTATTTTCAAGTACAGAGTCGAGATAGATCAAGAGCAGAAGAGGAGCAAAGATGGGTAAAAGACCAAGTTCATATGAAGGAAGAGAAAAATCGTCTAAGTTAAAATCGACGGGAAACACTAAGTCATTCCCGCCGACTTCGACGGGAGTCACTTGTGATTCTCGCCGATTCGACGGGAATCTGTCTGCATTCCCGCCGACCTCTTCCGGATGACTGTTTTCCTACAGAAATTCTGCTAAGGCAGAATCGACGGGAATCACCAAGTGATTCTCGCCGACTTCGACGGGAATCGTTCTGATTCCCGCCGATTCGAAGAGAATCAGGTTGCATTCCCGCCGATTCCCACAGGCTGACAAGCTTTACAACTGGAAATCGGCCAAGGCAGAATCGACGGGAATCGTGAGTGATTCCCGCCGACTTCGACGGGAATCACCAACGATTCTCGCCGATTTTGCCTTAGGCAATTTTCTCCTGTTCGCTGGACCGAACCAAGAGGCCGTTCACAGTTTCGGTCGGGGCTAGGGTTCCTCCTTGTGGGTCCCACAACGGTCATTAGGGTTGGCTCGTATATATATACATGCGTATTTCGAACTTCTACAGTAACTCATTCACGCGAAATCAAAAAGCTGACGCCGTGCCCTAGCAGACCGCGGAAAATTGCGATCGCTATCGCTGCTCGTAAGCTCATCGTCGCCACAAATCTCAGAGCTTCTTTGATCTTCCGACGACAGAACCGAGGCTAGCAGTGCGTCTCATGCATCTCTCTTGAGATCTCTTGTCTCTCGATTCGTTGAATGAAGTTAGTTCTTCATTCCGAATCGATTGAGATGACTTATCCGACTGAGATCGTTCGTAGACCTTGCTTGCTTTGTCAAGAAGTTTGCATCTACGAAGCATTTCCGCCGCACTCACTTGCCGCCGCCGCTTGAGAAGATCCTATCCAAGATAGAAGTCCGGTTGTGGATTCTTTGTTATCTTCAAGCAAGCTTCAAAGAACGAAGAAGGACACCGGGATCTCCAAAAGCATTGTTTGTATTTTCTAATACATTCTATTTTTGGTTTTGTTGTAAAGGAATTTTTATTCCTAGTTGTAAGGGTTGGGTGCTACCCATGGTAGTGGAGTTGTGACTCTGTTGTTGGAAGGGTTCCTTCCGTAGTGTGAGGATTGGATTTCAATCCATTTGGTTAAGTGACCGAGTCGTCCCTTAGTGGGAGATAGGTCGAAGGGGGAATGTGGACGTACCCTTATCGGGGAACCACTATAATTTCTTATGTGCTTTCTGTGCTGTGTTTGTTTAATTATGCAGGTAAATTTAATCCCGTAAAAGACTGCACGACACCTATTCCCCCCCCCATAGGTTGACTTAGTCGACACTAGATACTTTCAAGTAGTATCAGAGGGAGGTTGCTTATCAATAAGGTTAACACCTTGAGTAAGATCCTGTGTCTAGTGTCAAGAAGAAAGAAGATCTCTGAAATGGACGGACTCAAGTATTCAGGAAAGATCCCAGTGTGCACCAAGCTGAACTTTCCTATCTGGAAGGAAAGGATCAGGTTTTACATGGAAGCAGTCGACCCCCGAATCTTCATGATAGTGTAGGAGGGACCTTATATCAACACTAAGGCCTCCACCATTGATCCAACCAAGAAAGTGCCCAAGAAACTCTCCGAAATAGATAAGGATAAGATGGTGCTTGTCAGACTTGACAAGAAAGCTCAGAACATTCTAGTAAGCGCCATCGATGATTCCATGATGCAGATTTTCTACAACTGCAGGACTGCCAAGGACATATGACACTGCCTGATTATTCTGATGGAAGGCACATATGAAGAAAGGGATGATCGAAGATCCCTTCTGAACCAGAAGTATGAGGCCTTTAGGCAAGGTCCCAAGGAAGAAATCGGATTGACATTCGAGAACTTCCTGAAGATCGTCAATGCCCTGAAGGGTTATGCAGAATGTTCACCGATGGTGAACTAAATGACAAATTCCTTAGATCCCTTACTAAGGAATGGGACACCAAGATCTGCACCATCAGTGATTTTGGCAAGCTAGCAGAAACTGATCCCTAGATTCTGTTTGGGAAACTTTTGTCCTATGAGCTTCAGCTGAACACCAGAAAAGCTGAAGAAGAAGCCGATAAAGTCGCTGCCAGAGAAAAGACTGTGGCCCTGAAAGCCAATCACTTAAGGAAAGGCAAGGGTGCAGCCTCATCCCGCTCTCGGAAAAAGGATGAGGAAGAAGACTCTGAGCCATGCTCTTCCGGCTCAGAGCTATCTGAAGAAGACTTCTCCCTCATCACTCGAGAGTTCAAGAAGTTCCTCAAGTTGAGGAATCAAAGAAAGAGAGACGGCTCCTCCTCCAGACATCAGAAGAAGAATTATTATTCTGACAGGTATGAATCCAAACAGAACAAACATCGCTCTGATGACATTATTTGCTTTGGATGCAATAAGCCAGGCCACGTCGTTGCTGACTGCCACCAAAGCAAGAGAGATAAGGGGAAGGGAGAGGAGCACAGGTTCTCTAGAGATAAGAAGAAGGAGAGGAGCTACATTGCTAAAAAGCCAAAGACACTGAGTGAATCTGATTCTACAGACTCTAGTGATTATGAGGAAGCCTACTTCGGGCTAATGGGTCGATCCGACTCAGAAGAAGACTGCCCCCCATTTACTGGGAAGGTAAAAGATCGTACACCCCTCTTTGACTCTGACTCTAAGTCTCCTCATGATGATCTCGAGGACAGCCATCTGCCCGTGAAGCTGAGCTCCTCGAAAAGTATGAGCTTCTGCTCAATACCTTTGAGGAATGCCGCAAGAGGTTGAGGGCCAGAAAAAGGAAGTCAAATTCCTTAAGGCTGAGGGTGTGTCCCTAAGAGAAGAGATCACTAGCTTGATTTCTCTTCGACAGGAACACCTTGACCTGACTTCTGAGCACTCAGAGGTTCTAAGGCTCCTTGACCAAAAACAGGAAGAAATTAACAAGTTGGAAGAAAATCTTGCGACAGAAAGGAAGATTGTCAAAAGCTTCTCCATGCCCAAGACCGTTCTTCTTCTGGTTGATGAATTCTCTGCTCAGGCTAAAGGGGCTGGCTTAGGGCATGTGGGTGTGCCTGGTAAATCATCAGGGAGAAACAAAAACAGAGGAAAAATAAGGCTGCTAAGAAGGCCTCTGCTGTAGAAAAGGGAAAGGCCCCACTCGATCCTATTTTATTCAGAAAGCCTTGCTTTCCTTGCAATGAGCAGGACTTTGAGTCAACCTATGGCCACTTCTTCCGGCCCTCGGTTGAAAATCCCAAGAGCCGGTATGATGGTTGGACCTTCCCCAAAAACTATGGTGAGAGTGTCTTCAAGGCACCTTATGAGGAAATCCAAGTGGAGAATTATGGCCACTTCTCTAGCGGCCATAATAGGAAGCAGGCACCAAAAGCCAAGCCTGTTATACTGAAGGAACAGGAAGTGAAGAAACCATGTGACTGTTGTCATCATGATGCCTCCACCTCCAGATCCAAGGCCCAGCTGGACCCACCGTACCAAGGGTGAAGCTGGAGCCTAAGAAGCGGTACAACAGGTTTGACTGTTGGTGTTGTGGCAAAGTTGGTCACTTTGCCATGGATTTTTGGTTTAATCCAAGATTCAACGAGACTCCTCATGTTAGCAATGCAAGGCCGACCACTCATAGGGTTAACCAGCCGAGGGGGAGTGTGCTAACAAGGAATCTAGGACCCAAGTTTGATTGGGTTCCTAAGGGAAACTAATTCTGTTTTGCAGGTATGTTCAAAGGCCACCAAAACGCCAATTTGGTACTTGGACAGTGTATGTTCCCGGCATATGACCGGGACAAGAAGCCTATTGCGTGATTACTCCCCAGTCAAAAATGGACCCAAAGTCATCGTTGGAAGATCTGATCGAGGAGTCACCAGGGGTTATGGTATGATTTCCAATAGTGTATTATCTATCACTGACGTGGCCTATGTTCAAGGGTTAAACCATAACCTGATCAGTGTAAGCTAGTTGTGTGATAACGGATACGACGTTAAGTTCTGCAAGGATAAGTGCTTGATAATATCGTGTGCCTCTTCGGAGACGGTATTAACTGGCATTAGAAGCAGAAATATCTTTTGCTTAGATTTTCTTAGCTTAGACTCTTCTACCCCCGTATGCCTAGTAGAAAAAGGCAGTGCATCTCTTTGTGAACAATGGCACAAGAGATTAACACATATTAATTTCAAGACTATTAATATGTTGTTTTCTAAGAATTTAGTAAGGGATGCCCCTACTATTAAGTGCATCAAAGATAGCCCCTGTCCTGCATACCAGAAGGGCAAATAGACTCGGGCTACCTTTAAGGGCATTGCAGACAAAGACTCCTCCAGATGTCTTTATCTTCTGCATATGGACTTGTTCGGTCTAGTGCAAGTTCATAGCTTAGGAGGCAAATCGTATACGCTAGTGATTGTTGATGATCACTCTCGGTTTATGTGGGTGTTCTTCTTGAAACGAAAGTCAGATACGTTTGACATCCTCACTAATTTTATCAAGCAGATTCAGAATGAACTTAACTGCTCCGTGGTCAAAATCAGAAGTGACCATGGAACAGAATTCGAGTCTGGTGCTATGACAGAATTCTGTGAAGAACATGGTATCTTTCATGAGTTTTCCTCCCCGCGTACTCCTCAGCAAAATGGAGTTGCGGAGAGGAGAAATAGAACGCTCATTGAAGCATGTATGACAATGTTGAATGATGCTTCTCTTGCAGAGAACTTCTGGGCAGAGGCTGTCAATACGGCTTGTCATGTGCAGAACTGGGCATTGGTCAACAAGAATCATCGTAAGACGCCTTATGAGCTACTGAAAGGCAGAAAACTGATCATTTCCTATTTAAGGATTTTTGGATGCAGATGCTATGTACTCAATAATGGGAAGTACCCACGTAATAAATTCTGAGAAAAATGCTTCGAAGGCATCTTCATGGGCTATAGTAGCCATACTCGGGCATATAGGGTCTTCAATAAGAAAACCCTAGTGGTAGAGGAGTCCATTAATGTTGTTTTTGATGAAGGAAGCTTGCTTCATAACAATTCTTCTAGTGGCATTCTTGAAGAAGCAGGTGCAAGGCTTGAACAGCTAAGTCTTGATAAGACTGTAAAAGGTGCAACTCCCAAGTACGTCAAGGTTTCCACCTCAACGCCAACTGGAGAAGTTGACGATCAGGATGGAGAAAATCTCCCAGAAGAAGGAGACGCCCGAGAAGCGGTCAGAGCTCCAGATGCCAGACTCTTAGAGATCTGACACGTGAGGGATCATCCAAGAGATCAAATCATAGGAGATCCTCGTGACGGTGTCAGAAATCAGAGAGGTACAATTAATGAGATTTTGCACCTTAGTTTTCTGTCACAGGTTGAGCCAAAGAAGTTCGACGAAGCGAACAAATATGCGTCATGGATATTGGACATGCAAGATGAACTGCATCAATTCGAACGATGCAACGTCTGGACGCTTGTTCCCAGACCAAAGAACCAGAATGTGATCGGCACTAAGTGGATCTTCAGAAACAAACTGGATGAACTCGGTGTCATCATCAAGAACAAGGCTAGACTGGTGGCTCAAGGTTAAAGACAGGAGGAGGGGATTGACTTCGATGAAACCTTTGCACCAGTTGCAAGGCTGGAGGCGATCATATTGTTCCTGACATATGCCTCTCACAAAGGATTCACTATCTATCAAATGGACGTGAAATCTGCGTTTCTAAATGGAAATTTGAAAGAGGAAGTATATGTCGCGCAACCCCCAGGTTTTGTTAATCCATCGCTCCCTAATCATGTCTATTTTCTTAATAAAGCATTATATGGATTAAAACAAGCTCCTCGAGCTTGGTATGAGACTCTGTCTAGTTTTCTTCTTGAGAACAAGTTCTTGAGAGGAAAAATAGATAAGACATTGTTTCTTAGGGAAGTCAAAGGCAAGATCTTGTTAGTGCAAATCTTTGTCGATGACATAATATTCGGCTCAATGGACAACAATCTTTGCAAGAAGTTTTCTAAACTTATGCAAGGAAAGTTTGAAATGAGCAGCATGAGAGAGCTAAAGTATTTCTTGGGACTTCAAGTGAAACATCAGAGGATGGAATTTTCTTTCTCAGACGAAGTTCACAAATGAACTCCTCAATAAATTAGGAATGGAGAATGCAACCTCTATGAGGACTCCAATGGGATCCACTGTGTCTCTGGACAAGGATGAGAAAGGGAAACCTTTTGATGAAACCAAATACAGAAGCATAATTGGATCCCTGCTCTACCTTACTGCTAGTAGACCGGATATTATATTTTCCACATGCGTTTGTGCCAGATATCAGGTGAACACTAAGGAATCTCATTATGTCGCTGCAAAGCAAATTCTTAGATATCTTCAAGGTACACCAAATCTTAGCTTGTAGTACCCAAGAAACAATGATGTCGAGCTGATAGGCTTTTCAGATGCTGACTTTGCAGGAAGCAGAGATGACAGGAAAAGTACTTCCGGGACGTGCCAATTCCTCAGAAGAAGGCTTATTTCATGGAACAGAAAAAAGCAGAATTGTGTCGCAACCTCCACGGCTGAATTTGAGTACATCTCAGCAGGCAGCTGTTGCGCACAACTTCTATGGATCAGAAATTAACTCGAAGATTATGACTTGCAGTTCAGAGAAGTTCCTATGTATTGCGACTCCTCGAGCGCAATAGCAATTGCGAACAATCCTGTGTCGCACAGCAGAACAAAGCATATTGAAGTGTGCTACCACTTCATTCAGGAGCATGTGGAAAACAAAGATATCTCTCTCTTCTATGTCCCCACGGATAAGCAGATTGCAGATATCTTCACAAAGCCCCTAGACGAGGCCAAGTTCGGTCTCTTCAAAACTGAACTCGGCATGCTGAACTATGAAGATTGAAGACTGAAGGGCTCAAGGCTCTTGGATCAAGGGGGAGCATCAGCAAGGAACTCAAGATCGAGCACGGATGCAAGAACTGAGGGGGAGCATTTGGCTCCAAGTGAAGTCCCAGATTTGCAGAAGCCGAAAAGGGGGAGATTACCCTCTCGGCTAAGGCTAAGGTGGCTGTCAATGTTAAGTATGCTCTCAAGAAAATGGTAATGAATTTCTCTCTCAACTGAATTTTTAGTTTATGATTTTCATTCCCATCTGTTCTATTCACCTTAGCTTGTAGGGTTTAGGCTTCTTCAAATAGGGGGAGATTGTAGGGTATTGTATCCACAATGTACCTGATTTGAAGAAGCCCTTGAACAAGCAAAGTTGAATTGACAATGTATTTGATTATCTTCTATCAAGTTGTGCTTGCAGCTATTCCATGCTAAGTACACACCAATGTCAGGGTGCAGTGGGTCAATATACACGGGTCTACGCAACGTAATCCCTCGTTGAGCAGATCAGTGTGTTGACTCACGTGTGCTCTCTCTATTGGAGTGTACTTATTTTCAAGTATAGGGTCAAGATAAATCAAGAGTAGAAGAGGAGCAAAGATGGGTCAAAGACCAAGTTCATAGGAAGGAAGAGAAAAATCGTCTAAGTTAAAATCGACGGGAATCACTAAGTCATTCTCGCCGACTTCGACGGGAGTCACTTGTGATTCTCGCCGATTCGACGGGAATTAGTCTGCATTCCCACCGACCTCTTCCGGATGACTGTTTTCCTACAGAAATTCTGCTAAGGCAGAATCGACGGGAATCACAAAGTGATTCTCGCCGACTTCGACGGGAATCGTTCTGATTCCCGCCGATTCGACGAGAATCAGGTTGCATTCCCGCCGATTGCTACTGGCTGACAAGCTTTACAACTAGAAATCAGCCAAGGCAGAATCGACGGGAATCGTGAGTGATTCCCGCCGACTTCAACAGGAATCACCAACGATTCTCGCTTATTTTGCCTTAGGCAATTTTCGCCTGTTCACTTGACCGAACCAAGAGGCCGTGCGCTGTTTCGGCCGGGGCTAGGGTTCCTCCTTGTGGGTCCCACAATGGTCATTAGGGTTGGCTAGGGTATATATACATGCATATTTCGAACTTCTACAGTAACTCATTCACGCGAAATCAAAAAGCCGACACCGTGCCCTAGCAGATCGCGGAAAATCACTGCTCGCAAGCTCATCGTCGCCGTAGATCTCAGAGCTTCTTTGATCTTCCGATGACAGAACCGAGGCTAGCAGTGCGTCTCACGCATCCCTCTTGAGATCTCTTGTCTCTCAATTCGTTGAACGAGGTTAGTTCTTCATTCTGAATCGATTGAGATGACTGATCCGACTGAGATAGTTCGTAGACCTTGCTTGCTTCGTCAATAAGTTTTGATCTACAAAGCATCGCCGCCGCACTCACTTACCACCGCCGATCTTGACAAGATCCTCTCCAAGAGAGAAGTCCGGTTGTGGATTTTTTGTTATCTTCAAGCAAGCTTCAAAGAACGAAGAAGGACATCGGGATCTCCAAAAGCGTTGTTTGTATTTTCTAATACATTCTATTTTATGTTTTGTTGTAAAGGAATTTTTATTCCTAGTTGTAAGGGTTGGGTGCAACCCGTGGTGGTGGAGTTGTGACTCCGTTGTTGGAATGGTTCCTTCTGTAGTGTGAGGATTGGATTTCAATCCGTTTGGTTAAGTGACCGAGTCGTCCCTTGGTGGGAGATAGGTCGAAGGGGGAAAGTGGACGTAGCCAAATCGGGGAACCACTATAATTTCTTGTGTGCTTTCTGTGCTGTATTTGTTTAATTGTGCAGGTAAATTTAATTCCGCAAAAGACTGCACGACACCTATTCCCCCCCCCCCATAGGTGGACTTAGTCGACACTAGATACTTTCAAGTACTGTAAATAGTCACTTAAAAATTATGAGAAAATTCCAGAACCTACATATTTACATAAAACACTCACTGACTAGATTTCATGATTTTCATAATAATATTAAGCTCCACATCTATTTATGATCAAAATTCCATAATTCAATATTTATGAATCAAGTACCTAAAATAATCATCTAAAATTTTCAATAAAAATACAAAGGGGGCTACCATAAAGTAAAACTTCCAAATGCAAAATTTCACAACTTCTCAATGGACATAATTTTCATAACAAGCAAAACAAAATTTGGGACACAGCTAGGGTTATTAAGGAAGTACTGATTTTACTAGTCTAAAAATTCCACCAAAATTATTTTAGGACAACTTCCTATCAGATAAATACCATGCCCAAGTTTCAAGTTATTGTGAGATGTTTTGATTGCCTAAACCCAACTATTGGGCTTTGTGCCCTAATCTAGGGTTAGGGGTTTGAGGGGGTTAAAGACTCTCAATTTCAATGAAACTTCAACCAGAGGACCATATACACCCTATGGTCCTCTCCATCAATTTTCAGTTCATTCCAAGGTCATTTGACCCAATGACCATCAAACCCTAAAAATCCCATAAAAGGGCCTACCCTAGAGTTATAGGGCTACCCTGCACCAAACCACCCCAAATTCCATTGGAGGGTGTGTAATACCATAAAAGGTCAGTGACCAAAGTTTCAGCCTCTGTTGAGGTGATTTGACCACTCAAAACCCCAAGGGGGTGCTTTGACCTAATTAACCCTATAAGGGTCAACCTAGGGTTGGACAAAAACCTAATCAAAACATCTCCAAATGAGATGAAATTTTTACCAGAGCCTTAACATGCCCTCTAAGACAACCCACCCAAATTTGGGGGAATTATGAGGTGTTTATGATACCTAAGTAATTTATACATGGTTTATTAAATTTTTCTAAAAACTATAGAAAAATATTCTCTAAAAATTCCCATTTTTGGACAGGCCCTAGGTATAGCTAAGATAGACCACATGCCCAAATTCCAGCTCATTTGGACAAGGGATGAAAGGTGGGCATCCATTGGAATTTCAGGATAGCCCTAGGTATAGGTCCCACCAAAAAGGGTGCCCTGGCCCAACCAATGGTCCAAATGGGTCCAAATTAATTTTGGATTAAAGTAGACCCTTAGGGATACACATTTCATGTTTATGACGTTTCCATTAGATGAGCGTAAGTATTTTTAAAAATTAAAACCAAATGCTGCATATAGTGTGACAGAGTTATATGAAATCAAATAATTAAAAATCATGAATTATTCATAACGAATCTTAAAGCGCCTAATTAGACGGCATCGGGTGGTCTTCTACCTCCAGCCGACGGCCAAGATCGTCCCGTCCTGGAGCAGCTTGCGGGCCAATTTCCCGGCCACCCGGCCACTTCCCCGGCCGGCCACCGCCACCACCACCTTCGGGGAGGTGGGGGCTACCCCCAGCCGGCGGAACGGCTGCCGGAAACGTCTATTCCGGCGATCCGACCAAGCTATTTCTTGGCCAAAAACCATGGAAATTTGGATTTAGATCGGGCCCAATTGAGCCCGAACCTTTGCCCTAGTAATTGCTACGATCTACCCATGGAAAAAGAGGTGGAGGAGGACCTTATTCGCTGTTTGGAGTCGAGCCGATCGTCGGGATGCCATTTGCGCAGTGGTGGCGTCGCCGGAATTCCTCAACAGCAAGGTAATAAGCTCTAGCTTTGTCGGGCAAGGGTGAAAACTTCCTCTCTAATTCTAGGGAGTCTTTTAAGGGAGAAATAAGGCTGCGGGTGGGCGGTAGGATGTAACGGCCATTAAAGCTCCATTTATGAGTTTTCAGCCACGGCTTGAAGGGAGAAAAAACGGCTTAAAATAGCTAAGAGAAGGCTGGAAACTCGTGCTCTCCCCGAGAGGAGTTGAATCCAGTTGTTTCAAGGGTGAGAGGATCGAGCCGAGCTTTAAAAGCCATTAATGGCCATGCAAACCGACGCTCGGCCATGGATAGAAGGAAGAGGAAACGGCTGCCACGTGGCTCTGCCGGTCAATATCATAAAATAAGACTTAACTAAGTCTTAATAAGAGAAACGGCCCAATAACACATTCTGGCCAACTTCCTGGACCGGCCCGGTTCAACTGAACCATCAGCCAAGCTAAAAAAAATTTCTAAGTAAAATGGCATTGAGTGAGCTCTGCTCACTCAGCGCCATCCAGCCTACTTAAGGTGGCGTTGAGTGCAGTCTGTGAACTCAACGTCGTCTAGCTTATGATATTGAGTGAGCTCTGCTCACTCAACGCCATCCAGCCTACTTAAGATGGCGTTGAGTGCAGTCTGTGCACTCAATGCCGTCTAGCTTATGGCGTTGAGTGAGCTCTGCTCACTCAACGCCATCCAGCCTACTTAAGATGGCGTTGAGTGCAGTCTGTGCACTCAACTCCGTCTAGCTTATGGCGTTGAGTGAGCTAAGCTCACTCAATGCCATCCAGACTACGACATTGAGTGAACTCAGCTCACTCAACGCCATTCCAGACCTCAGCAGACGACGTTGAGTGCAGTCAGTGCACTCAACGCTGTTTAGATTATGGAGTTGAGTGAGCTAAGCTCACTCAACGCCATCCAGACTATGGTGTTGAGTGAGCTCAGCTCACTCAACGCCACCCAGACAACACCAGATGCCGTTGAGTGCAGTCAGTGCACTCAATGCCATTCAACTTATGGCGTTGAGTGCACTCGACGCACTCAACGCCAACCCACCTGTAAGATGGCGTTGAGTGCAGTCAGTGCACTCAACGCCATTCTGCTTATGGTGTTGAATGCACTCGACGCACTCAACGCCCGAGTCATAATCTTATTTTAAGCAAGTTTCTGACCTATTATTTGTATACCAAGGTGATTTTCACCTTCCTACCTAAGCTCTCTTGGTCTTCTTGGGCTTCTTAGGGTTTTGTCATGACCTAGTCATGACAAAACCATTCCTAGGGGTCTAGCCGGAAATTAGATGTTACAAATCCCAATAAACAAAACAAAGATTTCGTCTCCGAAATCAAGGTTAAGCCTACGGGGGCTCCTATCGGGGAGAAAGAAACTTATAACATCCCATGAGAATTGAAAGATTTACATCATGAAGCCATGTTTGCTATATGAGGTTTGAAGGTTTTAGTCAAATCTAAGACCAATTCGCCCAACTGGCAAAGTCTAGACCCCAATAAACAAAAGATTAGCCCCTATTCTTGAAATTTTAGTCCTACTAGTTTAAAATAGGAAAGTAAATTTAACATCCTGAGAGGTTGTGAGGTATACCTAACTGAACAGTTTCGGATACTTTTGTCGCATCAGGTCCTGCGGTTCCTAGGTATGCTCCTCCTGACAATGGTTCCTCCACAGAACTTTGACTAACGGAACTTTCTTGCGACGCAAGGTCCGTACTCCTCTGTCATCGATCCGAACTGGCTCCAAGTGAACTGACCGGTCGGAAGCTACCGGTCCATCTGTGGTCAAAATCTGTTGCTTCCGGCGCAGTAGAGCCCTCCTAAGTGAAGAAATATGGAACACGTCGTGTAAACCTGCCAGTTCTGGTGGCAACTCAAGCCTGTAAGCTAGGGGCTCGATCCACTCCAGGATCCTGTAAGGGCCACTATACCTAGGGCTGAGCTTCTTCTTCCGACCATGCACCCGTGAAAATCCATGCATGGGCCAGATCTTCAAAAACACTCGGTCCCCCACCTGAAATTCCACCTGACGATGCCGGGCGTCATAGTACTTAGCCTGTCTGCTCTGTGCCTCTAACATCCTATCTCTGATCAGCCTCACCTGAGCCTCGATGTCTTCAACAAAATCCGATCCCAACGCCTTCAGATCCTCGTCCTGAATCCAAGAAAGCGGGGTCTTGCACCTCCTCCCGTACAGGGCTTCATAGGGAGTCATCCTGATGCTGGACTGATAGCTGTTGTTATAGGAGAACTCAACTAGTGGTAAAATCTTCTCCCAAGGTTCATTTTGATCCAAGATGCATAGCCTTAGGAGGTCCTCCAATGTCTGGTTGGTGCGTTCCATCTGCCCATCCGTCTGGGGATGAAATGCTGTGTTGAAGGTCAGCCGCGTGTCTAAGTAAGTCTACACGGATCTCCACTCTCTGGATGTGAAACGACCATCCCGATCCGACACGATCTTCTTGGGCACCCCGTGGTAACGAATGAACTGCTCTACGAATCTCCGCACTAGTACCCCAACTGAGTCCACTTTCCTTATTGGAATGAATCTGGACACCTTTGTAAGCCGATCGACGATGACCCAAATCGAATCATTTCCCGTCCGTGATCGGGGGAGGCCATGAATGAAATCCATCGCGATGTCGTCAAATTTCCACTCTGGAACCGGAAGTGGCTGTAGCAATCCCGCGGGATTCCTGCACTCCGCCTTAACCAGTTGGCATGCCTCGCAATGAAGGGTCGGGAGGAAGATCCTCGGATGTAATGTCCTTCTTCATCCCTGGCCAAAACATCGTCTTCTTCAAGTCTGCCGTCATCTTGGTGATCCTCGAGTGTATAGAATATCTGCTACAATGTGCTTCTGCCATGATGTCCTCCCGAATCTGGCCTCCTGCGGGTATATAGACCCTTCCTATGAAATATTGCAATCCATCTCTCAGTGAATAATCTCCTGTCGAACCCTCCTCCAAGGCTTGCAATAACAGCTCTGTCCATGCATCTGTCTTCTGTCCGTCCCGGATGCAGTCCTAAATATCATCTATGGCAACCATCGATGCTAGATACTCCATATACAGCTCTGGATCATTCTCAGACACTAGGGATATCTGCATATCTCTGAAGGACCAGACTAGCTCCATGGACATCAGTTGTGGTCCCTTACCTGAGGTATCTCCTCTCCGGCTCAAAGCATCTGCCACCATGTTCGCCTTCCCAGGGTGGTAGTGCATGGTGTACTGGTAATCCGACAGGAACTCCACCCAATGTCTCTGTCTGATGTTGAGTTCCTTCTGTGTGTCCACGTATTTCAAGTTCCTGTGATCTGAGAAGATGTCATAGTGAACCCCGTAGAGATAGTGTCGCTAAATCTTCAGAGCAAAGATCACTGCACCCATCTCAAGATCATGCACCAGATAGTTCTTTTCATGTATCTTTAGTTGCCGGGAGGCATAGGCTATCATGTGCCCGTTCTGCATCAGAACGGCACCCATCCCCTGATAGGAGGCGTCTGTGTATACCTCGAATCCCTCCCTTCCTGACAGAAGGGCAAGAATGGGAGCCAAGGTAAGCCGACCTTTCAACTCCACAAAGGCCGCCTCGCACTGTGCCGTCCAAACGAAAGGGGATTCCTTCTTCGTCAGGGAAGTAAGAGGGAGTGAGATTCGGGAGAATCCTTCGACGAACTTCTGGTAATATCCAGCAAGTCCCAAGAAACTTCGTACATCCATGGCTATCTTTAACGGTGGCCAATCCTGAACTGCCCGGATCTTGGCCGGGTCTACTGTCAACCCACCACCGCTGATAATATGACCTAAGAAGGCCACCTCCTTTAACCAAAACTAGCATTTGCAGAACTTCGCGTATAGCTGGTGCTCCCGTAGCCTCTCTAGAGTCAACGTCAGATGTCGTGTTTGCTCCTCCTCCATCTTTTAGTAGATGAGGATGTCGTCAACAAATACGATGACGAATACATCCAAATATTCCTCGAATACACTATTCATAAGGCTTGTAAATGCTAACGACGCATTAGTGAGCCCGAAGTGCATCACTGTAAACTCAAACAGTCCGTACCTACTACTGAAGGCAGTCTTCAGAATGTCCTCCTCTCGAATCCGTAGCTGGTAATAACCTGACCTTAAGTCAAGCTTCGAGAAGAAATGCGCTCCCTCCAGTTAATCAAACAACTCATCAATCCGTGGCAGCGGGTATGTATTCCGGACCGTCAGTCTGTTCAGCGCTCGATAATCAATACACAAGCAAAGACTTCCGTCCTTTTTCTTAACAAATAACATCGGGGCTCCCCAGGGTGAAGAGCTTGGCCGGACAAACCCTGCTTCTACTAATTCCTGTAGCTGACTTCGGAACTCTGTCAACTCTTTCAGGGCCATACGGTAAGGGGCCCTAGATTCCGGCTTGGCCCCCGGCACAAGCAGTATCTTGAAGTCCTGCTCCCGGTGCGGAGGTAGACCTGGCAGCTTCTCTAGAAAAACATCGGCAAAATCTCGTACTACTGGAATGTCTGTCACAGATTCCTTGACCTCCGCCATCTCAAATAGAACCTAATAAACCTCCTCACCCTGTAGAAGGGCCTTAACGGCCTTAACTGATGATAACAGAATACGGGAGGCAAGTCTTATACCTTCGATAATAATAAAACAGTCCCCATGTATCACGGTGATCCTCTTTGCTTGGCAATCAATCTGGGCATGGTTCCAGTGCAGCCATACCATGCCCAGGATCAAGTCGTAGTCCGTCAACTTCAAAAGCGTCGTCAGAGCCTCAAACGCCTTTCCACCGATTTTTACCTCCATGTTGCAGTGGTTCGAGGTAAGGAGTTCAGATCCATCGGGTAGTCACACCCCCATCACCGAGCCCGTGAATCGCTCCATGCCTTCCAATCCTTCTAGGAACGTCTCCGACACGAAGGAGTGAGAAGCTCCGGTATCGAAAAGCGTGCGGGCAGGCTTGCCGCTGATGAAGACAATACTTGGGGTGGTTAAATGTCATAGGATTCTATAACGAGTTTTTCTTTCCTAATTATTCTTTTTAGTGCAGTTCTACAAAATTTAACAACTGAGAAAGTGAATTCTATTTAAACTATTAAACATCTTGGTGTACCTGCTATGACCTGCTCTGGGTTCCGATGCTGCGCTAGGTCCAAAGCATACACCTGCTCCCTTTCTTGTCTACGATCCCTACCCTGGTATCCTCGTCCTCGGCCACGTCCTTGGACTTCAAAATACTGCGCTGGCTGGGCAGCCGGTGGTGCTGGTGGGGGTACCTGTTGGAGTTATCATGGTGATCTAGAAGTGGTCAAACATGTGATCTCACTGCCAACGCGATATTAGCCTGCATGGTCGCACATAAGAGTTGCGGATAAGTTGGAAGATTGACTGTGTTGGTAATGGTTACCAATCACCATAGTGTATGGGGGTCAGGCAATTGTTGCCAAGAAAGTTCATTGAGAATGGATAGTCGACGACTAAGGCTGTTTCGACGAGAGTCGTCGAGTATTACTAGACGACTGAGGCTGAGTCGATGAGAGTCATCGAGTATGACTCGACGACTGAAGAAGGGTCGACGAATATCGTCGAACGCCGTTCGACGATTGTCGTCGAACGCGGGTCAACAAATATCGTCGACCGCCGATCGACGAATATCGTCGACCGCCGTTCGACGATTGTCATCGAACGTGGGTTGACGAATATCGTCGACCGCCGTTCGACGAATATCGTCGACCGGGGTTCGACGATTGTCGTCGACCGCCGATCGACGAGAATCGTCGAGTGTCGTCGAGTATGACTCGACGACTAAGGCCATTCGTCGGGAGTCATCCCTGATTCTCGACGATTCTGCGAGTGATTCTCGCCGAATCCATCCGTTGTTTCTCGCAGAACGATTCGATGACCCTACACTGTGTGGTCTGCGGATAGCGATGCTTTTAGGTCTGTTTATACTTTTAGTATAAATAGGGACTTAGGGTTTTGGGAAGTAGAGGCGATTTTTCCTGCGGCCGAATAGAACCCGACGGAAGCGTTCTGCCGAATCCCAAACCCCGCCGGACGGAAGTGTTCCGCCGCCGTGTTTGCTCCGCCGACCTCCTCCTCTCCGACGATCGTCGTCGGTATTGCCTTTCCTGGCGCGGACCTAGTAGTCCATGGAATCGCAAGGTGCGACCGATCTTCCTCCCGACCCTTCGTGCGACGAAGCTAGGTGTTCTCCCGCTCGTGTGGATTTCTGCAGAGACGCAAACATTATTCTACGTGAAACTCCCCACCAACAGGACTCAGATCTTGGAGCATCTTTGTTGAGTTGTGACTCAACACCGAAGAGGTAATTTTGCCTTGTTATTTTGATAACTTCTTGATTCAACATTCATGGCCCGATCCATTTCTCTTGGGGTTGTTCTTGTTTTATTCCTTCTGCTGCGTGCACAAGTGTTGTGCCAACCTCCATAGAAAACCCAACAGTGGTATCAGAGGGAGGTTTCGGCCATGATTGTTGTTTTGGAAGTTAGGTTATTTCAGTGCGGGTAAACCTAGGAATTTAGAAGTGTTCTAAATGTCTAGATTTATTCCTGGTACATCAATTGTTGATGGTTTTTCCAAGGGAGATCGGTGGGCCCATAACCCACAGGTTAGGGGCTCTGCCCCTTGGAACCTTGCCAGGAACGTCTGGAATTTCGTGGTTATTTCTAATTGTTAGAAATTGTTGTCTCCTTAGCAGTAACCGTCCCTCGAATGGTTAGTGAACCAATGTATTATTTTGGATTTTGTATCCAACAATGAGAGACGAGCTTGTCTACTGCTTTAAGTTGAGTTGTCTTTGTTTTTGTCCAATGCATGTAAATCTGAAGATTTGGAAGAGTCCGGATGTTCATATTTTACCCTTCCTTTCTATCAAATGTTGATAATGTCAGGATGTGCACATAAGGGATGCATGTGGATTTTAGAATTGTTCTTCCGTTGATGTGCACATTGATCAAATGTTGATCGTGGTTAATTGTTAACCTATAATTAAAATCCCTTCCTCTAATATTAAGTGTTCGGATGCCTTCCGATGGATGACACTCTTCCTGCCTCGATCGATAAAGTGTGGGCTTGCCAAAGCAAGGTGCATTAATCTATCTTGGTAAGGGTGCGAGCGGATAATTGTGATATCCCACTATCGACATCGAGTCCAACTTAACTAGGTGACCTCAAAGGTTGAGTGCCTAGAGGCATAGGGTTGGCATGCACCATATGATGGATGCGAATAAGGAGTTATTCACCAACCATACAAGAACTGCATGAGGATGCAATTGGCAAGCGTTGCCTACCTAAATAACCATATCGTGAGAGAAAAGCCAAAGCTGACTCATTGTGTTGGTGAAATACGGATCTTGTCCACTAAGAGAGTAGCTCGCATGAACTATCCGAATTGATAGTGAGGGATATTATTTCGAATAAAATAGTGGGAGTTTTTTAATTGAAGTCCAAATTAAGAAAATAATTGTATTTTGAAATTTTGGTACTGTTTTATTCTGCAAGAATTCTTGTAGAATTCCATGGCAAGTGGTTCACACTCCACTCTGTCTCTGAGAGCCATCCTTGAGAAGGATAAGCTCTGTGGGACTAACTACATGGACTGGTACAGGAACCTGAGAATTGTTCTCAGGCAAGAGCAAAAGCTCTATGTCTTGGAAGAAGAAGCCCCCGAGGTGCCGACCGGGAATTCTTCCCGTGCTGATAAAGATACTTATAAGAAGTATACTGATGACGCCTTAGACGTCGAATGTCTTATGCTTGCCACCATGAACTCTGAGCTTCAGAAGCAACATGAGAACATGGGGTGCAAGGAGATTGACGAGCATCTCAATAAAATGTTTTAAGGGAAAGCTCGTCAAGAGAGGTTTAACGTCACCAAAGCGTTGTTTCAGTGCAAGATGGGAGTTCAAGACTCAGTAGGGACTCACGTACTCAATATGATTGGGTATATTGTAACATCCCATTTCCGGCTAGACCCCTAGGAGTCGGTTGGTCGTGACAGAACCCTAGGAAGCCCAAAAATTGAAATAAATCGACCGAGATTTCGGGTCACGGGTTGGTCACGCCCGTGACCGACCCGTCACGCCCGTGACCTAGGGAGTGACTCCTTCGACGATCGTCGATCTCAGGGAGACGATCGTCGGGCGCAGAATTTTCAACCCAGCCCTGTCACGCCCGTGACCAAGGTGTCACGCCAGTGACCTAGGGTGTGACCACCATTCGACGACCGTCGATCTCAGTTCGACGATCGTCGACCTCAGAATTTGCCATTCGGGCCTGTCACGCCCGTGACAAAGGTGTCACGCTCGTGACCTAGGGCATGACCACCCTTCGACGACCGTAGATCTCAGTTCGACGATCGTCAACCTCAGAATTTGCCATTCGGGCATGTCACGCCCGTGAGCAAGGTATTACGCCCATGACCTAGGGCGTGACCACCCTTCGACGACCGTCGATCTCAGTGCGACGATCGTCGAACTCAGATTTTGCCATTCGGCCATGTTACGCCCGTGACCAAGGTGTCACGCCCGTGACCTAGGGCGTGACCACCCTTCGACGACCGTTGATCTCAGTTCGACGATCGTCGACCCCAGAATTGACTACCCAGGCCTGTCACGCCCGTGACTTATGTGTAACGCCCGTGACATTGACCGAAATGACGGTTCAAGCCCGAAATTATTCTAACACGCGTGGTAATAAGTGCTGGTGTGGGAAGTTACACCAGGAGTAACTACGGGCCATTTTTCCTTCTCTAATTATATAATAAAGGAGGAAGTGTTGGTCCAATAGGAATCGCCACCTGGCAAACACCTATTCATCTTCCACCGTTTCTTATCCCTTCACTGTAACCGAAAAGTTATTAAGAGGAGCCTTCATGACCGTTAAGGCTTTACCCTTTTACCTCCCCACTTGCTGGCTTATAAAAGACCCCTTAGGGCAAGATGAGAAGGTTACACTCTGGACCAAACGGACTCAGATCTTTGTACCTTGCTACAGGAGAAGTTCAGCAACATCACCACCGCGCCATGGCACCCCGTCGTTCATCTCGCCTCCAAACCGCAAACAAGTTCCTCCTCTACTTCTTATTTCATGGTAGATCTTAGGATTCTTAAAAAGGAAGTTCATGCTCAATGGAGCCGGACCTATCTCTCGTTTTCATGGAAAACCATGAAAAAAAATGTATTTTTGAGCTCGCCGGAAACCGCCACCTCCGGCGGCCAAACCACCGCCGACCGCTAGCCATCGCCTCGACGGAGGTGGTGGTGGTGGTGGCTGGCCAGGGAAGTGACCGGATGGCCGGCGACGGATCACGGAAATGTTACAGGAAAAAAAATGGTTTTCTGAGTTCTGTTTTCGGTTTCAGGTAGAAGATGAACAGTAAAATCAATTTTATAATATATAAATTAAATATATAATACATAATGGAAAGATAAATTATCTGAGTATATTTTGAGGCTGTAAAATGAGGCACTTAGAGGCCGTTTTTAGGAAAAATGACCAGTCACGAAAGTTGTAGCCCTTTGAGTCTAGTTTAATTTAAAATTAGTTTCAACCCGTTTGGGTAAGCGGTTCGACCGCAACACCCGTTTTAGTGGGGGCTATACCAGGAGTTGGGCAGAAATTAAAATGGATGCCCACTCTTCGTCCCTTGTCCAAATGACCTGAAATTTGGGCAGGGGGTTAACCTTAGCTATACCTAAAGGCAGACCAAAAATGGGAATTTTTTGGAGATACTTTGACTAAAGTTTTTGTTTCAATTTAATTAAGTTAGAGAAGTTTATTTAAGTTGTCAAATGACCTCCAAACCCTCTCAAATTTTGGTGAGTGGTCCCTGGCTATAAAACCTAGCTCTGTACAAAATTCCAACTAGATTGGAGGAGTTTTGGGTAGGAAATCTTCTACCCTTAACTAGGCATTAGCGAAACATCTTTTAGTAAAAAGTGCACTAAGAGTATGAAAAGGTCAAATCACCTCAACAGAGGCTGATTTTCTGACCTTTGACTTAAAAGGGTGTTATAACCTGCTTGGAGAAAAATGGTGAAGTTTAGGGTTGATTTACCCTAGTTTCCAAGCTCAAACCCTAAATGAAGGGTTTTGAGGGTTGTGAAGGACATGGGGGCAATTGCTCTTGTATTGACTTGAAACTCTGTAGAGTTGACAAAGGCCTGATAAGATTCGTCTGGATGGAATCTTGGAGAAGTTGGAGACAAGTAGATACCTTAAAACCCTAACCTTAGTTTTAGGGTAAAATAGAAAATAGGAAAAACCAGTCACTAAACCTTACTTAAAAGCTGTGAAATTCGGGTAGAGTGAGTTTTGGATCATGTAGAACTTATAGCAATTTTTCTGGAATTTTATGTTGATTATTGCTAGCACTTCATTTGTAAGATTTGCTATGGCCTTAAATGATGTTTTAATTGTTTAGAAATTTCTGTTCATTGAAATCTCATGAAATCTTCGAGGTAAATGTTTTAGGTCAGAATAGTATCCCCTGAATTTTTGTATGATTTTTAGTTGAGTAATTCTAGTACTTCATTCACAGATGTTAGAAATGGGTTTTATGGTTTAAAAATTAATTATGGATGATATACTTGTTGGAAAATTATGAAACCTGGCCAATGTTATTTTGAATGTCTTATCTGCTTAGTATAATTAATTTACAATTTTTGGATGGATATTTTCTGTACTTGATTCATAACTAATAAAAGATAGAGATTATTTCTAAAATAGTTTCAGTGTCCTTTTGATGATAGAAAAATTGTGATATCTTGGATTTACCATATTGGGATAACATAATATTTATATAAAATTTGCTGGACATCTTGCATGAGAACTTAGGGTAATTCATGTTCAAACCGGTAGCCCTTGGGATTTTTGGGAAAATTAATTAAATGTCAGATAAATTAGGAAAATTACCACATTCTGGATTTAGGCCTTTTATATCCTGATAAGTCTCCAGTAAATAATTAAGGGCATTTGGATAAGTTTGGGATCGTTGCATAACCTGTTCGTCATATAGTCTAGGTCGGTCTGCATATAGCAAATTTGTGAATTGAAATAAGACATGATCCGAGAAAGTCATTGGAGTTAATCATTTTTTCTGGGTGGACAATTGTGGATGATATCACGATAGGATGGTATGAAGAGTAGTGAGAAGTGGTGATAGTTAGAGTTAAGGGGTGCTCGGGTTCGACGATAGATCGTCTTCCCCGAAGAGTGGAAGGTTTAAAATCACCCTAGGATAGTCTATCGTAATATGAGAAGGGAATCGGGTTAAGGGAGATCAACCAATAACATTAAGTGCCTTGTGAAAGGGAACTTCGGGCCGTAATGCCGCCGTCTTGGTTCCTAGTGCCCCTTGAGAGCCCTTCACGGGGAATACCGGGGGCAGTCCTGGGCTAACGTAAACTGTAATAACAAACCGACAAGAGTAACTTAGTAACTAGGGCTGCACCCTTCACAAACACTGTTGGCACAGGAAGGTTGATGAGAGCTTCGGCTCGGATGGTTAAGAGACGGACGGGATGGTCCGGGGAGCTTCTGCTCGGTTGGTTTGGAGACGGACGTTTTGGTCCGGGGAGCTCCGGCTCGGCTTTTGTGTGTTAAATATTAAACTGCTGCATGTGCATAAAAATAGGAAAGATTAAGGTGGTGGGTTTTCGATATCGGGGAGTTCGATTGCACCGACACCGATATCGTTGACTCGGCAAGGTGACTAGCACTTATTCAAGGTTAAGTCCGGCGGACCAGTCGGCAAGAGTACGCAGGTGTCCGCCTCGTGCACCAGGCGTTGAGGGCGTACGATAGGTCAGACCAGTGGTGCTTTTACTGGTTTTGAGGTGGGCGAGGCCCAACCCACCGCTTCCGTTTGCCACTACGGGAGTAACCTGGGAGTTATCTCCAGAAAGGGGGAACTAAAGGTTTGTGTACACAAAGTTGGGTATGTGAGTTGCACTGCTTGAACATCATAACCCACCATATAGCTACATGTCATAATCATTCATAACAACCTTGACACCTAAAATATAAGTGGAATGGGACGCTTATACTTTAGGACTTGCAAAACGACCCCTTGGTCTATAAGCTTGTGTGGGCAAGTTTATAAATTAAGGTCAATTTGATATATGTATATCTGCTGCTTGATAACCGACACCCCAACGTATAAGCGGTATGGGACGCGTTATACGATGGGAGCCTTGCAAAAGATCCCTTGGCTTACGTGTACTCACATAAGCGAAGGTTTAATTTCTTACTTACTTACCTTTCTGTTATACCTATTACAACACCTATATTGTTCACCTGTTATAACTTGATAGATAGGTCCACCGTCATCTGTTTTGGAATTTATCTCCACTTTCATGTCCTCCCTTTCTTCCTCTCCGCCCGGTGCCTTAGAGCGTGGGGGAAGGGGTGGGGGATGATAGGGCTTAGTCTTTTAGACTAACGGTTTTCGAACCATATCATATTAGGGGATCGTGGAGCCCAGCTCGGAGGAGCAGCCCAGGAGGCCAGTACGCTTGGAGATGGGGCAGTCTAGCACTGGAGTCCAGACTGCAGGGACCGTGAGTCCTGACCTTTAGTAGAGTTTTAGTCTTGCTTCCGCATTGAGTGATTTTGTAGTGAGGACTTGATGTATCGGGCATGAGCCCTTATATTTCTAGTATCATTGTACTCTGATGTTTTCTGTGGACACTCCCTTCGTGGAGATTTTATTTATATGTGATATTTTCTTCTGGTGGACTTGCTTACTTTTCTTGCTTGCTACTTATTGTGATCGAAAAGGCCGGCAGAATCGGCGCGTTGCAGTGACGACCTTCCCGGGTGCGAAGGTGTCACCTCAAAGCGGCGGTTCTGGGCATAAGACCCCGGGCTTCAAAAAAAAAGGGGTCTTACAAAGTGGTATCAGAGGAAACATCGATCAGAAGAAAGTAGCAGTCCACAAACCCTGGGTCACCCTCGCGCGAGTTTAGTTTGCGGACAAACTAAGCAGCGGAAGCAGTGGTGTGCCCATATGGGGAATCACAAATAATTGTCCACCTTTAAGTTCTTATGAACCGATTTCTCATAGAAAAATTTTCTTTTCGCAGCCTTCTGCACAGCCTATTCCACAGGGTGAGGTTCTGCAGACTCCGGATGCTGCACCACCTCCACCAGTTCCCGCCCCTTTCCTACAGACGGACATGGGGCAGACTTTGACAGCCATCCTAGAAGCCTTCAGGGCTCAACAGGCTCCGGCTCCGCAGTTGATTCCAGGAGCCAACTGGCTGAGTATATTCCGAGGACTTTCTCCCCCGTCCTACTTAGGGACAGAGACGGCAGTTCGGACAGAGGCGTGGTTGGACATCATGCATGAGATGCTGACTAGGATACGATGCCCGGTGGAGGAAAGGGTGGCATTGGTGGTCTCTTGCCTAGAGTTCCATGCCAAGAGGTTGTGGAAGACGCTCCTGGACAAGACTTATGCCGACAGGGAGGTTGCGGAGGTCACTTGGGGAGAATTCAGGGTCGCGCTGTTGGAACATTTTGTTCCGCAGTCGGCCAGGGATGAGCTTGAAGACCGGTTCTTACAGCTAAAGCAGGGCACCAGGTCGATGGTGGAGTACCATCGGGAGTTCGATCATCTAGCCCGATATGCAGATTCTTATCAGCTGGACGAAGCCGGGTACACCAAGAGGTTTTACAAGGGCTTGAAGGAGGATTTGAGGGAGGCTCTATTGTTCGTGTCCGATGGGCCTATTCCTCGGATTCTAGAGATGGCCAAGAGGATCGAGGCAGACTGGCACGCTACCCGAGGCCGGAAGCGGCCAATGGAGGATCAGAATCGTGGAGCAAGAAATGAGCAGCGATGAGGCCGTGCTACAGATGTGGGCAGAATGGAGGATCAGCCTCGTCAGGAGGTGAGACAGGAGCCGAGGGAGCAGGTGACTCTGGCTCCCCAGCCTCTCCAGATGCGGGAGATGCCAAGACCTCAGATGCAGGATGTGCAGAGACCAGGAGGGAGGGCTTACCCTCCACCAGAGTGTTTTCACTGCCATCAGGTGGGGCATATCAAGAGGAACTGCCCTATGAGAAGAGGGCCCCCTCTAGCGCCGCAGATTGCCCCACCTGCTCAGCACCATGGAGGCCGAGGACGCGGTCAAGGACAAGGATACCAGGGCGGAGACCGAAGGCAGGAAAGGGAGTAGGTATATGCACTGGACCTGGCCCAACCCCGGCATCCTGAGCAAGTGATCACAGGTACGGCAATGTTTTATTTGCTTTGTCTTAAATCTTTTTCCATCCTTTCCTAGGAAACAATTGTTTTTAGCATTAGGTAGTAAAAACCAAGAACAGAACTCTAAGTTAAGTCACAATCTCAGGCATTGTCTTCATTTGCGGCAAACCCACACACACTCTCTTCGACACGGGTGCCTCGCACTCGTTTGTGTCGGAGACCTTTATCCAAGGGTTGGATGGCGTCGAGAAATTCACGGGGTCGATGATGAAGATATGGCTACCTGACGGGTCGGAGCTGTTCACCTCATTCCATTGCAATTTGGAGGCATGGATATGCGGGAAACCTTTCGAAGCGTCAGCAACGATCTTGCCACTACCAGATTATGATCTGATTCTGGGTATGTCATGGCTCCATTGGAACCATACCCAGATTGACTGCTTGGCCAAGAAGATTACCCTTAGATATGGGGATTCTCTCATCGTGATGGAAGGTATTAGACCTGCGTCCTATATTTTCTTATCTTCTATTCAGGCCGTCAAGGCCCATCTGCAGGGAGACATGGTATATCAGGTGCTGTTCGAGATGACCGAGGAGAAGGACCGGATTGCCAATATATCGGTGGTTTGTGATTACGCCGATGTGTTTCCAGAGAAGCTGCCAGGATTGCCTCCACACAGGGAGAAGGATTTCCAGATTCAGTTGGTGCCAGGGGCTAAGCCGATATCCAGGGCTCCCTATCGGATGGCCCCGAAGGAGTTGGCGGAGTTTCGGACTCAGTTGCAAGAGTTGGTGGAGGCGGGATTTGTTAGACCGAGTTCTGCGCCATGGGGAGCTCCGGTCCTATTCGTGAAGAAGAAGGATGGGACACTTCGCCTGTGCATCGATTATCGAGCACTAAACAGACTGACCGTCCGGAATACCTATCCGCTCCCCCGGATAGACGAGTTGTTCGACCAGCTGGAGGGAGCCCACTATTACTCGAAGCTGGACTTGAGGTCAGGATACTACCAGCTGCGGATCCAGGAGGAGGATATTCTAAAGACGGCCTTCAGTAGCAGATATGGCTTGTATGAGTTCACCGTGATGCCCTTCGGGCTCACAAATGCACCGTCGGCGTTCATGAGCCTCATGAACCTGGTTTTTGAGGCCTACTTGGATGTGTTCGTTATAGTATTCATAGACGACATCCTGATCTACTCTAGGACGGAGGAGGAGCACACTCGGCATCTGGCACTAACTCTACAGAGGTTGCGGGAGCATCACCTTTATGCGAAATTCAGCAAGTGTCAGTTTTGGTTGAAGGAGGTGGCTTTCCTAGGACATATTATCAGCGGAGCCGGGTTGGCAGTGGATCCGGCGAAGATTCAGGCAGTTCGAGATTGGCCCCCGTTGAAGACAACCACCGATGTACGAATATTCTTGGGACTTGCCGGTTACTACCGGAAGTTCGTGGAAGGGTTCTCTCAAATTGCCCTCCCCCTCACATCTTTGACAAGGAAGGAGGCGCCTTTTGTTTGGACCGCGCAGTGCCAGGCGGATTTCCAGGAGCTAAAGGACCGACTCATCTCAGCCCCGATTCTAGCCCTTCCATCTGGAAAGGAAGGATTCCAGGTGTATACCGACGCATCATACCAAGGTATGGGAGCGGTGCTGATGCAGAATGGACATGTCATAGCATATGCCTCCCGCCAGCTGAAGACCCATGAGAGGAACTACCCGGTGCACGACCTCGAGATGGGAGCAGTCGTTTTTGCTCTGAAGGCCTGACGTCATTATCTTTATGGAGTCCACTGAGACATCTTCTCCGATCACAGGAACTTGAAATACGTGGACACGCAGAAGGAGTTGAATATCAGGCAGAGGCGCTGGGTGGAGTTCTTAGTAGATTATCAGTATGAGATGCACTACCATCCAGGGAAGGCAAACGTGGTGGCCGACGCGTTGAGTCGGAGAGCGGCCTCTTCCGAAGACGGGCCCCAGGTTATGTCCATGGAGCTAGTTCGGTCCTTCAGAGATATGTAGATATCCCTAGTGTCCGAGGATGATCCAGAGCTATATAGGGAGTATCTGGCATCGATGGTGGCCATAGATGATATTCGGGACCGCATCTGAGACGAACAAAGGACAGATGCATGGGCAGAGCCGATATTCCGAGCCTTGGAGGAGGGTTCGACAGGAGATTATTCCCTGAGAGACGGATTGCTACATTTCAGAGGCAGGGTTTATATACCCACAGGGGGCCGGGTTCGGGAGGACATCATGGCGGAGGCGCATTGTAGTAGATATTCTATACACCCGGGGATCACGAAGATGACGCCAGATTTGAAGAAGATGATGTTTTGGCCAGGGGTGAAGAAGGACATTACGTACTTCGTGACCCACTGCGAGACGTGCCAGTTAGTGAAGGCAGAGTGTAGACATCCCGCTGGTTTATTGCAGCCACTCCCGGTGCCGGAGTGGAAATTTGAGGACATCGCGATGGACTTCATCCATGGCCTACCTCGATCACAGACGGGAAATGATTCGATCTGGGTGATCGTGGACCGTCTGACGAAGGTGGCTAGGTTCGTCCCGATCAGGAAGGACGACTCTGTTGGAGTGTTGGTTCGGAAGTTCGTGGAGCAGAATATTCGTTATCACGGCATGCCAAGGATGATCGTATCAGATCGAGATGGGCGGTTTACGTCCATAGAGTGGAGATCGGTGCAGGCTTACCTTGGCTCCCGACTGACTTTCAGTACGGCCTTCCACCCCCAGAATGACGGGCAGACGGAGCGTACCAATCGGACGCTGGAAGACCTTCTGAGACTATGTATTGTAGACCGCGGAGAGCCCTGGGAGAAGATGCTGCCATTGGTGGAGTTCTCGTATAACAACAGTTACCAGTCCAGCATACGGATGGCTCCTTACGAGGCTTTGTATGGGAGAAGGTGTAGGACACCGTTATCTTGGCTGCAGGACGTGGATCCTAAGGTTTTAGACTCAGAGTTTGTGGAAGACAATGAGGCTCAGGTGAGACTGATCCGGGACCGGATGTTAGAGACGCAGAGCAGGCAAGCGAAGTATTATGACGCTCGGCATCATCAGGTGGAGTTTCAGATCTGGGACCGGGTGTTCTTGAAGATCCGGCCGATGCATGGAGTTTCACGGGTGCGGGGTCATCGGAAGAAGCTCAGCCCAAGATTCATGGGACCGTTCAGGATCCTGGAGCGGATCGGTCCTCTAGCTTACCGGCTGGAGCTGCCACCGGAGCTGGCCGGCTTGCACGACGTTTTTCACGTATCTTCACTCAGGAGGGCTCTACTACGCCCAGAGTTGCAGATTACTACCACTGATGGGCCGGTAGCCTCGGATCGGTCTGTGCATTTGGAACCGATACGGATCGATGACCAGGGGATACGAGTCTTGCGCCGCAAGAAGATCCCGCTAGTCAAGGTCTTGTGGAGGAACCACGGACGAGAGGAGCATACTTGGGAGCCTCAGGACCTGATGCAGGAAAAATATCCGGAGCTTTTTAGTCAGGTATACCTCGCAACTCCTCCGGTTTATTAGTGTTTTTCCTTATTTTCTTGTGCTAGTAAAATTATTTAAAAAGGTAGAGGCTAATCCTTTGTTTATTGGGGCTAGCCCTTGTTTTGTTCAACTTAGTAGACGCTTCCACCCTTCATGGGATGTTACAAGCTTAGGCTATCCCGGTAGAAATCCCCGTAGATTTAACCTTAATTTCGGGGATGAAATTTTTGTTTTGTTTATTGGGATTTGTAACATCCCATTTCCGGCTAGACCCCTAGGAGTCGGTTGGTCGTGACAGAACCCTAGGAAGCCCAAAAATTGAAATAAATCGACCGAGATTTCGGGTCACGGGTTGGTCACGCCCGTGACCGACCCGTCACGCCCGTGACCTAGGGCGTGACTCCTTCGACGATCATCGATCTCAGGGAGACGATCATCGGGCGCAGAATTTTCAACCCGGCCCTGTCACGCCCGTGACCAAGGTGTCACGCCCGTGACCTAAGGCGTGACCACCATTCGACGACCGTCGATCTCAGTTCGACGATCGTCGACCTCAGAATTTGCCATTCGGGCCTGTCACGCCCGTGACCAAGGTGTCACTCCCGTGACCTAGTGCGTGACCACCCTTCGACGACCGTCGATCTCAGTTCGACGATCGTCGACCTCAGAATTTGCCATTCGGGCATGTCACGCCCGTGACCAAGGTGTCACGCCCATGACCTAGGGCGTGACCACCCTTCGACGACCGTCGATCTCAGTGCAACGATCGTCGAACTCAGATTTTGCCATTCGGCCATGTCACGCCCGTGACCAAGGTGTCACACCCGTGACCTAGGGCGTGACCACCCTTCGACGACCGTCGATCTCAGTTCGACGATCGTCGACCCCAGAATTGACTACCTGGGCCTGTCACGCCCGTGACTTATGTGTCACGCCCGTGACTTATGTGTCACGCCCGTGACATTGACCGAAACGACGGTTCAAGCCCGAAATTATTCTAACACGCGTGGTAATAAGTGCTGGTGTGGGAAGTTACACCAGGAGTAATTACGGGCCGTTTTTCCTTCTCTAATTATATAATAAAGGAGGAAGTGTTGGTCCAATAGGAATCGCCACCTGGCAAACACCTATTCATCTTCCACCGTTTCTTATCCCTTCACTGTAACCGAAAAATTATTAAGAGGAGCCTTCATGACCGTTAAGGCTTTACCCTTTCACCTCCCCACTTGCTGGCTTATAAAAGACCCCTTAGGGCAAGATGAGAAGGTTACACTCTGGACTAAATTGACTCAGATCTTTGTACCTTGCTACAGGAGAAGTTCAGCAACGCCACCACCGCGCCATGGCACCCCGTCGTTCATCTCGCCTCCAAACCGCGAACAAGGTCCTCCTCTGCTTCTTCTTTCATGGTAGATCTTAGGATTCTTAGAAAGGAAGTTCATGCTCAACGAAGCCGGACCTATCTCTCGTTTTCATGGAAAACCATGAAAAAAAAATGTATTTTTGAGTTCGCCGGAAACCGCCACCTCCGGCGGCCAAACCACCGCCGACCGCTAGTCATCGCCTTGACGGAGGTGGTGGTGGTGGTGGCTGGCCAGGGAAGTGACCGGACGGCCGGCGACGGATCACGGAAATGTTATAGGAAAAAAAATGGTTTTCTGAGTTCTGTTTTCGGTTTCAGGTAGAAGATGAACAGTAAAATCAATTTTATAATATATAAATTAAATATATAATACATAATGGAAAGATAAATTATCTGAGTATATTTTGAGGCTGTAAAATGAGGCACTTAGAGGCCGTTTTAGGAAAAATGACCAGTCACAAAAGTTGTATCCCTTTGAGTCTAGTTTAATTTAAAATTAGTTTCAACCCGTTTAGGTAAGCGGTTCGACCGCAGCACCCGTTTTAGTGGGGGCTATACCAAGAGTTGGGCAGAAATTAAAATGGATGCCCACTCTTCGTCCCTTGTCCAAATGACCTGAAATTTGGGCAGGGGGTTAACCTTAGCTATACCTAAAGGCAGACCAAAAATGGGAATTTTTTGGAGATACTTTGCCTAATGTTTTTGTTTCAATTTAATTAAGTTAGAGAAGTTTATTTAAGTGGTCAAATTGACCTCCAAACCCTCCCAAATTTTGGTGAGTGGTCCCTGGCTATAAAACCTAGCTCTGTACAAAATTCCAACTAGATTGGAGGAGTTTTGGGTAGGAAATATTCTACCATTAACTAGGCATTAACGAGACATCTTTTAGTAAAAAGTGCACTAAGAGTATGGAAAGGTCAAATCACCTCAACAGAGGCTGATTTTCTGACCTTTGACTTAGAAGGGTGTTATAACCTGCTTGGAGAAAAATGGTGAAGTTTAGGGTTGATTTACCCTAGTTTCCAAGCTCAAACCCTAAATGAAGGGTTTTGAGGGTTGTGAAGGACATGGGGGCAATTGCTCTTGTATTGACTTGAAACTCTGTAGAGTTGACAAAGGCCTGATAAGATTCGTCTGGATGAAATCTTGGAGAAGTTGGAGACAAGTAGATACCTTAAAACCCTAACCTTAGTTTTAGGGTAAATTAGAAAATAGGAAAAACCCGTCACTAAACCTTACTTAAAAGCTGTGAAATTCGGGTAGAGTGAGTTTTGGATCAGGTAGAACTTATAGCAATTTTTCTGGAATTTTATGTTGATTATTGCTAGCACTTCATTTGTAAGACTTGCTATGGCCTTAAATGATGTTTTAATTGTTTAGAAATTTCTGTTCATTGAAACCTCATGAAATCTTCGAGGTAAATGTTTTATGTTAGAATAGTTGCCCCTGAATTTTTGTATGATTTTTAGTTGAGTAATTCTAGTACTTCATTCACAGATGTTAGAAATGGGTTTTATGGTTTAAAAATTAATTATGGATGATATACTTGTTGGAAAATTATGAAACCTGGCCAATGTT
Source organism: Platanthera zijinensis (assembly GCA_039513925.1). Classification (NCBI taxonomy): domain Eukaryota; kingdom Viridiplantae; phylum Streptophyta; class Magnoliopsida; order Asparagales; family Orchidaceae; genus Platanthera; species Platanthera zijinensis. The sequence goes on from CM077094.1 coordinate 41,451,952, forward strand.
ATTTTGAATGTCTTATCTGCTTAGTATAATTAATTTACAATTTTTGGATGGATATTTTTTGTACTTGATTCATAACTAACAAAAGATAGAGATTATTTCTAAAATAGTTTCAGTGCCCTTTTGATGATAGAAAAATTGTGATATCTTGGATTTACCATATTGGGATAACATAATATTTATATAAAATTTGCTGGACATCTTGCATGAGAACTTAGGGTAGTTCATGTTCAAATTGGTAGCCCTTGGGATTTTTGGGAAAATTAATTAAATGTCAGATAAAGTAAGAAAATTACCACATTCTGGATTTAGGCCATTTATATCCTGATAAGTCTCCAGTAAATAATTAAGGGCATTTGGATAAGTTTGGGATCGTTGCATAACCAGTTCATCATATAGTCTAAGTCGGTCTGCATATAGCAAATTTGTGAATTGAAATAAGACATGATCCGAGAAAGTCATTGGAGTTAATCATTTTGTCTGGGTGGACAATTGTGGATGATATCACGATAGGATGGTATGAAGAGTAGTGAGAAGTGGTGATAGTTAGAGTTAAGGGGTGCTCGGGTTCGACGATAGATCGTCTTCCCCGAAGAGTGGAAGGTTTAAAATCACCCTAGGATAGTCTATCGTAATATGAGAAGGGAATCGAGTTAAGGGAGATCAACCAATAACATTAAGTGTCTTGCGAAAGGTAACTTCGGGTCGTAATGTCGCCGTCTTGGTTCCTAGTGCCCCTTGAGAGCCCTTCACGGGGAATACCGGGGGCAGTCCTGGGCTAACGTAAACTGTAATAACAAACCGACAAGAGTAACTTAGTAACTAGGGCTGCATCCTTCACAAACACTGTTGGCACAGGAAGGTTGATGAGAGCTTCGGCTCGGATGGTTAAGAGACGGACGGGATGGTCCGGGGAGCTTCGGCTCGGTTGGTTTGGAGACGGACGTTTTGGTCCGGGGAGCTCCGGCTCGGCTTTTGTGTGTTAAATATTAAACTGCTGCATGTGCATAAAAATAGGAAAGATTAAGGTGGTGGGTTTTCGATATCGGGGAATTCGATTGCACTGACACCGATATCGTTGACTCGGCAAGGTGACTAGCACTTAGCCAAGTTTAAGTCCGACGGACCAGTCGGTAAGAGTACGCAGGAGTCCGCCTCGTGCACCAGGCGTTGAGGGCGTACGATAGGTCAGACCAGTGGTGCTTTTACTGGTTTTGAGGTGGGCGAGGCCCAACCCACCGCTTCCGTTTGCCACTACGGGAGTAACCTGGGAGTTATCTCCAGAAAGGGGGAACTAAAGGTTTGTGTACACAAAGTTGGGTGTGTGAGTTGCACTGCTTGAACATCATAACCCACCATATAGCTGCATGTCAAAATCATTCATAACAACCTTGACACCTAAAATATAAGTGGAATGGGACGCTTATACTTTAGGACTTGCAAAACGACCCCTTGGTCTATAAGCTTGTGTGGGCAAGTTTATAAATTAAGGTCAATTTGATATATGTATATCTGCTGCTTGATAACCGACACCCCAACGTATAAGGGGTATGGGATGCGTTATACGATGGGAGCCTTGCAAAAGATCCCTTGGCTTACGTGTACTCACATAAGCGAAGGTTTAATTTCTTACTTACTTACCTTTCTGTTATACCTATTACAACACCTATATTGTTCACCTGTTATAACTTGCTAGATAGGTCCACCGTCATCTGTTTTGGAATTTATCTCCACTTTCATGTCCTCCCTTTCTTCCTCTCCGCCCGGTGCCTTAAATCATGGGGGAAGGGTGGGGGATGATAGGGCTTAGTCTTTTAGACTAACGGTTTTCGAACCATATCATATTAGGGGATCGTGGAGCCTAGCCCGGAGGAGCAGCCCAGGAGGCCGGTACGCTTGGAGATGGGGCAGTCTAGCACTGGAGTCCAGACTGCAGGGACCGTGAGTCCTGACCTTTAGTAGAGTTTTAGTCTTGCTTCCGCATTGAGTGATTTTATAGTGAGGACTTGATGTATCGGGCATGAGCCCTTATATTTCTAGTATCATTGTACTCGGATGTTTTCTGTGGACACTCCCTTCGTGGAGATTTTATTTATATGTGATATTTTCTTCTGGTGGACTTGCTTACTTTTCTTGCTTGCTACTTATTGTGATCGAAAAGGCCGGCAGAATCGGCGCGTTGCAGTGACGACCTTCTCGGGTACGAAGGTGTCACCTCAAAGCGGCGATTTTGGGCATAAGACCCCGGGCTTCAAAAAAAAGGGGTCTTACATATATAGAGAACCTTGAAAGACTGGGTTTTTCCTCTAGGTCAAGAGTTGACCACAGATCTGATCCTACAATCGTTGTCGGACAGTTACGAGCAGTTTGTCTTGAACTACAACATGAATGAAATAGACAAGACACTGCCCGAGCTCCTAGGCATGTTAAGAACTGCCGAGATCAATATGAAGAAGGCCAAGCCTGCCAGCCCCATACAGATTTTGCATAAGGGCAAGGGCAAGGCCAAGGGCTATAAGAAGACGATGGTGAAACCTAAGTCACATCTCGAGCCCAAGTCTTCTGCACTGATGAAAAAGAAGAGCACGGTGAAGGAGGGGAAATGCCACTAATGTGCCAAGGCTGGTTATTGGAGGAGGAACTGTCCTTCTTACATTGAGGGTCTGTAGAAAATAATAAAAGACTAAGAACAAATGACTCAAACCCTATATATCTCCGGCATTGTCGTTTGGGCCATATAAACGAGAAGCGCATATACAAGCTCCATAAAGATGGACTTTTGGACTCATTTGATTATGAATCATTTGAGCGATGTGAATCTTGTTTGTTAGGTAAAATGACTAAAGCCCCTTTCACTGGTTATACTGGGAGGGCTGAGGATCTCTTGGGCGTTGTACATAGTGATGTATGTGGACCCATGAGCTCCATGGCTAGAGGTGGGTATTTCTACTTCGTTACATTTACTGATGATTTCAGTAGATACGGATATGTGTATCTTATGAAGTGCAAATCCGACACCTTTGAAAAGTTCAAAGAGTTCAAAAATGAAGTAGAAAACTAGTTGGGAAAAAGGGTTAAAGCACTCCGATCTGATCGAGGTGGCGAATACCTGAGTCATGAGTTCCGTGATCATCTGAAAGAGTGTGGTATTGTATCACAGATCACTCCACCTAGAACACCACAGCATAATGGTGTGTCTGAGAGGAGAAATCGTACTTTGTTAGACATGGTACATTCGATGATGAGTCATACAGACTTTCCTGTTTCCTTTTGGGGTTTTGCTTTAGAGACTGCTGCAATGACACTGAATCGCGCTCCAACGAAAATGGTTCTGAAGACACCATATGAGATATGGACTGGGAAGCATCCTAGTATGTCGTTCATTAAAATTTGGGGCTGTGAGGCATACGTGCGACGTCAAATGCCTGACAAGCTGGAATCCAAATCGGATAAATGTTATCTGGTGGGATATGCTAAGGAAACGAAAGGGTATTACTTTTACCTACCGTCCGAGGGCAAAGTGTTTGTCGCAAGGACTGACGTCTTCTTGGAGAAAGAGTTCTTATCAAGAAAGACTGAAAAGGTAGAACTTGAAGAAGTTCAAGAACCACAAGTAGTGAATGAACCGGAATTGGATTTTGAGACAGGACTACAAGATGTTGTAGCTAGAGAACCTGCTCAAGTAACACAAGTCCAACGTAGATCTGGTAGACCGAGGTTTGAGCCTGAGAGATATGGATTTCTCATGTCTCAAATAGGTAATATGTTGCTTATGGATCATGATGATGAACCAGCGACCTACCAAGAGGCTATGAATGGACCGGACTCCGACAAATGGCTTGAGGCTATGAAATCCGAAATGGACTCCATGTATGCAAACCAAGTTTGGAACTTGGTGGAACCACCTAAAGGGGTACGACCCATAGGGTGCAAATGGGTCTTCAAGAAGAAGACCGACATGGATGGGAATGTACAGACATTCAAAGGGCGACTGGTGGCCAAGGGTTTCAAGCAAATTCATGGTATTGACTATCATGAGACTTTTTCCCCTGTTGACATGGTAAAGTCCATAAGGATATTGCTTGCTATTGCTGCGTATTATGAATACGAGATCTGGCAGATAAATGTCAAAACGACATTCCTTAATGGAAACCTCCGTAAGGAAGTGTACATGACACAACCCGAGGGTTTTGTATCCCCAAATCAAGCCACTAAAATATGCAAGCTGAATAAGTCCATCTATGGACTGAAATAGGCCTCTCGAAGTTGGAATCTTCGTTTTGATGAGAAAATCAAAGAGTTTGGTTTCATCAAGAATGAAGATGAGCCTTGTGTTTACAAGCGAATCAGTGGGAGCATTGTTGTCTTCCTGATATTGTATGTAGATGACATACTTTTAATTGGGAATGACACTCCTACCCTGAAAGTTGTTAAGAACAACTTAGGGAACTGCTTTTCTATGAAGGACTTGGGTGAAGCGACTTACATACTCGGTAATTAAGATCTATAGAAATAGATCGAAGAAGTTGCTGGGTTTGACCCAGAGTACATACATTAAGAAGGAGTTGAAGCGGTTCAACATGCTTGAGTCCAAGAAAGGATTTTTACCCATGTTTCATGGTGTGAATCTCTCTAAGGACCAGTGTCCAAAATCTTGTGAAGATAAGGACCGCATGAAGTCTATTCCATATGCTTCGGCAATTGGATCAATCATGTATGCAATGTTGTGTAATCGACCCGATGTCTCCTTTGCGTTGAGCATGACTAGCAAGTATCAGTCAGACCCCAGTGAGTGTCACTGGATTGCAGTCAAGAATATCCTGAAGTACTTGAGAAGGACTAAGGATGTGTTCTTGGTGTATGGTGGAGAGGAAGAGCTCATTGTAAGTGGTTACACGGATGCTAGCTTCCAAACTGATAGGGATGATTCAAAGTCTCAGTCAGGATTTGTGTTTTGCCTTAATAGAGGAGCTGTGAGCTGGAAGAGTTCCAAGCAAGAGACAGTTGCTGATTCTACAACAGAGGCCAAGTATATCGCTGCAGCTAATGCAGCGAAGGAGGCTGTATGGATTAGGAAATTCATCGGCGAGCTTGATGTAGTTCTTAGCAGTGTTGGTCCCATAGTTCTCTACTGTGATAACAATAGTGCAATTGCACAATCTAAGGAACCTAGATCCCATCAGCGCTCCAAGCACATACTTCGGCGGTTCCATCTTATTCGTGAGATTGTCGAACAAGGAGATGTGAACATTTGCAGAGTGCCGAATGAGGAGAATATTGCGGATCCACTGACAAAGCCTCTCGCGCAGAGAAAGCATGATGGTCATACTAGATCGATGGGTATACGATACCTAAGTGATCAACTCTAGTGGGAGTCTTGTGGGTTGCATGTAAACATATATTCTGTTGGCTGTTTATTGTTTATTCATATGATGAATTGTGTACCAAATGTTTCCTTTTACAATTAATGACAAGTTCTTTTATTATGATTTTCCTATGTGATAGTTAAATTGTAACATAATAAATACCCTTAGAGTGTTCGCTTCCATAGGACATCAAGTACGTGACTTGAATGTGAGAGCCTATGATTTATTTGAAGCTTCATTCTTAAAAGGTCCCTGGTTGTTGTATCATCATAGAAGCTAAGGGTGATGATGATACCTTAAGACTAGCACGTGCGTTGACTGATGACCAGTTCTCACAGGTCATGATATTGTGATATCAAGTCATCACGTGGGTACTTGTTAATGAACAAGTTGTACTGGACAGACCCATCTTGAGACTACTTTGTGGATTGTTATCTAATCGTGTCACAAGTAGGTCTCTATTGGCAATGGTGTTGTGGTCCTTTGACCTGACGTCACAGCATTCATCAAGTGAGGAAGAGCATGCTTTGATGCCATCTAAAGTCTTCCTTGAGAAAGGTTGATGATAAGGGTGGTTGTTGGGCACGTTACGAATCATTTGGGTGTTTGTGTGTGAGCAGATATGGAATTTGTCCTCCTATATGACAGGAGTTGCATCCATGGGCCCCTTGATGGAACTAGACTGAGAAATGCATGGTCATGCTTGGTTGAGTCAATATGTGATATTGGACTCACCATTCTCTGGAAGTTCGTTCTAGATCAGGAAACTTGGATTGAGCTATTATGAGGGTGACACGGTCCATGCCTCTAGTTCTTTCCGGATGTAAGGGACAAAGGAACAAAGACAACGCTGGAACATTGGTCATAAAGGCTTGTGAGTTGTAAACTCTTATTGCTTGGGGAGCAGTGATGCATTGCTAGATGCCGCTCACTGTTTGTGAGGTTTTTTGGTTTGATTCTTTCAAGATCAAGTGGGAGACTGTTGGAGTTACCATGGTGATCTAGAAGTGGTCAAACATGTGATCTCACTGCCAACGCGATATGAGCCTGCAGGGTCGCACATAAGAGCTGTGGATAAGTTGGAAGATTGACTGTGTTGGTAATGGTTACCAATCACCATAGTGTATGGGGGTCAGGCAATTATTGCCAAGAAAGTTCATTGAGAATGGATAGTCGACGACTAAGGCTGTTTCGACGAGAGTCGTCGAGTATGACTCGACGACTGAGGCTGAGTCGATGAGAGTCATCGAGTATGACTCGATGACTGAAGTAGGGTCGACGAATATCGTCGACCGCCGTTCGACGATTGTCGTCGAATGCGGGTCGACGAATATCGTCGACCGCCGTTCGACGATTGTCGTCGAACGCGGGTTGACGAATATCGTCGACCGCCGTTCGACGAATATCGTCGATCGGGGTTTGATGATTGTCGTCGACCGCCGATCGACGAGAATCATCAAGTGTCGTCGAGTACGACTCGACGACTGAGGCCATTCGTCGGGAGTCGTCCATGATTCTCGACGATTCTGCGGGTGATTCTCGCCGAATCCATCCGTTGTTTCTCGCCGAACAATTCGATGACCCTACACTATGTGGTCTGCGAATAGCGATGCTTTTAGGTCTGTTTATACTTTTAGTATAAATAGGGACTTAGGGTTTTGGGAAGTAGAGGCGATTTTTCCTGCGGCCGAATAGAACCGGATGGAAGCGTTCCGCCGTTCTACCGATCCGCCGAATCCCGAACCCCGCCGGACGGAAGTGTTCCGCCGCCGTGTTTGCTCCGCCGACCTCCTCCTCTCCGACGATCGTCGTCGGTATTTCCTTTCCTGGCGCGGACCTAGCAGTCCGTGTAATTGCAAGGTGCGGCCGATCTTCCTCCCGACCCTTCGTGCGACGAAGCTAGGTGTTCTCCCGCTCATGTGGATTTCTGCATAGACGTAGACATTATTCTACGTGAAACTCCCCACCGACAGGACTCATATCTTGGAGTATCTTTGTTGAGTTGTGACTCAACACCGAAGAGGTAATTTTGCCTTGTTATTTTGATAACTTCTTAATTCAACATTCATGGCCCGATCCATTTCTCTTGGGGTTGTTCTTGTTTTATTCCTTTCGCTGCGTGCACAAGTATTGTGCCAACCTCCATAGAAAACCCAACAGTACCCCTCTCATAGGACAATTTCTGCGGATGTGCCCAACCTGATGGCAGTGGAAGCACTTTGGCGGGGGATATGCCATCCCCCCGGGTCTCTGGCCCTCCTGTGTCTGAAGAGGTGGTGGAGCCACCACCACTTGCTTCCTTGTTTCCTGTCTTGCCTCCTGACGAGGCTGGTCCTCGACCCTTCTCCCGTTCGTGATACGGGCTCATCTCTGATCGTTCCTTGCTCCTCGACCTTGATCCTCCATTGGCCGTTTTCGGCCCCGAGTAGCTTTCCAATCAGCCTCTATCAGTTTAGCCATATGCAGTATCCGGGAAATGGGCCCATCGGATACAAACAACAGTGCATCCCTCAACTCCTCTCGGAGGCCCTTGTATAATCTCTTGATATATCCAGCCTCATCTAACTTATACGAGTCCGCAAACCGGGCTAGGTGGTTGAACTCTCGGTGGTACTCCACCACCGTCCTGGTGCCCTGCTTCAGCTATAAAAACCTGTCCTCCAGCTCATCCTTAGCCGACTGTGGAATAAAATGCTCCAGTAACGTGGACCTGAACTCCCCCCAAGTAATCTCTGCAATCTCCATATCCGCAAAGGACGTGTCCAGTGATGTCTTCCACCATCTCTTGGCGTGAGACTCCAAGAAAGAGACCACCAATGACACTCTCTCCTCCTAGGGGCACCGTATCCCTGTCAACATTTCGTACATAATGTCCAGCAATCCTACTGTCCGGACAGTTGACTCTGTCCCTAGGTAGGATGGGGGTGAGAGTCCTCGGAAGATGCTCAGCCAGTTGGCCCCCGGGTTTGGCTGCGGGGCCGGAAACTGCTGAGCCCTGAAAGCCTCCAGAATGGCTGTCAGAGTCTGCCCCATCTCTGACTGTAGGAATGGAGCGGGGACCAGGGGAGGCGGTGCATCATTCAGAGTCTGCAGGACTTCGCCCTGTGGTGTAGGCTGTGCTGGAGGCTGCATATCAAAAATCGTTTGTAAGCAATTGACTCAAGCCTAATTAACAGTGGACAATTAAATGTGATCCCCACATGGGCACACCATACTTCCGTTGCTTAGTTTGCCCCCAAACTAAACTCGAGCGGGAGTGACCCAGGGTTAGTGGACTGCTACTCTTCTGATCGAGGTTTTTGCTCTGATACCACTTGTAAGACCCCATTTTTTTTAAACACCGGGTTCTTAGGCCCAGGATTGCCGCTTTGCGGTGACACCTTCACACCCTGAAGGGTCATCACCACAAAGCGCCGATTCTGCCGTCCAATTCGATCACAGAAAGGTAGCACAATAAATTAAAAGCAAGTCCACAGAAATAGTATAAAAGGTACTGAAAGTAAGGGCTTATGCCCGGTACATCATAATCCTCACTACAGGTCACTCAAGCGGAAGCAAACTATAACATCTACTATAAGTCGGGACTCACAGTCCCAGCTTGCTGAACTCCTGAGCTAGACTGCCCTATCTCCAAACAGGCCGACCTCGAGGGCTGCTCCTCCATGCTGGGCTCCACGATCCCCTAAATGATGTGGTCCGAAAACCGTTAGTCTATAAGACTAAGCCCTATCATCCCCTGCCCCTTCCCCCATGGCCCCTAGGCACCGAGTGGAGAGGAAGAGAGGGGAGGACTAGAAGGTGGAGAGTAATCAAAAACAGGTGGCAACGGACCTATACTAACAATTTTATAATATAGGTGGCAGTAAAGTAAAGTATGGAAAAATAACCTTAACTTATGTGCGGAAACACATAAGCCAAGGGATCTTCTGTAGGGCTCCCACCGTATAAAGAGTCTCATACCAATTTATACGTTGGGGTGTCGGTTATCAAACAACAGTATATATATAGAATTTAACCTTAATTTATAAACTTGCCCACACAAGCTTATAGACCAAGGGGTCGTTTTGCAAGTCCTAATATATAAGCGTCCCATACAACTTATACCTTAGGTGTCAGGGGTTAAATATAATGATGATGTTATGAAATGCAACTGGGTATGATGGAACATGTAAGTGCAACACACACACCTGACTCTGTGTACACAGACCTTTAGTTCCACCTTTCGGAGCCGTTACCTCCCAGGATACCTCCGTAGTGGCAGACGGAAGCGGTGTGTTGGGTCTCGCCCACCTCTAAACCAGTAAAGCACTACCAGTCAGACCTATCGTACGCCTTGACGCTTGGTGCACAAAGCGGGCTCCTGCGTACTCTTAGCGGCCGACGCACCGGACTTCTGTTGGCGAAGTGCTAACCACACTTGTCGAGTAAGCGTATTGGCGTCGGGTCATCGACCTTCCAATACCGAAGACCCACCACCATTATTTTCTTTCCTTTTATGCACATGCAAATTTAACGTATCAAACCAATCGAGCTGAAGCTCCCCGGACCAAACTGTCCATCTCAAAACTAACCGAGCCGAAGCTCCCAACAATCTTCCTGTGCTAATAGTGTCTGTGAAATGTGAGATCCTAATTACTAGGTTACTCTTTTAAGTTTGTTAATACAATTTACGTTAACCCAGGACTGCCCCCGGTATTCCCTATGAAGGGCTCTCAAGGGGTACTAGGAACTATGATGGGATTACGCCCATCATTCCCTTTCGTAAGGTACTTATTATTATTGGTTGATTCCCTTACCCATTACTTCCTCGTGTTACGATATACTAACCTAGTGTGATTTTTAACCTTCCTCTCTTCGGGAAAGATGATTTTTCGTCGAACCCGAGCACCTCTACAGTCTAGCCAAACCACTCCTTACTACCCTTCCCAAATATCTTCCATGGTGACCCATATTACTTATCCAAAACCAAAGCTATTTGAATTCTCCAATCTTAGGCCTAACCCCACCATCACTCACTTTCTGCATTAAGGCTATTCGCAGTCCTTACCTAACGATATGATGCACATAATAGGTAGCACTATAAATATTCATCTGAATGGCTCAATATAATTTATGGGGGTCTATCATGACCTAACTAGATAAAAGCTAGCGACTCATAATTTTCCTAAATTAATGAGTATTTAATTATTTTCTTCCAACACTAGGAAATGAAGATTCTGAACATGAAGTGCACTTTTCAGGTATGTATAGAGCTTCATAAAATCATGATAAATACTAAAGAGTAATTTAACTGTAAATATAAGATATATGAATTTTTAGAATGGTTTAGGCCCCCAAATCACAATTTAGAATATAAGGTCAATAATACCATTTTAAGAATCAAAGGTCAGAAATATTGTTCCAAAAATTATAAAAAAATTCTAATAAGATCATCATGGCCTAAAAACACACTAGAAGGATTCCCCCAATTTTTCAGTGAATAGTATCACCTAATTAAATTTACAATGATAATTCCATACTCTTGGGTTATTGAAGCAAGTACGGTAAATAGTCATTTAAAAATTATGAAAAAATTCTAGAACCTACATATTTACATAAAACACTCACTGACTAGATTTCATGATTTTCATAATAATATTAAGCTCCACATCTATTTATGATCAAAATTCCATAATTCAATATTTATGAATCAAGTACCTAAAATAATCATCTAAAATATTCAATAAAAATACAAAGGGGGCTACCATAAAGTAAAACTTCCAAATGCAAAATTTCACAACTTCTCAATGGACATAATTTTCATAACAATCAAAACAAAATTTGGGACACAGCTAGGGTTATTAAGGAAGTACTGATTTTACTAGTCTAAAAATTCCACCAAAATTATTTTAGGACAACTTCCTATCAGATAAATACCATGCCCAAGTTTCAAGTTATTGTGAGATGTTTTGATTGCCTAAACCCAACTATTGGGCTTTGTGCCCTAATCTAGGGTTAGGGGTTTGAGGGGGTTAAAGACTCTCAATTTCAATGAAACTTCAACCAGAGGACCATATATACCCTATGGTCCTCTCCATCAATTTTCAGTTCATTCCAAGGTCATTTGACCCAATGACCATCAAACCCTAAAAATCCCATAAAAGGGCCTACCCTAGAGTTATAGGGCTACCCTGCACCAAACCACCCCAAATTCCATTGGAGGGTGTGCAATACCATAAAAGATCAGTGACCAAAGTTTCAGCCTCTGTTGAGGTGATTTGACCACTCAAAACCCCAAGGGGGTGCTTTGACCTAATTAACCCTATAAGGGTCAACTTAGGGTTGGACAAAAACCTAATCAAAACATCTCCAAATGAGATGAAATTTTTACCAGAGCCTTAACATGCCCTCTAAGACAATCCACCCAAATTTGGACGAATTATGAGGTGTTTATGATACCTAATTAATTTATACATGGTTTATTAAATTTTTCTAAAAACTATAGAAAAATATTCTCCAAAAAATTCTCATTTTTGGACAGGCCCTAGGTATAGCTAAGGTAGACCCCCTGCCCAAATTCCAGTTCATTTGGACAAGGGATGAAAGGTGGGCATCCATTGGAATTTCAGGATATCCCTAGGTATAGGTCCCACCAAAAAGGGTGCCCTGGCCCAACCAATGGTCCAAATGGGTCCAAATTAATTTTGGATTAAAGTAGACCCTTAGGGCTACACATTTCATGTTGATGACGTTTCCATTAGATGAGCCAAAGTATTTTTAAAAATTAAAACTAAATGCTACATATAGTGTGATAGAGTTATATGAAATCAAATAATTTAAAATCATTAATTATTCATAACGAATCTTAAAACGCCTAATTAGACGGCATCAGGTTGTCTTCTACCTCCAGCCGACGGCCAAGATCGTCCTGTCCTGGAGCAGCTTGCGGGCCAATTTCCCGGCCACCCGGCCACTTCCCCGGCCGGCCACCGCCACCACCACCTTCGGGGAGGTGGGGGCTACCCCCAGCCGGCAGCACGGCCGCCGGAGACGTCTATTCCGGCGATCCGACCGCTATTTCTTGGCCGAAAACCATGGAAATTTGGATTTGGATCGGGCCCAATTGAGCCTGAACCTTGGCCCTAGTAATTGCTACGATCTACCCATGGAAAGAGAGGTGGAGGAGGACCTTATTCGCTGTTTCGAGTCGAGCCGATCATCGGGATGCCATTTGCGCAGTGGTGGCGTCGCCGGAATTCCTCAACAGCAAGGTAATAAGCTCTAGCTTTGTCGGGCAAGGGTGAAAACTTCCTCTCTAAGTCTAGGGAGTCTTTTAAGGGAGAAACAAGGCTGCGGGTGGGGGTAGGATGTAACGGCCATTAAAGCTCCATTTATGAGTTTTCGACCATGGCTTGAAGGGAGAGAAAACGGCTTAAAACAGCTAAGAGAAGGCTGGAAACTCCTGCTCTCCCCGAGAGGAGTTGAATCCAGTTGTTTTAAGGGGGAGAGGATGGAGCCGAGCTTTAAAATCCATTAATGGCCATGCAAACCGATGCTCGGCCATGGCTGGAAGGAAGAGGAAACGGCTGCCACATGGCTCTGCCGGTCAATATCATAAATAAGACTTAACAAAGTCTTAATAAGAGAAACGGCCCAATAACACATTCTGGCCCACTTCCTGGACCGGCCCGGTTCAACTGAACCATCAGCCAAGCAAAAAAAAATTCTAAGTAAAATGGCGTTTAGTGAGCTCTGCTCACTCAACGCCATCCAGCCTACTTAAGGTGGCGTTGAGTGTAGTCTGTGCACTCAATGCCATCTAGCTTATGGCGTTGAGTGAGCTCTTCTCACTCAACTCCATCCAGCCTACTTAAGATGGCATTGAGTGCAGTCTGTGCACTCAACGCCGTCAAGCTTATGGCGTTGAGTGAGCTTTGCTCACTCAACGCCATCCAGCCTACTTAAGATATCGTTGAGTGCAGTCTGTGCACTCAACGCCGTCTAGCTTATGGCATTGAGTGAGCTAAGCTCACTCAATGCCATCCAGACTACGGCGTTGAGTGAGCTCAGCTCACTCAACGCCATTCCAGACCTCAGCAGACAGCGTGGAGTGCAGTCAGTGCACTCAACGCTGTTTAGTTTATGGCGTTGAGTAAGCTAGGCTCACTCAACGCCATCCATACTGCGGCGTTGAGTGAGCTCAGCTCACTCAACGCCACCCAGACAACACCAGATTGCGTTGAGTGCAGTCAGTGCACTCAATGCAATTCAACTTATGGCGTTGAGTGCACTCGACGCACTCAACGCCAACCCACTTGTAAGATGGCGTTGAGTGTAGTCAGTGCACTCAACGCCATTCTGCTTATGGAGTTGAGTGCACTCGACACACTCAACGCTCGAGTCCTAATCTTATTTTAAGCAAGTTTCTGACCTATTATTTGCAGACCAAGGTGATTTTCACCTTCCTACCTAAGCTCTCTTGGTCTTCTTGGGCTTCTTAGGGTTTTGTCATGACCTAGTCATGACAAAACCACTCCTAAGAGTCTAGCCGGAAATGGGATGTTACAATTATGCTCATAAAAAAGGATTCAGCGTGCGTAAACAACATTTAACATACTGGACGCATACAAGGATAGTTAAACAACGAGAGTTCTCTTGCGCAAAAGCCGGTCTTAAGGATACCAAGAAATTACCCTTAAAGTAACGCAAGTTGGATACCCGCACAGGATGCCTAGCTTGCATTAATTTCCAAGCTGATAAAGAGGGAAAAAATTGGACAGTAACGAAGTTTGTTGATGATCATAATCATCCTTTGGCAACTGAGAAAGAGGCGCATTTGCTGAGATCTCGCTGCAATATTTCTGAAATGCAAGGCAGCCTTATGAGGAATATTTCTTCATCGGGCATTATAGCAGTGGATTTGTATAACTTTCTATCTACTGAAGTCGGTAGTCCTGAAAACATCGAATTCTCCAAAACGGATGCCTTCAATTACGTTCAGAGGGAACAAAAAAGCTTTGATATGAAGCGGTGATTCCTCTAGCTTGGTAACTATACTTCAAAAAAACTGGTTTGCGGATAACATGTTTTCCAACGAAGTACGGACAGATAAATTCAGCAGGTTGATAGGGTTTTTTTTGGATGGATGGACACATCAAGATAGACTACGACTACTTCGGAGATGTGCTAATATTTGACACCACGTATAGACTAAACAAGTACAATCTAGCATGCACACCATTTATTGCCGTTAACCATCACTGACAAAATGTGTTTGTTGGGGGTGCTTTTATCGCAGATGAGACTATCAAATCATTTTGTTGGTTATTCGAGGCCTTTTTGAATAGCATGGGTGGAAAACAGCCAATTATAATTTTCACGGACCAAGATCAAGCAATGGCTATCGCTATTGAATGAGTGTTGACATCTAGTCGCCATCGGCTTTGTCAGTGGCACATATGCAAGAAGGCACCCTCAAAGGTCCCTAGCTTCAATCATGACAGAAGTTTTCGAGGATTTTTCTATAATTGCATGAGCAAGTGTGATGGTGAAGAGGAGTTCAATAGGTATTGGAACGAAATGCTAACGAGAGGAAGCTTACAAGAGAACAAATGGCTGAGGGATATTCATAGTATTAGGAGGAGGTGGTCTGCCGCATTTAACAACGATGTATTGGACTTAGGAATTTTATCCACTCAAAGAAGTGAGTCAGCCAATAATTGTTTGCATGGATGTTCGAAAGGCACAAGTTCACTTGTTGAGTGTTTTTACGGAATGGTGAAACTTGTATCATCATGGCGGCACAATGAGCACGACGATGATTTCAAGTGCAAGCACAGTGCTATTAGTGTACGATATAGTCTGTCTACCCTACTAAAGAATATTTCTAAGCAATATACTCGGAAAATGTTTGCACTATTCGAAAAAAACTTCATGGATGGCGTAGTAGGAGTTGATGTGGTCGATGAAAATAGATATGATGACCGAAATGTACTATACATTACAACCCAAAATAATGCAGTGGACGTTGATAAAAGATGGTTGTTACATTTAACTCTGTCACCAATGAAGCGCAATGCTTGTGTCGTGGGTTCGAGACCAAAGGTATTTTATGCCGGCATATCCTAAGGATCTTTAACTTAAGAAGTCTAAAACAAATACCGAATTGTTATGTGCTAAAAAGATTTACTCTGAAGGCCAAAAATGGTATTTACCTTGCAGACACACCCACCATGGCTGAATCCAACTCCAACCTTTTATTTAGAAACCAGGTAATGTGATTCAGCTATGATCTCGTACGGCGCGTTGAAAATTGCAAACAAGCTAAGGAGCATGTTATAAGCAAAATGAATGCAATGTCCAAAGAAATAGACGTATTGGTGGACAATGACAAACACCAAAAAAGGATGTATTTATGATAATAAGAAACGAAAGGCTGAGATAAGCGATCTGCCAAAGAAAAGACCAAAGGATGCTTCAAATGCACGCATGAAAGACCATTGGGAGCGAGGAAATAGAAAAACAAGTAATTTGTTCTTTTTCAATTGATAGAGTATGTATTTCATTGTAATTATAAGTTAATATGTATATTTAATTGTTTTGTAGAGAAAAAAGCAAGGGCAAAGCTAACAAGATCATTCAAGATGATCCACCAAACTTTAAAGAGTTTGAATTTTTTTTCCAGCACAACGCAAGAGCAGCCAGCTTCGCCACCCCCCACGCCGACTTGCACCGATTCAAATGAAGACTATTTTGTTAATTTGTCTTTTAACTTTTCTAGCGTGCCCGATGTATTCAAGACTTTTTGAGAACTTTGTTTAATGACTAAGGTATAATTTTCCCAATACAATTGAAGCGTCAAAATAATAAAATGTTGCATAATGCCGATGAGTGAAATAATATTACAACACGATAATGTTTTATGTCTCCAAATTGTCAATATTTTCCAAAACTAAATCATGACAAATCCTTAGTATTTCAGCAGTTATCTCAGCACAATAACGCGGCATATCAGAATGCCAACCCTTTGTCGTGGCCCAAGACACCTCCTTTGGTGAAAGCGCAGTCTCCATGTACTTCAGCACGAACACGCCGCAGTTAATCCCATTGGCTTGCTTCGTAATTCCATGTACATCTTCGATCTTCCGATCCAATATGTTGGATGGCAAGGCTGCTCGACAGTCCTCATGAAATGCCCGAATGTGCATGAAACATACGACATATGTTTAATACAAAACAATAAAGTATACAAATAATAAATTTGTTATAAATACAAAACACACCAATCCTGGAAGAGATGCTTGATGTCGGCCGCGCAGCATCGAGTCATAAAAATTCCACACACAAAGCTTGAGATCACATACTAGAAGACACCAATGATTTGGGACGTGTACTGGCATTAGTATCATATCCGCTTTGGCCACGTTCTCTTCGGTTATATGGCTGACAATTGTTTCGCAATTGTTTACCTTGATCATTTTATAGTACTGTATATACACCTATATTAGTGATTTTTTTAAATATGCTAGTTTTTAACTCTAGATAAATCTACTTACTGCATGATCAGGCGAGACGTACAGAAAACTTCTTAATTTTTCGGGCGATCTCTTTCTCCTGGCAGATAGCACGAGTGTATAGGCATTCAGATGGACATCTGATAACCAACCCACACCCAGCAGGTCGTCCCATAATGTTCTCGTAATATGTACATTTTCACTTTGAAAAATTGTTTGATTGCTGAGATAAAGATAAATAAAATTGGTACACTTGGGTAACTGTGCAAAGAAAGATAGTAAATCCACTTTGACAAAGCATGAAGATGTACATTCCTGTAAATCGTGTCAGGACAAACTCAATAATCTCGCGATGTATCGCCGTTATTAGTGCCTTGTTCCTTTTTCTTATAAAGTTTCTTCGTGGATGGTGGGGTGGTGTCAACAAGCGTCACCTCGACTGTAGAAAGTGGAGTGGGTATTTATGGCAGAAGGTTCAGGAAATGGATTGGGGGAAGGAGCTGGAGCCCTTTGGGGTCTGTCACTTGGTTGTCAAAACCAAGACATACACAAATTCGTTAGAGAACGATCCTCCTGGCTAAGAATTTGTATGACAAACATAACATGGTATTACATACCTCTCAAGCCCTCCGCCACCCTCAAAAACTCCTCTTTCTCACACTTAACCCTTCTTAGAAATTTTCTCTCTTTCTGTCTCCTACTTCTCCTCTCTACCCTTTCCTCCTCTATTAGCTCACCTTCATCAATATTAAATTGAACAACTTTTTTTCTCTTCTGCACCTGCATAGCATGACAGATCATATAAAATACATTGATTATAAATAATGGTTACTAGAAAAGATTCTACCTTTTCTAATTTATTTTTGATTGGTTCGAAGTCTAAATCTTCGTCTTCCTCCCCGAGTAGCGCATTCTCTTCCAATAATATATGTGTGAATTTTGTTTTGACCTAGTGCAAATATAGCTATTTGGAATATTGCACAACCAATAAATCTTTCATTGCAACTGAAATGAAGGAGATGACAAACCTTATCCGGAAGCTGCAGAGTACGAGGGAGATTAAAACAGACCTTCGAACTATAACTTAACTTTGAAGACCATCGACAGATCCGGGGTCGTGCAATGAAGTCGACGACAGGTTGTAGATTTTTGTGCTCATAGATCCATACCTACAAAATAGGGATGTAAGATGCCTTTAATTTATAAAGTAACATAATGAGCACTACCTCACTTACCAGAAGAACTACCGAGCAACCTTTGAAATAACCCAAATTCTCCCCTGGGTCCCGGAGAACGCTCTTGGCACTCAAGTCCGCTATCTGGGCATGCAAGTGTTTGTGGATGGCCAAGGGCCAATTGTATTTCATAAACATTTCAAGACCTTCGATTGCAAACACAGATTTGGGAATTTTCAAACCCATCTGTGGGAATAAGAAGACCGCCAACATATAACGAACAAGTAGGTTGACTCGCCTATTTTCCAAAGTGGGGTCCACTCTTCATTTACCAAACCATTCAGTTCTTCAATCATGTTTTTTGAGTACAACGAGCAAAAGGTCTTCTTACGAAAGGGAATTCAACACCCCTATTCGGTAACCCCAAAATCATCGCAATCTCATTAACAGTGAGAGACATGCAGATATTGCCTAGTAGGAATGCCTGTTTCTTACGATTATAAATGCGGACAAGAATATACAAAAGGGGTATATTTTGTGGAATCTTGGGAATACTAAACAGTGGTAGAACTCTAGGCTCATTTAAAATATTCCTTGATTCCTTAGATAGGACATCAAGTAGAGGTTGAGCATTCGTAATGAAAGAAGATACTGCGCATCTACAATTGAGGTATGGGTACCAGACACTGGGTGTAGGAAATAATACACAGGGCAAATAACCAAATTAGATAAATTAAAATCTACAAATCTAACATTAAATAAATCTACCTTACTTGTGATAGTTAAAAATATATAACCGCGCTGGATGTAGATATCAACCGACTGTAAAACACAAACCAAACAAAACTGTTTAAGTAATGGAGGTAGAACCGATTGTAAAACAACAAAGAAAAGTGATTGGAAAAATACAGGGCATCAATCCGACTGTAAAACAACAAAGAAAATTGACTGGAAAAAACTGGTCAGCAATCCGACTAAAAATAGAACATAGAAAAATGACTGGAAAAATAGAGGGCAGCAATCCGACTGTAAAACAACAAATAAAAGTGACTGAAAAAATCTAGGCATCACTCCGACTGTAAAACAACAAAGAAATTTAACTGGAAAAAAAATGGGCAGCACTCCAAATGTAAAACAACAAATAAAATGACTGGAGAGGCACGGGTACGACAGAAAAAATGGGCAGCACTCCGAAAAAATATGAAATATACCTCTATATGCGGCGGCAGTGAGGAGGAAGGAGAGGCACGAGTACGACGGAGATATCAGAACCGCGGATGGTAGGAGGGAGCGGCACCTGTAGGCGTAGATGCGAGGAACGTCGGTGGGGAGGAAGAAACAACCCAAGGGAAGGGCGGAGATGTGAGGAACGTCGCTTAGGTTTTCCCTCGGTAGAGCGGAGTTGTCTACTATTCCTACCGAGGTCGGGAGCGGAGTGCAACGGAAGTCAGAAATTCAAAATTGTAGGTGGGCCCGGGTATTTAAGAACGCAGGAATAAA
Organism: Platanthera zijinensis; assembly: GCA_039513925.1. Taxonomy (NCBI): domain Eukaryota; kingdom Viridiplantae; phylum Streptophyta; class Magnoliopsida; order Asparagales; family Orchidaceae; genus Platanthera; species Platanthera zijinensis. The sequence goes on from CM077094.1 coordinate 41,471,482, forward strand.
CCTTGTGTTTAACGCAGGAAATTTTTTTCCTACCGAGACTGGCGTGAAAGGAAGAGTCAATTTGACCCAGAATGTGCAAATCATTGACTAACCAAGAAGGCATTGACTAAAGAAGAAGGCATTGACGCCCTGTCTTTGAAAGCCATCAGGTCGCAGCATTGACTAACCAAGAAGGCAGCTCGTGGCCTAGTGGTCTCATTTCTTATTATCCTTGTTTGTTGCGGTCTGTTTGAGTTGTTTTTGATTTTGTTTTACTTTGTTTCAGATCCGAATCAGTCACCCACATCAACCAAATTAGAAGAGTTCTTGCCTCCCCCTCCACCACCTCAATCTCCAACCCGATCTCTAAGCGAAATAAATCGAGAAGGTCGGGAGCAGCTGAACAAGCTGAATAAAGATGTGGGCACGCTGATAGCTACAATAGCGTGAGAGAGGAATATCGCTGCAAAGAAGGTTGAGGCCCGCTGGCAAGGGAGGAGGTCCTTCGAGCAGAGCTGGAGAAGGAGAGGAAGGAGAGATCAGAGAGGGAGAAAGCCTTCCTGGACCAGATTGTTGCTATCTCTATCGACCTCAAAAGAGAGAAGAGGGAAAGAGGACGGTCTGAATACGACGTCAGATACTATAAGAAAAAAATACCTGAACGTTGTGCCGGAAAGCAAGAGCCAACGGTCTATAGGAGCGAGCACGGAGAGGGCGCGTTCGCTAGATCTCATGGCCTCGGGAGAAACTTCAAATTCTCCAGTCAGAGAAAATAAGCAGCCCGCGACAGCTGATGCACCAAGGGCTCCCCCGGAACACATGGTTCCCCTGAGACCTGTAGACTGCGAGGCGTCCCTAATGCATCAGTCCTTTAACATAATGCATTATCAACTTCAACAACTGTATGGGATAATTATTTAGGAGTAATCAGATGACACATATGTGCAGGGATCACACTGAACGAGCTGATGATGCTGACCGCACTGGCTACAACCAGTGATATTTGCGAACTGTAATGTTGTGCGATAAGACAATCTATTTGATGATGACTTGATTTGATTTGATTTTCATTTTCCCTCTCTGAGATATTTTGCTTGTGATTTATTATTTTCGTTAAACTGCGTAGTGCGAACTATGCGGCCTACTTTATTTATCCACAAATTTTTGTTAGAATTGCGAGTGTTTTCCAAAATGTGTGGATTGATTGTCATGGCGTATTGCCTGGATAGTTATAGGGAACCCAATTTTTCTTATAAATAGATCTGCATGCTTCGTTTATGACTGGAAATGTGCCTGAAGCAGAAACATCTGTGGTCTACGAAAATGGTGTCCACATACACTGAGGTCGCAGAAGCATTCCACGCTGCTGATCACAAGAAGTGCAAGTTAATGGAGGCCAACCATCAAGAGTTCATTGGGAAGTACTTGGAGGATTTACCAATTCTTGTCCGCCTTCCTCCAGAATAATAAAGGATTAACACTTCATTAGGGAATCAAATCGCAATCCCGATTGAATACTTTGCCCGCGGCTTCAAGTTCCCGTTAGTGTGGGAGATCATAGAGATCTTCGAACACTATGGGGTGGTTCCAGGCTAACTCTCACAAAATATAGTTGATGTGATCTATAGTTATTTGTCTTATGTATGATCTGAGTGGATAGCCTGCCCCATCAACATCTTTAGGAACATATTTTCTATCCACTCCATTACTCCATCTGACGGCAAACCATACAGTGGTATTTTGTACTTCTAGTGTCGGGGCCTGATGGTTGTTAACCTGCCAAACATGATACAAAACTGGTTGTCCCACTACTTGATGTTTGAGGGTGACCTGGGTATTGAGCAAACTCATCCACAGGAGCGGGCAGACAGCGAATTCAAGACCATCTGACTGTTAGATACTGAGAAGAGGATTGTGGATTTCCTGCGAGAATTGCGACTTGATGTTGATTACTACCTTCCACTGCTTCCAAGATTGGAGGGAGTAAACAGTAAGTATTATTAGATATTAATATATATATGTTCGCACGCCTGTTAGGGCAACTCGGAATAGGTTAACGGGTTCGTGTCATCCTAGGGCTTGCTCTACGCTGGAAGTACTATAAATACCCATTCCATACTTAGATGTGGTATCGTAGAATACTTTGAGCGGAGCACCTTTCTACATTCTCAAAGTAACCGATTAGGGTTTCGCTCTCCCGATCAGCCCGCTGTGTGCGATTTTCGTTGTCTTCTTGACTTCGCGATTCGTCGTTGTTTGCGGTTGTCGCCGGCCGTGGTTTGTTCCTCTGCGAAGACCGGAAAGAGGTCACCATCGTCGATCGAAAACACCAGATCCAGTTGCCGATCTTTGTCTGCTCGGTCTATTTCTGGCCGGGAAACGTTAGATCCGGTTGCTCTCCGCCAATTTTTGTTTTCGTGTTTTCTGCAAGACGCTGTTGTCTTTTTGTTCTTGGTCGCAAGGAGGCAGGAAGAGCAGTCCCCGTCGCCGATCACAAAGATAGTTGTTTTTCTTGACGCAGCTATCGCCGATCAAAAAGGAAGGCTGCTAATCGGGTAGATCTTGCCTCTCCCTATCGCTTTTTGCCTGATTTGTAGGAAGAAGTTGCCGATCTGTCCTTCTAGAGAGGAGGTCTCGCTGCCTTCGTGTTCTTCTGTGTCGTCGGGAAAAAAGTTCGCTGCCTCTTGATCTGTCGTGATTCCTCTCCGTGGAGATCGACCTCATAATAATAATAATAGTAAAATTGGACTAAGATCGTCCAGATCTCTGAAATTTATGGATTAAGCTTCTATTGTCTTTGGTTCTGTTATTAATTGCGGTGTCCAAGTGCAGAACTAGAGAACCAAAGCCATCAGGAATTTGACCTGGAAGAACTGATCTGATTCCGGTGAGATTTCAGAAAATCTCAGTGGAGGAAATTCTATAGTGCTGGATTGGATCCGAAGACCCGTTCTCGTCTCACACGGCTCAGGTAAATTTTTATTTTTGTGTAAATCTAGCGCGATGTTGAAGAAAAGTGCTTCGACACCGTCAAGCTGCAGTCGTTCGACGCCTCTGATTTCCTTAGTTGGAAATTACAAGTCCAACTAAGAATGAAGGAACGTGAGATCTTCTATACTGTTCAGACCGACCTCGCTTCTACCGTCGAGGACGTGGACGAGTACCAGTGGAACAAGGATGATGAATTCTGTAGGGATTACCTGTTGAATTCCCTGAATCCCCATATCGCATTGACCAATCATGCTTACAAGATTTCAAAGGAGATATAGGATCGTCCGAACGTGCATTTTCAGAAGGAGGAAGGACTGTCCAAGTCGCTCATCGGAGAGACGTTCTTCAACTTCAGATTCAAAGAGAACGTGCCTATCACTTCTCAACTCTTTGAGCTTGTCAACCTGCGTCAGAAGCTAGATGATGATCATTCGAAGATGGACGACAGCCTCTTTGTTTACATGATTCTTATTAAGCTGCCTTCTGAGTGGCTCTTTTTCAAGACTGAGATGCACAGACTGAAAGATAAAATTAGTTTGGATGAACTCAAAAGGTTCATCCATATTGAGGATCCGAATATTGCTTGGAAAAGCTCGAAGCAAGTTGCTCAACCCTCACAGGCTGTTAACTTCGTCTCGAGACCTAAAAAGCCCTTTCGGAAGCCATCAGTACCCAAAGGTGAATCCTCTACACAGTTGGCGCCTAAAAAGCCCTCTTTCAAAAAGAAGAGGGGCAAGTGCCACAACTACGGCAAGTGGGGACATTGGGCGGCTGATTGTAAGGCCCTGAAGAAGAACAAGGAGGAAGCTCCACAAAATGTGGCGAACATGCTGGAAGATGCCTCAGATCCCAAGTCCTTGTGGCTATGATCGGGAGCAGTCACCGCAGTTCATCTTCTGAGTGGTGGCTCGATAGCGGTGCTACCAATTATGTGACGAATGATAGAGGTCTACTCGCTGAGGTCCATGTGGTTCAGGAGAAGGTGGAGATCTATAATGGAGGAGAGATCGAGGTGACCCATGTGGGGATAGTCGAGCTGGTCCTCTCATTAGGTAAATTTTTTTTTTTGCACAATGTTAAAGTAGTTCCTAACTTAAATAAGAATATTATTTCCATAAGTTTAATAGATAAGGCTAGGATGTCCTTCACAACTCAAAATGATAGAATTACCTTAACGGTAAATTCACATTATTTTGGGTGTGCGTACCTGATCAACAGAATGTATAGACTTAGCTTAAACAACGATAGCATTAACCAAATAAGTTCGAACCTCACTGATCCTAAGTTGTTACATAACAAACTTGGACATGTGAACTATAGGAAAATGCTAGATCTAGCGAAGAGTCTTAACATCCCCTTAGATCTTTCTATTCGATTTGACAAGTGTGAGGTGTGTGCTCAAACTTAAATAACTAAAAAGCCTTTCAAATTGGTTTCTAGAAGTACAAAACTTCTTGAATTGATACATTCAGACCTCTATAATTTCCGTAGTCACGTCATTAGAGGGGGAAGAAAGTATCTAATTACATTCATAGACGATTTTTCTAGATATTGTCATGTGTATCTGTTAAGATCGAAAGACGAAGCGTTTGAGACATTTAAGAATTTCAAGTCTCGTGTGGAAAATCAGTTAAACCTAAAAATTAAAAGATTTAGAAGTGATCGAGGAGGAGAATACACTGTTACTGGATTCAAGGAATTCTGTGCCTTTGAGGGAATAATCTTTGAAACAACAGCTCCTTACAAACCCAGTCAAATGGTGTTACCGAGCATAAGAATAGAACTTTAACAAAAATGTTGAACTCTATTCTCCTAACAGCTGGCATGTCTAATTCCTTTTGGGGAGAAGCAGTTCGTGCTGCAAATGATATTCTGAATAGAGTGCCTCATTCTCAGCTCACACTAATAGAAAATAGACTTTTGGTCAGGGCAAATTGCCCTAACAAAAAGTCCAAAACCGTGGCTAAAAAGTTTTAGCCACGGGAAAAATCTGTGGCTAAAGTCGGCGTGGCTAAAACTTTTAAGCCACGAACTGGCCGTAGCAAATAGTATTAGCCATGGGGAAAACTGCCGTGGCAAATAAGTCAACTATTAGCCACAGTATAAAACCCTGGCTAAAAGTGAACTCATCATTTTTTAAAAAAACTTTTTGCCACAGTTACAAGCCGTGGCAAATACTAATTTATGTTTTTTTTAAAACACATTGTAATGCTAGGCATGTGCTCTCCTCATTGTAATATAATAACATTATTCATCTATTTCTTGAACCCGCCCATAGCTCCGACCAGGGCTAACCCAACAAGGTTTTTCGGATAGCAAATTTCCGAAAATAAAGTGGGCTCCGATCTAAAAGGAGCCGAACACGATAAAAATTTCATCGAAGGAACATATTAAGAAGGAACCGGAGAAAAATGCATCAAAAATCGAATTTAACAGAAGAGTGTTCTTTCGTTAACTTGCTCAGCAACACATAACAAACAAACCAAATGCTTCTTTCCAACAAGCATATGAAAATATAAAGATGACTAAAGAAAATGTTGAATGTCTAAATAGAGCCGAGCAAAGTTAAAAAAAATCTTACATAAAACTACGTCTAGCACATAGTAACTAGGTCATAGCAGCTTCATAAGATTCAGATCAAAAGCAAAAAGATAATATATAAGCATGGAGGCAGTTAACTCGCCGATGAGCAAAGATCACGCATCTCTCGCAAAATATAACCCGAATATCAACGTCTATGGCGTGGCCCGCCGGAAGAGCGTGGGCCAGGAAAGCAGGCGAATTACAGCTTTAAACGGCCAGCCCCTGGATCATGCTCATCGATACTATAACCTGCAAAAAACAAATCAATTGAATTACAACAGAGATCTTTGTAATTTCAAAGTAGAGAGGGGTGCAGCAACCTGTAATCATGCTAACTCTTAATGGTACACACTCACACACACTCCATTACAGAATTAACAAAGAGAATGTAACAAATAACCAACTTGCATGGATAGTATACAATTGATTTAGAATCAATTATACCACACATCGAAAGTGGACAACACCCCATAGTTCATTAACCAAATGAACACGATACAAGTAGTGGAATCCACAAGCAAAACACAAATCTTTCTAACTAATTGAGGAGTTTCATGAGTGCTCTTACATCACTTATAAAGCTACTATCGAGGTGCAAAAAATAACTAGCAGCAACAGAATCTAGATCATTCTCCCAAGAGCATTAATGTAAGGGTTATCAAGAGAGAAACATAGTGGGCGGAGACTATTTGATTTCAAAATAATACATGATCATGCAGTAACAAATATATACTTTAAGAAATGATGATCAATTCCTTTCGTTTTGTTTAGAGTGCTGGCAATAAAAATGCCGAGGTACCATAAAATGCTATAATAAAAATGAGTGGAAAATTTATCAGTATATTCCATTAAGATAGGCAAATATGAATTCCATGAGAATACCAAATTCCTATTCTGGAATCAAAATATGCATGTATTGCTCCAGTTCTACAAGCTTAGTGCAGTGGATTTTAGTCAATATGTTTGTAAACTAAATGATTATTCAGGTAATGTTTAAAATATAATCTTTATATGGAAAATTGAAATTAAATTTTATTTACACAAAGAATAAATTAACTAAAGATAAACCAACAGAAGTGCATATACAACCAAATTCACTGATATGAGAATTACCTCTCTCTGAAGAGCTTCATTGAGTTCCTGAAAGGTTTCAAACATTTTTCTCTCTTGCTGAAGATCATTTATAATTGTAATTTTCTTTCAACCACTGAATTCATAAAGATTCAAATCATTTTTACTAGGAATCCATACCATGAAAGATTTGAAATGCCATCCCAATCTCCAGGTTTGCCCAAATGCTAATTTGAAGAGCATTATGAAATTCATCATCCCACAGATTCTCAACCTGAAACAGAAAAGAAAAGAAAACTTCAGTGTAAAACTACTAAATTATCTCTTCCTCATATTGTTATAATTTGTTTTGTTACCAAACTTCAGTACCTGGGACGCAGAAGCTTCAAACATGTCAATGGATGATTGCATGAGCGCGGCTTGAGGATGAAGAGTAGAATCCAACAGACCAATGGAACAATTGGTGTCCATTCCATTTGAAGACGCAAAAGGAAAAAGGTTTGCTTCCTTGGCTTCGTGGACAAAAGATTTGAAGCAGATAAATTTTCCATGGGGCAAAGAGAGTTTGAAAAGGAAGCGCTAACTCAGATGCCAAATCGAACTCATCGCCGCCAGCGATACACTCCCCGATAGTTCCCTGGCACGCCATTTAATCAGTATGACAATGAACTAAAACCATTAGCAGATTCAAGTGGAAAATAGAATACCTGTAGAACATAGAATCAATGGAGGTTATGAAGGAAAAAGCGGTTGGAGGCAACGATTGCGAGCTGCGGCCATTTCCCGCTCTCGACTATGTCAGTTGGAGGCGACGATTGTGAGCTTCTGCCCTAGCTTTTGTCCAAGGGAGCGACGTAAGGGAGTGAGGTGTGCGCCGTATGGGGGGTTTGCGGTTTAGGGTTGAGAGATATGGGAGGGAGAAGGTGTGAGGTGTTCGGCTATAGCTGTTTTTAATGAGATTCGAAATGAATTTGGTTGTTCCTATTCAACATAGTTGAATCAACGGATCTTATTTAGGTCAATAAATTTTTTTTGGCTATGAATATTATTTTTCATGGCTAATACATATGTATTAGCCACACTATTTATAACCCTAGCTATAAAATAACTATTAACCACGGTTTTTGTAATCGTGACGAATATCAGTGTATTAGCCACGATTTTTTGGCCCTGGCCAAAAAAAGTGTAGCCAATACTCACTTTTCTAGTAGTGTCACTTCTACCCCGTATGAGCTGTGGCACGGTCATCCTTGTAGATACGATACTCTAAAGATTTGGGGTTGTATTGCTTATGTGCGATTACAAGACCTTAAGAGGCCTAAGGTTGGACCTAGAATAATGACGTGCGTCAATTTAGGTAGTGCAGAAGATAGTGCAACAGATAGATTTCTTGTTCTATCCACGAATACCGTGATAGAGTCTAGAGATGCCATATTCTTTGAAAATAAATTTGTCAAAGATCATGGTTTGACTATCTCCGGGTCTAATAATATGATTTCAGAATCTATTGTAGAACCTATAACTGACCCGTCTGACACTATTCCCCAACCTTTAGAGGTAGAACCTGTTCCACTTAGAGAATCTACAAGAGAGAGAATCCCTAAGAACTTTGGTGAGAATTTCATCACCTACCACTTAGAGGATGATCCATTCTCCTATCAGGAAGTAATGAGATCTAGAGATTTGTTGATGTGGGCAGAAGCCATTCATGATGAGATGGACTCGCTATTACATAATAATACTTGACATCTAGTTGACTTGCCGAAAGACACTAAAGTCCTCGGATGCAAGTGGGTGTTGAAGAAGAAACTACATAGTGATGGGTCTATAGCCAGGTATAAAACGTGTCTCGTAGCTAAAAGTTATAAACAACAGGGGGGAATATACTATTTTGATGTTTATTCACCTGTGTGTCACCTGTCGACTATAAGGATTCTTCTAGCCTTAGCGTCTATTGAGAACTTTATAGTTCATCAGATGGATGTGAAAACAACCTTCTTAAATGGAGAGCTTGATGAAGAGATCTATATGGCACAACCTGAAGGTTATGTGTAGAAAGATCTGAAAGATAAAGTGTGTAAACTGGATAAATTAATCTATGGGCTTAAACAAGCGCCTAAGATTTTGCACATGAAGTTTGACCAGGTGGTAAAGAGTCTCGAATTTCAGTCCAGTCTCTCAGATAAATTCCTTTATCACCGCTCATTGTCGAATCAAACAGTTATCATATGCTTATTGATGCGTGTAAATACGGCAAGCGCACCGGTTGCATAAGTAATAAAGTTTGGGAATAAATCCCCGAGTGTCGGTCTCTTGAGGAATGCAGTTGGAGTGGAACGACGAATGATCCGAAATTATTGCTAATAGAGTTAGTAAAATGAAAGAAGAAATAAAAGGGGCTTTGAGGTTTGTGTTCTTACAAACAAAGAAATTAAAGCTAACAATGTTGGTCGCATTCACCGCTTCACAAGGCGAGATGGGTGTATCGGCCGCTATGCCGTACTTCGGTGGGGCGAGTGGACGGTGAGCCAGTGGGTGAGGTGTTAAGTGTGGAGTGCAATCAAGTGGAACAGTGAGAGTGAGATGGGGCGAGGCGCATCACAACACAAATCCCACAAACAAGTTTAAACAACAAAAATCCAATTACAAATAACTAGAAATTCGAAGTTCATAACAAGCTTGAGTCATTCATACACTACAAGGAAGGTAGAGAAGAGTAAACCAAGAGGGTGAAGATACACCGTGGTTGTTGGTCGGAGGTGCGGGTTGTCAATCCCTTTCCACGCGCAGTCCGAGGAGGCTTCCGGTACCGACGAGCTGTCACCTCGAGGGCCTTTGAGTCCATTCTCTAGGTCGTCTCCGTCATCTTCTTCTTCGGTAGAAAGCTCGGAGAAGAGGTCGTTAATGGCCGGGAGGGTCACCGGAGGATGTGGAATGCTTTAGAATCGCCGGAAATCACCTCCTGATGGTAGGGATGAAGGTGGAGATGGATGGAGCGTCTGAAATACGGAAGGGCGAAGTGGCGGCCAAGTTCGATCAAGGTCCATTGACCTAATTCGCGGAGCAGGCCAATTTATAGAAGTAGGATTAAATAGCGCGCACGACCAGTGGTCGTGCGCGAACAATGTCAGCGCCCGTGCGGCAACAACCTGTAGAACCTGCACCAGGAAATTTAAGCATGTGCACGATCAGCAGCGCACGATCAGTGATCGTGCGTGGCAAGAGTGGTGATCGTGCGATATGGGACAGAAAAGTGGAAAAAGATGGCATGACTGCGCACGACTGACAGCGCACGAGCAGTGATCGTGCGCGGTATGGCTGGTGATCGTGCGATATGGCGGGACAGGACAATGAAATGAGAGATCAGGCTGCGCACGACCGATGGTCGTGCGCCAAAGAGGTCGATGGTCGTGCGTGGGTAAAAACACACGACCATTGACTCCTTTGCCAAAAATGGTGAAAGTCCTATGCCGGACGCCCACACGATCCCCGAACCTGCAGGAAAACTGCACGCGCTGTCGATCATGGCAGTCACAGAAATATACAAAATGCATCACACGAGGGAAATACACACAAGCACAAGAATAGGCTAAAAGAGTGCACAAGACGTGTAATGACATAGCGAATCAAAAGGGGTGCTAATGGCGCTAAATGATAGTGCAAAGACAAGAAAACGAGCCCAGATGAGTCCGGAAATAGATATGAAATGGGGACTCATCACACCCCCAGACTTAACCATTTGCACGTCCCGGGCAAACAATCATCTCGTGAACTCTAAAATAGCTAGCTGACGAAGTAACTTCGATCTAGAGTAGAACGAGAAATCGAAGACTCAAGAGTATAGAAAATATAATAGAAGAAATTTCTAATTATACTAAGAAATTTATAACTTTCGACAAAAGTAAATAAATATTGTCACTACTCAAAAATTGAATGCCGGAGAATCGTTCAGTCATGCGTAGGAAGAAAATAGGCGGGTCGCTTGGCTAAACATTGCCAAAGATCGGGGCTCGTGATCACCTCCAAAGGAATCCACCAATGTCGGGGACCATATGCTTGCCCGTTCACACTCTCTGCACGGCACTAGTTTGACTCTAGCGTGAGTCCGTAGGACTTCGGGTAATGATGGGGCTTGGGTTACGGTGAGGTAAACAATGATAAAAAGAAAGGCTTAGCACCTAACCCAAATGAGCTCGCCTAAGAGAATCCCTCGGCAAACCACCAAACGCGCGAGTGCACCACACCCCCAGACTTAACTTTTGCAACATGGGTGTGGGCACCGCCTACTCCAAATCAAAATCATTTTCAACAAGATTTTCAATCAAAATTTTTTTTTCTTTTCACATTTCATTTTCACTTTTCAATTTCTCATCTTTTTTCTTTCTTTTCTTTTCTTTTTCATCCCTTTATTTTGAACAATTCAGCAGATTTACTTGTGCGCACTTCCACTTTTTCACAATTAATACACGACATCACAACCCAAAATGAAAATATGAAGTACGAAAGCTCTATTTGGGTGTGCGACTAGGATAGGCTAAGGGGCTTTGGTGAAATAACGGTGGAGCTGAATCAAAAGGAAGGGTAGGCACAAAGGGGCTAGCGAGGGCGACATTAGGAAGGGTACAAAGCTCAACCGGGCCAATATGATGTCCTACATCACTCTCACGCTAGACTAACCATGCACCAATGCTTTGAAAGTAGCTTGGGGCAAGTTCTTAGCCACCGAGAAAAATGATCCTTCCTCCCGACTCGAGCAATACGAAGCTAGAGATGCCTACACACATTCCTATGCTACCGACAGATTGCTCCGGATTCACAATTTTGAGTAGGGCAAACATCATTTACGAATGCAGAAAAAATATAAATTTGCTAGTATAAAGAAAAATTAAATCTATACAATTTCTACACCACGAGAGTACTCGATTAGGAGCACTGCACGAGTTTCGAACTACTCTAAATTAAAATCCTAAGTCAGCACCACTGTTTTACAATTGACACAAAACGATAACATTGACTCGAGCCGTGTGCATGGTCAAGTGCGCGCTTGTGTGTGTGCGTGGTCAAGTGCGCGCTTGTGTGGGTGGTAAGGTGTATGCAGCAGGATTATACAATAATGAAATATAAAATAAAACTACTGGCATGCTAACAGTGTGCTCATGGTGTGCATAAGCGGCTCTCCCCCCCAGACTTGCATGAAAACAGGCAGAAATGAAAATAGTCATCTAAAATAAAAAGAGACCTGAGGAGAAAGGGTACCTATGCTCCAAAGAAGGAGCATACCAGAAGGCGGAGGTTGCTGGATCGCACAAAAATATACTGTACCTACGAATTAGGTTGAACAAAAAAAAAAGACAAATAACAGAAAAATAAAATAGGCAAGCGAAATAAAAAGCACAAAAAGAAGAAGGCCCACAAAGGTCCAAGCACAAGAGTTAGAAAGGTGGTGGTAAACCATCCTTGGTTAGGCATAACATCAATTCTTGTAAAAATAAACTCCCAGAGCAAGTTTAGCAGCTTTAAGTTCATATTTATGTATGTATTGTTTGTACTTGTAGTTAGTTCTAGTTGTTGTACTAGGATCAGACTAATATTGTTATGATTGTAAGATGGCAAGACGTCCTTTGACGAGGTCGACTCCCCTGTCTGAGGGTGAGTCATCTAGAGCGTAGAGTGATGCGGTGATCGAGGGCCTGCGATAGAGCAACGATTCCTTGACCAGGCAGTTGGTGGAGATGTAGGCCCAGATCCAGTCTCTGGTGGTAGTTGTGGCAGGACAAACTCAGGGAGTGCAAGACCCTGCAGGGGGGTTAGCTATTCCTCCCTCTCCTGCTCCCCTGAGACCTCTAGTGGTGGTGCCAGCAGAGATGGCCTTTATCTCACAATTTCAGAGACTTATCCCTCCTACATATGATGGGAAGGCAGATTTCATGGTCATAGATGATTGGCTGATCTCCATGGAGGAGATGTTCTCGTACTCCGGTATTGCAGATGATCAGAGAGTGATGATAGCCGCCTATTAGCTTAAGGGTTTGGCTAAGAGTTGTTGGCTTAGAGAAAAGGGGAGCTTGCTAGCCGGTTGCTCTTGGGGATTATTCAAGGAGATGTTGTTGAGGAAGTTCTTGCCTTCGTTCGAGCATGACCGACTAATGAATGACTTCCTCCACCTAAAACAGAGGCAACTCACTGTCGGTGAGTATGAGATAGAGTTCAGTAAATTCAGCTAGTTGGCTCCTGGGTTTGTGAGTATTGAAGCTGATCGAGTCAAGCGGTTCCTGGGTGGCTTGAGGAGCAAGGTTCAGTAGTTCACTAGTGCATATGGATCAGAGACTTATGCAGGAGTAGTGTAGGCTGCTCTAAAAGTGGAGGCAATTAAGACCGCAAAGACCAGAGGCCAGCAAATGAGGAAGGACAAGAGGAAGTCTGCTGAAGAGAAGAACCCCCAGGTGCCCGGTGCTGCTTCGGGAAAGAAGAGCAAGGTAGTGTGTAACTTCTGTGGCCGGTTAGGCCACCCTGTTGAGAGGTGTTTCAAGAAGGCGGGAGCCCATAAGAATGAGCAAGTTCATACTATCTAAGGTGCTCCTAGGAAGGATGTTTCCTGTTCTCTTTGCAAGCGACCCGGGCATGATGCTGCCCAGTGCTGGTCCAAGGATAAAGTCTGCTATCAGTGTGGACAGAAGGGCCATATCAAGACAAGGTGTCCTCAGGTCTAGCCTATTATTCAAGCAGTTCCACTTCAGGTCTTACCTCCGCCTCAGAGTGTGGACAAGGGCAAAGGAAAGCTGAACGTAATCTCTTCTGAGGAGGCTCAAACTTCGACTCAGGTCATCTCAGGTTAGATGCTTTTCCTAGCCTGAAAGTTTTATTTACTAGAATGGTGATAGTTTTTGTTTTGGTAGTTCCTTAGTTGTATATATACTCCTATAGGGAAATTTAAGAACTGCTGGGCGCGTGTTCTGTTCGACTCCGGCTCTACCCACTCGTTTGTGGCTAGAGCCTTTGTGGAGCGATATCGGTTTATTCTAGATCAAGTTCGTGATACCTTCCGTGTCAAGTTCCCTTCTGGTGAATCTTTGTTATCAGATGTGGGCATTCTGGATTTCCTTATTTTGTTGGGGGACTTTCTTGCGAAGGCAGACTTGAAGATGATTGATCTAGATGACTTCGATGTTATTTTGGGCATGGACTGGTTGTCTAAGTATGATGTGGTTATTCAGTGCAAAGGGAAGCGCTTGGACTTCATCAAGGACAACGGTTAGTCTGGTAGTGTGTATGCTGATTCGTGCAAGGAGTCTCTTGTCATCTCGACGGTATGTGCTCAGAAGCTGTTTCATTTTGATTGTTTTGCTTGTTTAGTCTCAGTGGTTGGGACTGCTGTTAGTGTACTACGCTTGGAGGCGATTCCTGTTGTTCGTGGTTTAATGATGTTTTTCTTGATGACCTTCCTAGTCTTCCTCCCGATCGGGATGCTGAGTTTGTGATTGACTTGGAGCCGGGTACGCATCCTATTGCTATGGCACCGTACCGGATGTCCCCTCGTGAGTTGGAGGAGTTGCGAGTCCAGTTGGATGGGTTGTCGGCAAAAAGCTTTATCAGGCAGAGTTCGTCGCCTTGGGGTGCTCCTGTTATATTTGTGAAGAAGAAGGATGATACGATGAGGCTTTACATCGACTACAGGGAGTTGAACAAAGTCACCATTAAGAACAGGTACCCTCTGCCTAGGATCGATGACTTATTTGATCAGTTGCGTGGTAGCACGGTGTTTTCCAAGATCGATCTTCGTTCTGGCTATCATCAACTCAGGATCCGTGAGGAAGATATTCCACGGACCGCATTTAGATCGAGGAATGGACACTTCGAGTTTCTAGTGATGTCGTTTGGTTTGACCAATGCGCCATCAGCTTTCATGGATATGATGAACCGGGTGTTCAAGGATTTTCTAGACAAGTTCGGTGTGGTATTCATCGATGATGTGTTGATCTAATCTCGCAGTGCTGAGGAGTATGAATAGCATCTGCGCTTGGTTCTATCGGAGTTGAGGGACCACAAGTTATTTGCCAAGCTGAGCAAGTGCGAATTTTGGTTGCCTTAGGTCTCGTTTCTGGGCCATGTGGTGAATAAGGATGGGATCTCGGTCGACCCAGAAAAGATCGCAGCAGTGATGGATTGGAGCAGGTCGGGCACGCCCAAGGAGATTAGAAGCTTCCTAGGGTTGGTCGGCTACTACAGGAGGTTCGTGGAGGGTTTCTCCACCCTGGCTATACCTTTGACCAGGTTGACTAAGAAGAACACGACCTTTGTTTGGAGCGAGAAGTGTGAAGAAGCTTTCCCGAAACTAAAGAACAGATTGTGCACAGCTCCCGTTCTTACCCTACCTACTAAGGGTATGGAGTATGATGCGTACGTGGATGCTTCGCGTGTTGGTCTGGGTTGAGTGTTGATGCAAGCTGGAAAACTGATTGCGTATGGGTCAAGGCAAGTAAAGACTCATGAGAGAAATTACCCTACGCATGACCTTGAGTTTGCAGCAGTGATTTATGCGCTAAAGCTGTGGAGGCATCTACTTTATGGTGCTCAGTGCAAGATCTTCACAGATCATAAAAGTCTAAAGTACGTGTTTACTCAGAAGGAGTTGAATCTACGCTAGCGACGGTGGCTAGAGTATGTGGTCGATTACGATGTAGAGATCCAGTATCATCCGGGCAAGGCTAATGTGGTGGTCGACGCCCTGGCCGGAAGACGAGGAAGATCTTTAATCTCTCCGCCGATCCTTTAGTGGAAGAGTTCCTCCTGATGGATATCTTTGTGGGATGCTGTGGCATGCAGAGCAGTTTGGCAGTGGCAGAGCCGTCTTGGAATTCACTTACCAGGTTGCACAAGAAGGATGATACGGATCTTCTGCACTTATTCCTCAGGACTGAGAGAGGGGAGTTACCGGATTTTTCTATTGATGATGCGGGTACTTTGAAGTACCGTGGCAGGTTTTGCATCCCCGCTATTGGAGACATCAGGGTTATGATATGCAGAGAGGCTCATGGATCCAGTGTTGCCTACAATAAAGGATCTACGAAGATGTATCATGATTTGAAGCAAATTGCCTGGTGGTATGGGAAGAAGGGTGATATAGCCCGATTTGTTGCTGAGTGCCACACTTGCAAGCTTATGAAGGCCGATCACGGAAGGCCTTGTGGCAAGTTGACTCCGTTGGAGCTCCCGACTTGGAAGTGGGAAAGTATTTCTATGGAGTTCATTAAGAGCTTACCGAGATCTGCAAGGGGATTTGATTATGTTTGGGTGATCGTGGACCGATTGACGAAGTGTGCTCACTTCTTACCCTATAAGATAGATTACCCGATGAAAAAGATAGCAGAGCTATACTTGGACGAGGTCATCAGATTGCACGGTGTGCCAGTTAGGATCATTTTGGATCGAGACTCCCGGGTTACTTCTCGCTTCTAGAGGAGTCTGTAAGAGGGTTTGAGTACAGATTTGAAATATTCTACAGCTTACCACCCACAGACCAGTGGGCAGACCAAGCGGGTGAACCAGATAGTGGAGGATATGATCAGGTGCTATATTCTAGACCACAGTGGAGCGTGGGATGAGCGGTTGTGACTTATGGAGTTTGCATACAATAACAGTTACCAAGAGAGCTTGTAAATGGCTCCGTTTGAAGCTTTGTATGGGAGGCACTGCGGAACTCTCTTGTTTTGGGCTGAGGCTGGTGAGAGACCTTTATTGGGTTTGGATGCGCTCGAGGAAATGGAATTCGCAGTGAAGCTTATTCGTGAGAAGCTTTGGATAGCTCAGGAATGATATGAGAAGAACGCCAACCGGCATAGATCATACTTTGAGTTTGTGGTGGGGGACCTTGTGTTTCTTAAGGTTTCCCCGATGGTTGGTGTTAAGAGGTTTGGGAAGAACCGGAAATTGGACCCGAGGTATGTTGGCCCGTTTAAGATTGTTGAACGGATTGGCGTGTCAGCATGTAGGTTAGATTTGCCAGAAAACTTCCCAGGTGTTCATAATGTATTTCATGTAGGCCAATTACGGAAGTGTGTGCGAAGCAGTGGGCATGTCTTGGATGATGTGCCATAGTTGGAGCCTAATCTTTCATTTGTTGAGGTGTTGGTCCGCATCTTGGATACTCAAGATCGGGTGCTGCGGACGAAGTCTATCCCGATGGTGAAAGTTCTATGGAAGAATCAGGATTTGGAAAGCGCGACTGGGGAGCTAGAGTCATCTATGAGGAAGGCTCACCCTCAACTGTTCCCCTAATTTGATTGGTACGTTTTCTTTCTAGCAGCTCTTGTTTGCTACTTTCCTTCTATAAGTAGAGTACTATATGTAAAGTTTCGGGAAGAAACTTTCTTTTAGGGAGAGTGACTGTAATGCCCCCAATTTTTCTCCGATAATTTAATTCTCGTTTGGCGTTACGTTGATGCATTTTCTTGGCTTGTGCCATCCATGGAGTGTGGTCTTAGCTCCTTAGGACTAAGTGGCCTATTTTGTAGCCTATTGGCAAGATTCCCTACCAAGTCGGGTTGTTTTGGGTGACTCGGTGAGGCCTCTCGGGGGATGCTCTTGTTTTAGCTTCGGGTGGATATATACCAAGTTCTGTTCGTTGAAAATTGATTTCGACTTCGCGGTTGTGTTCGTGGTGTGGTTATTTAGCTACGGTGCGAATTTCGTCGAATTCCGAGGATGTTCGGTTTTCGCGTCGTTTTGTATTTTATGTAAAATAATACTATTTAATACGTATATTATTATTTATTTAGGAAGGTGGCAGCATGGCTGGGGGCTAGTGATAGGTTTTTATTAATTTTGTTTTTGGGCCGATGGTTGTAGGCGGTTTGTGATTGGCACGAAAGGGTGGCTGCGGTTTGAGTGAGATCTTATAGGTGGCAGGCGTCGGTTGCTAGAAAGAAATATGGACGTCATTTAGCCGCTGCTTATATATAGTCAGCCTTAAAGTAAAACAGTGACTATTCACTGTCTTCTCCGAAGAACCGACCGCCTGTTCGTGCGAAACGGAGAAAACGCCGGACCTGCTACCCTTCAGACGGCGATTCCGGGAGGGTTTATGGACGGAATTCGATTTCGAAAGCGGATCTGGATTGCTCCCGCTTGGATCTACATTCCTACGATAAGTTTTCTAGTTTTTGTAATCGTTTTATAGGTTTGAAATTCTCATCTTGAACCTTCTTCCTCTCGAAATCACCAGATTTCTCGGCTTAGTGCTTTGCGGTTAGATCCATGAGTGAGGGATGGGGGCCGACCAAGCTTTGTCAGAAATCAAGGCAAGTGGCACTCTTTGCCCTTGCCAAGTAGAATTTCTTCATCCTTGCCTTTTTACTGTCAAGTATACATTCTAGATTTACTTTTGCTAAATGTCCAGCTTTGTTTTTAATTATGGCCGATACTTGCTTAAGCCTACAGAAATTTCTCCTCTTCAGAATTTTCATTCTAATAGCCTATTTCTTAATCCTTCCTTGATGTTAAGGTTTTCCCAGTACGGGTACTGAGAGTAGTGAAGATGAGTGTTGGATTTTAACTTCCTGTATGGTGGCCATAGCTGGGTAGGTTAGGTAGCATTAGATTTAATTTTTGCAAAAGTTCTGTTTGGGCTTGGCGTTGAGTGTGGTGCACAAACTCAACGCCTGGTCTGTTTGGGATTGGCGTTGAGTGTGGTGCACACACTCAATTCCTGGTCTGTTTGGGCTTGGCGTTGAGAATGGTGCACAAACTTAATGCCTGGTATGTTTGGGCTTGTCGTTGAGTGTGGTGCACACACTCAACGCCTGGTCTGTTTGGGCTTGGCATTGAGTGTGGTGCACACACTCAACGCCTGGTCTGTTTGGTCTTGGCATTGAGTGTGGTGCACACACTCAATGCCATAGCCTTTTTGTTTTTTCCTTGCGGCTAGGTATTTTGGCATTGATTGGGTTGACCTCACTCAACGACATGGTTGTTTAGGCATTGAGTGAGGTGGACTCAGTCAACGCTGCAGCAATTCCTCTTAGACAGCTGGCTATTTTAGCATTGAGTGGACCAAGTCAACTCAACGCTAGTCTTCGGTGAGTAGCGGCTATGTGTCTGGCATTGAGAGAGTGATGCTCACTCAACGCCAGATTCTGTCTGGCGTTGAGAGAGTGTTGCTCACTCAATGACAGATTCTGTCTGGCGTTGACAGTGATCCTCACTCAATGCCAGAGTATGTCTGGCGTTGAGAGAGTGATGCTCACTCAACGCTAGAGTCTGTCTGGCATTGAGAGATTGATGCTCACTCAACGCCAGATTCTGTCTGCCGTTGAGAGAGTGATGCTCACTCAACACTAGATTCTGTCTGGCATTGAGAGAGTGAGGCTCACTCAACGCCAGATCCTGTCTGGCATTAGGGTTGCTCATTCAACGCTGTGTTGAGCCATCTCAACGCTTTCCCCTTATCTTTATTTTCTCTCCCGAGTGAATTCCTTGATTTTGAGGTTCCTTGTCGGCTATATTTTTCCAAAGGCCGAATCGTGGGTTATGGTTAGTAGTGGTGATTTGAAGCTCTTAATGGGGCTGGTGTTGTGTAATTTAGCCGTGGCCACCCATTTTATCTTGTTCTAGGTACGGGCTGGGAAAGGGGGTCGGAGGTCCCTAGTGCTTTCACATGTAGACCCTTGAGCTTTGTTTCTTGGAGATGGTTGTTGGGGGACTGAGTTTGCCTCTAACCCGGATCCGCGTTGTTTTTACTACTGCCATCTCTCACAATTTAGGATTTTAGATGCTTCTTCCTTAGTAGATAGCAACGTTTTTGGGCACATAGTAACCTTGTAGCCTCTGCAATATTTTAGCAAAGTTGTTGTTTCCTCGCACTTAGTGCAATTTTTTTTGTCTGACCCTGGACGGTGTTTGATTGTTACTGTCCTATTTACTATTTTTTCTTATCATTTAAATTAACACTTTCGTACAGCTTATTTGTTTTGCTTGCTGATGTATTCACTTCTTCTTTGAATTCCTCAGGTTCTAGATAGTAGCCGATTAAGCGGCTAGTTTTACTGTGCTGTTGCTGGTGGTCTCTTGTGCTGTAGAGATTAGTTCCTTGGTCTTGTGAGGTAGTTTTATGTTTCTTTCTTACAGACATATATACTTGTCAGTGGGTTCGTGTCAGTTTGTTGGTGCCCACTGATAGTTTTACCTTGATACTAGATATGTTATCTTTTTGCTGCTACCTTTTCTGGAGTTAGTCTACTTGCTCTTAGGATGATTTATGCTAGGTTGCTAGTTACTTTTAAACCTAAAAACACTATTATAAGTATATATCATGATCAGCATGTTTATAAAACTCATATACTACTTTCAAAACAACGTAAAAAGATCGTTTTCTTATATATAGTATAAATTAAATGTAGGGTCTTGCATAGTATAAGTTGTCCTCTGGGGACACTTATGCACTCTTTTAGGATGTCAAATGTGAATAAAGTATTTTCCGCTGCGTATAAATATAGTTTTTTTTAAACTGTGGACTAGGTGATCCACTGAGCTAAGGGATACGGCCTTTAAAATATAGCTTATTTTCTAATCATTAAACTTATGAATTTTCATAGTCTAGTTAGATGGTGTTCTCCTGAGCGTCGACAGTAATCCTCTGCTCGACGTGACATTACGACGCATGTTTTCTCATACTCTGATACTTCTTAAATTCGGAGAAAATGCGGGTTGTGACAACAGAGCCCCCCCCCCCCCTTCCATTTCAGCAAGCTTCTCTTGAGAGGGGGAGGTGCTGCCCCTTTATTTCTTGATCCTTTTTAGCTTTTTCTCTCTCTCTCTCTCCTTCTCTCTCTTATTTTGTAATTTTTCTTTAACCTAGATGAAAGAAAAGGGGATAGATACTACTATAGAGGGGGGGGGGGTGAATAGAGTAATCAAAAATTGCACTAGCAAAGTTGACTATCTACTCAACTCCCTTGGAGTTGATTTGTGGAATGAAGGTTATAGATATTTGAGATGAAAACCCTAAAGCCTAACACAAGTGATGTGCACAAAAGGCAGCCAACTATAATTACAGTTAAGGCTTGGAATCCTAAACAGCAACTAGCAATCATAGTTAAAATCAAATCACAGCCACAATGCAAGTAATTAATTAAAGCAATCCAGACGACACAAGGAATTTATAGTGGTTCCCTAAACAACTTGGGTACGTCCACTCTTCTACCAACAAGGTACGAATCCACTCAGGTTTTTGATCAGGTGCCCTGCCACCAACAAGATCTGCTTCAGGTAGATCCAGAAACCCTTTAGACTTTTGATCAGGTGTCTAAAAACCAACACAGGTTTTTGATCAGGTGCCCTGCCACCAAGGGATACTTTTGAAGGGAGTAATAACCCTATACAGGAGGGGGAAAGGAGGTTAAGGTGTCTTCTCTATTTTACAATAGATTAGAGAAGCACAATAACTTGCACTGAGCTAGAAAGCTCTAAATAAATCAAGGCTCCCCCCTGGCTAAAAGAACGTCCAGGTGAAGTCTTGCTTCAGTGCAAAAACACTTCAGAAAATACTGAAGGAAAAAGCTACAAGAAGATAAATAATATGAAATAAAATTTCTTCTTCAGGCAGCTATCTTCTTCTTCTTCTTCAAAAAGCTCTGAGTGTAAATCTTCCTGGAGGCAGGAGAACTCAGGTTGAAGAAGAGTGAAGAACTAAAACTTCTTCTCAGTTAGATGTGAATGAGCTGAGAGCAGTTGGAAACTGTAAGTTCTTAAGCTTGAGAGCTGCTGATAGCTTTTTGTATCTCTGAGAGCTAGTTTATTTCTTTCTTTAAAGAAGTCTTTATATAGCAGCAGCAGCAACGGCTCTTACTTGAGTTTGAATCTTGTCTTCTACTGAACTTTGCAAGATGGGCTGTAAAAAGCATAAAGCAAAACAAAAATACTGCAGACAGATATCCTATAAGAGGATAAAGCTTTCTAAGAAGCTGCAAATAATTCTGATGAAATAATACAAGAGAAAGTCACATCAGAAGAGACTCTTTACAGCCAAGGAAGACTTTTTGAGTCTAACGGCTATAAAGGACAGCCTGGCAGATAAAGCAGAAATCATATTTCAGCTAATAAGACAAACGACTTTGTCAGAAAAAGATTAGCTCATGCATAAGGAATGGAAAAGATATTGCATGGAAATATTATCACAATTTATTCAAATAATCTTTTATAAAAAGTGCCAAAATAAATATGAAATTAATCACATCATAGAAGACGACAAAACTATTTAAAACATACAGCAAAACGTCGAACGACCCTCGGAGATCGTCGACCGAAGCACGGAGATCGTCGACCTATCGGACAGATAGTCGAACGATCCAGATAGTCGAACTATCAAAGAAGATAGTCGAACTACCTCAGCAGAAAGTCGACCTATCAGAACAGATAGTCGAGCTATCAGATAGTCGATCTATCAGGACAGATAGTCGAACTACCAAACAAAACAGATAGTCGACCTATCAAACAGATAGTCGACCTATCACAGAAAACAGATAGTCGACCTATCAAAAGATAGTCGACCTATCAACGCAAAACAGATAGTCGACCTATCAACAGATAGTCGAACTATCAACGC
Organism: Platanthera zijinensis; assembly: GCA_039513925.1. Lineage (NCBI taxonomy): Eukaryota > Viridiplantae > Streptophyta > Magnoliopsida > Asparagales > Orchidaceae > Platanthera > Platanthera zijinensis. Next base: position 41,493,704 of record CM077094.1, read on the forward strand.
AGACAGAACGTCGACCAACTGATAGACGATCGTCGATCATCCGATAGACGATAGTCGAGCGGCGTTCGACTATAGTCGAACAAAAAATTACTTAGCCAGATTTTCATCTAGACAGGCAATTCTACACAACTAGAGAATCTATCCTATCAACTAACCTTTGACCATAGATAAATCTTGGGTCAAGAGACAGAAAGAGAAGACTAAACTCAAATCAAAATCTAGGGTACCAACAATCTCCCCCTATTTGAGTTAAGTCTCTCAACAACTAAAACATACAAAACTAATTACTGAAAGTAAATAAAATGCATAAAGAGAAATAACTAAGCAGATAACATCAATCAAACAGATAAATAATTAGCTGTCAATCAATGAAATATTAAGATGCGTCAGAGTTAGGTTTAGAATCAGAAGAGCTAGAAACAAAAGTAATCTTTCTTGAGGGATCTAGAGCTTCTTTTCTTGATAGATTCAGGTCTTGTTCTCCAATGATTTTCAATTCTGTTGTTCTTGGGACAACTGCCTCAGGATGCTTTTCCATATACTTTGAAGGATCAAATATCTCAGGTCTAACCTGGAACTTATCGAGCTCCTTCATTCTGAATTTTGACATTGTGGTCAATCCTGCAGTGTCTTTTCCTTCTGCTTTTGCTTTCTTAATTTGAGCAGCTCCAACAAGTTCAAGAAAATGAGCCATCCTAAAATTAGGATCAAGCTCTGGGCTTTCATAAATATTCTCAGAAGAAGTATCAACTGGTTCTTTATCCTGAGTAACTAGATAACAAGGAGGAGTAGAATTAGCAAAGTTCTTGCTAGAATTTTCAGATAAAAATAAATCACTTACCTTTTGGAACATCTTTCACAGTAAGATCTGGCTTAGGAGAGGTTGAGCTTTTGATTTCTTTAGAGTGAGGAGGAGAAAATGTTGGTCTTTGATACACTACCTCCTTCACTTGTTCCTTAACAGCATCAGGTCTTTGATAGCCAGTTTGACTTTTACCTTGGTATCCTTGTGAACTTCTCCTTTGAGCTGACTGAGATGGATTTAATCTTTCATATTGAGCAGCAGGGTTTGAAGATAAGTTTCCTGAGGCTCCTGCACTGGGAGATGGAGGAGGAGGACCTCTAGGATTCCATCTTGGGACAGGAGAGTCATACCTCTTTGACTTCTTCCTTTGCTTTTGCTGCTTCTTAGAAAATAACATCCAATGCTGGAAGTCTTTTGACTTAGGATCAATTCCTTTCAGAATATAATAAGGAGTATCATTATCTAGATTAGAAGGAGGAGGAGCTACAGCTTTCCTTTTCTTTTTAGCAATTCTTTTTCTTTTTGACTCAGCAGACTCATCAGAATCAATTTCATCTTCAGAATTAGAAGAAATGGGCAGATCATATGGGTCAATTGCATCTTTCAAAGCTCTTTCCTTTTCCTTTATAGCAGCTTTTTCTAGTTCTTCTTCCATGGCATCCTGTGCCAGGAGAGCATCTAAATCCAAACCCGGGGAATCATCCCATACAGTAGATTTTTCAATTTGGGCATCTGCAGCTTTTTCTTGAAGATCAGAAACTGTTATGGTGACCAGTTCTGCTTGCACTTCTGGCTGAGCAACTTGTTCTGATTCAGACTGAGCTTCTGTAGCTGGTAGGAGATCAGGCTCTTGAAAAACTTCTTCCATTTTATTTATAGTATTATGAAATTTGTTTTTCTAAATGACATCTAATCATCCCTTCCAGATATTCCCATACAAGCATATCAGTTAACAAGTCTAAAAAGTAAGTAAAGGGAATACCTTCAAAATCGACCATTATGTGTCCTAACTCCCATAATTCATCTAGAAAGGAAGTGATAATTCCTTCTAGGTACAGGGCAACCAAGGGAGTAGAACATTCTTCTAAGCAAGCTTTGACAATAAATTCAGATTTCAATAATGCATCAGAAATTTTCTTTTTCAGATAGAGAAGGAGGAGGAGCTGAATCTTCTGTTTCTTTCTCTGCCACTACATGAAGATCTGCTGGAGGGGAGGCCAAAGGCTGCTCAGAGACATCTTCATTAAGCATCTCCCCTGCCTGATTTCAGTAGATACTGAAACCAGGACCCTAGAGGAAGAGGGCTCAGCAGACTTTGAGAGTGCCTGAATAGCAGCAGTCAAAGATGAGATAGAGGAAGAAAGAGGAGCAATTGCCTCTTCAATCATAATTTTGATTGAGGGGGTAATTGACTCCACAATGCTAGAGATAAATGCTAGAGTTATTTCAAAGGATGATGATGAAGATGGAAGAATCTCAGAGGATGGAAGATCAGCAGGGATGGTGTATTCATGATGGACTGGAGAATGAATTGGAGATGGAGATGGAACTGGAGATGGATGAGTGGATGCAGGGTGATCAATGTGATCAGAAGAAGGAATTGGAGAGTGAAGAGGAGTAGAAATCTCAGAAACCAATAAATCAAAACTGGGTTGAGAGATCCCAGCAAGATGAGATGGGAGAGGAGATGCAGAAGGAGAAGCAGAAGGTCGTACTTCAATTGAAGTTGATGGAACTTCAACTGAAGTAGACGGCAAAGCAGATGAAGAAGATGGATGGGAGATGTTTGCTGAGCCAGCTGCTTGTAGGGGGGAGTGACTGAGGCAGTCCTGGTGCTCTCAGATGTAACTGGAGCAACCCCTGCGGGAGCGGGCTTCAGGAAGGTCCATTTCCATTTGGCGAACAGGGATGGATCCATCTTCTTGCTGGCGTTTATGGAGGTAGCAGCTGAAATTAACAGATGGGGATATCTTTCCTTCAGAAAAATCCCAACTACCCTACCCAGGGTAACTTCTTTCTTGCCATTCTTTTTCCTGATCAAATCAAATAATACTCCTGCCCAATTGATCTGTTTCTTATTCACAATTGCACACATCAGTGCAAACTACTGCCTTGTAATATTGTCGTGGGCAGAGTGCTTTCCCAGTAGCACTTTTCCGACTATTTCAACAAGAAACTTAATCTTAAATGGAAAATTTACTTTCAGCTGCTTAGAGGGAATGCCTTCGGCATGTCCCAGCTCTATCAGCATCCTCCCAAACTCAGGGGCATCTTGCTCGTACTCTTCTTCTCCATTTATCAATCCAAATATTTCTGTTAAAATAGCGGGAGTCAATATTACCTCTTCTCCGCCAATGGTTCCAGTCATCGAATCATCAGTTGAAGACGAAGTGAATGCCCACTCTTTGATCTCTTGAGTATTTATCTTTATTCTGGAGGACAGGAGCTTCTCTAACCCTTGATCTTTGCACAGATTAAGAATTTCCACTATTCCGGATTCGCAGCAGCTGAAGGAATCGAAATCAATACTGAATCCTGCATCAAACTTCACTACTGCCAGGAGCGCTGGAGAAATCTCCATCGAGAGGGCTGGAGAAGATGAGGGAGAGACGGCGAGGACGGAGCGGCAGAAAATCGCAAGACAAAGAGCAAGTGGGAAGACGGAATGCGAAAAGACGCTCTCCGTCGACGATAAAAGCAACTATCTCTTAACCTAGGTCGACTATCGGCTTTATATTAAAACAACGATCGTCGATCTATTTAAAAGATACTGGAGACGATGGTCGAACGGTCGTTCGACGATCGGTCCTGAAGCAGAGTAGTCGATCAATCGTTCGACTATTTCTGTCTTCTAAAACAGCAAGCTGTCGTCAACCATAGATCGACGATAAGCTCGACCTGTTCGACTATCTTCGAATGCCGGTCGACGATCTTCAAGCAGATAAGCTATCTTCAACCAAGGGTCGACGATAGGCTTGATCCAATCGACTATCTTCGAACGTCGTTCGACTATCTTCGAACAAGTTTCAACAAGGCAGACGTCACACTTAGTCTCTTCCATTAATCATGCCTAGTTGAACTAAAAAGAACAGATGCTTCTGTTCATCTAAGGGCTTGGTGAAAATATCACCATCTCTGAAGGTCTGTGGATATGAACTCAAGGCTGATCTTGTTCTTTTCCACACAATCTCTCAGGAAATGGTGCCGGATCTCAATGTGTTTCGTTCTAGAGTGGTGCACTGGATTTTGTGCAATAGAGATAGCACTGGTACTATCACACATGATTTTAGTGTTCTTGTGTGAGTACCCATAATCCAAAAGTTGGTGTTGTATCCACAGGATCTGTGAACAACAACTAGCAGCTGCTATATATTCAGCTTCTGCAGTTGAGGTTGATACAGAGGCCTGCTTCTTACAGAACCAAGAGACCAATCTCTCTCCCAGAAACTGACAAGTTCTTGAGGTACTTTTCCTGTCAACTCGACAACCAGCATAATCAGAATCAGAATATCCAATTAATTCAAATTCTGACTCAGCTGGGTACCAAAGTCCTAGATTTGGACATCCCTTCAGGTATCTCAAGATTCTCTTGAGAAGAATCAGATGAGATTCCTTGGGGTTGACCTGGAATCTAGCACAAAGGCATCTAGCAAACATTATGTCTGGCCTACTTACAGTTAAATACAATAGTGAACCAACAATGGCCCTATAATTCTTTTGATCAACAGGCTTTCCCTGATCATCAAAATCTATAACTACATTAGTAGCCATAGGTGTATGCATTGCTGAAGCATCAGCCATCCCAAACTTCTTTACCAATTCCTTGGCGTATTTGGATTGGGAGATGAAGATGCCATCAGCATCTTGCTTTACTTGGAGACCAAGAAAGTAAGACAGCTCACCCATACTACTCATCTCAAACTTGGAATGCATCAAGTTGGAGAACTTTTTGCATTGTTTGGGATCAGTGAAACCAAAAATAATGTCATCCACATACACTTGAACTAACAGGATTGTGTCCTTGTGGTGCTTGACGAAAAGGGTTCTATCAACTACTCCCTTAACAAAGTTGTGCTCTAACAGGAAACTAGCTAGAGTCTCATACCAGGCTCTTGGTGCTTATTTGAGTCCATAAAGAGCTTTTTGCAACTTAAATATATGTGAGGGATGAGTTGAAGAAACAAACCCAGGTGGTTGTTCAATAAATACCTCTTCTTTTAGCTCACCGTTAAGAAAGTCACTCTTGACATCCATCTGAAAAACTTTAAACTTCATATAGGCTGTGTAGGCTAAGAAGATCCTTATTGCCTCTAGCCTTGCAACAGGAGCAAAGGTTTGGTCATAATCTATACCTTCCTCCTGTCTGTAGCCCTGAGCTACAAGCCTAGCTTTATTCCTTACAATGATTCCATTTGCATCCAACTTGTTTCTATACACCCACTTGGTGCCTATGATCAGTTGGCCTTTAGGTCTTGGAACCAAAGTCCATACTTTACATCTCTCAAACTGATTGAGTTCCTCTTGCATAGCAATGATCCAGTGGGGATCTAGCTCAGCATCTTTAATGGTGAGGGGCTCAATCTGTGAGAGGAAATAAGCATGCATCACATCCTGTCTTAACTGATGTCTTGTTTGAACACCAGCTGATATGTCTCCTATCACTTGAGATGTAGGATGATCTCTAAGTGTGACAACATCAGCAGGTGGGATGTGATCTTCAACAATAGTTGGGATTAATTCCTCAGGAGGAATTTGATCTACTATTGGTGGTACAACAACAATTTCTGCAATGTATTCATCACTGTCTGATTCAGTGATATGAAGAGTTGAAAGATGGAGGATCTCTTGAGTGACATCTTTGGTAAATTCTGGTACCTTTAATGAACTTGAGGAAGGGGAAGTTTCCTTCTCCTTGTAAAATATTTGAGATTCATCAAAGGACACATGAACAGACTCTTCAATTTTAGAAGAAGATTTATTAAATACCCTATAAGCTTTGCTTACTTAGGAATATCCAAGAAAAATTCCCATTGAAGCTTTTGCTTCAAATTTTCTAAGGTATTCTTTATTATTATTATGAATATAAACTACACAGCCAAAAACTCTAAAATAATTTATTTTAGATTTCTTTCCTTTAAGCAACTCATAAGGAATTTTACACTTAAGCTTGTGTATCAGACTTCTATTCAAGACATAATTGGCTGTACTAACAGCTTCTGCCCAATAGGAAAGAGGCATATTAGCATCTGCCAACAATGTGCTAGCAGCTTCAATTAGGGTTCTGTTCTTCCTTTCCACTACCCCATTTTGTTGGGGAGTTCTAGGAGCTGAGAAGCTATGTTTGATACCTTCTCTCTCACAGAATTCTTGCATGAGAAGAGAGTCAAACTCAGTACCATGATCACTTCTGATCAGGGCCACATGAGTAGAGTACTCAGTCTGCACACATAATAGAAAGTCTGTAAGGGCTTTGAAGTTATCAGCCTTAGTTCTCAAAAAGAACACCCAAGTGAACCTAGAGAAGTCATCTACAATGACTAGGGTGTAATACTTCCCTCCTAAACTCTGTACATTTATTGGGCCAAATAGGTCCAAATGTAATAAATACAGGATTTTAGGAGAATCACTTTTATTTACTGATTTAAATGAATTCTTGGTTTGCTTGCCTAATTGACAAGCCTTGCAAAGGCTCTCCTTCTTGTAGGGGCAAGAAGGTAAACCTCTAACAAGGTTGTGTTTAGATAACCTAGATATATTCTTGAGGTTAACATGGCTAAGCCTTTTATGCCATAAAGTATAGTTATTGGTTACTTCATTAAATAAGCAGATTTGAGAGTGAGTTGAGTTAAAATCTACTAAATAAATGTTACCTTGTCTAATACCTACTAACAAAACATTATTATTTAAAGTAATATTACAAAGGGAGTTAGAAAATGATACCTGGTATCCAGCATCACATAACTGACTTACTGTAATTAGATTATGCTTCAGTCCAGTTACATAAGCAACTCTCTTGAATGTTACAGCTCCAATTATCATCCTGCCATAGCCTTCAGTTTGACCACAGCTTGAATCTCCAAAGATCACCTTTGGGCCAAGCTTTGCCTTGAACCTTGACAGATGTTCTTTATTTCCTGTCATATGTTTGGAGCAACCACTATCCAAATACCACTTATTTTGAGTGATAGAATTGGTCTTCACCTGCAAATAAATCAATTAAACATTGTGGACCCAGGTAACCTTGGGTCCCTTGTTTTTCACATAAGAAAAACTGGAAATAAATGAATAAGCAGGTTGAGGGTGATAACCTAACGGGTAAGATCTCCTAGGTGGGATTCTCCATGCAGATGATGGGTCAATGAACCTAGGGTTTCTATTTTCATTCTGGTTTCTAAAGTTCTGGGTGTAGTTTTGAAAATATTGTTGAAAACGTCGATCGGCGTTCGACGATTGGTACCCAGATCGTCGATCTCCGTTCGACCACTGGGCCTGCCATCGTCGAGCAGCGTTCGACGCTCTTTGTAATTCCTTAAATTTTTGTTTTCTTTTCTCTCTTTTAGCTTTATTTAAAGCTCTATTAACTTGATTAACTTGCTCAGTGTTCTTTATTCCACTAGATGAAATAAAATTCACTGGAGTTGAAAGTTGATTTTTAAGAATGATTGGGGGTTCACTAGAAGATGCTCCTAAGCCTAATTTGTTATTGCCTAACCTAGTGTTAGACATGCTGGTTATTTCAAGCAACTTAAGGCTTCTACCATTCAGAGATTCTTCTAACCTTTTGGATTTAGCTAATTCATTCTTAAGGAATTTTATTTCTTCACTAGCATTAGTGAGTTCTGCTGTTAACCTAATTTTTTCATTAGAAATTAATTCCGATTCAGCTAGTTTAATTCTAAGCTCTTTTATTTCTTTTCAGAACTAATTAAATCTAAACATAAAGATTTAAAATCAGATTTAAATTCAGCAGATGTAAAGTCATAAGAAGACAATAGCTCATCTTCAGTTGGCATTTCTTCATCAGAATCTGAATTCTCTGCAGCTGAGTGATTGCTGTAGGCATCAATTGCCATCAGGCAAACTTCCTTTGCCTTATTTTCTTCCTCATCCTCACTGGAGCTTGAGGAGGAAGATTCCTCATCAGAATCGCTCCAGGTTTCAGCAACAAAGCCTCTCTCCTTCTTTTTGTTCTTGTAGGAGGATGGCTTGGAATGCTTCCTGTGCTGATCCTTGTCTTTCCTTTTATCTTTATTCTTTTCCTCTGGACAATCTGGAAGAATATGTCCAGGCTTCCTGCAACCATAACAGATTATTTCTTTAGTAGGAGTGCGATCGTACCTTGGTTTTTCTTCATATTTTGAAGACTTCTTTCTGAAGTCTTTCCTTCCCATCTTGAGAAACCTTTTGGCAAATAATGCCATCAGTTCCTCATTGGACTGGCTGCCTTCAGAAGTGTCAGCAGCTTTGAGAGCAAGGGTTTGCTCTTTTCTTGTAGGAGTTGGGGTCTTTGCTTCAGCTTCAGCTTCCCTAGACTTCAGCACTTGCTCAAAAGACTTGAGCTTGCCGAGAAGGGCTTCTGTTGAGATTTCTGTTGTGCTTCTGGCCTCCTTGATAGGCCAGATCCTCAGATCCCATGTGCTAGGGAAGCACATAAGAATCTTATCATTGACCTCTGTCAATGAAATATCCTTGTCAAGAGTCCTCAGCTCATTGATGATTGAGCTGAGCCTTGTGTACATAGCTTCAACTAATTCAGCATCAGTTTTCTTGAAATTCTCATACTGGGAGATGAGGTTGGACCTTCTGTCCTTCCTCTCATCAGATGAACCAGCTACAATCTGGTTCAGTGTATCCCACATTGCTTTTGTTGAGGAGCAGTCAGCAACCTTCTGGAATACTTCATCAGACATTGTCTGAGCCAGAATGTTCATTGCCTTAGCATCTACTATCTTTGCCTTTTTTGTATTCGTCATTATAGTCTGGAGGAGGCACTGCACTCATATCAGTTGATGATGAGGAAGTAGCTGCAGCAGGTGCTCTTGGTGGTCCTGTCAAAATAGAAGCAAAAATACTCTCATCAATAGAGTTCATATATAATTTAATCCTTGCCTTCCAGATGCTGAACTTGGCTAAGTTGTATGCTGGAGGTCTGGTGCTAGAGTAATCCTTGAACTGGGCCATGATAGTGAAAGTGAATATCTATAAACTTTGGTATCTATCAGGATCTTGTGACTTTGGTGTTAGCCTATTCAGTCAGACAACCTCCCTCTGATACCAATTGAAAGAAAAGGGGATAGATACTACTCTAGAGGGGGGGGTGAATAGAGTAATCAAAAATTGCACTAGCAAAGTTGACTATCTACTCAACTCCCTTGGAGTTGATTTGCGGAATGAAGGTTATAGATATTTGAGATGAAAACCCTAAAGCCTAACACAAGTGATGTGCACAAAAGGCAGCCAACTGTAATTACAGTTAAGGCTTGGAATCCTAAACAGCAACTAGCAATCCTAGTTAAATTCTAATCACAGCCACAATGCAAGTAATTAATTAAAGCAATCCAGACGACATAAGGAATTTATAGTGGTTCCCCAAACAACTTGGGTACGTCCACTCTTGTACCAACAAGGTAGGAATCCACTCAGGTTTTTGATCAGGTGCCCTGCCACCAACAAGATCTGCTTCAGGTAGATCCAGAAACCCTTTAGACTTTTGATCAGGTGTCTAAAAACCAACACAGGTTTTTGATCAGGTGCCCTGTCACCAAGGGATACTTTTGAAGGGAGTAATAACCCTGTACAGGAGGGGGAAAGGAGGTTAAGGTGTCTTCTCTATTTTACAATAGATTAGAGAAGCAAAATAACTTGCACTGAGCTAGAAAGCTCTAAATGAATCAAGGCTCCCCCTGGCTAAAAGAACGTCTAGGTGAAGTCTTGCTTCAGTGCAGAAACACTTCAGAAAATACTGAAGGAAAAAGCTACAAGAAGATAAATAATATGAAATAAAATTTCTTCTTCAAGCAGCTATCTTCTTCTTCTTCTTCAAAAAGCTTTGAGTGTAAATCTTCCTGGAGGCAGGAGAACTCAGGTTGAAGAAGAGTGAAGAACTAAAACTTCTTCTCAATTAGATGTGAATGAGCTGAGAGCAGTTGGAAACTGTAAGTTCTTAAGCTTGAGAGCTGCTGATAGCTTTTTGTATCTCTGAGAGCTAGTTTATTTCTTTCTTCAAAGAAGTCTTTATATAGCAGCAGCAGCAACGGCTCTTACTTGACTTTGAATCTTGTCTTCTACTGAACTTTGCAAGCTGGGCTGCAAAAAGCATAAAGCAAAACAAAAATACTGCAGACAGATATCCTATAAGAGGATAAAGCTTTCTAAGAAGCTGCAAATAATTCTGATGAAATAATACAAGAGAAAGTCACATCAGAAGAGACTCTTTACAAACAAGGAAGACTTTTTGAGTCTAACGGCTATAAAGGATACCCTGGCAGATAAAGCAGAAATCATATCTCAGCTAATAAGACACACGACTTTGTCAGAAAAAGATTAGCTCATGCATAAGGAATGGATAAGATATTGCATCGAAATATTATCATAATTTATTCAAATAATCTTTTATAAAAAGTGCCAAAATAAATATGAAATTAATCACATCATAGAAGACGACAAAACTATTTAAAACAAACAGCAAAACGTCAAACGACCCTCGGAGATCGTCGACCGAAGTACGGAGATCGTCGACCTATCAGACAGATAGTCGAACGATCCAGATAGTCGAACTATCAAAGAAGATAGTCAAACTACCTCAGCAGATAGTCGACCTATCAGAACAGATAGTCGAGCTATCAGATAGTCGATCTATCAGGACAGATAGTCGAACTACCAAACAAAACAGATAGTCGACCTATCAAACAGATAGTCGACCTATCACAGAAAACAGATAGTCGACCTATCAACAGATAGTCGACCTATCAACGCAAAACAGATAGTCGACCTATCAACAGATAGTCGAACTATCAACACAGATAGAACGTAGACCAACTGATAGACGATCGTCGATCAGCCGATAGATGATAGTCGAGCGGCGTTCGACCATTGTCGAACAAAAAATTACTTAGCCATATTTTCATCTAGACAGGCAATTCTACACAACTAGAGAATCTATCATATCAACTAACCTTTGACCATAGATATTTCTTGGGTCAAGAGACAGAAAGAGAAGACTAAACTCAAATCAAAATCTAGGGTACCAACACTAGATTAGTGCTTTCTTTGCAATTTTTCATAGCTCTTGTAATTGCTTTTAGCTTAATGTTATGATAGCCTAGTTTTCATTTTCATGCACTTGTAATTTCCTTTCCTAAGTTGTAGCTCTCCTTTTTTCATTAATATAAAAGTGCTCTTTTCCTACTTGTGTTCTTGTTATGCTTTACTACTCATCCTCCCTCCTACGCTCCATTATGATTAACTAATCCTTCTTGTACTAGATCTTGATGATCCGAGGTTCGAGCGATTAAGTTTTGATGTTTTGATTTACCTTTTCTTTTTAGGTTTTAGGCCTTGAATTACTCTTGATTTTTCATAGGCTGGAGGTATATTATCGATATATACTCTCCACCATTGCTTTTATTCTGGGCTAGCCGAGAGGCCGATAGAATGAAGTGAGCATTCAAGAGTAAAGGGAGTTGTATGCACCCCTCGAGAGAGGCAGACGTCCAAATCTCCCGGATTGGAGTAAAATCCAATAGTGGGGTTCACCGCATAAAGAGAGCTTTAGGCCTCTGATTTAGACGAGAGTCGGTCGGACCTTCCTAAACTCAGTTGGGCACGACTTCGAGAGAAGCATGTTTAAGCTTTAGGAACCTCAACGGCTAGGGACCTTTACCCTATTAATCTTAGGTTTATTTTCTCATTTTATTAATCGTCTTTAGCCGAGGTGATTCTTGATCGAGTGCATTTCCGTTTCATAGTTTAAGCCCCTCGTTGTAATCACTTATTTTATGCTCTTTAATTAACTACAGTAGTTCTCTTTCTAGCATAGCTTTATTTCCTTTATTGCAATTAGTTTCTCTAAACCCTAGCTTTTTTCGTCGATAAAATAATAGTCTTCGTGTGAGTAAGTTTACTCGACAGTTCCCGGACTTCAATACGACACTTGTGTCCCCTAGCTACAGTTCGATAGGTATACTTGCCTCATTGGATTGCTAGTTCGGTTTCTTTTATTTTCTTCGAAGCTTTGCGATCATCAAGTTTGCAGCAGCAGTAGCTGCAGCCGAGGTGGGGTGCTAGGAGCCAAAAAATCGACTCGGTTAGTGGTAGCAAGGGTGGCAGTACAAAGGCTAGTGAAGAGTTTTCTATGGAGGAGACAATCTCCAAAGGGGCAGGGTCAATTCAACCCTCCAGGCTAGTGGCAGGGCCATAGGTATCGTATCCCCAGTCAACATAAGGCTATGGCGATAGCCCAGGGGAGGAGGAGAGGCCAATAGAGGAGAAGGCGGGAAGTCTGGGTGGAGTTGCCCTATTATGACTTCCACAAGGAAGAGGGCCATTCCACGGCCACGTGCCTGGAGTTCCTTGATATGAGGGGGAACAGGAAGCCACAACAGCAACAACCCTGCTAGGAGGTGCAGATTGAGGAGGTCCTGCCCAGGGGAGAGTAGGACAGGTGCGAAGACCGGACTGATGTCAGAGCCCGAGGAGTGATCGGGGGGGAGGTCGAGGCCTCTCGGAATGCGTACCTTCACACCATGTACTGTCGAAGTGTTTGCTCCATGTCCCAAACCCCAGCCCCGGATAAGAAGATCACCTTCTCAAGGAAAGATATGTCGGATCATGAGGATCCTTTCTATGATGCGTTGGTCATCTAGACGTCGGTTGAGAATTTAACTGTCTCCTAGATCCTCATCAACAATGGGAGCTTGGTTAATGTCATCTTCAAAAAAGAATTTGACATGATGAAGGTGGAGGCCCGGAGGGTATTGGCCTCGGATGGACCTCTGTTTGGGCTCACGGGAGAGAGGAAGAGGTGGAAGGATGAGTGGCACTCCATATCATCCTGGGTGGCAGTCCAAGAACTGCAGATTCGTTATCGTGGACGCACCCAATAGCTACAATGCCATTTTCAGACGTCCCCTCATCAGCGCCTTCTGCTGCGTACCCGCTCCTTCCATCAGTGCTTGATGTTCAACGTCGAGGGAATCCAGTTCAGGGTCCTAGGAGATCCCAAAGTGGTAAGGGAATGTTATGTAACTACGGTGAACTCAATCTCTTGGTAGGTTGGAGCCAAAAAATGGAGAGGAGAATGGAGGAGCTGTCCAGGAAAAGAGCTGGAGTAGAGGTAGAGAATATGGAAGTGGTGGAGGAGATCCGCACCCAGGTGGAGGTGGTGGAAAGATTTTTTGAGGAGCTGGCCGAGGTTATGGTCATGGAGGAAGCTGGGGAGGAGGTTCAGGTCCCAGGTGAGGGGACTTCCAGCGAGTGGGAGGAGCTATCCTGGCTGGAGGCTGCGGAAGAGGTCGTAGAGATGGAGGTTCTCATCCATGAGGGCCATGTTGAGAAGGTGCGCATTAGCGGGGGTTGATCCCGGAGGACAAGGGGAGGATTCTAGAATTCATCCAGAAGAACATCAACATCTTCGTAAGGAGCACGGCTGACATGTCGGGGACCGATGCAGATATTGCAATCCACCGTCTAAACCTGGATCCAGAGGCTCGCCCCATTCAGCAAAAGAAGAGGCCCACCGCAGACAAGTTAGCCGAGACCATAAGAGAGGAGGTGGCCAGGCTCCTCAAGGCCTGGTTCATATCCGAAATCCAATACACCAGATGGGTCTCTAATATTGTAATTGTAAAAAAGGAGACGGCCGGTGGAGGTTGTTGGTTGATTTCTCTTTGATAAATAAATCATGTCCTAAGGATTTTTACCCCTTGCCTCGGATCGACGCGCCTGTTGACTCAGCCGTCGATTTTTCTATGTTGAGTTTTTTGGATTCATTTTCATGTTATCAACAAATTAGGAGTCACCCACCCAATATCAGAGATGTCTCCTTCATCATCGGGGATTGGTGCTACTGTAACAAGATGATGCCCTTTGGTCTAAAGAACGTAGGGGCGACGTATCAAAAAATGATGGATCAAATCTTCTGGGAGCAAAAAGGGAGGAATCTACAGGTGAACGTAGATGATCTTATGATCAAGAGCCTGGAGGTGGATTCTCATCTCCAGGATCTAGAGGAGACCTTCGGCACCTTACAGAAGTATAAGATGAGGTTGAACCCCTTGAAGTGTGTCTTCGGGGCAAGCGGGGGGAAGTTCGTGGGTCGTCTTCTTACTCCCATGGGGGTGGATCCTAATCCTAACAAAGTCAAGGCAATCATGGAGTTGGGATCGCCGCGGAATGCCAAGGAGGTTCAGCATCTGACGGGAAAGTTGGCAGGACTTAGCAGGTTCCTCTCTCGGGTAGGAGAGAAGTGCTCTCCCTTCTTCAAGGGGTAGAGAGGGGACAGAAGTTCGAGTGGTCCCGGGAATACGAGGAGCCGTTCCAAGCCTTGAATAGGAAGTTGGCCCAGGCTCTACTCCTCCATGGGCCTAAGAAAGAGGAAGATTTGTTCATGTACCTTGGGGTTGGGATCGAGGTGCTAAGCTCTGTACTTATCCGAGAAGAGGGGAAGAAGCAGTTGTCTATGTACTACGTGAGTAGGGTCTTGAGGAAAGCAGAGCTCCGATACCCGATCTTTGAAAAGTTGGCTTTCACTCTGGTCATCTCGGCCCATAGGCTCCGACCCTATTTCTAGCACTCCATCCAGGTGGTAACTGACCATCCCCTCCGCAACATCTTTGAGGGGGTGGATCATTCAGGGAGGTTGGCAAAGTGGTCGGTGTAACTGAGTGAGTTCGACATATCCTTTGTTCCCCACCTCTCGATCAAGGCCCATGCGATGGCTGACTTTCTTGCTGATTATGTGGTCGAGGTGGCGGAGGAGGAACTCACTCGCCAAGTTCCTTAGAAGGTTATGGTTGATGGCATCTTGGGGAGGCATTCCTTGGGGGTAGGTGTCACAACCCGTATTTTCTCTAAATTTAAATGAATATCAGAGTAAGAGAAAACACGCATTGTGATGTCACGCCTTATACGGGATAACTGCAGACGTTCAGGCAAACTCCAATCCTAACATAATTTATGAAAATACCAAATTATAATGTGAAGAAAGCATATTTTAAGTTAAGTTTTGGATAGTCGTATCCCTCGGCTCAGTGTATCAACTAGTCCACAACTGAAAATATAGGTTTATGCTATAAATATTACCTTATTTACATTAATTGACATCCTAGATGAGTAAAAACTTCCATATAGGACAACTCAAGGTATACATGACTCTAGATTTAGTATAAGTATGAAAATAGCTTTTACATTCACCAAACATAATGATGTTAGTTTTGAAATATGGCATGTATGAGGTGATAGAAGTAATACTTTTATAATTTAAAATATCTAACATGCAACCTAGCATAAAACCTTACAAGAGAGCAAGTAAATACAGTAAGTCATACAAAAAAATACTTAGCTGCTAGCAAGTACTGAACATAATACAAAAATCTAGTGGGCGTTAACAACCTGACACGAACCCACTAAAAGATGTGTATGTCTGAACAAGATTAAAACAACACACTACCTCACAACCTGTGAGGAATAGAGACAACTGCATAGAACCAGCCAGAAACTAACCCTAGCCGCTCAACCGACTACTTATCCAAACCCGAGGAATTCAAAGAAAGAATACCTCAGCAAGAAAGAAAATGCAAGTAGAGATCAAAGATAAACAAATTAGCAATAAACCAAAGGAATAAAGGGTTACCAACCCTAATTCAAGAATAGTCAGAAAAGACTAACTTATGAGCTAAACATAATTTAAATTCGGAGAAAATGTGGGTTGTGATAGTAGAAGTGATCTTGGAGAGCCCCAAGGGAACAAGGATCAAGCAGACGGTGATCGTGCACATTCCCATCACTAACAATGAGTCCGAGTACGAAGCACTAATAGCAGGGTTGTGCCTGGCCAGGGAGCTGGGGGTGCATGATGTGGAGGTCATCATAGACTACATGGTGGTGGCCTCTCAGATCAATGAGGAGTTTGAGGCAAGGGAGCCTACTCTCCAACTATATTTGACAAATGTGAAGGGGGTCATCGTCATGTTCTATGCCATCTCCATCCGGCATGTGCCACAGGAGGAAAACGAGCGGGTCGACCAATTGGCCAAGAATGGACCCCAGGTTGGGGGAACTATCACTGACTTGTTCCACCTATCTAGCGAGGAGTGGGAGCTGATGTAGGTGGACTAGCACCCATCGTGGATGGTTCCTTTTGTAACTTTACTATCCACAGGGGAGTTCCCAGAGGGGGTGGATAAGAAGCGATTCAAGCATAAGTCAACATACTACCTCATGCATGACAGGCAGTTATATCGGAAGACCCTCTCGGGGTTGTTGTCACATTGCATGGCCGAGTGGGAAGTCTAGAGGATCTTGGAAGAAGTCCATTTTGGAGAGTGCAGGATTCACTCGGGGAGCAAGACCTTGTAAGGAAGGATAGTCAAGCAAGGGTACTTCTGGCCGACCCTAGGCCAGGATGCCGCCGAATTCACAAAGAAGTTCTACAAGTGCCAGTTGTTCGCCCCTCTCCATCTACTGCCGGCTCAGCGGCTCAGAAGCATCACGGCATGCTGGCCCTTTTCCATCTAGGGAATGGACCTGGTCGGACCCTTCCCTTAGGCTAGTGGGCAAAGGTGGTTCTTGCTAGTCATGATCGATTATTTTTATAAGTGGTTGGAGGTTAGGGCGTTGGCCAAAGTGACATCCTTGGTGATCAGGAACTTTTTATGGGGAGAGATCATATGCTGGTATGGACTTCCCCAGGCCATTGTCAAGGATAATGGACCATAGTTTGCCAGCATTGAGTTCATCAGTATCTACGGGCAACTTGGGATTGATCTCAAGTTCGCATCGGTCCATCATCCCAGGAGCAATAGGCAGGTGGAGGTGGTGAACAAGATCATTGTGAACCTCCTAAATAAGAAGGTGGAGAACTTTAAGGGGAGCTGGGTAGAATAACTTCCTTCAGTCCTTTGGGCCCTGAGGACCACCCCAAACAAAGCCATGGGGGAGACCCCCTTCAATCTCTCACATGGCTGCGAAGCAGTGCTCCCCATAGAGTTTGAGGTTCGGACACCTCGGGTAGTTGAAGCAAAGGAGGGCAGAGAAGAGTGGCAGCCCGAGAACAAGGATGAGCTTCGGCTCTCTCCCTTGATATGGTGGAGGAGCTGCGCGACTTGTCAGCTATCCTGTAAGAAGACGTCAAGCGACGAATGGCCAAGTATTTTGACAAGCATGTCAGAATCAAGCAATTTGCAAAAGGGGACTTGGTCCTGAAGAAGGTTGAGATGTTCGGGATGTCGGCATCCGTCGGCAAGCTGAACCCCAACTGGGAAGGTCTCTATGTAATTCGAGAGGCCTTGAAGTTAGGAGGATATCACCTCCAAGATGTAGAGGGGGGACCCCTCAGTCATGCCTAGAGCGACGATGTCCTAAAATGATTCTACCTATAAAAGTAATGAGATAGCTTTTTCACATTCATATTATTTGCTAATGATTCATTTGATTGGCAGGAACATCATGATACTTTGTTGAATAAAATAGTATGGTTGATGTTCAACACCCTTCGTCGGGCTCTCACCTAATTGATTCAGCCAGTGGTAGCACCCAGTGGTAGGCCAAGGGAAAATACGGTTGATGCTGAACACCCACCATCAGGCTCTCACCGAGCTGATTGGGCCGGTGGTAGCGCCCGATGGTTGGCCAAGGGAAAGTTCGGTTAATGCTCAACACCCACCGTCAGGCTCTCACCTAGTTGATTGGGCCAGTGGTAGCACCCCGTGGTTGGCTAAAGGAAAGTCTGGTTGATTCTCAACACCCGCCGTCAGGCTCTCTCCTAGCTGATTGGGTCGGTGGTAGCGCCTGGTGGTTTGCCAAGGGAAAGTCTGGTTGATGCTCAACACCCGCTGTCAGGCTCTCACCTAGCTGATTGGGTCGGTGGTATCGCCCGGTGGTTGGCTAAAGGAAAGTCTAGTTGATGCTCAACACATGCTGTCAGGCTCTCACCTAGCTGATTGGGTCGGTGGTAGCGCTCGGGGTTTGGCCAAGGAAAAGTCTAGTTGATGCTCAACACCTGCTGTTAGGCTCTCACCTAGCTGATTTGGTCGGTGGTAGCGCTCGGTGTTTGGCCAAGGGAAAGTCTAGTTGATGCTCAACACCCTCCGCCAGGCTCTCACCTAGCTGATTTGGCAGGTGGTAGCACCCGATGGTTTGCTAAGGGAAAGTCTGATTGATGCTCAACACCCGCCGTCTGGCTTTCACCTAGCTGATTAGTTCTATGGTAGCTCCCGGGTGTTGGCCAAGGGAAATTCTAGTTGATGCTCAACACCCGCCGTTAGGCTCTCTCCTAGCTGATTGGGCCGGTGGTAGCGCCCGGTGGTTGTCCAAGGGAAAGTTCAGTTGATGCTCAACACCTGCCGTCAGGCTCTCACCTAGCTGATTGGATTGGTGGTAGCGCTTGGTGGTTGCTCTGGAGATAAGTCCCGAGCTGGTCAAGATGTTAGGCTTTGATCTAGCTGGCAAGGCAGGGGTCCTCGGTAGACATTGTTCTTGCTCTAGAGCTAAGTCCCGAGCTGCTCCCACTGTTAGGCTTTCACCTAGCTAGCAGGGCAGGGGTCCTCGGTGGATGTTGTTATTGCTTTTGAGCTAAGTCCTGAGCTGCTCCCGCTGTCTGGCTTTCACCTAGCAGGCAGGGCAGGGGTCCTCAGTGGATGTTGTTCTGGCTCTAGAGCCAAGTCCCAAGCATCCCCCGTTGTCGGTCTTTCACTTAGCTGACAAAGAAGGGGTCTTCGGTGGATGAAGTTGTTGCTCTAGAACCAAGCCCTGGGCTGCTCTTGCCAGTCAACATAAGGCATCTCAAGTTGAACTTGGGGAAAATTCCTGGGGGAAAGCTCATGAGGGAAACTAGGGGTTGTACCCAACAATCCCCAAGCAAGACCAGAAGTAGCGAGCCGAGTGTAACACCCTTATCCATCACATAGCATATAGTAGTAGGTCCGGCCGGGGCCCGACACCATATACCACGGACAGACAGAAGGGTTACTCATTGAAACCATTCTTCCAATCGTAACGTCTTACATAGAGCATCTAGCGGAAGCAATTTATTAATTTGCAAAATAAGAACCCAGTCACAAGCATAAATGTCCACTATCAAACCCAAACAGGAATGAATTACAAAGTACCAAAAGTACCGGTCTTATGGCCTTACAAGTGTTCACTAAATTTAAAATAGTGTCTTCCATACTTTGACTCGCAGGCCAGTCACACATGAGTTAAACAAGTAAACAAAACAAGGCCTTCAAGGGACGGCTCAGCAACAAGGGCTTTGGCCCGGTATTTGCCACTCGGCTCCGCAGCACCTGCAGGCACAATTCACCGCAACGGTGGAAAACAAAAGTAACGGTCAGCTAAAGATGACCAAATTATAACGATCCCGCCCACAAACTCGGGGCGGCGATGCTCCTTCCCTGCACTTAATATCATATTAAGAATTATAGTGAATAATCACAACACCACAAGTGCAGGAACACACAAACACACACCCCGTGCTCTCAGGGCCCTTACACGGTGAACCCGGTCAAAACCACGGTCTTACCACCGCCCCTTGGACGGCAATACTCGTGAGCATTTTTGTATTTTCGGACTAAGCCTAAGACCCTCCATCTATGCCAACGGTAAGTGCCATGTACTTTAGGTCTCTTTAACCGAACGACACAGAGAGGGTACGGTTCCGCCTAATGCGTTGCTCACACCGCAATGTCAATTTAAGCCATATGTGCGGGTCAAGCTTCCCTGAGTCCCAAAACGATCAAACATGCACATAACCCATTTATGTTCAAGGTTATCTCCCAGGACACCAAGTTGGCAGAAATGTATTTTCGCCCAGTTTTACGGGTGCGCCTTGGAGTTAATCCTCAAGACTCCCTGTTGTTGTAACATCCCATTTCCGACTAGACCCCTAGGAGAGGTTTTGTCATGACCAAGTCATGACAAAACCCTAGGAAGCCCAAGAAGGTCAAGTGACCTAGGCTCAAGGTGAAAATCACCTTGGTCTGCAAATAGTAGGGCAGAAATTTACTTAAAACAGGATTTGGGCTTGGGCGTTAAGTGCGTCGAGTGCACTCAATGCCATAAGCTGAACGGCGTTGAGTGCACTGACTGCACTCAACGCCATTTTGTGAAGACTGGATGGCGTTGAGTGAGGAGAACCCACTCAACGCCGTAGCCAGGATGGTGTTGAGTCAGCAGAGCTCACTCAACGCCGTAGCCAGGATGGCGTTTAGTTGGCAGAGCTCACTCAATGTCGTAGCCAAGATGGCATTGAGTGGGCAGATCTCACTCAACTCCATATCAAGGATGGAGTTGAGTGGACAGAGCTCACTCAATGCCGTAACCTGGAGGGCATTGAGTGAGCAGAGCTCACTCAACGCCGCAGCCTGGATAGTGTTGAGTGAGCAGAGCTCACTAGACGCCGCAGCCTGGATGGCATTGAGTGAGGAGAGCTAACTCAACGCCGCAGCCTAGATGGCGTTGAGTGAGCAGAGCTCACTCAACGCCATTTTACTTAGTTTTTTTTTTCTTCTGGCGGTTCTAGCTTGGCTGATGGTTCAGTTTAACCTGGCCGTTCCAGGAAGTGGGCCAGAATGCGTTATTGGGCCGTTTCTCTTATTAAGACTCAGTTAAGTTTTATTTTTAAATGTTGACTGGTGAATGCCACGTGGTGTCGGTTTTGAAAACAAAGAGTTAATAGCCTCAACCATGGCCGAAAATCGGCGTTCACGGCAAATAATGGCACTTGATGTCGTGGCCCTTCCCCTCCTCTTTAATGGATGGATTCAACTCCTCTAGGGAAGAGGAGGAGTTTCCAGCCGTTACATGGCTAGATTGAGCCAGGTTCACCCTACCTCCTCCATGGCCGAGCCAAGCTTTCAATGGCATTAATGGCCATTGAAGTTTCGGCCTCTCTCCTTCCCCATTTTATTGATTTAAAAGATTCCCCAGACCTCAAGCTGTCGTTTCCACACCTTGCCTGAAGGAGACGAGAGATTGCAGTGTGTTGTTGCAGAGCGCCGGCGACACCTACACCGCTAATGGCTTTCCGTCGA
This sequence comes from Platanthera zijinensis, assembly GCA_039513925.1. NCBI lineage: Eukaryota > Viridiplantae > Streptophyta > Magnoliopsida > Asparagales > Orchidaceae > Platanthera > Platanthera zijinensis. The sequence goes on from CM077094.1 coordinate 41,514,758, forward strand.
TCTGCACGCCTCCAACCCGCGAATAAGGTCCTCCCCTCCTCTCTCTCTACGGGTAGATCTTAGCTTCTTAGGATTAAGAATCAGGCTCAATTGAGCCCGATCAGGAAGAGCTTCTCTTCCTAGTCGTTCCCGCAAAAAAAAATATATAGCTTTCGGGTTCGCCGGAAAACACCTCTCTGGCGGCCGCGTCGCCGCCCGGCGATGGCCACCACCTCAACGGGGGTGGTGGTGGCGGTGGCCGGCCAGGGAGGAGGCTGGATGGCCGGCGGCAATACCTGGAATAAGCTCCAGGTTTGGCCAATCATGGCCCTAGACTGGAGGAAGAAGATGACCCAGCACTGTTGGATTTGCTTCAAGATCTGTGTTGGTTATTTAATCTCTTTCTTTTAAATAAATTTTCTGTACTAAAATAACAGTCACTTTAGAAAATTAATGAAAAATACTTAGAGGCTCTATATGAGAAAATAATCAACATATAATTTGTAGCCCTATTGGTCTAATTTATTTTAAAATTAATTTGGGTCAATTTGGTCAACTGGTTTGACCAGGGCGCCTCTTTAGGTGGGATCTATATCTAGAGTAAGGTAGAGACTAAAAGGTGTACCCACTCTTCATCCCTTGACCAAATGACCTGAAATTTGGTCAGTGGGTTACCCTTAGCTATACCTACAACCTATCCAAAATTGGGAATTTTTGGATATGATTTGTCTAAAGTTTTGTAAACATTTAATAATCATATGGTAAATTAATTAGGTGGCCTAATGACTTCCAAACCCTCCCAAATTTTGGTGATTGGTCCCTGGGTTCATCATAAGGCTCTGTATAATTTTTCATCTCATTTGGAGATGTTTTAGATTGGAAATGAACAAACCTAAGCTTTGCCCTATTAAGGGGTTTTAGGTCAAGAGTGCACTTTGTGATTTGAGTGGTCAATTCACCTCAACAGAGGCTGAGATTTTTACCACTGACTTGGCATGATTCCTAGCACCCTCTTATGGATTTTGAGGTGGATTGGGGTAGAATTGCCCTGGGACCCAAGGCCAAACCCAAAGGAAGGTTCTTGGTGGTTTGTGAAGGGCAAGTGGTCAAATGACCTTGATATGGTTTGAAACTTGGTAAAGAGAATTCTAGGGTAGGTAGAATCCTGTGGAAGAAATCAAAAATAGATTCTAAGGTGAATAGGTCCCTCAAAACCCTAACCCTAGTTTAGGGCACAAACCTTGTAGTGATAGAAAATGTCACTAAAACTCACTGAACAGTGATGATATTTGGGTAGAGTAGTGCTTAAAGTTAGTACAAGCTCTCGAGATTTTGTTATGAATTTAGGATTATTATTTTGGATACTTCATTAATAATTTAGTAATTTGTATTATTTACTAAAGAATTTATTATGAAGTAACTACTTGATGAAAATTGATGAACTTTAGCCAGAGGCCCTTTTTTATGTTTTAAAGCTATGTGAATTTTTATGGGATTTTTGGAAGATTATTTCTAAGGGTTGCTTCATTAAGTATTGTTTTTCATGAAAACTTAATTAAATTTATTTTGGTGTCTAGCAAGCCTGTAAAATTATGATTTTTGCACAATTACCCTTTCTGTACCATATTAAGATTTTGTAATTTTTATATAATTTTATGATGAATAATTCTTATACTTCCTTCTTTACATATGGTTAATAAAATTATATTGGATAAATTAATTAGAGGCTAAATCAATTCTGTAAAATCATGGAAATTAATATTTATTGATATCTCTCTGTTATTTAGTGATCATAATTTTTGGGTGGCCATTACTTGAGAAAATCATGTTGTTCATGTTTAAAATTACCAATGGCCAATCTTTTGGAAAAATTAAATAAATATCAGATTAATTAGGAAAATTATAATTTTCTGAATTTAGGCTAATTATGTCATGATAGACCTCCAGTAAATTTTATAGGAGATTCGGAAGACAATTTGGAGTACCTCCCTTTGTATACCTTATATAGCTTAGGATGGTCTGCGTTTAGTAAAAATTGCTGAAGTCATATTAAGCTGCAGGATGAACTTAGAGGATTTGGATATTTGGATAATGGTTTGGAAATATAAATGAATGCATCCTCAGTATCCATGATGAGGATAGGTTGGTAGGTTATCTAGTCATAAGAGATGCTCGGGACAGACGAAAGATCGTCCACCCCGGTAGGAGAGGAAGAGTCTTAATACACTAGGGTTAGATCTAAAGTAATTTGAAAAGGATCGGGTAATGGGTAATAACCAATAAAAGTAAGTGCCTTGCAAAAGGGAGCTTTGGGCTTCAGCCCATCGTAGTTCCTAGTGCCCTTTGAGAGCCCTTCACGGGGTATGCCGGGGGCAGTCCTGGGCTAATGTAAACCATAGGAATAATAAACTAAAAGAGCAACTAGTATAACTAGGGTTACACATTCACACACCTCGGTAATTAGGGAGGTAGAATAGGTTGGTTTAATTGTCATTCAGACGGTAGCTTTTGAAGGTAGATGCACGGACGGGACAGTCCGGGGAGCCAAGGGCTCGAGGGTTTGGATAAAGAATAAGGTGGTGGGTCTTCGGTATTTGACTGTCATTCACACCGACGTCGATACGTTGACTCGGCGGTGTGGGACACTTAGCCAAAGAAAGTCTGGTGGATACAGCCAGAACTAGTACGCGTATACTCTAGGTTGTGTTCTTCTAGGGGCATACGGAAGGGCTAGGCCCAGTAGTGTGGATACCCTCCTAGGAGTGGGGGGCCCGACCCACTGTTTCCATTTACCACTACGGAGTTTCTTGGGAGTGAAGCTAGCTGCCCGAACAGGGGGAACTAAAGTTCTATGCGCATAGAGTCGTGTGCGTGAGTTGCACTTGCATGAATCATGGCATAGCATATCACTATACTCATATTTGCATACAACCGTCACCCCAACGTATAAATCGGTATGGGACTATTTATATGATGGGAGACATGCAGAAGACCCCTTAACTTATATGTTTATATGGACATTCATATAAGTTAAGATTACTTACTTACTTATTCTCTATTTGTCTCCTTATATATATACTGGCAATTACATGTTTACTTTACTGTTTATTGTCGTAGAACTGCTAGATGTACTTTATTTTACTTAGCTGTTTATACACCATGAATAACTGATAGACTAGTTTTCACTGTCATCCGCTTGCTTATTCTCCACTTTTGTAGCTTCCCTATCCTCCTCTCCGCTCGGTGCTTAGGAGACGTGGTGGGAGGGTTAGGGGATGATAGGGCTTAGTCTTTTTGTCTAATGGTTTTCGAACCACAACATTACAGGAGATCCGGATGGGAGACAGGGACCAGCTGCCCGAGGACCAGCACCAGCGGAGTACGGTGCGCATGGAGATGTGCCAGTCTTGTTTTGGAGCACCTGTGACCAGCTTCGTGAGTGATTAGTCTTTCTTATGGCTTCCGCGATGAGTGATTTGTAATGAGGACTCTGATGTACCGGGCTTGAGCCCGTTTATATATTTCGTCTGTACTATTCTTTTGCAGTACTCTACTTTATATATATTGATGGACTTGCTGTGATTTTTATTCATATATGATTATGTGGACATGTTATATTTAGTTCTCTCTCTTTTGTGATCGAAAAAGGCCGGCAAAATTGGCATTTTGTAGTGGCGGCCTTCCCGAGTGTCAGTGCCACCGCAAAGCGGCAATTCTGGGCATAAGACCCCGGTGGTTGAAAAAGAAAAGAAAAAGGGGGGTCTTACAGTTGCAATCTACCGCGTAGAAAAACCAAAAACAACCAGAGGCACAGAGTCTTCTCCGGCTAATCATGCATAAGGAAACATCACCGATCCAGACCAACTTGTCCGGGTAGGCTTCACACACTATGCCTATGTCCGTTTCTCGGCTTCGGACTCTACATGCAAATAAGGGGGACTATTCACATCTACACCAAGGAACACCGCACACTCACGGGAGCGGGTTTACTTATGCAAAAGAAGAAGAGCTTCACATGCCCATGAAGATAATCGTTACCCTAGCATTCCTCTTAGACGCCATGGAAATCTATACGGATGAAAAGCACCGTATCAGCCTCGCCTTCGCAGATATGGACTCGGATCGAGAATCGGAGCTCCGAAGCTCCACCGGCGGCCGGATCTCATTTCTTTCTTCTTCCTTGCTCTCCCCTCTCTCTAGAACTTTAGAAAGAGAAAACCCAAATAGAATGAGGGTTTCTAAGCCCTATTCCCTGGTATATCCCAGCAAGAATAGCCGTGAGCCATTGGATCCCAAAATAAGGAAACGGACGGCCACGATTCGCACTTAAAATCAAAAACCTGTGCCGAACACCGCTTGCGACACGCCCATATCCATGGCCGTGTGCCTCTATCAATGCCGAAACCGTCACGTCCCGAAAAGAACACGGGGTCTCGACATGCCCGTGTTAAGCTTGACACGCCCGTGTCATCCAGTACACGCCCGTGTAGCTTGGTGTGTTCTTCCATCAACACAGGTCCAGCACCAACCCGAGGAAAACACGGGTATTCGACATGCCCATGTCGAATTTGACACGCCCGTGTCAGACCTGAACACGCCTGGGCTCAAGCCTTGTCTCTCCCCTGACACAACTCGACTAAAAACTCGAGTAGGACACGGCCTGGGACACGCCCGTATCTCAGGCCGTATTCACTTTTCGACGATCGTTGACTACAATTTCGTTGACCACACGGCCATCATCGAACCCGAGAACAACACCACCCTGGAATACGCCTGTGTCCCAGGCTGTGTGACCTCTACAAAGTCCCAGACTTTGCTCAAAACGCAACCCTTCCCTCTTTTGAGTTTTGGGGCGTTACAACTCTCTCCCTCTTAAAAGAATTTCGTCCACGAAATTACCGAAAGGAAAAGATACACAAAACCAAAAGCGGTACCTGAGTGGAATAACTATGGGTACTCCTCGAGAATGGTATTCTCCCGCTCCCATGAGATCTCCTCCCGACCGTAATTGTCCCAATGGACCTTGACCATCCTGATCTCCTTCTTACGAATTAGCTTGACTTCAGAGTCCTCAATACGAATGGGCTTAACCCTTGTCGTCAACCCTTCATCCACCAATATTTGATGAACCGCGATCACCTACGAAGACTCTTGCACTGCCTTCAGCAACTCTGATATGTGCAATAGTCGTGTAGACCACTCAACTCCACCGATAGCTTTAGACGATAAGCCGCTTCACCAATCCGCTCCAGGACCTCAAATGGTCCAAGGTACCTCGAGCTCAGCTTCTTCAAGTGTCATACCCGTGAAATACCCTTAAACGACTTTTTCTTCGAATATACCCAGTCGCCAACAGCGAACTCCACGTTCTGATGCTTGGCATTATAGTATTTGGCATGTCTATCCTGAGCGATCAACAAATGCTCTCGAATGGTTCGTACCAATGAAGTGGAGCTTTCCACCTCTTGCTTTTTGTACAACCTCGCCTCACCCATTTCTAACCACGACAATGGTGTGCGACATTTTCTACCATATAGGGCCTCGAAGGGCGCCATTTGTATGCTCGCTTGAAAGCTGTTGTTGTACGCAAACTCCACCAAATACAGATGATCTTCCCACTGCTTCCCGAAATCCAGGACGCACATGCAAAGAATGTCTTCCCTCATCCTGTTGACACTCTCGGTCTTACTATCCTTCTGTGGACGAAAGGCTTTGCTGAACCTTAACTTGGTTCCCAACATTTGCTGCACCAACCTCCAGTCATTGGACGTAAACCGCCCATCTCTATCACTCGCGATGCTGCGGGGCACACCGTGCAGTCTAACAATGTTATCTATATAAAGCTTTGATAGTTTCTCCACCGAATCATCCTTCCTATTCGGAATGAAATGCGACACCTTTGTCAACCGATCTACGATCACCCAGATGGCGTCGTTTCCCTTCTGCGACCTTTGCAATCTATGCATAAAGTCCATTGAGATATCGTCGAACTTCCACTCCGGAATAGGCAAAGACTTCAAGAAACCCCCTAGCTTCTGGCACTCTGCCTTTACTAAGGCACAAGTCTGACACTTTGCTACATATAGTTCCACATACTTCTTGAGTCCTGGCCACCAGAACAACTTCTTCAAATCTCGGTACATCTTCGTGCTTCCTGGGTGAATCAAGTACTTGGTAAAATGAGCCTCGTACATCAACTCCACCCATAAATTACCCACGTTTGGGACGCACAAACGACTGTCCGTCCTTAGCAGTCCATCTACAACCGTAAATTGGGAATTTGACCCATCCGAAACCTCCTCCATGATTTGCTTCATACTGTTATCCAAAGCCATAGTCTGCTGAATCTGATCAGCCAGGTCATACTGAACTTCTGTCCAGTTCAATAGCGCTTCGGCGCTAGTCTGCTTGTCAACACAAGAGATATATAATGCCTCCAACTCCCAAATTAACTGCTCGTCATGAAACGACAACTAGTTGGCTTATGCGGGAGCCCTACGACTCAACGCATCCGCAACTGCATTGCCTTTCCCGGGCACATAATGAATTTAGAATGTATAGTCCCCCAGGAACTCCATCCATCTCTGCTGCCTCATATTCAGATCATTTTGATCCAACAGGTATTTCAGGCTCTTGTGGTCGGTATAGATATCGACTTTATGCCGTACAAATAATGCCTCCATAGCTACAGAGCAAAAATCACGGACGATAACTCCAAGTCGTGGACCAGATAATTTCTCTCATCCACTTTCAACTAATGCGAGCCATAAGCTATAACACTTCCATGCTGCAACAGCACGCAGCCCAAACCACTGCCCGAAGTATCGCTGTAGATTTCAATGCCTTCGGTCCCACTCGGCAAACTTAGCGCCGGCGTCGTGGTCAACCGACCCTTCAACTCTTCAAAAGCTTGCGCGCACTCCGGCGTCCAAATAAACTTCTGAGCTTTCATTGTCAAAGTCGTGAGAGGTAACGCTATCCGCGAGAAGTTCTCTACGAAGCGCCTTTAATAGCCGGCAAGCCCCAAAAAACACCGGACTTCTGCTACCGAAGACAACACAAGCCACTCCCGTATTGTAACTATCTTCGTAAAATCCACCGCAATCCCTTCTCTACTGACTATGTGACCAAGGAACGCTACTGAGGGCAACCAAAACGAGCATTTGGAGAACTTTGCGTATAGTTTGTTCCTCCTCAGCGTCTCCAAAACCAAATGCAAATGCTTGAAGTAATCCTCTTCGCACTGCGAGTACACAAATATGTCGTCGATAAAGACGATCACAAAGTTGTCTAAGTACTCCCTGAACATTCTGTTCATCAGATCCATGAACACTGATGGCACATTAGTCAGCCCGAACGACATGACCGTAAACTCGAAATGTCTATATCGTGTGTTGAACGCTATCTTTGGGATATCACTTTCCCTTATTCTCAGCTGATAATAACCGGACTAGAGATCCAATTTTGAGTACACCGACAACCCGACTAACTGATCAAACAGATCATCGATCCTTGGGATCGGGTACTTGTTCTTTTCCGTTAACTTGTTCAGTTCTTTATAATCGATATAGAGATGCAAACTTCTGTCCTTCTTCTTAACGAAAAGGACCGATGCGCTCCAAGGCGATGAACTTAGATGCACATAACCCTGCTCCAATAACTCTTCAAGTTGAACCCTTAGCTCCGCCATTTTCGTAGGAGCCAACCTATAAGGAGAGCATGACACAGGTTTGGCACCTGACACTAGCTCAATCGGGAAGTCGATCTCCCGCTGGGGTGGGGCTCCTGGAAGATTGTCCGGGAACACGTCAGGGTACTTGCACACTACTGGGATACTACCTAAAGTGGGCTTAGGCTTCGCAGCCTTCACTAGCATGAAGAACAGCTCTACACCAGCACGAACTGCCTTGACCACCTGAAGAGCAGACATTAAGGTCTTGCTCGACACCTTCAAACCCGCAAACGTTGTCTCCCAGCCAGCTCCCAACTTGACTTCCTTACGATTGCAATAAATATACGCCTGCTGCTCCGAAATTAAGTCCATACCAAAAAATGACGTCAAACTCTACTAGTGATAGTAACGATGCTAGCAAGTCGAACTCCTGACTTCCAATATGAATCTTTACGGCACAAACTCTATCTGTGCGCATAGAATACCCATTCGGTAACAACACGTCCAATTTGTCCTTCGCCATCGAAGAAGGGACTCCGATGCACGATATGAAACATTCGGACAAAAAGGAGTTCGAAGCTCCCGTATCGAACAGTGCTCTTACCGGATTATCATAAATCAAAACAAAGCCTATACAAATAGTAATAAGCTAACAAGCATAAGGTAATAGTATTTAAAGCTAAGTTGCTATAAATTTAAACCGTATCTATCACCACATCCCCTTGTTTAATGGCCTCCTGCAGGCCAAGATTGTAGACTCTTGGTTGAGTCGGAGCATAATAGGATGCGGTTGACTCCACCGCCTTGTCCTTTTCCTCGTAAGTTGCTCCCTTCTTCCTCTCGTACTTTGGACGTCCGCTCAAATAGTTACGGGCAAAATGCCCTAGCGTCCCACAAGTAAAGCAAGCACCCGGGGTTCGACCCATGGTCGCTCCTGAAGCACCAGAAGAAGGAGCTGGACCCAAAGTCCTAGCCTTCTTAAAGAACTTACGATACCCAGACTTTGAGGTAGTCGGTACCTTGAACTTTGTCCTCTTAGGACCAGAGTCCTTCTTCGCCTGCACATTATTCGTATCTTTCTCCAAAGACCGGTCCGTGTTGACTAGGGTCAAGAAGCCCTGCGTCATTGTCCCCGAGAGCAGTAGCCTCAGGTCTTCCCTCAGACCTTCATAGAATCTGTTTGTCTTTCGCTCTTCATCAGTGAATGTAGCGCTTGCATACCGACCCAAACATATAAATTCGTGGAGATAATCATCCACACTACTCTCTCCTTGCACCAGTTTCTGAAACTCGTTCTCTATTGCAATCCTCTGAGTAGAGGGGAGGTACCTTGCCAAGAACAGCCTCGAAAACTCTTCCATCGAGACGTTTGTAAGTTGTCTTCTCCCCAAGTTGTGTAGTTCCAAACCTTCCCACCATAGCCTTGCATCACCGTCCAACAAGTAAGTTGTTATAGTCAACTTCTGCCACTCCTCCGTCTTCGTAGCTGTCAGGACTCTCTTTATCCGAGAGAGCCAATCTTCAGCTTGAGTTGGGGTTCCCGTCATCGGGAATACTAGAGGATTGAAGCCAATAACGTGTTTGAGCTGTTTATCCGTTGCTCTCCTAGGCATCATTGGATCCACCACAACCTGCTCCACTCTCCTTGGTTCCATCGCTTGGAGCGGGACTTGCTCCATAGCAGGGGCAGGCTGCTACAACCTGTCTTATAGGCTGTGTATTAATCATCTCAAACACTGCTTCAGCTACCAATCGTATGGTTTCAGCCGAAGGAGGTATTGTTGGCGCATCGTTTGGTGCTCTACTTACCTCAGAAACTTGACGTTCTGACAGCCCCACACCACTCCTAGTCACCTATAGTCATACAAAACACAATTAAGCGACCAAACAATATTGCAAAAAGCAATTATAGGAACACGCAGGTTCCTCAAACATATGTATTTTCATTCCTAAGTGGGCATTCATAGGTTCTTTTCATGTTATAACGATAACGCACACACATGTGCTCACCACCCCTTAAAGTGAATTCGTCCACGAATTCATTTAAGCCTGACCAAAACTGGTAGTCTGATACAAAATTGTAACACCCCTATCCGTCACATAGCATATAGCAGTAGGTCCGGCCGGGGCCCGAGGCCATATACCACATACAGACCGAAGGGTTACTCATTGAAACAATTCTTCCAATCGTAACGTCCTACACAGAGCATCTAGCGGAAGCAATTTATTAAGTTACAAAATAAGAACCCAGCCACAAGCATGAATGTCAACTATCAAACCCAAATAGGAATGAATTACAAAGTACACAAAGTACAGGCCTTATGACCTTACAAGAGTTCACTAAATTTAAAACAGTGTCTTCCATATTTCGTCTTGCAGGACGGTCACACATGAGTTAAACAAGTAAACAAAACAAAGCCATCAAAGGCCGGCTCAGCAATAAGGGCTTTGGCCCGCGATTTGCCACTCGGCTCCGCAGTACCTGCAAGCACAATTCACCGCAATGATGGCAAACAAAAGTAACGGTCAGCTAAAGCTGACCAAATTATAACGATCCCGCCCCCAAACTCGGGGCGGCGATGCTCCTTCCCTGCACTTATTATCATATTAAGCATTATAGTGAATAATCACAACACCAGAGGTGCAGGCACACACAGCCGCACACCCCGTGCTCTAAGGGCACTTATACGGGGAATCCGGTCAAAACCACAGTCTCACCACCTCCCCTTGGACGGCAATACTAGTGAGCATTTTAGTCTTTCTGGCCTAATCCTAAGGCCCTCCATCTTTGCCAACAGTAAGTGCCATGTACTTTAGGTTTCTTTAACCGAACGACACAGAGAGGGTACGGTTCCTCCTAACCTGTTGCTCGCACCGCAACGTTAATTTAAGATATATGGTCGGGTCAAGCTTCCCCGAGTCCCAAAACGATCAAACATGCACATAACCCAGTTATGTTCAAGGCTGGCTCCCAGGCCACCAAGTTTGCAGAAATGTGTTTCTGCCCAGTTTTCCGAGTGCACCTTGGAGTTAATCCCCAAGACTCCCTGTTGCAATCTACCGTGTAGAAAACACGAAAACAACCAAAGGCACAGAGTCTTCTCCGGCTAATCATGCATAAGGAAACATCACCAATCCAGACCAACTTGTCTGGGTAGGCTTCACACACCATGCCTATGTCCGTTTCTCGGCTTCTGACTCTACATGGAAATAAGGGGGACTATTCACGCCTACCCCAAGGAACACCGCACACTCACTGCACACTCGTGGGAGCGGGTTTCCTTATGCAAAAGAAGAAGAGCTTCACATGCTCAAGAAGAGAATTGTTACCCTAGCATTCCTCTTTGGCGCCATGGAAATATATACGGATGAAAAGCACTGTATCGACCTCGCCTTCGCAAATCTGGACTCAGATCGAGAATCGGAGCTTTGAGGCTCCACCGGCGGTCGGATCTCACTTCCTTCTTCTTCCTTGCTCTCCCCTCTCTCTAGAACTTTAGAAAGAGAAAACCTAAATAGAATGAGGGTTTCTAAGCCCTATTCCCGGGTATATCCCAGCAAGAACAGCCCTGAGCCATTGGATCCCAAAATAAGGAAACGAACGGTCACGATTCGCACTTAAAATTCAAAACCTGGGCCGAACACAGCTTATGACACGTATGTGTCCAAGGCAGTGTGCCTCAATTAACGCTGAAACCGTCGCATCCCAAAAAGAACACGGGCACTCAACATGCCCGTGTCAAGCTTGACACGCCCGTGTCATCCAGTACACGCACGTGTAGTTGGGTGTGTTCTTCCATCGACACAGGTCTAGCACCAACCCGAGGAGAATTCAGTTATTCGACACGCCCGTGTTGAATTTGACACGCTCGTGTCAGAACCAAACACGTCTGGGCATAGGCCTTGTCTCTCCGCCGACACAACTTGGCTAACAACCCGAGTAGGACACGACCTGGGACACGCCCATGTATCAGGCCGTGTTCGCTGTTCGACGATCGTCGACTATAATTTCGTCGACCACATGGCCATCATCGAACCCAAGCATGACACGCCCTTGGGACACACCCGTGTCCCAGGCCGTGTGACCTCTACCAAGTCCCAAACTTGGCTCAAAATGCCACCCGTCCCTCTTTTGAGTTTCGGGGCGTTACACCGAGATCTCGGCATCTACTAGAAAATGGTGAGTCGAGGCGGTTCTCAACAACTACACTCCATCCTATCGAGATTTTACTTTGGAAATTTCAGTTTATAACAAGTCTCTAAAGGGAAGGAATCTCGAAGCGAGCTGGATGGTCATAGGTCCAGCTCGGCGAGTAGTCTGGCCCTACTATCAAGTGGTGGCGAGATCTCGGGGTCTCTGCACGGGTACATAACCTAACTCAAGTATATTCTAACGGCGAGTGCTATCCTAGAGAGGTCGCATAGTGAAGAGGCGACGTGCATACGAGTGCAATACAGAAAGTAAGCAAGTACAGAGAAGAAAATTTTGCTAAATAATTTCTCAATGATGAATTCGTTGATTACAAGGGAGCTCGTCTCGACGAGGTTACAAAAAAGGGGGAAATAGATCTTCAAAAATAAAGCAAAAAAAGGTGAGTGAGCTAACTTACCCCCTCCCCTCCAGAATTGTCGTCAAAGCCGAAGACACCCTTGAAGAGCGAGCCGAAGCTGTCTTCCTTCTCGCCAGGAGGGGAAGCGGGATGGGAGATCAACTCCAGCACCAAGTCCCTCACAGTCATCTCCTAACAACCTTCTATCAACACCTGCATGTCTCGCATGACTTGCAAGGTGTAGTCGGTAGTGCTGATGGAGTTGACATGTAGCTTCTCGGGGACCCCTGCCTCACTAAAGATCTTTGGCCTCTTGATCGGGGCACCCGACTCGCCGCTAGAGGGGAGGAGGATGATTTCCATTAGGTGAGCAATCTCTCCCTAGAGCCCCTATTTCTGCTCTTCCAACTTCTTATTCGTCTCCTCCCGCTCGGCAGCGCGAGTGCGCATGCGGATCGCTATTTCGGCATCCTTCATGGCGAGAAAGGTAAGGAAAGAAATTATGGAAAACCTAAGTAATAAAGGAGAAGGGGTCAACCGATACTTACCACCCTGCCAGCATGATTATCGATGATGTTCTCGGCGATCCCCAGCCACTTCACCAGGTCGACGGTGTCGTCCTTCGTAACATCCCACTCTTCTGCCTTTGCCAAGTTGTGGCTGAGGTGGAAGCTGTGGCGAGTCGACATGTGTGCGAGCTCCAGGGCGTGTATTTGAGCTCGCGAGCTCTCATGGGTGAGCCGCTGGAGGTTCATGTCATTATACGCCGCGACATCCTTGTAGCCATATAGCCCGAACCTTAGGGAATAGGTATGCCTGCTGGGATGGTAGCACTCTGACCAGGAGGGAAGGATAGAGGAGATGGAGACTCGATGAGCCTGCTCGTCCAATTGGACCATCGGGTCATCCAGCCAGTCCTTGGCCTTCCCACCGAGACCAAATTTCCGATGGTCCTTCGACATGCCCAGCTTGCGGGCCGCGAGCTCCTCGGCGGCGGGGGAGGCAGGCGGGTCGCCTACGATTTGGTCTTTCTCTGGCGACTTCTTCAGAGTGGTCTCTAGCGAGCTCATGTATTTTTGTTGTTGTTGTTGTTATATACCCTTGGAGACTTCCACCGCCTTATTCATCTTCTTTGGCGGCGGGGGACAGTGAGGTAAGCTTGAGCTCGTAAGGTCGGCTCGCTTCTTGTCGGAGGGAGGCATGGCCGACCCTAACTCATTCTGGCAGGCCTCGGTGGCTTCCCTCTCGCGTGTGAGTGGGTCGAGGTGAATTCCCGACTCCGCAAATGGCGGGTGCTCGGTGATTATCTGCTCCCCTGCAGAATAAATTGAGTTAGAAAACATTGATGTTTGGCAAGCCCAAAAAGGAATTATGGGAAAGTGTTATACCTTCGTCGAGCAGCACTGAGGGGAGCAAGTCGAGGCCCCTTCGAAGGAAGGCAACCTCGAAGTCCTTGCTGAGTAATAACTTGTGCATCTCTGCATCATTTCCCGTCACCATCGGGGGTCGGTACACCTCCTCACTTCTCTGTCGAGGTGAGAAGGGTATGTTGTCGAGCTCACCCTTGAAGAATACGAGCAACGAGAATTGATTGTGATTCTTGTTGGCCATCTCGCGGACCTTGAATTGCGAGCCGGCCAGGAAGGCGACACTGTTATTGGTCGTGTGGTATATGAAGAGATTCCTAAAGACCGTCATGTTGAACTCTATTTGCTCTCGGCTGAGGTAGCAGGTGAATTCCACCATCATGGCGATGTCATTCATATTTAGTTGGGCCGGGACCGCCCCGTAATAATTCAAGTTTTGGCGAATCTCTTGCCAGAGAGGGGCGGCGCAACCCTACCTCAAAGTGTGAGATGCAAGAGGCGATCTCATCCTCAAATAATGAGTTGATGGCCTCGTCTGCCCCGGGTCGGCGCGCAGAGAAGCCCACGGGGATGTAGTCGGCAACAAAGTAGAGGTACTCTTGCTCGGTGGTGTTTCCCTTGTAGAAGCTGTACTCGGCGAATTTTCTAGCACATTTGGACCTTCCGTTGGCATCGGGTCACGTATTGTAAATGGTTTCAAAAGTCTCAGCGCGAGTGGATGTGGCGTGAAGGGCAATAAGAAGAGGGTGTATATCTATAGTAAAGGCGATGATCCGGGGGTATATGAGAGGTCCTATTTATAGAAAACGAATTTATTTCCGAGCCGATCGGTCAGTCCGGCTCGCAGAGCCCAACTCGCCGACCCTGCGACCTGTTCTAACCTATGGCGAGCTGAATCTTAAGAGCAACATATTATGCAGAATCAATAGGCATTAAGATCTCAAAATTTGTTTAAGTTTCTACAAATAGAAGTTCTCGCAGCCTAGAAAAGAAAGTACAACAGCAATAAGTAGAAGAATAGTTATTTCAACGCACGCAAGCTGGGAGCTAGAGGGAGAGTGTTGGTAGGCTCAGCTAGGGAGCCATTTCCATCTACCTCGGCCTCGCATCCCCATCCTTGGATGACGGCGCGGGTTGTTAAACTCACGAACCAGCTCCAGATCTTGGTGGATTGACCGCATGTTCTCGCTGATCCTATCCATGAGAGGGGTGGGGGATGTCATTCCGCTTGCCAAGCTGCGCTTCACCTCGTCCACAAGAAGCACATAGTCCCGCTCTAGTGCATGCAGCCTCTGCTCGCTGAGATCGTTCTCCTCCTAGATCCTGTGAACCGCAAGTCCTTGCTTCTTCAGGACTTCAATTACTCGCCTCCTCATCTCTGCGGAGTCTAGCGAAATGTCCAGGAAGTTCTCTGTCTCGTAGTGGGAAGCAGGTGGCGAGTGGAAAGCTGTCTCATAGGTTTCTTCAGCCTCGGATTGACAGGGGAGATTTGCAAAGATATTTGATCGATGTGAATGTATAATAGGCAAGTGCTTCAAAAGAACTATGCGAGATGGTCTTATGAAAGTAGAGCTTACAGGATAAGTGTGGCTACCCTCAGAGGGTGTATTAAGGATGCAAGGCAAGGTTCTTTCCGCGACACAAAAGTTGAGTTCTTGGGGAGATGAGCTCTAAGCTCAGAATTGGGATGAACTTGGCATCTCGCCCCGCGATTAAAGGAGAAGGTGTGGGTTGCCGATAAGGTCCGGAAAATGGCAACTTCAGCCTCAGCGAGTCCAGCCTCATGATCCCAAAGGGGGACGGGTCTCGCAAGCGAGTAGCAGGAGAAGTGTGAGGCCGTGAGTCATCGTGGGGGAAGTCGACTCGCGGTGTGGAGGCTTCGTCATCAATCTGATTACTGCCCAGTTCGGCAAGAATCTCGATGATCCCCTTTCCTTTTTGTTCGGGGGCTAGCCAAGAGTAAGAAGCGAGTCCATGATCTGGGGTGGAGGATAGATCGCGATAAATCAACTCGGTAACTTTTGGAGCTTACTTAGCCTTCTTGGCAGGCTAAGGATTTTGAGACTCATGCGGCAAGGCGCTAGGAGACATAGTGACCAGGCTGGCAGCGCAAGCGGCATTGAGCCCGCGGGTGCGGTCCTGCCTCCATTGGAACTCTTTGGAAAGAGGCATCTCAACAGGGTCTGAGTAAGTGGAATGGAAAAGGTCGCCCAGGTAAGTGGGCGTATATATATATATATTCATTGGTGGATCCCACCAAAAGATTCTCTATGGCTCCGACCGCACTCTCCGCATTTTGCGGGGTTGGATGTTTCTTTCCGAGCTTGGGGCAACCTCGCAAAGAGCAGGGGTGGATGTTTCTTTCCGAGCTTGGGGAAACCTCGCAAACAGCAGGGATTGTGTACAACCCTATATCCGGCGAGTGGAGATAGACAGGAGACAGACCAGCTAAGTCCTGTTATTCAAGTCCCAGGAGAGAAGGGCCCCTAGCGTCGAGTGAGGCAAATTCACTCAGCGCCTTTTAATCTCAGCATTGAGTGAGGCATGTTCACCCGATGCCCCTTTACTTGGAATTGAGTGAATCCCAGGCACTCAAGGCCTCTTTCTTGGCATTGAGATCTTTGCAGCCCCGTCAGCTCGCCCAGGTGGGGTGGAGCAGAATAGGGGCGATTATGCAGGCCCATGGTTTTGATGGATTAAACTACGCATTCTTAGGTTTGTCAATTAAGTTAAAAAACGCAGCGAGCAATATTTTCTCTAAATTAATACTAACGATGATCAACCAATATAGCAATGCACAACGCAAAGGGTCGCTACCCCTTATAAAGATAAAACAAATGGCTATATGCCAATGTTCGCTCAAGCGAAAAGGACCTACCCAATCCGGACAATTAGCAATTCCAAATAAAAGTTATTCGCTAGCAAATCACAAACCAATATGAGAGGATATGAACTAAAATAGCGATTTAAAATAAAGTCCAAATCAATCCCAAAAATTAATTAATATGAGGGTGTTCACATCACTTGAACTCAAGGAGAAATCAAGGTAAAGAAATCGATTTCCTCTGGAGTTCACGAGATCTACCCGAACCAAGTTTTCGAAAATATTCGGAATAATAAACGCCTAAAAATCAGATTTTAATTAAGTACAAATTTAAATATAAATAAGGACAAAATACTAGCCTTCTAATTCCACCAAAATCTCAAAAAAATTTAGAAGAAACACACAAGAGATGGTGTTAGTAAATCGTTACCCCAATCCCAAAAAGTCCGTCCACAATATGGAGTGGAAGAAAGCGCTCACGGCCGTTTTCCCTTTGCAATAACCTTCGGAGTGAGAGAAACCTTGATGGATGATATATAAGGAAAGAGGAGAGAGAAAAGATGGTGAAGAGATGGTCTATGGTTATGACCGAAAAACTAAAGGGAAATATGAGGGGGTCGGTTTTGGTTTGGATGGAGGAGGTTGACTAGGATTTTGTAGTGAGAGAGGGAGGAGGCCGAGAGAGAGGAAAGGAGGGAGAGAGGGTGGCACCTTGGGCTAAGCTGACTAGGGTTAGCAAGGAGGAGAGGGCTCGGTTTTCAGTGGTGGAGGTGGAGGAGGAGGGGTAGAGGAGAGGGTTCTCACAAAGAGGAGGAGGATGAAGAGGCCGAGAAAATAGAGGCGAGAAGAGATGGTCGGTGGCCAAGAGGGAGGGAGAAGGAGGGCCAAAATTTTCAAGAGGAGGAAGAGTGAAAATAGGGAGGGGAAACCAAATTAAGATTTTCAATTTTCTTTTCATTCTTTATAAACTAAATTCTTCATAACCATGGCTATATATAGCCTACACCACTCCATATCCTCCATTTAAAATTCAAAAAGGAAACTATGATGGTTATATGCACCCATCATTACATGAAATAAAAATAATACAATATGATGGTTATATGCACCCATCATGAAATAAACTCATAAAATAGAATTGCTTAAAAATAAAATTTCTATAAGTATATAATTATAATTATTTAATTTATAATTATATATTTTTATATAATGGCGGCGGAGGATGTCGTGCAAAACATATGGCGGCGTTGGCGAAGAACATCGTGGTAGACTATCATCTTCGAGCTTGCGGCAACGACCTTCCCAATCCTTGAACTCTCTATGTCGGGGATCAATGGCCGCATCAACAACATCACAATCAATCCTCCCACACTCAAAATTACTCATCACCGATGAGTGGCTCGTAAGGGGGGAACAGTCAGAAGCAGCAACAACATGGGGAAAATCTGGCCCCGCTATCCATGTCATAGTAGTATGAACATTCAACAGCATGGAGAACCTCTCAGGCATAAAAACAACTAGACTTTCGAGGAAACTCGAAAGGGTGTCAAGCAAAAGAAAAACAACTTGAATCTTACAATCCAGTTCAAGAGCCATGGGATCAACGTGGAGAATAGATATGACAGAACTAACACTCACCAACCCAAGAGAACATCTAGTGGGAGGAAGAAATGACGGAGAAAGCCACTCAGGTAGAACAGAGACGTACAATAAAAAGTCTGGAAACTTGAAATAAAGTGAAACACCCTGTGCTATATAAAAATATGAAATAAAAGCATGAAATCTAATGTTCTTCATAATCATGGATGGGTCGGTGTTCCGAGGTATTAATTAATTAACAGTTCCAGAAGGCATCCGCTCGGGGACTTACCAGACTTCACCCAAATCACTAACTCTAGCGTCGGAAAGTCTCGGAACAGAACAGAAGTGTGTGAAACATAATTTAAGATGAAACACTAATGTCCTAGATACAGGAGGAGAGAATCCATGTGCTGCATGACTTGACCCAAAAGTAGAGGATAAGGGGGGTAAGTTAGGTGACAGAGGAGCCTTATAATCGAAAATGATTTCATTGGGCTCCAAGTCTGTAGTTTTAATTTTAACTTTAATATTTTCATGCTTGGCATGAAAATATGCCAAGTAGAATTGTTCATCATAAATAATGGAGTTGGATGCTCCCGGATATAAAAGGTGTTGGATCCCTAGTTTGGATTTGGGCTAAGTTCACTATTAGTTTTTTGACCAATCATGTATAGCCTAGGGTCAAATTTGTTAGTTCTAAGGTCTAGGTCAGTCTGACTAGGCAAGACAGTCTTTGATCCATCCCTCAGAGAATTCATAGATTCAGACTAAGAATAATTGCAGTTTTTAAGAGTTCAGAAATCAATTCGATGTTCTTCAAACTCAGCTCGATGATCTTCAATCGTAGATCGACGAACTCAAAGTTTCAGCTTTGAGCTGAGCTCGATGATATTTGAGCTCAGGTCAACGAACTCCCTCCTCTACTCAATTTCTCTATTCGACAAATTTCTACCTAAGGTTCGACGAACTTGGAGCTCAGCTTGTCAGATTCTATCCAGATCAATTTCCTCTGAGCTCAGCTCGACGAAGAAGATTTCTCAGCTCGACGAACTTTGAGTTTAGGTCGACGAAATCTGTCCTGAGTTTGATGATTTCTGTCAGTATCAGTTTTGGCGATTTATCTATCATTTTTTATTTCAATTAGTATTATTCTAATGCAGTAATTCCCTGATAATAAATGCCTATATTCTCAAGAATATAGTCATTGTATGAAAGCATTGATTATGGAATTCACAGAGTTAATTACTTGACTTATTTACTGGGACAGTTGAGGAAACACATTAAAGAAATTTTTCAGCCATTTCAACTCTCAGATTCTGAGTAGCAAATCAAGGATAATATTCAAAATTAAAAAGGCAGAAATCCTCTCAGAATATAAAAAGATCTTTTCAAAAAGAAGGACAATGAGAGATCTTTTCACAACAACTGATAAAAAGTTTTTCAAAGAAAAAGACTGTTATCATTCTTACAGGAAATTGAAGAAGAACATCACACACAAATCTTTAGTCTTCTTCAGTTTCTGCTTCATGCTTCAAAGGGACAAATCCTCAACACCAGTCCAAGAAGTTTCTGAAGATCTTCATCAAGGCCTACACCCTGAGCAAAGCTCTCATCTTCCTGAACCTTTCTTCATCTCAGGGGGAGCTTTGACAACAGCATTTTTTAAAGTCTTCTCAGGTGTTTGAGAAAGAGAAGACAACATCACTTTTCATTTCCCACTATAAAATGTGTTTCTAACTCCCATCAAAAGTTATCACCTGATTGACAAGTCTCCTTATCAAAATACATGATTTGGTTTTTGGGCACCTGATCAAAATCTTAAAGGGTTGTGAGATATCCCTTGAAATGGATCTTGTGGTGATAGGGCACCTGAGCAAAAACCTGTGGTGGCAGAGCACCTGATCAAAAACCTATTAATGTATTCCTACCAGGGTGGTAGAAGATTGGATGTACCCAGTTTTGGGGAACCACTATAATTTTCTTGTTTCTTCTGGTTGTTCCTTTCTTTATTTCAGCTATGCTGTGATAGTTTTCTTTTTCTTACTTCTCTTTATACATATACTAATATCACTTATTTTAATTCCGCATTAAAAACTAATCAAGTTTTTAAAATACTCTATTCACCCCCCCCCCCTCTAAATTTAGTCTGATCTATCCTCTCACTTTCAATTGGTACCAGAGGGTGTGTTAAATTTGGTTTCACAGGCTAATACCTGAACCAAAAGTTCCTTTGATATATCTTAATATCTCTAGTGTCTCTCTTATATCATGGTACAGAATAAAGAATATTCAAGCACCAGACCACCAGACTGCACTCTTAATAAGTTTGCAATCTAGAAGGCAAGAATCAGATTATATATGAACTCTATTGATCAAGATATCTACTACTCCATTTTGACAGGTCCTCCAACTCAAGAGGCTACTACTTCAATAAGCACAAATGTAGTCCCACCACCTAAGTGAAATCATGCACAGAAGAAGGCCAAGATTGCTGATGTCATGGCCATGAACATTCTGGTACAAACTATATCAGATGACATATTCTAGAAAGTGGCTAAGTGCACTTCAGCAAAAGCCATTTGGGACTCTCTAAACCAAATGGTTCCAGGATCAGTTGATGAGAGAAAGTATAGAAGATCACATCTCATCTCTCAATATAAAAATTTCCAAAAAGATGATTCTGAGTCAGTAGCTGACATGTACAACAAACTCAGCTTAATTGTCAATGAGTTGAAGAACCGGGATAAAAATATCTCATTAATTGAGATAAATGACAAGATTCTTATGTGCTTCCCAAGTACATGGGATTCCAGGATCTGGCCAATTAAGGAGTCCAGAAGCCTGAATGAAATATCAACTGAGTCTCTACTAGGCAAGCTCAAGTCCTATGAGCAGCTGATAAAGATAAGAGAAGCAGCTGAGCAGAAGACCTCCTCATCGGGAAGGAAAGAGCAAAATATAGCTTTCAAGCCATCTAAAGGACCAGAAGCTCCTCCAACAAATGATGAGCTCATAAGCTTACTGGCCAAGAGATTTTACAAGATGGCTAGAAAAGATTTCAAAAGGAAGTCATCCAGACAAGATGACAGCCCAAGATATGACAAAACTCCTACCAAGGAAATTGTCTGCTTTGGTTGCAGAAAACCTTGACACATTCTTCCTGAGTGTCCAGAGAATCAAATCAAGGAGAAAAGAAGAGACAAGGACTCCAGAAAGAAGTATAGACGACCCTCCTCAAGCAAGCATAAGAGGAAGGAGAAAGGCTTTGTTGTAGAAACCTGGAGTGAGACAAAAGAAGAATCTTTTAAGAAGCTGGAAATTCAGAAAATGAAGACTTTGAATCTGAAGAGGATCAGGTAATATCCTCATTTGATTTTAATTCTGATTATTTCAAAACTGAATTTAAATTATTATGTAATGATCTAATCAAATCTGAGAAGGAAATAAAACTTGTCAGAGATAAGCTAACTGAATATGAAAATTTGTTATCTGAAAATAATAAATTAAAAGATAAACTAGTTATAGCTTCAGAAGAAATTAATTCTTTAAAAATTAAAATAAATGAAGTTAGGTAATTTGAAGAATCCCTTAATGGGAGAAGCATCAAATTGATGAACATCACAAGCACAGTAAATGCCAGGCTCAATGGCAAGCTAGGCTTAGGTGCTTCATCAAGCCAACCTCATTTAATTCAGAAAAACATTCTTTCCACACCCATAAAATTTATATCTAAAAAGGGTAAAGAAAGGGTAGATGAAAATAATGAACCAATTGAATTAAAACAGAAACCTAAGAAAAAGAGAAAGAATAAGAAAAACCTTAATCATAATAATGTTCAACAGATTTCGTGGAACTCAGATCGATGAAATATGTACAGTTCGTCGAACTCAAGTCAACGAACTCCGAACGCAGATTTCTATTATAATTATTCTTTGAACAGTGTTCGACGAAACCAATATGGTTCTTCGAGTCGAGATCGACGATATTGGGGCATAGAGAATGAATATTTCCATTTTCTGAGTGGAGTTCGACGAACTCATCCCTATTCGTCGAACTCAGTTCGACGAACTTATCAGAATTCATCGATCCCAGTTCAGCTTAACAAAAATTCAAATTATTTCAGAACATTTAATCATTCAAAAGAATCTGTTAACCCATTTACCTAATGGATAATTCCACCTAGGAAATTTCACCCTCTAGGATATAAGAAACAACCTGAATACTCTTACATTTCAAGTTTTAAATTTGAAAAGAATCAAGGACCCAAGGTTTCCTGGGTCAAGAACACCTAATTTTTCATTTTGTCGGTAAAGGACTATCCTACCACAGAGGAATAGTGGTACCTGGATAGTGGATGTTCAAAGCACATGACAGGAAGCAAGGACAACTTAACAAACTACAAGTCCAAGCTTGGTCCAAAATTGATATTTGGTGACTCCAACTATGTCCAAACTTAAGGCTATGGGGTTGTAAAAGTTAGAGCTATCACTTTCAAAAAAGTAGCATACGTGAGTGGTCTAAAACATAATCTGATATCCATAAGCCAATTATGTGATGAAGGTTATCAGGTATCCTTTAACCATTCTTCTTGCATTATATCTTCGGTAGATAATAAAACTGTATTAACTGGTCTTAAACATGGAAACATCTATGTAGTTAACTTCAAATCTGCTAGATCAGATATTTGTCTATTTAATCAAATTAGTAACAATAATGAACTATGGCATAAAAGATTAGGACATGTAAATCTTAAAAATATTGCTAAACTCTCTAGGGACAACCTTGTTAGAGGATTGCCTTCTTTCCCCTTCAAGAAGGAAATCCTTTGCAGGGCTTGTCATTTAGGCAAGCAAACCAAAAATAGTTTTAAATCTATTAAAGAGTGATTCACCCGGGATTCTGTATTTGCTACACATGGATCTATTTGGACCCATTGTTGTATAGAGATTGGGAGGGAAATCTTATACCTTAGTCATCGTAGATGACTTCTCTAGGATCACTTGGGCGTTCTTCTTGAGAAACAAGTCAGATAACTTTAAAGTTCTTACAGATTTTCTTAAGAGCATAAAGATTGAGTATTCTACTCCAGTTGCATTGATCAGAAGTGATCATGATACTGAGTTTGAATCTCTTCCTATGTAAGAATTCTATGAGATGGAAGGTATCAAGCATTGCTTCTTTGCTCCTAGAACTCCTCAACAAAATGGGGTAGCAGAAAGGAAAAATAGAACCCTGATTGAAGCTGTAGGAACATTGCTTGCAGATGCTCACATGCCCATATCCTTTTGGGTAGAGGCTGTAAGCACAGCAAATTATGTCCTGAACAGGAGTTTGATACATAGATTTAAGGGCAAGACTCCCTATGAACTACTCAAAGGGAAGCAACCTAAAATAGACTATTTTAGAATCTTTGGTTGTGTATGTTACATTCATAATAATAACAAGAAACACCTTAGAAAATTTGAAGCCAAAGCTGCAATGGGAATTTTTCTTGGATATTCCCAAGTAAGCAAGGCTTATAGGGTATTTAATAAATCTACTTTGAAAATGAAAGAATCTGTTCATATTTCTTTTGATGAAGCTAACATGTTTTACAAGGAGAAGGATTCTTATACCAGTAACTTATTGCAGGTACCCCAACTATGTGAGAAATTGGATGATCTGAACCTCACCAATGAGGCTGAATCACATCCTTATCCGCATATTGATGAAGATTGTGAAGAAGAGGTCAGTGATATAATTGCTGAACCTTCAACAGCAAATCTAACTCCACAAGAGTAATTAATTCCCAATGTTGTTGCTGAACCAACTCCTCCAACTGATCTTGTCATACTTCGAGATCACCCTATATCTCAGTGATTGGAGACATATCAGTTGGTGTGCAAACAAGGCATTAACTTAACCAAAATTTGATGCATTCTTGCTTCATATCTAAACTTGAGCCCCAATCCATAAAAGATGTAGAGCAAGATTCCCACTAGATTATTGCAATGCAAGAGGAGCTCAATCAGTTTGAGAGATGTTGAGTTTAGGACTTGGTTCCTAGACCCAAAGACTTACAAGTTATTGGAACTAAGTGGGTATTCAGAAATAAATTGGATGCACAAGGAGCCATCATCAGGAACAAAGCAAGGATGGTAGCATAAGGATACAAACAGGAAGAAGGAATTGACTATGATTAAACATTTTCACCTGTTGCAAGACTGGAAGCTATCAGAATTTTTCTTGCATATACAGCCTACAAAAAGTTCAAGGTCTACCAAATGGATGTCAAGAGTGCCTTCTTGAATGGTGAACTCAAAGAGGAAGTATATGTTGAACAACCACCAGGTTTTATTTCTCCAACCCATCCTTCTTTTGTTTTCAAATTTCATAAAACTCTTTATGGTTTAAAGCAAGCTCCAAGAGTTTGGAATGAAACCCTAGCTAGCTTTCTTTTAGAGCATAAGTTCACTAGGGACATTGCAAATGGAACCTTGTTTACTAGGCATCATAATAATAACATATTGTTAGTACAAATATATGTAGATGACATCATTTTTGGCTCTACTGATTCCAAGCTATGCAAAAGGTTTTCTTACCTGATACATTCCAAGTTTGAAATGAGTAGCATGGGTGAGTTTTCTTACTTCCTTGGTCTCCAAGTGAAGAAATCCCCTGATGGAATTTTCATCTCCCAATCCAAATATGCTAAGGAATTAGTTAAAAGATTTGGGATGACTGATGCACCAGCCAAGAAAACACCCATGGATTCCAATGTTGTGATTGATACTGATGAACATGGCAAGCCAGTTGATCAGAAAACATATAGGGCTATTGTTGGGTCCTTGTTGTATCTAACGGCTAGTAGTCCAGACATAATGTTTGCTACATGTCTTTGTGCTAGGTTCCAAGTGAACTCCAAAGAATCTCACCTTATTTTCCTAAAATGATTTTGAGATATATAAAGGGTTTCCCAAATCAAGGATTCTCAGGTGCTGACTTTGCTAGGTGTAGAGTTGACAGGAAAAGCACATCAGGAACATGCCAGTTCTTTGGTGATAGGCTTGTGTCTTGGTTTTGTAAGAAACAAACATATGTGTCCACCTTAACTATAGAAGCTGAATACATTGCAGCTGGCAATTATTGTTCATAAATATTGTGGATCTAAAATCAACTCCTGAATTATGGTTACAATTTAAATAATTCAACTGTATTTTGTGATAGTACCAGTGTAATTTCCATTACACAAAATCAAGTACATAATAGTAGGACAAAGCATATAGAAGTAAGGAATCATTTCATTAGAGATTGTGTGGATAAAAAGAAAATTAATCTTGTCTTTATCTCTACTGATTTCCAAAGAGCAGACATCTTCACTAAACCATTAGATGAGAAGAAACATCTGTTCTTTCTGAATCAGCTGGGTATGATCAATGGAGAAGGTTAATTTAATTTTCTGTCTGAGGTCGAAGAATTGGTCACAGTTTGTCGAACGGAGATCGACGATCTGAGAACTGTTCTTGAGAAAATTCGTCGACCTGAGATCGATGAACTCTCTGGGTGAAGTTATTTTTGTCGAGCTGAGATCGACGATCTTGCTTCAAAAAATTATTCGTAGACCTGAGAACGACGAAAAATTTTCCCCTCTTCAGACTGAGATCGACGATATCATTTTTTCATGAAATTTTTCGTCATCCTGAGAACAAAGATTTTCTTTTTCTTTCGCAGGACAGAGTCTACCGCTTCATATTCCGAAAAACTTTATAACTAGGTTTTCTTCGAGCTCCATCCCGCACTTTCTATTTCTCTTACACTTGATCTCTCTTTCGTTTTGTAGGAAAACAATGGCGATTCAGGCGAATTCCCTCTCCAGCATGTAGTACGACATCGGCTTTGACATCGACTTCGATTCTTTCCGTCATTCCGATCAGATTTTCATGGACATTCCATAGATGTTTGAAGAACAACAACTGAAGAAAATAATGACCACCAGGATCAAGTTGTCAGCAACTGAAATAAGAGAGTGGGTTTATACTTCAATAACTCCAGACACAGATACTATAACTGGTACCATCGCAGGCAATCAGGTTATCCTAACCCCTGTTGTTTTAAGTGAAATATTTGGTTTGGTTAATGGAGAAGAAGACATTGAAATAGATAGTTTTGAGTTTGATTCAATGTTGATTAAGATGGGTCACTCTGAGGGAAACCCTAATAAATTTTTGAAAAAGGACTTATCTGCAGAATATAAATTCCTTGTTGATGTTGTTGGTAAGGTGTTGTTGGGCAAACATACAACCCATGACTATATAACCAGGCATCAGTTCTTAGTGATGTGTGTTCTGGTAAATAAGAAGGCAGTAAATTTGGGAAAGTTACTGTTTGAGTTGATAAAAAGAAGAATTCTAAGAAAGAGGTGTGTTTTGGGAGGATATTAGGCATTTTCCTCCAAACCAAGGCACCTGAATTTTTGGTCTTCCAGACCATATTCATAAATGCCTCCAAGAGGCTAACTTGTGCCTTATTTAGTAGATAGGAGAGGACCATCTCAAAGCCATCCAGGGATTCCTCCTCTTCAAGGACTTCTGAGGACACCAGGGAATTTATAGCCACTCCCCCACACCAGAAGATGTTATCCCTTCCATCAGAATTTCTTCACCTCCTCTACAACAATAACAATCCTCAACTACCCCTCCAACTTCACCTCTTCCATCGCCATCACCTCCACAATCAACAATCATCATCCATGAGGAAGAAATTATGACTGATCTCATTCCTCCTCTATCTCTACCTCTAACTCATCTGGATGGCATTCCATCCATATCTCCACAGCCCAACTTCCACCTGCTGTCTCCTCAATCATCTCCACAAAACTCTCCAATCCACCATTCCCCAAGTCAATCCCCCACTCAGGAAATCACCACTACAACAATTTCTACTACCACAATTCCAACCACCTTTACTACCATTCCATCCAACATTCCTTCTAACCCTACCTCCATATTCCTAGAATACATCCATATTGATCTTTCACACTCCTTCTCTGTCTGTTCCAATTGTGGCCATCATACCTCTTATACTCCCTTTGCTCCTAAACCTCTATATCTAAATTTTTCTGACATTGCCAAATATCTTCTTAAATTCATCTCTCCAACTCTAGAGCAATTAATAGCAACTGCTATTGCTCCTCTATCTGCCTCCATCACTTCTCTCTCTACTCAAATTGCTGCTCTCCATTTTGTCCCTTTTTCTAGGGGCCTAGCTTTAGGACCCTCTGAAACCAGGCAGGGGGAGATGTTAAATGAAGAATCTCAAGTTCTAGCAGCTCCAGTTCTAGCAGCAGCAGCAGTTTCTCCTCTAGCTCCTCCTCCAGCAATTTTTTCAAAAATTATAACTGTTGGTGATTTTATTATAAATTCCACAGTTTACTTGGTCTATTTAATTGATTCTTTCAATTCAGTTTACAGAAATGTTCTACCAAGTTTGTTGTTGATTTCTCTAAGCCATTGTATGTTATTTTGCTCCAATAAGTCCTGTAGTTGTAGATCTACTAAGGGCAAGCTTTTCAGTTCCTGTGATTACAGAAATATTAGTTGCTGAAGATTTTTGTGATCCAGTCTCTGTTTCTTAGCCAAAGTCCTTCTATACTCCACCTTGTATGTGGGCTGAGTCCCCTATGCCAGACTTGGATGATATTATGTTTGCAGACATGGAGGAAGAAGAAGGAAATCATATTGTTACTTAATTTTCTGCAGAGCCAGCAATTCTAGAATAGCCTCAGACTAAGAAGCAAATTTCTAAAGAAGTTCTAAAAGAAATTGATGATCTGTATGATAATCCTCCAGAATCATCTCATGATGATGAGGATTCTGTAGATTTTAATGAATCAAATTCCAAGAAGATAAAATCTAAGAAGAGAAAGGCTCCTCCTAAGGATGTTCCTAAGACAAATCCTACCGCTTACACACCTTATTATATTTTGAATAATATTACTCCTTATCCAGGAATGCCTAAATGGATGTGGTATTCTAAAAATGAGTAAAAGGCTAGGAAGAAGAGCAGGAGATACTCTCCTCCTCCTCAAAGGAACTAGAGAGGACCTCCTCCTCCTCCTCCTCCTGTAGGTGCTTCAGGGAATATTTCTCAATCCTCAGGAAATGTCTCTAAGACACAGAAGCCAGCTTCAAGTAATTCTCAATCTCAAAGGCCAGCTTCCTATAAGTCCTTTAGAATAGCTGGGAAATTCAGTCAATGAAGTCCTCTAAAGTCATATTATCAAAGCAAACATCAACAGAGATCTACTCCAACAAATTTTTTGCAGCAATCTATTCTATTCAGAAATCCTCAAAAGTCTTCTCAGGTTGCTCCAAAAACTAATCTAGAGAGACATCTCTCTTCAGCTTATGAACTTGAGTTAGATCCAAATTTCAGAATGGCCAGATTTCAAGAGCTGATTGGTTTATCTCAGATGAACAAAGTTAGAGCAGATGGATCGGATATGTTGGGGCTGCGGTCCGGAATCGCCCCCGCGCTGCGGTGCTATGCGGTAATTGCTTAACTGGCTGCCCCGTGGATCCGCCCGAGGACCTTTGATATAAAGATTAGTTGCGTCGTCCTCCATCAGTCCGGGCTTTTGGTGCGAGTGGTTGCGCTAAGTCCTCTCAAGTGGTATCAGAGGGGGTCGCGGGTTCGAAACCCCGGGGTCATTTCTTGGTGGGATTGTTGGGGCTGCGGTCCGGAATCGCCCCCGCGCTGCGGTGCTATGCGGTAATAGCTTAACTGGTTGCCCCGTGGATCCTCCCGAGGACCTTCGATATAAAGATTAGTTGCGCCGTCCTCCATCAGTCTGGGCTTTTGGTGCGAGTGGTTACGCTAAGTCCTCTCAAGTGGTATCAGAGGGGGTCGCGGGTTAGAAACCCCGGGGTCATTTCCGGGGGGGATTGTTGGGGCTGCGGTCCGGAATCGCCCCCGCGCTGCGGTGCTATGCGGTAATGGCTTAACTGGCTGCCCCGTGGATCTGCCTGAGGACCTTTGATATAAATATTAGTTGCGCCGTCCTCCATCAGTTCGGGTTTTTGGTGCGAGTGGTTGCGCTAAGTCCTCTCAGGATCCATCAAAATTCACTACAATGTCCACCTATAAACAGAAAGAGTTTGACAAATTTCAGGTAGACAGACAATTATTTGATCCAAATGAATATATGCAGGTACATCCAAAAGTAGTTCCCAGAGCTTCATCTGTGACAGTTCTTGGAGTTAAAGACATGAAAATGTCTCAGAAGGAAGCAGAGAATCCTCACAGGATAATTGTGTTTGCTATATCATCTTCTTCTCCTCCCTCTGACAAATCTTGAACATTTATTTCTCGGTGATATATATCTGTATTGTACTTAGTTATATTATATCTGCTGAATGATTTTAAAATTCTGTCAGATATTTATATTGCTTAATGTTTTTATGCTTTTCTATTTTTTGTTTAGTAACCTCACCCAAATAGGGGGAGATTGTTGGATCCCTAGTTTGGACTTGGGCTAGATTCACTATTAGGTTTTTGACCCATCATGTATAGACTAGGGTAAAATTTGTTAGTTCTAAGGTCATTGTCAGTCTGACTAGGTTAGACAATCTTTGATCCAGCCCTCAGAGAATTCAAAGATTAAGACTTAGAAGAATTGCAGTTTTTAAGAGTTCAAAAATTAGTTCGACGTTCTTCGAAATCAACTCAACGATGGTCGATTGCAGATCGACGAACTCAGAGTTTCAACACTGAGCTGAGCTCGATGATATTCGAGCTCAAGTCGATGAACTCCCTCCTCTACCTAGTTTCTCTGGTCGAAAAATTTCTACCTCAGTTCGACGAACTTGGAGCTCAGCTTGTTAGATTCTTTCTAGATCAATTTTCTATGAGCTCAGCTCGACGAAGACGATTTCTCAGCTCGACAAACTTTGAGTTCAGGTCGACGAAATCTGTCCTTAGTTCGACGATTTCTGTCAGTATCAATTTTTGCAATTTATCTGTCATTTAAATTTCAATTGGTATTATTCTAAGGCAGTAATTCTCCGATAATTAATGCTTATATTCTCAAGAATATAGTCGTTGTATGGCAATATTGATTATGAAATTCATAGAGTTAATTACTTAACTTATTTACTGGGACAGTTGAGGAAACACATTAAAGACATTTTCCAGCCATTTCAACTCCCAGATTCTGAGCAGCAAATCAAGGATAATATTCAAAATTCAAAGGCAGAAATCCTCTCAGAATATAAAAAGATCTTTTTCAAAAAGAAGGACAATGAGAGATCTTTTCACAACAACTATTGAAACGTTTTTCAGAGAAAAAGACTGTTATCATTCTTACAGGAAATTGAAGAAGAACATCACACACAGATCTTTAGTCTTCTTCAATTTCTGCTTCAGGCTTCAAAGGGACAACTCATCAACACCAGTTCAAGAAGTTTCTTAAGATCTTTATCAAGGCCTACACCCCGAGCAAAGCTCTCATCTTCCTGAACCATTCTTCATCACAAGGGAGCTTTGACAACAACATCCACTAAAGTCTTCTCATCTGTTTGAGAAAGTGAAGACAACATCACTTTTCATTTCCCACTATAAAAAGGGTTTCTAACTCCCTTCAAAAGTTATCACCTGGTTGACAAGTCTCCTTATCAAAAGACTTGATTTTGTTTTTGGGCACCTAATCAAAAGCCTAAAGGGTTGTGAGATCTCCCATGAAATAGATCTTGTTGTGATAGCGCACCTGAGCAAAAACTAGTGGTGGCAGGGAACCTGATAAAAAACTTGTTAGTAGATTCCTACCAGGGTGGTAGAAGAGTAGATGTACCCAGTTTTGGGGAACCACTATAATTTTCTTGTGTCGTCTGGTTGTTCATTTATTTATTTCCATTGTGTTGTGAGAGTTTTCTTTTTCTTACTTCTCTTTATACATATACTGATATCACTTATTTTAATTCTGCTATAAAAACTAATCGAGTTTTTAAAATAATCTATTCACCCCCCCTATAGAGTTAGTCAAATTTATCCCCTTACTTTCAAAAGGATGTGCGAGCGATACAACTCAAGGGGCATTTCTATAGTCACTAACGTGTGGGAATGAGGGTCATCAAAAGGCGGTGGGTAAATGCAAGCGATCGGGTGTGGTATATAAGTATGTATAGGGTACACCACATCCAGGGTCACAATTGCCACAGAATCAAAATCAGTCGTAGTCGAGGACAAGACCGTAGACGGACACGCATAAAAATAAATAGTCAACTGTGACATGTGGTCAGATCTACGGGGTGAGGTGAACAGACCCAAAACTAGTGCGCTCAACCTAGTAATATCTATACGCTGACACAACGGCAATGTAGGAACTAATAAAGTGGTGTCATACAAAAACTCAGACTAAGACTACCGGTTCCATGTCCTAAAACGTCATCTAAGATAGGAAAATAAATAGGAGAAAGGGTCGGTAAAATCAATCCCAGGATAAAATTTGAATCAGAATAAATTTCACCCAACGGTGACAACATCAAGGAACTCTCATTCGGCGGTACATCCAAAGAATCGTCCTAAAATACCCTTCTCTCAGATGGTAACTCATCCATAATAATAATAGGGACATCCTCACTCTCAGGCTCCTCAGACAACTCAAATATAATCTCAGTAGGTGCAATCGTAGGCTCTATCACGATGGGGATCGTATCCTGAAGAAGGCACTCAATACTAGGGTGGTCAGACACATTGCTAGTATGGAAAGTAATATACAACGGAATACTCTCACAGATCGGAATGTAATCATCCAATACATCGTCTTCTAAATCACTAGGGATTCCCTCACTGTCAGAATCATAAGACTCGTCGGGCATTATCGTACGAGAAGGAATACTCTCACCTAGCTAGTCAACTTCTGAATCCAGAGATACTATATCCACATCATAATCCTCAGAGGTATCAGTCACAATATCAAGGGGCTTAGATGTCGAGGCTAAAGGAGACAAAAATCTAGTTGTAATATATTTCGAGTCCAAGACATATGATCTATTAGGAATGGTTTCCCTAAAGGTTGGAGTAGGCACACTAAGGGCAGGCCAACCTTTTGGGGGAACTAATCTAGCATTAGGTTTATAATCATTCATATAGGATGGTATGGGACTAGCGCCATAACAATACTCACTCACAGGCTTGGTGTTAGTAGTGCGGAGATAGGCGGAATTAAATTGATCCGAGAGTAGGCTACGCATTGCCCGCCAAGTATGTTAATAACTATCAACACGACGCTCTTCGTTTAACCAAAATACCAGAGCTTGACCTATTAACCTTTTGGTCGTCATCCCATTCGTGGCAATCAAAATAAATTTCTACCCACTTAAGCCAGACCCTAAAATTTTGAGAATTCCCATAACCATCAAACATGGGTATCTCAATCCTACTGCGAGGAATAGTGTGGGGACGGTTGGAATTCTTAGGGTATGATGGCAAGGCTGGGGTAGGCGTTAGTTGCCTAATAAGGTCCAAAATCTCATCCACTACAGGTGAATAAACTGGTTTTCTAACGTTCGACATGGAATTAGAAGATTTTAATCGGGAAACATTAACGTCATAGGCCATATCAGAGAGAATTGGTGGAAAATCTACCCGGATTTTATGCACAAATAATGAAAAAATGAACCTCACCCACTAAACTCCAGGAAAGACGGAATTGTTCCCGCTTAGCAACTAGGGTAATAAATAAATTAGTTTGATTTTCTTGCTGAAAATATTATGAAGATTATTAAATAAATTTTTTTTTATTTTTTTTGTAGAAAAATAAAAATATAGGACGCTATTGGCAGACCAGAATTATTTTCCTGTAATTTTGACATATAAACGTGCAAGACAAGTGCGTGTCGGCGTACTAATAAAAAGGGGGAGGGTGCCAATTAGGAAATTGACGCGAACCTCCCTCTGATACCAAATTGATGCAGGCTCATGGTTTCGATGGATTAAAGTACGCGTTCTAAGGTTCGTCAATTATGTTAAAATACGCAGCGAGCAATATTTTCTCTAAATTAATACTAACGATGATCAACCAATATAGCAATGCACAACGCAAAGGGTCACTACCTCTTATAAAGATTAAACAAATGGCTATACGCCAATGTTCGCTCAAGCAAAAAGGACCTACCTGATACTGACAATTAGCAATTCCAAATAAAATTTATTCGCTAGCAAATCACAAACCAATACGAGATGATCCGGACTAAAATAGCGATTTAAAATAAAGTCCAAATCAATCCCAAAAATTAATTAAAATGAGGGTGGCCCAATCAGTTGAACTCAAGGAGAAATCAAGGTAAAGAAACTGATTTCCTCTGCCATTCATGAGATCTACCCGAACCAAATTTACGAAATTATTCGGAATAATAAATGCCTAAAAACCAGATTTTAATTAAACACGAATTTCAATATAAATCAGGACAAAATACTAGCCTTCTAATTCCACCAAAATCTCACAATAATTTTGAAGAAACACACAAGAGATGGTGTTAGTAAATCGTTACCCCAATCCCAAGAAGTCCGTCCACAATATGGAGTGGAGGAAAGCACTAACGGCGGTGGTTGATTTTCTTTTTCCACGCAAACCCACGGATCTGCGCCGGATGATGAAGACGCTAGCCATTTTCCCTTTGCAATAACCTTTGGAGTGAGAGAAACCTTGATGGATGATATATAGGGAAAGAGGAGAGAGAAAAGGTGGTGAAGAGATGGTGGCTATGGTTTTGACCAAAAAACCAAAGGGAAATATGAGGGGGTCGGTTTTGGTTTGGTTGGAGGAGGTTGGCTAGGATTTTGGAGGGAGAGAGGGAGGAGGCTGGGAGAGAGGAAAGGTGGGAGAGATGGTGGCGGCTTGGGCTAAGCCGGTTAGGGTTGGCAAGGAGGGGAGGGCTTGGTTTTTGGTGGTGGAGGTGGAGGAGGAGAGGTAGAGGAGAGGTTTCTCACAAAGAGGAGGAGGAGGTGGAGGAGGACGGGAAAATAGAGGGGAGAAGAGATGGCCGGCGGCCAAGAGGAAGGGAGAAGAAGGAGGGCCAAAATTTTCAAGAGGAGGAAGATATAAAAGGGGGAGGGGAAACCAAATTAAGGTTTTCAATTTTCTTTTCATTCATCATCTACTAAATTCTTCATAACCATGGCTATATATAGCCTTGTTGGAACCCTAGGTTTTGATTTGAGTTCAGTCTTCTCTTTCTGTCTCTTGACCCAAGATGTATCTATGGTCAAAGGTTAGTTGATAGGTTAGATTCTCTAGTTGTGTAGAATTACTTTTCCAGATGAATATTTGTGTAAGTAGTTTTTCGTTCGACTATGGTCGAACGCCGCTCGACTATCGTCTATCGGCTGATCGATGATCATCTATCAGTTGATCGACGTTCTGTCTGCGTTGATAGTTCGACTATCTGTTTTGCTTTGATAGGTCGACTATCTGTTGATAGGTCGACTATCTGTTTTCTGTGATAGGTCGACTATCTATTGATAGGTCGACTATCTATTTTGCTTTGATAGGTCGACTATCTGTTGATAGGTCGACTATCTGTTTTCTGTGATTGGTCGACTATCTGTTTGATAGGTCGACTATCCGTTTTGTTTGGTAGTTTGACTATCTGTCCTGATAGATCGATTATCTGATAGCTCGACTATCTGTTCTGATAGGTCGACTATCTGCTGAGGTAGGTCGACTATCTTCCTTGATAGTTTGACTATCTGGATCGTTCGACTATCTGTCTAATAGGTCGACGATCTCCGTGCTTCGGTCGACGATCTCCGAGGGTCATTCGACGTTTTGATGTATGTTTTAAATAGTTTTGTCGTCTTCTGTGATGTGATTAATTTCATAATTATTTCGGCACATTTTATAAAAGATTATCTGAATAAATTGTGATAACATTTCCATGCAATATCTATTCTATTCCTTATGCATGAGCTAATCTTTTCTGACAAAGTACTTTGTCTTATAGCTGAGATATGTTTTCTGCTTTATCTGCCAGGCTGTCCTTTATAGCCGTTAGACTCAAAAAGACTTCCTTGGCTATAAAGAGTCTCTTCTGATGTGACTTTCTCTTATATTATTTCATCAGAATTATTTGCAGCTTCTTAGAAAGCTTTATCCTCTTATAGGATATCTGTCTGCAGTATTTTTGTTTTGCTTTATACTTTTTGCAGCCCAGCTTGCAGAGTTCAGTAGAAGACAAGATTCAAACTCAAGTAAGAGCCGTTGTTGCTGCTGCTATATAAAGACTTCTTTGAAGAAAGAAACAAGCTAGTTCATACATACCAAAACACTATAAGCAGCATTCAAGCTTAAGAACTTACAGTTTCCAACTGCTCTCAGTTCATTCACATCTAACTGAGAAGAAGTTTTAGTTCTTCACTCTTCTTCAACCTGAGTTCTCCTGCCTACAGGAAGATCTTCACTCAGAGCTTTTTGAAGAAGAAGAAGAAGAAGATAGCTACCTAAAGAAGAAATTTTATTTAATATTATTTATCTTCTTGTAGCTTTTTCCTTCAGTATTTTCTGAAGTGTTTCTGCACTGAAGTAAGACTTCACCTGGACGTTCTTTTAGCCTGGGGGAGCCTTGATTATTTTAGAGCTTTCTAGCTCAGTGCAAGTTATTGTGCTTCTCTAATCTATTGTAAAATATAGAAGACACCTTAACCTCCTTTCCCCCTCCTGTACAGGGTTATTACTCCCTTCAAAAGTATCCCTTGGTGGCAGGGCACCTGATCAAAAACCTGTGTTGGTTTTTAGACACCTAATCAAAAGTCTAAAGGGTTTCTGGATCTACCTGAAGCAGATCTTATTGGTGGCAGGGCACCTGATCAAAAACCTGAGTGGATTCCTACCTTGTTGGTAGAAGAGTGGACGTACCCAAGTTGTTTGGGGAACCACTATAAATTCCTTGTGTCGTCTGGATTGCTTTATTTAATTACTTGCATTATGGCTGTGATTAGATCTTAACTAGGATTGCTAGTTGCTGTTTAGGTTTCCAAGCCTTAACTGTAATTATAGTTGGCTGCCTTTTGTGCACAACACTTGTGTTAGGCTTTAGGGTTTAATCTCAAATATCTATAATCTTCATTCCGCATTTAACTCCAAGGGAGTTGAGTAGAAAGTCAACTTTGCTAGTGCAATTTTTGATTACTCTATTCACCCCCCCCCCCCTCTAGAGTAGTATCTATCCCCTTTTCTTTCAATTGGTATCAGAGGGAGGTTGACTGACTGAATAGGCTAACACCTAAGTCACAAGATCTTGATAGATACCAAAGTTTATAGATATTCACTTTCAGTATCATGGCCCAGTTCAAGGATAACTCTAGCACCAGACCTCCAGCATGTAACTTAGCCAAGTTCAGCATCTGGAAGGCAAGGATTAAATTATATATGAACTCTATTGATGAGAGTATTTTTTCTTCTATTTTGACAGGACCACCAAGAGCACCTGCTGCAGCTACTGCCTCATCATCAACTGATATGAGTGCAGTGCCTCCTCCAGACTACAATGATGAATACAAAAAGGCAAAGATAGCAGATGCTAAGGCAATGAACATTCTGGCTCAGACAATGTCTGATGAAGTATTCCAGAAGGTTGCTGACTGCTCCTCAGCAAAAGCAATGTGGGATACACTTAACCAGATTGTAGCTGGTTCAGCTGATGAGAGGAAGGACAGAAGGTCCAACCTCATCTCCCAGTATGAGAATTTTAAGAAAACTGATGCTGAATCAGTTGAAGCTATGTACACAAGGCTCAGCTCAATCATCAATGAGCTGAGGACTCTTGACAAGGATATTTCATTGACAGAGGTCAATGATAAGATTCTTATGTGCTTCCCTAGCACATGGGATCTGAGGATCTGGCCTATCAAGGAGGCCAGAAGCACAACAGAAATCTCAACAGAAGCCCTTCTCGGCAAGCTCAAGTCTTTTGAGCAAGTGCTGAAGTCTAGGGAAGCTGAAGCTGAAGCAAAGACCCCAACTCCTACAAGAAAAGAGCAAACCCTTGCTCTCAAAGCTGCTGAAACTTCTGAAGGCAGCCAGTCCAATGAGGAACTGATGGCATTATTTGCCAAAAGGTTTCTCAAGATGGGAAGAAAAGACTTCAGAAAGAAGTCTTCAAAATATGAAGAAAAACCAAGGTATGATCGCACTCCTACTAAAGAAATAATCTGTTATGGTTGCAGGAAGCCTGGACATATTCTTCCAGATTGTCCAGAGGAAAAGAATAAAGATAAAAGGAAAGACAAGGATCAGCACAGGAAGCATTCCAAGCCATCCTCCTACAAGAACAAAAAGAAGGAGAGAGGCTTTGTTGCTGAAACCTGGAGCGATTCTGATGAGGAATCTTCTTCCTCAAGCTCCAGTGAGGATGAAGAAGAAAAGAAGGCAAAAGAAGTTTGCCTGATGGCAATTGATGCCTGCAGCAATCACTCAGCTGCAGAGAATTCAGATTCTGATGAAGAAATGTCAACTGAAGATGAGGTATTGTCTTCTTATGACTTTACATCTGCTGAATTTAAATCTGACTTTAAATCATTATATTTAGATTTAATTAGTTCTGAAAAAGAAATAAAAGAGCTTAGAATTAAACTAGCTGAATCTGAATTGATTGTTAATGAAAACATTAGGTTAACAGCAAAACTCACTAATGCTAGTGAAGAAATAAAATTCCTTAAGAATGAATTAGCTAAGTCAAAAAGGTTAGAAGAATCTCTGAATGGTAGAAGCCTTAAGTTGCTTGAAATAACCAGCATGTCTAACACTAGGTCAGGCAATAACAAATTAGGCTTAGGAGCATCTTCTAGTGAGCCCCCAATCATTCTTAAAAACTAACTTTCAACTCCAGTGAATTTTATTTCATCTAGTGGAATAAAAAACACTGAGCAAGTTAATCAAGTTAATAGAGCTTTAAATAAAGCTAAAAGAGAGAAAAGAAAACAGAAATTTAAGGAATTACAAAGAGCGTCGAACGCTGCTCAACGATCGCAGGCCCAATGGTCGAATGGAGATCGACGATCTGGGTACCAATCGTCAAACGCCGATCGACGTTTTCAACAAGAATTTCAAAACTACACCCAGAACTTTAGAAACCAGAATGAAAATAGAAACCCTAGGTTCATTGACCCATCATCTGCATGGAGAATCCCACCTAGGAGATCTTACCCGTTAGGTTATCACCCTCAGCCTGCTTATTCATTTATTTCCAGTTTTTCTTATGTGAAAAACAAGGGGCCCAAGGTTACCTGGGTCCACAATGTTTAAATTGATTTATTTGCAGGTGAAGACCTATCCTATCACTCAAAATAAGTGGTATTTGGATAGTGGTTGCTTCAAGCACATGACAGGAAATAAAGAACATCTATCAAGGTTCAAGGCAAAGCTTGGCCCAAAGGTAATCTTTGGAGATTCAAGTTGTGGTCAAACTGAAGGCTATGGCAGGATGACAATTAGAGCTGTAACATTCAAGAGAGTTGCTTATGTAACTGGACTGAAGCATAATCTAATTTCAGTAAGTCAGTTATGTGATGCTGGATACCAGGTATCATTTTCTAACTCCCTTTGTAATATTACTTTAAATAATAATGTTGTATTAGTAGGTATTAGACATGGTAACATTTATTTAGTAGATTTTAACTCAACTCATTCTGAAATCTGCTTGTTTAATGAAGTAACAAATAACAATACTTTATGGCATAAAAGGCTTAGCCATGTTAACCTCAAGAATATATCTAGGTTATCTAAACACAACCTTGTTAGAGGTTTACCTTCTTGCCCCTACAAGAAGGAGAGCCTTTGCAAGGCTTGTCAATTAGGCAAGCAAACCAAGAATTCATTTAAATCAGTAAATAAAAGAGATTCTCCTAGA
Source organism: Platanthera zijinensis (assembly GCA_039513925.1). Taxonomy (NCBI): domain Eukaryota; kingdom Viridiplantae; phylum Streptophyta; class Magnoliopsida; order Asparagales; family Orchidaceae; genus Platanthera; species Platanthera zijinensis. Next base: position 41,553,613 of record CM077094.1, read on the forward strand.
ATCTTGTATTTATTACATTTGGACCTATTTGGCCCAATAAATGTACAGAGTTTAGGAGGGAAGTATTACACCCTAGTCATTGTAGATGACTTCTCTAGGTTCACTTGGGTGTTCTTTTTGAGAACTAAGGCTGATAACTTCAAAGCCCTTACAGATTTTCTATTATGTGTGCAGACTGAGTACTCTACTCATGTGGCCTTGATCAGAAGTGATCATGGTACTGAGTTTGACTCTCTTCTCATGCAAGAATTTTGTGAGAGAGAAGGCATCAAACATAGCTTCTCAGCTCCTAGAACTCCCCAACAAAATGGCGTAGTTGAAAGGAAGAACAGAACATTAATTGAAGTTGCTGACACATTGTTGGCAAATGCTAATATGCCTCTTTCCTATTGGGCAGAAGCTGTTAGTACAGCCAACTATGTCTTGAATAGAAGTCTGATACACAAGCTTAAGTGTAAAACTCCTTATGAGTTACTTAAAGGAAAGAAACCTAAAATAAATTATTTTAGAGTTTTTGGCTGTATAGTTTATATTCATAATAATAATAAAGAATACCTTAGAAAATTTGAAGCAAAAGCTTCAATGGGAATTTTTCTTGGATATTCCCAAGTAAGCAAAGCTTATAGGGTGTTTAATAAATCATCTTCTAAAATTGAAGAGTCTGTTCATGTGTCCTTTGATGAATCCCAAATGTTTTACAAGGAGAAGGAAACTTCCCCTTCCTCTAGTTCATTACAGGTACAAGAATCTACCAAAGATGTCACTCAAGAGATCCTCCATCTTTCAACTCTTCATATCACAGAATCAGACAGTGATGAAGACATTGCAGAATTTGTTATTGTACCACCAATAGTAGATCAAATTCCTCCTAAGGAATTAATCCCAACTATTGCTGAAGATCACATCCCACCTGCTGATGTTGTCACACTTAGAGATCATCATACATCTCAAGTGATAGGAGACATATCAGCTGGTGTTCAAACAAGACATCAGTTAAGACAGGATGTGATGCATGCTTGTTTCCTTTCATAGATTGAGCCCCTCACCATTAAAGATGCTGAGCTAGATCCCCACTGGATCATTACTATGTAAGAGGAACTCAATCAGTTTGAAAGATGTAAAGTATGGACTTTGGTTCCAAGACCTAAAGGCCAACTGATCATAGGCACAAAGTGGGTGTATAGAAACAAGTTGGATGCAAATGGAATCATTGTAAGGAATAAAGCTAGGCTTGTAGCTCAGGGCTACAGACAGGAGGAAGGTATAGATTATGATCAAACCTTTGCTCCTGTTGCAAGGCTAGAGGCAAAAAGGATCTTCTTAGCCTATACAGCTTATATGAAGTTTAAGGTTTTTCAGATGGATGTCAAAAGTGCTTTTCTTAATGGTGAGCTAAAGGAAGAGGTATTTGTTGAACAGCTACCCGGTTTTGTTTCTTCAACTCAGCCCTCACATGTATTCAAGTTGCAAAAAGCTCTTTATGGACTCAAACAAGCACCAAGAGCCTGGTATGAGACTCTAGCTAGTTTCCTGTTAGAGCACAACTTTGTTAGGGGACTAGTTGATAGAACCCTTTTCGTCAAGCACCACAAGGACACAATCCTGTTAGTTCAACTATATGTGGATGACATTATTTTTGGTTCCACTGATCCCAAACTATGCAAAAAGTTCTCCAACTTGATGCATTCTAAGTTTGAGATGAGTAGTATGGGTGAGCTGTCTTACTTTCTTGGTCTCCAAGTAAAGCAAGATGCTGATGGCATCTTCATCTCCCAATCCAAATATGCCAAGGAATTGGTAAAGAAGTTTGGGATGGCTGATGCTTCAGCAATGCATACACCTATGGCTACTAATGTAGTTATTGATTCTGATGATCAGGGAAAGTCTGTTGATCAAAAGAATTATAGGGCCATTGTTTGTTCCCTATTGTATTTAACTGCAAGTAGGCCAGACATAATGTTTGCTACATGCCTTTGTGCTAGATTCCAGGTCAACCCCAAGGAATCTCATCTGATTCTTCTCAAGAGAATCTTGAGATACCTGAAGGGATGTCCAAATCTAGGACTTTGGTACCCAGCTGAGTCAGAATTTGAATTAATTGGATATTTTGATTCTGATTATGCTGGTTGTCGAGTTGACAGGAAAAGTACCTGAGGAACTTGTCAGTTCCTGGGAGAGAGATTGGTCTCTTGGTTCTGTAAGAAGCAGGCCTCTATCTCAACCTCAACTGCAGAAGCTGAATATATAGCAGCTGCTAGTTGTTGTTCACAGATCCTATGGATACAAAATCAACTTTTGGATTATGGGTACTCACACAAGAACACTAAAATCATGTGTGATAGTACCAGTGCTATCTCTATTGCACAAAATCCAGTGCACCACTCTAGAACGAAACACATTGAGATCCGGCACCATTTCCTGAGAGATTGTGTGGAAAAGAACAAGATCAGCCTTGAGTTCATATCCACAGACCTTCAGAGAGGTGATATATTCACCAAGCCCTTAGATGAACAGAAGCATCTGTTCTTTTTAGTTCAACTAGGCATGATTAATGGAAGAGACTAAGTGTGACGTCTGCCTTGTTGAAACTTGTTCGAATATAGTCGAACGACGTTCGATGATAGTCGATCGGATCAAGCCTATCGTCGACCCCTGGTTGAAGATAGCTTATATGCTTGAAGATCGTCGACCGGCGTTCGAAGATAGTCGAACAGGTCGAGCTTATCGTCGATCTATGGTTGACGACAGCTTGCTGTTTGTGAAGACAAAAATAGTCGAATGATTGATCGACTACTCTGCTTCAGGACCGATCGTCGAACGACCGTTCAACCATCGTCTCCAGTATCTTTTAAATAGATCGACGATCGCTGTTTTAATTTAAAGCCGATGGTCGACCTAGGTTAAGAGATAGTTGCTTTTATCGTCGACGGAGAGCGTCTTTTCGCATTCCGTCTTCCCGCTTGCTCTTTGTCTTACGATTTCTGCCGCTCCGTCCTCGCCGTCTCTCCCTCGTCTTCTCCAGCCTTCTCGATGGCGATTTCTCCAGCGCTCCTGGCAGTAGTAAAGTTTGATGCAGGATTCAGTATAGATTTCGACTCCTTCAGCTGTTGCGAACCCAGAATAGTGGAAATTCTAAATCTGTGCAAAGACCAATGGTTAGAGAAGCTCATGTCTTCCAGAATAAAGATAAGAACTCAAGAGATCAAAGAGTGGGCATTCACTTCGTCTTCAACTGACGATTCGATGACTGGAACCATTAGCGGAGAAGAGGTAACATTGACTCCCGCTATTTTAACAGAAATATTTGGATTGATTAATGGAGAAGAAGAGTATGAGCAAGATGCCCCTGAGTTTGGGAGGATGCTGATAGAGCTGGGACATGCCGAAGGCATTCCCTCTAAGCTGCTGAAAGTAAACTTTCCATTTAAGATTAAGTTTCTTGTTGAAATAGTTAGAAAAGTGCTACTGGGAAAGCACTCCGCCCACGATAATATTACAAGGCAGCAATTTGCACTGATGTGTGCAATTGTAAATAAGAAGCAGATCAATTGGGCAGACGTTCTATTTGATTTGATTAGGAAAAATAATGGCAAGAAAGAAGTTACCCTGGGAAGGGTAGTTGGGATTTTTCTGAAGGAGAAATACCCCCATCTGTTAGTATCAGCTGCCACCTCCATAAACGCCAGTAAGAAGATGGATCCATCCCTGTTCACAAAGTGAAAAAGGACCTTCCTGAAGCCCGCTCCCGCAGGGGTTGCTCCAGTTACATCTGAGAGCACCAGGACTGTCTCAGTCACTCCCCCCTTCCAGTTCCCTCAACTTCAATTGAAGTAAGACCTTCCGCATCTCCTCTCCCGACTCATCTTGCTGGGATCTCTCATCCCAGTTTTGATTTGTTAGTGTCTGAGATTTCTACTCCTATTCATTCTCCAATTCCCTCTTCTGATCACATTGATCACCCTGCATCCACTCATACATCTCTAGTTCCATCTTCAGTTCATTCTCCAGCTCATCATGCATATACCATCCCTTCTGATCTTCCATCCTCTGAAATTCCTCCATCATTATCATCATCATCTTTTGAGATCTCTCCAGCTTTCATTTCTAGCATTGTGGAGTTAATTACCCCCTCAATCAAAATAATGATTGAAGAGGCAATTGCTCCCCTTGCTTCTTCTATCTCCTCCTTGACTGCTGCTATTCAAAAACTCTCAAAGTCTGCTGAGCCCTCTTCTTCTAGGGGCCTGGTTTCAGTTTCTACTGAAATCAGGCAGGGGGAGATGCTTGATGAAGATGTCTCAGAGCAGCCTTTGTAACATCCCATTTCCAACTAGACCCCTAGGAGTGGTTTTGTCATGACAAAACCCTAGAAAGCCCAAGGAAGAGGCAAGTGGACCTGGTAGTGTGAATAGTGTCACTGTGGTCTGCACTTAGCAGATCTCAGAACCTTGACTAAAAGTGATCATGGGACTTCACCAAGACTCCAAGACCCCACCCATACCCTTATAACCCTAGTGAGAGGTCAATGGGTCACTAAGGACCCATGGAGAGCAGTCAAAAGACCAAAGTTGACCAAAGTCAACTATAACCCTAGCTAGGTCAAGTTGACCTAGACAAGGGTCCATTTCAGTCTATTAGCCAAATATACTCCACCCAAACTTCCATAACCCTAGTGAGAGGTCAATGGGTCACTAAGGACCCATGGAAAGCAGTCAATAGGGCTAAGTTGACCAAAGTCAAATATAGCCCTAATTAGGTCAAATTGACCTACACAAGGGTCAATTGTAGTCCCTTAGCCCAATAGACACCACCCCTACCCTCATAAGCCTAGTGAGAGGCCAATAGGTCACCAAGGACCCATTGGGACCAATCAAAGGGGCTAGTTTGACCAAAGTCAACCCTTAACCTAAAATGGTCAAAATGCCCTAGTTAAGGGCCAAGTGACCTTCAAGAGCCAATTCAACCCCACCTTGACCCTAGGGGAGGCTAATGGGTCACCAAGGACCTATTAAGGAAACCTCAAGGATCAAATTGACCTAGGTGGGCCCTAGTCCCACTTTGGGTCAAGTTAGCCCAAATGGGCTAACTCAAGCTCAAGCCTATTTCATTAGGGCTAACCTTGACCCAAGTGGCCAAATGAATTGGTGGGCTGACATGTGACATGTAGGAGCCTAAATTTCAGGCTTGATGACTAGGAGAGAGAAAGTCATCCATGGAGGAGAGAAAAAGAGAAGGAAGAAAAGGGAGGAAGACTTTTGGGCTCATCCTCCCCCTCCCCAACCCCTCCATTCACTCCTCTAGGACAAGGAAGGCAGCCCCAATCCAACCATGCAATCTTTGACTGGATACAGCCATGCCATCTCCCCTATATCCTCAAGCCGCCAAGTTTGAATTTGGCCAAAAATGGCACATGGCTTTTCAGCCACCTAACACCTCCTCTCTCCACTTTAAAAGCTCCCCTAGACTCCAAGGAGAATTCCCCACATTTTTCCTGAAGCAGCCAAGCCCTTTCCTGCATCTTTGAACAAGCCGAGCACCACCCACCACCACCATGGTATTCCGGCGATCCTCCCGACTTCAGGCCGCCAAATAGGTTCTCCTCCACTCCTTCTCTCATGGGTAGTCCTTAGGAATCATTAGAGACAAGGTTAGGGCTCATTTGAGCCTAATCGGATTTTCAAAATCATGGATTTTCCATGAAAATCCATACTATCGGGATCGCCAGAATAGTGCTCCCCGGCGGCCGGGCAGCCGCCTGGAGATAGCCCCGACCACCACGAAGGTGTCGGCGGCGGTGGCAGGCCGGGGAGGCGGCCGGATGGCCGGCGGCAGCCGCTGGAAGATGCTCCAGGCGGGTTGAATCGGGGCCGTCAGCTGGAGCTTGAAGATGACTTGATCCCGTCCAATATTGCGCCAAGATTCGTGCCATATGATTTTAAACTATAGGATTAATATTTGATTCATTTCATTATTGTCACAGTATTGGTATTTACTGGTTTTAATTATTAAAAATATATACAGCCTGTTTCAGAGAAAGTGGTCAACATCAAAAACCTAGCCCTATGAGTCTACTTTCAGCCAAAATTGGTTTGAACCAAATTGGGTGACTGGTTTGGCCAGGGCACTCATTTTGGTGGGGCCTATACAAATGAATAGTCAGTCATTAAATTTGATACCCACACTTGATCCTTGGTCCAAATAAGCTGAAATTTTGGCAGGGGCTCACCCTACCCTATACCTAGACCCTGCCCAAAGATGGGAATTTTTGGGAATAATTTTCCTATAGTTTTTGTAAATAATTTAATTATGCTAGGGCAAATTAAATTAGGGGTCAAATGAAGTCCAAATTCAACCAAATTTTGGTGGGATGGTTATGAGGTCAATATAGACCTCTGGTTAAAATTTCATTAAGTTTGGAGTTGATTTGAATAGGATTCAAGCAAACCCTAGCCTTGCCCTAAGAAGGGTATTTTGGTCCAAATTGTAATTTTGGCTTTTAGTGTCCAATTCACCTCAACAGAGGTTCAAATTTTGTACACTAGTTTGGGATGACAAGATACACCCCCCAAAGGAAATTTGGGGGCAGTGGAGTTGGTTTGGCCCAAGATCTTAGGTCAAACCCTAAGGAAGGGCTTTTGTACCTTGTGAAGGGCATATGGTCAAATCACCTTGTATGGCTATGAAATTTTGTAGGGATAGAATTTTGGTAAATATAACCCTCTGGTAAAATTATTAGGGCATTTTGGAATGTTTAGGGCCCTAAAATCCCTAACCCTAGTTTAGGGCACAAACATTCTAGGGTTGAAATGGGCTAGCTAAACACCTCAAACTAAGATGAAATTTTGGTAGATTAGTCTCAAGGGCATTATAAGCCTCTGGTAATTTAATGGGAAATTTTGGGTCAATAATTATAGCACTTCATTTGTAACCCAAGAAATGCTTAAATTAAGTAAATAATTTATTATGCTACTTCAGATAATTGAGAGGCCCTGAAATTTTGGCAGAGGTTGTTTGGAAGCATAAGAAGTTTATATAAATTTTATAAAAATTCTTGGACAAGTATATGAGGTAGATAGTTCACAAGATTGTCATTTGGTGGAATTATTCAAAAATTCATTTAAGCCTATTTACTAATAAATAAATTATGAAATTTGGCCCAAACCATGTACTTGCCATTAGATTCATAATTGAAATTTCCCTGAATTTTTGGAAGTAATACATTATTTTATATTTATTAAATGAATTTCCAAGGACTTAAATGAATATTTGATTTAAAGATAAAGCTCTACTGAAAAGAAATATATATTTTGGAAGATAAGTTATATCATTATTCAGAGTAACATATAAAATTTGTAAAATGATTCCTTGAATGAAAGTAGTACTTCATGTTCATTTTTGGAAATTTTAGACATTAAAATAATTAAATGAATTATCAAATAAGTAAGGAAAATTTTGGAACTTTGGATTTAGAACTTAAAGGTCATAATGAACCTCCATTAATTATTATAGGGGTATAGGATGATTATTTTATATACATCCCATTTTACATGAAGATTGACTTGGTGGTTTGCGTTTAGCCATTTTGGACCTAGTTTGTTTAAATCATTTTGAGCAATTTACTTACTGTATAATTATGAAATTTTGGCCAATGATGTTTTTAGGTCAGTATATACCTTAGAAAATTAATTAAGAAATTTTGGATGAATATTTATTGCACTTACTTCATTAATAAAAGGAAAAGGATATATTTTCAAAAATTGATTAGTGTCACTTGAATACTTGAAAAATTGTTATATCTTGGATTTATTGTTAAATGGTTATTTAGAATTTATCATAAATTAATGAAGCTTTATACCTCTCTGAAAAGTGCACTTCATGCTCAATGGGTAGCCCTTAGAAGCTTTACGGGAATTTAAATAAATGTCAGAATAATTGGAAAAATGATAATCTTTTGGATTTAGTCCATTTACATCATGATAAGTCTCCAGTAAATAATTCAGGGCATTCGGATGATCATTTAGAATACCCCCTATCTGGTTCAACGTATCGTCTAAATTGGTGTGCATAATTGGAATAAGACAAGGTTGGGGGATAGTTATTGGAGTTAGACCTTTTAATGTGGATGATTTCCCATTAGAGAGAAAAAAAAAGAGTAGTGAGAGTGGGTTGGCTAGTGTTAGGTGGTGCGCGTGATCGACGAAAAAAATCATCTTTCTCGTAGTAATTAGGGAGAGTCAAACTTCGTAGGCTTAGAGTAAATAGTAAACTTAGGGTTTCACCCTTTCCCACCCTAGTGTCCCGGGTGATAGTATAGGTTACTTGGGCAATAAGCCCAGTAGTTGTGATGGTTGTCTGGCGAGCTTCGGCTCGGTTGTTGATTATGATGGACAGGATTGTCCGGTGAGCTTCGGCTCGGTAGTAGGTTACGACGGACGGGAGTGTCCGGGGAGCTTTAGCTCGGTTGTAGATTGTGATGGACGGGAATTGTCCGGTGAGCTTCGGCTCGGTTGGTTGGTTGACTCATATCTATTGTATGTGCATAAAAGGTTTTAAGGTGGTGGGTCTTCTATATTGGGGAGTTCGATGCACCGACACCAATATGGTTGGCTCGGCAGGTGTGGTTAACACTTCGCCATCAGAAGTCCGGTGCGTCAGCCGGCAAGAGTACGCAGACGACCGCTTAGTGCACCAAGCGTTGAGGCGTACGATAGGTCTGACCGGTAGTGCTTTACTGGTTTAGAGGTGGGCGAGGCCCAACCCACCGCTTCCGTCTGCCACTACGGAGGTATCCTGGGAGGTAACGGCTCCGAAAGGGGGAACTAAAGGTCTGTGTACACAGAGTCGAGTGGGTGAGTTGCACATGCATGTCCACATCATGGCATAAATGTATTTCATAGCATAACCATCGCATATAACCTGACACCTAATGTATAAGCGGTATGGGACGCTCTATACATTAGGCCTTGCTAAACGACCCCTTGGCCTATAAGTTCGTGTGAGCGTGCTTATAAGTCAAGGTTCTCTTTCAACATTATAAACCTGCTAATAGAACCGACACCCTATCGTATAAATCAGTATGGGACTTTTTATACGATAGGAGCCCTGCAAAAGATCCCTTAGCTTATGTATACTCGCATAAGTTAAAGTTACTTATTTATTTTGTACGATTATTATCATGCTTACACTGTTAGTTTAGTTCCGCTGCCATCTGAAATTTGAATACTCTCCACTTTCATGTCCTTCCCTTTCCTTCTTCCCGCTCGGTGCTTTAGGAGCCATGGGGGAAGGGGTGGGGGACGATAGGACTTAGTCTTTTAGACTAACGGTTTTCGAACCACATCATTTAGGGGACCACGGAGCCCAGCATGGAAGAGCAGCCCCGGAGGTCGGCACGCTTGGAGATCGGACAGTCTAGCACTGGAGTCCAGACAGCAGGGACTGTGAGTCCTGATCTATAGTAGTTGTATTAGTTTGCTTCCGCGATGAGTGAAATATAGTGAGGACTTGATGTACCGGGCATAAGCCCGTGATTTTATTATGTGTACTATCTGTGGACACTCCCTTCGTGGAGTTTAAATTTCTTATATGTGATATTTTTGTGGACTGTCTTGTATACTTATGCTACAGTAGAGATCGAATTGGCCGGCAGAATCGGCGTCTTGTAGTGATGACCTTCCCGGGTGCGAAGGTATCACCGCAAGGCGGCGGTTCTGGGCCTAAGACCCCGGTGTCGAAAAAGAAAAAAAATGGGGGTCTTACAAGTGGTATCAGAGGAAACCTCGATCAGAAATGTAGCAGTCCACTAACCCTGGGACACCCCCGCTCGAGGTTAGTTTGCGGACAAACTAAGCAGCGGAATCAGTGGTGGGCCCAAAAGGAAAAAAATCACATGGAAAATTGTCCACTTTTAGTTAACTTTTTGAGTTCCTTATAATTGTCTTCTATTACACAGCCCCCAGCACAGCCAACACCACAAGGAGGAGTTCAGCAGACTCCAACTGTTGCTCCACCTCCCCCGGTCCCCACTCCATTCTTACACTCAGAGATGGGTCAAACGCTGACGGCCATTCTAGATGCTTTCAGGGCTCAGCAGGTTCCGGCTCTGCAGCCGAACCCGGGGGCCAATTGGCTGAGCATTTTTCGAGGACTCTCTCCTCCATCTTACTTGGGGACAGAATCCGCTGTACGGACAGAGGAGTGGCTAGATATTATGTACGAAATGCTGACTGGGATACGATGTCCCTGGGAGGAGAGGGTGGCCTTGGTTGTCTCCTGCCTGGAGTCCCATGCTAAGAGGTGGTGGAAGACGCTGCTGGATACAAGATTTGTTGATAGGGAGGTTGCGGAAGTTACCTGGGAGGAGTTCAGGACCGCGCTGCTGGAGCATTTTGTTCCACAGTCGGCCAGAGATGAGTTGGAGGAGCAGTTCTTACAGCTAAAGCAAGGCACCCGGACAGTGGTAGAGTACCATCGGGAGTTCGACCATTTGGCTCGATATGCAGATTCTTACCAGCTGGACGAAGCGGGATACATCAAGAGATTCTATAAGGGCCTGCGGGAGGACTTGAGGGAGGCTTTGTTGTTTGTATCCGACGGGCCTATCTCCCGGATCTTGGAAATGGCAAAGAGGATCGAGGCCGACTGGCACACCTCTCGGGGCCGGAAGAGGCAAGCGGAGGATCAGGGCCGGAGAGCCAGAAATGATCAGCGGCAAGGTGCTGTACCAGGTGGGAGAAGGACAGAGGACCAGCCTCGTCAGGAAGTGAGGCAAGAGCCGAGGGAGCAGGTGATATTGGCCCCTCAGCCTCTTCAGATGAGGGAGGCACCAAGACCCGGGGGCATGGCATTTCCCCCACCAGAGTGCTATAACTGCCATCAAATAGGGCATATTCGGAGAAACTGCCCCATGAGGGAAGCACCTCTACCAGCACCACAGGTTGCCCCGCATACCCAGCAGTTTGGAGGACGAGGACGTGGTCGAGGACGTGGTTTCCAGGGTGCAGATCGTAGGCAGCAGAGGGAGCAAATTTATGCACTAGATCTGGCTCAGCCCCGAAACCCGGAGCAAGTAATCACTGGTACGTCTGAAAATTCTGGTTTAAGTTATTTCTCATGAACTTAAATTTTATATAGAAGTGACAATCTAGGAAAGAAAACCATGGCTAGAATTCTGAGACATTTAATTTTTCCCAAAACCCCAGGAATAGTTTTCATCAGCGGCAAACCCGCTTATACGCTATTTGATACGGGTGCTTCGCACTCATTTGTATCGGAGGCCTTCATAGAAGGATTGGAAGGTGTGGAACGATTCACGGGTCTGATGGTGAGGATACGACTACCCGACGGATCGGAGTTGTTCACCTCTGCCCACTGCAACATGGAGGCAGAGATCGGCGGAAGGATATTTGAAGCTCCAGCGACGATCATAAAGATGCCAATCTTTGATTTGATCCTAGGGATGACGTGGTTGAACTGGAATCATGCTCAAATTGACTGCACGTCCAAAAGAGTTACCGTAAGACATGGGGATTCATACCTCGTCATTGAAGGTATAAAATATATTCCCCCTCTCATACTGTCGTCTGTACAAGCTGTCAAGGCTCACTTACAAGGAGAAGAAGTGTATGAAGTAATATTTGAGATGACTGAAACCAAGATCTCCACCTCGGATATTCCGGTGGTGCGAGATTTTGCCGACGTATTCCCGGAGAAACTGCCTGGGCTACCCCCGCACCGGGAGCAGGATTTCCGGATACAGCTGGTGCCGGGGGCTAAGCCAGCAGCTAGGGCCCCTTACCGGATGGCCCCGAAAGAATTGACAGAGTTTCGAAGCCAACTCCAAGAACTGGTGGAGGCTGGATTTGTCCGACCGAGCTCTTCGCCTTGGGGAGCCCCGGTCTTGTTTGTTAAAAAGAAGGACGGAACTCTGAGACTGTGCATCGACTACCGAGCTCTAAACCGATTGACAGTCCGAAATACATATCCGTTGCCAAGGATAGATGAGCTGTTTGACCAGCTAGAAGGGGCGCACTTCTTTTCCAAATTGGATCTGAGATCAGGCTACTACCAGCTACGGATCCAGGAAGAGGACATTCCGAAGACTGCATTCAGTAGCAGATACGGACTATACGAATTTACTGTAATGCCCTTCGGGCTCACAAATGCGCCGTCAGCATTTATGAGCCTTATGAATCAGGTGTTCAAGGAGTATTTAGATATATTTGTCATCGTGTTTATCGATGACATCCTCATTTACTCAAGGACAGAAGAGGAGCACACGCAACATCTGACGCTGACTCTGAGGAAACTACGGGAGTACAAGCTCTATGCAAAGATCAGCAAGTGCCAATTTTGGTTGATGGAGGTGGCCTTCCTAGGCCATATCATCAGTGGTGCTGGGTTAGCAGTGGACCCGGCCAAGATCCAAGCAGTTCGGGACTGGCCACAATTAAAGACGGCCACAGATGTACGAAGTTTCCTAGGGCTTGCCGGATACTACCGGAAATTCGTAGAGGGATTCTCTCGTATCGCCCTCCCACTCACATCTCTGACAAGGAAGGAGGTGCCCTTTACCTGGACCCCACGGTGTGAAGAGGCTTTTCAAGAGCTAAAGGGGCGACTCACTTCGGCCCCTATACTTACCCTCCCTTCAGGGAAAGAAGGATTCCAGGTCTACACCGATGCCTCCTACCAGGGAATGGGTGCAGTACTTATGCAGAATGGCCATGTGATAGCTTATGCTTCTCGGCAGCTGAAGAAACACGAGCAAAACTACCCAATCCATGACTTAGAGATGGGAGCTGTTATTTTTGCATTAAAGGTCTGGCGTCACTATCTATACGGTGTCCACTGCGACATATACTCCGACCACAAAAATTTGAAGTATGTGGACACGCAGAAGGAGCTAAATATCAGACAGAGACGATGGGTGGAATTTTTGGCAGATTATCAGTACGAGATGCACTACCACCCGGGGAAGGCGAATGTGGTAGCAGATGCATTGAGCCGAAAGACCGCAAATACTGAAGTAGGAACACCATTGATGGCCTTGGAGTTGATTCAGATGTTTGATAAAATGCAAATATCCCTAGTATCCGAGGATCACCCTGGGCTATACCGGGAGTACCTGTCATCATTAATCGCCACGGATGACATACGAGAGCGGGTCAAGGGTGGACAGAGGCAGGATGCCCAGCTAGATCCGGTATTCCGGTCCTTAGAAGCAGGCACTGCAGGAGATTACACGCTGAGAGATGATTTAGTATGCTTTAGAGGACGGGTCTACATACCAGAGGGAGGCCAGATCCGGGAAGACATCATGACGGAGGCTCATTGCAGTCGATATTCGGTACACCCGGGGATTACGAAGATGACTGCAGATCTGAAGAAGACTATGTTCTGGCCCGGCATGAAGAAGGATATCACCTACTTCGTGACCCGTTGCAAGGCGTGCCAATTAGTAAAAGCGGAGTGCAAAAACCCCGCAGGATTATTACAGCCCCTCCCAGTACCAGAGTGGAAGTTTGATGATATCGCCATGGACTTTATACATGGACTTCCTCGATCTAGGACAGGGAACGATTCGATATGTGTAATCATCGACCGACTGACGAAGGTGGCTAGGTTTATTCCAATCAGGAAGGATGACTCGGTGGGAGTGTTAGTCCGGAAATTTGTGGAGCAGTTCGTCCGTTATCATGGCGTCCCCAAAACGATCGTGTCGGACCGGGATGGGCGATTTACTTCCAGAGAATGGAGGTCAGTGCAGACCTACTTAGGCACTCGACTAACATTCAGTACAGCTTTCCATCCCCAGACAGACGGACAAACGGAACGAACTAACCGGACTCTGGAGGATTTACTACGACTCTGCGTATTAGATCGCGGGGAACCGTGGGAAAAGTCATTACCACTAATTGAATTTTCGTATAATAACAGCTACCAGTCCAGTATTAAAATGGCTCCTTATGAGGCGTTGTATGGACGAAAGTGCAGGACTCCTCTGTCATGGATACAGGACGAGGACCCTAAGGCTTTGGATTCGGAGTTTGTCAAGGACATCGAGGCTCAGGTAAGATTGATACGGGATAGGATGCTGGAAGCGCAGAGCCGGCAGGCTAAGTATTACGATGCTCGGCACCGTCAGGTGGAATTCCAGGTAGGAGATCAGGTGTTCTTGAAAATCCGACCCATGCATGGAGTTACTCGGGTACGCGGACAAAGGAAGAAGCTCAGCCCAAGGTATATGGGACCTTATAGGATCCAGGAGCGGATCGGTCCCTTGGCATACAGACTGGAACTGCCACCAGAGCTGGCGAGTCTGCACGACGTGTTCCATATATCCTCTCTTAGGAGAGCTCTACTACGTCCAGAGCAGCAAGTTTCAACCGCAGATGGACCGATAGCATCTGATCGGTCAGTTCACCTAGAACCAGTCCGGATTGACGACAATGGGGTACGAGTTCTACGCCACAAGAAGGTTCCGTTAGTCAAGGTCCTGTGGAGAAATCATGGAAGAGAGGAGTACACATGGGAGCCCCAGGACTTGATATGACAAAGATACCCGGAACTCTTCAGTCAGGTATTCCTCGCAACCACTCAAAATGTTCAATTCCCTTCATATGTTTAACTAGTAGAACTAAAATTTCAAGGATATGGGCTAAACTTTTGTTTATTGGGGTCTAGATTTTTGTCATTTGGACTATTTGGTCTTAACATCGACAAACGCCTTAAACCTCGCATGTCAATCACGGAGACGTGGCATAAAACTTTCAACTTACATGGGATGTTACAAGTTTCTTCCTCCCCGATAGGAGTCCCCGTAAGCTTAACCAGGATTTCGGGGACGAAATCTTTGTTATGTTTATTGGGATTTGTAACATCCCATTTCCAACTAGACCCCTAGGAGTGGTTTTGTCATGACAAAACCCTAGAAAGCCCAAGGAAGAGGCAAGTGGACCTGGTAGTGTGAATAGTGCCACTGTGGTCTGCACTTAGCAGATCTCAGAACCTTGACTAAAAGTGATCATGGGACTTCACCAAGACTCCAAGACCCCACCCATACCCTTATAACCCTAGTGAGAGGTCAATGGGTCACTAAGGACCCATGGAGAGCAGTCAAAAGACCAAAGTTGACCAAAGTCAACTATAACCCTAGCTAGGTCAAGTTGACCTAGACAAGGGTCCATTTCAGTCTATTAGCCAAATATACTCCACCCAAACTTCCATAACCCTAGTGAGAGGTCAATGGGTCACTAAGGACCCATGGAAAGCAGTCAATAGGGCTAAGTTGACCAAAGTCAAATATAGCCCTAATTAGGTCAAATTGACTTACACAAGGGTCAATTGTAGTCCCTTAGCCCAATAGACACCACCCCTACCCTCATAAGCCTAGTGAGATGCCAATAGGTCACCAAGGACCCATTGGGACCAATCAAAGGGGCTAGTTTGACCAAAGTCAACCCTTAACCTAAAATAGTCAAAATGCCCTAGTTAAGGGCCAAGTGACCTTCAAGAGCCAATTCAACCCCACCTTGACCCTAGGGGAGGCTAATGGGTCACCAAGGACCTATTAAGGAAACCTCAAGGATCAAATTGACCTAGGTGGGCCCTAGTCCCACTTTGGGTCAAGTTAGCCCAAATGGGCTAACTCAAGCTCAAGCCTATTTCATTAGGGCTAACCTTGACCCAAGTGGCCAAATGAATTGGTGGGCTGACATGTGACATGTAGGAGCCTAAATTTCAGGCTTGATGACTAGGAGAGAGAAAGTCATCCATGGAGGAGAGAGAAAGAGAAGGAAGAAAAGGGAGGAAGACTTTTGAGCTCATCCTCCCCCTCCCCAACCCCTCCATTCACTCCTCTAGGACAAGGAAGGCAGCCCCAATCCAACCATGCAATCTTTGACTGGATACAGCCATGCCATCTCCCCTATATCCTCAAGCCGCCAAGTTTGAATTTGGCCAAAAATGGCACATGGCTTTTCAGCCACCTAACACCTCCTCTTTCCACTTTAAAAGCTCCCCTAGACTCCAAGGAGAATTCCCCACATTTTTCCTGAAGCAGCCAAGCCCTTTCCTGCATCTTTGAACAAGCCGAGCACCACCCACCACCACCATGGTATTCCGGCGATCCTCCCGACTTCAGGCCGCCAAACAGGTTCTCCTCCACTCCTTCTCTCATGGGTAGTCCTTAGGAATCATTAGAGACAAGGTTAGGGCTCATTTGAGCCTAATCGGATTTTCAAAATCATGGATTTTCCATGAAAATCCATACTATCGGGATCGCCGGAATAGTGCTCCCCGGCGGCCGGGCCGCCGCCTGGAGATAGCCCCGACCACCACGAAGGTGTCGGCGGCGGTGGCAGGCCGGGGAGGCGGCCGGATGGCCGGCGGCAGCCGCTGGAAGATGCTCCAGGCGGGTTGAATCGGGGCCGTCAGCTGGAGCTTGAAGATGACCCGATCCCGTCCAATATTGCGCCAAGATTCGTGCCATATGATTTTAAACTATAGGATTAATATTTGATTCATTTCATTATTGTCACAGTATTGGTATTTACTGGTTTTAATTATTAAAAATATATAGAACCTGTTTCAGAGAAAGTGGTCAACATCAAAAACCTAGCCCTATGAGTCTACTTTCAGCCAAAATTGGTTTGAACCAAATTGGGTGACTGGTTTGGCCAGGGCACTCATTTTGGTGGGGCCTATACAAATGAATAGTCAGTCATTAAATTGGATGCCCACACTTGATCCTTAGTCCAAATAAGCTGAAATTTTGGCAGGGGCTCACCCTACCCTATACCTAGACCCTGCCCAAAGATGGGAATTTTTGGGAATAATTTTCTTATAGTTTTTGTAAATAATTTAATTATGCTAGGGAAAATTAAATTAGGGGTCAAATGAAGTCCAAATTCAACCAAATTTTGGTGGGATGGTTATGAGGTCAATATAGACCTCTGGTTAAAATTTCATTAAGTTTGGAGTTGATTTGAATAGGATTCAAGCAAACCCTAGCCTTGCCCTAAGAAGGGTATTTTGGTCCAAATTGTAATTTTGGCTTTTAGTGTCCAATTCACCTCAACAGAGGTTCAAATTTTGTACACTAGTTTGGGATGACAAGATACACCCCCCAAAGGAAATTTGGGGGCAGTGGAGTTGGTTTGGCCCAAGATCTTAGGTCAAACCCTAAGGAAGGGCTTTTGTACCTTGTGAAGGGCATATGGTCAAATCACCTTGTATGGCTATGAAATTTTGTAGGGATAGAGTTTTGGTAAATATAACCCTCTGGTAAAATTATTAGGGCATTTTGGAATGTTTAGGGCCCTAAAATCTTTAACCCTAGTTTAGGGCACAAACATTCTAGGGTTGAAATGGGCTAGCTAAACACCTCAAACTAAGATGAAATTTTGGTAGATTAGTCTCAAGGGCATTATGAGCCTCTGGTAATTTAATGGGAAATTTTGGGTCAATAATTATAGCACTTCATTTGTAACCCAAGAAATGCTTAAATTAAGTAAATAATTTATTATACTACTTATGATAATTGAGAGGCCCTGAAATTTTGGCAGAGGTTGTTTGAAAGCATAAGGAGTTTATATAAATTTTATAAAAATTCTTGGACAAGTATATGAGGTAGATAGTTCACAAGATTGTCATTTGGTGGAATTATTCAAAAATTCATTTAAGCCTATTTACTAATAAATAAATTATGAAATTTGGCCCAAACCATGTACTTGCCATTAGATTCATAATTGAAATTTCCCTGAATTTTTGGAAGTAATACATTATTTTATATTTATTAAATGAATTTCCAAGGACTTAAATGAATATTTGATTTAAAGATAAAGCTCTACTGAAAAGAAATATATATTTTGGAAGATAAGTTATATCATTATTCAGAGTAACATATAAAATTTGTAAAATGATTCCTTGAATGAAAGTAGTACTTCATGTTCATTTTTGGAAATTTTAGACATTAAAATAATTAAATGAATTATCAAATAAGTAAGGAAAATTTTGGAACTTTGGATTTAGAACTTAAAGGTCATAATGAACCTCCATTAATTATTATAGGGGTATAGGATGATTATTTTATATACATCCCATTTTACATGAAGATTGACTTGGTGGTCTGCGTTTAGCCATTTTGGACCTAGTTTGTTTAAATCATTTTGAGCAATTTACTTACTGTATAATTATGAAATTTTGGCCAATGATGTTTTTAGGTCAGTATATACCTTAGAAAATTAATTAAGAAATTTTGGATGAATATTTATTGCACTTACTTCATTAATAAAAGGAAAAGGATATATTTTCAAAAATTGATTAGTGTCACTTGAATACTTGAAAAATTGTTATATCTTGGATTTATTGTTAAATGGTTATTTAGAATTTATCATGAATTAATGAAGCTTTATACCTCTCTGAAAAGTGCACTTCATGCTCAATGGGTAGCCCTTAGAAGCTTTACGGGAATTTAAATAAATGTCAGAATAATTGGAAAAATAATGATCTTTTGGATTTAGTCCATTTACATCATGATAAGTCTCCAGTAAATAATTCAGGGCATTCGGATGATCATTTAGAATACCCCCTATCTGGTTCAACGTATCGTCTAAATTGGTGTGCATAATTGGAATAAGACAAGGTTGGGGGATAGTTATTGGAGTTAGACCTTTTAATGTGGATGATTTCCCATTAGAGAGAAAAAAAAAAGAGTAGTGAGAGTGGGTTGGCTAGTGTTAGGTGGTGCGCGTGATCGACGAAAAAAATCGTCTTTCTCGTAGTAATTAGGGAGAGTCAAACTTCGTAGGCTTAGAGTAAATAGTAAACTTAGGGTTTCACCCTTTCCCACCCTAGTGTCCCGGGTGATAGTATAGGTTACTTGGGCAATAAGCCCAGTAGTTGTGATGGTTGTCTGGCGAGCTTCGGCTCGGTTGTTGATTATGATGGACAGGATTGTCCGGTGAGCTTCGGCTCGGTAGTAGGTTACGACGGACGGGAGTGTCCGGGGAGCTTTAGGTCGGTTGTAGATTGTGATGGACGGGAATTGTCCGGTGAGCTTCGGCTCGGTTGGTTGGTTGACTCATATCTATTGTATGTGCATAAAAGGTTTTAAGGTGGTGGGTCTTCTATATTGGGGAGTTCGATGCACCGACACCAATATGGTTGGCTCGGCAGGTGTGGTTAACACTTCGCCATCAGAAGTCCGGTGCGTCAGCCGGCAAGAGTACGCAGACGACCGCTTAGTGCACCAAGCGTTGAGGCGTACGATAGGTCTGACCGGTAGTGCTTTACTGGTTTAGAGGTGGGCGAGGCCCAACCCACCGCTTCCGTCTGCCACTACGGAGGTATCCTGGGAGGTAACGGCTCCGAAAGGGGGAACTAAAGGTCTGTGTACACAGAGTCGAGTGGGTGAGTTGCACATGCATGTTCACATCATGGCATAAATGTATTTCATAGCATAACCATCGCATATAACCTGACACCTAATGTATAAGCGGTATGGGACGCTCTATACATTAGGCCTTGCTAAACGACCCCTTGGCCTATAAGTTCGTGTGAGCGTGCTTATAAGTCAAGGTTCTCTTTCAACATTATAAACCTGCTAATAGAACCGACACCCTATCGTATAAATCGGTATGGGACTTTTTATACGATAGGAGCCCTGCAAAAGATCCCTTAGCTTATGTATACTCGCATAAGTTAAAGTTACTTATTTATTTTGTACGATTATTATCATGCTTACACTGTTAGTTTAGTTCCGCTGCCATCTGAAATTTGAATACTCTCCACTTTCATGTCCTTCCCTTTCCTTCTTCCCGCTCGGTGCTTTAGGAGCCATGGGGGAAGGGGTGGGGGACGATAGGACTTAGTCTTTTAGACTAACGGTTTTCGAACCACATCATTTAGGGGACCACGGAGCCCAGCATGGAAGAGCAGCCCCGGAGGTCGGCACGCTTGGAGATCGGACAGTCTAGCACTGGAGTCCAGACAGCAGGGACTGTGAGTCCTGATCTATAGTAGTTGTATTAGTTTGCTTCCGCGATGAGTGAAATGTAGTGAGGACTTGATGTACCGGGCATTAGCCCGTGATTTTATTATGTGTACTATCTGTGGACACTCCCTTCGTGGAGTTTAAATTTCTTATATGTGATATTTTTGTGGACTGTCTTGTATACTTATGCTACAGTAGAGATCGAATTGGCCGGCAGAATCGGCGTCTTGTAGTGATGACCTTCCCGGGTGCGAAGGTATCACCGCAAGGCGGCGGTTCTGGGCCTAAGACCCCGGTGTCGAAAAAGAAAAAAAAATGGGGGTCTTACAGCCTTTGGCCTCCCCTCCAGCAGATCATCATGCAGTAGCAGAGAAAGCAATAGAAGATTCAGCTCCTCCTCCTCTATCTGAAACAGAAATTTCTGATGCTTTGTTGAAATCTGAATTTATTGTCAAAGCTTGTTTAGAAGAATGTTCTACTTCCTTGGTCACCTTGTACCTAGAAGGAATCATCACTTCCTTTCTAGATGAATTATGGGAGTTAGGACACGCAGTGGTCGATTCTGAAGGTATTCCCTTTACTTACTTTTTAGACTTGATAACTGATATGATAGTTTGGGAATATCTGGAAGGGATAATTAGATGTCATTTAGAATAATTTTATTCATAATACTACAGATAAATTGGAAGAAATTCTAGATGTTCAAGAGCCTGTTATCCAACCTACTCCAGAAGTTCATCCAGAACCAGCTGTTCAAATTTCTGAAGTTGCTCAGCCAGAAGTGCAAGCAGAACTGGTCACTATGATAGTTTCTGATCTTCAAGAATCAGCTGCAGATGCCCAAATTGAAAAATTTACTGTATGGGATGATTCCCCGGGCTTGGATTTAGATGCTCTATTGGCACAGGATGCCATAGAAGAAGAACTAGAGAAAGCTGCTTTAAAGGAAAAGGAAAGGGCTATGCAAGATGCATTTGATCCCTATGATCTGCCCATCTCCTCTAATTCTGAAGATGAAATCGATTCTGATGAGTCTGATGAGTCTAAAAGAAAAAGAATTGCTAAAAAGAAAAGAAAAGCTGTAGCTCCTCCTCCTGCTAATCCAGATAATGATACCCCATATTATATACTGAAAGGGATTGATCCAAAGTCAAAAGACTTCCAGCATTGGATGTTATTCTCTAAGAACCAGCAAAAGCAAAGGAAAAAGTCAAACAGGTATGACTCTCCTGTCCCAAGATGGAATCCTAGAGGTCCTCCTCCTCCACCTCCCAGTGCAGGAGCCTCAGGAAACTTATCTTCAAAACCTGCTGCTCAGTCCGAAAGATCAAATCCATCTCAGTCAGCTCAAAGGAGAAGTTCATAAGGATACCAAGGTAAAAGTCAAACTGGCTATCAAAGAACTGATGCTGTTAAAGAACAAGTAAAGGAGGTAGTGTATCAAAGACCAACTTTTTCCCCTCCTCAGTCTAAAGAAATCAAAAGCTCAATCTCTCCTAATCCAGTTCATTCTGTGAAGGATGCTCCAAAAGGTAAGTGATTTATTTTTTTATCTGAAAATTCTAGCAAGACATTTGCTAAGTTTGCTCCTCCTTGTTATCTAGTTACTCAGGATAAAGAACCAGTTGACACATCTTCTGAGAATATTTATGAAAGCCTAGAGCTTGATCCTAATTTTAGGATGACTCGTTTTCTTGAACTGGTTGGAGCTGCTCAAATTAAGAAAGCAAAAGCAGAAGGAAAAGACACTGCAGGATTGACTACAATGTCAAAATTCAGAATGAAGGAGCTCGACAAGTTCCAGGTTAGACCTGAGTTATTTGATCCTTCAAAGTATATGGAAAAGCATCCTGAGGCAGTTGTCCCAAGAACAACAGAATTAAAAATCATTGGAGAACAAGACCTGAAGCTATCAAGAAAAGAAGCTCTAGATCCATCAAGAAAGATTACTTTTGTTTCTAGCTCTTCTGATCCTAAGCACAACTCTGAAGCACCTTAATATTTCATTGATTGACAATTAATTGCTTATCTGTTTGATTGATGTTATCTGCTTAGTTATTTCCCTTTATGCATTTTATTTTACTTTCAGTAATTAGTTTTGTATGTTTTAATTATTGAGAGACTTAACTCAAATAAGGGGAGATTGTTGGAACCCTAGGTTTTGATTTGAGTTTAGTCTTCTCGTTCTGTCTCTTGACCCAAGATATATCTATGGTCAAAGGTTAGTTGATAGGTTAGATTCTCTAGTTGTGTAGAATTGCTTTTCCAGATGAATATTTGGTTAAGTAGTTTTTCGTTCGACTATGGTCGAACGCCGCTCGACTATCGTCTATCGGCTGATCGACGATCGTCTATCAGTTGATCGACGTTCTGTCTGCGTTGATAGTTTGACTATCTGTTTTGCTTTGATAGGTCGACTATCTGTTGATAGGTCGACTATCTATTTTCTGTGATAGGTCGACTATCTGTTGATAGGTCGACTATCTGTTTTGCTTTGATAGGTCGACTATCTGTTGATAGGTCGACTATCTATTTTCTATGATAGGTCGACTATCTGTTTGATAGGTCGACTATCCGTTTTGTTTGGTAGTTCGACTATCTGTCCTGATAGATCGACTATCTGATAGCTTGACTATCTATTATGATAGGTCGACTATCTGCTGAGGTAGGTCGACTATCTTCCTTGATAGTTCGACTATCTGGATCGTTCGACTATCTGTCTGATAGGTCGACGATCTCCGTGCTTCGGTCGATGATCTCTGAGGGTCGTTCGACGTTTTGCTGTATGTTTTAAATAGTTTTGTCATCTTCTGTGATGTGATTAATTTCATAATTATTTTGGCACATTTTATAAAAGATTATCTGAATAAATTGTGATAACATTTCCATGCAATATCTATTCTATTCCTTATGCATGAGCTAATCTTTTCTGACAAAGTTGTTTGTCTTATAGCTGAGATATGTTTTCTGCTTTATCTGCCGGGCTGTCCTTTATAGCCGTTAGACTCAAAAAGTCTTCCTTGGCTGTAAAGAGTCTCTTCTGATGTGACTTTCTCTTATATTATTTCATCAGAATTATTTGCAGCTTCTTAGAAAGCTTTATCCTCTTATAGGATATCTGTCTGCAGTATTTTTGTTTTGCTTTATGCTTTTTGTAGCCCAGCTTGCAGAGTTCAGTAGAAGACAAGATTCAAACTCAAGTAAGAGCCGTTGCTGCTGCTGCTATATAAAGACTTCTTTGAAGAAAGAAATAAGCTAGTTCATACATACCAAAAAACTATAAGCAGCATTCAAGCTTAAGAACTTACAGTTTCCAACTGCTCTCAGTTCATTCACATCTAACTGAGAAGAAGTTTTAGTTCTTCACTCTTCTTCAACCTGAGTTCTCCTGCCTACAGGAAGATCTTCACTCAGAGCTTTTTGAAGAAGAAGAAGAAGATAGCTGCCTGAAGAAGAAATTTTATTTAATATTATTTATCTTCTTGTAGCTTTTTCCTTCAGTATTTTCTGAAGTGTTTCTGCACTGAAGCAAGACTTCACCTGGACGTTCTTTTAGCCAGGGGGAGCCTTGATTCTTTTAAAGCTTTCTAGCTCAGTGCAAGTTATTGTGCTTCTCTAATCTATTGTAAAATTGAGAAGACACCTTAAACTCCTTTCCCCCTCCTGTACAGGGTTATTACTCCCTTCAAAAGTATCCCTTGGTGGCAGGGCACCTGATCAAAAACCTGTGTTGGTTTTTAGACACCTGATCAAAAGTCTAAAGGGTTTCTGGATCTACCTGAAGCAGATCTTATTGGTGGCAGGGCACTTGATCAAAAACCTGAGTGGATTCCTACCTTGTTGGTAGAAGAGTGGACGTACCCAAGTTGTTTGGGGAACCACTATAAATTCCTTGTGTCGTCTGGATTGCTTTATTTAATTACTTGTATTGTGGCTGTGATTAGATCTTAACTAGGATTGCTAGTTGCTGTTTAGGTTTCCAAGCCTTAACTGTAATTACAGTTGGCTGCCTTTTGTGCACAACACTTGTGTTAGGCTTTAGGGTTTAATCTCAAATATCTATAATCTTCATTCCGCATTTAACTCCAAGGGAGTTGAGTAGAAAGTCAACTTTGCTAGTGCAATTTTGATTACTCTATTCACCCCCCCCCCTCTAGAGTAGTAACTATCCCCTTTTCTTTCAAGCCTACACCACTACATCTCCTCCTTTCAAAATTCAAAATGAAACTATGATGGTTATATGCACCCATTATTACATGAAATAAAAATAATACAACATGATGGTTATATGCACCCATCATAATACTTGAAATAAAAATACATGAAATAAACTCTTAAAATAAAATTGCTTAAAAATAAAAATGCTAAAAATATATAATTATAATTATTTAATTTATAATTATATATTTTTACATAATAGCGACGGCGGACGTCGTGCAAAACATGTGGCGGCGTTGGTGAAGAACATTATGGGAGGCTCCCATCTTCGAGCTTGCGGCAACGACCGTCCCAATCCACGAACTCTCTATGTCAGGGATCAACGGTTGCATCAGCAACGTCGCCATCTGGCGAGTGGATCAGCAGGCTCACACTCACCCATGGCTCTTGGTAGGCAGTTAGCGAGTGGGAGAGGTCTGGCCAGCACTCGCACCTTTTGTCGAGTGGGGCATTTCTGTCCCACACTCGCCCAAGGTCATAGGGATGCGGCGTGTGCTAGCACTATCGAGCACTCACCACCCCATGCGATTGGAGGTTCTCAAGGGCCACTCACCCAGTGTTGTATGATGTATTTTTACCATTCTACCCCCGTTGTCCTGCCCATATCCTTTCAGAGCAGCAGAGTTACGTTGTTGTCAGGCCAATCTGGACTGCATATAGCCGTTTAGAACAACGGAGGTTGGTTGTTGGCAGACCATTTTAAGAAAACTATAAATAGACCCAAGGGGGTACCTTAGAAGGCATGCTTACTTGCGCACTGGTCTTCTTGCATTTTCTGAGGTATCCTTAGCTCAGCACTTAGCAAAAGAGGGGAAGCACTCTAATATCTTCCGGGTGTGTGGTGGGACCTCCGTGCTGGAGCCTTGGGTCAATTTCTTATTCTAAGTCTCTAGTTGTTTGAGTTTGTGAGGGAGAAGTAAGTGTGAAATCTCTCTTGTCTCTCTGGACAAGAAAGCAAAGAACATTATTGCATGTGCTGTGGATGATTCAATAATGCAGAATCTAATCCACTGCAAGTCAGCCAAAGATATGTGGACTTCTCTGATTGTCCTCATTCAAGTTACAGAGGAGGTAAGGGATGATTGGAAATCCCTCCTCAATCAGGAGTACGAAGCTTTCAAACAAGACAAAAGAAACTCCATAGCCGACTGCTACGAAAAGTTCTTCAGGATTGTCAATGGTCTAAGGAATTACGGTCGCAAGTTACAAATGGTGAACTTAACGATAAATTATTTAGATCCCTGATAAAAGAATGGGGAAAATAAGGTTTGTGCAATAATGGAGTTTTGTAGACTTGCCAACACTTACCCTCATAATATGTTTGGGAAGCTATTTTCCTATGAGCTTCAAATCAACACGAGGAAAGCTAAAGAAGAAGGAAGTAGATCCGCAACTAGAGAAAGTTATGTGGACCTGAAGGCTGAAGGGTCAAGGAAGACAAGAGCTGTGTCTCCTGCAATAACACAAAATTCATATGATCAGGAAGACTCAGAGCCGAGCACCGCATACTTTGAAATGTCAAATGGAGAGTTCTCTTGACTCTCCAAAAAATTCAAGAGTATGCTCAGCACGAGGAGGTAGATGAGAAATCTTTCATCCTCGTCTAATTATGGGAGATCACATGATGATGGTGATCACTATAAGAAGAGCTACAAAAAAAATGACCGGTATAACTCGAATCCGAACAAACACATTTCAACTAACATCGTATGCTACTATTATAATAAGCCAGGGCATATAATCGATGACTATCCTTACAAGAATAAGGATGGATCTAAGAAGGAAGATAGGAGACCCTTCAAAGGTAAGAAGAAGGAGGAGAAGAGCTTCATCGCAAAGAAACCAAAGACTATGAGTGATAGTGACTCAAACAAGTCATGCTCATATGAAGAAACCTACTTTGGGCTAATAGCTTAGTCAGATGAGGATGAAGGCAACTCCCAGTATAATGGTAATGTAAATTCTCACACACCTCTCTCTGAGTCTAAAACTTCCTCGGAAGGCCATGAATACCATTCTTTTAAATAGGAATCAGATTTATTGGTTCAGTATAAGGTACTGTTGGCAAGTTTTAACAAATGTTGTAAGGTAGTCAAAACTCAGACCAAGGAGATTCACTCTCTCTAGGCCGTGGAATCTGATCTGAGAGAAGAAATTGAAAAATCGACTCCTCTCAAAGACGAAGTCCAATCCTTAAAAGAGTAACTCTTGACCTCTACTAAACTAATTGTAACACCCTTATCCGTCACATAGCATATAATAGAAGGTCTGTCTGGGGCCCGACACCATATACTACGGACAGACCAAGGAGTTACTAAATTGAAACCATAATCCAATATTTTGCATCCTAACACAGAGTGCATTGTAGCGGAAGTAATTTAAAGGTTAAATTAGAACCCAACAACAACATGAATGACCACTACCACAACTAGGAATGAATAACAAATACACAAAGAAGTCTTGACCTTAAGGCCTTACAAGGTTTACTCAAATAAAACTGTATTGCATATATCGGTATGCAGGTCGGTCACACATGAGTAATAAATATACAAAATAGGCAATTCACTTTGGACTTCGAGGGACAGCTTAGCTATCAGAGGCTTCAGCCCGCTATATCCCGCTTGGCTCAGTTGCACCTGCAAGCAACATTCTACCATAATGGTAGCAAACAAAAACAACAATCAGGATTAGCTTACCAAATTATAATGACCCCGCCCCTCACTCGAGGTGGCAGTGCTCCTTCCATATAAACATTAGTATAAACATAATATGGTAATAGGAACATGCAACTTAAGCACCATTCACCAGAGACATTGGCACAAACACCCAATGTCATATGCCCTCAGGGCACATTCTTGGTGAATAGGACCACAAGGGACACACCTCCATTCTCTGCGATGATTAGCAATTTTTGAGCATGCAAGTATTTCAGGGCCAAAGCCAAAGACAATGCCCCTATGGTTACGACAAATTCATGGTGGCTTAAAATCCACACTTTGACTCACTCCAAGTCAAAGCATAGGGTTGGGTGCGGTTCAGCTATTTCTCGGTGCTCAAATCATCGAGCGCATCAAGATACGATGGGGGTCAGCATCCCCTTTCCCATTTGTATGATTCATAACATTATTATGATCCTAGGCTAGCACTCACGGCCACCAAAGCTGAGCAAATTAAGCTCGTGCCCACAAACTTTGCCCTAAGGTCTCAAAGTGACAGGCCTCACAACATTAGCCCTCAAGTCCCTACGAGACAGGCTTCTCAATAAATAATACAATACTTACAGGGGGATATTGCCGGAGGTAGCACTACTGCCACATGGTAGGGGTAAGACTATCGCTTCTTCCCCTTAAACGGGTGTTTTCCTGGAGACTACCCCCAATACTCTCAACGCAGTCAATTGCGCACCCCATGACTCTGAAATCTATGCGATAACAACAGACTCTTATCCAGCATACAAAACATACAAACATCACCAATCCAGACCACCTCATATGGATGAGCTTCACACAGCATGCCTATTCCGTACTTTGATTCCGGATCAAAATGCAATCTAACGGGGATACACGGATCTACCCATCGGGAGAACCAAATCCATGTGTTCTTGGAGTGTCTACCCTCTACTGCTAAAAGAAAGGACTTCACATGTATAAGGAAAAGGATAGTTACCCTTAAAGTCCTTTTTGGCGCCATGGGAGAAATCTAGACGGTTGAAATTGACCGCTCCGGCCCAGCCTCCGTAGATCTGAACTTGCTTTGCGAATCCAAACTCTGAATCTCAAACGGTGGCATAAACTCTCATTTCTGGCGCTGCTGCTCCACCTCCATAAATCCAGGCTAAGTTCTGAACGTCAAAGGGAATGAAGTGAAACGGCCAAACTAGAGCTTTAAACCAAGCTACTGCTGCACGATACCTATCTACCGCCGCGCGGTACCATTATTCAATGCCTCATTTCATGTGTAACTTCCCAGGTCTATCAATCATAAAACGACACGTGGCTACGCGGTTACAAAATCACTAACGCCACGCGATAGGTAAATACCACCAAGCAGTACCCGACACCGGTTACGAAACGATCGCCCATGCTATCGCAGCGCGCTAACTACTACCGCTACGTGGAAAAAAACCAGAGAGCTCTATCAATTTAATTGACCTACTATCGCTAGCGATAATACTAACGTGGGGAGATAGCTCAACTTGACGCTCTCGATTCTCAACACATGCTATCGCTACGGGATAACCCACTACCACCGCGCGATAGCACTCAACGCTCTGGATGCTTGACACTACCTCCGCATGGTATTAGCCTACCGTCGTGCTATAACCCTTTTTTCTTCCTGTAGAACTTTGGGGTGTTATAAATATCCTCCACTTAAAGAATTTCATCACGAAATTATGCATCGCAGGAAAAATAATTTAGAGAAGTCACAATATTTACAACGTGTGCCTTATTCGAACAATTCTGGGAACTCTGACTTACTGGTTTACTCCCTCTCCCATGAGAGCTCCTCTCGGCCATAGTTGTCTCATCAGACCGTGACCATCCTGACTTCCTTGTTATGAAGTCGCTTGATATTTACATCCTCAATGCGAATAAGTTTGACCTTCGTTGTCAAATAACCATCCACTGGTACTTGATCTGCAACAATCACTAGCATAGGCTCTTGCACCCCCTTCTGCAACACCGATATGTGGAATACATCAATTTTACCACCAAGTTTCGTAGATAATTACAACCGATAGGCGGCTTCGCCAACACTCTATAGTATCTCAAATGGTCCAAGGTATCTTGGATTCAGCTTTTTCAGTCGTCATATCCTTGAAACACCTTTGAACGGCTTGATATTCAAATATACCCAATCGCCCACGGCGAACTCGACGTTCCTGTGCTTAGCATATAGTATTTAGCCTACCTATCTTATGCAATCAACAATCTCTCTCGGATTGTTCGCACAATCGAAGTCGCATCTTCGACATCCTTCCGCTTATACAACTTGGACTCGCCAGTCTCTAACCATGACACTAGAGTACAACACTTCATGCCATATAGGGCCTTGAAAGGCATCATTTGAATACACGCCTTGTAGCTATTGTTGTATGCGAACTCAATCATATATAGGTGATCCTCCCACCTTTTTTCGAAATCCAAGGCACACATGCAAAGCATGTCCTCCATCGTCCTGTTGACTCTCTCGGTCTGACCATCCGTTTTTGGATGACAGGTCGTACTGAACTTCAGCTTGGTCCCCAACAGTTGATGTACTAACCTCCAGTCGATAGACGTGAAGCACCCATCTCGATCACTCACGATTCTACGGGGCACACTGTGCAGTCGTACAATATTCTCCATATATAGCTTTGCTAGCTTTTCCGCTGAATCGTCCTATATATTCAGGATGAAGTGCGACACTTTTGTCAAACGATCTACGATCACCCAGATGGCGTCGTTTACCTTTTGCGACCTCGTCAAACCAAGCACGGAATCCATGGATATATCGTTGAACTTCCACTCTGGTATAGGCAAAGACTTTAAGAATCCTCCGGGCTTCTAGCATTCAGTCTTCACTAAAGCACAAGTTTGACACTTATCCACATACAATATTATATCCTTTTTCAGTCCTAGCCAACAGAACAGCTTTTTCATGTCTTTGATCTTTGTGCTCACCGAGTGGATCGTGTACTTTGTGTAATCAGCCTCATACATCAAATCCTCCCGTATTTTACCCACTCTTGGGATGCACAAATGACTGTCCTTCCACAACAGTCCATTATCAATCTTAAACTAAGCATTTGACCCTTCTAAATACTCAGCCATGTTTCATTTCATGTTGTCGTCCAAATCCAAAGCCTGTCAGATCAGATCGGCGAGGTCATACTGCACCTCAAACCAATATAAACATGCTTCAGCACTCGACCTCCCATAACACAAGATATATCTAAGGCCTCCAAATATCAAATGAGATGCTCATCATGCATCATTAATCAATTGGCATGTGTGGGAGCTCTGCGACTTAATGCGTCCGCAACTGCATTACCTTTGCCAGGAACATAATGTATCTTGAAGGTGTAGTCACCAAGGAACTCCATCCACCTTCTCTTACGCATGTTTAGGTTGTTCTGATCCAACAAATACTTCAAGCTCTTATGATCTGTGCAAATGTCGACTTTCATGCCGTACAAATAGTGCCTCCAGAGCTTCAACACGAATATCACAGCCTCCAATTCCAAGTCATGGACCGGATAATTCCTCTCATACACCTTCAACTGGCAAGAACCATAAGATATTACTTTCCAATGCTGTAACAAAAAAGCAGCCTAAGCCGCTGTCTGAAGCGTCATTGTAGATCTCAAAGCCTTTTGTCCCATATGGCGAGCATATAATAGGCATCGTGGGCAAACAACTTTTTGGTTCTTCAAAATCTTGCGCGCACGTTGGCGACCAAACAAACATCTGGTCCTTCCTTGTCAGGGTCGTGAGAGGTAACGCTATCCATGAGAAGTTCTCTATGAAGCGCCTGTAGCAGCCGGCAAGCCCAAGAAAACTCCAGACTTCCCCAAATAAGACAATACGGGCCACACCCGTATTGCAGCAACCTTTGTCGGATCCACCGTGATACCCTCAACACTGATAATATGACCACGGAATGCCACATAAGATAGCCAAAACTCACATTTAGAGAACTTGGCCTACAACTGATTACTCCTCAAGGTCTCCAGAACAATATGCAAATGCTCCATATGATCATCTTCGGATTGGGATTATACCAGGATATCATCGATCAAAACTATCATGAAGCGATCCAAATACTCCTTGAAAATCCTGTTCATTAGGTCCATAAACACCGATGGCGCATTCGTCAGCCCTAAAGGCATGACAGTGAACTTATAATGTCCATATCATGTACTGAATGCCATCTTGGGAATATCATTTTCCTTGATTCTCAGTTGATAATAACAAGATTTAAAGTCTAGCTTCAAATAAATAGTTGAACCAACTAGCTGGTCGAACAGATCATCGATCCTCGAAATCGGGTACTTGTTCTTCTCTGTTAGCTTATTGAGTTCCTAATAATTGATACACAGTCGCAGACTTCCATCCATCTTCTTCATGAAGAGGACCAAGGTTCTCCAAGGTGACGAACATGGACGCACAAACCCATACTATATCAATTCTTGAAGTTGCACCTTCAATTCCTTCATCTCTCTCAGTGCTAAGCAGTAAGCAGATCGCGACACTGGCTTGGCACCTGGCACCAACTCAATGGTGAACTCAATCTCTCTCTGAGGTGTGGCTCTAGAGAAATTTGCAGGGAAAATGTCAGCAAACTCCTACACCACAGGAATACTAGCCAAGTCAGGCTTAGTCTTCTTATCCTCAAGTAGAGTGAAGAACAGCTCCGCACCCTCATGAACTGCTTTAACCATTTGGAGAGAAGACGCCATCGTCTTGCTCAGACCCTTCATACCGGAGAAAGTAGTTTCTTGGCTTGTATTCATCCCCAGTTTAACAGTCTTCAAACTACAATCAATGAATGCATATTGCCCCAAGAGCTAATCCATGCCAAATATCACGCCAAACTCTACTATCGGTAGTAGTGACGCTTCAAAGTCAAAAGCTTGACTTCCTATCAGCACTTTAATGCAACAAATTTTGTCTACGCGCATCGAACAACAGTTAGGCAGCAACACATCCAACCTATCCTTCGCCATCATAGTAGGCACTCCGATACAATCTATGAATTCCTTAGATAGAAAGGAATGTGAAGCCCCTATATCAAACAGCGCTCGAGCCGGGCAGTCCATAATTATGACAAATCCTAGAACATTACAGTCATACAACTAAAGCATAATGCGTAAGGTATAGAAAGCACTAAACCTAAAACCTAACACATACCTATCACCACATCGCCTTGCTTGATGGCCTCTTGCTAACCAAGGTTATAGAATCTCGGTTGGGTTGGAGCCTGATGGGATTCGGTTGACTCTACTACCTTCCCTTTTTCAGCATAAGACGTTCCTGCCTTCTTGCCTGATTTGCCACTCCAAAAATTGCGGGCTATATGCCCTAGCATCCCACAAGTGAAACAGTATATTGGGCCTCCACGCCCAGATAATGCCCCAGAAGTAACCGACGATAAAGCTTGTCTGAAAGGTTTGTCCTTCTTGTTCTACCATAAGTACCCAGTTTTTTGTGGTCATGGTACCTTGAACTCCAAACTCGTCACTACCAAGTCTTTCTTACTATGGACCCCCTTCAGATCTTGTTCCAGATATCGTACCGTATTGACCAGGGTCAGAAAGCCCTACGCCATCGGACCTGAGAGCAGCAACCTCAGATCATCATGCAGTACTTTATCGGTTGGTATTACGCTCTTCATCCGAAAAAGTGGAGCCAGCATAACATCCCAATCCTTTAAACTCATGTAGGTAGCTGTCCACACTACTCTCTCCTTGAGTTAGCCTGTGGAATTGATTCTTCATTACAATTTTTGTGCTGTCGGGATGAACCGTGCTAGAAATAGTCTCGAGAACTCCTCCATCAATACGTCGATGAGTTATCTCCCAGCCAAATGATGCAGCTCTAACTCATCCCAGCACAGCATTTCCGCATTGTCTAGGAGGAAAATGGCTATTATAGCCTTCTGCCATTCCTCAGTCTCTGTAGCTATCATGACTCTCTTTACCCTAGAAATTCCTTAGCTCGATTTGGGGTTCCAATCCCTTAAAACACTAGTGGATTAAAGCTCATCACGTGCTTTAACTGCTTCTCAGTAGCTCTTCGCTGCACTACAGGCTCTGCCGCTACTTGATCTGCCACTATTGGCTCTGTTACGCCAAGCGGCACATGATTTAACCTAGGAGCAGGAGGCTGCACTTGCCTCCTCGGTTAGGTATTGATCATAGCAAACACTACTTCCGCTACCATTAGTATGGTTTCTACAGAAGTATGGGTTGCAAGCGCATCGTTAGGCACACTACTCTCCGCCGAATGTTGTTGTTGCGACTGCCCTGCACCGCTCCTAGTCACCTATAGTTGTAAAAACACTCAATTAGGTGATAAAAAGATTCCCAAAACACAATCATTGGAACACCCAGGTTCCTCAAACATGTGTATATTCATTCCTAAGTGGACATTCATGGGTTCTTTTATATTATAACGGCAACGCACATACTAGTGCTCACCACCCCTTAAAATAATTTGGGCACGAATTTGAAAAAGGAAGACCGACACCAGAGTCTGATACCAACTTGTAACACCCCCATCCATCACCTAGCATATAACAAAAGGCCCGGTCGGTGTAATATCTCAATTTCGACCAAACCCCTAGGAGAGGTTTTGTCATGACCAAGTCATGAAAAAACCCTTGGAAGCCCAAGGAGGCCAAGTGACCCGGGCTCAAGGTGAAAATCACCTTGGTCTTCAAATAGTAGGTCAGAAATTTACTTAAAATAGGATTTGGGCTCGGGCGTTGAGTGCGTCAAGTGCACTCAACGCCATGGGCCGAATAGCATTGAGTGTGTTGAGTGCACTCAACGCCATCTTATTCAGGCAGTTTGGGCTCGGGCATTGAGTGCGTCGAGTGCACTCAACGCCATAGGCCGAGTGGCATTGAGTGTGTCGAGTGCACTTAACGCCATCATATTTTGGATTAGGGCAGGCATTGAGTGCGTCGAGTGCACTCAACACCAAAGGCTGGATAGCATTGAGTGTGTTGAGTGCACTTAATTCCATAAGCTGAATGGTATTGAGTGCGCTGACTGCACTTAACGCCATCTTACTTGGGCTGAATGGCGTAGAGTGTGTCGAGTGCACTCAATGCCATAAGCTGAACGGCGTTGAGTGTGCTGACTGCACTCAACGCCATCATACTTGGGCTGAATGGCGTTGAGTGCGTTGAGTGCACTCAATGCCATAAGCTGAATGGCATTGAGCGCTGATTGCATTCAATGCCATCTTGCCATGGGCTGAATGGCATTGAGTGAGCTGAGCTCACTCAATGTCGTAGACCGGATGGCATTGAGTGAGCTGAGGTCACTCAATGCCATTGTACTTAGAATATTTTCCTGGTGGTTTTGGATTGTTTGCTGGTTAACCTGAACCGGGCCGTTTCGGGAAGTGGGCCAGGAGGTGTTTATTAGCAGTTTCTCTATTAAGACATAATTAAGTCTTATTTAAATTAATTTTGACCAGTCAAGTGGAGGAAATGCCATGTGGTCGACAGTTATGAGAATGAACAGCCACGTCCTTGGCCGAGAGTTGGTTTTCATGGCCACTAATGCCGCTTGAATGCCATGGAAACCTTTCACTCCTCTTTTAATGGCTGGATTCAACTCCTCTTGGGAAGAGGAGGAGTTTCCAGCCGTTACCTTGCTGGACAGAGCCGTGTTCAGCCCACCACCATGGCCGAAATTGCCTTGAAGCACCATTAATGGTCACCAGCAGTTAGACCTTTCCCCTCCCTCATTTTACTGATTTAAAAGCTTCCCTAGACCTCAAACCTTCATTTCCACACCTTGCCCGAAGGAGATGAGAGAGTTCTGTGTGTTGTTGAAGAGTACCGGCGACACCTCCACCGTTCATGGTGTTCCGTCGATCTGCACGCCTCCAGCCCGCGAACAAGGTCCTCCTCTACTCCTTCTTTGGATAGATCTTAGGAATCAAATAGGAGAGAAATCGGGCTCAATTGAGCCGGATCGTGTGATCAAAATTTCAGATTTTTCATGGTTTTTATAACACTCGGGTTCGCCAGAAACCGCCCCTCCGGCGGTCGTGCCGTCGCCCAGCGATAGCCCCCACCTCAACGAAGGTGGTGGCGGTGGTGGCCGGCCAGGGAGGTGGCTGGATGGCCGGCGGCAGTGACTAGAACACACCTTAGGTCGGGCTAATCTCATCCCTTGGCTGGAGGAAGAAGATGACCCAGCACTGTTGGATCTGCTTTAAGATCTGTGCAGGTCTAATTTATTATTTTCTTTTTAGAGTATTTTTTATCTTGTTTACTAAATGGTTTTGAAATAAATATTAAAAATAGGTAGGACCCTCTACAGAAAATATAACCAACATAAAAGTTGTAGGTCGTGAAGTCTAGTTTTATTTAAAATTTATTTGGACTCATTTTGCTAAGTAGTTTGACCACAGCACCCATTTTGGTGGGGTCTATACCTAGGCTATACCAGATGGTATTTTGAGTTCTCCCACCAATCCGGCCATCCAAATTACTTAAAATTTTGGATGGGGTTCAATATTACCTATATATAAAACATATACAAAAATGAGGATTTTTGGAAAACATTTTCCTATAGTTTTTGGAAAACTTTAATAATCCTTATACAATTTAATTAGATGTCTTAAATAGCTAAAAAAACCCCAAAATTTTGGAGGGTGACCTTGGGGGATATCATAAGTCTCTGGTAAATATCTCAGCCCAATTGGGTTTGATTTGAATAAGTTTTATTGTGACCAAAGTTTGATCTCCTAAGGGATAAATTAGGGCAAGGAGTATTTGGGGCTTGGAAGAGCCAATTCTCACCCAAATGGGTTGGGACCTTGGCCAGAGCCCCATGGTTAGTATACACACCCTCTCAGGGAGTTTGAAGTGGATATGGGTGGGTTAGCTCTAGAACCCTAGTTCAAACCCTAAGGTTAGACTTTGGGGGTTTGTGAAGGACATATGGTGATATGTCCTTGTATGAAATTGGTATTTAGAATAAATACTTGTGGGGTGGTTAGATGCCCTAGGAAGTGATTGGGTAGTGGTTTGACACAAATACCCCACATAAACCACTTAATAAGTATTTAGGTCTTTACACCCTAGAAATTTTATAATGAGTCATGTGACCTTGATTCATAGTGAAACTTTGGCAAGAGTGTTTTCATAGTGATTTTCATGTCTGGGAATTTTGTTATGAATTTTAGATCAATAAATATTATACTTTATTTACAAACCATCAAACTATACTTTCTACTTAGGAATTTCTTATGAATTAACTACTCACTGGAATCTTATGAAATTTAGTCAGAGGACCTTTTATGATGTTATAAAGCTTTGTAGATTTTTGTGGAATTTTTGGAAGTCTAGTTATATGGGTTGCTTCACAAAGTGGTACTTTTCATGTAAAACCATTTGAATTAATTTTGGTACCTAGTAAGCTTGAAAAAATTATGATATTTTCTCAGAGATCTTATTTGGTTATCCTTAAGATTCACTAATTTTTCTATAATTATCTGATGAAAAATTGTATTACTTCCTTCTTTAACCGTGATTGTTGGAATTACATTGGATTAA
The DNA here is from genome assembly GCA_039513925.1 of Platanthera zijinensis. NCBI lineage: Eukaryota > Viridiplantae > Streptophyta > Magnoliopsida > Asparagales > Orchidaceae > Platanthera > Platanthera zijinensis. The sequence goes on from CM077094.1 coordinate 41,590,109, forward strand.
TTAATTAGAAGCCGAAGCATTTCTAGAAAATCATGGAATTTGATATTTGTTGTTAATTTTTTGTTTTCTAGTGTTCATAAATTCTTGGTGGCTATTACTTGAGAAAATATTGTACATCATGTTCAATTCAAGCATGGATTAGAATGGAAAGAAATTAATTAAATATCAAACAAATTAGGAAAAATGTGAATTTCTAGATTTAGCCTAATTATGTCATGATAGACTCCTAGTAAATAACTTAGGTCATTTGGATAAATATTTTGAGTACTTCCCATTATATACATCATATAAATTAGGATGGTCTGCGTTCAGTAAAAACTGCAGGAATAATATTAGGGTGCAGAAGTGAACTAAGGAGATGGGATATTAGTGTAATGGGCTGTTAAGTGTTATGAGGAGTCATGATGAGGAGTGAGAACTCTGTCTAGTGTTTAGAGGTGCTCGAGGATGACGAAACATCGTCTTCCCGAGGAGAGGAAGAGTCTTAATGCACTAGGTTAGATTCAAGGTAACATAAAAAGGGAATGAGTAATGGGAAACAACCGATAACAATAAGTGTGTTGCGAAAGGGAGCTTTGGGCTTCAGCCCATCATAGTTCCTAGTGCCCTTTTAGAGCCCTTCACGGGGTGTGTCGGGGGCAGTCCTGGGCTAACGTAAACCGTAGGAGTAATAAACTACAAAAGCAACTAGTATAACTAGGGTTTCACATTCACACACCCCGATAGCTCGGGAGGTTGATTTGGTTTGTTTGATTGCCATCCGGGCGATAGGTTCGGAAGTTAGATGCACGGACGAGATAGTCCGGGAAGCCGGTGGCTTGAGGGTTTGGATACAGAAAAAGGTGGTGGGTCTTCGGTATTGGACAGCCGTTCACACCGACGTCGGTACGTTGACTCGGTTGTGTGGGACACTTAGCCAAAGAAAGTCTGGTGGATATATCCAGCACTAGTACGCAGATACTCTAGGTTGTATTCTTCTAGGGGCGTACGGAAGGTCTAGGCCCGATAGTGTGGATACCCGCCTAAGAGTGGGGGCCCGACCCACTGTCTCCGTTTGCCACTACGGAGGTTCCTGGGAGTGACGCTAGCTACCCAAATAGGGGGAACTAAAGGTCTGTGCGCATAGAGTCGTGTGCGTGAGTTGCACTTGCATGAATCATGACATAGCATTTCACTACACTCATATTTGCATACAACCGACACCCCAACGTATAAATCGATATGGGACTTTTTATACGATGGGAGCCTTGCAGAAGACCCCTTAACTTATAAGTTTGTATGGGCATTCATATAAATTAAGGTTACTTACTTGCTTGTTTTGTACCTTGTATTTTATTATATTTGCTGCTTATTTTACTTGTTACTTTACTGCTCACTATTGTAGAACTGCTAGATCGTACCTTTCTTACTTAGCTGATATACAACATGAATAACTGCAAGATAAGTTCCACTGTCATCTGCTTTGCTTACTCTCCACCTTTGTAGCTTCCCTTTCCTCCTCTCCTTTCGGTGCGTAGGAGCCGTGGAGGGAGGGGTAGGGGATGATAAGACTTAGTCTTTATGACTAATGGTTTTTGAACCACAACATTACAGGAGCTTTGGATGGGGGACAGGGACCAGCACCAGCGGAGTACGGTGCGCATGGAGGTGGGCCAGCCTAGTTTTAGAGCACCTGTGACCAGCTCCGTAAGTGATTAGTCTTTCTCATAGCTTCCGTGATGAGTGATATATAGTGAGTACTCTGATGTACCGGCCTTGAGCCCATTTATATTTCATTTGTACCGATCTTTTGCAGTACTCTCTTCTTTCTATATTGATGGACTTGCTGTGATTTTTATTTATATGTGATTTTGTGGACTTGACTATATTCAGTGTATATTTACTCCTCTTTCTTGTGATCGAAAGGCCGACAGAATTGGCATTTTGTAGTGGCTGCCTTCCCGAGAGTCGGTGCCACCACAAAACGGCAATTCTAGGAATAAGACCCCGGTGGTTTGAAAAAGAAAAATAATAGGGGTCTTACAGTCGGGGCCCGATGCCATATACTACGGATAGACCGAGTTACTAAATTGAAACCATAATCTAATATTTTGCATCCTAACACAGAGTGCATTCTAGAGAAAGTAATTTAAAGGTTAATTTAGAACCAAAGAACAACATGAATGTCCACTACCACAACTAGGAATGAATAACAAATACACAAAGAAGTCTTGGCCTTAATGCCTTACAAGGTTTACTTAAATTAAACTAGCTTGCATACATCAGCACGTAGGCTGGCCACACATGAGTAATAAATAAACAAAATGGGCAATTTGCTTTGGCCTTCGAGGGCCAGCTTAGTTATCCTGGGATTCAGCCCGCTATATACCGCTTGGCTCAGCTGCACCTGCAAGCAACATTCCATCACAACAGTGGCAAACAAAAGCAACGGTCAGCATTAGCTGACCAATTATAACGACCCTGCCCCTCACTTTGGGTGGCAGTGCTCCTTCCCTGCAGGCATTAGTATAAACATAATATGACAATAGGAACGTGCAACTTAAGCACCATTCGCCACAGACGTTGGCACAAACACCCAATGTTGCGTGCTCTCAGGGCATATTCTTGGTGAACAGGACCACAAGGGTCACACCTTCGTTCTCTGCGACGGTTAGTAACATTTGAGCATTCAAGTCTTTCAAGTCTAAAGCCAAAGAAAATTCCCCTAAGGCTACGACAAAGTCATGGTGGCTTAAAATCCACACTTTGACTCACTCGAAGTCGATTGGCATAGGGTTGGGTGCAGTTCAGCTATTTTCCGATGCTCAAATCGTCGGGCGCATCAATCCACAGCATGGGTCAACATCCTCTTTCCCATCCATACGATTCATAACAATTTTATGATCCAAGGCTAGCACTCACGACCACCAAAGCTAAGTAAATTAAGCTCATGCCCACAAACATGGCCCCCAGGTCTCAGAGAGACAGGCCTCACAACATTAGCCCTCAAGTTCACATGAGACAGGCTTCTCAACAAATAATACAATGCTCACAGGGAGATACCGCAGGCGGTAGAACTACTATTGCGCAGTATGGGTAAGACTATCGCTTCTTCTGCTTAAACGAGTGTTTTCCTGGAGACTACCCCAGTACTCTCAACGCAGTCAACTGCACACCTCGTGACTCTGAAATCTACGCGATAACCACAGAGTATTCTCTGGCATACAAACATCACCAATCCAGACCAACCCAACCAGATTGGGCTTCACACAGCAGGCTTATTCCATACTTTGATTCCGGATCTGAATGCAATATAACGGGGACACACGTATCTACCCGTCAGGAGAACCACATCCACGTGTTCATGGAGTGTCTACCCTCTAATGCCAAAATAAAGTACTTCACATGTCCAAGGAAAAGGATCGTTACCCTTCAAGTCCTTTTTGGTGCCATGGGAGAAATCTAGACGGTTGAAATCGACCGCTCCAGCCTTGCCTCTGTAGATCTGAACTAACTTTGCAAATCCGAACTACGAATCTCAAATAGCGGCAGAAAATCACATTTCCCGCGCTGCTGCTCCTCCTCCATAAATCCAGGCCAAGTTCTCAACTCCAAAGGGAATGAAGTGAAACGGCCAAACCAGAGCTTTAAACCAAGATATCGCCACGCGGTACCTATCTACAGCTGCGCGGTACCTATCTACTGCTACGCGGTACCATTATTCAATGCCTTGTTTCACATGTAACCACACAGGTCTACCAATCACAGATTGACACATAGCTATGCGGTTACAGAATCGCTAACGCCATACGATAGGTAAATACTTCCAAGCAGTACCCGACACCGATTATGAAATGATCACCCACGCTAACACCACACGCTAGCTGCTACCACTGCGCAGTAAATACCCGAGAGCTCTGTCAATTTAATTGACCCTACTACCACCAGTGATAATACTAACATCGGGCAGTAGCTCAACTCGACGCTCTCGATGCTCTTGCCGCTCTCAACGCATGATATCATTACGCGATAACCCGCTACCGCCGCGCGATAGCACTCGATGCCAGTTGAGTCCACTCAATGTTCTCGATGCCTGTCACTACCGTCGCGCAGTATTAGCCTACCACCGCACGGTAACCCTTTTTCCTTCCTACAAAACTTTTGGTTGTTACACTAATAAGGATGAAAGAGAAAGTCATCGGTGAATTAGAAGAAATGTTATTAGCTGAGAAGAAGTTCGTAGCAAGAATCTAAAAGCCCAACACTATCCTTCCTCTTATCAATGGATTTTCTGCTCCTAAGAAGGGTAGTGGAGTGGGACACAAATCTACTAAGAGAAAAGGGAAGGCTGCTCAAAGTCAAACCACCTTCAAGAAAGTCATCTTCCCTATAAACAAGTATCACTTTGAGGCATCCTATAGTCACTTTGCTAGGCCGACATATGTTGATCCTAACAAAAACTACCATGAATGGAGCCGACCTACGAATTTTTGAATAAGTGCTCTAAAAGCGCCTCATGAAGAAATTATCTTTAAGGATTATGGTCCTTATGTTCATGGACCGAGTACTAAGAAAGCACCAAAGGCAAAACCTCTTGTTGAAAAGTAACTTGAGAAGAAGAAGCCATGTGTTTGGTACTCTCATGAGGCTTTGAATTTTAAGTTAGTAGCTCCTACTAGACCTCCCATTCAAAAGGTAAAGAAGGAGAATAAAAGAAGATACAATAGGTTTGACTGTTGGTGTTGTGGCAAGGTAGGTCACTTTGCCATCGATTGTTTGTTTAATCTAAAGAATTATAAAACTCCATAGGTTAACACTTCTAGGACGACCACTCGCAATGTTAACACTTCCAATGGTGTTCAGCTAACTAGGAACCAAGGACCCAAATCTATTTGGGTTCCTAATGGAAATTAGTTTATTAATGCAGGTATGTCCAAAGGCCAATAAAAGGCCAAAATGGTATTTAGATAGTGGATGCTCTCGGCATATGACCGGTACAAGAAGCCTACTTCTAGAATATATCCCAATTGAGGACTGCAAAAAATTCATTTTGACGGTTCAAATAGGGGAATTACTAAAGGCTACTGTATGATTTCTAATGGTATAGTCTATTTCACAGACGTGGCGTATATTGAGGGATTACAACATAATCTCATTAGCATAAGTCAATTATGTGACAGAGGCTATATGGTAGAGTTCTACAAGGATAAGTGTTGATTAAGTATATGATAGCTCAGAAACTATTTTAACAGACACTCGAAGTAGAAATATTTTTCATTTAAATTTTCTTTGTTTAGACTGTTCTATACCACTATGTTTTTTCCGAAAATATAGTGCGTCTCCCTGTGACCAATGACATAAGTGTTGGGTATTGCATCCACAATAGACCAGATTTGAAGAAGAGCCTGAACAAGCTAAGTTGAATTGACTATGTATTTGACAATTCTATCAAGTTGTGCTTGCAGCTATTCCATGCTAACTACACACCAATGTAAGAGTGCAGTGGGTCAATATACACGGGTCGTCACAAAGTAATCTCTCGTTGTGTATATCAGTGTGTTGATCCACGTGTGCTCTCTCTATTGGAGTGCACTTATTTTCAAGTACAGGATTAAGGTAGATCAAGAGCAGAAGGAGCAAGGATGGGTCAAAGACCAAGGTATCAAAATAAGGAAGGAGGAAAATCCTTCCAAGTAAAAATCGACGGGAATCGCTAGTGATTCCTGCCGACTTTGACGGGAGTCATTAGTGATTCCCGCCGACTTCGACGGGAATCGCTAAGTGTCTCCCGCCGACTACTTCCGACTGGCAAAATAAATCAGAAATTCTGCCAAGGAAGAATCGACGGGAGTCGGGAGTGATTCCCGCCGACATCGACGGGAATCACCAACGAATCCCGCCGATTTTGCCTTAGGCAGATTTCACCGCTCGCTGGACCGATCCAGGTCGCCGTGCTCTGTTCGGCCAGATCTTGGGATTTCTGAGGTGGGCCCCACAACGGTCTTCTAAGGTTTGCCTTTGGGTATAAATACGGACTTATTTCCATTGTCTACAGTACACACCAACACCGTAATATGAAATCACGCCGCCGTGACCTAGCGCATCGCGAGCTCTGCCCGCACGCACGTCGCCGATCGGAAGTTGTTGCCGCCCCTGATCTCATCTTGTCTATGATCGCTCAATGACAGTACCGAGGCAAGCACCTGGTCTCACGTGTCTCTCTCGAGATCTCTTGTCTTCCGATTCGTTGAACGAGACTTATTCTCGCTTCCGAATCGTTTGAGACGTTTGATCCGACTGAGATCATTCGAAGACCTAGCTTGCTTCGTCAAGAAGTTTGGATTTGCAAAGCATCGCCACCATACTTGCTTGCCGCCGCCGATCTTGATAAGATCCATTCCAAGTGAGAAATCCGGTTATGGACTCTTCGTACTTTTCGTGCCAGCTTCAATGAACGAAGAAGGACATCAGAATCTCCATAAAGCATTGTTTGTATTTTTATTTACATTCAATTTTGTTGTAAAGGAATTTTAATTCCTATTTGTAAGGGTTGGGTGCAACCTGTTGTGGTGGATTTGTGACTCCGTTGTTGGAAGGGTTCCTTCCGTGGTTAGGGGAGCGTTGCTCCTAGTGTGAGGATTGGATTTCAATCCGTTTGAAGATGTGACCGAGACGTCCCTTGGTGGGAGATAGGTCGAAGGGGGAAAGTGGACGTACCCAAATCGGGGAACCACTATAACTCTTTGTGTGTTTTCTGTGTTTTGTTTGCTTACTTGTGCAGGTTAATTTAATTCCGCAAAAGACTGCACGACACCTATTCCCCCCCCCCTTATAGGTGGATTAGGTTGACACTAGATACATTAAAGTGGTATCAGAGGGAGGTTTCTCATCAATAAGGTTAACACCTTGAGTAAGATCCTGTATCTAGTGTCAAGAAGAAAGAAGATCTCAGGAATGGACGGACTCAAGTATACAGGAAAGATTCCAGTATGCACCAAGCTGAATTTTTCCATCTGGAAGGAAAGGATCAGTTTCTACATGGAAGAATTCGATCCCCGACTCTTCATGATAGTGGAGGAGGGCCCTAATATCCCCACTAAGGCCTCCACCATTGATCCGACCAAGATGGAGCCCAAGAGGCTCTCTGAAATAGATAAGGATTAGACGGTGCTTGTCGGACTAGACAAGAAAGCTCAAAACATTTTAGTGAGCACCGTCGATGATTTAATGATGCAGAATTTCAGCAACTGCAGGACTGCCAAGGACATCTGGCACTGCCTGATCATTCTGATGGAGGGCACAGATGAAGTAAGGGATGATCGAAGATCCCTTCTGAACCAGAAATATGAGGCCTTCAGGCAAGGTCCTAAGGAAGAAATCGGAGTGACATTCGAGAACTTCCTGAAGATCGTCAATGCCCTGAAGGGTTATGGCAGAGTGTTCACCGATGGTGAACTAAATGACAAATTCCTTAGATCCCTGACTAAGGAGTGGGACACCAAGATCTGCGCCATCAGAGAGTTTGTCAAGCTGGCAGAAACTGATCCCCAGATTCTGTTTGGGAAGCTTATGTCCTACGAGCTTCAGCTGAACACCAGAAAAGCTGAAGAGGAGGCTGATAAGGCTGCAACCAATGAAAAGACTATGGCCCTAAAAGCTAATCGCTCAAGGAAAGGAAAGCGTGCAGCCTCATCCCGCTCTCGGAGAAAGGCTTAGGAAGAAGACTCTTATCCATGCTCATCTGGCTCAGAGCTATCTGAAGAAGAATTCTCTCTCATCACTCGAGAGTTCAAAAAGTTCCTCAAGATGAGGAATCGGAGAAAAGGAGATGGCTCCTCCTCCAGACATCAGAAGAAGAATTAATCTTCTGACAGGTATGATTCTAAACATGAACAAACATCGTCTTACTGACATTATCTTCTTCGGGTGCAATAAGCCAGGCCACGTCATTGCTGACTGCCACCAAAGCAAGAGAGATAAGGGGAAAGGAGAGGAGAATAAGTTCTCTCGAGACAAGAAGAAGGAGAGGAGCAACATTGCCAAGAAGCCAAAGACACTGAGTTAATTTTACTCATCAGACTCCAGTGATGATGAGGAAGCCTACTTCAGGCTAATAGGTTACTCCGACTCAGATGGTGATTGTCCCCCATTTACTGGGAAGGTAAAAGATCGCACCCCCCTCTCTGACTCTGACTCTGATACTGAGTCTCCTGAAGATGATCACGATGACAGCCCATCTGGCCGTGAAGCTGAACTCCTCGAAAAGTGTGAGCTCCTGCTCAATACATTTGAAGAATGTCGAAAGAGGTTGAGTGCTCAGAAAAAGGAAGTAAAATACCTTAAGGCTTAGGGAGTGTCCCTAAGAGAAGAGATCACTGGCTTGATATCTCTCTGACAGGAACACCTGGACCTGACTTCTGAGCACTCAGATTCTCTAAGGCTCCTTGACCAAAAGCAGGAAGAAATTAACAAGCTGGAAGAACAGCTTGCGGCTGAGAGGAAGATTGTCAAAAGCTTCTCTATGCCCAAGACCGTTCTTCCTCTAGTTGATGAATTCTCTGCTCAGGCTAGGGGGGCTGGCTTAGGGCATGTGGCGGTTCCTGGTAGATCATCCAGGAGAAACAAAATTCATAGGAAAAATAAGGCTACTAAGAAGGCCTCTGCTGTAGAAAAGGGAAAGGCCCCACTCGGTCATATTTCATTCCGAAAGCCTAGCTTTCCCCGCAATTAGCATGACTTTGAGTCAACCTATGGCCACCTCTTCCGGCCCTCAGTTGAAAAGCCCAAGAGCCGGTATGATGGATAGACCTTCCACCGCAACTACGGTGAGAGTGTCTTCAAGGCACCTTATGAGGAAATCCAAGTGGAGAATTATGGCCCCTTCTCTAGCGGCAATAATAGGAAGCAGGCACCAAAGGCCAAGCCTATTATATAGAAGGAATAGAAAGTGAAGAAATTGTGTGACTGTTATCATCATGATGCCTCTACCTCAAGATCCAAGGCCCCTGCTGGACCCACCATTCTAAGGGTGAAGTAGGAGCCTAGAAAATGGTACAACAGGTTTTACTGTTGGTGTTGTGGCTAAGTTGGTTACTTTGCCGTGGATTGCTGGTTTAATCCAAGAAATAATGAGACTCCTCATGTTAGCAATGCGAGAGAGACCACTCGTAGGGTTAACAACCAAAGGGGGAGTGTGCTAATAAGGAATCTAGGACCCAAGTCCAATTGGGTTCCTAAGGGAAACTAATTTTGTTTTGCAGGTATGTCCAAAGGCTACCAAAATGCCAATCTGGTACTTGGACAGTGGATGTTCCCGGCATATGACCAGGACAAGAATCTTGTTGCGTGATTACTCCCCAGTCAAAAATGGACGCAAAGTCATCTTTGGAGGATCAGATCGAGGAGTCACCAAGGGTTATGGTATGATATCAAACGGTGTATTCTCTATCACAGACGTGGCCTATGTTGAAGGGTTAAACCATAACCTGATCAGTGTAAGCCAGTTGTGTGATAAAGGATACGACGTTAAGTTCTGCAAGGAAAAGTTCCTGATAATATCGTGTGCCTCTTCAGAGACGGTATTAACTTGCATCAGGAGCAGAAATATTTTCTACTTAGATTTTCTTAGCATAGACTCTTCTACCCCCGTTTGCCTAGTAGCAAAAGACAGTGCATCTCTCTGTGAACAATGGCACAAGAGATTAGGACATATTAACTTCAAAACTATTAATATGCTATTTTCTAAGAACTTAGTAAGGGATGCCCCTACTATTAAGTGCATCAAAGATAGGCCTTGTCCTGCATGCTAGAAGGGCAAACAGACTCGGGCTACCTTTAAGGGAATTACATACAAAGACTCTTCCAGATGTCTTTATCTTCTGCATATGGACTTGTTCGGTCCAGTACAAGTTCATAGCTTAGGAGGCAAATCGTATACGCTAGTGATTGTTGATGATCACTCTCGATTTACGTAGGTGTTCTTCTTGAAACGAAAGTCAGATACGTTTGACATCTTCAGTAATTTTTTCAAGCAGATTAAGAATGAACTTGACTACTCCGTAGTCAAAATCAGAAGTCACCATGGAATAGAATTCGAGTCAGGGGCTATGATAGAATTCTGTGAAGAACATGGTATCTTTCATGAGTTTTCCTCCCCGCGTACTCCTCAGCAAAACGGAGTTGTGGAGAGGAGGACTAGAACTCTCATTGAAGCATGTACGACAATGTTGAATGACGCTTCTCTTCCAGAGCACTTTTGGGCAGAGGTTGTCAATATAGCTTGTCACTTGCAAAATCGAGCCTAGATCAATAAGAACCATCGTAAGATGCCTTATGAGCTAGTGAAAGGCAGGAAACCAACCATGTCCTATCTAAGGATTTTTTGCTGCAGATGCTATGTACTCAATAATGGGAAGTACCCACGTACTAAATTCGGAGAAAAATGCTTCGAAGGCATTTTTATGGGCCATAGTAGCCAGAGTCGGGCATATAGAGTTTTCAATAAGAAAACCCTAGTGGTAGAAGAGCCAATTAATGTTGTATTTGATGAAGGAAGCTTGCTTCACAACAATTCTTCTAGTGGCATTCTTGAAGATGCAGGTGCAAGGCCTGAACAGCTAAGTCTAGATGAGACTGCTAATAATGAAGCTCCCAAGTACGTCAAGGTATCCACCTCAACACCAACTGGAGAAGATGACGGTCAGGATGGGGAGATTCTCTCAGAAGAGGGAGGAGCCCGAGAAGCTGTTGGAGCTCCAGATGCCAGATTCTTAGAACTCAGACACGTGAGGGATCACCCAAGAGATCAGATCATAGGAGATCCTCGGGACGGTGTCAGAACTCGCAGAGGTACAATTAACGAGATTTTGCACCATAGTTTTCTGTCACAGGTTGAGCCAAAGAAGTTCGACGAAGCAAACAAAGATGCGTCTTGGATATTGGTTATGCAAGATGAACTTCATCAATTTGAATGATGCAATGTTTGGACTCTAATTCCCAGACCAAAGAAACAGAATGTGATCGACACTAAGTGGATCTTCAGAAACAAACTGGATGAACATGGTGTCATCATCAAGAACAAAGCCAGACTGGTGGCTCAAGGATACAGACAGGAGGAGGGGATTGACTTCGACCAAACCTTTGCACCAGTTGTAAGGCTCGAGGCGATCAGGTTGTTCCTGGCGTATGCCTCTCACAAAGGATTCACTGTCTATCAGATGGACGTGAAGTCTGCTTTCCTGAATGGAAATTTAAAAGAGGAAGTATACGTCGCGCAACCCCCAGGTTTTGTTAATCCTACACTCCCTGATCATGTTTACTTTCTTAATAAAGAATTATATTGCTTAAAACAAGCTCCTTGAGCTTGGTATGAGACTCTATCTATTTTTCTTCTTGAGAACAAGTTCTCGAGAGAAAAAATAGATAAGACATTGTTTCTTAGGGAAGTCAAAGGCAAGATTTTACTGGTGCAAATCTATGTCGGTGACATGATATTCGGCTCAATGGACAACAACCTGTGCAAGAAGTTTTCCAAACTTATGCAAGGGAAGTTTGAAATGAGCAGCATGGGAGAGTTGAAGTATTTCTTGGGACTTCAAGTGAAACAGTCTGAGGATGGAATTTTCATTTCTCAGAGGAAGTTGACAAATGAACTCCTCAAGAAATTCGGAATGGAGAGTGCAACCTCTGTGAGGACTCCAATGGGATCCACTGTGTCTCTGGACAAGGATGAGAAAGGGAAACCTTTTGATGAAACCAAGTACAGAAGCATAATTGGATCACTGCTCTACCTTACTGCTAGTAGACCGGATATTATGTTTTCCACATGCATTTGTGCCAGATATCAGGTGAACACTAAGGAATCTCATTATGTCACTGCAAAGCGGATTCTTAGATACCTTAAAGGTACACCAAATCTTGGCTTGTGGTACCCAAGAAACAATGATGTCGAGCTGATAGGCTTTTCAGATGCTGACTTTGCAGGAAGTAGGGATGATAGGAAAAGCACTTCCGGGACGTGCCAATTCCTCGGAAGAAGGCTTATATCGTGGAGCAGTAAAAAGCAGAACTGTGTTGCAACCTCTACGACTGAATCTAAGTACATCTCAGTAGGCAGCTGTTGCGCACAACTTCTATGGATCAGAAATCAACTTGAAGATTATGACTTGAAGTTCAGAGAACTTCCCATGTATTACGACTCCTCGAGTGCAATTGCAATTGCGAAAAATCCTTTGTCGCACAACAGAACAAAGCATATTGAAGTGCGCTACCACTTCATTTGGGAGCATGTGGAGAACAAAGATATATCTCTCTGATGTGTCCCACAGATAAGTAGATTGCAGATATCTTCACGAAACCACTAGACGAGGCCAAGTTATATTTATTCAAAACTGAACTCGGCATGCTGAACCTTGAAGATTGAAGACTGAAAGGCTCAAGGCTCTTGGATCAAGAGGAAGCATCTGCTTGGAACTCACGATCGGGCTTGGATGCATGACTTGAGGGGGAGCGTTTTGCTCCAAATGAAGTCCCAGGTTTGTAGAAGCCAAAAAGGGGGAGATTACCCTCTCGGCCAAGGCTAAGGTTGTGCTAAGTAGGCAACAAAGGCTATGTTGCTCTCAGATAGGGGGAGATCAACTCGGCTAAGGATATGTTGCTCTTAGGAAAATGGTAATGAATTCCACACTCAACTGAACTTTCATTTTATGATTTCCATTTCCATCTGTTCTATTCACCTTAGCTTGTAGGGTTTAGGCTTCTTCAAATAGGGGGAGATTGCTGAGAGAAAGAATAGAACTCTTATAGAGCCATGCAGAACCATGTTGAATGATTCCTCTTTACCAGAGTACTTCTGGGCAGAGGTCGCCAACACTGCCTGCCACGTGCAAAACAGAGCACTCATAAACAAGGACCACTGTAAGACACCTTATGAACTAGAAACCAACTGTGTCATTTTTTAGTATCTTTGGTAGCAAATATTTTGCACTTCATAATGTGAAGTATTACAATATTAAGTTTAGTGAAAAATTCTTTGAAGTTATTTTCGTAGGCTATATTAGCCATAGTAGCATATATAGGATTTTCAATAAGAAAACCCTGGTGGTAGAAAAAACCTTTAATGTTGTATTTGATGAGACGAGCATGCTTCATAACATCTCTTCTAGTGTATTCATGGAAGATGCAAGCACAAAATTGAAAGAGCTAAGCATTGAAGAAAATGAAAAGAAGGATGCTCCAAGCTAAGTCAAAGTCACCATTCCAAGCCTGGTAGAAGAAGAGCTTCAAGAAGAAGAGCTTCATCAAATTGAATAAGATGCACCAGAAGTAGCATAACCCTCTGGTCGCATAGAGGATGCAAGGAATCTAGTTATCAGACAGTCAAGAGACCATCTAGTTGATCAAATCATTGGAGACCCTCGTGATGGAGTAAGAACTAAAAGAGGTATAGCTAACAAAATTTTACACTTAAGTTTTCTCTCGAAGATTGAACCAAAGAAGTTTTAAGAAGTAAATAGAAATGCTTCATGGATAGTTTCAATAGAAGAGGAGCTCAATCAATTCAAAAGATGCAAAGTTTGGGAGCTAGTCCAAAGACACAAAATACAATGTGATCAGGATGAAATTGGTCTTCAGAAATAAGTTGGATGAAGATGGTGTTATTATAAAGAACAAAGCCAGACTTGTAGCCCAACGGTATAGATAAGAAGAAGGGATCGACTTCGATCATGCCTTTGCTCCAGTTGCCAGACTCAAAACGATCAGGTTGTTCCTCGCATACGCTGCTCATAAAGGGTTTAAGGTCTATCAAATGGATATGAAGTCAGCCTTCCTTAATGGTAATTTAAATGAAGAAGTATATGTGTAAAAACTCCCAGATTTTGTAGATTCTTCATTCCCTAATTATGTTTACTTTCTCCACAAAGCTTTACATGGTATTAAACAAGCTGATCGAGCTTGGTATGAGATGCTATTTAGCTTTCTCCTTGAGAACAATTTCATAAGGGGAAAGATAGATAATACATTATTTCTTAGAGAAGTTAAAGGAAATATTTTTCTAGTACAAATCTATGTCGATTGTTTAAACAAAAAACTTGGTCTTTGTTGAGTTTGGGGCCCAATAAAGGGGTGACCTCACACATACTACACTCAGGAGAATGTCACAGGCCAAAGACTCAAGAAACTAGGAACAGACCCTCGGCTCTAGCGTGGCAGTCCCACCTAATACCTGGAAGACCTTTGAGATCTCCCCCTCCCTGGCCAATGCTGAGCTAGGTGCCTTAGAGGAAGAAAGCAAGGGGATTGAAGTGATGAAGAAGCCCTCCTTTCCAAGGCACCCCAAAGGGCCTATTTATAGTTTTATGGGAATGGCCTGCAAATAACCAACCTCCACTGCTCTGAAAATTACCGAAATGCCCCAGCATTGGCCTGCCAATAGCCAAATCCCGTTGTTCTTAGCGGCTAATTGCAGCCCACCAGGGGTAGTCCCTCAGGCAGGGCGACCTGGCGGTTAGGCGATAAGCGAGGGGCAGCCTGGGAGAACAGGCGACCTATCAAACAAGACGGCCTACTAGGCGAGACGGCCTGCCTGACGAGACGGCCTTCCTTACGAGATGGCATGCCTGACGAGACGGCCTGCCTGACGAGACGGCCTGCCTGACGAGACGGCCTGCCTGACAAGATGCCCTGCATGACGAGACGGCCTGCGTGACGAGACGGCCTGTGTGACGAGACATCCTGCGTGACGAGACGGCCTTCCTGACGAGACGGCCTACCTAATGAGACGGCCTGCCTGATGAGACGGCTTGCCTTACAAGACGTCCTGCCTGATGAGACGGCCTTCCTAACGAGACGGCCTGCCTAACGAGACGGCCTGCCTAACGAGATGGCCTTCTTGCGGGTTGGGGCGGCCTACGAGCTGGGGCCTTGGAGACTCTTCAAGGGGGCCCTGGGGAGATAAATTTTCCTCCCCCTACTAGTATATTAGCAGGTCCACCCAAAATTGGTCTCTTGGAGTACAAAACCCCCAAAAATCTTAAAACGTGCGCCAAGTCTTGCGTCTTGTTTGGGGCCCTGTCTTCGCAAATACGGGGTTGTACGCAATCCCCGCTCTTTTCGAGCGGGTTCCATGCTCGGAAAGAAATGTCCAACACAACGTATTCACTACGTAGCCTTCTTGGAGCCAAAAACTCTTGTCCTCCAGGGGGGTCAATCCGTCCAGCCAGCTAATGGGAACCTGGGTGATGAGACGGCCTCGGGGTAGAAAACACTTAGGCTCCCCGAAGGGTCAACCTGTCAATCCAGCTAATGGGAGCCTGGATGATGAGACGGCCTCGGGGTAAAAAAATACTTAGCCTCCCCGAGGGGTCAACCAGTCAAGCCAGCTAATGGGAGCCTGGATGACGACCGCCTCGGGGTAAAAAACACTTAGCCTCCCCGAGGGGTCAACCTGTCAAACCAGCTAATTGTAGCCTGGATGAGGAGACGACCTCGGGTTAAAAACACTTAGCCTCCCTGAGGGGTCAACCTGTCAAGCCAGCTGATGGGAGCCTGGATGAGGAGAAGGACTCGGGGTAAAAAACACTTAGCCTCCCTGTCAAGCCAGCTAATGGGAGCCTTGATAACGAGATGGCCTCAGGGTAAAAAAGACTTAGCCTCACCGAGGGGTCAACCTGTCAAGCTAGCTAATGGGAGCCTGGATGATGAGACGGCCTCGGGGTAAAAAATACTTAGCCTCCCCGAGGGGTCAACCTGTCAAGCCAGCTAGTGGGAGCTTGGATGACGAGACGGCCTCGGGGTAAAGATACTTACCCCTTCGAGAGATAAACCTGCCTTGCCAGCTAGTGGGAGCCTGGCAGCGGAATCATCTTGAGGTGGAACCTACTCACCCCTCTGAGAAATCAACCTGCCCTGCCAGCTAATGGGAGCATGGTAGCGGAATCATCTGGAGGCGAGACCTACTCCTCCCTATAGATTTCAACCTGCCATGCCAGTTAGTGTGATCCTGGCAGTGGAATCTATCTCGAGGCTAGACCTACTCCTCCCTCAAGAGATCAACCTGCCCTGCCAGCTAGTGGAAGCCTTGCAGCGGAATCATCTCGAGACAAGAGCTACTCCTCCCTCGAGAGATCAACCTACCCTGCAAGCTAGTGGGAGCCTGGCAGTGGAATCTATCTCGAGGCGAGACCTACTCCTCCCTCGAGAGATCAACCTTCCCTGCCAGCTAGTAAGAACATGGCAGTGGAATCTATCTCGAGGTGAGACCTACTCCTCACTCAAGAGATCAACTTGCCC
This sequence comes from Platanthera zijinensis, assembly GCA_039513925.1. Lineage (NCBI taxonomy): Eukaryota > Viridiplantae > Streptophyta > Magnoliopsida > Asparagales > Orchidaceae > Platanthera > Platanthera zijinensis. Next base: position 41,606,378 of record CM077094.1, read on the forward strand.
GGCCAGCTAGTGGGAGACTAGTAGAGGAATCATCTCGAGGCGATACCTACTCCTCCCTCAAGAGATCAACCTGCCCTGCTAGCTAGTGGGAGCCTGGCAGTGGAATCTATCTCGAGGCAAGACCTACTCCTCCCTCGAGAGATCAACCTGCCCTGCCAGCTAGTGGGAGCCTGGCAGTGGAATCATCTCGAGGCGAGACCTACTCCTCCCTCAAGAGATCAACCTTCCCTGCCATCTAGTGGGAGCCTGGCAGCGAAATCATCTCGAGGCGAGACCTACTCCTCCCTCGAGAGATCAACCTGCTCTGCCAGCTAGTGGGAGCCTTGATACGGAATCTATCTCGAGGTGAGACCTACTACTCCCTTGAGAGATCAACCTGCCCTGCCAGCTAGTGAGAGCCTGGAAGAGGAATCTATCACGAGGCAAGACCTACTCCTCCCTCGGGAGATCAAACTGCCCGTCTAGCTAGTGGGAGCCTGGCAGCAGAATCATCTTGAGGCGAGACTTACTCCTCCCTCTAGAGATCAATCTGCCCTGCCAGCTAGTGGGAGCCTGGCAGCGGAATCATCTCGAGGCGATACCTACTCCTCCCTCGAGTGATCAACGTGCCCTGCCAGCTAGTGGGAGCCTGGCAGCGGAATCTATCTCGAGGTGAGATCTACTCCTCCCTCGAGAGATCAACCTGTCGTGCCAGCTAGTGGGAGCCTAGCAGTGGAATCATCTCGAGGCGAGACCTACTCCTCCCTCGAGAGATCAACCTGCCCTGCTAGCTAGTGGGAGCCTGTCAGCGGAATCATCTCGAGGCGAGACCTACTCCTCCATCGAGAGATCAACCTGCCCTGCCAGCTAGTAGGAGCCTGGTAGCGGAATCTATCTCGAGGCGAGACCTACTCCTACCTTGAGAAATCAACCTACCCTGCCAACTAGTGGTTGCCTGGCAGCGGAATCTATCTCGAGGCAAGTCCTACTCCTCCCTAGAGAGATCAACCTGTCCTGCCAGCTAGTGGGAGCCTGACAGCAGAATCATCTCTAGGCGAGACCTACTCCTCCCTCGAGAGATCAACCTGCTCTGCCAGCTAGTGGGGGCCTGACAGCGGAATCTATCTCGAGATGAGACCTACTCCTCCCTTGAGAGATCAACCTGCCCTGCCAGCTAGTGGGAGCCTGACAGGGGAATCATCTCGAGGCGAGACCTACTCCTACCTCGAGAGATAAACATGCCCTGCCAGCTAGTGGGAGCCAGGTAGCAGAATCTATCTCGAGGAGAGACCTACTCCTCCCTCGAGAGATCAACCTGCCTTGCCAGCTATTTGGAGCCTTGCAGCGGAATCTATCTCGAGGCGAGACCTACTCCTCCCTCGAGAGATCAACCGAGGCGAGACCTACTTCTCCCTCATGAGATCAACCTGCCCTGCCAGTTAATGGGAGCCTGGTAGCGGAATCATCTCGAGTCGAGACCTACTCCTCCCTTGAGAGATCAACCTGCCCTCCCAGCCAGTGGGAGCCTGGTAGCGGAATCATCTCGAGGTGAGACCTACTCCTCCCTCGAGTGATCAACCTGCCCTACTAACTAGTGGGAGCCTGACAGCGGAATCTATCTCGAGGCGAGACCTACTCCTCCCTCGAGAGATCAACCTGTCGTGCCAGCTAGTGGGAGCCTGGTAGTGGAATCATCTCGAGGCGAGACCTACTCCTCCATCGAGAGATAACCCTGCCTTGCCAGCTAGTGGGAGCCTGTCAACGGAATCATCTCAAGGCGAGACCTACTTCTCCCTTGAGAGATCAACCTGCCCCTCCAGCTAGTGGGAGCCTGGTAGCGGAATCTATCTCGAGGTGAGACCTACTCCTCTCTCGAGAAATCAACCCACCCTACTAGCTAGTGGGAGCCTGGCAGCGGAATCTATCTCGAGGCAAGACCTACTCCTCCCTCGAGAGATCAACCTGTCCTTCCAGCTAGTGGGATCCCTACAGCAGAATCATCTCGAGGTGAGACCTACTCCTCCCTCGAGAGATCAACCTGCCCTGCCAGCTAGTGGGGGCCTGGTAGCAGAATCTATCTCGAGGCGAGATCTACTCCTCTCTCGAGAGATCAACCTGCCATACCAGCTAGTGGAGCCTGACAGCAAAATCATCTCGAGGCAAGACCTACTCCTCCCTCGAGAGATCAACCTGCCCTGCAAGCTAGTGGGAGCCTGGTAGCGGAATCTATCTCGAGACGAGACCTACTCCTCCCACGAGAGATCAACCTGTCCTGCCAGTTAATGGGAGCCTGGAAGCGGAATCTATCTTGAGGCGAGACCTACTCCTCCCTCGAGAGATCAACCTGCCCTGATAGCTAATGGAAGCCTGACAGCGGAATCATCTCGAGGCGAGACCTACTCCTCCCTCGAGAGATCATCCTGCCCTGCCAGCTAGTGGGAGCTTGGCAGCGAAATCTATCTCGAGGCAAGACCTACTCCTCCCTCGAGATATCAACCTGCCCTGCCAACAAATGGGAGCCTAGTAGTAGAATCTATCTCGAGGCAAGGTCTTTCATGGATCACAAATATTTTTTGGCGGTCCCTGTCTTCAATCATTGCTGATACAATACAAGCAAAATTCATTACGAAGAGATGATTCACTTCTTTCCTACCTCCCTCTTCTCTCATGAATCATCTAATCCCTCCCCGGGTGCCCACAATAACCCTGTGCTCACATCTCTCCCCTGCTGCCTCAAGTTGGACTTCAATCCGCACCGGCTCTTGTGCTTGCTTAGGCTGATGACGTTGTGGCACCAGAGACCTTGTCCTTCTCAACTCTAGGAATTCGGGGCAAGTAGTTGTTCCATGGCCCTCCTTCTGGTGGAACTCACAGTAGGGTAACTCTACTCTGACTCTTCTCTTTCCCCTGCGGTTCCTCTTCTCCCTTCGACCGATCTCCATCACTTGCTGTGGTGGGAGTAGGAGCTGCCTAGGGGCTTTCCTTTGGAAGTTGTACCTTCCTTGGCCTCCATGAAAATCCCCCCCCACCTTGTATGAGACCTCTTCCTGGACCTTGAACGGGTCCTCCCTGTTTCCTCTAACCTGGCTCTGGACCTTCTTAAGGTTAGCTTAGCTCTCTACTGCTCTCTCCTTCTCCCCTCCTGATGCCTCGAGCCACCTTGCTCCTTTGACTCTACCTCTGCTAGCCTTGACAACTTCTTGACAAATGTCGGGTTGGCCACGTCCATGTCTATCTCCTCGGCCGCCCTTTCCATCAGCTCCTTGAAGGAAAGGGGGGCCTTTCGGGTAAGGCACATATTGAAGAACCCCTCGCGCAACTCCACTGTGAAAGCCATCTGGAGGGCATACCCCGGCATCTCCTGGATATCCAGGATCTCTTCTTGTAACCTGTCAACGTAATGGGTAAGCAACTCCTCGGCCCCCTGCCTTATCAGGAAGATGGACTCAGGACTTTTCTTCCTCTTCTTGGAGGCGGAGAAGCGAAGCTGAAAGCTCTGGCTCAAGTCCTCGAACCCATAGATCGACCTCGGAGGGAGTTGATGAAAAAAGTCCCTTGCCTTCTCCCTCAACGTGATCGCAAAGAGGCGACACTTGAAGGCATCCATCATCATCCTGATGGAGACGGTATCCACGAACCACTGCAGGTGCTGGACGGGGTCATCCTTCCCGGTATAGTAGGCCATGTCAGGCTCTCTGAATCCCTCAGGAATGGGAGCCGAGACGATCAGCTCACTGAAGGGTGACCCCCTCATTGGTGGTCTCGCGAGCTCTACTCGCTCAACCTGGTCTCCTAGGAGGCGAGCACTCGTCGGGCTGGGGAATAGCTCCTGGTCGGGGAGGTCTCGCTCGACCCCCTCTCCCATTCTTTCCTTCCTAGGCCTTCTCCCTGGTGCACTTCCTTCTCCCCCTGTTGTGGTCATCTCGCCTAGGCGCCTTGGAGTCGACTCATCGAGAGTGGGGGGAACTAGCTCTTGGTGGGTTGGAGTGGAGATGCCACCCCGAGGAGCAATTCTTCACAGCATCTCCATGATGCCTTGGATGGATGTCATGAACTCTCCCCTCCCTATAAAGGCTCCTGGGTTGGGGAGCTAGCCGAGGTCATCACCACCTCCCTGATCTCCAGCCATGACACTCTCCCGAGATCTTCTGTGCTGGTCACTCTCCACGCTCACCATACCAAAATATTGAAACAAAAACCTTAGTCTCTATTGAGTTTGGGGTCCCAATAAAGGGGTGACCTCACACCTACTACACTCAGGAGAATGTTACAGGCCAAAGACTCAAGAAACTAGGATCATACCCTCGGCTCTAGCGTGGCGGTCCCACCTAATACCCGGAAGACCTTTGAGATCTCCCCCTCCCTAGCGAATGCTAAGCTAGGTACCTTGGAGGAAGAAAGCAAGGGGATTGAAGTGATGAAGAAGCCCTCCTTTCCAAGGCACCCATAAGGGCCTATTTATAGTTTTATGAGAATGGCCTGCAAATAACCAACCTACACTACTCTGAAAATTACCGAAATGCCTACGTATTAGCCTGTCAATAGCAAAATCCCGTAGTTCTAAGCGGCTAATTGCAGTCCACCAGGCGTAGTCCCTCAGGCCGGGCGACCTGGAAGTTAGGCGAGAAGCGAGGGACGGCCTGGGCGAATAGGCGGCCTGGGCGAATAGGCGGCCTGGGCGAACAGGCGACATGTGAGACGAGACCTCCTACTAGGCGAGACGGCCTGCCTGACGAGATGGCCTGCCTGACGAGACGGCCTGCCTGACGAGACGGCCTGCCTGACGAGACGGCCTGCCTGACGAGACGGCCTGCCTGACGAGACGGGCTACCTGACGAGACGGGCTGCCTGACGAGACGGCCTGCCTGATAAGACGGCATGCCTGACGAGATGGCATGCCTGACGAGACAGCCTGCCTGACGAGACAGCCTGCCTGATGATACGGCCTGCTTGCGGGCTGGGGAGGCCTACGAGCTAGGGCCTGGGCGACTCTTCAAGGGGGCCCTGGGGAGATAAATATTTCCTCTCCCTACTAGTATATTATGCAGGTCCACCCAAAATTGGCCTCCAGGAGTGCAAAACTCCCAAAAAGCTTAAAACATGTGTAAGACCCCCCTCCCGGAACACAAAACACGGCATAAGAGGGGTCTTATGCCCAGAATAGCCGTCTTGCGGAAGCACCAGCACTCGAGCTAGCCTGTACCACAAGACGCCTATTATGCCGGCTACAACCAATATCAACATATAACTGACAACCCAACCATAATAATATGAAAGTCAAATCCACACCAAGCATATGTCCATAATATCATAAATAAAGAAGCTACAACAAGCTTCTAATATCAGAGTACGAGAACAGAATTGCCCCGAAGGGCTACAACAAAATCTCTCTCTCACTCACATCTGTAACCGACGGTAGCGACGGTACCGTCCCTTCAGGCCCTGTCACCCTGGCCTGGCTGTTCGTCTGCATAGCCTGCTGCTCCACCTGCGGGGTTTCCTCCTAAAAAGGAAGACGTAGCAATCGTTAGTCAAAAAGACTAAGTGGTTTCACATCCGCTCCCCCGGCGACTCCTCGACACCGGGCGGAGAAAGGAACAGGTACAATATATAAATAACAGTAGTACAACAGGTGAAGTGAGTATACATATTATAAGCAGCAACATCAGTAGTGTATAATAAACAAGCTCTTATTTTCAAATCTATGAACTACAGCAGCAAGAGAGTATATAACTAGAACAGTAAGTAACTCAACTTATATGGATGACCATACAAGCATATAAGTTGAGGGTCGTTCAGCAGAAAGTAACTCATCGTATAGGAGTGCCCACACAAACTTATACGATGAGGGTCTTGTGTATGTAATGAAGTGCAATGCTGTGTATGCAATGCAATGACACACCCATGCTCAAGCACATGCAATCGCTATGTCGACATAGACTTATAGTTCCCACTATTCGAGCAGGTAGCTAACCACTCAGGCATCAACCGTCGTGGCCAAATGGTGACAGTAGAGCAGGCATCTCCACTACTAGGATGGCCTAGGCCTCCGTACGCCTCCATGCTAGTAACACAACAGCGGAGCTCACATGCGTACTACGGCTCAGCGGGTTCTCTCGGGTAAATATGCACCAAGATCCTAGCCCCTGACTGGCCTATAGTATGACACGGAAGGAGCCTCGAAAATGAGCACGAGGACCAAGCCCAACCGTTCACTTTGCACGAAAGGAGCCTCGGGACGTGAACACCGAGTACCAAGCCCAATCGCCCAAGGTCTAACTGTCAAATCCCATCGATGTGACGATTGGCGAGCCCGTAGACCTGCCACACTATCCTTAACCCGGGATTACGACACCGCGTGTCGACTCACACCACATGCAATTCCACAATTCCATGGCATGGAAGGAGCCTCGGAGAAAGCACGAGGACCAAGCCCAACCATTCACGTGGCACGGAAGGAGCCCCGGGACGTGAACACCGAGGACCAAGCCCAACCGTCCAATTTTATCCAACTCAACCTCATTCCCATTAGTGACGGTCAACACCGCACTTGTTAACTTCCACAACGCTACCCGTGGGGAGACGACACTCTAAGCATTGGGCTATCCATTCCCTTCCATCAATCCATTATACATCCTGACCATAGTTTTAATCAATTACAAATCCTTCCAAATGAATTCAACATACTATAGATAATGTGCATAATGGTGATCTACCAAATATAACAAAGCCTTTCATTCACTTAGGCTTGATTCACATCTCGGCTTAGGAATTCAAGTCCTCAAACATCAATCTTCACATTACCTCGGTGATTAACACAAAAGAATTAACCCAAACTCGAGATGAATTGCAACATCTATTCCATCGAATCCAAGTTCATATTATAATCACCTAGAATTGTATGTAATCTGGTCAGCAACTTTGACGGAGGATTCCCGTGGCTACAGGTATCTCCTGAAAACGTGCCACCACTCGTTGGAAAGGTAATTTTAAGGGCTACGACTTTTGTGTTTAGTCGAAAGCCCAGATCTGGTCACATCATACCAGAAATGCAACTCGAAGTCTGCTGCGTACAGGATACAGAATTCTTGGGCATTATCTCCCAACCGCAGCGGATTCAAACGGACTTTCCCGTGGCTACATGTATCGCATGGAAACTTGCAACCACTCGTTGGAAAGGTAATTTCAAGGGCTACAACTTTCGTGTTTAGTTGAAAGCCCAGATCCGCCCCCTTCTTTCTTAAAAATAGCCAAGAAGGTCGCTGCGTGCAGAATACAGATTCTGCACGCATCTTGAAGCGAAGTGAACGGCATCCGTTCATCTTCCTCCTCAAGCGATTTTTCCCAAATCGCAGCCAGAAGTTCCTCCACCCTTAATCTCCCTCTTGAGGCCATTTCCTCTTCACGAGACCACCCCTATCATCACTTTGAAGCGAGGGGAGGTTGAAGACGACTAAGCTTTAGAGCACAATCTCTAGCATGGCCTTCCTAGAAAGCTTCATCTCACACATCAAGACTTGTTTGAGTCGATGTCTCGCCTAGGAATAACTATAGATCTAGCACCAAGGGAGAGGGGAGGAAACTCACTTCATTTCCGACGTTTCCTCCGTTGCCGGCCATGGATCGCGTTACTCTTCGTTGCGGCATCCTTGGTGCGGTTGTTCTTCACGGCAAAGGAAGGAGAGAGAGAAGTCCGCCTCCAAAGCTCACACCAGCAAGCTCTCCTCCGGCAATCTGCGATATTCTCCTCTACCTTTCGCTCCCGACGGTTTGCACGGTGACGGCTCGGCAAGAAGGATCAGATGCGATGGTTAGGGTTTGGTTTACTCCCTTTTTATATTACATATTAGGCTAAGTCCCTTCCGCCACATGCCATTCTCTAATTGGACTGCCCAAATTAGGTTTCATTTGAAGTGACCGATCCAAAGATCATTCAGCACGAATCCTGAGGTCCGGTTCGGTCCGCCTGTACAAGCCGGTGGATCGGCCTGGGCGTAGAAAACGCACAAGTCAAATTCGGCGGGAATCAGCCAGTGATTCCCGTCGATCGGCGAGTATTGGCGGGTCATTCTCGATGAATTCGTCGAGTATCAACAATGATACTCGACGATTTTCCCTTAGCCATTTTATCGGACATCCTGTCGCTGTGTGCGTTGATTATCAGTCAGTGATACTTGACGATCGGTGGGTATCATCGGGTATTCTCGACGATCGGTGAGAATCGTCAGGCATTCTCGACGATTTTCCCTTAGCCTACTGCAGTTCTGAGTCCGGCGGGTATCGTCCACCGATACCCGTCGAATCGGCGACAATCAACCTCCATTCTCGACGACCGACGAGCATCATCCTCCATTCTCAATGATTTTTACTTAGCCGAGTTCCCTCATCTCGGTTACTGGTTGGGGTATCCTTGAACCCAACCCTACACTTATTCAATGCACCTGACACCTCGCGTCAGTGCACCCCAAGCCCGAGTTGAGTCTCTTGACTCAGAACACGTGCGAGGGGTCTAGCGCGAATTGGGACATTACAAATCCTATAAACAAAATAAAAAGATTTCGTCCCCGAAATCAGGTTGAGGTCGTGGGGAGGAAAGCATACAGAAAACAGAATATGCTTTTAAATAAAATTACCTTAAGCAAACAACTCCGGGTAGCGTCTTTGCATCAAATCCATTGGCTCCCATGTGAATTCCTACTTCCCATGATTAGACCATAGCACTTTTACCAAGGGGACACTTTTGCGGCGCAAGTTTCTTATCTCATTATCAACGATCCGCACCGGCTCCAGTCGCACAGATCTGTTAGACGCCACAGTACCATCAGTTGTGGGGATGTATTGTTCGGGCCGCAACAGCGCCTTCCGAAGCGACGATATATGGAACACATCGTGGAGATTCTCTAGCTCGGGCGGTAGCTCCAGCCGGTAGGCCAAAGGGCCAACCCTTTCCAATATGACATAGGGCCCAACATACCGTGGACTGAGCTTCTTCACTCCTCGCACTCGTGACAGTCTATGCATCGGCCGGATTTTTAGAAACACCTTATCACCCACTTGAAATTCCACCATACGGTGCCTTGCGTTGTAATACTTCGCCTGCCGACTTTGAGCCTCCAACATGCGATCCCTTATTAGCCTAACCACCGCATCAGTGTCATCTATGTACTCAATTCCCAAAGTCTTCGGGTCTTCATCTTGCACCCAAGACAAGGGGGTCCTACACCTCCTTCCATATAGGGCTTCATGGGGCGCAATGCCAATACTAGCTTGATGGCTATTGTTATAGGATAATTCCACCAAGGGCAAGAGTCTTTCCCACGGCTCTCCCCTATCTATCACACACAACCTCAACAGATCTTCCAATGTTCGGATGGTCCGCTCAGACTGTCCGTCCGTTTGAGGATGAAATGTGGTACTGAAGGTAAGACGTGAGCCCAAATACGTCTGTACCGCCTTCCACTCCTTGGAGGTGAAACGACCATCACGATCCGAAACTATCGTCTTAGGTACGCCGTGATACCGTACAAATTGTTCCACAAACAGGCGTGCCAAGACATCCACATGAGCCTCCTTCTTCATAGGAATGAACCGGGCAACCTTCGTCAGGCGATCAACGATCACCCACACTGAATCATTCCCTGGGTGGGAGCGAGGTAGCCCATGTACGAAGTCCATGGATATATCCTCGAACTTCCATTCGGGGATTGGCAACGACTGCAACAGGCCACCGGGGCTCCTACATTCCGCCTTCACTCTTTGGCAGGCTTCACAATGCGTGACAAAGTACCGGACATCTTTCTTCATCCCTGGCCAACACATCGTCTTTCGTAAGCCGGCGTACATCTTTGAAATTCCTGGGCGCACGGAATATTGAGAGCAATGTGCTTCTCTCATAATATCCTCCCGGATTCTGCCACCTTTGGGAATGTAGAGTAGGCCGCGAAAGTAAACGATGCCGTCCTTTAGTGTGTACTCGTCGGTAGTCCCGTCTTCGATTAACTTTATTACCGGGGCCAAAGCCGCATCCAATCCTTGCTCCACTCGGATCCGGTCCCGGATATCACAAACTATGCTCATGCTGGACAGGTACTCCGTATATTCCGAAGAAGCCTTAAATATTAAGGTGATGTCCATCTCCTCGATCATCCGTGCCAGCTCCATGCTCATCAATCAAGATTCTGGGCTCGAGCCGGGTACTTTCCTACTCAACGCATCGGCTACCGAGTTTGCTTTTCCGGGGTGGTAGTTCAAGGTGAACTCATAATCGCATAGAAACTCTAACCACCGCCGTTGTCTTAAGTTCAATTCCTTCTGGGTATGGACGTACTTCAAATTTTTATGATCCGAGAAGATTTCACAGTGGATGCCGTATAGATAATGCCTCCATACCTTCAAGGCGAACACCACCGCTCCTAGATCCAAATCATGCACCGGGTAATTGATTTCATGCTTCTTCAATTGTCTTGAAGCATAAGCAATTACGTGCCCGTGCTGCATCAACACCGCTCCCAACCCTGATGAGACGCGTCCGTATAAACTTGAAATCCTTCCTTCCCAGACGGAAGGACAAGGATGGGGGCGGAGGTAAGTCTATCCTTCAATTCCTGGAATGCCGCTTCACACTGGGGTGTCCACTCAAATGGCACTCCCTTCTTTGTCAAGGAAGTAAGCGGGAGGGCAATCTTGGAGAATCCTTTTACGAACTTGCGGTAGTATCCGGCAAATGGAAGTCGCGTAGCGACTCCCTTGACCATCTTCCGAAGTTCTCAATAATCTACTGATCAAAGGCTCGGGTTGCTCACGCAGCCTCTATCTCTTTTGAGAGAGAGATCTGTGAAAGTAATTGCCTTATGTTAGGGTCGCCCCCCGACTGACGGCCTTGACGCAACTACGACTACTGTGATGTGAGCGGAGTCCAAGAAAACTCCTCACATCGGCCGCCGACTTCAAGGGCGACCACTCCTTCACGGCGCGCACCTTGGTCGGATCCACAGCTAGTCCTGCCCCACTGATTACATGGCCCAAGAAAGCAACTTCCTTAAGCCAGAATTCACACTTGCTAAACTTGGCGAACAGGGCGTGCTCTTTTAGCTTCTCCAGAACTAAGGCCAAATGGCTGGCATGTTCTTCCTCCGTCTTCGAGTAGACTAGGATGTCGTCAATGAACACAATGATGAAGACATCTAGATAGGCCTCAAACACTTTATTCATCAAGCTCATGAAAGCCGATGGGGCATTAGTGAGTCCAAACGGCATCACTGTGAACTCATATAAGCCGTACCTTGAGCTGAAAGCCGTTTTCTGTATATCATCCTCCTGTATTCTCAATTGGTAGTACCCCGAGCGCAAGTCTAGCTTGGAGAACCAATGCGCTCCCACCAGTTGGTCGAACAACTCATCGATCCGAGGTAACGGGTAGGTGTTCTGTACTGTCAGTCAGTTGAGTTCCCGATAGTCTATACATAATCGCAGGGTTCCATCTTTCTTCTTGACGAATAGAACAGGGGCTCCCCAAGGCGACGAGCTGGAGCGAACAAACCCTGATTCTACCAACTCCTGCAATTGCACTCTAAACTCCGCAAGTTCTTTTGGGGCCATCCGATAGGGGGTCCTGGAGATAGGCTTAGCTCCTGGTAGAAGCTTAATCTGAAAATCCACTTCTCTATGCGGGGGTAACCCTAGCAGTTTCTCGGGAAATACCTCAGGGAAATCCCGTGCTACCCGCACATCCTTCACATCTAACTTCATCTCTTTTAGTTCGAACCGTATCATGTAGACTTCATCCCCTCTCATATGAGCTTTCAAGGTCTGGATTGAGGATAACAAGATTCGTGGTGCGAAATTTATACCTTGGAAGACTACATCAGTATCCCCATGTCTCAAATAGATACGCTTCTCCACACAGTCGATTCTCGCATGGTGCCAATCCAGCCACGCCATACCCAGGATGAGGTCGAACTCTGGTATTCTCAAAAGTGTGGCAGGGGTATCAAAGGTTTTTCCCCCAATGGTTATCTCTAACTCACAATTCGCGGTTGCCGTCATCTCAAATCCGTCTGGGAGGCGAACTCTTCGAGCAATACCAGTGAAATATTGCACTCCGTGTGTATCTTTGATGAAGTCTTCAGACACGAATGAATGTGAGGCACCGGTGTCAAATAACGTATAAGCCGGTTTCCCGCCGACCATCACGGTGCCTAAGTGTCATTAATAATACTCAAGCTAGACGTCTAGTATATCTCAAGCAACTAGAGGATATTAATGGAAGCAAAATGACTAATTCAAATTGTACCTGCAATCATCTCTTGAGGGTTCCGCTCTTGAGTCATGTCCAGGGCATACATCTGATCTCGAGCGGGTCCGGGGTTTCTTCCTCGTGGTCCTCGTCCTCGACCACGCACATACCCTCTCCCCCGCGGGGCTGCTGGAGGGAGAGCAAAAGGCGCATCTCCAAACAGTTACAGGCAGTAGCGTCGAATATGGCCTGGTTGGTTGCATTCAAAGCACACCCGTTCTTGCCTTCCGCCGTGTTGCTGAAACTGTGGAGGTGGAGGTAATGCTGGCGGTTGTGGAACCGGGCGCTCCTCTCTAAAGTTCTGGAGGAAACGCCCGCCACCCCTCCGATATCCTCTTCCTTTTTTATTGTCAAATCTCCTTCTGTTGCTGGGGCCTGCTTCCATCACGCCTTCCGCTGGCCTCTTACCACTTCCCAAGTGGTCCGCTTCTAATCTCTTCGCCATATCAATAATCTTCGCCAGACTAGAGTCCGCTATAAACAAAAGGGCTTGCCTTAGGGGGTCTCTCAATCCTTTGTAGAATCTTTTGGTGTACCCTCTATCATCCAGCTCATAGGAATCAACGAATCTAGCCAGGTGCTAAAACTCCCGTTGGTACTCCGTCACCGACATGGACCCTTGCTTAAGTTGCAAAAATCTCTCTTCCAGACCATCCCGAGCGGCCGAGGGGATGAAATGCTCTAAGAAGGCTTCGGAGAATTCGCTCCAACTAATGTCCATGTACACTCTTCCACGAAAAGTGGAGCCCATGAGGGACTTCCACCACCTTTTGGCGTGCAGCTCTAAGAGTGTCACCACAAGGGTCACCGCCATGTTGTTTGGACATCTTATTCCTGCCAACAACTCTTGTATAGTGTCGAGCCACTCTTCCGTACGCACTGCCGACTCTGTCCCAATATAAGCGGGAGGGGAGAGAGCTTGGAAAACTCTTAACCAACTAGATCCCGGACCCTGTTGTTGTACAGGTGTCTGCTGAGATTGGGACCTAAAGGCATCCAGAATAGCTGTGAGCGTCTGCCCCAGCTCTGATTGTTGGAATTGTGTAGGTACGGGCGGGGCGGGGGTGCCCCTTACTGGCTCAACATGTGCTGGGATCTACACATAAGGTACAAACCTAGGGTTAGGTTGGCTAATCTAAGGTTAAAGATGGACAACTTAGTGTGAATTACATATGGGCACACCACTGCTTCCGCTAAGTCAGCTTGTCCCCAAACTGACCAATCAAACGGGAGTGGCACCGTTGTTAAGTGACTTTCGCCTTGGAGGATCGTAGCAAGCTGATACCATTTGTAAGACCCCCCTCCCGGAACACAAAACACGGCACGAGAGGGGTCTTATACACAGAACAGCCGCCTTGCGGAAGCACCAGCACTCGAGCTAGCCTGTACCACAAGACGCCTATTCTGCCGGCTACAACCAATATCAACATATAACTGCCAACCCAACCATAATAATATGAAAGTCAAATCCACACCAAGCATATGTCCATAATATCATAAATAAAGAAGCTACAGCAAGCTTCTAATATCAGAGTACGAGAACAGAATTGCCCCGAAGGGCTACAACAAAATCTCTCTCTCACTCACATCTATAACCGACGGTAGCGACGGTACCGTCCCTTCAGGCCCTGTCACCCTGGCCTGGTTGTCCGTCTGCATAGCCTGCTGCTCCACCTGCGGGGTTTCCTCCTAAAAAGGAAGACGTAGCAACCGTTAGTCAAAAAGACTAAGTGGTTTCACATCCGCTCCCCCGGCGACTCCTCGGCACCGGGCGGAGAAAGGAACAGGTACAATATATAAATAACAGTAGTACAACAGGTGAAGTGAGTATACATATTATAAGCAGCAACATCAGTAGTGTATAATACACAAGCTCTTATTTTCAAATCTACGAACTACAGCAGCAAGAGAGTATATAACTAGAACAGTAAGTAACTCAACTTATATGGATGCCCATACAAGCATATAAGTTAAGGGTCGTTCAGCAGAAAGTAACTCATTGTATAGTAATGCCCACACAAACTTATACGATGAGGGTCTTGTGTATGTAATGAAGTGCAATGCTATGTATGCAATGCAATGACACACCCATGCTCAAGCACATGCAATCGCTATGTCGACACAGACTTATAGTTCCCACTATTCGAGCAGGTAGCTAACCTCTCAGGCATCAACTGTCGTGGCCAAACGGTAACAGTAGAGCGGGCATCTCCACTACTAGGCTGGTCTCCACACTACCTGGCCTAGGCCTCCGTATGCCTCCATGCTAGGAACACAACAGTGGAGCTCACATGCATACTACGGCTCAGCGGGTTCTCTCGGGTAAATATGCACCAAGATCCTAGCCCCTGACTGGCCTATGGTATGACACGGAAGGAGCCTCGGAAATGAGCATGAGGACCAAGCCCAACCGTTCACTTGGCACGGAAGGAGCCTCGGGACATGAACACCGAGGACCAAGCCCAACCGCCCAAGGTCTAACTGTCAACTCCCATCGATGTGATGATTGGCGAGCCCGTAGACCTGCCACACTATCCTTAATCCGGGATTACGACACCGCATGTCGACTCACACCACATGCAATTCCACAATTCCATGGCATGGAAGGAGCCTCGGAGAAAGCACGAGGACCAAGCCTAACCATTCACGTGGCACGTAAGGAGCCCCGGGACGTGAACACCGAGGACCAAGCCCAACCGTCCAATTTTATCCAACTCAACCTCATTCCCATTAGTGACGGTCAACACCGCACTTGTTAACTTCCACAACGCTACCCGTGAGGAGACGACACTCTAAGCATTGGGCTATCCATTCCCTTCCATCAATCCATTATACATCCTGACCATAGTTTTAATCAATTACAAATCCTTCCAAATGAATTCAACATACTATAGATAATGCGCATAATGGTGATCTACCAAATATAACAAAGCCTTTCATTCACTTAGGCTTGATTCACATCTCGGCTTAGGAATTCAAGTCCTCAAACATCAATCTTCACATTACCTCGGTGATTAACACAAAATAATTCACCCAACCTCGAGATGAATTGCAACATCTATTCCATCGAATCCAAGTTCATATTATAATCACCTAGAATTGTATGTAATCTGGTCAGCAACTTTGACGGAGGATTCCTGTGGCTACAGGTATCGCCTGAAAACGTTCCACCACTCGTTGGAAAGTAATTTTAAGGGCTACGACTTTCGTGTTTAGTCGAAAGCCCAGATCTGGTCACATCATACCAGAAATGCAACTCGAAGTTTGCTGCGTACAGGATACAGAATTCTTGGGCATTATCTCCCAACCGCAGTGGATTCAAACGGACTTTTCCGTGGCTATAGGTATCGCATGGAAACGTGCAACCACTCGTTGGAAAGGTAATTTCAAGGGCTACAACTTTCGTGTTTAGTCGAAAGCCCATATCCGCCCCCTTCTTGCTTAAAAATAGCCAAGACGGTCGCTGCGTGCAGAATACAGATTCTACACGCATCTTGAAGCAAAGTGAACGGCATCCGTTCATCTTCCTCCTCAAGCGATTTTCCCCAAATCGCAGCCAGAAGTTCCTCCACCCTTAATCTCCCTCTTGAGGCCATTTCCTCTTCACGAGACCACCCCTATCATCACTTTGAAGCGAGGGGAGGTTGAAGACGACTAAGCTTTAGAGCACAATCTCTAGCATGGCCTTCCTAGAAAGCTTCATCTCACACATCAAGACTCGTTTGAGTCGATGTCTCGCCTAAGAATAACTATAGATCTAGCACCAAGGGAGAGGGGAGGAAACTCACTTCATTTCCGGCGTTTCCTCCGTTGCCGGCCATGGATCGCGTTACTCTTCGTTGCGGCATCCTTGGTGCGGTTGTTCTTCACGGCAAAGGACGGAGAGAGAGAAGTCTGCCTCCAAAGCTCTCACTAGCAAGCTCTCCTCCGGCGATCTGCAATATTCTCCTCTACCTTTCGCTCCCGGTGGTTTGCACGGTGATGGCTCGGCAAGAAGGATCGGATGCGATGGTTAGGGTTTGGTTTACTCCCTTTTTATATTACATATTAGGCTAAGTCCCTTCCGCCACGTGTCACTCTCTAATTGGACCGCCCAAATTAGGTTTCATTTGAAGTGACCGGTCCAAAGATCATTCAGCACGAATCCCGAGGTCTGGTTCGGTCCGCCTGTACAAGCCGGTGAATCGGCCTGGGCGCAGAAAACGCACAAGTCAAATTCGGCGGGAATCAGCCAGTGATTCCCGTCGATCGGCGAGTATTGGCGGGTCATTCTCGACGAATTCGTCGAGTATAAATAATGATACTCGACGATTTTCCCTTAGCCGTTTTATCGGACATCCTGTCGCTGTGTGCGTTGAGTATCAGTCAGTGATACTCGACGATCGGTGGGTATCACCGGGTATTCTCGGCGATCAGTGAGAATCGTCAGGCATTCTCGACGATTTTCCCTTAGCCTACTGCAGTTCTGAGTCCGGCGGGTATCGACCACCGATACCCGTCGAATCGACGAGAATCAACCTCCATTCTCGACGACCGACGAGCATCATCCTCCATTCTCGACGATTTTTACTTAGCTGAGTTCCCTCATCTCGGTTACTGGTTGGGGTATCCTTGAACCCAACCCTACACTTATTCAATGCACCTTACACCTCGCGTCAGTGCACCCCGAGCCCGAGTTGAGTCTCTTGACTCAGAACACGTGCGAGGGGCCTAGCGCGAATTGGGACTTTACAACGTGCACCAAGTCTTGAGCCTTATTTGGGGCCCTCTCTTCGCGAATACGGGGTTGTACATCGATGACATTATCTTTGGATCCACAGATGATAACTTTGCAAAAAGTTTTCTAACTTGATGCAAGGGAAGTTTGAAATGATCAGTATATGAGAACTGAAGTATTTCTTAGGACTTCAGGTGAAACAATATGAAGATGAAATTTTCATCTCTCAGTCGAAATTCACCAAGAAGTTAATTAAGAAATTTGAAATGGAGAACGCAACCTCTATGAGGACTCCGGGCAAGGATTAGAAAGGAAAACCTTTTTATAAAATCAAGTACAAAAGCATAATTTAATCCTTTCTTTACCTTACTGCTAGTAGACCGGGCATAATATTTTCAACATGTGTATGTTCTAAATTCTAGGTAAACTCTAAGGAATCTCATTATGCCACTGCAAAGAGGATTTTGAGATACCTTAATGGTACACTAAATCTTGGTTTATGGTACCCAAGAAGTAATGACAGTGAACTAATTGGTTTTTCAGATGCTAACTTTGTAGGAAGCAGGGACGATAGGAAAAGAACTTCTAGGATGTGTTAGTTCCTAGGAAGAAGGCTTATTTCATGGAGTAGTGAGAAGCAAAATTGTGTTGCAATCTCTACTGATGAGTCAGAGTATTTCTCTGCAGGCAGTTATTGCGCACAACTTCTATGGATAAGGAATTAGCATGAATACTACAACATTAAACTGAAGGAGATTCCCATATTTTGTGACTCTTCCCGCACAATAGCAATTGCTTACAATCTAGTCTCTCACAACCATACAAAACACATCGAGATAAGGTACCATTTCATTCGGGAGAAGGTGGAGAACAGGGACATCAATCTCAATTATGTCCTGACAGATAAGCAAGTTGTCGTTATTTTCACAAAGCTGCTAGATGATGCCAAGTTCAACTTCTTCAAGATGGAACTTGGTATGCAAAACAAGAAGTCATAAAGTGTCAAGAAATCAGGAAAAGTACAGGAATTCATCATCTAGGAAATTCTAAGGAAAATTCATTGAGTATACCCATGTAATTTCGATGAATTTGTCGAGACTTTACGTGAAATCAGGACTTATTCATGAGTCATTTCGGCGAATAACCCTAGCTTACACGAGTCATTTCGACGAATTTATCAGGATTTCTCGGGACATTTTGCCGAATCTGCTGAAGGTCAGAATTTTTTTATAAGTCTTATGTATTAGATTTGAAGAGTCTTTTCCAAACAGGTACGTGTCTCTCTCTCTCTCTTTAAAACTTTAAAACTATATAAATATGACTTAAGGCATTTGATTTTCACATATTTCGTCAAGACCTCTCGGAACCATCCATAGATTCAACTCCCGACAGAGGAACTTTTCGGTCGATTAATCTATGTCATTACGGGACTTCTTCGTCGAATTTGTTAAGGGCAGTCCTCACAGACCTCATCTCCAACACTCTTGCAATTCGTTTCCATAAGTTCTCTTCGATACTTCTTCCGATCAGTTATTGTTAAATTTTCAGTGATGGCTCCTAGAGACAGTGGAAATTTTCAAGTCGGTGGGGAACTTATAAATACAGGATTTGCTCCAGCCTCCGATGAATTCATGAATGTAATTTTGATGCTTGAGACGGCAGGGTTGACATTCATTCTGGAACACCCTTACTGAGTTCTTAATCGAGATATCCAGGAATTTTATCAAAATATGAAGCTCAGGCGGGAAGGAACTGTAATCAAGTGCAAAGTCAGGAACACTTTTGTGAAGGTGAAGGCAAGTTTACTTAACCAATACTTGCGGCTGCGGTCTGCTATTGAGGAAGATCTTCTTGAGGAGACATACTTGCATTAAGCTCTTCTCTTATGTGGTCTACCTAGTAGAACTACCTCGATTAGAAGGTAAGGGATGAACGAGGAAGATAAGTTGTTAATAGATATTGTTGGAAAGGTTATTTTATGCAAGGTTGGATCACATGATTATGTTTCTGGTGAGATGTTCAAGCTCCTCACATCTGTTATTTGCAGGAAGAGAATCAATTGGGGAGTGATTTTGTTTGGGAAAATCAAGGAATGTCTGGATTCACCAAATTTTGGAAGAAGTCTCACTCTCTACTTGAATCAAAGGGACAAAAATAGGTTTAGTATGTCTTCATCTATACCAATTCATCACTTGAAGAAGATTGACTAATCCATATTCAGTAGATGGAAGCGAAGGATTCCCAGGGAAGGTGGGATGAGAGATGAAGTTGAGGAAGAGGAGTTCTTTTAGGAGGAGAGAATTCCAACTCCTGCCCCCAAAGACGCACCTAAGAGTTATAGTGTAGTTGCTTAGGGGGAGACACTTCCCTCTTTTATTGGTTATGTTCCCTTTTCTACTGAGCTAGCTCTAGTAGCCACAGAGACTATAGAGACAGAGATTATCAAGAATATAGTGTTTGTAGAGACAGTAGTTGAAGATACAGTGGTTCTTATTGTTGAGACAGTTGGTGTTGATGTTAATCTTATTGATGCTGCTGAGGATGTTATGGATGTTGATAATGATGTTGATTTTGATGTTGATGCTGAGGAACATGATGATTTTAATGATGTTGTTGATGAACTTGCTCCTGCTGCCAATATGATAATAAGTCTCCAGAAAGATCTTCCAGTTATGGCTGAGGGGGAGCTAAAACATCCTTCAAATTCACTTCAAGACCAAATTGACAATTTTATCCATGATCTCGAGAAAAGGATTGTTAAGATCCCGGGTGGGCCTCCAGTTTAGGGGGAGAACATCCTTGAGATTTTTAATGAGGAAGGATAAGTAGAGGTTCTTCCTCCTATCCTAGAGGTCGAAGATTTCACTCTCCTGCTGAAAGATTATGTCTCTCCCATATCACTCTCTCTTAGTGACTATGAGAATGTTTCAGATATCCCTTCTTATAACGCCCCTGATTTTTTGATGTTGATTTTAATTCCTTTAGTGGCGTATTTTTGATTCCAGGGCATTACGTTGACGTGTAGTTGACGGGTACTGTTGCTGGAGCGTGACTTTTGCTCATTGGTATCTGAGGTTTTGACTTAGAATATTAGCTTGGCTAGTTACTAGTGTGTTTTTGAGATTTCACTTGTGAGCAAGGTTTGTTTTGGAACTTGGTGAAGCGCTTTTGGGATATTTGGTGTTTTGACATCGGGGAGTTTTTACCCAAGTTTTGTTTGTCGGATTTTGATTTTGACTTCGTCGTTAAATTCGTAGCATCGATATTTAGCTTCGGTGCGAATTTCATGAAAATCTGAGTTGATTGGATTTATCACTAGTTTGGACGTTTATTATAAAATTAATAATTGAATATTATAAGTATAAACAGTCTTGCGATATGACGGAAACCCTATTCATCATCTCTCCCAAAGCCGTTAAACCGATTTGTGAAAGAAAGGAAGTGGCGGTCATTGCGGAGCTTTCGGTCGTCGATTGTAGGAGCTTCAGTGCACGAAATCAATGTTAGAGGGTAGATTCGGATAGCCCTTGCTGAGATCTACATTCGTACGGTGAGTTTTTCCCTTTTCTTGAATTTTTGGGCATTAGGGAAATTGTTTTTGACCCTTATTTGTCCCGAAAAGTTTCATGAATCATTTCCTAGGTGTTCTTGCGGCCAGATGCTTGAGGAGAGGCGCTTGCGTGGCCGGTTTTCGGGTGATTTGAGTTAACTGGTGATTTCTTCCCCTTGCTAAGTCTCTTTTTTGTGTGTTTACTGTAGCTTTTCTTCCCTCTAGAGAGTGAGGAGTAGTGTAGGGTTCGGCCAAGCTTGATCTGCTGCGTAGTGTAAGATTCCTGGTTAAGATAAATTAGTCGTATATAACAGTCAATCGAAGTTTAATCTGTCGATTATATGAAAGTTAGTCTAAGTACAAATCGGCGTATATGACAGTCTAAGTAAAGATAAATTCATCGAATATGGTAGGGACAATGAGTAGAATTCGTCAAATATGAGTTTTTGACTAAGGCAAATTCGTTAAGTATTCTCGACGAATTTGTCGAGTATCAGTCCTGGAATTGAGTGAATATGACTTGGCATCGAGAGCGTCGAGTGATCTGTGAGTCTTAGTCTTATTCGTCGAGTATCAGTCTCAGCGTTGGGTGATTCTGCATTAGTTGACTTTTAGGCGTCGAGTTCGTTGAGTATCAACCTTAGCATTGAGTGCTTTGGTCTTGGCATTGAGAGCGTCGAGTGCCGGTGAGGCTAAGTCTAATTTGTTGTGTAATCTCGACGAATTCATTAAGTGTTGTCATTTTGGCATCGAGAGCATCGAGTGAACTAAATCTCATTGAGTGCTTTGAGTGTTACTGCCTTTGGCGTCGAGTGTGCTGAGTGAACTCAGCTAGGCGTCGAGTGAAGGCATTGAGTGAATTAAAACCATGGAGTTAAGTCCAAACATCAAGTGAGACTGCTTTGGCATTGAGAGCGTTGAGTGAACTCTAGATTCGTCGATTATACTTGACGAATTTCCCGTGGACTTTGGTTAATTTTTCCGATTCATCGAGTATCAAGGTAATTTTAGCTGAATCGTTGAGTATCGTTAAGATAGTTAATTTTGCTAAGTATAATTCGTCGCGTGTCTAATATATTCGACGGGTATACTCGACAAATCAGTGTGGACTTGGGATTTTCTCTCCGAATTGTGTCCAATTAATCGAGTATGGGCCTTAGGGTCAATTTTGGGATTTGTTCTTCCACCTTGTCATTGGAGATTCCTGGTGTTTTGGTTGGGGGTTTTATAGGTGTTTATGGATGTTTAGGTGTTGCCCATGGTTTGAAGTCGATAAAGGACCACCAACCTAGTTTCGGCTCGTGAATCATTACACTTGGTGGTTTTTGGGTGTTTTCTCTTGGAATATTGGGTTATGTTGGACATTATGGCCACCACTACAGTGCCTTTTGAGATGTTTGGACTATTGGGTTGTATTGGACATTGTGGCCACCGCCGCAGTGCCTTTTGGAGAGGTTTGGGTCTATTTGTTTGTGTTGGACATTGTGGCCACTGACTCAGATCAATTTTTACTGGTATTAATTATTCACGTGTTTAGAGCAGCTTAGTCTTTTCATTCTTATTGTTTAGACATATGTATTTATGCTTACTCTTGCAGATATTCTCGAAGCATGGCTTCGTTTCACACTTGGTGCAATTTCCTCTTTGACCTTATAAGCTAATAATTTATTACTATTTTATTTCTCATTTGTTGTGGTTTTGTAGTCTTTCCTATTTGGGTTGGTAACCCTTAAACTCCTTTGCTTTCATCTACTAATGATCTTTTTATCACTTGTATTTTCTTGCTAAGGTATTCTTTTCTTTTGAATGCCTCAGGTTTGGAGCGGTAGCCGGTTGACTGGCTAGGGTTGTTGTGCCTAGTGGTATGCAGCTATTGCAGTTGTCTTTTTCTCACCGCTGTGAGGTAGTGTTGTTGTTTTGTTATTTAGTTCAGACATATATGCTTTTTAGTGGATTCGTGTCAGGCTATTGACACCCACTGGAGATTTTGGTTGAATGTTAAGTTACATGCTAGCTGCTAAGTCTATTTCTTGATGACTTGTTGGATTTACTTGCTCTCTGGAAAGGTTTTATACTAAGATTGCATGTTAGTTATTTTTAAAGTATAAAAGTATCATTTTAACTATCTCATTCATAGCATGATTTTAAACCAAAGTCACTATATTTTAACGAACGTAAAAGCTATTTTATACTTAAATTAAATCTAGAGGTATGCATATCATGAGTTGTCCTATTTGGATGTTTATGCTCCTGTAGGATGTCAATCAATATAAACAAAGTATTTTTCGCAGCGTATGTTCATATTTTCACTTGTGGACTAGATGGTCCACTGACCCGAGGGATACGACCATCAAAACTTAACTTAAATTATAACATTCTTCATAATAAGCTTGAGGATTTCATATACAGTGTTAGGTTTGAGTTCTTTCCTGAGGGCCTGCAGTTATCCCCTACACGGCGTGGAATCATGACGCGTGTTTTCTATTTCTCATATATATTGATTAAATGCGGAGAAAATGCGGGTTGTGATAGTTGGTATCAGAGGGAGTTTGTTTGATAATTGGTCAAACGACTATCTTTGGTTAGTTTTAGATTATCTTGTTCCATTTCATACACACAATGATGTGTCATCGGTACATCTTTGTTGAAGCATGAAAATTACACTCATAAGCATGACAAGAATTATACGGGGCATAGTATGTAGTATGAGATGCAAAATATGTGTTTGTAGATGAATCCTCATAGGAAGCAACATGTGACTGTTATATAGTATGGGATGCATAATAATCATCACACGAATGCACATTAGATTTTTATTTTCATTACATGCGATATTATGTAGTGTGGAAAGAATAATATTGTTGGAGTTACCATAGTAATCTAGAAGTGGTCAAACATGTAATCTCACTGCCAACGTGATCTGAGCATGCAGGGTCGCACATAAGAGCATGTGGAGAAGTTGGAAGATTGACTGTGTTGGTAAGGGTTACAAATCACCATATAGAATGGGGGGAGGCAAACTTCTCCGAGGACGTTCATTGAGAATGGTTCGTCGAGAATCATTCGTCGAAAATGATTCGTCGAGAATCGTAGAGTGTGACTCGCCAAGGATCGTCGAGTAAAACTTGACGAATAAGGCAAATTCGTCGAGAATCAATCTAATGGATTCCCGACGAATGGTGATACTCGACGATTCCAGCTGATGATTCTCGACGATTCTGCAGATGATTCTCGTCGATTCTGGGTGCTGATTCTCGCCGAACCTGGAGCTGGTTCTCGCCGAACCTGGACATGATTCTCGCCGAACGATTTAGAAACCCTATTGTTGGTGGTCTACGGATAGCGACATTCCTAGGTATGTTTATACCTTTGGTATAAATTAGGACTTAGGGTTTTGGGAAAAAGGATCAGTGGATTCCTGTGTGGCCGAATTAAAACCGACGTAAGAGTTCCGCCATTCTCTCGGTGCGCCGCATCCCGTACCCTGCCCGACGGAAGTGTTCCGCCGCATCATTCACTCCGCCGACCTCCTCCTCTCCGACGATAGTCGCCGATGCTGCTCTTCCTGGAGCGGACCTAGCATTCCATGGAAGTGCAAGGTGCAGTCGATCTCCTTCCCGATCCTTCGTGCGACGAAGCTCGGTGTTCCCCCGCTCGTGTGGATTTCTACAGAGACGTAGACGTTGTTCTACATAGAACTCGCCACCGATAAGGACTCATATCTTGGAGCATCTCTGTTGAGTTTTTGATTCAACACCGGAAAGGTAAATTTGACCTTGTTGTTTGTTAACTTCTTGATTCAATATTCCTGGCCCGATCCCAAATCTCTTTTGGGTTATTCTTGATTTTATTACTTCCACTGCGTGCACAAGTTTTGTGCCCACCTCATAGAGAAACCCAACAATGGTATCAGAGGGAGGTTGCGGCCATGATTATTGTATTGGAAGTTAGGTTATTCCAGTACGTGTAAACCTAGGGATTTAGAAGTGTTCTAAATGTCTAGATTTAATCCTGGAACATCAATTGTTGATTATTTTTCCATGGGAAATCGGTGGGCCCATAACCCACAAGTTAGGGGCTCTGCCCCTTGGAACCCCTCCAGGAACGTCTGGGATTTCGTGGTAATTTCTAATTGTTAGAAATTGTTGTCTCCTTAGCAGTAACCATCCCTCGAGTGGTTTATAAACCTGTGTATTGTTTTGGATTTTGAAAACAATAAGGAGAGATGAGCTTGTCTACTTCTTTAAGTTGAGTTGCCTTTGCCTTGTCCAATGCATGTAAATCTGAAGATTTGGAAGAGTCCGGATGTTCAGATTTAGCCCTTCCTTCTATCAAATATTGATAGTACCATATTGTGCACATAAGGGGTGCATGTAGATTTTAGAAAAGTGTTTTTCTCTAGATGTGCACATTGATCAAATGTTGATCATGGTTAATTGTTAACATATTATCAAAAATCCCTTCATCAAATATTAAGTGTTCGGATGCCTTCCGATTGATGACACTCTTCCTTCCTCGATCGATGAAGTGTGGGCTTGCCAAAGCAAGGTGCATTAATCTATTTTGGTAAGGGTGTGAGCGGATAATTGTGAAATCCCACTGTCGACATCGGGTCTCACTTAACTAGATGACCTAAAAGGTTGAGTTCCTAGAGGCATAGGGTTGGCATGCACCATATGATGGATGCGCATAAGGAGTTATTCACCAACCATACAAGAATTGCATGAGGATGCAATTGGCAAGCGTTGCCTACCTAAATAACCATATCGTGAGAGAAAAGCCAAAGCTGACTCATTATGTTGGTGAAATACGGATCTTGTCCACTAAGAGAGTAGCTCGCATGAACTATCCGAATTGATAGTGAGGGCTATCATTTCGAATAAAATAGTGGGAATTTTAATTGAAGTCCAAATTAAAATAAATTGTATTTTGAAATTTTGGTATTGATATTATTCTGCATGAATTCTTGTAGAATTCCATTGCAAGTGGTTCACACTCCACTCTGTCTCTCAGAGCCATCCTTGAGAAGGATAAGCTCAGTGGGACCAACTACATGGACTGGTACAGTAACCTGAGAATTGTTCTCAGGCAAGAGCGAAAGCTCTAAGTCTTGGAAGAAGAAGCCCCCGAGGTGCCGATCGGGAACTCTTCCCGTGCTGATAAGGATACTTATAAGAAGTATATTGATGACGCCTTAGATATTGAATGCCTTATGCTTGCCACCATGAACTCTGAGCTTCAGAGGCAACATGAGAACATGGGGTGCAAGGAGATTGACGAGCATCTATAGAAAATGTTTCAAGGGCAGGCTCGTCAAGAGAGGTTTGAAGTCACAAAAGCATTATTTCAGTGCAAGATGGGAGTTCGAGACTCGGTAGGGACTCACGTACTCAAGATGATTGGGTATATAGAGAACCTTGAAAGGCTTGGTTTTCCTCTGGGTCAAGAGTTGGCCATAGATCTTATCCTGCAATCATTGTCGGACAGTTATGAGCAGTTTGTCTTGAACTACAACATGAATGAAATAGACAAGACACTGCCCGAGCTCCTGGGCATGTTAAGAACTGTCAAGATCAACATGAAGAAGGCCTAGCCTGCCAACCCCATACTGATGGTGCATAAGGGCAAGGGCAAGGCCAAGGGATCTAAGAAGACAAAGGTGGGACCTAAGTCATATCTTGAGCCCAAGTCTTCTGCACTGAAGAAAAAGAAGAGCACGGTGAAGGAAGGGAAATGCCACCACTGTGGCAAGACTGGTCATTAGAGGAGGAACTGTCCTTCTTACATTGAGGGTCTGCAGAAAATGAAGGGAGGTATGACTTCCGCTTCGAATATTTACGTTATAGAAATAAACCTCTGCTCCTTCATCTTGGGTATTGGATACCAAATGTGGTTCTCACTTTTGTACAAATGTGCAGGAACTGGAAAGGAGAAGATTGCTGAGTAAAGGGGAGGTGGACCTGCGTGTTGGCAATGGAGCAAGAGTTGCTGCTATAGCCGTAGGGTTTTACCGTCTTTGTTTGCCCAGTGGGCTTGTAATAGAATTAGATAATTGTTATTTCGTTCCAGCCATAACTAGAAATATTATATCCATTTCATGCTTGGACATGATTGGATTTTCTTATATAATTAAGAACAACTGTTGTTCTATATTTAAGAATGATGTTAGTTATGTTGTAGCCCAATTGTTTAATGGTCTTTATGTTTTGAACTTGGACCATCTGATCTATAATGTAGAAAATAATAAAAGTCTAAGAACAAATGACTCAAACCCTACATTTATCTTGCATTGTCGTTTGGGCCATATAAACGAGAAGCGCATATCCAAGCTCAATAAAAATGGACTTTTGGACTCATTTGATTATGAATCATTTGAGCGATGCGAATCTTGTTTGTTAGGCAAGATGACTAAAGCACCTTTCACTGGTTATACTGAGAGTGCTGAAAATCTCTTAGGTGTTATACATAGTGATGTATGCGGACCCTTGAGCTCCATGGCTAGAGGTGGGTATTTCTACTTCGTTACATTTATTGATGATTTCAGTAGATACGGATATATGTATCTTATGAAGTGCAAATCTGAGACCTTTGAAAAATTCAAAGAGTTCAAGAATGAAGTAGAAAACCAGTTGGGTAAAAGGGTTAAAGCACTCTGATCTGATCGAGGTGGCGAATACCTGAGTCATGAGTTCCGTGATCATCTGAAAGAGTGTGGTATTGTATCACAGCTCACTCCACCTAGAACACCACAACATAATGGTGTGTCTGAGAGGAGAAATCCTACTCTGTTAGACATGGTATGTTCGATGATGAGTCATGCATACTTACTTGTTTCCTTTTGGGGTTTTTCTTTAGAGACTGCTGCAATGACACTGAATCGCGCTCCAACAAAAACGGTTCTGAAGACACCATATGAGATATGGACTGGGAAGCGTCCTAGTATGTCGTTCATTAAAATTTGGGGCTGTGAGGCATACGTGCGACGTCAAATGCCTGACAAGCTAGAACCCAAATCGGATAAATGTTATCTGGTGGGATATCCTAAGGAAACAAAAGAGTATTACTTTTACCTACCGTCCGAGGGCAAAGTGTTTGTCACAAGGACTGGCGTCTTCTTGGAAAGAGAATTCTTATCAAGAAAGACTGAAAAGGTAGAACTTGAAGAAGTTCAAGAACCACAAGTAGTGAATGAACCAGAATTGGATTCTGAGATACTACAAGATGTTGTAGCTAGAGAACCTACTCAAGAAATAAAAGTCCAATGTAGATCTGGTAGACCAAGATTTGAGCCTGAGAGATATGGATTTCTAATGTCTCAAATAGGTAATGTGTTGCTTATGGATCATGATGATGAACCAGCAACCTACCAAGAGGCTATGAATGGACCGGACTCCGACAAATGGCTTGAGGCTATGAAATACGAAATGGACTCCATGTATACAAAACAAGTTTGGAACTTGGTGGAACCACCTGAAAAGGTACAAACCATAGGGTGCAAATGAGTCTTCAAGAAGAAGACCGACATGGATGGGAATGTACAGACATTCAAAGGGCGACTGGTGGCTAAGGGTTTCAAGCAAATTCATGGTATTGACTATGATGAGACCTTTTCCCCTGTTGCCATGGTAAAGTCCATAAGGATATTAATTGCTATTGCTGCGTATTATGACTATGAGATCAGGCAGATGGATGTCAAAACGGCTTTCCTTAATGGAAACCTCCTTGAGGAAGTGTACATTACACAACCCGGGGGTTTTGTATCCCCAAATGAAGCCACTAAAATATGCAAGCTGAATAGGTCCATCTATGGACTGAAGCAGGCCACTCGAAGATGGAATCTTCATTTTGATGAGAAAATCAAAGAGTTTGGTTTCATCAAGAATGAAGATGAGCCTTGTGTTTACAAGCAGATTAGTGGGAGCATTGTTGTCTTCCTGATATTGTATGTAGATGGCATACTGTTGATTGGGAATGACATTCCTACCCTGAAAGTTGTTAAGAACAACCTAGGGAACTGCTTTTCTATGAAGGACTTGGGTGAAGCGACTTATATACTCCATATTAAGATCTATAGAGATAGATTGAAGAAGTTGTTGGGTTTGACCCAGAGTACATACATCGAGAAGGTTTTGAAGCGGTTCAACATGCTTGAGTCCAAGAAAGGATTTTTACCCATGTCTCATGATGTGAATCTCTATAAGGACCAGTGTCCAAAATCTTATGAAGATAAGGACCGCATGAAGTTGATTCCATATGTTTCGGCAATTGGATCAATCATGTATGCAATGTTATATACTCGACCCGATGTCTCCTTTGCTTTGAGCATGACTAGAAGGTATCAGTCAGACCCCAGTGAGTGTCACTAGATTGCAGTCAAGAATATCCTGAAGTACATGAGAAGGACAAAGGATGTGTTCTTGGTGTATAGTGGAGAGGAAGAGCCCGTTGTAAGTGGTTACACAGATGCTAGCTTCCAAACTGATAGGGACGACTCAAAGTCTCAGTCAGGGTCTGTGTTTTGCCTTAATGGAGGAGCTATGAGCTGGAAGTGTTCCAAGCAAGAGACAGTTGCTAATTCTAAAACAGAAGCCGAGTATATCGCTGCAGCTAACGCAACGAAGGAGGCTGTATGG
The DNA here is from genome assembly GCA_039513925.1 of Platanthera zijinensis. Lineage (NCBI taxonomy): Eukaryota > Viridiplantae > Streptophyta > Magnoliopsida > Asparagales > Orchidaceae > Platanthera > Platanthera zijinensis. The sequence goes on from CM077094.1 coordinate 41,635,552, forward strand.
ATTAGGAAATTCATCGGCGAGCTTGATGTAGTTCCTATCATTGGTTGTCCCGTAGTTCTCTACTGTGATAACAATGATGCAATTGCAAAATCTAAGGAACCTAGATCCCATTAGCGCTCCAAGCACATACTTCGGCGGTTCTATCTTATTCGTGAGATTGTCGAACGAGGAGATGTGAACATTTGCAGAGTGCCGACTGAGGAGAATATTTCGGATCCACTGACAAAGCCTCTCGCGCAGAGAAAGCATGATGGTCATACTAGATCAATGGGTATACGATACCTAAATGATCAACTCTAGTGAGAGTCTTGTGGGTTGCGTGTAAACATATATTCTATTGGCTATTTGTTATTTATTCATATGATGAATTGTGTACCAGAATTTTTCTTTTATAATTAATGGCATGTTCTTTTATTATGATTTCTCTATGCGATAGTTAAATGTTAACATAATTAATACCCTTAGAATGTTCGCTTCCATAGGACATCAAGTACGTGACTTGAATGTGAGAGCCTATGATTTATTTGAAGCTTCATTCTTAAAAGGTCCTTGGTCGTTGTATCATCATAGAAACTAAGGGTGATGATGATACATTAAGACTAGCACGTGCGTTGACTGATGACCAGTTCTCACAGGTCATGATATTGTGATATCAAATCATCACGTGGGTACTTGTTAAAGAACAAGTTGTACTGGACAGACCCAACATGAGACTACTTTGTGGATTGTTATCTAAACGTGTCACGAGTAGGTCTCAATTGACAATGGTGTTGTGGTCCTTTGACCTGAAGTCACAGCATTCATCAAGTGAAGAAGAGCGTGCTTTGATGCCATCTAAAGTCTTCCTTGAGAAAGGTTGATGATAAGGGTTGTTGTTAGGCACGTTATGAATCATTTGTATGTTTGTGTGTGAGCAGATATGGGATTTGTCCTCCTATGTGACGGGAGTTGCATCCATGGGGCCCATTAATGGAAATGGACTGAGAGATGCATGGCCATGCTTGGTTGAGTCAATATGTGATATTAGACTCACCATTCTCTTGTAGTCCGTTCTAGATCAAGAAACTTGGATTGAGCTATTATGAGGGTGACACGGTCCATGCCTCTAGTTCTTTCCGGATGTAAAGGACAAAGGGACAAAGACAACGCTGGGATATTGTTCATAAAGGCTTTTGAGTTATGAACTCGTATTGATTTGGTAGCAATGATGCATTGCTAGATGCCGCTCATTGTTTATGATGTTTTTGGTTTGATACTTTCAAGATCAAGTGGGAGACTGTTGGAGTTACCATAGTAATCTAGAAGTGGTCAAACATGTAATCTCACTGCCAACGCGATATGAGCCTTCAGGGTCGCACATAAGAGCATGTGGAGAAGTTGGAAGATTGACTGTGTTGGTAAGGGTTACAAATCACCATATAGAATGGGGGGCAGGCAAACTTCTCCGAGGACGTTCATTGAGAATGGTTCGTCGAGAATGATTCGTCGAGAATGATTCGTCGAGAATCGTAGAGTATGACTCGCCAAGGATCGTCGAGTAAAACTCGACGAATGAGGCAAATTCGTTGAGAATCAATCTAATGGATTCCCGACGAATGGTGATACTTGACGATTCCATCCGATAATTCTCGACGATTCTGCAGATGATTCTCGTCGATTCTGGGTGCATATTCTCGCCAAACCTGCAGCTGGTTCTCGCCGAACCTGGAGCTGATTCTCGCCGAATGATTCAGGAACCCAATTTTGGGTGGTCTGCGGATAGCGACATTCCTAGGTATGTTTATACCTTTGGTATAAATTATGACTTAGGGTTTTGGGAAAAAGGATCGGTGGATTCCTGTGTGGCCGAATTAAAACCGACGAAAGAGTTCCGTCATTCTCTCGGTCCGTCGCATCCCGTAGCCCGCCCGACAGAAGTGTTCCATCGCATCGTTCACTCCGCCGACCTCCTCCTCTCCGACAATAGTCACCGGTGCTGCTCTTCCTGGAGCGGACCTAACAGTCCATGGAAGTGCAAGGTACAGTCGATCTCCTTCCCGATCCTTCGTGCGATGAAGCTCGGTGTTCTCCCGCTCATTTGGATTTCTGCAGAGACGTAGACGTCATTCTACGTAGAACTCGCCACTGACAAGGACTCATATCTTGGAGCATCTCTGTTGAGTTTTTGATTCAACACTGGAAAGTTAACTTTGACCTAGTTGTTTGTTAACATCTTGATTCAATATTCATGGCCCGATACCAAATCTCTTTTGGGTTGTTCTTGATTTTATTACTTTCGCTGCGTGCACAAGTGTTGTGCCCACCTCATAGAGAAACCCAACAAATATTTCATGTGTACGCCACTCATAACATGCACTAAGGCCTTTATTAGAATACATATCATAACATGCATGACATAACATAGCATTAGCACACGTGAAAAGCTAAATATCTACATGATGACATATGTACACACTTGCTTTTAATGCAAGAAGAATAAGAATTCATGCATTCATGGTTTATGCACTTGAGTCAATAGGATGACGTTATATCATCCTAAGTTAAGCATGACATCATTAATGAAAATCCCAGAGCAAGTTAGGAGCATGAGCAAGTGTCTAAACATGTATGGTCTGAACTAAGTTGTGTAGTTCTAGCGGTTAAGCTAGGTTTTGATTGGATATTCGTTGTATTGTTAGGATGTTGCCTAAGCGTGTTACGACAAGGTTGATTCCCCAATCTGAGGGCGAGTCGTCTGGTGCGCAGAGTGAGGCTGTGAATGAGGGACTGCGGTATACTAATGAGGCTCTATCTAGGTAGATGGTGGAGATGTAATCGCAGATCCAGGCGCTATTTACTGTCGTTTCTAGACAACAACCTAGAGTGCAGGACCCTGTTGTGGGTTAAGCTGTTCTCGTTCCTCCTGCTCCTTTGGTGCCTCCAGTTCTACTGCCACCAGAGATGAATTTTATCTCACATTTTCAACGACTAGAAACTCCTACCTATGACATTAGAGCTAACTTCATGTTATTGGATGACTGTATTATTTATATCGAGGAGATGTTCTCATATTCATGGATTTCTATAGACTAGAGAGTGATGGTCCCGCTTACCAGCTTAAGGGCCTTACAAAGAGCTGGTGGTTAAGAGATAAAGAAAACCTTATGGATGGATGTTCGTGGGAATCATTTAAGGAGTTGTTGCTGAGGAAATTTCTATCGTCAGTCGAGCAAGATCGTTTGATGAACAACTTCCAGCATCTGAAGAAAAGACAAGTCACGGTCAGTGAGTATGAGGTAGAGTTCAGTAAGTTGAGCCGGTTTGCCCTGGATTTGGTTGCTTCTAAAGCTAGTAGAGTCAAGCGATTTCTAGGTGCTCTTAGGAGTGACATCCAGCAGTTGGCTAGCGCTTATGGATCTCAGAATTATGCTGAATTAGTGGAAGCTGCTCTTAAAGTCGAAACTATCGATAATTCTAAGAATTGAGGCATGCAGATGAGGAAGGACGAGAGGAAGTCTGATGATGGTAAGAACTCTCGGGAGATTTGTTCCACCTCGAAGAAAAGAAGCAAGGAGGTGTGCAGTTTTTGTGGTCGGGCATACCATCCGTTCGAAAGGTGTTTCAAGAGGTTGGGACCTCAAAAGTAAAAGCAAGTGCATGCAATTCAGAGCACTCCCAAAGGAGATCTGATTTCTGCTTTGTGCAAGAAAAAGGGGCATGATTCTACCCATTATTGGAGTAAGGATAAGGTCTGCTTCCAGTGTGGATAGAAAGGACACTTCAAGTCAAAGTTTCTGTAATCTCAGCCCTCATTGCAGCCAGTTCCACTTCAAGCTTTGCCGCTGCCGCAACTTTTGGACAAAGGGAAGGCCAAGTTAAATGTGATGACTATGGAGTAAGCGCAGACATCCACCCAAGTGATCTTAGGTTAGATTCTAATCTAATTTATCTTTTAGCTCATAGCTGTAGTTTCAATGTTTGTTCATCTAGTTACGTATGCAGGTTTATAGGGAAATTTAAGGTAAAGAACCGTTGAGCGCGCGTTCTTTTCGATTCTTGTGCTACCCACTCATTCATGGCTAGGACATTTAAAGAAAGTCATCGTATGACTCTCAATCTAATTGGTGACTCATTTAACGTTAAGTTTCCTTCCAGTGATTCGGTGGTTTCGTACCAAGGTATCTAGAGTTATCTTATCCTTTTAGGTGATTTCCTAGCTTTTGCTGATTTGAAGGTGCTAGACCTGGAAGACTTTGATGTGATCTTGGGCATGGGCTGGTTGTCCAGATATGATGCGGTTATCCAATGAAGGTTAAGCGTTTGGACTTCAAGATGGACAACGGCCACCCCATGAGTGTTTATGGTTTTCCGCGCCAGGATTCCCCAATTATTTCTGCGATATGTGTTTGGAAACTTTTGAATTCCATTTTTTTTGCTTGTTTGGTTTCTATTTTGGAAACCGTTAGTAGTTTTAAGTGTGTCGAGGATGTTACTATAGTGTGGGAGTTTCCAGATGTTTTCCCAGTCAGTCTTCCTGGTCTTCCACGTGAAATAGATGTGGAGTTTGTTATAGATTTGGATTCGGGTACTCGCCCTATTGTGAAGGCACCGTACTGTATAGCCCCACATGAGCTGGAAGAGTTGTGTACCCAGCTAGATGAGTTGTTGCAGTGTGGATTCATTAGGCCAAGTTCTTCGTCTTGGGGTGCTCCCGTGTTATTTTTAAAGAAGAAGGATGGATCTATGAGATTGTACATCGATTATATGGAATTGAATAAGGTAACTATCAAGAACAGGTATCACTTACCGTGAATAGATGATTTGTTTGATCAATTGCATAGTAGTACGGTGTTTTCGAAGATTAACCTTCGTTTAGGATACCATCAGTTGATAATCCGTGAGTCGGATGTTCCACGGACTGCTTTCCATTCTTGGCATAGACATTTTGCGTTATTGGTAATATCCTTCAGGTTAATGAATGCACCCTCTGCCTTCATAGACATGATGAACAGAGTGTTCAAAGATTTTCTGGGCCGTTTTGTGGTCATTATTATTGATGATGTCCTGGCTTATTCCCGGGGTGCTGAGGAGCATGTCCAGCACTTACGGTTAGTTCTATCTGCTTTGAGAGAGCTTAAGTTGTATGCAAAGTTGAGTAAGTGTGAGTTTTGACTACCTCAGGTTTCATTTTTGGGTCATGTTCTGAATAAGGGTAGAATTTTTGTTGACCTAGATTAGATAGCTGTCGTAATGGATTGGAAAAGAACTACCACACCCAAAGCGATAAGAAGCTTCCTAGGGTTGGCAGGCTATTATAAAAGGTTTGTGGAAGGATTTTCTACTTAATCTGCATCGCTGACTAAGCTTACGCAGAAGAACGCAACATTTGTTTGGAGAGATAAGTGCGATGAAGCTTTTCAGTATTTGAAAAAGAGATTGTGCACTGCTCTATTGTTGACCTTGCCTACCGAAGGATTGGAGTATGTTGTTTATGTGGATACATCGCACATCGGGCTTGGATGTGTCTTGATGCAATAGGGCAAGGTAATTGCGTATGGGTCGAGGCAATTAAAGATACATGAAAGGAACTATCCTACTCATAATTTGGAGTTTGCGACAGTGATTTATCTCTTGAAGTTGTGGAGACATTTATTATATGGCGTGTTGTGCAAGATTTACATGGACCATAAGAGCTTGATGTACGTCTTAACTCAGTAGGAATTTTATTTGTGCCGGCGAAGATGGTTAAAATATGTCGTAAATTACGATGTCGATATCTAATATCATCTAGGAAAAGCTAATGTGGTAGTCGATGCCTTGAGAAGGAAGACCATGCAGATCTTTGGACTTTCTGTGGATTCCTTGGCGGAAGATTTCATGTTAATGGGTATCTCAGTTGGAAGTAGCGACTCGCCAAGCAGCTTGGAAGTAGCAGAGCCTTCATGGATTACGCTTATAAGGCTACATCAAAAGGATGACCCTAATTTGCAGCACCTTCATAGTAGGACTGGAAAGGGGAAATACCAGACTTTTCAATTGATGATGCGGGTACTTTGAAGTACCGCGATAGATATTGTATTCCTATTGTTGAGGATATTCGAGCTAAGTTATGCAGTGAGGCACATGGTTCTAATGTTGCCTACCACACTAGTTCTACTAGGATGTATAGATATTTGAAGCAGATCGTTTGGTGGTATAGAATAAAGAATGATATAGCCAAGTTTGTGTCTGAGTGATTCACCTGCAAGCGTGTTAAGGCAGATCATGGAAGGCCTGGTGGAAAGCTGATTAGTTTGGAGATTCTAAGTTAGAAGTGGGAGAGTATTTTTATGGACTTTATTATCGGTTTGCCGAGATCTCCCCAAGGACATGATTCAGTGTGGGTCATAGTTGACAGACTAACAAAGTGTGCTCACTTCGTGCCATTTAAGATTGATTACTTCATAAAGAAAATATCAGAGCTATATTTTGATGAGATCATCAGACTATATGGAGTACCTGTTAATATTGTGTCTTGTTGATATTCCAGATTTACATCTCCTTTTTGGAAAAGTTTACAAGATGGGTTGGGTACCGACCTCAGATATTCAACTGCTTATCATCTGCAGACCAATGGTTAGATGGAGAGAGTAAATCAGATTGTCGAATATATGATAAGATTTTTCTTCTTGGTCCATGAAGGAGCATGGGATGAGTGGTTGAGACTGATGGAATTCGCCTATAATAACAGTTATCAGGAGAGCTTGCAGATGGCCCCATTCGAGGCTTTGTATGGGAGATGTTGTAGAAATCCCTTGTTTTGGGCCGAAGTTGGTGAAGGATCGTTGTTGGGTCCGGAAGCCCGAGAAGAGATGAAAACTTTTGTGACACATATTCGAGAGAAGCTTCGAATAGCCCAGGAGCATTATGAGAAGAACGCTAATCGGAGAAGGATTGATATGGAATTTGTAGTTGGGGACATGGTTTTTCTCAAGGTTTCTCTGATGACTGGTGTTAAGAGGTTTGGAAGGAACCACAAGTTGGATCCTAGGTATGTGGGACCTTTCCAGGTTGTTGAACGCATCGGAGTATCAGCTTACAGACTGGATTTTCCTGCAAATTTTCCTTGTGTACATTATGTGTTTCATGTGAGCCAGTCGCGGAAATGTGTGTTTAGTGACCGGCATGTTCTTGATTCAGTGCCCCAGTTGCAGCCTAACCTGTCTTATGTTGAGATGCCTGTTCGCATTCTGTATACTCAAGATTGGGTGCTATGAAGGAAGACAATACCCAAGGTAAAACTTTTGTGGCGAAACCAAGACGTGGAGAGAGCGACTTGGGAGTTAAAGTCGGCTATGAGGGAGGCTCATCCTCATCTATTCTCCTAGTTTTTTTGGTAAGTATTTCTTTGCGATAACCCTTGGTTATTTTCCCTCTCTAGTAGATTCAGTTTTTTTTTCAAGTTTTGGGACAAAACTTTCTTTTAGGGGGAGTGGCTATAACGCCTCTGATTTTTTGGTGTTTATTTTAATTCCTTTGGTGACGTATTTTTGACGTTAGGGCATTATGTTGACACGTAGTTGATGGGTACCATTGATGGAGCATGACTTTTGCTCATTAGTATCCGGAGTTTTGACTTAGAATATTAGCTTGGCTAGTTTCTAGTGTATTTTTGAGATTTCCTTTGCAAGCCGGGTTTGTTTTGGAACTCGGTGGAGCCTTTTTGGGATATTTGGTGTTTTGACATATGAGAGTTTTTACCTAAGTTTGGTTTGTCAGATTTTGATTTTGACTTCGTCGTTGGATTCGTAGCATCAAAATTTAGCTTTGGTGCGAATTTCGTGAAAATCTGAGTTGATTGGATTTATCAATATTTTGGACATTTATTATAAAAATAATAATAGAATATTATAAGTATAAATAGTCTTGCGATATGACGAAAACCCTATTCATCGTCTCTCCCAAAGCCGTTAAACCGATTTGCGAAAGAGAGGAAGTGGATGTCATTGCGGAGCTTTCGGTCGTCGATTGTAGGAGCTTCGGTGTACAAAATCTTCGTCGGAGGGTAGATTCGAATATCCCTTGCCAAGATCTACGCTTGTATGGTGAGTTTTCCCGTTTCTTGAATTTTTGGGCATTAGGGAATTCGTTTTTGACCCTTATTTGTCCCGAAAAGTTTCAGGAATCGTTGCCTAGGTGTTTTTGAGGCCAGATCCTTGAGGAGGAGCGCTTGTGTGGCTGATTTTCGGGCGATTTGAGGCAACTGGTGATTTCTTCCCCTTGCTATGTCTCCTTTTTGTGTGTTTACGGTAGCTTTTCTTCCCTCCATAGAGTTAGGTGTAGTGTAGGGTTCGGCCAAGCTTAATCTGCTACGTAGTGTAAGATTCATGGTTAAGATAAATTCATCGTATATAATAGTCAACTTAAGTTTAATCCGTTGATTATATGATAATTAGTCTTAGTAGAAATCGTCGTATATAATAGTCTAAGAAAAAATAAATTCGTCGAATATGTAGGGCCAGTGAGTAGAATTCGTCAAATATGAGTTTTGAACAAAGGCAAATTCGTCAAGTATTCTCGATGAATTCGTCGAGTATTAGTCCTGGTGTTGAGTGAATGTGATTTGGCGTCGAGAGCGTTGAGTGATCTACGAGTCTAAATCTGATTCGTCGAGTGATCTCGACGAATTTGTCGAGTATCAGTCTCGGCATTGGGTGATTCTGCATTAGTTGAGTTTTAGGCATCGAGTTCGTCGAGTATCAACCTTGGCATTAAGTTATTTGGTCTTGGCATTGAGAGCGTCGAGTGTCGGAGAGGCTAAGTCCAAAGTTTTGTGTACTCTCGAAGAATTCATCAAGTATTGTCAGTTTGGCGTTGAGAGCATCGAGTGAACCAAACGGCATTGAGTGCTTTGAGTGTTACTGCCTTTGGCATCAAGTGCACTGAGTGAACTCAACTAGGCATAGATTGAAGGCATTTAGTGAAGTAAAAAACATGGAGTTTAGTCCAGGAGTCGAGTGAGACTGCTCTGGAATTGAGAGCGTTGAGTGAACTCTAGATTTGTCGAGTATACTGAATGAATTTCCTGTGGAGTTGGGTAAATTTCGTCGATTCGTCGAGTATCAAGGTAATTTTAGCTGAATCGTTGAGTATATTTTGTCGTATGTATACTATATTCGTCGAGTATACTCGACGAATCAGTGTGGACTTAGGATTTTCTTATCGAATTGTGTCCAATTCATCGAGTATGGTCCTTAGGGTGAATTTCGGGATTTGTTCTTCCATCTTGTCATTGGAGAAGCCCGGTGTTTTGGTTGGGGGTTTTATAGGTGTTTATGGATGTTTAGGTGTGGCCCATGGTTGGCAGTGGATAAAGGACCACCAACCTAGTGACGGCTTGAGAATCATTGCACTTGGTGGTTTTTGGGTGTTTTCTCTTGGACTGTTGGGTTATGTTGGACATTATGGCCACCACCACGGTACCTTTTGAGATGTTTGGAATATTAGGTTGTTTTGGACATTATGACCATCACCATAGTGCCTTTTGGAGTGGTTTGGGTCTGTTAGTTCGTATTGGACATTGTGGTCACCAACTCAGAAGCGTTTTTACCGGTGTTAATGATTCACGTGTTTAGAGTTGTTTAGTCTCTTCATTCTTATTGTTTAGACATATTTTTTCATGCTTACTCTTGTAGATATTCTCGAAGAATGGCTTCGTTTCGCACTTGGTGCAATTTCCTTACTCTTGGACCAAATAAGCTAATAATTTATTACTGTTTTATTTCTCATTTAATGTGGTTTGGCAGCCTTTCTTGTTTGGGTTAGTAACCCTTAAACTCGTTTTCTTTCATCTACTGATGATATTTTTACCACTTGTATTTTCTTGTTGAGGTATTCTTTTTTTTAATGCCTCAAGTTTGGAGCGGTAGTAGGTTTAGCGGCTAGGGTTAGCTATGTCTAGTGGTCTACAACTGTTGTAGTTTCCTTTTCCTCACCACTGTGAGGTAGTGTTGTTGTTTTGTTGTTTAGTTCAGACATACATGCTTTTTAGTGGGTTCCTGTCAGGTTGTTGACGCCCACTGGAGATTTTGGTTGAATGTTAAGTTACTTGCTAGCTGCTAGGTCTATTTCTTGATGACTTGTTGGATTTACTTTCTCTCTGTGAAGGTTTTATGCTAGGATTGCATGTTAGTTATTTTTAAAGTATAAAAGTATCATTTTAACATCTCATTCAAAGCATGATTTTAAACCAAAGTCACTATTTTTTAACAAACGTAAAAGCTATTCCTATACTTATATTAAATCTAGAGGTATGCATTTCATGAGTTGTCCTATTTGGATGTTTATGCTCATATAGGATGTCAATCAATATAAACAAAGTATTTTCCCCAACGTATGTTCATATTTTTTAATTTGTGGACTAGTTGATCCACTGAACCGAGGGATATGGACATCAAAACTTAACTTTGATTACAGCTTTCTTCAAAATAAACTTGAGGATTTCATATAAATTTTTAGGTTCGAGTTCTTTCTTGAGCGCCTGTAGTTATCCCCTGCATGGCATGTCATCATGACACGTATTTTCTATTACTCTGATATATTGATTAAATGCAGAGAAAATGAGGGTTGTGACACTTCACCTGCCAGACCTCAAGCTGAGGATATTCCCGGTACTAGTTCAGATAATTCTATGTTGAAATATATAGAAGCAATGTTTGCCAAGAAAAGAGCATACATTGATCATTCCCTGAAGAAAGTACTAAACAAGGTAGAGGAGGTTGAAAGAGATATGAATAATGAACTTGCTAAAGTCAAGATCAGTTTTGAGAAGCTGGAATCCAACTTAGATAACTTGCTTGTTCAAGGTGGCAAAGCAATTATTCATACTATGAAAGGACTTAGAAACAATCTGGAGGAGGCAAGACATGTACATGATATGAAAAAGACTATTATTGGCGCATAATCGTAAATGTCATCACTGAAGCAGTCAGAAAGGGGGAGAGTAAACTTCATAATAAGATTAATGCTCTAGAATTTGCCATACATCAAGAGATATGTGGTGTAAATACATACTATTACGAAAACTTCAAGTGGTTGCATGAAGAATTATTTGGAGCTCAAGTAAATATTAAAGCCAGAGTGCCAGAACCAGTACATGATGTTGTTCAACCCGCTCTAGATTATTCCCAGTACTGGACAGATACTCAGGACTATTCTCAAGAATATTATCAGTATGGGACAGAAACTATTGTTGTTGTTGCTGAACTTGATATTGAGTTTGTTAAAGAAGTGCCTCAGCCAACTCTCAAGAAAATAAGATATGGAGAAGGTCCCTCTGCTCATAGGTCTGACCCAAATAGGGAACTTGTTGAAGTATGGAGCACAATCTCCAAAGCGATTATACTGGAAACTTTCACACTAGTAGACTTGGACAATGAAGATAGATGGTTGCATTACAGCAGAGAGGAATGGCAAAAGCATGATACAGCTAATGCAAAGAGGAGGATAAATTTCAAAAAGTACAAGAGAGATGATCCAGATGCTCCTCCTCCTCCACCAAAGTATTTCCCAAAGCCAAAAGCATATTTTTGACCGGTAAAATGAGAAGACCAGGGGAAAGACTGCTTAGTTTTCATATTTTGTGTCTGTGATTCTTCGTGAACTCTGGAATGCTATTAAGAACTGTTTATATAACATTATTATTTTGTTGAGATTTATGCTAATTTTACCTTATCCCATTTCCTTATATGTTTTATTTAAGATTATTTTATGTGCAATTCACCTTAGTGTATAGGGTTCTGACTTCTTCAAATAGGGGGAGATTGTTGGGTGTTGTTTCCATAATAATCCTGATTTGAAGAAGTCCCCCTTAAACTAAGATGAATTGAGTTGTATTTGACTTTACTTTTAAGTTGTGTGCTTGCATGACTTAATTGACAAGTACATACCAATGTCAGATTACAATAAGTCTTGTAACACAGAACTATGCAATGTAATCCCTCATTGTGTAGGACATGGTGTTGACTCATGTCTCTCTATTGGGGTGTACTTTATTTTCAAGTGCATAGGAAACAAGGAAAAGAAAGGTTGCAGAGTTCCGGAAGAATCAGAAATTTTCCTAAGTAAAATTTATCGAGTATATACTTGAAGTCTCGTGTCATTCGTCGAGATGTCACGTGAATACTCGTGGAATTCGTCGAGTTTACTCGGGAAATTTCTAACAGTTTCTTAAACTTCTTAAGAAATGGCTATGTTAAATTCGTTGAGTATATACGTGAAGTCTCGTGTCATTCATCGATACATCACGTGAATACTCTTGGAATTCATTGAATATACTCGAGTGGTCTAGTGACGGTTAAAAGAAAATTTTCTAAGTCAAATTCGTCAAATAAACTCGTGTAATTCGTCGAATGCTCTTGTGTAATCTAAATAATTTTTCGAGTGCTCTAACTATTACTCATGTCAGCT